>CM060399.1:176059173-177479888 GCA_030545235.1 Helianthus tuberosus | reverse complement strand
ACCACTACACATGGCTTAATGTAAGAACACCACAACCACATTACACTGACATTCAAGTGAAAACCCCAAATATGGAAAAATCTATAAAAAGTATTTATAATAAAAAAGTATATCTTAAATACAAAGAAAAAACTTGAAACAATTTAGGTGATAAAAAAATATAACGGACACACTTTTTTATACTTTGGTCATGTAATATTTGTTTTTTATGATAACCTTAGATGAAGTTAATTATATATATCGTAAATTCCTCGGTTGATAGAATCAAATGCAGAAGAAAAAGGGAAACTCAAATTGACTAATTGAGGGAAAGAAAATGATGACAACGTTAATTGTTTTGCATCACTTTAAGAGATTTAATGATGACGAGTGGAAAAAAAGGCAAGGTGTAACGAACACATATGTTGAATACCCAACTCTTGTTGGCACCACAAAAAATGAAAAAACGGCATCTCATGGTATGGGAAGGAAAACAGCCTGAAAAGTGTCTTAACCATCGTAAATGGACATCTATATAAAACTTAAATTACATGTGTTTGGGCATCATTTAATTGATAATCACTGGAATTTACAAAAAAAAAAAAAAAAAAAAAAAAAAGAAGAAAGAAAAATGGACTGCAAACCGAACAACTGGAAGTTGATTAAAGATTAAAAAAAGTGTAATTCATGTAACAGATGAATTTGAGTTATTGGTTGAAGAGTACGTACATGATAAACTAACAGATAATGTCTCACGTAGTGAAGGAAAACGTTAAACATTTTTACAAAGTGACGCAAATATAGTGAAGGATGGAAGTAGTAATTTATGGCACTTAGGCCACTTGTTATACTCTAACATCCATTGGTGTTAATCCTAGTTAGCATCCGTTAACACTTGTTAAACCGCTCCTGAAGGGTGTTAAGAGGCATTAAAAACTTCACATGTTAAGATGTTAACTAGGTTCAATCATGTGCCCCTTTTTGTGACGAACAGCGAGGAAACGGTGGAGCATCTTTTCACCGCATGCGAGGTGGCTAATTCGGGAGTGTGGTCGGCTTTCAGCGTTTGGTGCAACATTCCGCCACTATTTTTATTTGTTTTCAAAGACATTCTAGACATCCACAAGTACATTAAGAGTGGTAAGAAAGGCGGAGAAGATCATCTACGGATTGGGTATCATCACAGTTTGGTGCCTGTGGGAAAGGAAGGAATGAAGTGGTATTTAATCGGTTCAAGTGTTGTCCGCAAGATATCATAGGCAAGATATCATAGGGGAAATTAAATCTAGAGGCTTTGCTTGGGTTAAAAATAGATCTTCCTGTAAGTATATTAATTGGTCGGATTAGTGTAAATACCCTTTGTACATGTTGTAATTGTGGCCTTTTGCCCGTTTGGGTCGGGGGTTTGTTTGTTTGGCCTTTTGCCCTTTTGGGTTGGAGGTGTGTTTTAATGAAGTTTACTTTTCAAAAAAAAAAAAAAAACTAGGAGAGAGAGGGAGAGAATCAAGCATTGCAAAATTTGTACACACACAACAACATGCTATATATATGTATTTTAATTAATTTTAAGGGGAGTTAATGAGGTTAAACCATTTCCTTGGTGTGTGGCGAAGGTGAAAGATTGTCAAGTATGTGATGTGGTGCCTACATGTAGTTAAGGGGCGTTAAAGTATACCCAATAGCCTTACAACAATATATTAAAGAGGATGATGTTAAATATAATGCGTACATTGACAATTCTGGTTTCCAATGTTGCTTTAAATTCGATTTCTTGTAATGGTGGGATAATATTGCACTATTTTGTATTCGCACACTGATTTCATTGTCCACTTATTTTGTTGAAGCCATAATATATTAATATTCACACAAGACCGGATAAATTCTATACACTACAAAGTACAATGTCGGCACATGGCTCCCATTGGCCAAAATGGGCGGCGTTTGAAAAATAAGTTTTTTTTTTTTTTTTCCGTTTTGCCCCTAGCTCAAACTAAAATTACGCTTTTGCCTCCAGCTAAAAATTACGATTTTGCCCTCAAGTCAAAATTACGATTTCGTCTGCCACTCTCCCGTTCGACCAACCAGTTTATTATTTTATATCCATTTTAAAATGACGTTTTTGCCCCCAGCTAAAAATAATATTACGCTTTTGTCCCAAATAAAAATATTTTTCCTCCGCAGCTAAAAATTACGATTTTGCCCTCTGTTAAAAAATGTTTTTTTCCCCGTTAAAAAAATTACGATTTCGCCCTCGGTTGAAAATTACCGTTTTCCCCACTTCAAAATAAAATGATGCTTTTGCCCCAAACTCAAAATTACGCTTTTGCCCTCGGTTGAAAATAAAATTGTGCTTTTGCCTCCAGCTTATAATTACGATTGTACCCGTAGTTCAAATTTATATTACGCTGTTACCCTAGGTGAAAAATTTACGAATTTGTCCCTATTAAAATTTCAAATTCCCCCCCCCCCCCCCCCGGACTGCCATCACTTTAGATTTTAGCAATTTACGATTTTACCCCAGTAAAAAAATACAACTTTCCCTCTGTTAAAAATTACAATGTTGCCATTGTTTTAGCTTTAGGTGAAAATTTACGAATTTGTCCCTATTAAAAATTCAATTCCCCCCCCCCCCCCCCCCCGGACTGCCATCAAATGTTATTTTTCCCCGTTAAAAAAATTACGATTTCGCCCTCGGTTGAAAATTACGTTTTTCCCCCCTTCAAAATAAAATTATGCTTTTGCCTCCAGCTCAAAAATACGATTTTGCCTTCGGTTCAAAATAAAATTGTGCTTTTGCCTCCAGCTTAAAATTACGATTGTGCCCGTAGTTGAAATTTATATTACGCTGTTACCCTAGGTGCAAAATTACGACTTTGTCCGTATTAAAATTTCAAATTTTCCCCCCTTCAAATTTACAGTACTGCCATCACTTTAGGTTTTGGCAATTTACGATTTTACCCCAGTAAAAAAATACAACTTTCCCTCAGTTAAAAATTACAATGTTGCCATTGTTTTAGTTTTTTTTTATAAAAAATATAAAAGTTTTTTTTTTTATTTGTTGACTCGATTTAGTTGTTTTTCGTGTCAATGAGTTGCTGCCTAACACTCGCTCATTATTCGTCCACCGCCCCGCAACGCGGGCGGGGCATCTAACTAGTTCATATACATAACCTTACATGAGTCATTGATGTTTTTTAGTTATTATTCATTATATTGTTAGATTTTTATGCAAAGTGACAAAAAAATACAAGGAACTTGGGGACAAATTTAGATATTAGCTGTGGATAAAGTTACCAACGAGAAAAACATGCCATTTTATTTTTTATTATTTTTTTTTTGAATCTTTATGTTATTCTTTTTAATCATGATATTGCAATAATTGAATCTTTATGTCTAAAGTTGCGTTACTTTTTTAGGGTTGGGTTCATATACATAATCTCCTAAAATTAGGAAGTCGTAGGAATTGTTTAAAATAGACTCCAATTGAACTCATTCTAGCGTTATTGGAACCGTCTCATCGAGCTCTACGATTTTAGATCTTCAGTCTTCGCTTTTGGATTTTTAGCTTATAGATATTAGAATTTTTGTTTCAGATCACTGTGTCTTTTAATTTGGCATTATGTTTTTTTTTTTTTTTTGTCATTGTATTTTTTTTACAGTATATTGTGTCTTTTTCCTCGGCATTACATTATATTTTGCTCGGCATTATGTTACATTTTGCGATTCATCGTGTTTTTGCATCTTCCTAGATTTAGGAGATTGTGTAGAATAACTCAACCCTACTTTTTTAATAGTTAATTAAGATATTTATAGTAACACTAAGAGGCCAGCCCACAACCATATATGTACCCAAAAAAGTATCAGCCCAACACTGTACCATGCCAACAACCATGATTGGAGCAGTCCAATAGTATAAACCCACAATTTAAATCAGCCCAAGTGCCCAACAACAGATTAGCACATTCATTCCATTCCATTTCAAATCAGCCCTATAATATATATCTTGTACAACTATAGTGATGTGCATACAAACTTTACATAGATATTTCACACAAACATATCAAAGCCATGGAATTAATTGAAAAAAAAAAAAGTTAAAAAGAAAAATTACCAATGCTTGCAATCTTCATGCCAAGTATGCAGATCAAGATATAGAATGTCTTCTATTTTTACTTGGCTTATTCTTGCCTCTAGTAGAAGGTAAAACCCCGTCAGCGCGTAGAAACGGTGCAAGTTTTCCGAGCTTTTTTGACACAGAATTCATGAAAGATTTTCTAGGCAACGGCGGCTTATCAGCGGAGTAACGTGTGGAAGACGGGCTGCTGACCGAAGACTTGTCAATAGACGATGATGATCGTTCTGCTTCTTTTAATCTCGTTTTAATCTTCAAAAGCTCGAATTTGAGATCTTGGTTTTCTTTTTTCAAGCGCGAGAGCTCATCATTTAGTGGTTGTTTCTTGTTGGTTTGTTGAGCCGCAGGGTCGACTGATATCAAACCACCATCCATGTTGTCTCGTAACCGTTGTTGTTCATAGTAAAGAACTTGAACCACGGTTTGCACAGGCAACCGATCATTTTGGGCTGCGTGTGCACACGCTTCACGTGAAAGCTTTTGGCAATCCATCAAGCTGCAAACTTTTTTTCTTTCCATATCACTTAACATTGGATGTGCCTGTTATATATCATCACTAAATATTAAATATATATATACAGATTGTTGAGCTTAGAAAGAAGAAGAATACTTACTTTTAAGTAAATATCGATAGCTCTATACATTCCATCTTCTGAAACCTTTGCTTGTTCAGGAATATGTTCAGCCAGATTTATAAATTTCGACACCAACAGATTACGGTCAGAAGCTATTTCAGCAAGATAACACTCCATAAGCTTCCCGACTTTCTCCATGTCACTTTGAGGAGAAGAAGCATAATCTTCATCACGAGCGCCTTCTAATGCATATTCAAGATAGTTCATCATGATTCGTTGCACAGTATCAACATCAAACAATGTGTCACCTTCAAAATGAAATGAAGGGATTAATATGTCATCCAAAACCGCCTGCCCAAGTTGTAACCCGATCCGTTTCTCCAAATCGAGCCTGCATGCCATTGTTGTTTCAAGGTATATGGCAGCCCGAAGCAACATTGAGACAAAGCTAACCGACATTGAATTCCTTTCTCTTGGTAGAAGGCTGACTATTGTTTCTAAAACTATCCTTTTTTCGTGTTCCTGTTCTGGCTCGATTTGCTTCTTGGTTTTTCCGAATATCTCCTGTTTGATGATAGATTGCACATATGAGTCAATGAAATACTTTTGCTAAAGTAGGAAAACTTGTGGCTTTACAGAAACACTTTACACAGCGCTATGGTCACCTAAATTTGGCCCGATTAATATTTTAACTAACACATCAAAGTTTCAAAAAGTTCGATTGAGGATAACCAACCTTCAAAAACTTAAGGTAATGCGAACTAGTAACCGGTCAAAAACTGTGACACTAAAATTGGCATATTAGTAACTTTTGATCATGTTGAGTTTTTATAATGCGGCGCCTAAAAACTAGTTATCGTAAGAAAATACCTTAGATCGTAGATTGTAACTCTGATGGTTTAGTGGCCTAAAACAAGTTAGTTAAATCCAAACAGAATTCAGAGCAAAGTAAACATGGTCAAAAGTGATTTCCATAGGAAGTCATTAACAAGTCAACATGGTTTAGTGGCCTAAAACAAGTTATTAAAAAGTTCACATCAAGAACAAATTGATTCATGTAGGAAGTCAATGGAAGCTCCATTTCAAAATGATGTCAATCCATAACATATGATACGGCCCATGATTATGAATTTGTGTAAAATATTTTTATTCGGCTTGAAAACAATAAGATCTTACCAAACCACGAAGACATTTTTGAGCGTAAAGCATTAGAATCGGACCAAGAGCATATTGTTTGAAACCCCTCGAAATCATCGCAAGAAGAACCCTTTGGAAGATATCGATCCTAAGAACAATCAAATCTTCAGCCCACCAATCAACTACGGCTTTCGGGTGAGATGATGATGAAGATGAAGAAACTAAAGCACCCTCTGCACCACTAGAAGACGGAAACTGGCTTTCTTTGGTGACAATAAACGCTATAGTATCTATACATCGATTAATCAGTCTTACTTTTTCCGCCATTGGTAATAGGTTTGCAGATGACTGTAAAATGGACACTGCACCAGCCAAAGTTTTAAGTCCTGCTTCATTTATATAGGATTCAGATCTTGTTATCAGGTTTCCAATTGCATAATCCTCTGTCATTTCAAGATACTCGGCTACACATCTCACCATCGCAATGTTTTCCATCGATAACTCAAAGTTTATTCCGTAACAAAACTTTGCCGCAAGTTCAAATCCTTCAGACCCTCCCGGGATATCCGGGATTTCAACCACTAACCCATCATTCTCTTTGGACCCAGACACCAATTTACTTATATATCCACACTTTGAGACCAATGGAAACTGCATAAAACATAGAGTTAGTTCATCAAGCAACATTTAAACATCATAGAGATATTATACCTTGTGTAATGAAAAGGAAACACCGCCTGCATGAACTGTAACATCGCTCGGGATCTCCGGTGAGCAAATCCTGTTCACATTGAAATAAAACTTCATATATATCCATAATCAAATTACATATCTAGATGAAGGGTATTCAAAATTAAGTATAAAAGAAAGTTAAGAAAAAAACAAGAACAAGAAGATTGAAAACATACCAATCACTAGTTTTCTTCATTGAATCAATCATAATCTACCCTATCTTAATCTCTTAGCAGGCAGGGATATTAAGGGCAGTGGACAGTACAGTCATTCTTGTAGGACATCCACCATGGCAATGATAGAGCAATCATGAACATAACCATGTTATAATGTACTAATAATATTTAAAGAAAAGAAAAAGAACCTTACAAAAGTACACTCATTTTCACTGTTGGTTCTACAAATTTAAGTGAAGTTAAACTGATAAAGCACTACTGAGAGTTTTGATTATGTAACATAACATGTCAAACAATCAACATCTTTTAACAAACATACATGAAGGACTTTAGCTTTCTAGCAAAAAGGAAGAAAGATACAAGGGCAAAATAGTAAATTTCTCTCTAGAGTTTTATAAAATTGGTATTCATGTACAAGACATAATTAAAGATAATTGCAAGAAAATAGTTGGAGTGTGTGGTGGTGAATGCAAATGGGTTTGAAGTATTTGGCCAATAAGATTAGAAATTTCTCAAATTGACCAGTGAGGTATTTTATCAACCACATAATGCTCATCTTTCCAAATTGGGATAAACACACCCACATTGTCTAACACAATGATTATCGACCGTTCATCATCAACGCGACACCTAAATCGTCCCCAAACAACAAGTTTTAATGCTTTAATTACCCGGTCAGCTACGCTTTCGAATACGATGGCCGACAAAGTGAATGAATATAATGTTTACAGGATTGCATTGATTGTTGGGCAGAAGACATTAACTGATCTGTACCATAACAGGCAGCAAAATGAGTTTGGGCTTGCAGCCCCACAAGCACGGTGTACATCTTGTCTTTGGTTGGGTTGGGTTGGGTTGTGTCAAATAATGAAATACAACTGGAAACTTTTACTTCCACCCAAAATGTTTGGTATCATATCCATATGGTGGTATGATTGCTTTAAAGTATTGTTGATTTAGTTAATGACTTAATGTTGTGAGGTTTTTCTAGTTGTAATTCTGTATATTATACCCATCATGTTTTGGAAGCAACAATTACCCATCATGTTTTGGTAGCAACGATAAAAAAAACCATTAAAATTATGCATTTGTTTTGTAAAAGTTGATACAGATAGTTTTGAAATTTTGATTCCATATCTAAGAGGGGTGAATTTTGATTAAGATATTATTAAAAAATGTTATATTCCTTATATTATAGAAAAAATATCACACCCCGACCCGCAGCGGATATGGTACGGGGCATGATGATTGTCCATAGCTTATGACAATATAATAAGTTTAAATATTTAGAGGCACCAAGTTTATATTGTCACACATGATCATAGAAAATGTTCAACAAATATTCATACAATATCCAAAAGATAAATAAATAATGAACGAATATCTCATTTATTACTAAGGCACGTCCTATGTATGTGTGTATGTGTGTATGTGTGTGTAGAAAGTGAATATGTGGGTGTTAGCATGCAACCTTAGATGCAAAACCATTCAAAACCATGTAGTCCTATTATAATCACAATAAGGGTCTGTTTGGTATGGCGTAATGGAATAGACGGGTGAATGGAATGTATGAGGTAATGGAATGGACGATGTAATGGAATGGTTCATTATCATTCCATGTCTTGTTTGGTTACCATGTGAGAATGAAATAAATCATTACTTTGTGTTGTTTGGTAGGAAAGAATAGACGAAAGAATAAAATCAGTGATGAGTGACGGTAGTCGGTGGTGATGGGTGGTGATATGTGGCAATGGTAGCGATGGTCGGATGTGGTGGCAGTGGGTGGCGGCGGTGGGTGGTGGGTGGTAGCGAGTGACGGGCGGAGGTGTGGATGGTGGGTGACGGTTGGTAGCGGCAGAGGTGGGTGACGACTGGGGTTGAGGTGGGTCGTGGCGGGAAACAGCTGGGGTGGAGGTGGGTGGTAGTGGTGGTGGCGGCGGCGGAAGTGGGTGATGGCGGCGACGGTAGTCACGGCGGCAGCTATGGCAATAGTGGTGTCGCCCGTGAGTGAGTTATTAAAACCAATAAGAATAATAATAATAATGGTAAAAATAAATAATAAATAATAATAATAATAAATCTTTCCATTCCTTGAAGGAATGAAAAAAAAACACCACCTTACCAAGGAATGAAAATTATTATATTTGGAAGGTTTACATTCTTTGTGGAATGCTCTATTCCATTACCACTTGACAACCAAACATGTTTCTTTTCATTCTAATAGAATGATCCATTCCATTCCGCCTTCTATTCCTTCGTACCAAACGTTACCTAAATGCTTGAAACATATAAAGTATGTAAATTTCATGAGGATATAAACCCCAATAAATAAGTTTATACTTGTAACAAACAAACTATAAATAACATTCCAATAAAAAAAGTTGTTTTCCACATAAGGGGAAGGGGCGTGTAACCCACAAGACCCTGAGTTCAATTGAGTAATTGCGGGTAATGTAGGTTCACCACCGCAACCCCGACGAGTTGTGGGGGCGAGTAGGGATGGCATGTATGACAACCCGGAGAATGAAGGCTCACAGCCAGCACCACAAACCTCCGCCACCTTCTTCCCCATCAAGAACCCTATTTCACACTATAACCATGAGGCTTTTGATCAGAACAGAGAGACGAGTTAGCATCAAAATAATCTTAATGTCGGCTGAATTGATGATGGTGAACTTTGGCTGGAAAACAAAATTGACAGTGGCAGTGGTGTTGAGCTACCCGGAAACCAGAAACGACGATGATGGTGAACCATGGCCTCTATTAAGTTAGATAAAAAAAAAATTGTTTGGGCTGTGGGTTGATTGTAGGTGGGTGTCCCCTCCTATTTGGGTTGTATTGGGTTAAATGGGGTGACACAATCCTATTAGCTAGTGGTGTGGATTGTTGTGTGTAAGTGACCCCTCCATCCTAAGGGGGAACGGTGTGGTAGTTAAAGTCAGTCGGTAAACACCATTACTGAATAGGTAAACCACTGCCATCAACCAGTTTACCGAACAAGGGGGAGCAATGTGGTGAACCTTCACTGATTCGGTGAGAGGGAGGGAAGGGGGGAGAGATGGGTGTGTGGCGGGGTCCATTACTTCTCAACCAATCACACATTTTTTTTTTTTAATAGTTTACCTAAAACCTCATTAGGTAAACCACCGCCAACATTTTTGAGCATTATGTAACTTATTTAGGTGAATTAACATAGCAATGTGTGATTGGGTGAATTACGAGTTCACCTATTTGAAATAGGTAACCACTCCCTTCACTCTAAAACAATAATAGACAATGGTTAAGGGTTAATTAAAAAGTAATATTAAAGTTTTTTGGAGTGTATGATTACGGGTAGTCAACTCGGATACCATCTAATGTTATTCTTGTACTCGGACCCATGGGTTTGTTTAATCAATCTTTAATCCGATCCTATTACTTGATTACCTATCAGTCTATCGCGGATGTTTAGAGTTCCCGACTCGATTTTTTCCCCTTCTCGGCTCAAAAGAGGAGGTTAAAATTGTCTACAACCATACCTAAAGGAAGAGGGGTGTACAAACGTAGGAGGTCGTGATCAATAATTAACCATGTACGGGTCCACTTACTTTATGTTAATGTTTAAAAAAAATAGGCATCCATCTTTTTCTCAAGCCAATAAATACAATTGTCTACCTAGTTTATTTTCAATAACCATTTATATTATTATTATGTATGTATGAATTGCATATTTTATATTTTCTTTAATCTACTGATTTAGTCACAACTTAGCTATTTTATCACTATCAAACTTTAAATTCATTAGATTCCAATAATCTTATCAAACCATAACTTAATAATCTAGTGGTATTATGATAATTGTCTTGTAAAAGTGGGTGTGAATACAAATTCTTGCAAGTGTAAGATTAGATGATATTTAGTTGTGTTAAAATTTTTAGTGAAAATGTGTTTTCCACTAAATAATTTGGATATAAATTATTATATTTATATATGTTTGATTTAAATGAAGTTGGTTTTCAAAAAATGATCGTTGCAATGGTAATATGTAATAAAAAATTTATATATATATAATGGAAGTATCTGAAGAAAACCCTTATAATTCAGAAAACTTAGGAAAACTCTAACCTTCCGAATTTTTTTTTTGAAAAAATTTACACATGTAATAATCATGTTTTTAAGGGTTTTGGGCAAAAAAAAATCAAAAAAGCGCCGAGTGGATATTTAAAAAAAAACAAGTTTCTGGGTTAACACATGTCAGACGAATGTAACATATGTTACACTAAAACTTGTTTATTTTTTTTAAATATCCACTTGGCGATTTTTTAATTTTTTTTGCCCAAAACCCATAAAAACATGTATATAACATGTGCAATTTTTTTTCAAAAAAAAATCCGGAGCTTTGAGTTTCCCGAGTTTTCTCGCCACAAGTGGATTTTCTATATATCCTTCCCCTATATATATATATATATATATATATCCACTAAACTATCACATTACACTCAAGCAAACCTCAAAACACTCTTTAATCCAACATTCTTATCAGAATAGTACTCTCACTTTCTTATAAAAAATAATGGGTTCGCCATCAGAAGATTCGTTCACCGAAATTTACTGAAGATTTTTTTTTTCACCCGAACAAATCGCGGAGGAGGAAGAAGCGGTTATGAGTACATTTGCCCTCGCGATTCAACCATGCAACACGTCAGTCGTTCTCCTCCATGCTCCATTTTGAGGCGCACTTTTATCTTGCGAGACCGTGAAGCCGCAAACGAGCGTTTGATGAAAGATTATTTTGATCCGGCACCGGTTCACGGCCCCGATGTTTTTAGGCGGCAGTTTAAGATGAGCAAAAGGGTATTTTTGTCACATTAATGATGATTTGGAAGCTAAGTACGACTACAATAAGCAAAGAATGGATGCGAGAGGATATCTAGGATTCACCTCAATTCAAAGGTAACTTCCGCCTTACGTATACTCGCCTACGGATATCTACGACATCAACGACGAGTATTTGAAGATGGAGGAGAAAACAACACGTGATACCGTGGAACATTTATGCTTAGGTATATTTTTACTCACTTTTATATATTTAATTTTATTTTAAAGTACAATACAAATAAAATACGGTTATATAAATTTTTTAGGTATATGCCAGTTATATGGAAAACGTTACTTGAGAAATCCGACTTGGAACGACCTTCAACAAATATACGACGTGCATTTAGAAAAACATGGAATACCTGACATGATTGGTAGTTTGGATTGTCATCAATGGCGTTGGTATAATTGTCCAACGGCATGGCAAAGTCAACATACACACGGTGACCAGAAAGGAGCAACGTTGGTTTTCCAAGCGGTTGCGTCGTACGACCTTTGGGTTTGAACGACTTTCTTTGGTGTCACCGAGTGTATGAACGACATTAATACCTTCGAGTGTTCACCATTGTTAGAGGGTTACATCTCTAGCACGATACCGAAAGCCGGTTTTCATGCAAATGGGAATGACTACGAGCATGGATACTATTTGGGCGATGGTATATACCCGGAGTATTCGAATATTGTGAAAATGTTTTCTAAAACGCTCGATATGAAAAGACAATATTTTAAAAACTACAAGAGTCTTCGCAAAAGGACATCGAGAGGTGTTTCGGGGTTCTTCAACAACGATGGCAATTTATTAGAAATCTTTGTCGTATGTGGGAAAAGGAAAAAATTCGAATGGTCATGTATGCTTGCATCACAATGCATAATATGATTATAGAAGACGATGAAAAAGCAATATGCCAAAACTATTTTCTAGAAGATGTCGTTGAAGGAACGTAAACAACAATGGAAGAGAGAATCTTAAATGCCCAACTACTGCGATCTAAGGAAATATATAACGCGTTAAAGGCGGATTTGGTCGAGCATGCTTGGGAGATTCGCCCAATTCGACACGATGGCTGACTTCGAACAAGACTACGAGGAAGAAGTAGAATAATTCGAAGTTGAGAACTTTCCAGACGGAGGTTTGGATTATGGAGAAAACGAAGAGGAAGAAGGAGAGAACGACGATGAAGACGAAGATTAAATGTATTTTTTACCGTTATGTTTTTATTAAATATTGTAATGTTTTTTTTAAATTTAATGAAAGTTTTTTTAAGTAATAATGGGTATGGGGCTTTATGACTACACACTCTTATGATATAAAGTCTTATAAAGCCCCTCTCTTGCGCTTTTCACAACTTGTTACATAACGCCCCACAAAAGGCTTTATGACTACACATATATGGTCTTTGTGATGTACATCGTGTTCTAAGAACCGTTGTAATGTTGTTTAAAAAAAATATGATCTAACACACTGAAAACGCACACATAATAAAACCTTTGAATGAACAAGAGGAATTGCTATAAATTTATATCAATAGAATTCTTCTTGATTCCTAATCCATTTCGTGGCCACCCATTTTTGGCCTTTGATTACAGCGCAACCCCCATGAAGCGATGTCTGCATTAAGAACCATTAAACATAATTGTTATATATATATATATAGAGCTCCTACAAAGAAAGAATAAAATTTTAAACAATTACAATTACACCTTAAGGAAAGATGAACTTACCGGGTCAATAGTACCATTCGGGTATAATGAATAAAACAATAGTCCGTCACCTTTTCGTGGCTTTACTTTCAAGCCATTACACTTTTCGACATCATAAGTCGAACTCATACTTTCATCATTCTGAGACTCATATAGTAATATGCACAAATAAGAATTAGCCGATTACGTTATAGTGCCGCTCAATATTACATTTCTTTCCATTTTATCTTTAGGTGGTCTGTCCGGAGAGTTTTATATGGTTTATGGTCAATTTTTAAACTTGTTTTGATTACGGGTGATCTGCTAGTTTTACTAGCGGATATGAATAGTGTTTATGTTGAAAAGCCTAACATGTTTGCCAACTTATCACGAACTCTGAGAAACGTATTGGATACTCGTAAACACTATTCACATCCGTTAGCTAAAACAAGTTTTGAAAATTTACTATAAACCATGTAATCTCTCAATACCTTAAGATAAAAAAAAACAACTCCAATACAAACTTACCTCATATGGAAACATGGTTTCGCCACCTTCTTCAACATCAGATAAATACAACAAGAAAGAAGCCATCTGCAAGCAAGACAACATGCATCAGTGACCGATGTGACATTCTAAAACCCTAAAGCAGCCGAGGTTTAGTAAGTCGTGTACCCGCTGGCTCCTCTGTGGACCGTACTCAATAGGATTAAAAGTATCATAATGTTGAAGATACCTCTGCCCAATCTCATACCTTAAAACATTGAAAAACTGAAAAAATAATAACATTCTTGCATCAAACAACTAACTAGTACAAAATGACTCCAGTGATCTTCACCCTTTTACACAAATAGGGTTGTAATAGAAGAAATCAATAATAATCATTCATCATAAAGAATTTCTCCATAATTCCCTCCTATTTAATTCTGTATATTTTGTATTCATTGTAATTGTTTGACTCTCCATAACAGTAGCATAACATTAGCCTTGTAATTAGCTTGTATTTTCTATTTATTTGTAATGCAATCTCTCTAGTAAAGCAAGAGATTATTCCTTGGCTAATATGGTATCAGCCTAACCATCCTGGCCTATCCTCTACTCTTTTTCTTTTTTTCCGAATCCTTTCACTTCTTTTTCTGCTTCCTGTTATCTTTCTTCCCTGCGCAAAAATCATGACCACCACTCCATCCTCCTCTTCCACCACTACAACCGGAACCAAGCTCCCTATGGCCACAATCATGCATATGATAACACTTAAACTCTCTTCCTCTAACTACCTCTATTGGCGTAACCAAATGCTTCCCTTACTCGCAAACCAAGAACTAATCGGTTACGTTGATGGTTCTATTTCTCCTCCACCGAAAACAACTCGTGTCGAATCCAAAGAGCAATCTAATCCTGATTACTCGTCTTGGTTTCTCAATGATCAACAAGCCATCCTCATACTCAACTCTTCCCTTACCGAAGAGGCGGTGGCTGAAATACTTGGTCTTTCCACCGCACGCCAAATCTGGGCAGCCCTCGAAGCGGCGTACAGCAACACCTCTTTGGAGAGGATGCACTTGCTTCGTGATACCCTTCGTCAACAAACCAAAGGGTCTTCCACCGTTGCCGAATATGGGCGAAAGTTTAAATCCATTTGTGATCAACTTTCGGCCATCGGACATCCCATAAATGATACGGATAAAACCCATTGGTTCTTATGTGGTCTCGGTTCCACTTTTGAGAGTTGGTCCACCGCTATTCGAACTACTCATCCCTCCTTGCCTTTCTGTGACTTATTGACGAAAGCAGAAAGTCAAGAACAATTTCTTGCTTCTCTTCATCCTCCTTCTACACCCACTGTTGCTTTTGTCGCTCATCACAATCATTCGCGTCCAAATGGCTCCTCCACTACTCGGACCAAATCTGGATCCGGGTCGTTTGCTCGTGGCACTTCTTCGGCTCCCTCCAAAGGTACTCGAAGACCTCCCCACTGCCAATTGTGTCGTACGAATGGACATTACGCTAACAAATGTCCGAAACTCTCTACTTTCGTTGCCACGGCTTCTGGAAATGAAGACATTGCTCGCGCCTTTCATGCTCAATGTCATGTTTCAGATGACAATGCTCCCGACTGGACGGCCGATTCCGGAGCCGATCTCCACATGACCAATGATACCGGTAATTTAAATTCATTTTTTCCTTATATAGGAAACTCATCGGTCACTTTTGGCAATGGCCATTCCTCACCTATAACTCATAAAGGGCATGTCACTTTACATAACAATGTTCATTTAAACGATGTCTTAGTCGTCCCGTCCGTAACTCGCAATCTTCTTTCCATTAGCAAACTTACAAATGATTTTCCCGTCGATGTTCTATTTTCTAATTCTTTTTTTGTGATTCAGGACCGGAAAACAAGAAAACCTCTCGCTCAAGGTCGATGTGAAAACGGTCTTTATTTGCTTCGGGACAAATCTTTTGCTTTTGTTGCGTCTGTTTCGTCTAATAAAGCCTCATTTGAATTGTGGCACAATCGTTTGGGTCATGTTGCTTTTGATACTATATCTATTATGAAACGTCTTGGTCATTTATCTTTCACATCACTTTTGCCTAAACCTAATATTTGTTCACCATGTCAACTTGCTAAAGCTAAAAAATTACCATTTGATAACAATGACAAACGTGCCTCTAATCCTCTAGATCTCGTTCACTGTGATTTATGGGGACCCTCACCAATAACTAGCAAAAATGGTTACAAATATTATGTTGTATTTGTGGATGACTACTCTCGTTTCTCATGGCTATATCCGCTTAAAACCAAAACCGAATTTTATACGGTCCTTCAAAGTTTTTTGCGCCTTGTTCAAACTCAACTATCACGCAAAGTAAAAGTTTTTCAAAGCGACGGCGGTACGGAATTTGTCAACAAAATTGTTCGCAACATTTTTTACCAAAATGGCACGTTTCATCGCTTCTCGTGTCCATACACCGCCCCTCAAAATGGTCGCGCGGAAAGAAAGCACCGGCACATTGTTGAAACCGGTCTAGCCATGCTCTTTCATGCTAGTGTTCCCATTACTCATTGGGATGACGCCTTTAGCACGGCAACTTACATCATCAATCGCTTGCCCACAAAAGTCCTAAATGAAAAATCTCCATTTCAGATGTTGTTTTCCATCACCCCAACCTACACAAATTTTCGTGTTTTCGGGTGTTGTGTTTACCCGTACCTACGTGAATATGCCCCACACAAACTAGCACCGCAAAGCATTCCTTGTATTTTCTTGGGCTATTGCCCACAATACAAAGGTTATAAATGCTTTGATCCCATGTCATCACGTATGTATATCTCAAGGCATGCTCGATTTGATGAGACCTTCTTTCCCTATGTAGGCACCTCATCCACAACTAATATTGCAAATTTATTTCTCTCCAGCTTTGATGAACCCATTTCCTTTACTCCAGTAACATCTCAAAACTCTCCACCAACCACTTCTACCAAAAATCCTTTGACCACTCCCCATTGTCCCTTGTGCAAACCTACTTTTACACAAAATCCAAACCCATCTCAATCATCACATTCCTCCTCCATTCCTTCTGACCACACCTCACCCAATTCTATCGACCTCACCTCCTCTATTTCATCCGATCCTATCACATCCGAATCATCATCTCCTACATCCAACCACACATCACCCGAACCCACCTCACCTAATATATCTTCCACCGAAAACCATACTTCTCCACCCTTATCCGAACCATCCTCCACAGCCAATTCCTCCGCATCCGCTGCTCCTATATCCCCACCTCCACCCACATCCTTGCACCCCATGGTTACATGCTCCAAAGTCGGAACGTTTAAGCCAAATCCCAAGCATACATCGTACCTTGCCACCGTCATGACCTCACCTCTTCATACCGCTCTCCTCACTCATACCGTTCCGAAGGGCTTTAAAAGTGCTTCGAAACATGCGCACTGGATGGATGCCATGCAAGCCGAGCTCACTGCCCTTCAACGGAACCATACGTGGACTCTTGTGCCACGTCCCTCTTCTACCAATGTCGTTGGCTCTAAATGGGTATTCCGAATAAAATATCACTCCGATGGTTCCCTTGATCGCCATAAAGCCCGACTCGTTGCTCAAGGCTTCACTCAAATACCGGGTCTCGATTTTAATCACACCTTTAGCCCGGTAGTTAAAGCCTCAACCATTCGCATAGTCCTCTCCTTGGCTGTCATCAACGGATGGACTTTTCGTCAACTCGATGTTAACAATGCGTTTCTAAACGGTCATCTTTCAGAAACCGTTTACATGGAGCAACCTCCCGGCTTTATCAATCCGCAATTTCCGACTCATGTTTGTAAACTAAATAAGGCTCTTTACGGTCTCAAACAAGCTCCACGAGCTTGGTTTCAAAGACTTAGTTCCTTCCTTATCTCTTAAGGTTTCACTTGCAGTCGAGCGGATCCCTCCCTCTTCATTTTTTCCCAAGGCGATTCCATAATGTATCTCCTTGTTTACGTGGACGATCTTATTCTCACGGGAAACAAGTCCGCGACCATCACCAATTTCACTCAACATTTACATAAGGAATTCGCCATTAAGGACCTTGGCTCCTTAAATTATTTTCTTGGCCTTGAGGTAATGCACGATACAAAAGGCCTCTTTCTTACCCAAACCAAGTATGCAAACGATATTCTTGATCGCGCCGGCCTCACCAATGCTAAACCCGTTGCCACCCCATTATCCACATCCGACTCATTCACCACCAATGGCACCCCATTTTTCGATCCCACTCTTTACCGTTCTCTTGTTGGCGCCCTTCAATATCTAACCATTACTCGTCCCGACTTGTCCTATGCTGTTAACCAAGCCTGCCAACACCTTCACTCCCCTACCGAAACCCATTTCCAATTGGTTAAGCGAATACTTCGTTATGTCAAGGGAACAATCTCTCATGGGTTACAATATACACAACCCACTACTTCTACCATTTTAGGATATTCGGATGCGGATTGGGCACAGTGCATTGAAACACGTCGGTCTACATACGGTTATTCAATTTTCTTAGGCGGTAACTTGGTATCATGGAGTGCGAAGAAACAACCAACTGTGTCACGATCGAGTTGTGAGTCGGAATATAGGGCAATGGCTAATGCTGCAGCCGAAATTGTTTGGGTTACTCATTTATTAAAGGAACTTCATGCTCTTCCTCAAACTCGACCAACTTTGCTGTGCGACAACAAAAGTGCTCTTTTCATGAGTCAAAATCCTGTTTCTAACAAACGAGCCAAGCACATCGATTTAGACTATCACTTTGTTCGGGAGTTAGTCATGTCTGGAAAATTACACACGAAGTTTATACCAACCAAGCTTCAACTGGCGGACATTTTCACAAAAAGCTTACCTCGACCACTTTTTGAGCAATTTCGAGTTCAACTTCGAGTTCTTCCGCCGCCGTTTCGCTTGAAGGGGGATAATAGAAGAAATCAATAATAATCATTCATCATAAAGAATTTCTCCATAATTCCCTCCTATTTAATTCTGTATATTTTGTATTCATTGTAATTGTTTGACTCTCCATAACAGTAGCATAACATTAGCCTTGTAATTAGCTTGTATTTTCTATTTATTTGTAATGCAATCTCTCTAGTAAAGCAAGAGATTATTCCTTGGCTAATAGGTTGTCGCCCTTGGCAAGGGCGACATCTCCCACCCCCTTTTATTTTCATTTACAATTTTTGGGGGTTTTCATTTCACAAACAATTTAGTTGTTCATTAATAACATGAGTAATATCTAACTTTTTTTCAAAAATCTAGATACACATATTTTACCCAATTCGTAATATTTTTGAGATTATAATGAAAGAATTGAATACCTCTCCATAATTTCTGGGGATCATTGTTGCCCTTTCAATCTTCTTCTCTATGAGATCTAAGGTACCCGTTTTGTCTTCAGATGCACTTAGGAACATGCCAGAACTGGTTCATTTGACAAACAAAAAATATGAATTAAACCTGATTAAATATTTATATATGGCATCTAACATGTTATATGAATACCTTGTTCTAACTCCCTTTGTACTTTCAGTTGTATCTCCCTTCCGTAAAGCCAAGCCTGAAGGCGAGAGTCTAACCTCAGCCATCTTGATTATGCTTTCACATTGTTGTGCTGTTGCGAAACCTGGAAAGTATTGTGCTCGAGGCATCCAACTTAATACCTAACAAGAACATCAATCACACAAACCATAATATAACCATCAAAACTTTGCTCGATTGAAATAAAACTTTACATTGGTATCCGTTCTCTCCAGCCTAAGATCGAATGACAAGTTTCCACTTTTGGTATTTACAGCTATATCATGAATATTGTCACTACGTGAATTAATAGATACAAATGATCCAATCAATGAAGTATTTTCAAGGACATACGAGCGTCTAATAAAACCATCCACAATGGAGGTGCATTTTGAGGACAGTAGCCTAAGTGAAACAATCGGCCTTCCCTAGGGCTTCATTGGAGCACAACACGGGATTGGTGGGATTTGGTGGGTTTTTTAATTTTATTTTTGTGTCGCAAAATGTTGAATATAATACTTTTTTTTTTCTTTACCAAAAAAAAAAGAATATAATACTTTTTTTTTTTGAACGGCCGACAAAATATTTTATTCAACGTAGCAAGAAGCTACCACCAAATATACAAAAGTGTTACACCAAAATAAGAACAAATACACCAATTACATAATTACTAAAATTGCTCCATTCCTCCCATGTTAGTGACGCCAACTTAGACCGGTTCTTCACCCAAAGATACGCCAAAGCTTTTATTTCATCCAGATTCTTAACCCAGTTTGGTGCTTTTTGATTGAACACGGCATCGTTCCTTGACTTCCAAATACTCCAAATTGTGACCAAAGTGACCGCGTGCAACGCATTTTTCTCATGAAGTGGTAATATCCTTTACCTCGAAGGCTATAATCGGAGGGATCCTACACCAAATCGCTACATTTTGCCATATCAATTGAGCAAACTGACACGCCACAAAAATATGTTCACTGGTTTCATCATAATTCTCACACAAGACGCACGTTCGGTTATGCACCGGGATGCTCCGAGCCGCTAAAGCGCATCTAGTCGATAAACGATCCATTTATGCCCTCCACGCCACAATACCAACTTTTTTGGGGACCCAATTATTCCACTCAAACACTTTATCAGGTTTCACTCGATTAGCCACACTTAATACTTTTTTTATGTCTGATACTCTAAACAAACCTGAACCGTCAAAATTCCACTTCCATAAGTCAGTTCCGCTGGACATGTTGAGGCTGTTTAACTCACTTATCAGGCCCACAAGCTGATATAGTTGGCTGCTCTCGACTGCATTCAATACCGAGACCGACCAGGCCCAACTAAAACCCAGGCCTGACCCATTAAGCGACATGCGATCTTGAACCAAACAGTCTTTATACATTTCAGCTCTGAACAATTCTGGAAATTTAATATAAAACGGAACCGAATCTGCCCAGCAATCCAACCAAAAACATATATTCTTACCATCACCCAAAACCGCCGATGTTGCCTTATACAAATCTAAGTCGGCTTGTAGGAGAACATTCCGTATATTGACAATATTTTTCCACGGCCCGGCTATAGACACTTTCGAAGGAATTTCTCTCCATCCTCTCGAGTTGTGATACACATGAGATGGTCGGTACAAAATATTAGCCAATAATAGAATTTTCTATTAGTGTCAAAAGCCCTTGATAGTATTATGGGGAGTTGGTCGGTACAAAATATTAGAAATATCAAGAGGCACATGAGATGTTTCTACCTAGTATCCGGCCTAGAAATCTGGAAAAATCTTGCATATACGGGGTCGGGGTTCCTTTAAATGAAGTGAAACAAGTGGCTGAAGCATAAAATGTAAAGCAGGAACATTATATTTCACATACCTTGGTATTAAAGTTGGAACAAAAATGAATATATGCAACAGTTGGAGACCCGTTATAGTTGTAGCCCAGTGGATCGTGGTGGGTTAAGACTATGGGCGTTTAAAGACATCAACCAACGTCTTTTAACCAAATGGGTGTGGAGATTCAAAACGGAACCAAACGGGCTTTGGAGAAGAGTTAGTAACAATTCACTTCACCCCGAGTCTAGGAAAATTTCAACTAGACAAAATGGTGTATCAGGAAAATGGAGCATGATTCGGAGATAAGAAGATGAATTGACAGAGAAAGGAATTTTTTTGAACAAGCTAATAAAAGGGACGGTTGGTGAAGGGGTATGGTCCCTAATCCTGGCCGACCACACGAGACAACCTGAGGTCGCACCGATCATCGTGCGTCGACCACTTCTCCACAATCTCTATTCAACCACTGATCTCGGACCAGACAAAAAGGACAATTACCAGGCTACGTGGATCCATTCAACGTGCACCAACTACTCTATCGCCTGTAAACACTAACGGTCGTAACAGAGGAGACAAAGAGGATATTCCTTGTTGTTAGCATCAGGCTCAAGGCCCCTCGGCCCATCTACTTCACAGCTCTCTCCGGCTATCAATAGAGAAGTGGTCTATAGGTTAAGGATCGCTTTCTTGCTCTCTCACGTAATACACACACTTTTATCCTCAAAACAAGCTCTTATTTTCACGTCGGATGGTGGATTTACAAGGAGAACCCTCCCTATTCTCCTCCTTGTGACGAGCTTCATGGTGTGTTGATTGTTTTGCAGGATCATTGCATCTGGTTGTCGAGGTAGAAAGAAGATTAACCTTATTTGGACGAGACACAAACCACAAGTTGACCATCGGATTAACTTGGTGTTTCTTCAGTTGGCGATGGGGCTGCAGTTTGCTTTTGGACGGATACCTAGGTCACCAATTCCCCTTTGAAAACCATGTTTCCAGCCTTCTTTTCGATAGATAAGCAAAAAGGCTTCCTAGTAAAAGATCGTATAGTGCGGGCATCAGATCTCTACCTCTCCCAGACATGGTGCTGGTGCAGCTCTCCCAGCACCGACGAAGACCTCCAACAGCTTTCAGCCTCGAAAGAGCTGTTGAAAAACGCATCTCTTCTATCGAATACGTGTGATTCATGGAGATGGCTAGGTGACCCGAATGGATATTTTTCAGTGAAGAGTATGAAGAACTTATTAAAGGCCCAACCGATCAGCGGGAGCAAAAGGATCTATGAATGTTGTAAATGGCTGCCTAAGAAAATTAATATTTTTGGGTGGAGGGCCTTACAAAATAGACTTCCAACAAAATTGGAATTGCAAAGAAGGCATATAACAATGGGTTCGACCATGTGTCCATTGTGCAATGACGCGGACGAATCGCTTGAACATATTATGACCTCTTGCTATTTCTCATCCTCATTATGGTGGATGATGTCAAAGTGGTGTAACATCCCTCCGCTATTCTTCTTTGCGGTGGAGGATATGTTCTTCTACCATAAATCTGTACAAGCGGTCCTACTAGCAGCATGTTGGATACTAAGGAAGACCCGTAAAGAAGAAGTCTTCTCCAGCCAATAAGCAAACCCAGCTAAGTCAATGCAGGAGCTCAAGTCACTTGGATTTCTATGGGTCAAAAACTGTTCGAAAACTCTAGAATTGGACCGGAAGAAATGGTGTTTGTTTTCTTTTGTGTAATGTTGTAAGTGTATTGGTGTGTTTGTATGTTCAGCAGCTTGTATTCACTAGCTCCTGGCTAGTTTTGGTTTAATGAAAAACAAAAAAAAGAAGAAGCTATGTTTTGTGCAATAAAACAAACAAGGTTGAAAAGGGTACCTGAAAAGGAATGGTGGTTAAGGAGTCATCACCAGAATCTCCTCTAGGCAACGGTTCATATTCATTCTGGTTGAGTACCCTAGGACGTCTTGGATGTAAACTAAATTCATTTTCAACCTGTTAATCATTTACTCACAATTGTTACGTAAATTATAGTCCCAGAAGACTGAATATTATGTTATATAGGGTGATCATATCAATCTCAATTAGAGGAGTAAATGACCCAAGCCAAGCCGAGCCCCAACTCAACTAGGCTCGAGCTTGGCTAGTTTTGAGCTTTATTTTAAAAGCTCAAACTTGGCACGTCACTTGTGAGTAATTTTTCAAGCTCAAGCTTGGATCGGGCTAGGTTCGTTTGTTCAGTTAATTACTTGATTTACATGTTTATTTCAATTTTTATAAATTTATAACTTTTTACTCTTATATAGTTAAAATATTAAATAAAAATTATAAATAAAAGGCTCGTTTAGGTTTGCAAGCCAACTAGAGCTGGATAGCTGAAGCTCGGGTTTGGGCTCGCTTGTTTAAGCTCAGCTTGATTCGAGCTTTTAGCGAACTGATCTTGACTAGCTAACAAGCTTACACCCCTAAATTCTCAATACAATGCCAGAATTTCGAGGGACGAAAGAACGATAGACCTGTTGAGATAATAGAGATGAACCGAAGAATCCCAAAAAGAAGACGAAGATACATAAGATGAAAACAGCAGGTAAACCAAGAGTAGACCACCCGCCTATTTTACCTCTGGACTTCATCGATCAGATAGTTTCCGACAAATGAAACTCAAAAGTGTGTAGTGAGTTGTGATGATTGATGATCAATAATCACGAGAAGAGTGATCAAATGTATAGTAAATAATGTTGAAATCAGGACACGTATGAACTATAGCCGTGATGAAGACGGAGGAAAAACATGCCAAAATCGTGAACGCGAAACTCTCCTAACATTTGAGTCATACTTTCGTGGAGAATAACGTTATACTTCCGTATTGAAAACTGAAAATAGGCAAACCTAACCTAACATAACATAACACTAACCAAATTTACATTTTATTGTTATAAATATACATTAGATAAGTTTAATCTTATACTTATAGCATTATGGATTAATTAGGTTTTCACTTGTATACGTAAACCTCATTGTCAATTTCCCTAGGTTTATACAATAATGTTGTATTATTAATTTATTATTGTAATGTCATTTATGATGGGATAGTATAGTATAAAAATGATAAAAGTATATAGTAGCAAATGTGTTACACAGCCTCGTGGGAAAACCGTGCATCTCCGATGGAGATGGGAGTTTGTTACGAACAGAAAGGAAAGTCTGGGAAAGTGATCGACAACTGATCCTATTTAATTTATAGAGTAAACTTCTGTTTTACTCCTTGTGGTTTGGTCGTTTTAACGGTTTTGCCCCAAACCTTTAAAAATAGTCATTTTACTCCCTGATCTATAAAGCTTATCTCTATTTCACTCCCCGCCTCTAACGCCATCTAAAATGTTTGTTAAAAATAAGGGCAATTTGATAATTTCACATAATGATAAGGGTATTTTAGTAACTTTACAAAAAGAATTTAATTGTTTATAATTTTATAATCATTAAAAAAACATTTATCATTTCATCACCCCCTCTATCTCTCTCTTTCTCCCTTTTGAAATAACCACCAGTCATCACCACTTCACCAGCACCCATTAGACACCACTACTACCACCTCACCAGTCACCACCACTATAAAACACCATCACATCACCACCGCAACTCTAAATCCTGCCGTCATCACCTACCTCCTTCGTAGCCCCAAATCCGACTGCTCGATCCCACCATCATCATCTACCTCCTTAAATCCAACTGTCGCTTCAATGGTAGTACTGGGGTCTACCTTTTCTTGTTTTTGAGCAGGATATGAAAGCAGATCTGAGCCCCTTGTTTAGAACTCGAAATAGATCTGAGCCCCTCGTCTAGAACTGGGGTCTACCTTTTCTTGTTTTTGAGCAGGATATGAAAGCAGATCTGAGCCCCTTGTTTAGAACTCGAAATAGATCTGAGCCCCTCGTCTAGAACTTGATATAGATCTGAGCCCCTCGTCGCCACCACCGACAATGACGTCGGCGACGAAGAAGTTGCGTCGGATGTCGATGATCTCGTTCGACAACCGTACGGATCTTTGTCTTCTGATATATCTATGCAGTCTCTTGTAGATGAAATCACTCATCACTATTAGGCAATTAGGTTTTCGCGATTTTGTTAGTTTTTTTTTTTTTTTTTTTTTTGACAGGTGATTTTGTTACTTAAATTTGACATTTTTCAGTGTGTGTTTTGAAATTTGGAATTGAATCTGAGATTAATTGTTCGAACAGGAAGTGATAAATCTTGTGAAATCGATGACAGTCATCGAACGGTTGATGATGATAAGGTTGTGAAAGACGATAGTTTGATCGACGTTGAAGATGATCTGTACGAAGAAGATGATGATGATGTTGATGACGAGGATAATTTGGATGACAGCCATCGAATGGTGTAACAGTTGAGTGGGAAAAGTGTGAAAATTAAATAGGAAAATAATAAGGTTGAATGGGGAAAGACTAAAATGCCCATCATGTGAGAGTCGCGTGACTAAGATTTAACAGTTGAATTGGATTGCGTTAGGGGCGGGGAGTGAAATAGAGATAAGCTTTATAGATCAGGGAGTAAAATGGTTATTTTGAAAGGTTTGGGGCAAAACCGTTAAAACGACCAAACCCTTGGGAGCAAAACAGAAGTTTACTCTAATTTATATTAAATCCTATTTGCTAACCATTTACCAGTGGTTCTTTTCTTAGTTGGAATCTACACAACTAGTTTCAAAAAGTGGCTTGGCTCATTTTACATCCACTATATTGTTATTTATACAATTAATATATAAACATCTTTAGTTTATATTTAATTTTCATTTTATTGATTGTTGGTATTTATATTATTTAGTTCACTCCAAAAAAAACTCTGTGTTGATTAATTATGAAAAGTAAAACCACTGTGTCAATCCTTCCGAGAGATACCATAGAAGCTTAACGTACATTATGTGGAAGATTTGAACATGTATGTACGAATTAGTAAAAATATTGATACAATCTTGATATAAAACATGTTTTAGAATAAATAATGATAAAACCTAACGAACAAATAGCGAATATGGACAATTAAATGGAAACCGATCAATTTAATGATTTATCTAGATAAGAATCGTACATTTTTTTGGATAAAAATAAAATAAAATAAAACAAAACGAGCCGTGATAATCATAACCATCCAATAGAATGTTCTTGCTTGTATGCAAGAGTAGTAGGAGGTTCGTATGGAAAAGAGAAATCTAGGGTTTCTTTTATATAATGTGGAGTTAAATAATACTCGGCCTTTTCAATTGAGATGTAATTTTGCGAAAATGTCTATCACATGGTTAACGTGTGACATGGATTAACATGAAAGTGGATAGAGTTAGTTATGTGGACTCAAATCATAATAAATTGAAACGTTGGTGTCTAATTTGCAATACCTTTTATATTTGTAAAATATAGCATTTTGCTAAATCACAAGGACCAAAACAACCATTTACTCAAGGATTTAGCATTGAGAATTTGAGATGATATGACTATGAATTATCAATTATGTACAAGTAGCCCGGCCCAAAACGATGCGTTATGGTTTATAGTTAGGAATTAGGATGAGCATGTACCTGTCACAAGCCCAGCCACATTTAAGTTCCTATCATAATGAAAATAGTTTATTATACAGTTTTAATTATAATGAGTTTAATTTTTCAAACCATTGGTTAATAATCACTCTGAGAAAATCAGAGCTCGTCGCCCCTATTGAAACAAAAAACGCCCTTAATGGTTCGTCACTATTAACTTTTAGGGGAGACAAATATCGCCGCTAATAATATAGATCCTTTGATGCAACATATGTTTAAACTTTAAATTATCTATTATCAATAATGGTTCTCACTATTGACTTTGACTCGACATTTAAAATATACTTTCCTTATTTTTTAAATACTTTTGTTTAAATTATCTATTATCAGTACTAGTTGCATCATGATTCATGAGTATATAGTGATCTCTTCTTTAAAAATTGCTGAAAATTAGTTAATATATATTTAATTGAACTAAAAAAATCAAAATTATGAAGAATATTAGTTCTAATGCATTAACCATAGATTACTCATAGATCACAAATGAAACTAGGAGACAATCGCAAACTCTCATGAAAAGCCGGTAAAATACAAATAAATATATTGGTTACGTAAGAGCAGTAAATCGTAACATGAAGCTTCTTACAATATAAACGAGTCAAACAAAGAAAACATGTATAATTTCAAATACTAAATATCTTATATATTAAAGTTGTAGACAGGGAAAAAACCAAAATTTGGCCAACTAATTATTTTAATTATATATTTTATTTTAATATCCTTTGCTTCATAATTGGCCTACTAAAGTCCAAAGCGATGGTTTGTGATACATATTATATGTTCTTATGAAATTGCTTTGATTTGATTTTGATTTATTTGTCTTCTTATAAGTAGGGTTCTAAACGAACCGAACGAATACGAACGAGGTTATGTTCGTGTACGTTTATTAAGGAAATGCAGATGTTCGTGAATTGTTTGCGAACACATGTCGAACAAAAGTTTATGTTCGTGTTCGTTTGCTAAGGTTGTCTAGTTGTTCGCGAACAGTTCGTGAACACTGATCACGAACCCACATGAACGCAAATGAACATAAACAAACACAGACGAGCATTAAACTTGAAATTAAAAGGCACCGTTAACCTTAAACATCCGACACAAGTAGTCAATTACAAGCATTAAATGATAAATCAAGAATTTAACATACAAAAAGTCTACTACAAGCATCATACGATAAATCAAGTTTATCTAACGTAAGACATAATTATTTAGTTATTTAGACATATCCCAAAAAAAGCCTTTAGTGTCCAACTTCTTCGTATGTTTGGATAAGGATTTACATTTTAGTATTTTTTAATATAATTATTAATTAATGTTTATGGGGAAAGTAAGAAAAGGGGGGAAAGTAAAACTAAAGAAGGAAAGTGTATTATCAAACATTAAAAATATTTAATAAATCAGCATAAACAAACGAACGTCAACAAACGAGCATAAATTAATATATTACCAAACATTCAAGAACGCTATCGAACAAACAAGACCTTTGTTTGTGTTCGTTCATTTAGTTAATCGGGCGGAGTATCTTGTTCGTGTTCGTTTATTAACTAAACAAACTTCCTGTTGAACAGTTCACAAACGGTTCGCTAAACATTCATTGTTTACAGCCCTACTTATAAGCATAAATAAAGTTATATACCATGGCTATTTAATTAAAATAAATTAATAAGCGTCCTTTCTGTTTTATTTTTAATAAGTTTCTTAACCTTTTTTGTATTTAAATAAGCAACATACTTTTTTTCCACATAAAAATCCATTAATAACTGTTTACATATTAAAGTCTCTATTAAATTTAACAAAATTGTGATTTTGTTACTTATCTATAATACTATAAAAAGGAAAAGTGACGTACACAAACGTAATTTTACATGGCGTATAACTTCTGATGCAACATGTACAAATGAGTAAAAGGTATTACGAGGGGTAGAATAGTAAATAACATAATATTTTAAGACACCATAAGGGTAGAAGAGTAAATTCATCTATGGAATAAATGAAGCAATTAATGGCCGGCTTCTTGGCTACCATCCTCCGATGTTACCCTCATGTACATATAAATCGACGAAATCAATATAATACCAATTAAATGGAGGGAGCAAAGTGAAAACGCAGTGTCTCTTCCTTCCGTTTTGAATGGGTTTTGCTTTTAAAAACACAAGGAATGGAAGGACTGTACATTCCATTTCTCATTGTCTCTCTCTATCGAATCCAATTCCACCGCTGTCATCGCTCCTTGAGAAGTTATTTAATTTCATCCTTTTTGGTAATATTATTTTGTGTATAATCACTAATCCAAACTGTTATTAATCCTTCTTACTGTAATTATTGTTGTTATCATCGATTGCAGTCAGGAAGCTTGAGATCAAAGAACAAGATATGGTCCGATTGTACAAAAAGTAGTCAAATAACGAAACCTATAAAAGGCAATGCAATTTTGCTATTCAATCGAGAGCAGAGAGAGTGTAGCGGAGGGAAGAAGCGAGACTGAAGAGCCACCCACGGCTTCGATGGCCATTATTTATTTAATAAATTTCAATTTTGATGGCCATTATTTATTTAATAAATTTCAATGGCTTTGATTTTGGTCTGTTTATTTCGTCTTGAATCGCAACCATAGGAAGACAAATCGCATGAGAAGAGCGGTTGGATGTAAGTCTCTTTTTTGTTGCTTGGATTTATTTTGTTTTTACAGAATAATCCCATAATTTTTACACGAGGATTGTAGTTTTATCAATACTAGGGTTTCTGTTGATTTGTTCGTGCAATTTTCTGTGTTTGAAGGATCATATTGGTCTGAGAACGATATATGTGGCTGTTGCTGAGGAACAAAGAGCTATTATACAATTGACAAAAAGTATGTTATTCTAACAATAATCTAGTTTTTATGGACATGATATAGGAGGTTTTTATGCATTGAAAATACACCATTGGGGACTTTTGATCTATTTAACCAATTTCATATTTTGCAACCTTTTATTTTAAATTTACCCTTCTAACCTATTTTATGCATTAATAATCTAATCAACCCATCCATTTAGCTTAGATGCTTGACCCGTTTGTCATTGAATGGGGTCGATTGAATGGGATGTTTTCAGCCCCCCCCCCCCCCAATCGTGTGCCGTTTTGCGTTCCATCAAGTGAAGGAAAGATGTTGGCCAGACATATATTGTGATCGATGACGAGAGATTTGTTTGCCAGAGGATTCAGGAAGAAATGTTCATAAAGGTATGCCTATTTTCGAATTTCGTTTGATGTAAGTGCATCTTCTACGCTCTTTTCGTTTATATAGTTCATTAAGTATTGGGACCAAATCAAAGCATGCGTTTTTTTTAATCTGACCAAGTTAGCTTAGTTGAGTTGTAACGCCCAGAAGTTGAAAAATACCAACATTCGGCTGCCACCCGAAGTTCCGAACCTGAGCTTAGACAGGTGAACTTAAAGCTAAAGCTCGAAGGTAAACTTTTAGTTTCTGTCAAAATGGGTTGTTTTGACCCGTCAACATTTTTTTAGTTTTTATTAAAATAATAGACTAAATCCGGGTGGTTGCTATATGAAGACTTTATAGTATCACTAAGTCGGTACATCCAACATGGCAACATACAATTTTAGAATTCCATGAAGGCTACAAGGTAACCTCTACTTTATAAATCATTTTTTTATGTATGGTTCCTTACAGAAATGGTGCCAGTTGTGTTCATTTAGTTGCATATATTTATACATAGTTACAAAATTGCAATAAGGTTTAACTCATTTGTTTTTTTTTTTTTTTTCATAAGTGTATAACAAGTTGATTTATGAATGAAGCTATAATGATTTAATTTGCTTTGCTTTGCTTTCAGTTTAGATGATTTCCAATTGTTAATAATCGGAGGACAGTGATTTAAGAAAGCCGTGGCTGTCTTGGATTTAAAGTGGGTAATTTTGTATGATTAAGTCTTTTAACTGTTTATCAACTGTTTATTTTGTTTGTCCAGATGTTGGCTTGGGTTGAAGTGTAGATTACAAGATATAGGTTACATCACTTTGATAATGTATTTTTGTAGTTAAGTTGGGAGTTTTAAAAATACTTTGTTACCGTTGTCTAATATATCACTTGTCTATTTTGTTATCATCGTGTGAACATTTTTAACCTTAGGTTTTTTGTTATAAAACGATTGATGTGTTTTGAAAGTTTAGATGATTGTTTGTTTTGTCTATATATAATACACATGCACAATATATACATATGTAAACTAAGTTCGAGCCGCCGCAATCTCCCATAACATCTTCGCTTTGTTGACCACCTGATTGACTGCGAATAGTGTTTACACCGCGTACTGTCGACTCCGCAGCAACGCGCGGGTTTCCCACTAGTTAATATTAGGTGAGGAAAGAACTGATTTTCTAAATTGAAAGTTTAAGACAATATTAAATCTTTTAGGCTAGATGGTGTGGGATGGAGCTCCTAGGGGCTTTATCAAGACATGTAACGACACGTAGGCTCCACGTCATCCAGGGGGCTTTATCACGCCCCCCTTTAAATTGCAGGGTATGGGATGGAGCCCCCGTCATCATTATCTTATTATTTTTAAAATTAAATGACAATTTTAATAACTAGAAAATTAAAAATAAAACATAATTTCATTAAAAAAATAAAAACATTACAAAGTCATTAAAAAAACAAGGTGCTAGAAAAAAAAAACACAAGGTACTAGAAAAAAAAACTACATATATTTTGCTCGAATTTGTGCCTTATGAGCCTCCAAAATGACGACAAATCTCTCGTGAGAAAATCCATGTCTTTTTGGATTTGTTTCTCCATTCTCATTTGTTGTCTTTTTCCCTAATCGAGATTATTTTGTTGAGACTTGCCTCGAAGTCGCTCAACTTTGACGGGCCATCCGATGGCGTTGAAGAAGACTTTCCTCGTGTCGCTGCCTTACTTTTATCCCTACCAGTTGGTCAAGGCAGCTCTTCTGGTTCTTCAAATTCGTCAACGTCGTTGTTTAGATATATTATTGTACGAGCATCGGACCTTGATGGTTCGGTGGTTGATGTCGATTTAGACCGTTTAGACCTAGGGCGGGTTGGGTCGAACGGTGGTACAAGATGCCACTTGGGAGATTTGCGAAGAAGCTCCCACGTTACCAACGTAAAAACATGCCCATTGTACAATCTATAGTCGTTGTGGGCTTGGGTCATGACGTCGACGTCGCTCGAACCACTTTTCCTTCGACTACTGTTGACGAGATTAGTATATATGTTGTTGAAATTGGTAACCTTCGTCCTTATAGCACCCCACTTCCCCGAAAAAGAGTCGGGAGTTCGATATTCGCCACGACCCATTGCGTCGAAAAATTTGTCACGTATACGACCCTAAAATATCTTTAAGTTTTGGTCGTTTCCTAAAAAAAATGTATTTGCAAAAGAATATGTTTGATTTAAAAAATAAATTTACAAAACTATATGTTTATAAAAGTATGTAAAAATATGTGGAGATAAAATTTACCAACAATCTCGTCCTCCGATACGTCAAGCCATGCTTTTGCCAACTCGAACTATTCCTTAGGCGACCAAAATTCGACCTTCTTAGTAGCACGTTTTTCGGACTCATCCTTCTTTCGATGACTTCGTTTTTTTCTAGAAGAGGGGGGTTTCGGGAACGGATTCGGTTTGGGTTGTGTTTTGGGTTTCGGATATGTTTTGGGTTTTGGGGAAAAATGGGGGTTGAGAATAATGCCCGTAAAAACCGGGCATCGGTGTAGTGATGGGATGAGGAGAAGTTGCGGTGCTTGGTGGCATCGGATAATATCCAACCTCACCCGTACGCGGGTCTCGCCGATACCGGTCCTCTTGCTGGTTGTTTTGCAAACTTTGCCAAAACGGATTGCTCGGGTCCCATGGGTTTTGGTTGTTGGGAAACATTGTAGAGAATGGTTTAAAAAATGTAGAGAATGATATAAAAAGTGTAGAGAAAGTGAAAGGAATGGTATAAAAAATGTAAGGAATGTTGGGTATTTATAGGGTTAATTTATAAAAAAAGGAAATAATTTTTTTTTTAAATGTTACCGTTCAACGGTAATAAAATCATAACTCCTCCTCGCTCCACGCAACAATGGCTCGTTACCACCATGGAGCCTCACCTATGGTGCCCCCTCTTCACTCGCTCGGTATGGGTGTATAGCGCCTAGGGGCGCTATAGATGCTGATTTGGCCTGGGTGACGCCCCCACACCCTCCGGCCTTATAACTAATTATTTTTGTAATGTTGTAACTTTGTGAAACAGGAGGAGATCTTATCACCCACATAATTTCTTAAAATGGAAGTCTAAGAAAATGTTAAATCTTTGTAACAGTATAATTTTGTAAAACATAATGTTGTAATTAAGAAAAATCTTTACAACTAATTCTTTTAACACATAGATGTGATCTTACTACCTAGTTAATTAAGTGTACTATATCACATGAAATCCACATTTGTGGTGTGTGGTATAAAATGAAGACAGTTAATACCTGGAGGTTAAAGAAACAGGTTGGTTCCAACATATATAATAAATTAACAGAATAAAATAACATAAGAGAAATGCAGAGAGGTCTTTTTCTGCTTCACAAGCTTCCCATGATACGGCATTAAAGACATCAACCTCTCCCTAGTACCTTCAAATTTCACATGAAACCCCATCCAATTATTTAAACATAAATGCCACATACATTAATATAAATATGTTATTATAAAGTTAGGCCTGCCTAATATCAAACATTTTAAATATTTTAAAACTTGAAGTTTACTTACATATTTTCTATTATTTGTGTATTGCAAGAACACAAATTTAATATATCAGGACACAAAATGATATAAAATCTATCATACACATTTGTAGCATCTAAAATGAAGGTTCCTTTACCTATGGCATTATAGCCTAGTGGTATCTTGGTGGTGGGATAAGGCTTATGACCATTAGGTCATGGGTTCAATTCCCACAAAGAGGGTTTTCCCAGATTTATTGGGTTTCCTCCTGAATTGGTGTATAGGCATTATTGCCTAGTGGAGATGGATATGATCGGGTGGTTCTGCTGGTGGCACGATGATACTCCAGTGGTCCGTCAGTGATCCTAATTTGCCGTTCAAAAAAAAAAAAAATGAAAGTTCCTTTAACATCTTCTAATTTATTTAGATAATCATTTTAACCTTATAATCATTTCACTATTAGTTCATACAAACTATAGTTTTATTTTATTATAGTTATAATAAGCTCGCTATGGAAATTGTCTCCCTGTGAGAAGCCTTCGTCTCCCATTAGGCAACGCCTTCACAAGGGTTGCGATGGGTGAAATGTTGTTTATAAGGCTGGAGGGTGTGGTATAAAGCCCCTAGGGGCTTTATCACGCCACCTCAATGGCACGTCATGTCCACGTCACAAAAGGAGCTTTAAAGCCCCTTCCTTTAATTTGGAGGGTGTGGTTTAACTACCCACTTTACACTATAGCGTCCTCATTTTGACCAAATATCATCATTCAACTCAATTTCAGCTCGTTAATGTGCTGGCGAGAGGAGGATGACGCCCCCCAATAACTTTGGTGCTATGGATGATGGCGCCCCCGAGGCGCTGTGGTGGATGAGGTGGCGGGGTGGCGTTAAGCCACACCCACCGGCTAAGGGTTATGACAGGTTATATGTTATGGAGAGGGGGGGGGGGGGGGGGGGGGGGGTTGATGTTCGTAGTAAGTGGAGAGAATCTTCAATATCATATTTAATGTTGTACTGCTCCAATTATTACAGCATTGCTACATCCGGACAAGTGTGTACCAATTCCATATTATGAACTACAAATTAATTACAAGAACAGTAAAGTAATTTCCTTGCATGTTTTTTATACAATAAAATCTTATAATAATGTATAATTAAGTGTTGAACCAGTAAGATGTCTGAACTATTAAGAAGCAGTATAATGTTTAACCTTTCAGAGGCAAATGTCTGACCAATTCAGATTAGCGGTCTTAACCATTCAGACTTTGTATAAAACTTAACCATTCAGAGGCAAATGTCTGAACCATTCAGACATCTGCTCACGAAAAAAACAGTCTGAACCATTAAGTGTTGAACCAGTAAGAGGTCTGAACCATTACAAGCCTCATTAAGAGGTAAACAAACAGCCCCTTAGTATTAGATATACAAAATAGGCCGGATAATATATCCAAGCTCTCAAAGCAATATCATAATTTATATATTTAAGTGTTTATTTTTCTTTATTTTTTTAAGTACAACACTTATATAGTAGAATCAATTATCACGTTTTCTTGTATGTTTAGGCTACTCGATGTGGTGGACAAAAACAACGGGGCGCTTTCCGCCATATGTCTGCTACATAGATAGAGAGGGTGGTACGTATTCACTAATTCATCCATGCATAAATATAATTATGGTGAGGGGTAAAGGCCAGACTAGCGCCATGACGGTGGTTGTGTGATAAGTGACAAAATGTGTAAGAAAGAGAGGTTATATAACATGTGTGTGTAGTGGATAGAGCCACATAACCCCCATACCAATACTCAATTATTTTTTTAATTTTTAATTTTAAAATATATAAAAAAGAAATAACATTTCATTAAACAAAAAAAATTACAATAATTAAAAAACATTACAATAAATTAAAAAACACTTTAAAATTAAATAACTAAAATCTATATATATTTTTTGTCTAAAATTAAATAACTAAAATCCATATATTTTTTTCGATAATTGTACTACGCTTTAGAGGCAATTCCAACGTCTTTCCAGTTAAGTAGTCGATCGACTTCGAGTAATACTCAATGTCTCTCTCCATTTGTCTCTCCTTCATAAGCTCAAGCACTTCCCCCTTCTCTTGTATCCATTGGGCCCCGAGGTTGCGTATGTCTTGAAGGCGTTGATTCATATCAGCAAACTCTTCTTTCATGTCGGACACCCCAGTCGATAACTTCGGTCGCCTCGATTTTCCACTGCTTCTTCTACCGGGTACGGTCGTCGTAGCTCCATCTCTTGCTCCTTCGCCCGGTCCTCACCCGCAAATAACGAATTTACATCGTTTAAGTCGATACTTCAAGCATCGGACGTTGGCGTTTCGGGATCAACGAACTCGAAGATTTTTTACCTCTTTGAAGGACTTCTATTTCCAGACCTACAGGAAGAAGTTCCTCCCATCGGACGTTGGCCCATTTTAGAGCTATTACGAAGAAGCCTCCAAACCCTTAAGTGTGGGAAGTTCACTCGTTCCGCTTTGATATTCTAGTAAAGCCGACGAAATTATATCATCATTGCTCTCGCCGTTTTTTCAACCATTTCAAAGATGATGATAAACCGATTGAAATTTTGTGCATTTAGTGTTCGTATCGGACCACCTGCCCGATATGGAATCATGTGGCCGGTAATCCACTCCTTTGCCGACGAGATCAAAAAAGAGTTCTCGGCTTCGTCTCCAAAACAAAATACTATTTTGGTTGTTGGCTACAAAAAATGGAAAAAAACTATACAATTTTTAACAATAAAAAAGTATATAGAAAACCTTACCAATCTCGGGATCCTCCGATACTTCGAGCCAAGCCCGGGCTAACACGTACTCCTCGTCAACTTCCCACATTTGCACTTTTTTTGTTCGGGTCACGGTTGTTTCTTTATTTTTATGTGACACCTGTTTGTCTTGTTTGGTTTGGTCCGGTTGTGTCTTTAGTTGGGTCTCTGATTGTTTCTCCGAGACATAGTCGAGCTCCCCTTGTGACGAGCTGTAACCTTGTGATGAGCGTAACCTCCCATGTTGAAGTTAGGATTCCAACCGAATTGATTTTGCTCCCGTGAAAGAGGTTAGTTCAAGAGGTTCATGAAATCGATTTGGTTGTTATTAAAGTTGGCAAACCCGGTTCCATGGGCTGTTGGTCGTGTAGGAACCGCAAAAAAGGGTTGGTTTGAAACATTCATTTGGTTCGGGTCTTAGTCTGAACCCCCGCATGGACGAGGAGGAACGAAACGGGGGTTGTAGGGATGCATCTGTTTAGAGTGAAAGCTTGAGTTTTTTTTAATATACGAGAGTGAAGAGAATGAGAACTAAGAGAGTTTTAAAAAAAATTATAAAGTGAATGGGTTGATATAGGGTTTAAGAGATTTCAAATATATATATATATATAGTGAAAGTGTAATATACAATATTGCTTAACGTACGAGCGTACACTGTGAAATTATGCACGTTGTAAAATTCAAAACCCTAATCACGCATGTTGAAAAACCATGATCACGCATGTTATACTTTTGTAATGAAGCATGTTATAATTATGTCTTTTCAACATGCATGATTAGGGTTTTGAATTTTACAACGTGGGTAATTTCACAGCGTACGCTCATACATTAAGCAATATTGTACGTTAACCGGCCTATATAAATATATATATGTCACACCCCGATTTCCACGTGTCACCGGTGGGCCCGGTGGGGGAGTATCGTGACGTGGTTGGCAACGTAATAGTCAAACAACACAATATAATAATGCACAGCGGAAGCAAATTTAAATAAGATACAACCGAATTTATTTATTGTAAACAAAGTCACAATTATCCGGTGTTTATCCACAGTAGGATCGAATAATAAAAATATTGTTTATGGTTCAACAGACATCGGCATCTTAAGTTTGCGAGACTTCTAGTGATGCTTAGGAGACTCCCAGCCTATTTCGCCTAGTACCTGCATTTAATCTTTTTGGGAAAATACGTCAGTTTACACTGGTAAATACATTCAACTGACTCATTTTATAAAATGATTGAAAATTTGTTTGGATGCACATGGCATAAACATTTTGTTTAACTTGGGAGAATTATTTTATATGATAATCTTGTTAACGATTTACATGTTACTTATGCGTTCAGTAGCCCGGACGTATCCGGGTTAAAGATCAATAGACACACCACTGTAAGTGAGTTATACATGGGAGTACGCCTACACCCCGTGCTCAGGTCGTGGCAATCTCGTAAGATAATGCCGAGGATATCCGGGACATGGTCATTAACCTCCCAAAGGCTGTAAAGTAAACACATCTGTTTAAAACGAGCCGATCAAATTATTCAATTAACCACTAAGCGTGGAAGATTTGATGCCCGATCAAGCGGTACGCTATGTACCGTAACCCAAGCCCGTATAGGGAAAATAAGTTAAAAGTATTTACCTTGATGCAAAGTATAGTCACAATAATCAAATAGCAGGTAGCTTTTACTGTTTCTCCTAATCTGGAACGAAGGTTAAATATAACCTATTAGAATCCTAGCGGGTCTTTAATTATGCTTAAGCTTAGACCGGCTAGTTTCAAAGATACGGTTCGTACGCACGATTAAGCGAAGACCGGATAGAATGTGATTTAGACCCGACAAGTTTGAAGACTTGTTTAATATGGGTTTACTACTCACATTCTGGATTTTGAGATAAAAATGATATCGTTTGACCCGTTTCGGCTAGTTTATGCAAACTAGTTACATAAACCGAACCGAACGCGTAAAATGCATAACGGGTAACCGAAAGGGTCGTGAACAGGTTTCCTAAGTTAATACGCTTCAAATATGTTGTGATATCATTATGATATCTTCCATAATGCCCATAACGAGTTTATTCCCTAATTATGCCCCGTAGGGGTATTTTAGTCATTTTAACGACCATAAAAGGGATTTATAATACTTCTGAGATACGGGTCTGATTTAATCAGCAAAATTATTAATTTTAACAGGTTATAATATTTGGTAATAAGTCTTACGTGGCAAAAATGGTTTTAATACCAAACTACGCGTATAATACGCGTGTAAAGCCGTTTTAAGGGACGTACTGTTTAAAATACCATTCTGAGTTTTCTGATCAGCAAAACAGGCTCAAAACACTCTATTTATTATTTTAAATCAGTGGCAATTGGATTGGTATCAAACGGATTCGTAAAACTCGTTTTATGGCCTAAAAGGGCGTATTCGGTATTAACCGAATCAATGCGATAAGCCTAGCTTAAGATCAGTTTAAAAATAATTAAAAATCTTCAAAAATCCCAAAATATTATTTAACATCAGTGGGTAAAAGTTTTGGTACCGAAAATCGGGTTTAGATAGGCTATGCGCTAATCGCGCCGTTTAATTAATAAAAAGCTTATTATTTACGCTAATGCGCATATCTCCTAATCTAGACCTCCGATTGACGTGAAAATTTACGTACATGCTAAATAATCAGTAACTAAGATTATAGTACTTCCACATTTTCAAAATTCTCGTTGTAGGGTCATAAGGGCGTTATGGTCCAATTTAAGCGATTAACGGAAACGTGTGCATGCATCGGATAAACAATGAAACAAGTACAGAGACTTATACTAGCATGTAACCCAATCCTAATGAGACTTTAAGGCGTGTCTAATTCCAACTAAAACGGGTCAGAACCGAAGTCAACGCAAAAGTCAAAGTTTTGCGCCTTTCGGTTCCGAACCGGGTTTAAACAGAATTTTGTCGAGTCGGGCAAGCGTAGACAAGTTTTCATACTTATTACCATGTTATATTAAGGTTAAAACAGGTTGCACACCTTTCGGATCATTAATTGTGCATTAAATCGCATTTTGTATTTCTGTTGACTTTTTCGGTCAACGTTTGACCCGACAAACGACCTAGTTAGGTCTGGAATTGGTACTTGCCCTTATAAGGGTTTAATACCCATACAATTACCTATCTAACGGTACTTTTAATTTGACATACGACTGAGCTATCGTTGCTTAATCACAAAGTCAACCGTTAAGCTCGATATATTGACTTTTAAGCTAATTACTAAGCTAGAATTAATTTAGAAGGGTTAAGCAACTTACTAGATGATTAATGGATGATTAGGAAGGCCTTCAAGCAGATTGTAAGCTCCTCCAATGCTCAGATTGTTTGCAATTGATGTGTGGAATGGTTGTGACATGAAGGGGTCTTTATATACAAGAATCAAGCACCACAAGAGAGTGACAACCAAGTCTAGGGCCATCCACAATTGATCAACACTTGTAAGTAGTGTGTAGGGATGTCTAGGGGCCATGCACATGCAGAGAAACCGGTTGAAAGGGTCACAATCGCACTAAACAGGCTGCTGCCTGTTTTTCCCGTATCTGTAGGCCGGAAGCGGCCCGCTTTCCGAACAACCAAGTCTCAGGCGGGCCGCCTGAGACATATAAATCAGATTTTTGATTTTTTTTGTTTGTTGTGTTTCGAAGGGGCAGCCGTTATATACGACTTGTGGACTTATTTTATCAATAGGGGACCTCCAATAAGTGTCTAATACTGTAACATACCCTACCATCATCCATTATTTCACTTGATTGCATATACAAGACCCGAAAACATCGGTTTACCATTGCTTTTCATCGTGGGATCACCTCATACTTTTGCAATTCCATTATTGGCAATAATTCCCTGAATTGAGGGTGCATAGATGTGTAAAATATTATATCGGGTATTGGGATTTATAATTGAGGTGTTCAGAGGTAATATTTTAACATGACGCCACTTTAAATCCTACCGAAAACATCTTTATTAAATCCGGGTTCTCAACGCGTTTTTGTCTTACATGACACGTGTCGTTTTAATATAAAACCCGAAATTTGCGAGGTGTTACATCCTCACCCCCTTAAAATAAATCTCGACCCGAGATTTACTGAAACAAATAAGGGTACTTTTCTTTCATGGTGGATTCTAACTCCCACGTAAACTCGGGACCTCTTCGGGCATCCCATTTGACCTTTACAAAAGGTATGTGCTTTCTTCGAAGCTTCCTTACCTGTCGATCTTCAATCGACAAAGGTTTTTCTACAAACGTTAAGCTCTTATCTATTTGCACATCTGTATGTGGCATGACATGTGAATCATCAGCGGAACACTTCTTTAAATTGCAAATGTGGAACACATTGTGAATTCCACTGAGCTCTTCTGGTAAGTTCAACTTGTAGGCAACTGACCCGACACGTTCGATAACCTCGAAAGGTCCTATGTATCTCGGGCTTAGTTTGCCTTTCTTACCAAATCGCATCACCCCCTTCCAGGGTGACACTTTAAGTAGGACTTTGTCACCTACTTCGAAGTGAAAGTCCTTACGACTTGGATCCGCGTAACTCTTCTGCCTATTCCGGGCAGCTTGGAGATTGTTACGAATCTGGACAATCTTGTCCGTCGTTTCGAACACGATCTCTGGTCCTGATAACTGGACTTCTCCCACTTCCGCCCAACAAACTGGCGATCTACATTTTCTACCGTATAATGCCTCAAAAGGCGCAGCCTTTATGCTGGTATGGTAGCTATTGTTGTAGGAGAATTCGATCAAGGGTAGGTTCTTATCCCAGCTACCTCCCAGATCGATCGCACATGCACGCAGCATGTCTTCCAACGTTTGAATAGTACGCTCACTCTGACCGTCAGTCTGAGGATGGTAAGCCGTACTAAAGTTCAAACGTGTGCCCAAAGATTGCTGGAAGCTCTTCCAAAAATGTGACGTGTACCTAGTATCCCGGTCAGAGATAATAGCTACAGGTATGCCGTGTAGGGCTACAATCTTGTCAACGTATAACTGGGCTAACATATCGGAGCTATAAGTCTCCTTGATGGGTAAGAAATGAGCTGACTTAGTCAGTCGGTCAACTATAACCCATATCGTATCATTGCCTTTTCTTGTCTTGGGTAACTTGGTAATAAAATCCATAGTTACCATTTCCCACTTCCACGTAGGAAGTTCAGGCTGTTGTAGCAAACCTGACGGTTTCTGATGCTCGGCTTTGACTTGCGCACATGTCAAGCATTTTGCTACATGGGCGGCCACAGACTTTTTCAAGCCTATCCACCAATAATTTGCCTTTAAATCCTGGTACATCTTATCAGCTCCAGGATGAACGGAGTATTTGGAACTATGGGCTTCTTGGAGGATGACATCACGAAGTCCTCCAAAAATTTGAACCCATATTCGTCCGTTTAACCGTAAGATTCCGTCCTTGCTAAGAGTCAACTGCTCCTCAGTCACTCCTAACTTTTCATTAGGATAGTTAGCTTCCAACACAGCTTCCTTCTGTGCAGCTAACACCCTTTCTATCAAACTGTTCTTTATCTCCATACGCTTGGCGTTAATGCGTATGGGTTTAACCCTTTCCTTTCTGCTCAAGGCATCAGCGACTACATTCGCTTTGCCGGGATGGTATTTGATTTCACAATCATAATCATTCAAAGTTTCCATCCAACGGCGTTGCCTCATGTTTAATTCTTTCTGGTTAAACAAATGCTGGAGGCTCTTGTGATCAGAAAAGATCACAAACTTGATTCCATAAAGATAATGCCTCCACAGTTTTAGTGCGAACACAACGGCACCCAATTCCAAGTCATGGGTGGTGTAATTCTTTTCGTGCACCTTTAACTGCCGTGATGCATAGGCAATCACCTTGCCTTTCTGCATAAGCACACACCCCATGCCAGTGTGTGATGCATCACAATAAACTACAAATTCTTCAGCGCCTTCAGGTAAGGTAAGCACAGGAGCGTTGCTCAACTTTTGTCTCAAAACATCGAAGGACTCTTGCTGCTTAGGACCCCAAACGAACTTTACTTTCTTCTTGGTCAGGGAAGTTAGGGGTGCAGCAATCCTTGAAAAAATTTCAATGAAGCGCCGGTAATATCCTGCCAACCCTAGGAAGCTACGGATTTCTGTTGGCGTCTTTGGCTCTTGCCAGTTCATAACAGCTTCAACTTTAGCGGGATCCACTTGGATACCACGCTCACTGACCACGTGTCCAAGAAATTGGACTTCTCGTAGCCAAAATTCACACTTAGAGAATTTGGCATAGAGCTTCTCCTTATGCAGAAGTTTGAGAATACATCGAAGATGTTTCTCGTGGTCAGCTTTGTTCTTAGAATAAATGAGAATGTCGTCGATGAAAACGATGACGAATTTATCTAAGTGCGGCTTGCAAACGCGATTCATGAGATCCATGAACGCAGCCGGTGCATTGGTGAGCCCAAAAGGCATCACTAGAAACTCGTAGTGACCGTAACGAGTCCTAAATGCAGTCTTGTGAACGTCTTCATCCTTAACCTTCAACTGATGGTATCCAGACCTCAAATCAATCTTTGAGAAGTAACTTGCCCCTTGAAGCTGATCGAACAAATCGTCGATTCTGGGCAATGGATACCTATTCTTGATCGTGACCTTGTTAAGCTCGCGATAGTCGATGCATAGACGCATCGATCCATCCTTCTTCTTGACAAACAGGATTGGCGCTCCCCAAGGAGATGAACTAGGTCGAATGAAACCCTTAGCCAGCAGTTCATCTAGCTGCGTCCGCAACTCCTTCATTTCGGTGGGTGCCAATCTGTATGGTGCTCTGGCAACTGGTGCCGCTCCGGGAATGATATCGATCCTGAATTCGACTTGTCTATCTGGTGGTAGGCCAGGTAGATCTTCAGGAAACACTCCTGGGTATTCAGAAATGACAGGGATGTCTTCTAACTTCGGTTTAGGTTCCTCCAAAATCACTTGCGCCATGTAAATGACACATCCCCTCTTCAAACACTTGGAAGCCTTGAGCATAGTCACCTGCTCAGGCAGTCCGTACTGGGTATCTCCCCGAATGGTAAGTGACTCACCAGACGGAGTCTTTATTACTACCTGTTTCTGTTTACAGACGATTTGGGCCTGGTTATGAGATAACCAGTCCATACCCAGCACTATGTCAAAACCAGCTAATTTAAACGGAAGTAGAGACAGAGGAAAAGAATGGTTCTTAATGGATATAGTACATCCATCTAACACAGTAGAGACGGTTTCTATGGTACCATCTGCTAACTCTACCTCATAGTTTACGCTTAGGGTTTTGACAGGTAAATTCAACAATTTACAAAACTTCTGATCCACAAAAGACTTATCTGCACCGGAATCAAAAAGTACTCTTGCAAAGACATCATTTACAAGGAATGTACCTGTTATGACGTTATCATCTTGCACAGCCTCCTGCGCATCCATCCTGAAGACTCTGGCGTTAGTCTTCTTAGCCTCCTCAGGCTTCTTGTTATTCTTGGGGCAGTTAGTCTTTATGTGGCCCTTCTCATTGCAACGATAGCACGTCGCATCTTTCATCTTCTTGCAATCCAAGGTTTTGTGTTCCTTGGATTTGCACAAACCACAAGCAAAAGACCTTGACTCGTTATTCGAGTTTGATCCAAATCTGCACTTTCCAAAGTGCTTTTTCTTGCAAGTTTTGCACGTGGGCTTCTCATCAGAACGATGCCCATCTTTCTTCGACTCCGATCCCTTCTTTCGATCACCGTTCCCACGGTGTTTCTTGTTCGACCTACGCGAACCATCATCTTCTCGCTTCCTCTTCTCAGTATCCTTATTCCTCAGCGATCTCTGACGGACCGCATCAAGTGTGAGGGATAAGGAAAGGTCAGTTACAGACCTGAAGGTAACTGGCCGAGAAGCTTTAACACTGGCCTTGATCTCGGGTTCCAACCCGCCAATAAAACGAGCGATCCTCTTTGGCTCGGGGGTTACCAGGTAGGGAACCAACCTGGACAGCGTATTGAAGCTTGTCAGGTAAGCTTGGCAGTCGAGGTTCTTCATTACCAATGACAGAAAGTCATATTCAATCTTTTCCACCTCGTGTTGAGGGCAGTAATTGTCTTTGATCAAGGCAATGAATTGATCCCACGTCATGCTATACAACGGGATCTTTCCGGAGGCCTCCATCAGAGATCTCCACCAGACCAATGCTTCACCTTTGAAGGACTGTGACACAAACTTCACTATATCCCGTTCAGCGCACCCGCTTATGTCCACCACTGTGTCCATTTCATCCAGCCACGTCATGCAATCAACGGCCCCCTTTTCCCCTGTAAAATCCCGGGGCTTGCAAGACACGAAGTATTTGTAAGTGCAACCCTTGTTACGGGGTCCTTGATGCAGTACCAAGTGCTGGGATGGGTCACTTTGATTGTTGGTGGACTGACGGTCATCACCGTCTTTCTTTGGTCCGTTCTTCTTGGGAGGAGGCTTGTTATGAGCCTCAGAATGTGTTCTTGGCTTTGAGTGTGATACGGAGTGGGTCCTACTCCTGGTACCACTGTATTCTTCATATTGCCTATCCAAGGCTTGAGTGACAGCACCATCAATGATAGCTTTTAGTTCGGCGCCCGTCAATGTAATCTGGGCGTTTTCATTTGGCGCCGCTGTAGGGCTATTGACTTCATTAGAATTTGCCATTTGTATTGAACTGTTACAGAAACAAGAACAATATTTTATTTGAAAGTTTATTATAGAATTACCCCCTTAGGGTAACTCGTTAACCATGGTAACAGAGACCCTACTTGGTTAACTCATTAATCGTATTAATTTAGGATTTCAATTAAATTTATCCTAAACATATAACAATAACAATATATATATTAGCACATAAGGCTTGGTCACATGGACAATTTAATATACTATGATTTCTGAGAATCAAGACTTTTAAGGTTTGAACCTAGTTCATTACCTTTATTAGACAGGGAGTCCTAGCTACCACCGTCTTTTGGCTTATATAGAAATGAGCATGGCCCGTAGGCGCTATTTTACCACGTATGGTTGAATATGATCACCTTAATTGATGATGTAAATCCAGGATTCAGAGATCATTATACTGGATTAGGAAACTTCTAAAGAATCCTTATTCATTTTAAAAAAAATGACATGTGATTTTTAACGAATCACTTCTGCCAGGAGTGTTAACATGTTTTAAGATGTTAACAAGAATTTGAATCTTTTAAACCGGTATTACCATTTTGGCCCGGTCTTATATTTGACACGAGGCTAGGTTCCACACTTTAAGATTCTTAATTAAATAATTACTTAGGCAGATTAAAAGGAATGATTTTAATTTATTTATTTCATTTATAATTATTATATATGCACAAATGGCAAACATGAAATTTATAAAAACAACACTCCAATAATTTATAACAATATTACATATTGCCCTAAACGGGTCTTTCACACATGAAATTTGCCCACGTAGGAGCTACAACATACCATCATGCCCACGCAGGGGTCTTACAGAAGACATAAGTCCTCGTAGGGACTAACACACTAACAATTGTCCACGTAGGGACTTAAACAAACATAAGTCCACGTAGGGACTAAAACAAACATAAGTCCACGTAGGGACTAAACATACAACATAAAAGACCACGCAGGGACTTAATTTTAAAGTAGACATATACACATAAAGGATTTACTGATCCTTCTTGCTCTTTCCCTTGATTAAGTTCGTCAAGGTCTTAAACATTCCCTGGTTGCGCCGTCGATCTTCCCGTGCCTCATGTCGCACCTCTCTAATACTTTGCAGGATCTCCTGATGCAGTGGTGGCGACATTTGTAGAGACGGCGGGGGTTGTTGGTAAAACGGGGGTTGTGTAGGCATCTGGTACCCCTGGACTGGGTACCCTACTCCCCAAGGACCCCCATACGGTCCATCAGGGTTAAGAGCGTTGTAATTAGCAGCTACCAGGTATGGGTCGTCTTCAGCGTAACCGGGGTTAGTGTGGGTTGGTAGCTTAAACGGGTTATACATCGAAGGACCCGTGTATGCTGGTATCTGATTATCGAAACCCATTGGTGGCGGTTGCTGCGCGAAGGGGTTTGATGGTCCACCCATTTGTGGATCTTCTGGAAGCGGCTGATAGTTTCTGCCACTTGATTGTAGAGGAGAGTTGAAATGAAACTCTTCTCTTCGTGTGGACATCCGGGCTCCTGTTCTCCTATGTCTTTGCGGTTGCGGAGGCGCCGGTTGAACTGGTGGCGGTGGCGTAACTGCCACAAACTGGTGATTCCCAGAGGAATCTTGATGATGCTGCTGCTGCTGCCCAAGCGGCGACGAATGGTGCGAAGGTGTATAATACCATTCGTGCCGAGTAAAGATAGCCTGGAAGCTATCTGGACCATCATAGGGTGGTCCGTGATAAATTGAACTATCCGAGACCTCGATTGGGTGGTTGGGAGTTCCTGATGCGGGCTCGACAGGGTCGTCTTCCTCGTCCATATCATTTCCTCCAGAGAAATGGTCCTCCGGTCCCAATGGGTTGAAACCCACTGGTTCTTGTATATAATTCGCTGGGTTAAACTGGCCTTGAAAGAATGGAGTGGGGTCTCCAAAAGGGCGGTGCGACATGGATCGCTGTAACGGTATGTGCGAACGGTGCGAGTCTCCAGGCTCATTTTCCGAGTGTGGCCCGTAGGAGTCCTGGGCGGGAGTCGTCGAGCTGTTCGAAGTCGATCGTCTTGCTGGTTGAAATAGACCTCTCTGGTTCCGTCGAGTACCATCACTCTCGGCGGGGATAGGACCTCGTGTATTCGAAGGTCCGGCTTCGTGATCGTTGGGGGCGGCTACCGGCCCCTTTCCACGCCCTCGTGTACGTAAAAATCTCGGAGGCATCTTTGTTATTCCTGTCAATAAAACATAAGATAACAATAACAAAAATATCACGTTTTAAAGGACAAAACAAAAAAAAAACCGAATAAGGTGGAATTTTGTCCTATGTTATAAGTCTAGACTCAAAAGTTTAGATATGTGCAATTGTGTAACTGAGATTAAACACAAAAGGCTAGTGTTTAATTCACTCAGTGTTGGCTCTGATACCAACCTGTCACACCCCGATTTCCACGTGTCACCGGTGGGCCCGGTGGGGGAGTATCGTGACGTGGTTGGCAACGTAATAGTCAAACAACACAATATAATAATGCACAGCGGAAGCAAATTTAAATAAGATACAACCGAATTTATTTATTGTAAACAAAGTCACAATTATCCGGTGTTTATCCACAGTAGGATCGAATAATAAAAATATTGTTTATGGTTCAACAGACATCGGCATCTTAAGTTTGCGAGACTTCTAGTGATGCTTAGGAGACTCCCAGCCTATTTCGCCTAGTACCTGCATTTAATCTTTTTGGGAAAATACGTCAGTTTACACTGGTAAATACATTCAACTGACTCATTTTATAAAATGATTGAAAATTTGTTTGGATGCACATGGCATAAACATTTTGTTTAACTTGGGAGAATTATTTTATATGATAATCTTGTTAACGATTTACATGTTACTTATGCGTTCAGTAGCCCGGACGTATCCGGGTTAAAGATCAATAGACACACCACTGTAAGTGAGTTATACACGGGAGTACGCCTACACCCCGTGCTCAGGTCGTGGCAATCTCGTAAGATAATGCCGAGGATATCCGGGACATGGTCATTAACCTCCCAAAGGCTGTAAAGTAAACACATCTGTTTAAAACGAGCCGATCAAATTATTCAATTAACCACTAAGCGTGGAAGATTTGATGCCCGATCAAGCGGTACGCTATGTACCGTAACCCAAGCCCGTATAGGGAAAATAAGTTAAAAGTATTTACCTTGATGCAAAGTATAGTCACAATAATCAAATAGCAGGTAGCTTTTACTGTTTCTCCTAATCTGGAACGAAGGTTAAATATAACCTATTAGAATCCTAGCGGGTCTTTAATTATGCTTAAGCTTAGACCGGCTAGTTTCAAAGATACGGTTCGTACGCACGATTAAGCGAAGACCGGATAGAATGTGATTTAGACCCGACAAGTTTGAAGACTTGTTTAATATGGGTTTACTACTCACATTCTGGATTTTGAGATAAAAATGATATCGTTTGACCCGTTTCGGCTAGTTTATGCAAACTAGTTACATAAACCGAACCGAACGCGTAAAATGCATAACGGGTAACCGAAAGGGTCGTGAACAGGTTTCCTAAGTTAATACGCTTCAAATATGTTGTGATATCATTATGATATCTTCCATAATGCCCATAACGAGTTTATTCCCTAATTATGCCCCGTAGGGGTATTTTAGTCATTTTAACGACCATAAAAGGGATTTATAATACTTCTGAGATACGGGTCTGATTTAATCAGCAAAATTATTAATTTTAACAGGTTATAATATTTGGTAATAAGTCTTACGTGGCAAAAATGGTTTTAATACCAAACTACGCGTATAATACGCGTGTAAAGCCGTTTTAAGGGACGTACTGTTTAAAATACCATTCTGAGTTTTCTGATCAGCAAAACAGGCTCAAAACACTCTATTTATTATTTTAAATCAGTGGCAATTGGATTGGTATCAAACGGATTCGTAAAACTCGTTTTATGGCCTAAAAGGGCGTATTCGGTATTAACCGAATCAATGCGATAAGCCTAGCTTAAGATCAGTTTAAAAATAATTAAAAATCTTCAAAAATCCCAAAATATTATTTAACATCAGTGGGTAAAAGTTTTGGTACCGAAAATCGGGTTTAGATAGGCTATGCGCTAATCGCGCCGTTTAATTAATAAAAAGCTTATTATTTACGCTAATGCGCATATCTCCTAATCTAGACCTCCGATTGACGTGAAAATTTACGTACATGCTAAATAATCAGTAACTAAGATTATAGTACTTCCACATTTTCAAAATTCTCGTTGTAGGGTCATAAGGGCGTTATGGTCCAATTTAAGCGATTAACGGAAACGTGTGCATGCATCGGATAAACAATGAAACAAGTACAGAGACTTATACTAGCATGTAACCCAATCCTAATGAGACTTTAAGGCGTGTCTAATTCCAACTAAAACGGGTCAGAACCGAAGTCAACGCAAAAGTCAAAGTTTTGCGCCTTTCGGTTCCGAACCGGGTTTAAACAGAATTTTGTCGAGTCGGGCAAGCGTAGACAAGTTTTCATACTTATTACCATGTTATATTAAGGTTAAAACAGGTTGCACACCTTTCGGATCATTAATTGTGCATTAAATCGCATTTTGTATTTCTGTTGACTTTTTCGGTCAACGTTTGACCCGACAAACGACCTAGTTAGGTCTGGAATTGGTACTTGCCCTTATAAGGGTTTAATACCCATACAATTACCTATCTAACGGTACTTTTAATTTGACATACGACTGAGCTATCGTTGCTTAATCACAAAGTCAACCGTTAAGCTCGATATATTGACTTTTAAGCTAATTACTAAGCTAGAATTAATTTAGAAGGGTTAAGCAACTTACTAGATGATTAATGGATGATTAGGAAGGCCTTCAAGCAGATTGTAAGCTCCTCCAATGCTCAGATTGTTTGCAATTGATGTGTGGAATGGTTGTGACATGAAGGGGTCTTTATATACAAGAATCAAGCACCACAAGAGAGTGACAACCAAGTCTAGGGCCATCCACAATTGATCAACACTTGTAAGTAGTGTGTAGGGATGTCTAGGGGCCATGCACATGCAGAGAAACCGGTTGAAAGGGTCACAATCGCACTAAACAGGCTGCTGCCTGTTTTTCCCGTATCTGTAGGCCGGAAGCGGCCCGCTTTCCGAACAACCAAGTCTCAGGCGGGCCGCCTGAGACATATAAATCAGATTTTTGATTTTTTTTGTTTGTTGTGTTTCGAAGGGGCAGCCGTTATATACGACTTGTGGACTTATTTTATCAATAGGGGACCTCCAATAAGTGTCTAATACTGTAACATACCCTACCATCATCCATTATTTCACTTGATTGCATATACAAGACCCGAAAACATCGGTTTACCATTGCTTTTCATCGTGGGATCACCTCATACTTTTGCAATTCCATTATTGGCAATAATTCCCTGAATTGAGGGTGCATAGATGTGTAAAATATTATATCGGGTATTGGGATTTATAATTGAGGTGTTCAGAGGTAATATTTTAACATGACGCCACTTTAAATCCTACCGAAAACATCTTTATTAAATCCGGGTTCTCAACGCGTTTTTGTCTTACATGACACGTGTCGTTTTAATATAAAACCCGAAATTTGCGAGGTGTTACAATATATATATATATATATGTATATTAAATCTTTAAAGGTTTATATATTAAATCTTGCGTAAATTACACTTTTCATCCTTTATGTTTGTAGCGGGTTGCAGTGGACAGCCTCTAACTTCAATAATTACAACCACAATCCTTTATTTTAAAAACATGTTGCACGTTTCATCATTTACCTCAAACCCAGTTAGAAAATTAAGTTAGTTCTGACCACGTGCTTCGCACGTGAGGGCATTTAAGACCATTCACCTACCAACTACCCAACCATATAAATACCCCCTTTCTCACCCAAATCCCAAATTAGGGTTTATTCAAAATCACCAGGGTTAAAATGTTGGAGCAGACCAACAAAATCGTCACCGTCGACTACACTCAAATGGGGGCGATATGCTCGGAAAATTGAAAGAGGCTCCGGCGAGAGAGATGGTTGTCACCCCTCTTGCCACAACATCATCTGCTTTCGGACCTTGTTGAGAATCACTTGATTCTATGGGCAAGGAGCTTTTTGAAAAAGAACAGGACGATCTCCTTGTTGACTTGATGGACATTCCAAAGAAGGCTTGTGATCACCAAGTATACTTACGTTGTACCATAATTTCAACAGGTTTTGACGAAAAGATGGGTTTGATGATCAACAAATACGTTTACAGATCAATGAATTTGTTAAACGTGCTCGAGCTGCAAAGATACATGCCTACATAATCAGCCAGTTGAAAAAAGAGATGCCTACAATGATGGGTAAATCTAAAGCTCAACAGAAGCTAAATGAAGAATCTTGAAGATGTTTTTGCCAAGGTTGGTTATTATTTTTTTTGTCAAATAATCCAAAACAGATTAATTAAAGTATTCCGATTTATTTCACCAATCATCATATTCATTTCTCTTGTAAAACACAGGTTCAAAGGGAGTTTCATTTGCCAGCGGGTGATTTCCCGGATGTGGAGCACTTTAGACAAGTTCTTGTTGCTTAAAACATCGATAGTTTGAGATGCTAAAGCCAAAGATGATGGTGTGGTGGTGTGGTGTGGCGGATCTGGTGGTGGTGATGGTATATGTCGGCTGGATTCAGTGGTGGTGGGTTTGTGGTGGCCGGATCCGCTGGTTGTGGAGCTCGATTCAGTGGTGGTGGCTGGGATACGGTGGTGGGTGGTGGAGGTTGGTTGAAGTGAGAAAGGGAGGGGTGGGGGATAGTTGAGAGGAAGAAGATGACTAGTGGATTTATGCGAACCATATATAATTTTTTTTTTTACTTTTTTAAATAAATGAGTAAAATTACTGATCTACTCTCATGTGCAAGTCACATCAAGAGACTTAACTTAAAATTTTAACCCGATTTGTGTTAAAGGACGAAAGTTGTAATGGGTTTTGCAAATAAATAATTTTGGCTGTATTTATTGAAGTTAAAGGCTATCCATTGCAACCTGCTACAAACATAAAGGACGAAAAGTGTAATTTACCTTTAAATCTTTAAAGGTCAAAAAATCAAAACCTCACCAACATTTCACCCGTTATCACAATCGCGGGGGTGCAAGTTTTCAGCCCATAGCACCGGGATGAGGCGTTATGGCCTTATATGGAGCCCCATAACGAGCGACTACACATGGGCTTATAATTTTTTTTATAAAAGTAAATTATTATTTACTCCTTATGGTTTAGCGAGTTTAACCATATTAGCTCAAAAAGAATCTTTTCACGTATCAAACATAGGGTTAGCATTTTGTAATGTTTTTGGCCCCTAACACTAACTTTGTTACTTTTGTCCACTTAAGTGTAAGGGTGTTTTGGTTCTTTTCCGCCTTAGGGGTTGTTTATGTAAATTACGTAGTTCTTTTTATTTTAAGAGATTATTTATTTAATTATTTAAGTTTTATTTATTAGTTTGTTATTTTCATGATTATTATTTAATAAAATACGTTTTAAATATACAAATGTGTTTTTTATAAACATTGTTTTAAAATCGTTTTTAACCTTTTCTTTAAATCGTGAATTTTTAAACCGTTAGTTTTTTAAGTTAGTTCTTTTAAAGTCGTTCGTTTTTTAAAAACAATTCATTTTTACCGCTCTTTTTAAAATTGTTTGTTTATTAAACGTTTTTTAAACAATTCGTTCTTTTTAAATCGTGAATTTTTAAGGTAATTCATTTTTAAAGTTATTTTTCCGTAACGGCTATAAGTAAATTGAATAAAAAGTTTAAAAAATGAGCGATTTCAAAAACGGTTCTAAAGGAAGTTAGGAACGATTTCAAAAGATTAAAAATGAACGACTTAAGAACGAATTATTTAAAAATGTTTAAAAAACAAAGGATTTGAAAAGAATGGTATAAAATGAACTCTTTAGAAAAAAGTTTAAAAGACAAACGACTTTAAAAAGAATAATTTTGAAAAACAAACGGTTTAAAAATGAATAATTTTAAAAATGATATACGGTTTAAAGCAAAAGGTTAGAAACAAATGATTTTAAAAATGACGTTTATAAAAAATAAACAGTTAAAGAAATATATATATTTATTTGTATATTTAAAAGGATTTTGTTAAATAATAATCGAGAAAATAACGAAATAATAAAAAGATTTGAATAATTGCATTAATAATCTCTTAAATATTAAAAGAACTTTTTAATTATCAAAAACAACCTTTAAAGTTTGTAATGACCTAATTACCCTTATAGTTAACTGCAAAAAAAAATAACAAACTTAGTGTAAAGGACCCAAAACATTATAAAATGTAACCTTAAGGTTTGGTATGTCAAAAAAAAAAAAAATTTAAGCTGAAAGGTTTAAATTACCCAAACCCCATGGGCCAAAATAGTAATTTACTTTTTTTTTTATTAATAAAAAGGGTGTGAATCTAATTTCACAAAAACTTAAAAAAGGTAATATAACTTCAAAACTAAAATGTAAACCTTGGGATCAAAATTCTAATATAGAGATAATATAGGGACCATCAATATTATTTATAAATAAAATGAAATGAATCAAACTAGTAAAAATACTTCTACTATGTAGCGGAGTTTTGGTCGGTATCAATATCAGTTTGGTATGATATTGGTATTTGATATAGCAACCGAAAAAATATGTTTAAGAGGATATGACTCGTGTTTTATATCGATCGAAACCATCAAAAGAAATAATTAACGTTTTTGAAATTAAAAAAAAGTCATAAAAACAATTGAGAGATTAAAGTTGATGTCAGCAGGTTGTAGGCTGATGTCAGCGCATAAGAACAAACAAGGGGTTCGGGGTTGGATTCGAACTTGTGTTGGAGTGAAAACCTTGTGACACATTAAACATCAGAAAAAACTAAAGTTTTAAAAAAGGGGAAATGAATTGTTTCACCCTAAACTAAGCAAAATTGGCTAATACCACTCCCAACTTTCAATTTGGTTCCCACCACCCTCTACTCAACAATTTGGTGTCAGTGTCAGCCCTACGTTAAATAATCACTAACTGAGTTTGTGTTTTAATCCTACATGGCATGGAGATGATGACGTGGAAGCATATGTGGATAAACCCATTAAATAACCCCTGTATTATATAGATAATCCTTAAATCAGTTGCATTTCATCTCAAACACCCAGTTCACTGCGAAGATGGCGATCGAACCCTAATACCCTGTTAGTCGACGATTGCAGCCAAAATTTAGACAACCCAGAGGTAAGGTTTATGTTAGGGTTGATTGCTTTGTGATTTTACACACTGATCTAACTGATGGATCGTATAGATGTTATGCTTTGGTATGGTGGTTCTTTTGACTTTTCTTTTGATCAACCTCAGTGTATTGGAGGTGAATCTAAGTTGTTGGTAATGGATTTTGACCATCTCGTATACTTTGAGCTAGTAGATTATGCCATGGAAACCAACCAGTATGAAAGTAGGGATTTTTATACGTACGGGATGGATGCGGATAATGGTGATTTTTAAACTGTTCTGTGATGATAAAGATGTGTTGGAAGTTGCAATGAAGGCTAAAAATTGGACTGAACCATTCATTGAAGTGTTCGTTCAGCATAGCCCAATTATGTCTGAACATAAGACCCACTACTGTTCCCAACCCAGTAAACCACAGGCCCAGTCCAGTTCCCATCCCATTAAAACAAAAGCCAAGTCTAGTTCCCAGCCCATTAAATGACAAGCCCAACCCAAAAACCTAGTACCCAAGCCCAAAAAAAAGTAGTACATGCGAAACTGGGTAGGGCATCTGGAAAAAGTTTTACAACTCCTGAAGTCCCTCGATCTGGATGTACATCAGGTGTAGAACCAAGTGTTAAACAGGTTGTGGAAGAACCAGTACATGAGGCTGCATGGGCATTTAATATAGATAAGGAGACAAATGTTAAAGAGGGGGCTGAGGTAGAACCAACCGTTAAACAGGTTGTAGAGGAAGAAGTCTTTGGTCAAGATAGTGATACTGGTGATAAAGAAGCTGATTTAGATAGACAGGATAGTGAAGACAATGATTACAATCTTGAAAAGTCTAGTTCTGATGATAAGGATGGTTATTCTGATAAGGATGTGGTTCAAGAAGAATTGTTTGGCTTAGATTCAAACAGAGAAGATGTTGAATGGAAACAGTCACAAGATGAAATTAAACAAGCTACCAAGGATGAACTAGCAGCCACAAAGAAGATACTTGAACAACGTCTAAAACCTAATGAAAAAGAAGGTAATTTGCATGAATCTAATAATGCAGGTTGTGCACATGTAGAGGGATACAATAGTTATGAAGAATCAGATGGTGATATTGCCACACCAGGTGATAGTGAAGAAGATGATGTCAGAGGTAAAAAGTTTAAAGAAACTGCTCCTAGTGTAAGTGCACACACTAACTGGAAGAAGTTTGTTTGGAAAGTTGGGACAAGGTTTGCTTCAAGGGATTCCTTTAAGGAGGCAGTTAGAAGATATGTTGTGTCTAATGGAAGGAATCTATTCATAGCAAAGAGTGATAGTAAACAAGAAGGTCGTGTAGTAGTCAAGTGTGTAGCAGGGTGTCCTTTCTATCTGTATTGTTTAATGCACACAGGGAAAGAGCGTTACATGATCAAAAGTGTGAAAAACAATCACACTTGCCAAAGAAACATGATAAAGAACAGGTAACTAACTGCTAAGTTTATAGGTGATGAGTTCGTAACTTTATTTAAGGCCAAACCACACTGGTCTGCTAAGGAAATCATATCTGATGTCAAACAAAAGTACAAGGTGATTATAACTAAGTGGTTGGCTTATAAGGCTAAGACATGTGCACATAAGAAGCTTCATGGATCAATGAGACATCATTATAGTAAGATTGGTTCATATCTGGATGTATTAAGGAAAGCAAATCCAACATCAACTTTCAAGTTAGAAACTACTCCACCAGGTTTCATTAATCTAGATCCAGAGGCTACATGTGAAGCATTCTTCAGACTGTTTGTATGTTTTGATGGTCTTAAAAAAGGGTTTCTAGCTGGATGCAGGAAGGTGTTGTGCTTAGTTAGGTGTTTTCTAAAGACCTTCCTTGGAGGAATGTTGTTAACTGATGTTGGAAGGGATGGTAATGAGCAAATGTATCCTTTGGCTTGGCTAGTTGTTGAAGGAGAAAACAATGAGAGTTGGGAATGGTTCATGGATGAGCTAATGCATTGTTTGGAAGTAACTGATGGTGGGGCTTCATGGACATTCATTTCTGACCAGCAAAAGGTTGTTACTCACTTCTGTCTTCCTAAATCAGCTGTTTATTTATTCATTACTTATGTTTAATTGGTTTGGCAGGGTCTGTTAAATGTTGTTTTATGTATTTGGCCCTATGCAGAGCATAGAAACTGTGCAACTCACATCTATACAAATTGGCACAAAACATTCAAAGATGAGGAGCTGAAAGAGTTTTTTTGGAAATCAGCTAGGGCTTACTATGAAGCTGACTATCTACAATCCATTGAAGACATGAAAGCAATCAATCCTGATGCAGTTGAGGCCTTACTGAAGTAGAATCCCAAGTGGTTTAACAGGTGCTATTTGGACACCCACACCAAGTGTGATGTAATAGTAAACAACATGGCAGAAACCTTTAATGGTTTTATTGCTAATGCAAGGTCAAAACACATAATACATATGTTAAAGGATATAAGGATTCAAGTCATGAGTAGGTTAGTGACAAAAAGAACAGAAATGGCTGGCAAAGATGTTATCATATACCCTAAAATCTAGGAAAAGCTTGAATTTTCAAAAGGTGCTTCTTATAGATGTGAGGTGTATCCCTCATCATATCATGTTTTTCAAGTTAGAGATTTTGAAGATGTCTCTGTGGATTTGGAAAACAGAATCTGCACATGTAGAAAATGGGATTTAAGGGGATATCCTTGTAAACATGTATGTGTTGTTGCTGGTTTTTTACATAAGAGTGCAGAAGACTATGTTGATGTGTGTTATCACAAAGATACATACATGAAGGCTTATGAGTTCTCAATACCTCCATTGCCTACTGAAAGGTATTGGCCCAAGATCCGTCATCCAATGTATCCACCACCAATCAAATATGCTCCTGGTATGCCCAAGAAGAATAGGAAGAGGGATCCTTATGAAGATCCAAAAAGGCCAGGGAAACTCACAAAGCATAGGGTTATAATGAAATGTAGTATTTGTGGAGCTAGAGGACACAACAAAAGAAAGTGCACTGAGAAGGGGAAAACAACTGAAGGTAAATTTTATTAAGTTTAAGTTTATTGGTTAGTTAATTACCTAGCTTAAAGTTTGTATCTTCAGGTGGTTCTGCTCCAAAGAGACAGAAGAAGAGTAGCCAGAAATCAACTCAAAAGGGAACCCAGCAGTCTACTTAAGAGGAAACCCAGCAGTCCACTCAAGAGGCAACTCAGAAATCTACTCAAAAGGGAACCAACAAGTCAAGTCAAAAGGGAAAGAGAAGGACCAAAGAGAGGGGTAATAAGGAAGGCTGAATTTATGTAGATTATATGTGATCTTTTGTGTTTGTAGCACAAGTTAATGTTATGCTAAGACTTATTTACTCTAATATTTTGTCTAAAAACACCTTCTAGTAATGTGGGACAAGTTAATTAGTCAATGTATGACTTTTCAGTGTTGTTTGACTTTTTCTGTGTTGTTTGACCTTTTCTGTGTTGTTTGACATTTGTTGTTTGACTTTTCTGAGTCACACATTGGTGTACATATTCCAGTCTTGGTTTTAAAAAGCGAGAGGCGCACAAAAGCGACGAGGTCTAAAATCGAGGCGCAAAGCGCAAAAGCGACCGGCTTTTCGTACCCGAGGCGCACATATTTAAAAAAAATATGTAAAATTATATATAAGCCATATATGATACGCAAAGGACATTAATTTATATTTAACATCAAAAACACCTCTATATATATATATATATATATAAGTGTGTCATCAAGCACCATGAGTAGGCGAGTGGCATACAACTGTAACACCTCGTAAAATCACGTCCAATGATGTATTGACACGTGTAATAAACCCTAATGAAGTCAAACATTGAATTTAAGGGACTAATTTTTTGCAAGATTGAAAACTTTGATTATGTAAGGACTGGAAGTGTTAGCATACCTAAAATAAGTTTCTAAATAACCTCTTATGATATTTATATTCACAAATGAGCCACTTGATGATCGAGTGTAGCCGTTTGCGTAATTAATTGAAAGTTTGCGCAATAAAGGGTTAAAAGCGTCAACATGTTAAATTCTTACCTCTGAGTGACCTTTTAACAAACTGGGAGCTTCATGATAATTATTGGCCGTCTAAGGTTTTTATGCCTATAAGTAAAGTTACGCGCAACTTTGCGAGATAGAGGGACTAAAAGTGTCAATATGTTTAATTATACCTCTGAATGACCTTTTAGCGAACCCGAAGCATCGTGATGTTTAATAATACTCTCAATAATGCCTAATATGGATTAGATGAGGCTTCAATGCTATTAAACGATGATATGCGCAAGTTTGCGCATTAGAGGGACCTAAAACGTCAACTTTTGAATCTACGCCTTTTGGTGACCATTTAAGCGATTGAGAACGTAGCAATAATTAAAATCATGCTTGGGAATGCCCATTATGGGCCATGGAAGGCTTGGATATCATTAAACGACATTTCGCGCTACTTTGTGCGATTAAAGGACTATTTGCGTCAAACTACAAAAGTATGTCGATTCGTATGGTATCGAACCTTCTGGAATATGATCGTAATTTAAACATACCCTAAATATCCCTTACATAGCTTAGGAATAGGCTTAGAGGTGTTTCGTGCGCAAGAATAAACTTTTAAGTCAAGCAGGGACTAAAAGTGTCAAAAAGTGCACAAGTTTGCATTTTCGCGCATATCTTACATTCTGGATATATCCGGACATCCAAAAATTTATGTAAGTATTAAAATATTTTATTTTTGTGATCGGCATGATAAAATTCCATGCGTCGCGTAATTTGGATCGTTTTTCGCGTTCGTTCGTGTTTCGTCGTAATTAGACGAACAACGTGACCGTACGACCAAACGAACCGACATCCGTGATATTTTTGAGCATGTTTTATGTCCCCTATATTTAGGCATCATTGTAGAGCCTTAAATATGGCTTGACGGGCCTTAGATGTGTCAGAAACACATTTATATGATTACAGGGACCAAAACTGCCATTTCTGAAACATGTGTTGCTGATCTGGGTACTAGGCTGGCCGCGTAAGACTCTCTATGAGTCTACGCGGGTCATGTAAGGCCATCAGAGCTGCAAAACGGCTTCAAACAATCAGCAGCTGGTTTCTGGTTATTTGCACATTGTTTTCTTCATTCTATGGGCCATTTTGGGCACCCATAGATTGCCAAATCAGTGGGCACGATGTGTACGGTCCTGATTTAATCACGTTTATCGAGGAACGATCCTAACGGTCCTCTAAATCCTATAAATACCCCATTGATTTGGTTTTTCAATTGCACCTTCATTCCTTTCTGCTTGTTCTCTGAATTCTTGGAGGATCTTGAGCTTCTTGAGAACCTCCTTCAGTCCATAGGACCTCTTGTAAGTGTCCTTTCGTGACTTGTTCGTTTTATTTAGCGTTTATAGCCAAAAAGTCAAGCGTTTTCGATAAACGCTTTGACTTTTAAACGGTTGAGCCATTGTTCGAAACAAACATGGCTACGTGACCGTAATTAGGTAGGTGTTAAACCCTCAAAAGGGCACCTCCTAATTACCACGTTTACTCAGTCAATTGTCGGGTCAAACTTCTTAATAAAAAAAAGTCAAACGAGTCAGTTTTTACTAATAAATTCATAACTAATAATACAGAAGTTATAGAACATGTTTTAACACTTAAATAACTTGGTAATTAATATAAGAAGATGTTTAAGCATGTTCAACCCGACAATTCTAAGTATAGGCTCGGTTCGGAACCGAAAGTCGCAAAAGTAGACTTTTGCTTTGACTTTCAGTTCTGACCCGATTTAGCTTAGTTTAGACATGCCTTAGAATTCCATTAGGAACTGGTTATAGGTTAGTGTAACCCTCTGAGGTTATACAACTTGGTTCCTTAGTTATCCGATTCATATGCATGTTTCCGTTATATGCCTAAATGTTGACTATTATGCCCTTTTGACCTTAAAATGATATTTTTAAAAATGTGAAAGAATAGAAACCTTTATTACTGAATTATAAACTTGTCCCTAAAATTTGACATCAGTTTGAGGTCTAGATTAGGAGTTATGCTCATTAGCGTAAATGAAAAGCTTTTTATTAATTAAACGGCGTAATTAGCATATAGCCTATCTAAACCCAATTTTTGATACCAAACTTTTTACCCACTGATGTAAAATAATATTTTGGGATTTTTGAAGATTTTTATTTATTTTTAGGATGAGCATAACATAGAGTTATACCTTTGATTCGGTAATTGTCGGTTTTGCCCTTTTGGCCTATAAAATGAGTTTTACAAATTATTTTGATACCAAACCTTTTTCTACTGATATTATATGATAAATAAAGGATAAATTACACTTTTCGTCCTTTATGTTTATACCAGATTGCAATGGATACCCTTTAACTTCAATAATTACAGTCACAGTCCTTTATTTGTAAAACTCATTACACCTTACGTCCTTTAACACTAACTTTGTCAAAATTTTCAGTTAAGTATGGCATGTGTTTTGCACATGAGGGTAAGTTGGTAATTTACTCTAAAATTAAATTAATTATTAAAATTAAAATTAAAAAATATATATAAATGAACACACACACACTCTCTCTCTCTCTCTCTCTCCCTCTCTCAACTCTCTTCCCTTTCTCTCTCAATTCCCCATCTTTAGCTTTTCTCCACCACCACCAGTTCCGATTCAATTAGGGTTCCTGTAAATGGTCTGTACAACCCCAAATACACCAATAAACTCATAACTCTGAATCTCCTTCTTCTCTATTCATCTCCATATCAGTTTCCACTCTTTGCTGCAAGTGAAGAAGAAGCTATGAGTGGTTCATCATCATGGTCTCTGTTTATACCTCTAGCGAAACTAAAACCTTCAACGGCCACCCAAGCACCCACTCACGCCGAATAAACATTCAGCCACCACTGTGTGTTCTTGGTGTTTCCGGGTTCCTCATAGTGGGTGCGATTAGTGGGTATTGGATAAAGATTGTAAAGGGATTTGGTTTTTGATTTTTGGATTTTGATTTGAGTTTGGTGGGGTGGGTTACGTGGGTACAATGGGTTCTAAATCTGCTAAACGAATGGAGTCTAAATTAAATGGATTTTAATTTTGTTGACTTTTCAACATCATCTTCACTTTCAAGAACTCTGCAACTAAATCATTCACACTAAATTATACATGGTTGAGCGGATGAGTTGAGCGGATTTTAATTTTGAAGATGTATCTTGTTTATCTTAATTGCAGCGATTGAGTTGAGCGGATCGATAGATGGAATCGCGATCGAGTAAATTGACATTTCGCCTCTGCTGATGTTGAACACAGATCTGGAAGTGGGCGAAACGCCTCATTGAAGTATCAAGTTAGTAATACTGCTGATACAAGTTCTAGAGGTTTTAATTTAGAGTCATAAATTTATAATTGTTTGTGGTTGTAAAGGAATTTCTTCTGTAGTCATAGTTGTTTGTGGTTGTTAAGGTATTGCGGTTTGGGTCAAGTGTGTTCTCGAAGTATATAGATGGTGGTTGTCGGATGTTAGAGGTTGGGGTGGGGGTGGGGGTGGGTGTCACAGTGGTGGTGGTGGTGGCTGGATTAGGTGGTGGTGGAGGTTGTGAAGAGAGAACTAGCAAAATTACTAAACTACCCTCATGTGCTAGGCACATGTAATATTTAACTGAAAATTTTAACCAGGTTATGGCTAAAGGACGTAGGGTGTAACGAGTTTTCCAAATAAAGGACTGTGACTGTAATTATTGAAGTTAAAGGCTATCCATTGCAATCTGGTATAAACATAAAGGACAAAAAGTGTAATTTATCCATAAATAAAATATTTTAAGCCTTCTGGAATAATAAAATTATCAGCTTTCATTATAAAACCCAGAAATCGCTTAAAATCGCCTTTTTACGCGTTTTAAACGCGTAGTATGTATTAAAACTATTTTAAATATATAAGACTTGACACCTACTGATATTCTTAGTAAATTTTTATATTCTAACAGTAAGCAAAAGTTTTAAACTCAGATTTCCAGTTTTGACCTTTTAAGCTTATGAGAAATTACCAAAATGCCACTACAGTGCATAGTTTGTTTATAGAAGATAAATTTCACATATATGCAATACCCTACTGATATAACTTATTAAATTAAGTATTTTTACTGATTATATCAGACCTGAATCTCAGATTAATATATAAACTCTTTTATAACCTTTTAAATGACCAAAATACCCCTACGGGGCATAATTGGAGTTTAAATTCGTTTTGGGCATAATAGAAGATATCTTACTGATGTCACAACATATTTAAGGCATATTAACTTAGGAAACCTGTTCATGACTCATTTGGTTACCCGTTACGCATTATTCGCGTTCGGTGCGATTTATGTAACTTGTTTGCATAAACTAACCGAAACGGGTCAAACCTTTTCATTTTTATCTCAAAATCCAGAATGTGTTTAGTTTACCCATATTAAACAAGTATACAAACTTGTCGGGTCTAAATCATATTCTAATCCGGTCTTCGCTTAATCTTGCGTCTGAACCGTATATCCTCCTTTAAAACTAACCGGTCTAATCATAGGCTTAATTAAGACCCGTTAGGAATCTAATAGGTTATTAAAAACCTTCGTTCCAGATTTAGGAGCCCAGTAAAAGCTACATGTACTTGCTTGGTTGTATACGGCTGGGATAAATTGTATAAATTGCTCAGGTAAATACTCTTAACTTATTTTCCCTATACGGGCTTGGGATACGGTATTATAATAATACCACTTGGTCGGGTGTGTAGTCATTTAAATCGGATTGTGATTAATGTATTTACATAACTCGTTTTAATATGTATTATTTGGTGTATGGCCTTTGGGGGTTAAATGACCATGTCCCGGATATCCTTGGCATCTTTCAAAGAAATGGCCACGACCTAAGCACGGGGTGTAGGCATACACCTGACAGTTGCATTATGTAAAAACTGGTAATCCACTTAAAGGAATCAACCTTGTGGGCATTATACCTGTGGCGTGTCAATTAATCTTGTCCGGCTCTTCTAATCGGCCCTGACGGACGACAAATAAGTAAAACTGTATACAAGATTATTTTAATAATTGTCCCAAGTTATAAAAGAACTTTTGTGCCATGCGCATTCAAATTAATTTCTTAAACCCTTTTCAAAATGAGTCAGTTAATTGTATTTACCAGTGTAAACTGATGTATTTTCCAAAAAGGCTAAGTGCAGGTACTAGACGAAATAGGTTGGCTACTCCTGGCATCATTAATCAAGTCTTGCAAGCTTTAGATGTTAAAGTCTGTTGAACAATTATCTTTTATTTGATCCGCCTGTGGATCCTTTACCTTCCGTTTGTAATACTTTGATATTACTCTTTATCGGTTTGTAATATATTCATCTTTTGCTTCCGCTGTGCATTTTAAATTGTGTTGTTTGACTATGATGATATCAACTATGTCACGATACTCCCCACCGGGCCCACCAGTAATACGTGGAAATATCGGGGTGTGACAAAAACGAAGTCACAAACACATGAAGTTATCAAAAGTTAAGTTTTCAAAAGAACACCAAAGTGATTCTAAAAGTTAATAACTAATAGAACTAGTAGCTCCATTCACTATCCTCCTCCTTCACATCATCATCATCAATGCCAAGCACCTCGTCTTCTCCCACATCATTGTCACTCTCACCGATATCTTCTTCTTCAATATCTTCGACATCTTCATCAATCAAGTGATGTACTCCATACGTACCTCTAGGAGTAGGGGCTGTTGAGGAGCTACCAACATCTTTTCCTTTCGACCTAGTATAATATAAGGGCTCAGATGCCCCACTAGCCTTTTCAACATCACCGTATGTTAGATCATGACCCTCATGCACCAAATTAGTAACTTCTCTCGCTTGATTTTCATCATCATCCATGTATCCCATCACCCACTCATTACTTTCATCAATCTCATCTAAAAGTATGGGATCCGTGGTGTCCTTTCGTTCATATCGACGCTTCAATGAACGATTGTACTTAACATACACCAAATCATTTAATCGGCTTTGTGCTAATCGGTTTCTCCTCTTTGTATGAAGCTGTTAAAATAACAATATTTAATTAAATAACGAAGTAACAAATAACACTAATACTCTATTAGAATGAATGTTTAATTGATCGCTTACCTGTTGAAAGACACCCCAATTTCTCTCACAACCGGTAGCACTACACGTCAAGCTAAGTACTCGGATAGCAAACTTTTGTAACTCCGGAGTATCACCACCAAATGCGTTCCACCAATCCGCTATTAAAACAACCATTTTTTATTGTTAACAACATCAAAACAGCCATATAATGTTGTTTCCAGCCTTCAAAACAGCCATATATTGCTATTTCTAGCCTCAAAACAGCCATTTTTGCTGTTTCCAGCCTCAAAACAGGCATTTTTGCTATTTTGTTTGTTGTTCTAGCATCAGAACAACCATTTTTTTTGTTGTTTACAGCCTCAAAACATACTTTTTTTAATGTTTGCAGCCTTTATAATCTTATGATAAGGAATCAAAACAATTGCTAAAATTAAATATTTTATATTTTTATCTGGAGATCTTATAGACCTTTGTCTTATAGCCATCCAATCACCAAATAGACCCTCGGCATGTTGATATTTATCCAATTGTAGACTAATTTTGTCTTGAATGCTTTCATCGGGATTTAATCTTGCAATGCATTTCACAACGGCCCCCATGATCTCTCCTTTTTTTTGCCTCCTCCGCATTCGGGTAGTAATATTCGGGGTTCAAAAAGTAGCCCGTAGCATGCAAAGGTCTTCCAAGTTGGCATTGCCACCTTTTGTCTATGATCTCTATCACTTTAGCATATTGCTTCTCGCGTTTGAAACTCGCCTTTATGGTATTTTTAGCCCTTTTCAGTGCCGCATATATGTATCCCATGGCGGGCTTTTTATCTCCATCAACAAGTCTAAGGACCTTAATAAGAGGTGCCGTCAACTTCATGGCGTACACTATGTTTCTCCAGAACTTTTCTTTGATAAGAATATAGTAAAGTCTTTTCCCACCAACTTCCTTTCCCCATTTGCTATTAAGAAACTCGGAAGAGACAATCATCTTCTGCAAATTATGCTTTTTCTTGTGCATTTGGGAGATAGTGATAAATGATGTTGCAAAACGAGTAACCGCGGGCCGATGCAAATTATGTGAATTAGTGAACCTTCTCATCATGTTCACAAGACCAACATGGTTATATATATACGCATTCACGAACATTGCTGATTTTAACATATCTTTAATCTTTTTAATCTTCCCAATGTCCTCCAACATCAAATCGAGACAGTGTGCAGCACAAGATGTCCAATATAAATTAGGCTTTGAAGCTTCCAAGTATTTACCTAAAAAGCATATGTATAACATAGTAAATTAATATTATATATTAGTTTAATATAAATATCTATTACTACTTACCAGCTTTTACATAATTTGAAGCATTATCGGTTATGACTTGCACCACGTTCGCTTCTCCTACCTCATCCACCATTTTTTCAAGCATTTCAGTCAAAGTGTGGGCATCCTTTGTAATCTCTGACACATCAACTGTAAGGACCTTCAAAAATGTCCCAAAACGACCCGTAAGTGAAAACCGGGGCCCCTGAAACCCTAACGTGCACGAAAAACCAAGAAAACAAGATTTTTGGGTTTCACGCGGGCCGCGTAAGAGTAAGCTTAGGCTTACGCGGGCTGCGTCAAAGCTCTGTTGACCGGATAAGCGTTATGGGCCACGTGGCAGCCACGTGGCAGACCTACCGATGACACGCTAGCCCTAGTCTACGACTAGGTGGCCCTCGCGGGCCGCGTAAGATGGAGAAGGGGTTTACGTGGGCCGCGTAAAACCCATTTTTCAGCTATAAATTGCTAGGCCATGAGCAGTTCATTTGTGCTCGAGATTTCAGTCAAAAACGAAGTTCCACTGCTCAAAATCATAAATTCCATTAGGGAGACGCTGCTACGATACAGGGTATTAACTCGATCGCTGCTACGATTCAATGTCCGATCGATTGAAACCAATCCAATGGATGTTTAAGTGCTGCCCACATTAGGGCTATACTTTGTCATTCGTCGTGAATTCGATGGATGTTTAAGTATTGCACTTTGTCATTCGTTGTGAGGGTTTTTATCTCGTGAGTTATTATAAATGCTGTATTAGTTACTGACCTAGTTCGTGTTCATTGTTGTTTAAATTAGGTTACAAGGCTTATCAGTAGGCTAAAACTCTGCCCGTTTAAATCTGCAATGTGAGTCATTCTCTTTTTATCAATAATGTTTTACAGTACTACAAATCATTTTTAAAAGTTATAATTACAGGGATTAAGTCGTGGTTATCTTGAATCACTGGCTAGTGGGTGTCACACCCGGATATTTCCACGTATTCCCGGTGGGCCCGGTGGGGAGTATCGTGACGTAGTTGATATCATCATAGACAATTAATCAGAGTTTATATACACAGGGGAAGTCGAAAGATAAAAACATTACAAACCGAATGAAAGTAATATCATTTATTACAAAAATGGTTGTAAAGGATCCACAGGCGGATCAAAGATAAAAGAAACATTGTTCGACAGATTTATAGGCATCTAAGCTTGCAAGACTCTTTATTGATGCTAGGAGTAGCCAGCCTATTCCGATTAGTACCTGCACTTAACCTTTTTGGAAAATACGTCAGTTTTCACTGGTAAATACAATTAACCGACTCATTTTGAAAAGAGTTTAAGAAAATTTGATTTGAATGCACAAGGCACAAAATATCTTTTATAACTTGGGACAATTATTTAATAATAATCTTGTATACAGTTTTACTTATTTGTCGTCCGTCAGGGCCGGTTAGAAGAGCCGGACAAGATTAACTGACACGCCACAGGTATAATGCCCACAAGGTTGATTCCTTTAAGTGGAGTACCATTTTTTACATAATGCAACTGTCAGGTGTATGCCTACACCCCGTGCTTAGGTCGAGGCCATTTCTTTGAATGATGCCAAGGATATCCGGGACATGGTCATTTAACCCCCAAAGGCCATACACCAAATAATACATATTAAAACGAGTTATGTAAATACATTAATCACAATCCGATTTAAATGACTACACACCCGACCAAGCGGTATTATTATAATACCGTATCCCAAGCCCGTATAGGGAAAATAAGTTAAGAGTATTTACTTGAGCAAATTATATAAATTTATCCCAGCCGTACAAATCAGCAAGTGCAAGTATCTTTTACTGGTCTCCTAAATCTGGAACGAAAGTTTTAATTAACCTATTAGATTCCTAACGGGTCTTACTTAAGTTAAACTTAGACCGGTTAGTTTTAAAGAAAGGTATACGGTTCAAACGCAAGATTAAGCGAAGACCGGATTAGAGTGTGGTTTAGACCCGACAAGTTTGAAGACTTGTATAATATGGGTAAACTAAACACATTCTGGATTTTGAAGTAAAAATGATAAGGTTTGACCCGTTTCGGTTAATTTATGCAAACTAGTTACATAACCCGTACCGAATGCGATAAATGCATAACGGGTAACCAAATGAGTCATGAACAGGTTTCCTAAGTTAATATGCCTTAAATATGTTGTCATATCAGTAGGATACCTTCCAATATGCCCAAAACGAATTTAAACTCAAATTAAGCCCCGTTGGGGTATTTTGGTCATTTACCTAAGGCATATAAACTACCTATCATACAACTAACTAAACGAAGTCACCATAAGGTATAACCTCGGAAGGTTATTCCCTATACAATATGGTCACCTATTGTGTTTGGTCGGATCCTAATGATCGACTAAACGGGTCTAGTTCGAAAGTCTAAGCGGTTGTTTAGACCGCTTATCTTATGACCCTACATAAGCACTAAACCTAAAGTGACGAGTTAAACATGTTAAAACATGTTTAACGAAGTTAGAAAACAAGTTTGATATCAAGACAAAGGGTCTTGATACCCAAAAATAGTTTGGTTGCAAAATACGCATAAACGCGCATTTTGACCGAAACTATGACTCGTCACTAAGCCTAAAGAACGTGGTAATTAGTAGGTATAGTCGCAAGAGACTATAACCATTGTGATTACGCTCACGTTATGAAGTTTAAACGAACTTCGTGTTGACCATTGACTGGTCAAAGCAGAAAGTCAAACACTGTTTGACTTTCCCACTTAAAAACGCATAAAAGAACGAAAGAAGCTTACAAAGGGTCCAAGCTAGGAAGATCTTGATTCAAATTGCTCAGGTATGAAGTGTTAAACCCAAACTTAGAGCTATTTGAATCATATTGTGAGGAATGAGAATGAAGGTGTTGGGTTTATATAGATTTCGGTAAACCGTTAGGATCGTTCCTCGTAAACCGTGCTTGAATCATGACCTTACACTTGGGCCCAAGGTTTTAGAATGCCATGGGAACATGTAAAACCATCAAATACCAGCCCATAGGGTGCAAATCCATGGGTTAAAACCATCAAAACCTCAAAAATGGACCAAGTTCAATGTATCTGCCAGAAATTTCGAAAATGGTCCCTGCACTTGTAAAACTTGATTTTTGGCACTTTTAATCCCCGTTAACCCCATTTCAAGGCTCTAAAATAAATTTAAATTATAAGGAACTTAAAATATGCTCAAAAACATCTCGGGTGTCGGCTCGTTTGGTCGTACGGTTGCGTTGTTCGGTTAATTACGACGGAAGTCGTAACGAACGCAAAAACGATCCAAATTAAGCGACGAATGGAATTTTATCATGCCAATCACTAAAATAAAATATTTTAATGATTATATAAATTTTTGGATGTCCGGATATATATTCAGAACGTAAGATATGCGCGAAAATGCAAACTTATGCACTTTTTGACGCTTTTAGTCCCTGTTGATCAAATAAGTTTATTTTTGCGCACCAAACACCTCTAAGCCTATATCTAAGCTATGTAAAGGATATTTAAGGCATGTTTAACTTATGATCATATTCTGGAAGGTTCGATACCATACGAATCGGTATACTTTTGCAATTTGGCGTAAATAGTCCCTTAAATCGCACAAAGTAGCGCGAAATGTCATTTGATGATATCCAAGACTTCCATGGCCCATAATGGGTATTCCCAAGCATGTGTTTAAATATTACTACGCTCTCATTCGCTTAAATGGTCACCGAAAGGCGTAGATTCAAAAGTTGACGCTTTTGGTCCCTCTAATGCGCAAACTTGCGCATATCATTGTTTAATAGCATCGAAGCCTTATCTAATCCATATTAAGAATTCATGGAAGTATTATTAACCATAACGATGCTTCGGGTTCGTTAAAAGGTCTTTCAGAGGTATAATTAAACATATTGACGCTTTTAACCCCTTAAACTTGCGAAGTTGCGCGTAACGTCACTTATAGGCATAAAAGCCCTTAATGGCCAATATTAGGCATTCCCGAGAGTGTAATCAATTATCATGAAGCTCTTGGTTCGTTAAAAGGTCTCTCAGAGGTAAGAATTAACATATTGACACTTTTAACCCTTCATTGCGCAAACTTTCAATTAATTACGCAAACGGCTACTCTTGATCAACAAGTGGCTCATTTGTGAACATGATTACCGTGTAACGTTATTCAGAGGCTTATAATAAGCATGTTAACATTTCCAGCCCTTCTATAATCAAATTTTTTGAGTTTTCGCAAAATTAGTCCCTCAAATTCAACGTTTGACTTTATTAGGGTTTATTACACGTGTCAATACATTATTGGACGTGATTTTACGAGGTGTTACATCCTCACCCCCTTAAAATAAATCTCGACCTCGAGATTTGCTAAAGTAGTGGAAGTACTTACTAACGTATCATGGACTTATCCTCCATAGCATATTTGGGCCTCTACGGGCATCTCAGTTGACCTATACAATAGGTACGTACTCTCTTTCGGAGCTTCTTAACCTGACGATTCTTAATCTACACAGGTGTTAGGGGTCATTTTCTTAACAATTATATCCTGACCAATATCCTGCCTATGTTTGTTCATTTGTGACCAGGATGCTGGAAGAGGATATTGCTAACATCTTGGGCGATATCCTGAGGCTTATTGAATTAACCACGTGCAGGTTAAGGGCTGAGACTTGCTAACGGTCAAGAGGACTTCTTCTCCTCAAGACTCGGACGAATTTGTTGAGGAAGAGACGTTGAGCCCGAAAGACCAGGTCTACAACGTTCGAAGAAGGAATATTCGGTGGATCCCGCAAGTTTAGGCTAGTTTGTTATTTTATCTTTACTATAAATAGATGGGGGCGGATCAGCTTAGAACACACGATTTTTCACTAACACTCTCATACACTTACACTCTCTAGCTCATCGCAAACACCACACTTGTATTCAAGTTTCGTTGTAACACTTAGTCGATCCGTACCACATCTTGCACTGTATCCTGATTTTTGAAGCAATAGAAGAACTAGGCAGCTGCGATTGTCAGCTCCCGAGGTTTTATGCCGGCGATCTAGATTGATCAAGGGCTTTCCTCGTACATCCCGTGTCGTTTACTTTACTTTTGCTCATTGTTTGATCATAGATACAGCTCTATATCCTGAGCCGTATCCTGAAACTGTTTTTACAAATTAACTTGATTAACATATTTTCGACACTCATTTCTAGCACACTACCTCACTTAACTAATTTGATCACTTAATTACTTCGGTAATTTTTGACCAAAACAATTTGGCGCCCACCGTGGGGCAAGTGGTGCTCTCTTTACTAAAACTTTTTGTCAAATCGCTAATCGGTTTTCTATTTTCAAAACTTTTTGCCACACTGTCCATAATGGCATCAAGATCAAACATGAGTTCCTCTACTGTGTCTGCTATGACTTCTGCTACTACCGGTTCGGTGCTTCCACCACCTCCTCCAAGGATGCCAGCCTCTACACAATCTCAAGATGTTATCCCAACTCGGAGTGTCCAGGGATCTGCTCCCGTTTTAGCTTCTAATGATGAAATTTTAACCTTATTTGGAAGTGTGCAGGAACAAATGAGGCAGCAACAGGAAACAAACCAAATGCTTTTGAGGGAAATACAACTCCTGAAGGCTGGCTCGAGCAGATCTGCTGAGGACAATGTCACTCCGTTACACCCCAGAGCGTTGAACTTTAGTTCAGCTGTATATACCGAGGATAATAGGGGGAATATCGTGCCCAGTCTTCCTCAGAATCATACTCCTGAAATACCCTCCTCGATTAGGATGTCAACCATGAGGAGCTCAGGATATGCTTCAGGATATGGGCAAAATCCTCCAACGGGTAACGTGTCGAATAATAACAATACTCATGCTACTAACAGTGGTGGATCTTTGCAGGATACAGGTGTAACATCAGCACTTACCAGGGAACTTCAGAAGTTGAAGGACATGATATCTAGTGTACCTGGGGTGGTCCAGCCGATCCCGGAAGTATCTCAAGACAGCCACAAGATATCTCGTTTTGCATATCCTATCTGTGATGCTGAGATCCCAAAGAGATTCCAAACTCCCAACATGAAGCTTTATGATGGGAGTACGGATCCTGAGGAGCATATTGCTCAGTATAGGGAAAGAATGGAGATTAACCCTATCCCTCCGGAGCTCAAGGAAGCGTGCTTATGCAAGGGATTTGGTTCTACTCTAACAGGATCGGCCTTAAAATGGCTATTAAACGTTCATCCTCACTCAATTACTTCATTTGCTCATTTGGTTAATTTATTTAACAGTCAATTTTCTTGTAGTCGGAGTTTTGAGAAACTAACCAGTGATCTTTACAGGATAACTCAAGGGCCTCAGGAATCCTTGAGGGATTATGTGAACAAATTCAGTCGAGAATCCTTGGATATCCCACATCTTGATGTTGCAACAGCTGTGCAAGCTTTCAAGATGGGATTACAAAAGGATTCTCAGTTTTATCAGGATCTCGTAATGAATCCCTGTAGGAATCTCGACGAAGCTCGTAACAGGGCTTTGAGATATATCCGTCTGGAAGATGACAGAAAGATGCAAGAAAGGATGAACTCATCCAACACTTATGAGTCAACTAACAGGAAGTCAGAATCCTCGTTCAAGTCATATCGGCCTAAGCCGTATAATAGAAATGAAAACAAAAGAGTGAACGTTGTTGAAGATGAGGATCCTGAAGAGTATCCTGAGTTGTCCGAATATTGCTTTTCTGTTAATATTCCTGAATTGATGTATGCTATGCAGGGTCTAGGAGACAAGGCTAGGTGGCCTCGAAAGAATCAACAAAAGGCTGACTGGAAAGATAAGTCAAAATGGTGTGCTTTCCACGAAGATTTCGGACATATGACTGAGGATTGCATTGCTCTAAGGAAAGAAATAAGCTATCTTCTAAGCAAGGGATATCTGAAAGATCTCTTGGGAAGAAAGAAGAACAAGGGTCAGGATACCGAGAAGGATCCTGAAAGAGCAGCATCACCTCCCGCGGATGCCAAGATAATCAACTTCATTTCGGGAGGATCCGACATTTGTGGAACATCGTATTCGGCGGCAAAGAGACATGCAAGGGAATCCAAGGCCGAAAGGGGAAACAAACCTGTCAGGATGACTACCCCCACAACTGACAAAGTGATCACTTTTGATGCTGATGACAGGGATACTGTCCAAGATCCTCACCATGATGCTCTGGTAATAACGTTATATGTGGCTAACCATTTTGTACGCAGGATACTGGTTGATAATGGCAGCTCCGTCAACATAATCCAACTAGAAACTCTGAAGAGAATGAATGTATCTCCAATGGATATCACTTCAAAGTCTACCGTGCTTGTTGGGTTCAGTGGAGAGGCTAGAAACACAGTGGGAGAGATAAAGTTGCCAGTATACGTTGAAGGAGTCAACTCGATACAACGTTTCTGTGTGATGGATTCTCTATCCTGCTATAACATCATACTGGGAAGACCATGGATTCACGATATGAAGGCCGTGCCATCAACATATCACCAATGCATCAAGATACCTACCCCTTGGGGAGTGGTCAAAGTTGATAGTGATCAGCAAGAGGCGAAAGAATGCTACTCATCCTCGATGAAATCCTCAACCAAACCTAGTGCAGCATAGCAATTAAAGACGCGGGCCCAGGATATCGTGGAGGATCCGGAGCAGGATGTGAAGAAAATTATCCTGGACCAGGATAATCCCGATATTTCGGTGCTCGTTGGGACCAATATCCCTCAGGATATTGAAGAACAATTAATTAACTTTTTGAAATGCAGGATGTCTACGTTTGCATGGAAGCATGAGGATATGACAGGCATATCCAAAGATATTATCACTCACAAGCTTGGAATTGATAAATCATTCAAGCCTGTGCAACAAAAAAGAAGGAAGTTTGCTCCAGAGCGGAACGCGATTATCCAGGAGGAAGTTGAAAGATTATTAAAATCCAGAATGATCAGAGAGGTTAAGTTCCCAAGGTGGCTAGCAAACGTGGTTGTAGTACAGAAGAAGAATGGGAAATGGAGAGTTTGTGTAGACTACACAGACTTGAACAAAGCTTGTCCTAAAGACCCATTTCCTCTTCCACACATTGATGCAATGGTAGATGCCACTGCTGGGCATGAAATGCTGGCCTTCATGGACGCATCTTCAGGATTTCAACAGATCCAAATGGAACCTTCTGACCAGGAGGATACCGCCTTCATGACACCAACAGGTATTTATTGTTATACAGCTATGCCTTTTGGTTTGAAAAATGCAGGTGCAACATACCAAAGATTGGTAAACATGATGTTCAAAGACAAACTGGGGGACACCATGGAAGTATATATCGATGATATGGTGGTGAAATCTAAAAAGGCTGAGGATCACCTCCAGGATATCAAGGGAGCATTTGATATCCTGGATCAATACAACATGAAGCTGAATCCTGCTAAATGCCATTTCGGAGTGGGGGCAGGAAAGTTTCTTGGGTATATGGTGTCGAAAAGGGGGATAGAGGCAAGCCCGGAGCAGATTAAAGCTATCCTGGATATAAAATCACCCTCGAATATGAAGGACGTACAAAGATTAACAGGCCGAGTAGCAGCTCTAAACAGATTTATCTCAAGATCCTCAGAGAAATGCAAAGACTTCTATGATATCCTAAAGAAGAACAAAAGATTCGAATGGGGGAAAAGCATGAAGCAGCCCTGCAGGATTTGAAACGGTATCTCTCAACCGCACCTCTATTGATGAAGCCGGAAAATGGTGAATCACTATCCCTGTACCTTGCTGTATCAGGGAATGCTGTAAGTGCCGTTCTTATAAAAGACCATGAAGGTCAGCAGTATCCTGTTTATTATGTTAGTAAAAGTTTGTTAGATGCTGAAACTAGGTATTCTCATTTAGAAAAATTGATACTAGCATTAATTATGGCATCAACGAAACTTAGGCATTATTTCGAGACACATAGGATACATGTTAAAACAAATTATCCTATCAAAAATGTGCTTAGGAAACTAGAAATGTCAGGCAGGATGGCCAAGTGGTCAGTAAAGTTAAGTGCTTATGATTTAGTATACGAACCTAGGAATGCCATAAAGTCTCAGGCTTTAGCTGACTTTGTGGCTGATTTTAGTAGTGACATTCAGGACGAGGTAGATCTAGAAGTTCAACAGCTAGGAGAATCCTCAGGATCCTGGACATTATATACTGATGGTGCATCTAATGTAAGAGGAGTAGGATTAGGAATACTACTAAAATCGCCACAGGGGGACATATTACCCCAGGCTATTAGGTGTGAATTTCCTGCTACTAATAATGAAGCAGAATATGAGGCTTTAATTGCAGGATTAGAGTTGGCTAAGAGCATGAGTATCAAAAATTTGCAAGTATATGTTGACTCTTTGTTAATTACTAACCATTTTAATGGATCCTATGCAGTTAAGGGAGAGAAATTAATCGAATATCTCGATATTCTCAAAAAATTAGCAGGATGTTTCGATGTTTTTGTACTTAAACAGGTACCAAGGGAGGATAATGCTGAAGCGGATGCCTTAGCAAATTTGGGATCATCGATCAAGATACCTGAAGGGACGCAAATACCAATACTACATGTCCTATATCCTGCAACGAATCCTCAGGATAAAGAGGTAGCTGGTATTCAGGATCCTGGAGTAGAACATCTTGAAAAGGATCCTAAATCCTGGACGGCTCCAATCATGAAATATATCAAAGAAGGACACATCCCTGGAAATGAAAATCCTAAGGCATTTAGGATGAAGGTATCACGATTCGCTATTATAGATAATATTTTATACAAAAAATCTCTTGCAGGACCGTATTTGAGGTGCTTGGAGGATCCTGAAGCCAAGGAAGTACTTCAGGATATACATGAAGGGGATTGTGGTAACCATGCTGGGGGCAGGTCGTTATTCTCAAAAGTATTAAGAACAGGATATTATTGGCCAACAATGAGAAAAGATGCCGCAGAATATGCTCGAAGATGTGACTCATGTCAAAGACATAGTAACATACTGCATCAACCTGCTGAACCAATGTATCCTATTGTTTCCCCTTGGCCATTTATGAAGTGGGGTATGGATATAGTGGGAAAGCTACCGAAAGCTCTGGGAGGAAAAGTCTTCATGCTAGCAATGACGGATTATTTCTCTAAGTGGGTTGAAGCTGAAGCATTTGTTCAAGTTAGAGACCAAGAAGTAGTATCCTTCATAAAGAGGAATATCCTGACCAGATTCGGAGTACCAGCTGAGATAATCTGTGACAATGGTTCTCAGTTCATAAGTAAGAGAACTACTAACTTTTGCAAGAGTTGGGGAATCAAAATGATCACATCTACTCCGGTACATCCTCAAGCAAATGGACAAGCAGAATCCTCAAACAAGATAATTGTCAATAACTTAAAGAAAAGGCTTGGAGCCAAAAAAGGAAGATGGGCAGAAGAATTACCCTTTGTTTTATGGGCTGATAGGACAACGGTAAAGAATGCAACAGGCCAAACCCCATTTTCCTTGGTGTTTGGAGCAGAAGCAATGGTTCCAACGGAAATGACTATACCTACTGCAAGATCTGTCTTAAGTGATCCTGAGAAGAATCCTGAAGCCTTGAGTCAGGATTTAGACACTATAGATGAAAAGAGAGATGCGGCAAGGCTAAGGATGGCAGCATATCAACAGAGAATATCCAGGGCATATAACAAGAATATTAGAACCAGAAGATTTAAGGTTGGAGATTGGGTGTTAAGAAAGGCTTTTCAAAATACTACTAATCCTGCCGATGGCAAGTTAGCTCCAAAATGGGAAGGACCATATGAAGTTGAATCAGAAGCAGGGAAAGGAGCATACAGACTCAAGAATATGGAGGGGGATATGCTACCGAGATCTTGGAATGCTATACACCTTAAGCTCTATTTCAAGTGAGTTTAGAATTCAATTTCTAACTCAGAATGGTATGAATTCTATCTTTTTTAAATACGTTTTGGTTTAATTTATTTTTTGAAACTCAATACTGACTTAAGCATCGGAGGGGTGTTAGCCAAGCTAACACCCACCTTAGTTTACAGTTGTTTTGCAAGATATGTTCCAGGATATAGCTCCAGGATATGCACTCAGGATAACTCAGAAGATTAGAGGATTGGCCCCCTCTCTTACGTTTAAGGGATACTGATTCCTTCACAGGTTTAAAGGTATTCACCTTTCTTCGGAATTGGGTTTAAACACCCCGCCTGGAGCGCAAGTTATTCAGGGATAGTTCAAGGTGGCGGGACCAGTCCATGTAAAAGTGGCTGACAATTTCGTTACTGTTGGCTATATCCTGAATCCTAAAGGTATATGAGGATTGATCACCCTCTCTCACGAAAGGGTATTTTCATACTCTCTAAGGTTTAAAGGTTTTCACCTTTCTAAGTCTTGGAGTTTATACACTCCCGCCTGTAGCGCATGAAAAATTGGGATTTTCCCCAGGATACAAGGGATTTATCTCCAGTACATCCTTGGGTTTTACCCTTGGGACGTAAAAAATCTCTTATGCAATGGAAACTGACATTAAGTAGATTTCTAAGATACTTGAAGGCATTGTATACAGGGGACATTCCCTCCAAGGTGGTGGTGTAAAGCTAAAAGGATGAAGTTTGCGATTAATGCACTAAGTACCTTGCACAGGGGACATCTTCACTGGAAGAGTTGCAAAGGAATTGAAGTTTGGTAATAGGTTTATGTCCTATTTCTGGTATGATCTTCCCTTTATAACCATCGTTTAGGTTTTTGGTGACATTATGTTAAGTATCCTGATATATATCCTCAAAGTCCTTTTAAGGATATTTGATTAGGATGTTTGAAACTAGTATTGGTTTGGAACTTTGATCATTTAAATATTATCAAAACTTGGTTTTGAAAAGATAAACTATTTTTTACTTTCTAAAAGAATTTTTTACAAAGTTGAAGGAACGTTTGGAAGATCTATCTAATAAAAGGCTTTTGCAGTATGTTGCTGAGCATACTGATCAGGATATTTTATAAGATACCAATACAAAATCTTTACAAAAATAAGACTAAGTAATGCAAAGTAATGCAAGGTAACAGAAAATAAGTCAAAAGATGAAATTATTCTTAAAGCGATCAATACTGGTTGATAACCGAAGGTTTCATCCTGAAACCCAGGACTCATCCGCCTTCGGTTATCAAATTGTTTAGAGGCAGAAATGAAAATTGTTCATAAAGACATAAAATTGTTCGAATGAAAATAAGCTCTAGGGGGTAGTGCCTTCTTGGTCCATAGCGGTTTCAGCAACATCCATCTTGGGATCCGCCTCAGCATCGATTGCCTTTTCAACTGCTTTAGAAGGTTCATCGACAGTTGATTTGGAAGAGGTACCGCCAAGATTCTTCAGCTTGGTCTCCCAAGCACCAACGTCCCAAGAAGGGCATTCGAAGCCTAATGTTTTGGCTTCGTGAGCCATCTTCAACCTAGCCTGGAGAAGAGAAATGACGACGGAACTTTTGAGGCTTTCTCGGTAACTGACCATATCCCGTTCGTACTGCACATGGGCAGCTTCCAGATCGGCCTGGGCTTGAAGAGTAGCTTTGTTGAGAGCAACTTGGTGTTCCTGGGTCATAGCTTTGTATTTCTCCTCGTAATGATGAGACTTGGCGGCCGCGATCATACCTTGGTCAGAGATTGTGATTTCTGCTTCCTTTAGCTTAGATTCAAGTGTTTTGTTAAGCTTGCAGGATTCTTGATATAAGTGAACCAAACGCTCAAGACCCTACAAAGGTAAGAGGACAGGGATTAATATTATTAAATCTTTGAAAATAGTCTAAATTGCAGGATATGATATGAAGATACTAACCTGGTTAAGAAAAGAAGTCATAAAACCACTGGCTTCAATGAACCCGTGCTTTTCATAAGGAAAGGTGTCAGAAATGACAGGGGAATCGGGTTCTTTCCTTTTGCGGGAACTTGAACTCCGGGGCTTGGTAGCCGGTGAAGGTTTAGGAATGATGATGGCTTTGGAGCTGCTGGGTTTGGATGTAGCAGTGGTCTTGGAGCCAGGTTCTTTCTTGACCTGGATCTGGTCAGAATAGCTATCCAGTTCGTCAAGATCAAAGACTTCAGGGATCTTAGCCGGTGCTGCGTAAAGGGAAAAGTTTTACTCTTTATCATTATATTGTTTTGACTAATTATTTTGAAAGGAATTCTTACCAGACATCTCGGATGATGAGTACTGACTTGAACTCGGAACGTGTGTGGTAAAAGTCCTGTCTATTGCAGGTAGCCGGTAAACGGTATTGATTCTCTCTTCTGACTCAGCGGTAGGAGGAGCAACTTCCTTGAAGTTCACTGCATAAAGGTCAAAAAGAAGAATATTAATAGAGGATAACAATCAAATCGTCTATGAGGATATTTATGATCCTACCGGTGGTTAACCACTCCACCGGAAGGTTGGCACCCTCAGCAATGGAATCTCGTTTGACAAAGAAGAATTTGCGTTGCCATCCGTCTTCGTTTTTGGTGGCTTTGAGAATCAGGGGTTTGCTAGAGGTTGAAAAAAGCAAGAACCGGCTAGAGCCGTGGGATCGGAGGCGATAAGCAATAGGTAAATCCTCGATGCAGAGGTCAGAGCAATGGAGGTTTTTGATTTGGTTGAGTACAATCAAAACTCTCCAAACCATGGGCATGGTTTGAGCAAAAGAGATGCCAGTGATACGAAAGAATTGCATCATGAATTCAGGAAAAGGGTATCGAAGACCTAGTGAAAAAGGATATGCTGGAAAACAGATCCATTCGGTAGAAGAAACATCCGATCGGATTGACCGATCGAATGGTCTAAAGACTGTGCTGTCAGGGAAAGCGCCGGAGGCTCTTAAAGCTGCAATGTCTGCGTTGTCAAAAGCGCAGATCTCCTTCTCGGGATTTTTAAGAAGATTCTGCTGGGTGAAGGTCTCGGCGGCCATTGCTAGAAAGATGAAGTAAATTGACAGGAAGAAAATCAGAAATGGAGAATTACCTGAAGGGTCTGTTGAAGATATCTGCTTTTCAAACAAGAAAAGAGAAGATATAGGGGCATCGTGGATCTCCATTGAGTAAAAAACGTGTTGGAAGTTACGATGTGATCTTGACCGTCGCTTCGTTTTAAATGCCTTGAGTTGTGGGATAAGATTTTTGAAATATATCCGTTGGATTGTGTTGGTGCATCCGTCTGTCGTCTACGTCTTATATCGAGTCTCAGTCTCGTTGCGAATCTGAACGAGAATGATGTCAACATCTTGGATGATGACATCATACTAGTGATGTCATCATGACATCATCTCACATAAGACAAAAAGTTTAGAATATAGAAGTTTGAATTCGGTCAAGAACATAGGATCCGTTTATTTGTCAAATGTGATAGGTCCGCTTATTTGGTATGTATGAGGTCCGCTTTTATGTACCATACTAGGTCCGCTTATTTGTCATGTCCTTATAAGCGAACCTAGTCACCTATATATATAGGCTCATAAGCGGATCTCAGATAGAGTTCTAGTCATTGTCTTCCGGTGAGCCACGAAGTGCTGCCGAAGTGTCGACAGGTTGTAAACGTCTTCTAGATCAATAATATTGACAGTTTTATGTGTATACGTGCTGAATTACATCGAAACACTTGTTTCCGCCTCTTGTTTTGATGAAAAACTCTTCTACACGACTCGTTTAGGTCCGAATTCGATCCTACAATTGGTATCAGAGCCAGTGAAGAAGAGTTCTATACGATTTCAGCCGAAAATTTCTGTTTTTCTACACTTTCTTCAAAATTTCAAATTTTTTTACGGTAAAATCAGCTCAAATTCACACACAGCACTCGGAATCTAGTATTAATAAACCCTTGAAAGTTTCATAACTAAAATCGACCTAAAACCTTGGATTTTTGATGTTTCGCTCATACGGACTCGTGATATTGATGATGTCATCAGCTGGTTCGCTTTTTAGGTCCGCTTATTAGGACATGTTTGTGGACAGATCCTCTCTAGAGGTCCACTTATCTGGTTCGCTCATCTGGTCCGCTCATCTGGTCCGCTTATTCGAACATTCTGGTCCGCTCTTAGTGACATTTGATGTCCGCTCATAGTGACACTTAGGAATTCAGCCTCAAAGTGTTTTAGTATTTCACGTGATTGTTCATCGAGTTTTGTGAAATGTAAAACGAGGATGTCAGGTCATTGATGTTTGGGATAAGAGATCATGTGTTTGTGCCAGTTTGCATTAAAGCATTCACGTTTTGTCGGCCACTTGATGAATTCACGAGATCTCAATTAAGTTTACATGTGAAGTATCAGAAAAAATTATTGGATTAGTTAATACATGTCATCGGCCCAATCAAAGTTTTTTTGATAAGTTTTTGGCTTAGTGGATTTGTGTCAGCCATAAAGCGGCCCAATCAGTGTCAATATTGTTGTTTGTCTTTACTAATTTGAGGTCAAATTGAATTAAAAATACATCAGACTTTATATGTGAAAAGTAATAGTTGTTGGTAATTGTCAGGGTAATCACGTGAATTGCAGAATTCTTTTATTGAATTAAACGGTTCTTGGTCCAATCATATATTTGAAGCTGTCAGTCAATTGATTTTATTTGAAGTCATTCGAAAGGGTCAAGGTTCTGTCTTTGTGAACCAGGTCATTGGAAAAAGGTCGCTTGAATTCAATTCGGGTCCTAGAAGTCCACACTGTTGGTCAACGTTCAGTCCGCACAGAAAATCATCAGTTCGAGTACTAGTTTGTTTCAGTTAATTGATAAGCGTTTAAACTGATTATATTGTGTTTGTGTCGACAGGTAATCGACAGGTGATTTACAAGGTGATACATTTTATTTGAAAATCCGAAACATGGACGAAGAATTCTACAACGCATTCGCTACTCCGGTTACTCAGATCACTATTGCACAGAACACAATGCTCGAAAACGAAACGGGAACAATGCAAAAACCGCCAAAACTAATGAACATTGAAGAATATAAGGGTTGGGAAGGCCGTTTCGAGAATTGGGTACAAGTTAACTACTTAGATGCGTGGGAATGTGTTGAGACAAAATACATTCGACCAATGAATGATGATGAAGAAGTGGTTCCGATTAAAGATCTAAGCGCTGATGCTAGAAAGAAATACAAAGATGAGAAAATGATGCTGAGTCTTCTACAACAAGCTGTGAAAGAAGACATCTTAGTGTTATTACAACATAATGGAACTTCATACTCGATTTGGAAAGCTTTAAGGTCAAAGTTTCGTGGTAGTGAAGAAATGGTCAAAAGCAAGAAATCGCTTCTAAAGAAAGAATTTGATCTGTTTCGCGGATTAAAGAATGAAAGTACAAGAGAGATTATCGAAAGATACTGCAATTTGCTTGCTAACATGAAGAGATTGAGTATTGAGAAAAACAATGAAGAGTTGATCGAAAAACTTGCTGATGCTTTGCCATACGAGACTTGGGGAACATATCTCATGATGCTTAGAAACAAGAAAGGTTTTAGCAGTTTGACACTAAGCAAGTTCGTTGAGAAGTTGGAAGCTCAAGAGATGGAGCAACGAAAGATTATTCGAATGAAAGATTTCGATGGTGAACAGGATATCGGGCTGTATTATAAAGCAGGAGTGAATGAGAAGTCTACAAATTTATCTCCAAAAATAGAAACTGCTTAAAATGCCAAGAATTCTTCTGGAAGTTCATCATCAGGATCAAACAGCAAAACGAGTTTCTCATCATTTCCATCTTTTGATCCGAATGTTTCAACAACAAGAAATGGCAAAAAGCTTCAATGCAACATTGTGTTGAACATTGAAAATGATCAGGAATATTCTGAAGAGTTAGCAAAAAGCCATATGTCTTTATTGGGAACTGTTCTTGAATCTTATGGTAGTTTTGTTACAGGTCGAATCGGGAATCCAATGCTGACAAAAGAAGATTACAACCAGATCGATGCTGAAGAGATGGAACTGATGGACATAAAATGGTGCTTAGCCAGCGTGTTGAGGAGAGCTGAGAAATTCAAGCAAATCACTGGAAGAGATGATCTTCGTGAGGCTGGTACTTCTACTTTAGGTTTTGACAAATCTAAAGTCACTTGTTTTCGTTGCAGGGAGAAAGGTCACTTCAAGAGGGAGTGCACCAATCGCAAAGCAAGTGGAGCTCAGAATCCTTTCAACAACAACAATGATTATTACCGAAAAGCCATCTACCATCAAGTTGCTCAACAACCATCTCAACAACATCAACATCAAGCACAAACTGCACATGGAATGCACATTACTGAAGATTCTGGAAAGAGAGCTTGTATGATTAATCAAGATTCTTCAACAAGAGCTGATGGAAGTGCCTTGATAATAGATCAAGATGACGAAAAGTTACCTGAAGGATTTAGTTGGGAAAATTTCACATGGGATAATTATATTCCAGATCAAACTCAGGCTCATACAGCTTTTGTAGCTCGAGTTGAAGAAGATAGTGATGATGATCGTGAGTATTGGGCGAGAAAATTCAAAGCTGATATGAAACTGATTGCTGAAAGTGACAGTGAAGATGAAAAGGTTAAAAAGAAGAAGAAAAAGGTCAAGACTCCAGTGAGTAGTGATGACGAAGAAATTCCAGTGATCAAAAGGAAAGTAAAGGTTGAAGTTGCAAAGTTCAAAGTTGACGAAGAAGTTGATGCAAAGAAGATTCCAGTGAAGTGTGAAAATTGTGAAGCTGTGAAGAAGCAGAACAGTACACTGATCTATAACTTGAATAGTTTGAAGGAATCTTATGATGTACTGAACAAAGCAATGAACCAATACAATTTAACTAGTGAAGAACAAGCAACAGCGATGAAAACACTTCAAGGAGCTTTTATGACGAAGCAAAAAGTGGTGAACAATTACATTGAGAAGTGTGCTGCTCTTGAACAGAAACTGGAACTGCAAAGAATCGAAACTGAAAGAGTTAATCGTTTGTTGAAAAGTTACTCATGTACTTCTTATGTCATTGACAGGATTTATCCAACTGTTGAAGGCATGAAGGCATTTGAAGAGGATGAAGTAACTGAAGAAAAGAATGATGATGGAAAAGTGACTGAAGAAAAGACTTCAGAAAAGAAGAACAAGAAGAAGAGTGACTCAAAGAAAAAGACTGATAAAAAGGATTCTGGTAAGAAACAAAATGTTGGTTACAACAAGTGTCCACCCCCGTTAGAAAATGGATATTTGCCCAGAAATCCAAATCAGGAAAGAGTCGAAAAAGCAACAAATTTAAAGTGGGAGTCGGAGTCCTCAGTCAATTTGCCAGAAAATATTGATGTCGTGTTTACATCATCTGACACTGATCATGAGTCCGAGTTAATAAAGAAAATCGTCGATCAGGTGTTGGATAAAAATGAAACTGAGGAGTCAAAGTTGGAGTCAAACTCAGAGTCAAAGTCAGAGTCAGAGTCAAAGTCTGGTTCTGAAAGTTCGAGTTCGACAGTCAACAGTCAAAATTCTTCGGTTAAAAGAGTTTACAATAAAGAATTCATGTTATCAAAATCCAATTTGAATGACGAAACGTTTAAAGTTGCATATACTTTGAATGATTCCGACAAATTATATTCTGATGAGGAATTTCCAATAAGAGGTGTCAAAACTGAATTGATAAAAAAGGTTTTCAAACTTACAGAAATTAATATTTCTGAAATAAAAGATTTAAATCTTAATGGTAAACCTAAAACTTACACCTCAAGAGTTCAACAAAGATTAAACAAGAAAAAAGGTTACAGTTCTGGTTTTCAAAAGAAACCAAATCCTAACCGTAATTTCAAAAAGAAAGGTCTTGGATTTATTCCAACAGAAAAATGAAAAATATGTTTGTGATTTTAAATCAAAGATGACATTTGTTTCAGGTACTTCATCAGAAGAAGAAGAAAAGAAAGAATTCTGGAGACAATCGAACAAAGAATTTCTTGCAAAGAAGCAAGAAGAGATGAAAGAAACGAGAACCTGTTTCAAATGCAACAATGTTGGACATATTGCCAAAGATTGTTCAAAGGCAATACAGTCAAAACAGGGAGTTTCTCGTAACTCGAAAGACAAGAAAATTGTGTTTGAACCACTAATTGACAGAACCAAATTTTTCAAAAATTCTACTTTTGAAATTGGTGAATGTTCAAACAAGTTTTACAAAAAAAGAGCTAAATCTGACAACCAGAGATGGGTTGTTAAGAAAGTTGCTGAAAGCTCTAGCAATGATTCTGAAAGGTCAAAATCAGAGGAGCTATCTTCTGGCGATGAATCTGATTCTACAAAATCAGAGGAGTCACAGGTTGAGGTAAAAAATGATAAATCAGTTCTGAATGTGGATGATGAAAATTTTCCATCACTTCGGGCTGAAAATTATAAAAAGAAAATTGGTAAAGTTGAGATATCAAATCAATTTTATGATGACAAAAAGGATTTCGATGTTGTGAAAGTCTTTAACTCTAAAGTTCATCATATTTTTGGTAAAATGATTGACAGGAAGGTCAAAGGAACAAAGGAGTTTTATGAGAAAAAGACACAGAAGGAGAAAACTGAACCATCCTTAGTTCGTGACTGGGATGGTTCATACTATGAACAGTAAGTCTGTGGACTTGCCGGAGATCCCAAGTTGGTAATCGTGGATCAGGAATCGGCATCATTCTTTGTATTTGATTGTGTTTTTTTTTGTACAAGTGGTAAATCAGGGACATTAATTTGTACTTGATTTTCTACAAGTGGTTGAAGACAAAATGATGAACCACATCCCCAACTTTACAAGTGGTAAAAACAAACTTATTTTCCGGAAAAACCATTTGATTAAAACAAACTTAAGTGTTTTGAAATCTAAATGGGAAAATAGTTTGAGGGGGAGTTCTGATTGTTTATGCCAAGTGAATGGCGAATTGAAGCAATTCGATATCAGTTGTCATGTTATTGTACAGTTTGTTTTCAAATTTCCTAAAATGTGTTTGCATTTTAGGGGGAGTAAGAATAAGAATTTTTAGAAAATCCAAAAACATTTGAAAATTTGAAAAATTCAAAAACATGATAAAATGAAAAATGAGTTTTGTTGCATAAAAGAGGAAATGATAGTACATCAGTGGACTGTCACAACATGCAAAAGAAATGGAATGTCAAAATGTGATAAACGGTCTCACTGATGATGTGTCAGTAGGTTTTTACACATTTAGTAGATTGTGACGAGATATAAACCTAAATTTCAAACTTGCTTATATCGTGGGGAAACATCTCTCGGATATATGGGTAACCCCCGAAATCTCGTTTGAAAGGTTTCATATTCTGATATACTAGGTCTTTATACTCAATGATGTTTGGGGTATTATTCCGGGACTTCTGCTGAACGGTGGTTCTGACCTAGTCCTCGAATAATACTTTTCGCAAATGCTTGAAACATAGCATCACCCTCAGCATATATGATAAGACAATAAAATTGCTTAGCAATGCTGTTGTAAAAAAGATCCTCTAAAGGGGACACACCCAAAAGTTGAGTCATGATCTCTCTGCTGAACGGTAGTTCTGACCTGAGCTCTCATGATTCTTCATAATTTATTAATCCCTTACAGATATCATTTGTGTCATAATTACCTGTAAGACTGATTATTGGGATCTGGATACGGGAGTATATTCTGAGGTGGGACACGCGATTGAGTTTAAGTGCTTAAAACATTAACAACGTATCTCGAAGCAGTTGAACTTTGTGTGAGAATTTAAGTGGACCAGTATACTGACAATCTAAGTGAATCGTTTAGAGCTTAAAATGTAATGAAGCTTAACGGTGTTGGTGATTTGTCTCATAAACTGATATGATCCTCTTGCACGAAATCACAAAAATATTGTATGTAAATATTTCTTTACTGCATTTCATTCTATTCAAAAATCCAAAAAGATTTTCAGTGTGTTTTAGCATAAATTTTGTAAAATACAAAAAGATTTTCGACAACTGGTGTTGAGAAGCTGATTTTCAAAATTCCGAGTGCTAGACATGATGAACAGATGGTTTGGGAGAGTGTGTTGTTTTGAAAATGAATATGATATTTCTGCAAGTGGTTCATCAGAGATTATAAATGTTGAATCATTTTAAAATTTGCTCTACTAGTGGTCATCAGAAAACTTATTTTTGGGTAGAGAATGTGCAGGTTATTTGAATGATAGAGAGTCAGGTTCCGATACCTGAGGATTGTGTGATTTCAACAAGCCAGACTGCGATCCCAGCATATCGAAAGGGGGAGTCTGAAGACACATAAAGGAAGGAATGTATTAGTGCTGAGGAAAAAGAGAAGAGAGGAGATTTGAGGATACTTACAGTGTCAGATACTTCAAAGAGTTCGAGAGGACTGATAAAGACTGAAGATGCGAAGACTCGACACTGAAGACTCCGTCAACATCCGAGGGGGAGTTTGTTGGTGCATCCGTCTGTCGTCTACGTCTTATATCGAGTCTCAGTCTCGTTGCGAATCTGAACGAGAATGATGTCAACATCTTGGATGATGACATCATACTAGTGATGTCATCATGACATCATCTCACATAAGACAAAAAGTTTAGAATATAGAAGTTTGAATTCGGTCAAGAACATAGGATCCGTTTATTTGTCAAATGTGATAGGTCCGCTTATTTGGTATGTATGAGGTCCGCTTTTATGTACCATACTAGGTCCGCTTATTTGTCATGTCCTTATAAGCGAACCTAGTCACCTATATATATAGGCTCATAAGCGGATCTCAGATAGAGTTCTAGTCATTGTCTTCCGGTGAGCCACGAAGTGCTGCCGAAGTGTCGACAGGTTGTAAACGTCTTCTAGATCAATAATATTGACAGTTTTATGTGTATACGTGCTGAATTACATCGAAACACTTGTTTCCGCCTCTTGTTTTGATGAAAAACTCTTCTACACGACTCGTTTAGGTCCGAATTCGATCCTACAGATTGGTATACCAACCGATATATTTGGGGACAATTGTTAGGGGTCATTTTCTTAACAATTATATCCTGACCAATATCCTGCCTATGTTTGTTCATTTGTGACCAGGATGCTGGAAGAGGATATTGCTAACATCTTGGGCGATATCCTGAGGCTTATTGAATTAACCACGTGCAGGTTAAGGGCTGAGACTTGCTAACGGTCAAGAGGACTTCTTCTCCTCAAGACTCGGACGAATTTGTTGAGGAAGAGACGTTGAGCCCGAAAGACCAGGTCTACAACGTTCGAAGAAGGAATATTCGGTGGATCCCGCAAGTTTAGGCTAGTTTGTTATTTTATCTTTACTATAAATAGATGGGGGCGGATCAGCTTAGAACACACGATTTTTCACTAACACTCTCATACACTTACACTCTCTAGCTCATCGCAAACACCACACTTGTATTCAAGTTTCGTTGTAACACTTAGTCGATCCGTACCACATCTTGCACTGTATCCTGATTTTTGAAGCAATAGAAGAACTAGGCAGCTGCGATTGTCAGCTCCCGAGGTTTTATGCCGGCGATCTAGATTGATCAAGGGCTTTCCTCGTACATCCCGTGTCGTTTACTTTACTTTTGCTCATTGTTTGATCATAGATACAGCTCTATATCCTGAGCCGTATCCTGAAACTGTTTTTACAAATTAACTTGATTAACATATTTTCGACACTCATTTCTAGCACACTACCTCACTTAACTAATTTGATCACTTAATTACTTCGGTAATTTTTTACCAAAACAACAGGTTTCTCATCAAACCATAAAGTTTCATTAGTCTGCATATCCTTATGTGACAATGCTTCTTGACTTATTGTCTATACATATCTTTAGATCACAGTTGTGGAACATATTGATTTCCATCAAGCTCCTCAGGTAAGTTTTAGCTTATAGCTTACCAATCTTGATATATTCGATTTCCTCGAATGATTCTATATATCAGAAGTTAACTAGCCCTATAAATTGAAAATTCAGCACACCCTTCTTTGGGTGATACCTTCAATTGAACCTTATTTCGTATTAAGGATTCAAGAGGGTTGCGACTTTCATCAATCCTTGATTTTTCCGCCGATTACTGGCAACTTTCAGATGATTATGAATTTGTATGATCTTATTCGTTGTTTCCAAGGCAACTTTCAGATCCTGATAATTGGACTTACCAAACTTCTGTCCAATAACAGATGTCTAACATCCCATCTATACAAGGTCTCTAAAGGAGTAGCCTTGATACTTATCACAACTATTATAGAGAAACTCACTTAAGGTGAGATGGTTATTCCAACTACTGCCTAAAACCAATCTTAAAGAATAGCAAATCATTACGGTTAGTCGAACAAATCGACGATCCTGGGCAGCTAATGGCGATTCTTAATTGTTGCCTAAATAGGGTTGCGGTAACCAATGCATAAGCAAGAGAACCGTCTTTCCTAACTAATAATATTGAAACTCTTAGAATTACGAATTAGGCTTTAAGAACCTTTATCTTAAAATTCATCTAACTAGGGTTTCTATTATTCCCGAGTTGGAGGTACTAATTGTCACGGAGATTTCACGATATTTTAGCCCTAAGCGGGATGTTAATCTTAACTCTACTTGTCTCAGGAGGTAAACAGGGTAGTCTTTGGAGAAGATAATCAAGACACAAGGAGATTACAGAGATTTTCCAAATTTCAAGCTCCGGTTCATCTATCTATACCCGTGTCAGATAAATGACACATTTACTTTACGAATGCAAGGATGCCTTAATTTGCGACACTTACTTGGACATTTCTAGATTGGATATCTTCTTTAAATACCATTAGCCGATTCTAGTACTATATGACCATCGGGATATCTCAGTGGTTCCATGCATTAAACCTCCATACTGATCAGGCATGGAAGCAATCTATGGAACACACTAGGATACGCCAATCCTCATATGGCTCTTTTATCAAGCATAGTCTAGCATTCACAGTTGATAGAAATCAATGAGATAACAAAATAAAGTAACATAAATTGTTGTACTCGATCTGGAGAAAGAGTACTTTAGATTTTTATGAATGAAGATTATTTGATGAAAATAGAAGGAAAGGTCTCTATGATTTTCTTTGGCAAGTCTTACCTTATGCTTAATATCTGGAGTTCTTATGGGATAATTCTAAAAGTTTGCTAAGCTTATGGTCTATGAAAGACTCAATAGCACCTGAATCCAAACATGATTCTTAGTAATACCATCATAATAAGGGATGTACCTGGTGTCATTTTTAATATGAACTGTTTCAATAGCGCCTCTATTCTTAGTCTCTCTATACTTGGCTATACTCTCTTTGACAGTTTTAGGGCAATCTCAGCTTTGACTGGTTTATTTCTTAACCCAAAAATGTAAGTGGCTGAGGTAGATCCATAATGGATTTATGAGAAGCAAGCTTTTAATATGCCTTCTTATTTCCGATGCTAAACCACTAATATATAGTGCATTATGCTTGGATTTTGGATGAACCGAATAGGACAGTATTCCAGACAATAAATTATAGTCTGTATTATACTGTCGACAGTCTAGGTCCTTCATGGTGAAAGTCAAAAATTCTTATTCCATCATTTCTATTCCGTGTTGCAGACAACCGGTTTTTCTGATGAGTCCATAAAATTGGACCATCCTATATTGTATGAGGGTATCTTTCCTGTGGACTTTATTAACGTCCTCACCAATTAAGGGCATCGCCCTTGAATGACTGTGATACATATCTCACCATGTCTTTCTCAGCACAATCGCTGATGTCCATAATGGTTTCCATTTCATTCAACAACTTTACGAAATCAATGGCTCCCTTTCTTGCCATTTAAGTCTCTTGACTTGCAAGAGATAAAGTACTTTTAAGTACATCCTTTAGAGGAACGGGGGCTCCTTGCTATATGTCATCTTATTTGGTTTGTCCTTTGCATTAGAAGTGTGAGCAGAACTCTTCTCATGAGCAGGGAAATATGATTTAGAGCAAGTAGCATTCGGCTTTTCGAACCTTTTCAGATCCTTTCTCATAGCCTTTCTAACGGCTGCATCAATCACAGCTTGGAGATTAACTCCATTAACCTTGAGATTCACCTTTGTTGCATCATTTGCATTTGTCGCGCCATCGGTATTGCGACTGTTATGTGTCTCATTCAAGTTTGCCATACTTGAAGCTTGGCACTAAATACCAAAATTAAACAATTGCTTAATTGCATTTCTATAGCTAGTCATCGTCCTAACAACCACCATACATTAGCCATGGTATCCTTAAACCTTACCGGCTAATGAGGTATGAACATTCCTAATGAATGTCATTTGAATGTATATCAATTTACTTAGCCTAGGTCACAAAAGATCCATCAATGGCAATTAAGGTTTGGACCGAGTCCATTACCCTTTTGACAGGAGATCACAAAGTCACAACTGTCTTTGTCATATTGATGATTTTAGATAGCTCGAAGGCTTGCCACAATGGCTTTTATAATATGAAACATGAGTTCGTCTTGAATGATATAATAATCATATGGCACGAAGGTCTTGTCGCAAAGGACATTATAAGATATGGCAACAAAAGCCTGTCACGGAGGACATTAATTTAGAAGTCGCGATTCTTATTAGATTAGGGACTTTAAGGTTCGAACGTAGCTCTTCACCTTTAGACAAGGAGTCATAGTCTACAACTGTCATCGTCCTTGAACGACGATTCATTTTGGCACATAGGCAAGTCATGGGACATTACTAATGGATGTTTATATATATACACATATGTGTATATATATAATTATCGCAATTTAGTATATTAGTCATGATCTCATCGATCTTATAGACTATAAGGCTTGGGCATTGCCCATCACCTTTGACGATGGACCATAACGGTCACACAGGTCAGTGTCTCTAATGGACATCATAGTATATAGCCCGTAGGCGGCATAATCTCTAATGGTGACTCAGGATAACCCCACCAAGGGTAATACAATGAACACACTTATATATAGGAAGTACCAGCGGCGTATCCACCATGTGCTTATTGTATTACTCTAGTTTTGTTATCTAAGCACCGAAAATTTATGCATAAATTATAACCATCGGGTCGTAAGTATTTCTTAAAATCTTACAATGAAGATAGGAAGGCCTAAGCCTGAACTTCAAATATCCTATAAAATAGTACGATGACCGTATCAGTTGATATTAGTCATGATCGCACTGATCATACATCGACTATTAGGCTTGAGCATAACTCACTACCTTGGACATGGGATCAGAAGGATCATAATGTCAATGTCACTAATGGATAATATATTATACATAACCCGTAGGCGAAACATTATTAAGGATATTTAAACATGATCATCTTTTTGATAATATTAGTCTTGATCGCATTGATCATATAGACTATGTGGTTTGAGCAAGCTCACCACCTTGGACAGGGAATCATAGAAGATCACCACTGTCTTTGTCACAAATGGACAATATAATATGGCCCGTAGGCGAAAACATCACTAAAGGATGTCAAATAATGTGATCATCGTATTTAGACGATATTAGTCATGATCGTAATGATCATATAGACTATTATGCTTGGACGTAGTCCAATATTCTTAGACAGGGGTCATAGACCACTACTGTCGTTGTCTTTATTAGACAACAAATTTAGCCCGTAGGCACTCCATCACTAACGGATGTTTACATTTTGATCATCACATTGATGATACCTGCCAAGATCAAATTCGATCCTATAGGCTTTAAGGCTTGGACATAGTCCAAAATACCTTGACGGCTGGTGTGGTTTCTCAAGTCACACTGCCAGGAATGTTAACATGTTCCTAGATGTCAACAAGGATTAATTTGTCTTAATGGTTACACAACATTACCATGATCGCATCGATCATATAAGCTTGGAGGCTTGAACATAGTTCGCCACCTTTGGATAGGAGGGGTAACTCCTTTAACTATCATAGTAGAAGGAATAATTATACTTAACTACCGAAAGTTTTGGCCAATTAATGTGGACTTGCCACTTGGCAGGGGTAAACCATTAAGAAGATCTTTTAAAATTATTTAACTGATTGATAAAGTTCAAATAAAATTCATACTACTGATTGATAAAGGATGATATGAGTACTTATAATTTTTTTTTTCAAAACTCCCAATAAATCATTAGGAAATTTACCATAGTGCCTCAAATAGGACTTTTAATATCATACTTGTCCATAGAGGACTAAAAAGGAAATTATAAGTTCGTATAGGGACTATGAAAATATTATATGTCCGTATGGGGACTATATCAAAATAGTTTGCCCATGAAAGGACTATTTGAAGTATAATGTCCTCGAATGGACTATTATTAAAAGATAATATCCTCAAAGGGATTTTCAATAGGTAGACGTATATATTTATGGGGTCTTATCACAAAAAGGTAAGTCTACAAGGAATTTGATGAATTAATATGTCTACGAAGGACTACAATAATTAAATGCCTAAACAGGGACTTAAATGAAAAGAAGTATGATGGAAGGAGGGTCATCTAATGTCTTCTTTCCTTTATTCTGATTGTTTCTTCATCTTTATTTGTCGTACGCAGTAGCGACTCTGAAGATTTTAGTGAATAAATAATATTTCAAATCAGGATCCATTGCAGAAGTAGAATCCAAGGATTCAATGATTAAAGGAATGACATGGATTACAGATTAGGTTTTGACTAGTATAGTCTAAGTTTGAAATTTGAAACTCGGAGGGGAGGAATAGGGTTTAATGACATCCACATGTATCATCTTCAATATGGAAGCCTCAGGGACCTTCCGGTATGGACTCCGTAGTCTGGATAAGGGTTTAAACAAGTTTGGTTTTGGGAATAGGTTCACAAAGGTCCTTTCCTCCATCTGGTTGCACGCTTATCCTAGCCATGGTACGAGGCTTGACATTTCTAGGCTTCGGATGTGGAGAATTTCCATCAACAGCTCCCGTGCCTGGCGACATATATAAAATCGAAAGCAATGTTTACTTAATAGGGATGAGAGCATTCCTATGTTTAGTCTAGACTCAGAAGGTCTAAGGAATGTGCTACTGTGTCATTTGAGATTAAACACTAATGGCTAGTGTTTAATTCACTCAAACGTTGGCTCTGATACCAACATGTCACACCTCGATATTTCCACGTATTCCCGGTGGGCCCGGTGGGGAGTATCGTGACGTAGTTGATATCATCATAGACAATTAATCACAGTTTATATACACAGCGGAAGTCGAAAGATAAAAACATTACAAACCGAATGAAAATAATATCATTTATTACAAAAACGGTTGTAAAGGATCCACAGGCGGATCAAAGATAAAAAAAACATTGTTCGACATATTTATAGGCATCTAAGCTTGCAAGACTCTTTATTGATGCTAGGAGTAGCCAGCCTATTCCGATTAGTACCTGCACTTAACCTTTTTGGAAAATACGTCAGTTTTCACTGGTAAATACAATTAACCGACTCATTTTGAAAAGAGTTTAAGAAAATTTGATTTGAATGCACAAGGCACAAAATATCTTTTCTAACTTGGGACAATTATTTAATAATAATCTTGTATACAGTTTTACTTATTTGTCGTCCGTCAGGGCCGGTTAGAAGAGCCGGACAAGATTAACTGACACGCCACAGGTATAATGCCCACAAGGTTGATTCCTTTAAGTGGAGTACCAGTTTTTACATAATGCAACTGTCAGGTGTATGCCAACACCCCGTGCTTAGGTCGTGGCCATTTCTTTGAATGATGTCAAGGATATCCGGGACATGGTCATTTAACCCCCAAAGGCCATACACCAAATAATACAGATTAAAACGAGTTATGTAAATACATTAATCACAATCCGATTTAAATGACTACACACCCGACCAAGCGGTATTATTATAATATCGTATCCCAAGCCCGTATAGGGAATATAAGTTAAGAGTATTTACCTGAGCAAATTATATAAATTTATCCCAGCCGTACAAATCAGGAAGTGCAAGTATCTTTTACTGGTCTCCTAAATCTGGAACGAAAGTTTTAATTAACCTATTAGATTCCTAACGGGTCTTACTTAAGTTAAACTTAGACCGGTTAGTTTTAAAGAAAGGTATACGGTTCAAACGCAAGATTAAGCGAAGACCGGATTAGAGTGTGGTTTAGACCCGACAAGTTTGAAGACTTGTATAATATGGGTAAACTAAACACATTCTGGATTTTGAAGTAAAAATGATAAGGTTTGACCCGTTTCGGTTAATTTATGCAAACTAGTTACATAACCTGTACCGAATGCGATAAATGCATAACGGGTAACCAAATGAGTCATGAACAGGTTTCCTAAGTTAATATGCCTTAAATATGTTGTGATATCATTAGGATACCTTCCAATATGCCCAAAACGAATTTAAACTCATATTAAGCCCCGTAGGGGTATTTTGGTCATTTACCTAAGGCATATAAACTACCTATCATACAACTAACTAAACAAAGTGACCATAAGGTATAACCTCGGAAGGTTATTCCCTATACAATATGCTCACCAATTGTGTTTGGTCAGATCCTAATGATCGACCAAACGGGTCTAGTTCGAAAGTCTAAGCGGTTGTTTAGACCGCTTATCTTACGACCCTACATAGCACTAAACCTAAAGTGACGAGTTAAACATGTTAAAACATGTTTAACAAAGTTAGAAAACAAGTTTGATATCAAGACAAAGGGTCTTGATACCCAAAAATAGTTTGGTTGCAAAATACGCATAAACGCGCATTTTGACCGAAACTATGACTCGTCACTAAGCCTAAATAACGTGGTAATCAGTAGGTATAGTCACAAGAGACTATAACTATCGTGATTACACTCACGTTATGAAGTTCAAACGAACTTCGTGTTGACCATTGACTGGTCAAAGCAGAAAGTCAAACACTGTTTGACTTTCCCGCTTAAAAACGCATAAAAGAACGAAAGAAGCTTACAAAGGGTCCAAGCTAGGAAGATCTTGATTCAAATTGCTCAGGTATGAAGTGTTAAACCCCAACTTAGAGCTATTTGAATCAGATTGTGAGGAATTAGAATGAAGGTGTTGGGTTTATATAGATTTCGGTAAACCGTTAGGATCGTTCCTCGTAAACCGTGCTTGAATCATGACCTTACACTTGGGCCCAAGGTTTTAGAATACCATGGGAACATGTAAAACCATCAAATACCAACCCATAGGGTGCAAAGCCATGGGTTAAAACCATCAAAACCTCAAAAATGGACCAAGTTCAATGTATCTGCCAGAAATTTTGAAAATGGTCCCTGCACTTGTAAAACTTGATTTTTTGGCACTTTTAATCCCCGTTAACCCCATTTCAAGGCTCTAAAATAAATTTAAATTATAGGGAACTTAAAATATGCTCAAAAACATCTCGGATGTCGGCTCGTTTGGTCGTACGGTTGCGTTGTTCGGTTAATTACGACGGAAGTCGTAACGAACGCAAAAACGATCCAAATTAAGCGACGAATGGAATTTTATCATGCCAATCACTAAAATAAAATATTTTAATGATTATATAAATTTTTGGATGTCCGGATATATATTCAGAACGTAAGATATGCGCGAAAATGCAAACTTATGCACGTTTTGACGCTTTTAGTCCCTGTTGATCAAATAAGTTTATTTTTGCGCACCAAACACCTATAAGCCTATTTCTAAGCTATTTAAAGGATATTTAGGGAATGTTTAACTTATGATCATATTCTGGAAGGTTCGATACCATACGAATCGGTATACTTTTGCAGTTTGGTGTAAATAGTCCCTTAAATCGCACAAAGTAGCGCGAAATGTCATTTGATGATATCCAAGCCTTCCATGGCCCATAATGGGTATTCCCAAGCATGTGTTTAAATATTACTATGCTCTCGTTCGCTTAAATGGTCACCGAAAGGCATAGATTCAAAAGTTGACACTTTTGGTCCCTCTAATGCGCAAACTTGCGCATATCATCGTTTAATAGCATCGAAGCCTTATCTAATCCATATTAGGCATTCATGGAAGTATTATTAACCATCACGATGCTTCGGGTTCATTAAAAGGTCTATCAGAGTTATAATTAAACATATTGACGCTTTTAACCCCTTAAACTTGCGAAGTTGCGCGTAACGTCACTTATAGGCATAAAAGCCCTTAATGGCCAATATTAGGCATTCCCGAGAGTGTAATCAATTATCATGAAGCTCTTGGTTCGTTAAAAGGTCTCTCAGAGGTAAGAATTAACATGTTGACACTTTTAACCCTTCATTGCGCAAACTTTCAATTAATTACGCAAACGGCTACTCTTGATCAACAAGTGGCTCATTTGTGAACATGATTACCGTGTAACGTTATTCAGAGGCTTATAATAAGGATGTTAACATTTCCATCCCTTCTATAATCAAAGTTTTTGAGTTTTCGCAAAATTAGTCCCTCAAATTCAACGTTTGACTTTATTAAGGTTTATTACACGTGTCAATACATTATTGGACGTGATTTTACTAGGTGTTACAGTGGGGTATTGTGCACATTACTAATTTCTCACGGTTAGGCTAATAAATCCTAACAGTGATAATCATCACTACTTGGGTGAAAGGACCCAATAGTGGTATGACCATCGTCACCAGGAGGTGACACGGCGCCAGATAAAAATAAGATAGAAGCCATTATAATCGCTCTTATGCTGTAATTCATAACTAAAGTGTCGTTTTATATAACCTGAATGACTCGCCAGTATTTCCCCACTGATAAAATATTTTTCAAACATGTTTCAGGTGACCTACTATGAATCAAGGAAAAGTGCTACGGAGCACAAACAAGCTTGGAATAGTGACTCAAATAAATAAATAAACATGTTTTGTAAAACAGGGAATTTTCTAGTAAAATTCCTCTATTGTAAATTACGGGGTTTATCCCAATTTATGGAAAAAAAATAATCGGGCATTTTAAAGTTTGAAAAGATTCTGCTAAAACTTCCGCTGTCAACTCAAATAATAAATACCACGGGTTTCTGTCACGCGGCTCCTGAACCGGGTAAAACCGGGACGGAGGCCGTGACAGAAAAAGGTGGTATCAGAGCCATGCCACTGATTCAAGCCAAAGAAGTGTTCTGCTGACACTTAAGCTTTAAATTCTGTATTAGGAAATAATTTATGTGAGTATGTGCTTTATGTTACAGTATGGGTAAGCAAAGAATTTCGGACATCTATCGTCAATTAGATAGTTCACTAAAAGATAAGGAAACCTCATTCCAATCGAATTCCTCAAGATACTCAGCAGATACTGAGGAATGAATATTTATTCGTAAGGCACAGTTTGAGAAACCACTTACCATTAAGAAAAGGAGTTGGATTATTAGGAAAAGTCAAGAGAAAATAAAGAAGTCACAAACAAAAGGAGTGATAACTAATAAGGAGACTCAGGAAACAGGTAATAACCCACCATGGGAAGATGAATTAGACGAACAATGGGAAAATCTCTACATGTTAGCCACTACAGCAGTAAATGTTAACTTATAGTTGAATCGCCAAACCAGTACCAGCACCTATGCGACCTACGAGCCAGAAACTTAAAAGAACTTCATCCATAAGATAACAACCTAGTAGAAGAAAGAGACAGAATAAACTTTACATAAACGCATGTTGAGCATAATACTCCTATAACCTAGCTAGACTAAAATAAATTACGGAAGCATAACCACTAGTATATTTCGAATTTCAGTTGTAAATTTGTAATATATATATATATAAATCGCAATATTTTGTTTTAATCAATCTGTTGGTATAAATGTATTAGATACTTGTAATTAATACTTAATTTTTTTCTGATTGCCTTTCTGTGATTATGTGAAAATTCAATTTACAAAATTTTAACCTAGAATTTTGTGTGTTTCTTCATATCTGCTAAATAGCATGAATGAGTTGTCTGAAGCTCTTCAGAATCTCAATCTCTATTCTGTTAATGTGGAAGTTTCCAGAGACTTTACCGGTTATTGTGCCGACGTTAATGAACCTATGGAATTTCAAGCCCAGCCTCTGGAGAAACCCAAGCCAAAGAAGAGAAGAAGAATTGTGGGTTGGAGGCGTGTGCGCAAGAAGAAACCAGCGACACGGAAAGTTATAAAGACGGAGGATCCAATGGATAAAGGCAAGGGAATAGAGATCGGAGAAAGTTCCATGCAAGACCAGGAAATGCCATCTTGGGAAGAGCTGGATCATAGACTGACACTTAGTGACCTGTCAGTGAAAACCTCTTTAATTACCCAGCGGAAGCACAACTTCCAGTTGATCTAGAGCCTGAGATCCCAGATCCTATTATCCACACCCAACCGCTACCAGCAGAGCTAGAAGAGTGGTTGACAACCGACTGGCAGTTTCAGAATCTCCTACATAACCCTAATACCTTTTTCCCCCAGTTTGACCCGGAGCCTCCACTACACCCACCTATGAGCTCCGAAAACTTGGCAGAACTCCGCCACTATGGCGATGAGCTGGTGGACGCCGGGAATAAGATCCGGGAAGTGGGAGAGAGAATCTCATGGAAATACGACGAGAGGGAACGTCGTTTCTGAGATGCCAGCTGACGGGGATGGTGTGACTGTGGTTGTGTGGTTGTGGGAATGTGTGTTTAATAATAATAATAGTAATAAAAATATAATTATGTGAAATAACTTAAAAATAAAACTTTTGTAAGATAACCAGTGTGTACGGATGCCTATTATAATATATAAAATATCGAACGTCGAAAAATCGATAATTTTGGCTATACGTGTTGACATGATTATGTGCGATTATTTTGTTATGTTTGGTTATTAATTATTTTATGCTAATCACTTATATAAATTAATTACCAGATGGAACACGCTGGTAATGAACCCGTTAATGAAGTTAACCAATCTGAACAAAACCATGAAGATCAATTTCTGAATAGGCAAGATATCGAGAATATCGTTGCTCAGGGAATAGCCAATGCTATTCCAGCAATCCTTGCTGCTGCTCGAAATCCAGTTGAACCTCAACAAATTATTCCTAGCAAACGTACTCATGAAGATAACTTCAGTAATAGCATAAATGGAGGCGGTAACATTAATAATAATGATAATGATGTACTGCAAGCCCCAATTCTCAAAATAATGAAAGCTGCAACGCCTGGTTGCACTTACAAGGAATACCTTGCCTGTAAACCTATTGAGTTCGCAGGCAATGAAGGGGCGACTGCGGCGCTGCGTTGGTTGGAGAAAACCGAGGCAGTAATCAAAATAAGTAAATGTGTCGAGGAGGATAAAGTCATGTACGCTTCTCACCTTTTTAAGGAAGAAGCATTAGAATGGTGGAATACGGTATTACAAGCCAAGGGAAGTGACATGGCCTATGCCATGAGTTGGGAAGAGTTTAAGCGTCTGGTGGAAAGAAAATTCTGCCCAGAATATGAAAAAGAGCAGATGGCGAACAAATTCCTAAGCCACCAAATGGTGAATGTTGATTGCTGAGGGTATACTTCAAAGTTTTTCGAATATGCTCGAATTGTGCCTACTCTGGCTTCGCCAGAGCCGGTACTTATTTCCCGCTACATTTGGGGATTGATTGGCGAAATCTGTGATATCGTTAAAGCTGTGAGACCACGCACTATTGACGATGCGGTGGAATTAGCTAACACTCTAACTGACGGGCTGGTACGCACAAGAGAAGAAAACCGGAAGAAGGAAGTGGCCCAAAAGATTACCCAAGGATTCCGTGTGGGTAACAGTAGTAATTTCAAGAAAAAGGGAACCAGACAATCTTCCACTGTTCCATTTTGCAATGCCTGCAAAAGAAAGCATTTTGGAAGATGCAAAGGGTATTGCAATTTCTGTAAAATTCTGGGGCATCAAGAGGAAGATTGCAGGAGGAAGAAATCAACAATCTGCTACAACTGTGGAGAAGCTGGACATTTTAGGCCAGACTGTCCCAAATTGGTCAAACCAGCTGACAACAAAACCAAACCTGCAGAAGGAGCTACCAAGAAGAACGCAAGAGCCTTCCAGTTGACTACTCAGGAAGCAGAACTAATCCCTGACGTGATAGCTGGTACGTTCCTAGTTCACAACGTTTATGCAAAAGTATTATTTGACTCTGGTGCAAACCAAGTTTTATAAATACTTCATTCTGCCAAGCTCTTAACCTACCTATAACCAAACTTAGACAAATTTTTACGGTAGAAACGGCAGATGGGAATTCTGTTAACATAGATAAGGTTTTGCGAGAAGGAAAGATAGAACTCTTAGGCCATAAGTTTTCTGCAAACCTGTTACCTATGAATTTAGCTGGATTTGATGTTGTGTTAGGAATGGATTGGTTAGTAGCCAACCATGCTCGAATTATCTGTGCTAAAAATTCCATAGAAATTCATACACCCACAGGAGAATTAGTGGTGATTACAGGAGATAAGCCATGTAAGCCACTAAAATTCATTTCAGTAATGAAAGTGGCCAGTTATCCCAGAAAACAAGAAATAGTGTATATGATTTTGGTAATCATTAACACTAAGGGTAAGGAACTTAAAGGTATTCCAGTAGTATCAGAATACCCGGATGTATTCCCAGAAGAACTACCTGGATTACCACCCGATAGGGAAGTAGAATTTAGAATTCATCTAATTCCTGGAACTACACCGATAGCCAAGGCACCTTATCGGTTAGCACCCACCGAAATGCTAGAATTGAAAAAGCAGTTAGATGAATTATTAAGCAAAGGATTTATACAACCTAGTTCATCCCCTTGGGGAGCACCAGTGTTGTTCGTAAAGAAGAAAGATGGTTCGATGCGAATGTGTATCGATTATAGGGAACTGAACAAAGTTACAATCAAGAATCGATACCCTTTGCCTAGGATTGATGATCTTTTCGATCAACTTCAAGGAGCTAGATATTTTTCTAAGATAGATTTACGCTCTGGATATCATCAATTGAATGTACAAGAAAAAGACATACCTAAAACTGATTTCAGAACTAGGTATGGTCATTACGAGTTTACAGTCATGCCCTTTGGACTAACAAATGCTCCTGCAACATTCATGGACATGATGAATAGAATCTGTAAACCAAATTTGGATAAATTTGTAATTTTCTTCATCGACGATATACTCATTTATTCCAAAAGTCAGGATGAGCACTGTCAGCACCTGCATGCACTCTTAACCTTGTTAAGAAAGGAGGAGCTTTACGCCAAATTCTCAAAGTGTGAATTTTGGCTGCAAGAGGTGCAATTTTTAGGTCACATGGTAAATCACGAAGGTATTCATGTCGATCCCTCCAAGATAGAAGCAATCACCAAATGGAAGGTTCCGCAGTCAACTATGGAAATTAGGAGTTTTCTAGGGTTAGTCGGATACTATAGACGATTCATTAAGGATTTTTCTAAATTAGCTGTGCCATTAACTAAGCTAACCTGTAAAGCAGTGAAGTTTGAATGGGGACCTAGGCAAGAGGAAGCTTTTAAGATCTTAAAGCAGAAATTAATAAACGCTCCAATTCTTGCCTTACCAGAAGGAACGGAAGATTTTGAAGTTTATTGTGATGCTTCTAAGTTAGGATTAGGATGTGTACTAATGCAACGCAAAAAGGTAATTGCGTATGCCTCAAGACAATTGAAGAAGCACGAAGAAAATTATACGACTCGTGACTTAGAATTAGGAGCCATAATTTTTGCCCTTGAGATTTGGAGACACTATTTGTATGGAAGTAAGTTTACTGTCTATACAGACCATAAGAGCTTAAGATACATATTTGGGCAAAAAGAATTGAACATGAGGCAAAGGAGATGGATGGAAATCTTAAGTGACTACGACTGTGATATTCAATATCACGAAGGAAAAGTAAACGTAGTTGCTGATGCTTTAAGTCGTAAGTATCATGAGAAACAACGACGAGTTCGTGCTCTTAGATTAAGTTTACAATTAGACTTAATGGAACAACTGAAGAATATTCAGGAAACAGCAATCAAGGATGATGCTGAAGGAATGAAAGGAAGAATAAAAGAATTGGAACAAGGAAGTGATGGAATTTGGAGATTCCATGAGAGAAGGATATGGGTACCTAAGCAAGGAAATTTAAGCAATAAGATTTTAGAGGAAGCCCATGAATCTAGGTATACAATGCACCCGGGAAACAATAAGATGTACCAAGATTTAAGGAATAATTTCTGGTGGATAGGAATGAAAAAGGACATAGCTAGATATGTATCTAAGTGTCTTACTTGTTCACAAGTTAAGGCAGAACACCAGAAACCCTCAGGATTACTCCAACAATTAGAAATGCCTGTTTGGAAATGGGAACTAATAACCATGGACTTTGTTACTAAGTTGCCCAAAACCAGAAAAGGTAATGATGCGATTTGGGTAATTATGGATCGATTAACCAAATCAGCTCATTTCCTACCCATGAAAGAAACCTTTAGCATGGAAAGGTTAGCCAAATTATACGTAGATGAAGTAGTATCCTTACATGGAGTCCCACCCTCCATTGTATCGGATAGGGATAGTTGTTTCACTTCCCACTTCTGGACAAGTTTCCAGGAAGCAATGGGAACCCGACTAAATTTAAGCACTGCATACCATCCTCAAACAGATGGACAAAGTGAAAGGACGATCCAAACCTTGGAAGACATGCTCAGGGCATGTGTGATAGATTTTGGTGGAAACTGGGATGACCACCTACCCTTAATCGAATTCTCCTATAACAATAGTTACCATTCAAGCATTGAAGCTGCCCCATTTGAAGCACTATATGGACGCAAGTGTAGAACTCCAGTTTGTTGGGCAGAAATAGGAGAAAGCCAATTATCAGGTCCTGAATAATGCAAGAAACTACCGACAAGATTACTCAAATCAAGGAAAGATTAAAGACGGCTCGAGATCGCCAGAAGAGTTATGCAGACAATAGGCGTAAGTCGTTGGAATTTCAAGTTGGAGACAAGGTTCTCTTGAAAGTTTCTCCTTGGAAAGGAGTAGTTCGGTTTGGTAAGAAAGGAAAGCTGAATCCAAGGTACATAGGACCATTCCCAGTAATACAGCGAATAGGACCAGTTTCCTATCCCTTACAACTACCAGAAGAGCTAGCAGGGGTACATGATGTATTTCATGTATCCAACCTCAAGAAATGTCTATCTAACGAATCCCTGGTAGTACCTCTTCAAGACATAGAAGTAAATGAAAAACTAAAGTTTGTTGAAAAACCACTCCAGATAGAAGACAGAAAGATTAAATTCCTCAAGCATAAAAGACTGATACTAGTCAAAGTCAAATGGGATTCAAAAAGAGGACCCGAATATACCTGGGAGCTGGAATCGGAGATGAAGCGAAAGTATCCTCACTTATTTCAATAAATCTCGAGGACGAGATTTTCAATAAGGTGGGGAGGATGTAAGGACCTTCAAAAATGTCGCAAAACGACCCGTAAGTGAAAACTTGGGCCCCTGAAACCCTAACGTGCATGAAAAACCAAGAAAACAAGATTTTTGGGTTTCACGCGGGCCGCGTAAGAGTAAGCTTAGGCTTACGCGGGCCGCGTCAAAGCTCTGTTGACCGGATAAGCGTTCTGGGCCATGTGGCAGCCACGTGGCAGACCTACCGATGACACGCTAGCCCTAGTCTACGACTAGGTGGCCCTCGCGGGCCGCGTAAGATGAAGAAGGGGCTTACGCGGGCCGCGTAAAACCCATTTTTCAGCTATAAATTGCTAGGCCATGAGCAATTCATCTGTGCTCGAGATTTCAGTCAAAAACGAAGTTCCACTGCTCAAAATCATAAATTCCATTAGGGAGACGCTGCTACGATACAGGGTATTAACTCGATCGCTGCTACGATTCAATGTCCAATCGATTGAAACCAATCCAATGGATGTTTAAGTGTTGCCCACATTAGGGCTATACTTTGTCATTCGTCGTGAATTCGATGGATGTTTAAGTATTTCACTTTGTCATTCGTTGTGAGAGTTTTTATCTCGTGAGTTATCGTAAATGCTGTATTAGTTACTGACCTAGTTCGTGTGCATTGTTGTTTAAATTAGGTTACAAGGCTTATCAGTAGGCTAAAACTATGCCCGTTTAAATCTGCAATGTGAGTCATTCTCTTTTTATCAATAATGTTTTACAGTACTCCAAATCATTTTTAAAAGTTATAATTACAGGGATTAAGTCGTGGTTATCTTGAATCACTGGCTAGTGGGGTATTGTGCACATTACTAATTTCTCACGGTTAGGCTAATAAATCCTAACAGTGATAATCATCACTACTTGGGTGAAAGGACCCAATAGTGGTATGACCATCGTCACCAGGAGGTGACACGGCGCCAGATAAAAATAAGATAGAAGCCATTGTAATCGCTCTTATGCTGTAATTCATAACTAAAGTGTCGTTTTATATAACCTGAATGACTCGCCAGTATTTCCCCGCTGATAAAATATTTTTCAAACATGTTTCAGGTGACCTACTATGAATCAAGGAAAAGTGCTACGGAGCACTAACAAGCTTGGAATAGTGGCTCAAATAAATAAATAAACATGTTTTGTAAAATAGGGAATTTCCTAGTAAAATTCCTCTATTGTAAATTACGGGGTTTATCCCAATTTATGGAAAAAAATAATCGGGCATTTTAAAGTTTGAAAAGATTCTGCTAAAACTTCCGCTGTCAACTCAAATAATAAATACCACGGGTTTCTGTCCCGCGGCTCCTGAACCGGGTAAAATCGGGATGGGGGCTGTGACATCAACCGACCTCATAAACACTGACCCTTTAGGGGAATTAACTAGAAAGTTCAAAATATCCTTTTGGACGGTCGTATCACGCCATCCATCGGATAAAATAGAACAACCCTTGCTCGCCCATTCTTTCTTGTGATTTTCAATCTCGATTTTGGTTTCCTCTACTTCCTTTCTAAGTAAAGGTACCCTCAGTTCATGCATTGTAGGCGCTTGAAATCCTGGTCCAAATTGTGCAACCGCTTCCAACATACTTATAAAGCTATCATAAGTAGTTGCGTGGAAAGCAATACCGGCATCATAAAACCACCTAGCAATCTCTTTACAAGAATTACCCCTCAATTCTCTTTTACATATTTCATTTATAGTTTGTTACCTTCCTCCATTTCGACCTTTAAGTATGTCTTCGGGTTTGCGAGAGAAGTAGTTATCTATAAATGGCTTTTTAGACACATTTCCTTGAATCGAACTACTTTTTCTCTTCACGTTAGTAACAACACATTCCTCCTCTTCATCACCTAAACCAAAATCATCAACTAGAGGATCGACTGCATTTTTACCCTTGGCTTTTTCCAACATGAAGTTTTTAATCTCTTCACGAACATGTGCAAGGGCACTTTAGACATCCCTTGACATTTCTAAACCCTCCAACTAAATGTTGTTTTAACCTATACACCCCTCTGGTAGATGGTTTTGCACAAAAGTTGCAAATCCATCGATTTTTGTTATCGGGATCAACTTTGCCATATTTTCTACCCGGGTCACCCGTTTGAGTCCCCGCTGATGTATCAGCAGCCACACCATCATCAGCCTCCATAGCAACTCAAATAACAAAACTAAAATACTATATATCAGTAGCATAAATAATAAAACAGTAACTTAGATCTACAAAGTAGTATGTATTAGTAACATAAATAATAAAACAAAACTAAAAATTATGAAGTATCACTGTATCAGCAGCATAAATAAAAAAACAAAACTGAAAATTATGAATCAGTAACTTAGAAAGTAACTTAGAATTATGATCAGTAATATAAATGATAAAACAAAGCTAAAAATTATGAAGTATCGGCACTATTCAGCAACATAAATAATAAAACAAAACTGAAAATCATGTATCAGTAACTTAGAATTATGAAGTGGTATGTAAGTATCAAACTATGAACAACATATACTAACTTAAATTATGAAGTAAAATGTATCAAATATTAAGAATGATAACAGAATATATCAAAAGAAGTAAAGAAAACAGCAGATTGCAGTTCATAAGAAGTCGACTAGGGAGAAAATATCAAAAGAAGTAAAGAAAACAGAAGATTACCGTTAATAAGAAGTCGAATGAGGCAGAATTGTGGTCGATGATGAGCACAGATGAAGAAAGATGAGCGGGAGTTTGTACGTCCTTTAAGATGAGGCAGAATAGTGGGCGAAATTAGGGTAAAAACTTATCTGATTGTTTGATAAAGTTACGGGCCTTTAAAATTGGGCCTTAATTAAAAGGTGGGTGATTAAAAATTAGGCCCCACAGTAACTTTCAGTAACTTTATATTGTTTTATAACCCATATGCGCCTAGGGTACAAGAAGCTCATAAGCCCGCGCTTTGTCGCTTTTCAATAAATCCCAAAAAGCGGTCGCTTCCTGGAAAAACCGCGCCTTTGGTCACCAAAAGCCCACAGGCCTGCGCCTTGTTACGCTTTGCGCCTAGGCCTCGCTTTTTTAAACCAAGATTTCAGTATGGTCATTGTGTACACTTTAACAGGTTGACTCAAACATTGGTGACCATGCTTCAGTTTGATATCTTTTGGTCAGACTGCAGTTTGGTTTAGTGATTCTACAGTTTGGTTTGGTGATTCTGCTGTTTCTACAAGTGCATTTGCAGTTTGGTGCAAACTTTGGCCAATTTTGCTTCAATTTACAGTTTGACGGCAGTTTGGTTTGGTGATTCTGCTGTTTCTGCAAGTGCAGTTGCACTTTGGTTCAAACTTTGGCCAATTTTGCACCACTTTGCAGTTTGGTTTGGTCATTCTGCTGTTTCTGCAAGTGTAGTTGCACTTTGGTTCAAACTTTGGCCAATTTTGCACCACCTTGCAGTTTGACTGCAAATTGGTCAAACTTTTTTGCTTGAAATGCAATTTTGGTTCAAACTTTGGCCAATTTTGTACCTAGTTACAGTTTGACAGCAGTTTGGTTTGATGATTCTACTGTTTCTGCAAGTGCAGTTGCAGTTTGGTTCAAACTTTGGCCAATTTTGCACCAAGTTGCAGTTTGACTGCAAATTGGTTAAACTTTTTTGGTTCAAACTTTGGCCAACTTTGCTTTACACAGTTTGTCAATTTTGGTTCAAACTTTGGCCAATTTGGCTTCAAATGCAGTTTGAGTCAGTTGCAAGTATGGTCAATATGTACATAACTTAGATGTCTAGTTGAGTCAAAGTAACAAAGGCATAACTTAGATGTCTATTTCATAACAAGTGGGTACAAATGCACACAAACACTAAATACGACAGCAGTCACTAAATACTAATTCGACAAATACAACATGTAACGCCCTAAAACCCAAATGCTTAATTCACGATTATAATTCCTTGCACTATGTTATGAAGTGGTTTAACTAGTATATATAACTTAGTTAAAGTAGGGGCCAAATAGTGGGGAATGAAGTTTGTAACAAATAAGGAAGAGTAGCAAACTTGAGAGACTAAATGTGGTGGAATGGAATTAAGTTTTATAAAAAAAGATGGTTCTAGTATGTGTGGGTAGTGTGTCGTGTATACAGAGAAAGGAAAAAAGGGAAGAGGTGAAAACCTCTCAAGAGCAAGAAGGAAAATTCAACAAATTGGAAGGGAGGGGCTTGATGATCAAGATGCATGAACCAAGTATTAGTAGCATCTAGCCTTAAAAGTCATGTGGTAAGTTGTAGATTCTTACTTGGTGATGTTGCATGAAATGGGTTATGATCAAATCCGTGAATTGGTATGAACTTAAGCGTGATTTAGTATTAGAATCACTAAATAGAACTTGTTTTGTGTATGATTTTGAGTAATTTCATGTTTTGAAGTGGAACCCATTTGGGATGATGAAGATGGGGACATGGGTGTGTCACCCATGTCTAATCCTTGTATAAATTTGATGAATTATGTAGTGTTAGATGCATAATTGTTAGTAAGGTTGAAGTATAGTTTGAAATTTAATTGAAGCATAGTTGTGTTAATAAAGTGAATGCAAGAAGTAGGAATGAAAGCATGAAATACTTGTACATTCTGCTTAGAAAGTAGTACGCACACCAAGTGTTTGATGAAATGTCTAAACTTGAATGATATGTGAAATTGTATGCAAGTAATAGGTAATTATATATATATATCGTATTGATGATGTATTTGATAGTAAAATATCATGAGGAATATGCTGAATTCCATGTGAGAATGTAGTTAATGTGTGATTTGGTAGAGGTATGCTTTAGGAGTTTGCGCTATCTGCTTGTGTGATGTAATACACACCATGCGAATTATGATTTAGAAGTAAATGTGAAGCATATGAGAATCCTAGAAAATGGTAAATTTGGAATGTTGTCGGGTTAGCTAAGTACGGGTTATAGTGTTAGTTATGAAGATATAAAAATGCTAGTGTGGATGGGATGGATTATGTATGTGTATGTAAGTTGGTGATCATGTAGTTGTATATGTCATACAATATGAGTATGAAATGCGTATGATGTCATTACCATGTTCTAACATATGAAGGAGGATTCATGTTCATAGGTTGAAAGGGTGCAAGTAAGACAGTTGACTTTCTGAAAGTCAGCGATCTATGAAAATCATGGATACGTTTTCGGACACAATTGTAAGAGTAGAAGTCATGTGTTATGTACTAGATGATTTATATGTTCTATATGATGATAACTGAATTTGAGTGGATTTGGAACAAGGTGACTATTCATATGTGACTTATGTATGCGGTAATTGACTAATGAAAGTCAAGTAATGTATGAATGGAAAGAAATGAATACTTGTATGTATGATCATATATGCTAACCATGATATGAATGTAATGACATGTAAGGATGGGAATCATGTCAATCAACTCAAGCACGGAGGGCTAACGGGTCAAGATGAGGCAATGGAGCAAGCATGATTTCCGACGTATAAGGTAAGTGATTTCCAAAATTAAATTGCGTATTATTATTTCCTATGACAGCAACATCTTATAAAAATCATATAAAATCATGTATACCTCGTATGGAGACGTTCTTTATATGCCTGGAAAGGTATTTCAATAAGCTACGTTTCGTTAGTTTACTTCAAAACCTAATTCGAAAGTTAAAAGGATGAACACGCTGAATTACAGCAGCATGATTAATTAGTACAGCATGCTGATTTAAAATAGTATTAAGAATGATGATATAATAATAGATTGGTTAAAGTGTTTACCCGTCATGAACGGGTCAAACGAACAAAGAATGTCACGTTTTAAGGGACGAAACTAATACATAAGCATGTTTATATACGGAAAATGGTGTGCCTAACAAAGTAATGTGCTTGGAGGAAATTGAATGATTGTGATTGTACATGTGTGTATAAATAAAATTAACATTGAGTATATGTAGTACGAATTTATAGGTGTATACGTGGGTATGGGAAATATAAGTACGTGCTCGGATATATGAACGTGAATGCATGTGATGTAACCTAATGATCGTAGATTTAATAGAACATGTTTATGTGAAGTTGTGGGTTTCAATATGTTTAAGGGTACACGTTACTAATTATGTTATCGTTGAGAATGAACTAAAAAGTACAGGTATGATAACGTTGGGTCCGAGCGAGTTGATGTCGGGAAGCAGCGGATGAGTTTGGAAGGATGAACGAACAAGACATCTTGCGTCGTTAGAATGCAATATGGTCTTTTAGCTAGAAGTTTATAATATAAGTAAGATGTCACCATTCACTAAAATGTCGATTGTTTATGGTGACCGTAGGTTACATGGAACATTACTATTTATCATGAGGGACAAGCGGGTGAAGATCGAGTTATAGAACATGGATTGGACGGAAGGGTGGTCACTTTGTTTGTATTCGCATGTTATATCGGTACATTAATTAAAGATGAATGATGTAATATTTTCTTAAGGATCTGTTTTTAAATGATTTTCGAGTATGATAGAACATTTATAAAGAAAGAAATTTTATGGTCCGTATTTCTGCTGCATCTTTTTGATTAAAACGTGATGGGGTATTACACAACAATATTGCCATTGCAATTAACAAGGTTAGCACATATGGTTTCTTCGACTTCGTCTCTGTATCAAATCTCATTGCTTTCAAGTTCTTGCTCTCTTCTATTAATAACATATTGTGTAATTCAAGGTTCTTTATCTTCAGGTCTCTAAACATGACTGGAGGTAAGGTATCGTTTGAACGTTCAACGAACATGTTATCAACATCTTCTTTCCATAAGAAGAATTTGCAATCCCCTCTCTGCAAAACACAACAACTGTAAGGAAATTGCAATCGACTATCTACAAAACACCAAATTGAACTGCAAATTGAATTTACAGGCCAATGAGAGCGACCGTAAAATTCTTCACCATGTCTTTCACTTTTAAGTCCAGCTACTCGAAGAATTGCAACAATGTCGTGATGGCAGTACACATTTCCATCCAAATCGACCTTGAAGAGTTTAGGTGTTCGAATTAGACCAGAGGTAGAAGATGAGGACATGTTGAATCAATGTTTCAAGGGCCAATTAGGGCAAGAACGGCGATGGGGATTAGTTGTGTGCGATTGATCTTCCTCTACAATATAGGAGAATATGAGTTTGTTTTGAATTAGGGTTCGAATGATGTTACAGAGATGATAAAACAAGGTTCTGTCCACGTATGTTGTCCACGTCATCATCTCCATGCCACATAGGATTAAAACACAAACTCAGTTAGTGATTATTTAACGAAGGGATGACACTGACACCAAATTGTTAAGTAGAGGGTGGTGGGAGCCAAATTGAAAGTTGGGAGTGGTATTGGCTAATTTTGCTTAGTTTAGGGTGATACAATCCATTTCCTCTTTAAAAAAAGTCAAAATAAGTCTCATCAAGAATTTGATCGCCGGGTCGTACTAATCTTCCAAGTGCTAGGGAAAGAATATCAGGATTAGTCTCCTTACCATTAGGCCTGTTAAGTAAACCTAAAAAAAACCTTTGCTTTGAGGTCATCTTTATTTCCACCCGCCAACGGCATGAAAATTTATTTAGAAAATATTGCACTGTATTATCTCTAAGATTGATTATATAGCTTTGCTCTAGTTTAATCAAATGATCTAAAATCTAACTTATAATAAAAGGCTCCAAATAATGCCACATGACATTCTCTCCTTCAACCTCATAAATTTTATGTATAATTATTTAATAAATTTCTTTTAATATAAATATTAATAACTAATATATAGATATCATTTATTTTTATCCTTATCTTTATCTAAGATTAATAAATAACTTCAATTTTGCAATTTAGACCCTTTGTTTTTTACTTTTAACCAAAGTTTTTCATTTTTTGCAATTTAACTCCAACTCTTTTTTATTTTCAATTTTGGTCCACCATACTTATCATCTTTCCCAAGTTTTTCGTTTCGTTCTAAATTTTGTGAGTTAATGCACCGCAACGTGCGTGTGGGGTTCAACAATTGTTTCGTATATTTTTCCCGTTTGATTGGTCCGTCGCAACAAATCTATTTTTCTCCGTTTAACAAGTTTGACCAACGCGCGAGTCATGGATTGACTTAGTTTTTTTTATGTTTTACGTTTCGGTTTAATTTTCTGCAACGAGCGTTCGTGATTCAAAGATTTTACGTCTTCTTTTCGCTCGGCGTTATTTTTTCGTTTTTATTTAATTTGTTTTTACGAACTTTTCCGGTGTTGGTGGTCGCTGACAGTGGTATAGCATTGATACTACTTGACAAAGTTTTACAACAACCGCTGCAACGCAGAGACTTAATACTAGTATTTGATATATTTCGAGATAATGAAACTATAAACTGAAAAAAAATATTTATTTTACAAAGATGATGATTAGGTTATCTTCGATTAAACACTAATAATATAATATAATATAATTATTATATATACAACGATATCTATACTATATAATAAAAGAAACCAATATAGGGACACTTGTCATTATTCTAGACAATCATTAATTGTATATAAATATTATTTAATTTAAATTATTAAATTTAATATGTTTCAAAATTTAAGAAATTATATATAAAGTTTCATAAAATATCTTATTATTTATTTATATTAATTACTAGGTTAGAAATTATATCTTAATTTCTTAATTGTAGATAATTATTATTTAATTTAAATTATTAAATTTTGAGTAAAATGCACGGATAGTCCCTGTGGTTTTGTAAAATAACACCTATAGACCCAAACTTTTGGAAATTACACCAGTGATCTCTGTGGTTTGACAGTTTGTTACTCGGATAGTCGCTGGAGTGAATAAGGATTAGTTTTCTATGTTAAGTGGGTGTTAAATGACCTTAATGCCCTTAATGTATTAAAAAATATTAAAATATTAAAAGATAAAGTTAACTCAAGTGGCCCCACCCCACCCTCACCCTCACCACCTACAACTCCCTCATCGATACACGCCTTCTTTGTGCATTTTACAAAAATTGGGTACATGACACAAAATTTTGTTTGGATATTAGAAAGACGTCTTAATAATATTATTTTATAATTGTTAAATCTTCGTTATTAACTATTTGATTTTTTATTTACTTAACTCGTGTAATACAAGGGGTTATAACCTAGTATAGCTCATAAGAGATAATACTACAATATAAAGCTCTCTTTAATTGAACGACTAACTTTTTTAATCTTTATCGTTTGTGGGATTTAAAATCAAGACCTCATATTTCCTTTTTTTTTTTGAACGGCCAACAAAATTTATTCATTAATCAAAAGGCCAACCAAATGTTAGCCCACACCAAAGTTATTACAATTCAGTTTACAACCATTCTAAACTAAATCCATTTCCTTGAACTATCAAACTTACACCATTCTTCCCAAGTGATCCCTTTTAGATTCGAACGATTACTAATCCATAGGAACGCCAACTGTTTTATCTCATTCAGTATCCGATCGATACTGACTTCTTTATTATTGAAGACCACATCATTCCTACTACGCCAAACAACCCATAGTGCCACCTGCATGATAGCGTACACAAGCTTCCTCCATTTTCCACATCCCCTAACATACTTATACCAATCTAGTATGTCTTTAACTCGGAAGACCTCATCTTTCCTAATTTAGGTGTTTAAAGGCTTTGTTTTACTAAGAGATAAAATAACCAAAAGGAAAATAGGTGAATTTCAAAAAATAAAAAAGGAAAAAAGGAAAGCAAATAAGAGGATCTTAAGGCTCTTCGGTATGGTGATGGAGATGAAGACGGGACGGGATGAAGACGGAGGGGGCGGGATGGGGTGACGGAGAGGACGTCGGAGAGAGAAGAAAGGGGGCCCACCATTTGGATCGTCCTCAACGTCGATATTCCGACGTTGAAGACGGGGACAGAGCTCGACGGGAGGGGGGCGGGATGGGGTGACGCCGGCGCCGGGCGGAGACGGGGTGGACGACGCCACCATACCGACCAGCCTAATAGTTAGTGTTATTGTAACTTGATTGCCAAATTTAGATCAACATGAATTTTGCCCGTAAATGTGTTCTGATTATTTTGATGGGTTATTATTGGAACATTTGACCACAAAAAAAGGTATGCATTAAAACTTATTAAAAGTTCAAAACATCACACTCATTGACAGCAATTTAATCCAAAGTCAAACTTCAAAGTATGAAGTCGTTAAAAACATTTGAATTTTGAAATTTTGAAATATTCAGAAAATCTCATCCATTAACTATTAATTAATTGAGGTGGTGGCTAATTAAAGTTCAATTGATTCTGGCTTTAATTATATAGATAAAATCATTACTCTCTTGTCTCAAAATAGTTAACCAATTTTTTTTCCGGGCACAAGGAAACCTTTAGATGAAACTCAATTTTCAAGATGCTCTAAACTTTTATAATATAAAACTAACATTTGGTCCACTTACCCTGTTGAGAATGAGTAACGTGACCTCCGAAGAACCAAAACTTTCTCAAATATATGACTTTGAAAAGAACGTCATATCAAGCTCAAGCTCTAATTCATGAACAAACTAAACATGCAAAAATACAACAATAAAGCTAGATACCCAAAAAATACTATATGCTTATGGAACAATATAAGCACCAAGTACCATGCTAATAATGTATATCTCTATTATCTTGTTGATTATATTGTGTTTCCTTGGTCGACTAGGCGTTCATACGAGGGGTCATGTGTTTAAAGTTTGAATGGCGTTTTTTAGTAACAAAACAACCATTTCTCTATTTCTCTTCATTGTGCTCAACCATAGAATCTCGTGGTATCACTTAAAGAAACCCAGGAATCTCATAGACCAAGGTATCCCAAGGAATCTCATTGCGTTCTGGGTCAGCAATAACTTCTCTTGGAAAAAATCTTCTTGTGGTTACGTGTACCTAGGTACTCCCAACATATGTCATGTTAGGTGGTTCAAAATCTTCTTGTGGTTACATGTACATATAGCGATTCTCCCATGTGAGGGTCCTTATTTATGTGGTCGACAAAAGTTGGGGCTCTTTAGTATCTGATTATCACTACTCTTGACCTAGCCTTAGCCATTGAGGAGGTCTTTCGATTAATGCTTAAACCTACTAACTAGAGGAACAATGTCACATGATGCATTGGGTAAGATGTCCATATGGTGTCTGATCATCTATAGGTGGTTTGCCATTTTCCTTTGCATGAAGTCACCATGTGGACCTTTTGCAAACAGTTATATACTACAATACTTACAACATCAATACAAGAAAATATGAACTAAAAGATGTAACAATGAAATATATATTTCATATCACAAGCATGACCTACTAACATGAAATCTAACAGTTTGATGAATAATTTGACCACAAAGTTTACTACTTTTTTACTATAAAAAAATATAAGCTTTGTACTTGAGCTAATCATACATAAATTGTTTTTTTCATATAGGAAGTGTGTTTTGGTAAAGGTTTAGTACATGATACATATTTCTATAACAATTTATAAGTACATATAAAACACGTTTAAGATGATAAAACCTCTACCAATTACGATTACCATGGGACGTTATAATTATATTTGATTTTCATAATTAAGTGATTAATTTGTCTTTTTTAACTTCCATTTGTGCCTTGATAAGTATTTTCAAATAATAATCAAAGGAGCAGATTTTATATTTGGGGTGGCCGATGCTCAGAACCGGAACATTCTGATTCACTAGAAGTTAAATTTTTGAAAAAAATAACTTTTTTTATTATAGGGGTGGGTGTCGACTGTCGACGATGGTATGAAAATGAAACATTTGGGCATTTGGGGTTCATGTCAATCTGTTCACGGCAGGCCGCCCTCTTTACCCAACTTGTAAAAGAAAAAATTAAACTTCCATTTCAAGCCTCAAAAAGTCAAATTACATATAGAAAGTATTAATTTAATCAGCCACGTTTGTTAGTTTGTATATGTGATTATAAATCAAATGTTTTATGCATCTTTTAATAGTGATAAGTAAAAAGAAGTCCTAAGGGTGAGCGGGGCACCAGCGGGAAGGGGAATCGGTGACCCCATTCACCGCTCGGGCACACCGCCGCCGTTGGTGCGGGGAGAGGGTGCGGGGAGGGGAATCGGGGAGAAGTCACCGCGTGAAGAGGGAGGAGATCTGTGGGCCCATGCTTGCTGCAACCAATCAAAACATTTTTTTTTTTTTTTTTTTTTTTTGAATAAAAAAACAAGGGGAGTTAAGAGGGAAGTGGCGCCATCAAATTGGGGTGTTAGGGGAGTTTAAGAGGGGAGTTGACGTGGCATATGCTGAGTGGTGGTGCGTAAGAGAGGGGACTCCCCTCTTAGGGGAGTGCCCCTCTCACCCTAAGGATCTAGAAGAATATTTAAAATTAGTGTAATGATAATCAGATAACAAATTCAAGTTATTTGAGACGACACTTACAAAACTATATAAATAATCCCCTAAGAATTCTTGGTGTTTTTATATGTTACAACTTTTGCTTACATTGCGATTGCAGATTGCACTTTGTTTCTTTTCTTTGACTATAAACCAATTTAGTAGTGTAACCAACTATGCTCGATGAACCCCAACGTTGAATTAACTGACTGAATTTACCAACAATATTCACCCATTAATTAATTATATACATACTACAAAATTGTTTTCATAAATAGTATCCATACGAATCAAACCATAAAAATTGTTTTCATGAATAGTATCCATACGAATCAAACCATGTCACGTGTTTTTTTAAGTTTCAATTTCATGTGATGTACTACAAACACCTCTAATCGATTTAATTTTTAATAACTTTAGAGTAAAATGCTCAAATGGTCCCTGTGGTTTGGTAAAATAACACCTATAGTCATTATCTTTTGAAAATTACACCGGTGCTCCTTGTGGTTTGACAACTTGTTACTCGGATAGTCCCTGGAGTAGATGTCCGTTAGTTTATTCCGTTAAGTCCATGTGAAATTACTTGTTTACCCTTCTCTTTATAAATAAATAAATAACAAATATTATAAACTCTCAGATTATTATTAAAAGTGTGTGGCTCACAAACTCCTTTGTCTTCTAAAAAACAATCGGCCACCATCACCATAGCCACTCACCTCAACCTCCAGCCACCCCATCTCATCCACCCCCACCTCAGCCACCTAAACCTAACTCCTTCAACCCTTAAATACCACAACCTCCATCACCCAACTGTAGCACAAAAACCACCACGGTCACTACCGCCACAACAACAGCCACCATCTGAACTGAACCACCACCATCTATATTTCCATAAGCCACCACCATTATCATCATTCTTTGTCGTCAACACACCCATCGTTGCCACCACCGTCAACAACAACACAATCAATAACAACCATCGTCAAAACCCAACGAATGAAACCCTTAAATCAGTTCTAAATCCACAAATGCAACTCAAAACTCGAAACCCTAAGAGGCAATGTGTACTTTAATCAACTGAATTTACCTTTTTTTGTTAACACTAGCACCCATCATCACCTTCCTATTCACCAATACTGGAAACTTCCCATTTAGATCCATCCATCGTTGCTGCAGATATATCCGGCCACCTCCACAGTTACCATCGTCTCCAACCATCTTCTAGGACCTTTTCTGCGTCTCTCTCTGATTGATCTGTCTCTCTCTCTCCTGATTGATTTGTCTCCCTCTCTCGTCGTTTCTCTCTCTAAATGTGGTTGACGGTGAATTCTGGGATGGAGGAGGGAGTTAAGGTGGTAGAGATGTTGATGGTGGTGGAGTGGTAGGTGGTGGCGGCGGCAGATGGTGGTGAGTGAGTGTTTGTGTATGTGTGTGAGATAGAGAGATATACAGGGGTTTAAAGGGTGAATAAGAAGGCTGGTGGGTCCCACATTTAATTTTAATATATCTACCATTAATGTTTTAAGTTAATACTAAGGGCATTTTAGTCATTTTACATGGAGTTAACGGCGAAAACTAATAGACATCCACTCTAGGGACTATCCTAGTAACAACATGTGAAACCACAGGGAGCGCCAGTGTAATTTTCAAAATGTGGGGACTATAGGTGTTATTTTACCAAACCACATGGACTATTCGAGCATTTTATCCATAACTTTATTTTTCTCTAATAACTTGTGTTCGCTAACAAAAAAAAAAAATAAAAAAAAAATAACTAAATATGTCTGGTGTTTATTTTTTTTCAACATTCTAATATAAACTAAAGACACGGTTGTAGTTAAAAGAAGTATTCTAGTATATCGTAACGAACTATTAGATATTAATAAACAAAATTGGTACATATATCGATATTATCGAAACTATTATCGATATTCATATTTATTGTTTTTAGTCGATGTAAAATACATGTCGATATCATTTTCCGCATATCATGATTTTATTGTTTAAGTTATATCTTTGGGTTACACGAGGGTAAGTTTTAAAAAACGCTATATGTTTTATAAAACGCATATAGATTTACCCGTGGTATCACACGAGGGTGCTATATGTTTTATAAAATGCTTACTAGAGATGAGATCGGTATCAAACCGGTAAAGTACCGGTACCAATACCGAAAATACCGATACCGAAATTGAGGAAAAGTGGATACCGAATACCGTACCGCATATATTGGTTCGGTACCGGTACGATACGAGTATCGGTACCAGTTTTATGGTACTTTACCGTATCAGTACCGCTTTGATGTTATCCATTGTTTTACCTAATCTTCATAACTGATGGATACAAACCATTGTATTACAAATAATTTTAAGAGTTAATTACTGTTTTCGTCCCTGAGGTTTGTCAAAAATAACGGTTTCAGTCCATTAGTTTAAAAATTGCCATTTCAGTCCATTAGTTTCATTTTCGTAACCATTTCAGTCCACTAACTTAACTCCATCCATTTATTTTGTTAACTTTGAGTTAACTAACTAATTCAGGGACGGTTTGCGTCAGTTTTAGAAACACAGGGACTTAAGTGTAAACTCTAAAACATTAAAACAAAAAAAATAGTAAATTCCAAAAAATCAAAAAAATTCCAAAAAACCAAACAAATTCCAAAAAATTCTAAAAAATAATAAAAATTCTAAAAAATCATAAAAATTCTAAAAAATTCTAAAAAATCCAAAAAATCCGTTTCGGCGCGAACCGTTTCGAACCGAACCGTCCGTACCGTTTCGACCCGAACCGTTTCGAGCTGAACCGTTTCGAGCTGAACCGTTTCGACGCGAACCGTTTCGACCCGTACCGTTTCGAGCTGAACCGTTTTGACCCGTACCGTTTCGAAGCCGAACCGTTTCGAGCTGAACCGTTTCGAACCGAACCGTTTCGACCCGTACCGTTTCGAAGCCGTACCGTTTCGAAGCCGTACCGTTTCGAACCGAACCGTGCCGTTTCGAACCGAACCCTTTCGAGCCGTACCGTTTCGAACCGAACCGTGCCGTTTCGAACCGAACCCTTTCAAGCTGAACCGTTTCGAACCGAATCGTGCCGTATCGAACCGTGCCGTATCGAACCGTACCGGTTCGGCTTCGAAACGGTTCGGGTCCAAAGGGTTCGGTTCGAAACGGTTCGCATCGAAACGGTACGGTTCGAAACGGTACAGCTCGAAACGGTTCGGTTCGAAACGGTTCAGCTCGAAACGGTTCGGTTCGATACGGCACGGTTCGGTTCGAAACGGTTCAGCTCGAAAGGGTTCGGTTCGAAACGGCACGGTTCGGTTCGAAATGGTGCGGCTTGAAACGGTTCGGCTTCGAAACGGTACGGGTCGAAACGGTTCGGTTCGAAACGGTTCAGCTCGAAACGGTTCGGCTTCGAAACGGTACGGGTCGAAACGGTTCGGCTCGAAATGGTTCGGTTCGAAACGGTTCGCGTCGAAACGGTTCAGCTCGAAACGGTACGGACGGTTCAGCTCGAAACGGTTCGGGTCGAAACGGTTCAGCTCAAAGTTAACAAAATAAATGGATGGAGTTAAGTTAGTGGACTGAAATGGTTACGAAAATGAAACTAATGGACTGAAATGGCAATTTTTAAACTAATGGACTGAAACCGTTATTTTTGACAAACCTCAGGAACGAAAACAGTAATTAACTCTAATTTTAATTATCTTACTAGAAGATGCAAGAAATAAGTAAATCTGGGCCATGCCTTTTACCAATGATAAAGATGCCATGAATAACTTAGAGGAAAAATCGTGGAGATGAGATATTGGTTTGGAATTCAGATCTAATTAAAATGTTCAATATAATGAAAATTAATAATGAATGGGTACAAGATAATCTGGCACATATGCATAACTTGTTTTAATCGATCGACTCAATCATACAACAGTTATCCAGTATCCGCCTATTGATTATTGTTCATTTCACAAACTCTTCAAACACTTATATGTTTAGTTTATAAAAGCAATAAATAACTAAACTAGTTGTAATTTGTAAACAAATATCCAACTGTTTATATGAAAAAATGCATCACCCAAATTAACTCATCTACCATTATTTAAAATATAAATTGAAGGATATATTAATTAAGGGATATTGGATTTTAATATTTCTAAGTTTCATCTGTTGGCCGATACTAAATCCAACTATAAAATTTACCTCCAATAATCCCAACTTGTAAAAGTTTGGCCGTCGTTGATCCTTTTCTAATATAGGTGCACTTAAATCAATTAAGAAGTCTTTATGTTTAATTGAATCTATTGAGGAGATCAAATTCTTATATGTTTGAAAATGATCAATGGCGGTCAAACTTTTACAAATTGGGATTATTAGAGGAAATTTTTAAAGTTAGTATTATTATCGGCTAACAGGTGAAAATTAGGATTATTAAAATCAAATAACCCATTAATTAAATAGTGACAAAAATAACCCTTGAAATTTCTTAGTAAAATTCGGTACTAATACCGGTTTTTATCGAAAGATATCAGTACCGATACCGTTATTTACCATAACGAAATTCAAAAAATCTAATATTAGTACTGATACTGATACAATTTATGATCGGTACGGTACCGGTATTTCGGTAAAAGATATCATCCTTGGAACTTTCTAGTTTCTAGTATAACTTTAACTTCAAAAGCTAGTGGACTATACTTGTTACTAACTAAACTAAAAGTACCAACAATGCAAAATTCAACTTCTATAATCATTTGTGCTTTCTGCCTGCATCTCCACTTTTCTCTTTCCCCACCGACCCCTATAAAAAAACCAACCCTTCCATCTTTTCTTCAAAATCCACCAAAAAATGGCAACAATTCGCTGCAACGGTAATTGGGTTCAATTCGATTCTCATGACAACCAATGTTTTGAAGACAACGAAGAAGAAACATTATCCCTTTGCGATCTTCCCACCAACGACATTCAAATCCAAACAACCTCAAACATAGAAGACACCGAACCCGAAGACTTCCAGTTCGGTTCCTGTCACGGCAACACCACTTGTCTCTCACCGGAAAACATGTGCAACGCCGATGATGTGTTTTTCCAAGGTCAGATTCTACCGTTACGCCACTCGGTCTGCTCCGAAACAGCCGGGTTGACCCGGTCAGCATCTATGAGTGTTGTCGGCAGTAGAAGTATAACCACCGGAAAAGACCCGAGAACAATTCGGTCAAACGAGTACGGGTACAAACCCAAGATCCGAAACCAGTTCCATTCACACCCGAGCCCATCACCACAGATCCGAACCCAAAGTTTCCGTACACTTTCACATTCAAACCCGAAAACATCATCCTCGTTATGGAGTTTTTTACAAGTGGGTTTAGTAAAGCCACAAGAAATCGGGTTATCGGATTTAAAAAACCGGAGCAAGAGATTCGGGAGCCACAACAGCAACAGCAGCAGCACCAGCAGTAGTATGAATAGTATGAATGGTACAAATGATCAAACACAAAGTCAAAACAAACACCAAAATAAAATAAAGCATCCGTCAAAAAACAAGAAAAAACAGAGGTTGTTTTTCGGCGGATGCAAATGTACCGCGGTTACAACCGTTGGTACGATGAAAGATACTGTTGGAAAGAAGAAGACAACAACTGAAGTTAGTAGTAGTACGATGATCGGTGAAGGGAGACAGACGGCGTCACGTCACCGAACGTTTGAGTGGTTAAAGCAGCTTTCGATAGCTGCACCAAGTGAAGCTTAATTGATTGAGATGATTATTGTTGAGCATGCTTGTAATCATTCATCAATCTCTCTTTTCGACAACTTTTTTTTTTTTTTTTGGAGAAGATTAATTCTACTTTTTCAGGGGATGTTTCTTTTTTTGGTTTATGTGTGTAGTTTAAGTTTAGGAGTGTGAGTCACTCATGTCGTTTAGGAATCATTGTAACTAAAGGTTTGTTAATTTATTGTTCAAAACATCATTTAGATTATGAGCATTATTTTGGTCTTTTTTAATTATTGTATATGTTAATCAAATAATTTAATAGTTTTATGTTTATATAATATATGGAATAATGGATTTTAATTATTCAAACTATTAGCCGTTGGCTGATAACGGTCTCAACTTAAAAAATAACCAGTGGTAGTCTCAGCTTTTCACATATTGTAAAGTAATGGACCTTTACTAACATAACATTAATTTCTTTTTGTTCCCTTATCGTTTTCGGTTTAGTAAAGGTCTATTGGTTTACAATATGTCAAAAAGTGGAACCATCACTGATTATTTTTAAAGTTGGTACCGTTACCGGCCAATTGCTAATAGTTATGATTATTAAAATCCATTATTCATATAATTTTTATAATTTTATTGATATTCTTGTTTAATCTTAATTTAATCTGCTACATAAGTTTTTATTTTGAAATTAAAGGTCAAGTACCAAAATGGTTTGAATATTTATAAATAAAATGACATCTATTAGCTTTAGCCTTTATGATTAAGCATGCATATAATTAAAATTATATTACAGTTTGTGTAGTCTCGTTTTGGTTAGTTTTAGCGTGCAAGTCTCACTTTTCAACCAATAAAGATATTTCTATTTTTTTAAGGCAAATTTCATTCAAAACAAACACCCCAACACATATTTCTATTTAAGGTGGACCTAACTTATCCTACATATATATAAATAATATTGTAAAGATATTACATGATTAATCTATGGTATATTTCATCAAATTGGAACGACTTTGATGTTTAGAAAAGAAAAAAAAACAAGAATGTTCATTGGGGATAACTTCCATGATGAAGTTGATAATATTCCATGGATATATGGCGTACTGCCATTAATCATGTTATTGGTTCATATTACCAACTAGTCTTTAGTTCTCGCGTTGCAGGGTCGTAAAACCGTGCTAAGATGTAAGCAAAGCAAACAACAACCAAAAATCTTAAAGTAAAATGCGAATTCATACCGCCACGTGACGTAAAACGCATGTAAAGACAAACGCGAACTTATACGCAACCCGATGTTAAAATCAGCCAAACTCAAATTTATACCGATGAGTCATGGGTATTGTTTTAAAAGCGTCAAGGCCACTTATATAGTGAGCTAATATAATCTTTAAAAAATGTAAAAGTTTATAATTTATAACTCAACACCCACCGTCCCCTCCTCTTTCTCCCTTTAAAAGTAAAAACATACAACATTCGTGAAATCACGCAACTCCACCAAATGGAAAGTAAGAAAATCGTAACTTTGTAATTAAGTTAAAAAGTGAGGATAGTAAAGATACTGTAGCTAAGGGCATGATTGGCTAAGCTTTTTGAAACAACTTATTGACTTATTAGCTTTTTGGAAAAGTCAGTATATAGTGACTTATTGGTTTTTTCCCCTCACATACACCCTCATTGCCAAAAATCATTTTAAAGCTTAGACTGAAGGGAGTGGGGCGTCTCCCCTACCCAAGCCGCCGCACACACCGCCCCCCATCGGCGTCCCCAAGGGCGTCCCCCTCCTTGGCGTCCTCTTCTCGTCGCCCGCTCCTCTCACACAAATCAATTTTTGGCACAAAATTTCAAGAATTCCCCCCTCCAAGACGCCCCAAGCCGCCACGCACACCACTTCCCCTTTTTTGCTCAAAATCCTCTAATCTGACGTGACGCCACGTGTCGCAAGACGCCCTCTCAAAAGAATGCCCCACTCCCTTTAGTCTTATGACTTTTCAAAAAGTCAATAAATCAATAAGTTCTTACAAAAAGCTTAGCCAAACATACCTAAGAAGCTACTTAAATTGTTATATAGATAATTACCTTATCATAAGTGTTTGGAACCACAACTCTTTAAGTTGTTGAAGAGTATGCTTATTTATAATATAATATTTTGTTTTGGTAAAAAAGAGCTATATGATGTTTTATTCCCCCTTAAAAATTGACAAAACGTTGAAACTAGATTATGCCAAAAGTTTTAGTTGACGCAATTTGCTAGAGTTGCATTACTCTGAGAACATGATCCATAATCAAATAATATGGAGATATAGGATTAAGGTTAAGAACTTTTCGTGAAGATACACTTGTGCCTTAGCTTTGGTTTAGAGACTTAGGTGTTGTTTGTTTTTTCAGAGGTAAAACGTCTGCAGTCTGCGGACCACATCTGCAGACGTCTGTAGCAGAAGAGGTGGACCAAACCTCTGCAAGAAGAAGACTGTTTGTTTTTTAACTTCTGCAAGAACAATCGATTCACTCAAAACAACAAGAACATTTTTTTTTGTATAATCAAATATCATATCACTCCTCAAATCAAACAATAGTACAAAAACATCAATACAGATCAAACAAAATTTCAAATATATTGCAAATTAAACTGAAATTATTCAACAATTGTAACACCTCGAAAAATTCACGTCCTATAATGTGTTGACACGTGTCATATGTTTAAAACGTGTGAAGGAATATTATAGAAGGACTAAAGTTGACAAACAAGGAAAGTATGTGAATATACGTATTCGAAGTGTCAACAGTGAATAAATATAATGTACATTAACCCTACATGGTGCTCATACCTTCAAACGAATAAATCATGGATCATACGAAGCTAAAAGTGAGAGATTACAAACTACAGGGGCTAAATGTGTCAACATGTTTAAGTTATACCTCTGAGTGACCTTTTGACAAACCCGAAGCTTTGTAACGGTTAATTATGCTCACTAGAATACATGGTTTAAATTTCGTAAAGTTTCGTTAACGTATGAGAAAGTTATGATCGAATTCGTGTGCGAAGGGTTAAAGCGTAAACGTTGAAAGTTAAGACTTTTCGGGTAACAATAAAGTTAACCGGGCACTTAACAAAGTGGGTATATGTTTTCAAGCCCTTATAGATCAATTATGGGGGTTCATAATGCAAGAAACAAGTGCCTAATCGAATTTTGAAGAGCCAAGGATCAAATCACAAAAATCAAAAGTTCTGATCAGACTAGGCCTAGCGCGACGCGAGGGGGGTGGCGTCACGCGAGGGGTGCCCAGCTCCGAATTCTTTGGGTTGTTGCCTGCTGAGTGCAATCTGCTCGATTCCAATCGATTTTCCACATTCCTCTTGACCCCTAGACACCCCCTAAGCACTAGGAACATGTGTTGATCAGTTGTGGTGGGTTGTAGACACATGTGTCAAAGATTTGTGGTGATTAAAATGCTATATAAAGCCCATGAACTTGCAACAAGTCTTCACACCTTCATTCAAGCAATCTGATCATTTCTGGAGCTCAAGTATGCTCTCAAGTGTTCATATTTCGTGCATGGGACCTTTGTAAGTTGGCTTAACATTTCTTAATTAAGTTTTAACCTAGTTTTAGCTTAAAAGTCAAACCGTCGTAATTAACGGTTGACTTTAAGATTAATCACTAATGGTCCAGTGATTAGTCGAATCAAAAGTACCTTTAAGTAGGTAATTATGTGGGTAATAAAACCTTAAAAGGGTTTCCCCTGATTCCCACTCTAACTAGGTCAAATGTCGGGTCAAACGTGTAATTAAAAAGTCAACAGAAAGTTTAAAATGTCATTTATGCATAATTAACATTATAGATCATATACAACCTGTTGGATCATTGTTATAACTTGGTAATAAGTGTAAGAACATGTCTAAACATGTTCAACCCGACAATTTCCTGTAAATACCCGGTTCGGAACCGAAAGTCACATAGTTTGACTTTCACTTTGACTTTCAGTTCTGACCCGTTAAGGCATGTTTTAGAAATTCCTCAGAGCTTTAATTGGACTAGGTTACATGTTAGAATAACCTCTGTGATGTTACACCTTGGTTCATTAGTTATCCAATTAATATGCATGTTTCCGTTAATTGCTCATATGTTGACCGTTATGCCCTTATTACCTTAAAACGTGATTTTTGGAAATATAAAAGAGTAGAAACTTTAATTACTGATATATAAACTTGTATGCAAAGTTTGACATCAGTTTGAATTGTAGATTTAGAGTTATGCTCAATATCGCAAAATTAAAGCTTTATGTTAATAAAACGGCGTAATTAGCGAATAGCCTAGTTAAGCCTACTTTTTGATATCAAATCTTTTACCCACTGATGCAATATATTATTTTGGGATTTTTAAATATTTTTAATAAATTTTAGGCTGAGCATAACTAGTAGTCGTAGGCTTAATCCGGTAATGGTCGGTTTTGCCCTAACGGGCCATAAAATGAGTTTTACATATCTAAACGACTCCAAACCTTTTGCTACTGATCACATATGATAAATAAATTATTTAAAGCCTTCTGGAAATATAAAAATATCAGATTTAAGTATCGAACCCGGACATGGCCTTTAATCGCCTTATTAAGCGTTTTTAACGCAAAGTATGTATTAAAATTATATTGGACATACCCGGGTTGATACCTACTGATATATGAGGTAAATTATAATATTTTAACAGTAAGCAAAGGTTGATAAACTCAGACTTCAGTTTTGAGCTTTTCGGCTTATGTGAAATTACCAAAATACCCCTACGGGGCATAGTTTGGTTAAAAATGATAAATTTCACATATATGCTTTATCCTACTGATATAACTTAGAAAATTATGTATTTTTGCTGATTACATCAGACCTGTAACTCAGGTTGTTACTTAAACTCTTTTATAAACTTTTAAATCACCAAATTACCCCTACGGGGCCTAGTTTGTGTTTAAACACGTTTCGGGCATAATGAAAGACATCTTACTGATGTCACAACATATTTGAGGCATAATTAACTTAGGAAACCTGTATATAGCTCTCATGAATACCCGTCACGCTTATTACGCGTACGGTTCGGTTTATGTAACAAGTTTACATAAATTAGCCGAAACGGGTCAAACCTTAACGGTTTTATCTCAAAATCCAGAATGTGAATAATAAACCCATATTAAACAAGTATTCAAACTTTTTGGGTCTAAATCACATTCTATCCGGTCTTCGCTTAATCGTGCGTACGAACCGTATCTTTGAAACTAGCCGGTCTAAGCTTAAGCTTAATTAAAGACCCGTTAGGATTCTAATAGGTTATTATAAAACCTTCGTTCCAGATTAGGAGGACCAGTAAAAGCTACGTGCATTTTGCTAATTGTGAATTATACTTTGCTCAGGTAAATACTTTTAACTTATTTTCCCTATACGGGCTTGGGTTACGGTATATAGCATACCGCTTGATCGAGCATCAAATCCTCCACCGTTGAGTGGGTAATTGACTAATTTGATCGGCTCGTTTAAACAGTCTTGTTACTTAAAGCCTTTGGGGGGGTTAATGACCATGTCCCGGATATCCTTGGCATCATTTTACGAAATGGCCACGACTTAAGCGCGGGGTGTAGGCGTACACCCGTCAGTGCACAAAAGTATATTGTGGTGTGTCTATTGATCTTTAACCCGGACAAGATCCGGGCTACTGAACGCACAAGGAACATGTAATTCGTTCACAAGATTATAATATTAAATAATTATCCCAAGTTAAATAAAATGTTTATGCCATGTGCATCCAAACCAATTTTCAATCATTTTTCCAAAATGAGTCAGTTGAATGTATTTACCAGTGTAAACTGACGTATTTTCCCAAAAAGATTAAATGCAGGTACTAAGCGAAATTGGCTGGGATTTCTCCTTAGCATCATTAGAAGTCTCGCAAGCTTAAGATGCCTGAAGTCTGTTGAACCATTGATATTACTTTATTTCGATCCATCTGTGGATAAACTTCCGAATATTGTGACACTCGATATTACAATATTAAATTCGGTTGTATCATATTTTAAATTTTGCTTCCGCTGTGCATATTGATTATTGTGTTGTTTGACTATTATGTTGCCAACCACATCACGATACTCCCCCACCGGGCCCACCGGTGACACGTGGAAATCGGGGTGTGACAGGTTGGTATCAGAGCCAACACTGAGTGAATTAAACACTAGCCTTTTTGTGTTTAATCTCAGTTACACAATTGCACAATTCTAAACTTTCGAGTCTAGACATATAACATAGGACAAATTCTACCTTATTTGGTTTTTGTTTTGTCCTTTAAAATTTTATATTTGTTATTGTTATCTTATGCTTTATTGACAGGAATATCAAAATGCCTCCAAGATTTTTCCGTAGACGAGGAAGAGGAAAGGGGCCGATCACCGCCCCCAACGACAATGAAGCTGGACCGTCCAATGTACGAGCTCCATCTGCCACGGAGAGCGACGATCCACGTCAGAACAGGAGGAACCTCTTCGAGCCGGAGATACGATCCGTTTCGCACAGCTCTACACCTCCGGTCCAAAATCCATACGGACCGCAGCCAGATTACGAGCCGAACAACCCTCAACCCTCCTACATACCGCTGCAGAGATCACTGTCCCATAATTCTTTTGGTGACCCCACACCCATCTTCCGAGGCCATTTTATTCCGGCTAATTACCTACCAGAACCCGTGGGTTTTAACCCACTAGGGCCAGACGATCACTTCTCCGGTGATAATGCGGACGACATGGACGAGGATACGGACCCCGTCGAACCTGCAAGTGGTACTCCGAACCACCCGATAGAAATCTCCGACGGATCGTCGTTCCACGGATCGCCTTATGTTGGTCCGGACAGCTTTCACGCGATGTTCACCCGGCACGAGTGGTACTATACACCTCCTCACCACTAGTCGCCTCATGAGCAGCAGCAGTCGCCTCATGAGCAGCAGCAACCACAGTAGCAGCAGCAGCATCATCAAGATTCCTCTGAGGATCACCGATTTGTGGCAGTTACGCCACCGCCTCCACCACCACCAGTTAATCAGGTGCCTCCGCCACCACCAAGGCGTAGGAGGACAGGTGCACGTATGTCATCACGTGCGGGAGACTTTCATTTCAGCTCCCCACGTCAGTCAAGTGCCAGTCACTACCCGCCACATCAGGAGGACCCACAAATGGGTGGACCTTCCAACCCCGCGATGCCGCAGCCGCCGCCGATGGGTTTTGACAACCCAATTCCAGCGTATACGGGTTCCATGGCATACAACCCATTTGAACCCCCAATGCATCATAACTATGGTTACGCGGAGGCTGACCCTTACCTGGTAGCAGCGAACTACAACACCGAAGGACCCTATGGAGATCCATGGGGAGTAGGGTACCCAACACAAGGGTACCAGATACCCCCTAGGCCTATTATTCGGACTCATTCGCAGCCGCCTAGGTTCTCACCACCTGAACATGAAGAACTCCTTCAGAGGTTGAATCAAGTTGAACGGGAAGTTCACGAGGACCGCAGGGAAAGACAGACCTTCTTCCAAGGATTAGTAGGATTGATCAAAGGGAAGAACAAGAAGGATCATTGAATCCTTCCATTTTCTGTATAAGCCCCTGCGTGGGTGTATTTGGTTGTTAAGCCCCTATGTGGGTATGTGTGTTGTATGTTTGTTTTGAGCCCCTGCGTGGGCCTATCTTTCCATAAACCCCTACGTGGGTATGTATGTGTGATGATTTGACCCCTGCGTGGGTCTATTTTCCGTTAACCCCTGCGTGGGTATGATGTTTAGTTGTTAAGGTCCCTGCGTGGACTAGTTTGTTTGTTTAAAGCCCCTGTGTGGGCGAGTACTTGTTTAAAACCCCTGCGTGGGTAAGTTATTATGTGAAAAGACCCGTTTAGGGCAGTGTATAATATTTTGAATAAATCAATGGAATGTTTGTTTTATAAATTTCATGTTTGCCATTTTGCACATAAATAATTTATAAATGAAATAAATAAATTAAAATCATTCCTTTTAAATTAATCTGCCTATGTAATTATTTAATTACGAATCTTAAAGTGTGAAACCTAGCCTCGTGTCAAATATAAGACCGGGCCAAGATGGTAAGACCTGTTTAAAAGATTCAAATCCCCGTTAACACCTTAAAACATGTTAACACTCCTGGCAGAAGTGATTCGTTAAATTCACATGTCATTCTTATATGTATAAGGATTCTTTAGAAGATTCCAAACCCAATTATATGATCTCTGAATCATGGGTTAAGATCATCAATTAAGATGATCATATTTTACCATACGTGGTAATATGATGCCTACGGGCCCAGCTCACTTCCATATGAGCCAAAAGACAGAGGTAGCTATGACTCCCTGTCTGATAAGGGTAATGAACTAGGTTCAAACCTTAAAAGTCTTGATTCTCTGAAATCATAGCTTATAATTTAAATTGTCCATGTGACTAAGCCTTATGTGCTAATATATATTGTTATTGTTTATGATTAGGATAAATTTTAATTGAAATCCTAAATTAATATGATTAATAAGTTAACCAAATATGGTCTCTGTTTACCATGGTTAACGAGTTACCCTATGGGGTAATTCCATAATAAACTCCCAAATAAAATATTGTCCTTGTTTTCTGCAACAGTTCAATTCAAATGGCTGACTCAAATGAAATCAATAGCCATCCAGTGGAGCAAAATGAGAACGCCCAGATTACGTTAACGGGTGCTGAATTGAAAGCGATCATAGACGGCGCTGTTACACAGGCTTTGGAGAGGCAGTACGAAGAGTATAGTGGGACTCGTAGTAGGACCCTATCTACACAGCCTTCAAAGCCACCGTCCAAGAAGGACGACCCGAAGAAAGATGATGATCGACGCTCCTCGAACCACAGTGCTCCATCTTAGCAGGTTGTACTGAACCACGGACCCCGTGAGAAGGGTTGCTCTTATAAATACTTTGTTTCGTGCAAGCCCCGGGATTTTAATGGGGAGAAAGGAGCCATTGACTGTATGACGTGGCTGGATGAGATGGATACGGTTGTAGACATCAGCGGATGCGCTGAGAGAGACGTGGTCAAGTTTGTGTCGCAGTCTTTTAAGGGTGAAGCTTTAGCATGGTGGAGATCTCTGATTCAAGCCACCGGAAAAATCCCATTGTACAACATGTCGTGGGATCAATTTGTTGCCCTTATCAGGGAAAATTACTGCCCTCAGCATGAGGTGGAGAAGATAGAGTCTGATTTTCTATCATTGGTGATGACAAACCTTGACTGTCAAGCTTACCTAACGAGCTTCAACACGATGTCCCGGTTGGTTCCTTATCTGGTAACCCCGGAACCAAAAAGGATAGCTCAATTTATCGGGGGTTTTGCCCCGGAGATCAAGGCAAGCGTGAAAGCTTCTCGGCCAGCTACTTTTAGATCCGTAGCTGACATTTCCTTATCCCTCACTCTGGATGCGGTCAGGCAGAGATCGCTGAGGAATAAGGAGGCTGAGAAGAGAAAGCGTGAAGATGATAGTTCACGTAGATCGAACAAGAAACACCGTGGGAACGGTGACAACAAGAAAGGATCGGAGTCAAGGAAATATGGGCATAATTCTGGTGAGAAGCCCAAATGCAAAATTTGCAAGAAGCAACACTTTGGAAAGTGCAGACTTGAGTCAAACTCACAGACTCAATCAAAAACCTATGCTTGTGGTATATGCAAGTCCACGGATCATAAAACATTGGATTGCAAGAAGATAAAAGACGCAACGTGCTACCGTTGCAATGAAAAGGGGCACATTAAAACCAACTGCCCTAAGTACACCAAGAAGCCTGAAGAGGCCAAGAAGACTAATGCTAGAGTCTTCAGAATGGACGCAAAGGAAGCGATTCTAGACGACAACGTTATTACAGGTATTTTCCTTGTAAATGATGTCTTTACAAGAGTACTATTTGATTCAGGCGCTGATAAGTCGTTTGTAGATCATAAATTTTGCAAATTGCTGAAATTACCTGTCAAAACCTTAAATGTGAATTATGAGGTGGAATTAACATATGGCACCCTAGAAACCGTCTCAACTATGTTAGATGGATGTGTTATATCCATTAAGAACCATTCTTTTCCTCTGTCTCTACTTCCATTTAAATTAGCCGGTTTTGACATAGTCTTGGGCATGGACTGGTTATCTCATAACCAGGCCCAAATTGTCTGCAACAGAAAGCAAGGGGTGATAAAGACTCCGTCTGGTGAATCACTTACCATTCGGGGAGATACCCAGTATGGATTGCCGGAGCAAGTAACTATGCTCAAGGCTTCCAAGTGTTTAAAGAAGGGTTGTGTCATCTACATGGCACAAGTGATTATTGATGAGCCTAAACCGAAGATAGAAGAAATCCCTGTCATCTCTGAATTTCCAGAAGTTTTTCCGGAAGAACTACCTGGGTTGCCACCAGATAGGCAAGTGAAATTCAGGATTGATATCATCCCCGGAGCTGCACCAGTTGCAAGAGCACCTTATAGGTTGGCGCCCACAGAAATGAAAGAATTGAGGACACAGCTAGATGAATTACTAGCCAAGGGTTTCATTAAACCTAGCTCGTCGCCATGGGGAGCGCCAGTCCTATTTGTCAAGAAGAAGGATGGGTCGATGCGTCTGTGCATCGACTATCGTGAGCTTAATAAGGTCACGATAAAGAATAGATATCCTTTGCCTAGGATCGACGATTTGTTCGATCAGTTACAAGGAGCCAGTTATTTCTCGAAGATTGATTTAAGGTCAGGCTACCATCAGCTGAAGGTCAGAGATGAAGATGTACATAAAACTGCATTTAGGACTCGTTATGGCCATTACGAGTTCCTAGTGATGCCTTTTGGGCTCACTAATGCACCGGCTGTGTTCATGGATCTCATGAATCGCGTTTGCAAGCCGCACTTAGATAAATTCGTCATCGTCTTCATTGACGACATTCTCATTTATTCTAAGAACCAAGCTGACCATGAGAAACACCTTCGATGTATTCTCAAACTTTTACACCAAGAGAAGCTCTATGCCAAATTCTCTAAATGTGAATTTTGGCTTCGTGAAGTCCAATTTCTTGGACATGTGGTCAGTGAGCGTGGTATCCAGGTGGATCCCGCTAAGGTTGAAGCTGTTATGAATTGGCAAGAGCCAAAGACGCCTACGGAGATTCGTAGCTTCCTGGGATTGGCAGGATATTACAGGCGTTTCATTGAAAATTTTTCAAGGATTGCTGCACCCCTAACTTCCTTGACCAAGAAGAAAGTAAAGTTCGTTTGGGGCCCTAAGCAGCAAGAGTCCTTCGATGTTTTGAAACAGAAGTTGAGCAACGCTCCTGTGCTGACATTACCTGAAGGCACTGAAGAATTCGTAGTTTACTGCGATGCTTCACACACCGGCATGGGGTGTGTGCTTATGCAGAAAGGCAAGGTTATTGCCTATGCATCACGACAGTTAAAGGTGCACGAAAAGAATTACACCACCCACGACTTGGAATTGGGTGCCGCTGTGTTCGCACTAAAACTGTGGAGGCATTATCTTTATGGAATCAAGTTTGTGATCTATTCTGATCACAAGAGCCTCCAGCATCTGTTTAATCAGAAAGAATTAAACATGAGGCAACGCCGTTGGATGGAGACCTTGAATGACTATGATTGTGAAACCAAGTACCATCCCGGCAAGGCGAATGTAGTCGCTGATGCCTTGAGTCGAAAGGAAAGGATGAAACCTATCCGGATCAATGCCAAGCGCATGGAGATAAAGAATAATTTGATGGAAAGGTTGTTAGCTGCACAGAAGGAAGCTGTATTGGAAGATAACTATCCTAATGAAAAGTTAGGAGTAACTGAGGAGCAGTTAACTCTTAGCAAGGACGGAATTTTAAGATTGAATGGACGAATATGGGTTCCAATTTATGGGGGACTTCGTGATGTCATCCTCCAGGAAGCCCATAGTTCCAAATACTCCGTTCATCTTAGAGCTGATAAGATGTACCAGGATCTAAAGGCAAATTATTGGTGGATAGGCTTGAAGAAGTCTGTGGCCACCCATGTAGCTAAATGCTTGACATGTGCGCAAGTCAAAGCCGAGCATCAAAAGCCGCCAGGCTTGCTACAACAGCCTGAACTTCCTACGTGGAAGTGGGAAATGGTAACTATGGATTTTATTACCAAGTTACCCAAGACAAGGAAAGGAAATGATACGATATGGGTTATAGTTGACAGACTGACTAAGTCAGCACCTTTCCTACCCATCAAGGAGACGTATAGCTCCGACATGTTAGCCCAGTTATACGTTGATAAGATTGTAGCCTTACATGGCATACCTGTGTCTATTATCTCTGATCGAGATACTAGATACACGTCGCATTTTTGGAAGAGTTTCCAACAATCTTTGGGCACACGTTTGAATTTTAGTACGGCTTATCATCCTCAGACCGACGGTCAGAGTGAGCGTACTATTCAAACGTTGGAAGACATGCTACGTGCATGTGCGATCGATTTGGGTGGTAGTTGGGATAAGAACCTACCATTAATCGAATTCTCCTACAACAATAGCTACCATACCAGCATTAAGGCTGCGCCCTTCGAGGCATTATACGGTAGAAAGTGTAGATCGCCCGTTTGTTGGGCAGAAGTTGGAGATGTCCAATTGTCAGGACCAGAGATAGTCTTTGAAACGACGGACAAGATTGTCCAGATTCGTGACCGTCTCAAAGCTGCCCGAGATAGGCAGAAGAGTTACGCAGATCCAAAGCGTAAAGCTTTTCACTTTGAAGTAGGTGATATGGTGTTGCTTAAAGTATCACCCTGGAAGGGAGTGATGCGATTTGGTAAGAAAGGCAAGCTAAGCCCGAGATACATAGGACCTTTCGAGGTTATCGAACGTGTCGGGTCAGTTGCCTATAAGTTAAACTTACCGGAAGAGCTCAGTGGAATTCACAATGTGTTCCACATTAGCAATCTGAAAAAGTGCTTCGCTGATGAATCACTGGTAATACCGCATACAGATGTGCATATAGACGAGAGCTTGAAATTTGTGGAAAAACCTTTGTCGATTGAAGATCGACAGGTGAAGAAGCTTCGAAGGAAGCATGTACCTATTGTAAAGGTCAAATGGGATGCACGTAGAGGTCCCGAATACACATGGGAGGTTGAATCCACGATGAAAGAAAAGTACCCTTATTTATTTCAGTAAATCTTGGGTCGAGATTTATTTTAAGGGGGTGAGAATGTAACACCTCGAAAAATTCACGTCCTATAATGTGTTGACACGTGTCATATGTTTAAAACGTGTGAAGGAATATTATAGAAGGACTAAAGTTGGCAAACAAGGAAAGTATGTGAATATACGTATTCGAAGTGTCAACAGTGAATAAATATAATGTACATTAACCCTACATGGTGCTCATACCTTCAAACGAATAAATCATGGATCATACGAAGCTAAAAGTGAGAGATTACAAACTACAGGGGCTAAATGTGTCAACATGTTTAAGTTATACCTCTGAGTGACCTTTTGACAAACCCGAAGCTTTGTAACGGTTAATTATGCTCACTAGAATACACGGTTTAAATTTCGTAAAGTTTCGTTAACGTATGAGAAAGTTATGATCGAATTCGTGTGCGAAGGGTTAAAGCGTAAACGTTGAAAGTTAAGACTTTTCGGGTAACAATAAAGTTAACCGGGGACTTAACAAAGTGGGTATATGTTTTCAAGCCCTTATAGATCAATTATGGGGGTTCATAATGCAAGAAACAAGTGCCTAATCGAATTTTGAAGAGCCAAGGATCAAATCGCAAAAATCAAAAGTTCTGATCAGACTAGGCCTAGCGCGACGCGAGGGGGTGGCGTCACGCGAGGGGGTGGCGTCACGCGAGGGGTGCCCAGCTCCGAATTCTTTGGGTTGATGCCTGCTGAGTGCAATCTGCTCGATTCCAATCGATTTTCCACATTCCTCTTGACCCCTAGACACCCCCTAAGCACTAGGAACATGTGTTGATCAGTTGTGGTGGGTTGTAGACACATGTGTCAAAGATTTGTGGTGATTAAAATGCTATATAAAGCCCATGAACTTGCAACAAGTCTTCACACCTTCATTCAAGCAATCTGATCATTTCTGGAGCTCAAGTCTGCTCTCAAGTGTTCATATTTCGTGCATGGGACCTTTGTAAGTTGGCTTAACCTTTCTTAATTAAGTTTTAGCCTAGTTTTAGCTTAAAAGTCAAACCGTCGTAATTAACGGTTGACTTTAAGATTAATCACTAATGGTCCAGTGATTAGTCGAATCAAAAGTACCTTTAAGTAGGTAATTATGTGGGTAATAAAACCTTAAAAGGGTTTCCCCTGATTCCCACTCTAACTAGGTCAAATGTCGGGTCAAACGTGTAATTAAAAAGTCAACAGAAAGTTTAAAATGTCATTTATGCATAATTAACATTATAGATCATATACAACCTGTTGGATCATTGTTATAACTTGGTAATAAGTGTAAGAACATGTCTAAACATGTTCAACCCGACAATTTCCTGTAAATACCCGGTTCGGAACCGAAAGTCACATAGTTTGACTTTCACTTTGACTTTCAGTTCTGACCCGTTAAGGCATGTTTTAGAAATGCCTCAGAGCTTTAATTGGACTAGGTTACATGTTAGAATAACCTCTGTGATGTTACACCTTGGTTCATTAGTTATCCAATTAATATGCATGTTTCCGTTAATTGCTCATATGTTGACCGTTATGCCCTTATTACCTTAAAACGTGATTTTTGGAAATATAAAAGAGTAGAAACTTTAATTACTGATATATAAACTTGTATGCAAAGTTTGACATCATTTTGAATTGTAGATTTAGAGCTATGCTCAATATCGCAAAATTAAAGCTTTATGTTAATAAAACGGCGTAATTAGCGTATAGCCTAGTTAAGCCTACTTTTTTATATCAAATATTTTACCCACTGATGCAATATATTATTTTGGGATTTTTAAAGATTTTTAATAAATTTTAGGCTGAGCATAACTAGTAGTCGTAGGCTTAATCCGGTAATGGTCGGTTTTGCCCTTACGGGCCATAAAATGAGTTTTACATATCTAAACGACTCCAAACCTTTTGCTACTGATCACATATGATAAATAAATTATTTAAAGCCTTCTGGAAATATAAAAATATCAGATTTAAGTATCGAACCCGGAAATGGCCTTTAATCGCCTTATTAAGCGTTTTTAACGCAAAGTATGTATTAAAATTATATTGGACATACCCGGGTTGATACCTACTGATATATGAGGTAAATTATAATATTTTAACAGTATGCAAAGGTTGATAAACTCAGACTTCAGTTTTGAGCTTTTCGGCTTATGTGAAATTACCAAAATACCCATACGGGGCATAGTTTGGTTAAAAATGATAAATTTCACATATATGCTTTATCCTACTGATATAACTTAGAAAATTATGTATTTTTGCTGATTACATCAGACCTGTAACTCAGGTTGTTACTTAAACTCTTTTATAAACTTTTAAATCACCAAACTACCCCTACGGGGCCTAGTTTGTGTTTAAACACGTTTCGGGCATAATGAAAGACATCTTACTGATGTCACAACATATTTGAGGCATAATTAACTTAGGAAACCTGTATATAGCTCTCATGAATACCCGTCACGCTTATTACGCGTACGGTTCAGTTTATGTAACAAGTTTACATAAATTAGCCGAAACGGGTCAAACCTTAACGGTTTTATCTCAAAATCCAGAATGTGAATAATAAACCCATATTAAACAAGTCTTCAAACTTTTTGGGTCTAAATCACATTCTATCCGGTCTTCGCTTAATCGTGCGTACGAACCGTATCTTTGAAACTAGCCGGTCTAAGCTTAAGCTTAATTAAAGACCCGTTAGGATTCTAATAGGTTATTATAAAACCTTCGTTCCAGATTAGGAGGACCAGTAAAAGCTATGTGCATTTTGCTAATTGTGAATTATACTTTGCTCAGGTAAATACTTTTAACTTATTTTCCCTATACGGGCTTGGGTTACGGTATATAGCATACCGCTTGATCGGGCATCAAATCCTCCACCGTTGAGTGGGTAATTGACTAATTTGATCGGCTCGTTTAAACAGTCTTGTTACTTAAAGCCTTTGGGGGGTTAATGACCATGTCCCGGATATCCTTGGCATCATTTTACGAAATGGCCACGACTTAAGCGCGGGGTGTAGGCGTACACCCGTCAGTGCACAAAAGTATATTGTGGTGTGTCTATTGATCTTTAACCCGGACAAGATCCGGGCTACTGAACGCACAAGGAACATGTAATTCGTTCACAAGATTATAATATTAAATAATTCTCCCAAGTTAAATAAAATGTTTATGCCATGTGCATCCAAACCAATTTTCAATCATTTTTCCAAAATGAGTCAGTTGAATGTATTTATCAGTGTAAACTGGCGTATTTTCCCAAAAAGATTAAATGCAGGTACTAAGCGAAATTGGCTGGGATTTCTCCTTAGCATCATTAGAAGTCTCGCAAGCTTAAGATGCCTGAAGTCTGTTGAATCATTGATATTACTTTATTTCGATCCATCTGTGGATAAACTTCCGAATATTGTGACACTCGATATTAAAATATTAAATTCGGTTGTATCATATTTTAAATTTTGCTTCCGCTGTGCATATTGATTATTGTGTTGTTTGACTATTATGTTGCCAACCACGTCACGATACTCCCCCACCGGGCCCACCGGTGACACGTGGAAATCGGGGTGTGACAACAATACATCATGAATCCAGCTGATTTGTTGGATATTTGGATTCCTCTGCTAGTTTGAGATGGATTACCAGTCAATTTACAGTTCTCCTAATTTTTTTTTCTTGTTTTGACTACAAATATACAATCACACCATTCACAACTAGCCTCAAACACACAATATCCACCTGTACAAACCAAGAAACAAATGGGCATTCTTCAAGATCACAAAAGCAATCATCATCTACAGGATAACAAGAAATTCCAATAACAAAATACGTTCAGCTATTTGCAAGTAAACCCATATGAAAAATTAAACCTATATGAAAAATTAAAACTTTAATTCAAGATTTGCATATTGAGGATAAAAGAAAGCTGACCTCTTTAACCCATCTAAGCTCAACCCATCAAACACAAGAAGGTCGACGGTCGAGGTGAAGGTCGACGGAGGGGTGGAGGTCGACGGTCAAGGCGGAGGTCGACGGAGGAGGTGGAGGCGGCGGGGGTCGACGGAGGAAGTGGAGGTCGACGGTCGAGGCGGCAGTGGTCGACGGTGAACGATGCAGCAGGTGGTCGACGATGAACATGGGGGGCGGAGGAGGTGTAGGTGGTGGCAGAGGAGGTGGTGGCGGAGGAGGAGGTGTCAGCTAGAGAAGGTGGAGGTGGAGGCTGGAGAAGATGTAGGGTTTTGAGATTGAGTTTTGAGAGAGAGGAGTCTTTGAAGAGGTTGGAAGATGCAAGTCCACCTCTGTGCGAGGAAGAGCTCTAGAAGAGCTTTTTTAGTGAAATCTCTTTCAAAAAACAAACATGCTGCAGACCCAAAGGTCTGCACGTGGTCTGCGCGGCGCAGACATAAGAGGTCAGGAAGTACTTCTTGCAAAAAACAAACACCCTTTAGATGTTTTTACACTTTAGAGGGATACGTGACTGTGACTATCCATGTCTATATATTGTTGATAATGTCATACTTGTTCCTATGTTTACTATGTTACTCTTTTATCTTCTCTTTTTGTTTTGTTTCTTATGTCAATTTATTTTTGTTTTGTTCCTTGCGACTTGTTTAGAGCCCGCCCGGGGGGGGGGGGGGGGGGGGGGGGGGTCTCTTTGAAATCATTCTTTCTATCCCATGGGATCCATGGAGGTAGGGTTTTTCTACATTTTATCCTTTTTAGACTCTACAAATAGTTTTGCTATGCGCGAGATTTACTGGGTATAATTGTTGTTGTATGGACAAAAAGCAAATTAGATTGTTCGTTTGTTGATTGGTGCAACTGATGTAATTTTATCTTTTGATTCTAATCCCTCCATAATGAGGACTTGTTTGTTTTGATTTTCGAGTATCTTGCTAGTGTTTTAATATATGCCCTGTCAAAAATGTATCCAATAAAACTGGAATGTGATAGTAATAATATAAGATCTGTATCATTTATTATTTCGTTAATGGAATGTGAAGAGTAATAATATAAGATCTGTATCATTTATTATTTCGTTGTAACTTGTAAATAGTAGGTTTCATAGCAAAATTTAAGTTTCTGTAATTAAAGCCAACATAAATTGTAATTTCAAACAATAAAGAGCGGATATTACATAACCAAAACTTGATGGCGTTTAATGAAGTTTATTTTCAAAAAAAAAAAAAAAAAAACATAACCAAAACTTCAAAACTAGCATATGCCGAAAATCTGTAATTCCGTCAACTTAAAGAATCCTATGCAATGGAGCTTTATACGACGGTGGAAATTTGGGCATGATTAAAACATGAAAATTGGGTGCCTTTAAATCTTTGGCTTTTAAAGGATTGTGAGAGGTGGTAGAATGGATTTTTAAAGGGCGGAGACGGTGGAAAATGGATCCAATGCGGTGGCGGTTGTAAGGTGGTCCTAATAATTAAAGTAAAAGAGGTGGTGGGGTCAGAGGTTGTGAGGGGGGGGGGGGGGGGGGGGGGGGGGGGGGCACGCTGAATAGGCCACCTATAGAGAGAGAGAGAGAGAGGCAGGCTATAACTTTATGGTTCCACTGAGTATGGTTTAGACTGAGTGTAGTGGGGCAACCTCTCGAGTGGGCGTCTTGCGACACGTGGCGCCACGTCACCTAAGAGGATTTTGACCAAAAAAGGGGTAGTGGGGCAACCTTGATGGGTGGGGCGTCTTGCGACACGTGGCACCCATTTATTTTGTCTTTTTTTATGTAAAAGATATAAAAAAATCATATTTTTTATAAAAGTATTGATCAAAGTAAATAAAAAATAATACTTCAATAAAAAAAATTACTTCAACCAAAATAAAAAATACATCAACTAAAAAAAAAATTACTTCAACCAAAATAAAAAAATACATCAACTAAAAAAAAATTACTTCAACCAAAATAAAAAAATACATCAACTAAAAAAAAAATTACTTCAACCAAAATAAAAAAATTACTTCAACAAAGGTTATATTTTTCTCGAATTTCTTGCTTCATTTGTTCGGCTAAAGCGAGCTCGGCTCCGGTAAGGTTTGTCGTATCGGTTGTTAATATTTGCAAATCAAGTGCTTTTTGACGACTTTCTTTCAGCTTTAGCTTTCGGTCCCCGTGTTCTTTTTTTAAGTTGATCCGTTGTTGGCTCGTTTGCAACAAGCCGTCTAACTTATTGGTCACTTTTTCGAACGTTTCGGTGTAGTCGATTCGTACACCGCTAGAAGACGGTTGGGCGGCTTTTTTGGCCCTATCTCGGCCAACCGGCCGTCGTGGTGGTTGATACGCTTCCGCCTCTTCATGTGGCTCTTCGTTGTCTTCCTCAATGTCGTTGAGATTTATTTGACACCGAGCGTCCGACCCGGTACTTTGATGGTCGTTTGAGGATGAGGTTTTTGACCGCTTAGCCGACGGTTGGCCACGAGTTTTAAATGGATCGAAGGCGATGACTGTGTTAAATTTCGAACTCCTTCTTAAAATTTGCCAAATAGCAAGATAAGGAAACGCCTTCTTGTGTTCGGCTCGGTATTCCTCTTGGGCGTTTGCTTGGAGCATCGCATCGTCGGAACCACTTTGGCGCACACGCGAGTTACTTAGGCGAGTGTATATTTGGTTGAAACTTTGAATCAAAGGACGCATTTTACGCCACTTCGCGCCGACACCATCGACATCACGGTATCCTTCTTCTTGACCTTCCAACTTGAGGAAAAGGTTGTAAATACGAGACCAATATGTTTTTTCCTTTTGATAGTTACTACATCTCGGGTCTTCGGTTATTTCTAGCCAAGCCTTTGACAAGCTCATTTCCTCGTTGGAAGTCCATGGTATCGGTTTGGTTTTCAAGCGTTCTTCACCCGTTGTTTTTCTCTTGTGTGAACGTTTCTTTTTTTGACCGACATCGAACTGGGTCTCCGGAACTTCTTCGTCATCTAAATCAACCACTAGATGGAATACAAACAAAGTTAAAAAAAAAAAAACGTATTCTTTACAAAAAAATATCTAAAAAATTTATACCATTTTGTTGGCTCGATCCTCCAACGTTTTGAAAACCACCGGGTTGTTGTGTGTTCCAAGTGGCGAACCCCATATTTTGCGGTATCGACATAGTGTTGTAGTATACTTGCGGTGTAGGGCTAGGAACGTGCATATTATTGAAATAGGCGTAAAAAGCGGGGTTGTTTAAAACATTTGGATCCGCCAAATCGGGTTGTGGATTTGAAGATTGCGTATTTTGGTTGAAAGGAGGGATGTTGGGGGATACATTTTGAAGAGTTGATAGAAGATTGGTATAAATTTTGATGAGTTGATATAAGATTGGTATAAATTTTGAGGAGTTTGAGAGAAAATTGTGGTAAAAATGTGTTTGATATGGGGTATTTTATAAAGGTTGGATTATTAAAAAAAAATAATAATAAACTTAGCCAACATAACCGTTGGCAACGGCTATATCCAAATCCAAACATTTGAAATTGGGCGACGCGTTTGAGTCGGGCAAGAGGGGGTCGCCCCCCAAGTCGCCCCCGGGGGCGGTGTTCCAGGCGACTTGGGGCGACTTGGGGTGGGGAGTCGCCCCACTACACTCAGTCTGAATCATGTCCACCCTACCTATTGACCTATTGGTGTACAACTGAACTCAAAGGTCACCTGGGACTGATTTGACTAATAATGTGTTTTTTAAAATATAATATAATTTTCAAAGTGAAAGTTAACCTCTCGCGTTTTCAATAGACATGGTGTGACGGGAAACTAATATAAAACATTTTTTTAGTAAATAAGCCATCTTTTATACAAATTTTAGGATGAAAGGGGTGTTCATTTGTGGGGAGTGTTAAACTTACATCAAAGTCAATCAAAGCATTCCTTGTCTTTTTTTTACAGGCAAAACGACTGAAATATATTACCAAAAGGGGGTGGCGGCACAACTTGTTGCCCGACTACCTGCCATTGCTTTGTAATTGCCTTTTTTCGTGTGGAATGATATCGTTTATTTTAATAGTAAAAAAAACACCCAATGTAGCAAGACACTACAAGGGAGAAAACAAAACTACATTCACCACAGGTTATATTGAATGAAACAAACTATAGACTAAAACTGTAACTTCTCCATTCCTTGTCAACTCGACTCTCCACTACCTCATTTTACATTCAATCACAACGGCTGATTCATCCAAATAATTTTTTCTTAAAAAAAGAAAAGAAAAGTAAAATACGATCATTGGTTGAAAGAGAAGGGGCCCACCAAATACCCCCTCTTTCTCCTCTTCCCTCAAGCGATGACTAGTCACCGTTTTCATCAATCACCAAGCGGCAAGTAGGTGACGGCGGCGTTGTTACCGCACAGTAACCGAACCCACCGCCCTACTTACCGCTACCACCCCGTTCACCCTTATGGCATGTAATGTATATATAGAGAAAAGATAATAACAAACCCTTATTAGTTCAAAAAACTCAAAAAGCTTAATCTTCATCAATTATCTAGAAATTCTATAGTTGGGATTGCATGTTACATAAAATAATTTGTCAAAAACATGTTACAAACTAACAAAAGTAACATCTTTTTGCTTTTTCACTTTTCTGTCTGATACACTGACATGTAACATGTTTTTTACATGCACTACACATTGAAAACTCATAAATTTAAGTTCGAAAATGTTACACTTCGTAAAACCTGCAAAATTTGCTGTTGGAAACAAAAAAATGTAACATGTGATGTTACATCTACGTAACGACGAAAGAGGTGTAACATATTAACTTTCTCTTTCGTGACAAAAGCCGTTACATGTTAAAATTTTGTAAAAGGTTGTAAAACGTGACAACATGTGGTCCATCAATTGAGTTTCTTAAACTCATATATATATATATATATATATCGTTTTGGGCAAAAAAAAGCACCCAACGGTTTTTTCTAATATATGTTTTTGTTACATGTGTAACAAAACACTTTTGTTTAGTATTACATACCTCTTACATAAGAAGCGTATTTAAAAAGATGTAACATTTTCTTTTTTTTTTTTTTTGCATAAAACGCATGAAAATATGTATATCAATTGCCCTAAAATTTGTGTAAAAAAAGATTATTATATATGGTTTTACAATCTCAATAGGGTTTCCAATTTATACTTAGACCATGCGTAGTGGTAATGGTGACTAATGTCCCCACCTTTGGGCGTTTTCCGTCATAGGGCAGTCCAGTCAGCAAGGGGCATTATTGGGCGTTTTTCTAAAATAAGTGTAGTGGGGATGTGGGTATTATGTTAAAAAGGGGTGTAAAGAATTAAATAAAAAAATAACCAAAAAAGGGGATTGGCCAAGAAAAAGAGGAATGCATGTGATTGGCCAACAGTTTTCCATTTTGGCGTGATTTAAAACACGATTCGGAGCTTTTTTTTCGAAAATAACGCCCAAAAATGCCTAAGGGGGTGGGGCCTTGGCGTGATCAGGCGTGATCAGGGGCTTTTTTGAAAAAAAACACGCCCACTACGCATGGTCTTAGAGCTTTCACAATAATACATATTTTCTCATTTTCAGAGGACATGTAGGAGAGAGAGTGGTGAGGTGAAAGAGAGAATGTGTTAATTAGTTTGTGGGAAAATATGAGGAAAAACGGGTTTGTGAGTAGGGGAAGGAAGATAGAGGAGAGAAAGAGAGAAAATGTGTTTTATGGGTTGTTAAAGGGCAAGAGAGAGAGTTTGTAATTGGCTGGGCAATGCAAACACGGCAACCCAAAATCATCAAAAAATTGATGCTTATTGTGGATGCTACTAGACCATGCGTAGTGGTAAGGGTGAATAATGCCCCTACCCTTGGGCGTTTTCTACCATGTGACAGTACAGCCAGCAAGGGGCATTATTTGATGTTTTTCTAAAATGAGTGTAGTGGGGATGTGAGTATTATGTTAAAAGAATGTAGAGAATTAAATAAAAATAAAAAACCCAACAAAAAAAGCTATTGGCAAAAAAAAGGAAGATTAAATGTGATTGACCCTTCAAATTTGCACAAAGCGTGATTTAAAAAACGCCTAGGGGGCTTTTTTGAACAATAGCTCCCAATAATGCCTAGGGGGTGGGGGTGGGCATGTTTGAGGGGAAAAAGTTGAGCAACAACGCCCACTACGCATGGTCTTAGCCCCGTGTAATGAAGGTATCTTCCCTCTGACTTAGAAAAGAGGTTAAAATAATACAAGGTGTATGTAGAGGAGTATTTATGAGTAATCTAGTTTACCACTAGAAAAATCTTTTGTATTTATTTTTTTATATAACTAGGTACACCCACGCTCTGCGACGGGGGTTAATAACTTTTAGAGTGAATTTCAAGGATTGTCCTTTATCTTTATACCCATTTTCAGGCGCTGTCCTTTATGTTCAAAATTGACGAGTTTTGTCCTTTATGTTTTCATATCATACATGTTTTGTCCTTAGGCCTAACCCAGTTAATTTTTTCAGTTAAATTTGGTCATGTGCTTTGCACATGAGGGCATTTTTGTCAATTCAAAGGTTGCAGAAGCTGTGTGCTGTAAATCTGTCGTTGAATTGACAAAAATGCCCTCATGTGCAAAGCATATGACCAAATTTAACTGAAAAAAACTAATTGGTTTAGGCCTAAAGAACCAAACGTGTATGATATGAAAACATAAAGGACAAAACTCGTCAATTTTGAACATAAAGGACAACGCCTGAAAATAGATATAAAGATAAAGGACAATACTTGAAATTCACTCTAATTTTTAAGAAAATTAAACTAAATCATTGATTAACATTAATAAGAAAAGAGATGTAATACTAAAATATTAAAATTACAAGAAAATACAAGAAATAAGAAAAAAAATTACAGGTTGCTTTAGTAGTAACTAGTGTTTGACATCCGTGTTGTGGGCACGTGAGTCCTAAAACCATGCTAAGTAATAAGCAAACGAAGGTCAAAATTGGGGAAAATTGTAAAACAAAAACATTAATCTGTACCGCCACCTGACGTAAAATGTAGGGCAGAAATTTTAAAACTAAAATGCAAATTTATACCATTACGTGCCATAAAACGTAGGCAAATATAAACACAAACTTATACTGCGAGTTGGAATAAAATGTAGACAAGCTCGAATTTATAAAAAAAAAAAGCTTTAACCTAAAGAAAAAAAAGGATAAAACTTGAAGACTATATAAACCACTTTAATTAAATTAACTAAAAAACAATCAAAATAAACTTTGCTACAAGATAAAAACCATAAAAAACAAAAGAGGTACTGTTCCTAAGAACATAACTCAATTGTTATTATATAAAAATAGGATGTTGGTCCTAGAAGAACAGATGATAAGGAAAGCCAAAATAGTTGAAGACTATATAAAGCACTTTAACTAAATTAAATAAAAAACAATCAAAATAAACTTTGCTACAAGATAAAAACCATAAAAAACAAAAGAGGTACTGTTCCTAAGAACATAACTCAATTGTTATTATATAATAATAGGATGTTGGTCCTAGAAGAACAGATGATAAGGAAAGCCAAAATTGGTTCAAAGTACTGCTGATCATCATAAGCACTGTTCGCACAAGATTCTCCCCTTGACAGTGGTTTACTAACTCCCGATAGACTACAAGCACTGTTCAGCACAACTACTGTTAGCCAAAGACCTAATCTAATGTAAAGAACTGAAGCTCTATCTACTGCTGTCTTCCAAGCACTGCTGAAGATTAAAGCACTGCACATTCAAGGACTGATCACCCTTTTGAAGAAAGCACTGATGCTCAATATCAGTGCTTAGACTACATCAGTGGAAAGTGAAATAGTAGTTTAATTGTAATTAGTGTCTATGTAATCAGTGGTTTATATGTAACAGTGTTTAGAGTCAGTTAGGAGGTTAGATGTCCCTTTCATTGTGACGTCAGCCAAAGATGCTCAGTGGTTTGCTTGTACTATAAATAAAACAGTACTCTGTACTGTTCCAGAAGCTCTTTCACCACAAGTCATTCTGTACGAACAAATCACAGAGCTCAGGATGAGGGGGAGTCTAGTGTGTACATGCAATTTAGTTGAATCTTGTAATAGATACAATCTTTCGACTGAATGAAATCATGTTTACTTAAAACTATTCTCTATTGATTGTGTTATCAAAGTTTATTTCCATATTCCGCTGCAATTCATATCTCTGTCTCATCTTCATTTTAATTAAAAAACACAATCTAAGAAACTCAGATCCTAACAATTGGTATCAGAGCTTTGGACAGTCAAATTTGATCTAACAATCATTTTGACGTAAAAGTTCAGCTCAATTTCATTGATACTTTCGATTGTTCGTATTTAGTTGAAAAACAGAGTAAGGGATAATCACGTACAAAAGTTGATTATTCAGTACTTGTAAAACAACCAGAATGACGTCACAATCACAAGACACTCATAACACTGGCACACTCTTTAAACCACCTATGTTGGTCAGATCCGAATACAACATCTGGCAGCGTAGGATGGGTCACATTTTGCTCAACAGAATACAGGATGCTGGAAGTCGATTGCCTTTGGACCACATGTTCCAATGGTGCTGAGTGCTGAGGATCCAAAAACCTTTGTACCTAAGAAAATTGAAAACTATTCCGAACAGGATTTTCAAAAAATTGAACTAGATGCAAAGGCCTTTAGCCTAGTAGCATCAACACTCCCCAATCAAATCTATGTTGGGCTGTTACACTGTAACAGTGCCAAGGAATTATGGGATGCACTTAAGGAACAGTTTGGTGGTACTGAAGAAGTAATTGAAAACAATATGGAGGTTTTGAATCAGCAGTATGAAACCTTTTGTCACATCAAGGGTGAATCATTAACACAACAGTTTGAACGTTTTGGTTGTCTCATAAGTGAACTGAAACTTGTTAATGTTGAATTTACTAAATCAACTCTAAATAGTAGGTTTCTAAGGTCACTTCCTGAAAAAATGGGACACAATTGTTTTTGTAACCAAAAATTCGGTTGGGTTCAAAGAACTTAGTCTGACCCAGCTTCATGGTCGACTCCTTACCTATGAGAGGGAGTTGCGCTGCGGGCAACACGTTAAAGCGTGCGTGGACGTCGCACTAAATCGAGCCGAGTCGTTGCGTCTCTCAGCTTTTATTTAGCGCGGATTATAACAAATCCATTGTGTACACATATTAGTAAGAATAACTATTCGTGGTATAATATTCTACATATTAGAAACCAAAAAACGTGGTGCCAGTGACAGCAAACATGCCAAACGACAACTATTTTGTCAAACCTGGTGCCAATGTGGTGCCGATTATAACAAATTCATTGTGTACGCACGTTATTTTGTCAAACCTTTAAAATAACCTTCAAACCAATTGTCAAATGACCATAAATCTCACCAATTTAACCAAAACCCTTTGAATCTTTCAACTTCAATAATCGTACACGAACTCATTAAATCGAATTTAAAAATAAACAAAAAAAATTAGCATACTTTTTGTACAATTATCATTAGAACCCCTCGTTCGAGCCACGATTGTCATACCGCAACCTAACCGTCTCCATTTTGCGAGTATTCGGCCCTTCACTACTTAACCTAGATGGGTGCAATATGTATTTGTAAGACCCTAATCCGTTTTAGTCTAAGATTCGCAGCGGAAAATACATACTAAAAATTTCTTTATTAGTTATTCTTTCTTTCACTTAAATACATTAAAAACTAACATACTTATATCAAATTAAATGACCCCATATGCACCCACGTACAATCCATCTCTTGACTCGATCATCAACCGCTTACTCTTCATGTTGAGAATCTCGTAACCTCGTATAACCTGCAGTCACCACATACAATTACTTCATTAGCAACCGGTGACGTAATACATATACTTTAAAACATGCATCATCAAGCATCAATATTTCCTATCCTTGCTTATGTGAACCCATTCATCCATCCAGTCGAACTCTCTAGTCCGACTCTCCATACTTAACCCTCATTCTTCATTCTTAATATACCTGCACTTCCATTTCATACTTAACAGAAAACAGTTAGCATCATTAAACTTATCTCATAGGTGTAATCTCACGAGTACACATAACCAAATCTCATTCATTTGTGCATTTAACTAAATTACCTTTTCATGCATAATACCTTACTATACATACCCACTTCATTTACAACTTACATCTTACCCACAAGTATAATTATTTACTTTATCTTTGTGCATAATACTAACATATAAGTTCCCTACCTTACCCATAATTAATAGAAATTACTTTCTTCCAGCTTTCGACTCACTTTCCGTAAACTTACCTTATTACCTCCATTGATTCATACTTTCCCACAAAATTCACAATAACCATCATACTACAATACATTTTACATCTAAAGTGTAAGTTCGGGATTCACTTACCTTATGCGCCCGTATTTGCATCCGCTTACTTGAGTCTTCTTGGCCCGTTAGCCTTCCACGCTCCCATCCCTCTTGACATGATTCCTATACTTTCATGTCATTTCGTTTACATCCTTATTAGCATACATGATTATACATATGTACGATCATATCAAGTTCATATCTCACATATGCCTTTCATTAGCCAATTCAAACAAGCATATAGCATACTCAACATCATCATAACATAACCCTCACATATTATGGCCATTTAGACATTTCATCAAACACTTGGTGTGCGTACTACTTTCTAAGCATAATGTACACGTGTTTCATGCCTTTCTTCCTAATTATCCCTTTCATTCATCAACCCAAGTAAACATCATTCAAATTCTATACCATACTTCATCCATATACAAGCACACATCACATACTACACATATTCATGATCAAATTCATACCATTTCATGGATTAAACATAAACCCACTTAGCTAAAAGTGGTAATTCATCCTAACACCTAAATTATAGCAATTCACTAAGAGTTTCACATAGGATTAGTTCCTAAACAAGCATACATCGTCAATTTGGCCACAACCTCTACGATTCATACATAAATCACTACTTGTGATGTTCATCAAGTTTTCTCAACTTCATTAAACATCAAAATTCAACATACCTTATGATCCCCTAGCTTGGGTGATCGTTAATTCATGTTCCTTCTTGAATTTAGACTTCGTTTGGCCCTTTAATTTGAAGATTCTTCAAGAACTAGGGTTTGAACCCTTGGTTCTTTCTCGTGGACATCGATCCAGAACACACACAAGTGTGTGTGTTTGTGTGTGTGTTTTCTTTTAATACCACAACTTTCAAGTTGTTCACTTTGGTCCCTCATGTTTCGTTTTAATTAAATAAGGCTACAACCCTTCGTTTAATACCAACGATATTAACAATCAACTAGGTTAATTATTCCTAGTTAATGTTCATTTACGGGTTCACTTTTATCCCCTAACGGTATTTTACCCGTTCCTTTACATTAACCGGGTTTAAATTACCAAACCCATTTTTGGGGTGTTACAGTATTCACTCCTGGGCCGACTGTACTCACTGTTGGTCTAGTCTTGTGTGCCCAAAGCCATTTTTCTAAATTTGATCATGTCTTCGTTGTACTGGGCCGTGTCATAGTGGGAGCTCCCATTGTAGAACGACCAGTGTCCTGTCTTGATCCCATTATTAAGATCAGACAATGATGCGGAGGCGAGCAAAGTGGCGGACACACACAGCTCACAGCTGCACATGACAATGTCCTGCTCCTTTTATCTTGTATTTCTTCCGTGACACCGGGCGTTGTGGCCAAGGTGGACTACTCGACTGCCGCCAGCCCATTGGCTCTCCCAAGATGTGCGGAAACCCGACCTCCACCCGCCCGAAGGCACGACAGTGGAATAATCGGTAAAATCTCGTCTCCCATCCTAGTCGAACCGGCGCCACCCGTATTTGCTCTTCACTTGGATGCCGCTGAAAATAATGAGAAGAGTGGGAATCGAACCTGAGTCACAAAGAACATCAATTCTTTCTCCAACCACTCCACTCATTGGCAATATTTATTGGGTAATTACAATTAAGTAGACATGTTTTATTTAATTATAATTACATAAATATTTTCTAAAACATAAAGTTATATGTTGAATTTTATAATTCTTTGTTTTACATTTTATTTATTATTAAATACGTATTTGGATCTAACAAATATTAGAGAAATAATAGATTATATATATTTTAGTTTATTAATAATGCACTTCATTTTCTTATAAAGCAAAAAAAAAATGTTTAAATTTGAGTTATCTTAGGGTTCGGATAAATGGATTTGGGATCTTGATGTTAATTAGGAGTTACATTGATGAGATAACTCTTCCAAATGGTGGTGGGCCGGGGGGGTTGCTCCTTGACCACCTTCCTACCAGAAGCAACCTTAAAGATAAAGGAAATAAAATTCCTTTAGTATTATGTCCTATTTGTTCATCTTTTTTAAAAACTGTGGATCATATTTTTGGTGCTTGTGATGTTGCTTCTAGATTGTGCCGAGTGATTAATAGATGGTTGAACAAAAGTTTGCCGTCTTCCTTGGATCCGAGGGTGATGGTTTCTTGGTTGGAGGCAAAATCTATGACAAGGAAGTGTAGAAGTGAGCTTTTCTTTGAGCAAGACAATAGTGTGAAGGACGAATGCATTTTTTGATTTAATGGTTAATGTAGAGACAATCTTTCTTCCACAAAAATAAAGTTTGTTTAATTCTCTAATCTTCCTTGACGACAACTCATCTATAGAAGTCGACATTAGCTACGTACATCAGAATGAAATCATATTTTATTATAATTGTCCTACAAAATATATAAATGATGATGAGTGAAATTGCGTAACATAAGCAGAGACAAAGCAAAACTGATAAATATATACTTAAAAATGTAAATGAGATTTTTGAAACTAAACTAGACAGTTCACATGGGTTTTTTTAACTTTTTTGTTTTCACTCTAAATAAACCGTATTATCCGTATATAACATGACAGTGATACATGACCTAAATTACTTCACCTAAATATGATTTGAACCAAAATATATTACTTAGAATGTGGATTATCATATATAATAAGATTTAACATAATCAAAAAAAAAAAAAAAAAAACTGAACCATTTAAATTGTACTTGTTACTTCTTTATATTCAAGAAGATATAATTAAGCCGATTAAAATAAGAGCATTAGAATTGAGTGCAAGTGATAGTATTGGAGTGGTGTTCCACCCTCAACTCAACCGATTCCATGTACAAAGATTATGCATTTAAGATTTTAAAATACGACATGTAAAAGTTTGATTAATAAATTGGCCCCCTTTGTGTTAAAAGAAATTCATCTTAAAAAAACAACTGGTTTACTTTTTTTTTTCACGATTGTTGGACAAAACTCATTCAAAAAAATGACGTTGATTTTCTCACAATTGTTGGAGAAAACTTATTTACAAAAATGACGTTGAAAATATTAGGCTACGTTGAGGACGGTCCGTCCTCCACCGGCGCCGGCCCCATCCCCCCCCCCCCCCCCCCGTCCTCCATCCCGTCCCGTCTTCAACGTCAAAGTTCAGACGGTGGCGACGATCCTCCAATGGTGGGCCCCCTTTGTTGTTTGTTTGTTTGTTTGTGTTAGGGACTTGTACATTAGGCTTCAATACTTGTACATAGGGCATATAAATTAAAAAAAATTAAAAAAAATAAAAAAAAACTGGTGGGGTAGGATCATCCTCCCATACCCTCTTGCGACCATCCTTGGGAGGACTATGACGTGGCGCCTACGTGGCGGATGGTCCTCCAAGGATGGAATGTCACCATACCCTCTAGCCTTATCAATACAATGTTTTTGGAAAACTTGTGTCCCTCACGCCTAATCTAAGTAAACCTAATTTAATAATGACCAAGTAGAAGAGGCTATTGTTATTTAGTATTTATTATTAGGCTTATATAAATTACACATTAAGCCAAATGAGTATGGTCTTTAAATCCTCATCTTCCACGTCAGTGTCACATTACTATCCCCATCTACTATTTCTCACCATCCCCATCAATGGGGTATGGTCACCTTCCCCTCAATCAATATTCCAATGTTCATATCGGATTGGGCGATACATGGAATATCCCACGAAAGCATCGAAGGGGAATTGGGTTGAAGAGGGGGGTTCCCCTTCCTCACGACACCATCTCAGCGTCACTGACCCCTTCTCCTTTCACATGCCGTTCAGCCTAACAAATTAACAGAAAATTAAGTCTTTCAGAAGATGGGTTTTAAAACGGGTATCAAACACCCATTAATTTGTCGGGTTTGGTTAAGAAATAACTATATGAACACGTAAGGAACTTCACCCTCTTATCAGAAAAAAAGCAATGTATCAAGTTTCAGTTATACCAATTAGGCATTGAGGTATACTTAAACTCTCCTTAACTCCACCTAGGTGTCACATCAACCTTTCTTCCACATTTCACTTTGTCTCACTTAAAGGAAATGGTTTAATCCCGTTAACTTCATCTAATCCCACATTTAGTGGTTTTTGGTTTAAAAGAGAAAAAAATAATTAATTCAATATCTTAACATCCGGTTAAGATGTTAACATATAACTCCTTTAATGCGTTTAACACAAGGAAAGAGTAGCGTGCAATACTAGTTAACATGTCATGTCACCGTTAACACCCTAAATGTTATAGTATATCCGATGACCTTAATACAAAAATTTTGAAACTATGAAAGTTGCTTGTGTAAAACGGTATTGATTCAAAAGTGAATTGAATTGATTTACAAGCGAAAATAAATACATAATTGAAGCAAAACTAATTTCCTATGATTGAGTAGACTCAATCAATCATCAATCTAAATAATATAAAAGGAAATACAAACATGTTACAATGTTTTACATATTTAATATACCCATCCGCCAAAGTCGGAGAAGTATAAAGGCAAAAGCTGAATCGAAAACATGTGAACAATTGTCTTGGTAGCCCTTTCATAATATATTCAGGGACTATTTGACAACTTCTGAATAGTTAAGTGATAAACCAGTAAGAGATCAGAACTATTAAGGGGCTGTTTGGTAGACTCTTAATGACCATTCAGATGCTACATCTTAATGGTTTAAAACCTCTGAATGAATAAGAGGTAAGCTCAAGTCTGAATGGTTAAGAGGTAACCTCTGAATGATAAATCATCACATGTCACATTCTTCTACCTTCTCATTAGTAAAATTCTTAATGGTTCCATTAAGAGGTACCCTCTTAATTAAGAGGTACCCTCTTAATGACCATTCAGAGGCTACCAAACAGCCCCTAAGTGTTGAACCAGTAAGAGGTCTGAACCATTAAGAGCCTGTATAATGCTTAATCGTTCAGAGACAACTGTCTGAACAATTCAGATTAGAGGTCTTAACCATTCAGACTCTGTATAAATCTTAACCATTTAGAGGCAAATGTCTGAACCATTCAGACATCTGCACGTGAAACAAACAGTCTGAACCATTAAGTGCTGAACCAGTAAGATCTCTGAATCATTAAGAGCCTCATTAAGAGGTAAACAAACAACCCTCACTAAAAATCCGCTAGAATGTGTAGAACCCGAATGTCCTCAATACGGACTTTTTCCTTGTCACATATTGATTCGCAACGGATTAGGTGACCATGGCATAAGGCTGCAGGGTGTGGGATAAAGCCCCTAGGGGCTTTATCACGCCACGTCAGATCCACGTCAACGCCACATCATATGGGGGCTTTAAAGCCACTCCATTTAACTTGCATGGTATGGTATAAAGCCCCCTATTAAACAAAATTTAAAAAAAAAATTATTGGATGAAATCCCATAGGGCCCCACCTTCACACACCTTCTTCCTCGTTATCACGGTGGCGAGTTAACCATGGCACCCCCTTTAAATTTGTCGGTATGGTTGGTGGCGTCGACGGGGCGCTATCGGTGGTGAGTTGGCAGGGGTGGCGCCTTCCACACCCTCCGGCCTAATGATTGTTCACAACTCATGACAACTAACTAAAAGTTAAATATTATTCATATCCGAATTAAACAAATATCACGAAACAAAACAAGTATTCAAATAATCCAAACGAAACAAAACATAAACAAAAATCCGGTTCATTTTCTAAGGCATATCTCTACGTGTCCTCGTCTTCCAATATCAAACATGTTCACATGTATCACGTGTAAAAATATTTTGTGTCAACATAATTCGGTGAGTAAATCTAATATTTAGATAAAACAATTTTTGTTTATATATTATAAAAGGTTTAACATGCAATTCAATGTTAAATAAGTGATCAACAACACCAATGGTAAATAAATCATAACAAACCAATGCGAGAATAGGATGATGTAAAACTGTGATAAATGCGTTAATGTGAAAAATGCGATAAATGCGAGACTCAAGCCCACAAACGAGCGAATCTTATGCTGTGACGATACCAAGCTACGACCCATGGTAATGGAGAACCGATCATGTAACGCCTGCGTCCCTAGACTTTTAGCTAATTGTCACTTTTAGCTCCTAAATTATGTGATACTTGATACTTTGATACTTGGTGAGACTTATGCTATGAGACTATGATTATATGATGCTACGAGACTATGATTATATGATGCTATGAGACTATGATTCTATGATTCTATGAGACTTGATACTTTGGTGCTTGACTCTTGAGGCTCGTGAAACTTGAGACTTGGTTGAACGAGAGACTGGAGTTTTGTCACTGACGGAAACTATGGAAACTTTTGTGTTAATGATATAATCTAGTAATGTGATACTATTACCCAATAATACGCAACGCAACGCTTAATCTAACTCGCGAAACGAATCAAAGATGGGAACGCGGGAAGGATGGGATTGGCCAAATGGCAATCCGATCGGATGACCATCCGATCGGATGACCAACCGATCGGATGGCCATTCGACCGAGTTGCCATCTGATCCACTGCACACCGTCTTCACTCACTCTGACACTATAAATAGGCCTGTCACATCACCATTCTCACTGATGTGACGGCCTCACTCGAACCAGACACACGCACTCCTCTTTTCTTCCATTTCTTGGCGATTTTGGTAAGTTTTACAATAGATTCTTGTACATCTTTGATCTACACATCATTCTCCACATGAATCTCCTTTGAAATCTCACTTTTCACCATGAAATCCCCAAGATTCAAGATCTTGAAGGTGATGTCATCATGGTGGTTTATACCAAACTGCTATGTGATGTCATCTAGCTCAGATCTAAGGAATTTCATGCATTTTTTTTACAATAAATCTTAACTAAATCTAGACCTTTTCAACTAAAACTCATGTTTATCTTCATCTTTTCTCAGTTTTTCACTCAAAAACGGCGGAATCCGGATCTGCACGGACTGAAGACTTGATGATTAGTCTTAAGTCGGCTTGGAGATGGATTATTGCCGGAAAAAGGACGACCAGAGTACGGATTCTGACATAAGCACCATCACAAACAGACAGCTGAACGGACTGGGGTGATTCCCACCAGATCAGATCGGCTTTCTGCTGATGTGTTTGCCCTTGTCTCGATACGTACCATGTCGTCACTGTCTAAACAGAAACTTAGAAACTTTACAAGTTTGGGAACGAGACAAGGACAACCCGATCGAGTGGCAATTCGATCAGATAACCATCCGATCAAGGGAACTTGCCTCTTAACCCTAACACTTAGACACTTGAATGTCTTGATCGTATAACAACCCTCCAAAATATTCCGACACCCCTAATATAATTAAAATACCCTTATATGTCTCAATAGGTACCCCGTACGTGAAAACGGACCCCGAATACCTTTACTATTATTAAAATTAAATAAAAACAAGAAAAATGGGTATCTGGCGGGCCGCGTAAGACCACCCAGGGTCTACGCGGGGCGCGATAGCCCAAAGTCAGGGCGACACCCTAGCGTGCCACGTGTCATGATCGTGTCAAAGCTAAACTCGACGAATCAGTATAGCTAGGCCCTACAACCCTATTACGCGGGCCGCGAAGGACTATCCTTCAGCTTACGCGGGCCATGTGGAGGTCCAAAATCACAACTATAAATAGAGGCCATCAGTTTTCATTTTCGATCGTTCAATCTCTTTCTCTCTCACGAATTTCTATATAGTCAAAGTACTTTTCGGGTATAATACCCCCCTAATTAATGAAGTTCTGCCCCGTTGTAAGTATTATAACCCCGGTTACGTATTAGATACACTGCCCGATTGATCCAGGGTTCCGTAATGGCTGTCGTGGTTCTGCCCGACGTAGTCATTGGAATGCCGTCTCGGGGAGGGTATTGCTAATGTAAATATTGGGTTATTATACTAACACATGTACATTTGTGTAATTAATAGATAACTACCAGGAAACCCTTAAAGGAAATCTAAGACAGCAATCTGAGTAATCCTTCTTTTTGTGTAAACCTTTTTGTGAGTAGTCTCCTTTTTGCAAACTGTTTTTACAAAACCTTTATTTATTTTAAATTATGATTAGCAGTGATTGAGTCTTTATAGTTCTTCAATTACTGCCGGTATGTTGGGGTTTTGTATACAAAATGTGGAACACGTTACCATTGGACAAATAGTTAGCCAATGTGTAATATGACCCACCACTCAGGATTGACAATACTGAATGAGTAATTGTGTAGAAATAAACATTGTAATAGCTCTCAATAATGTCAAAGAATAAAACTCTTCTTGATTAAACTGGGATTCACTCACCAGTATTTCCCACTGACAAAATGTTTTTAAACGCGTTTCAGGTAACAAAATGTGAAAGCCAATTAGAAGCCAGTTGGACAGCACTGAAGGCTCGGAAAAAGTGGCTATAAAAGTTACCTAAATAAAAGAAGATGTTTTATTTCAATAAAATGGGATTTATACCTATAAAACAGTTTGTAATGAAACTTGGGTTTTATCCCAATATATTTATATAAAGTGTGGTATTCACTCTGATAAAATATTTCCAAACTACGGTCCAGATGTAATTTCCGCTGCCAAAATGATAAACACCGATACCACCAAAACTGGTCTCGCGGCCGCCCGTTCTCGGGACAGATAGGGGACGGGGGTTGCGATAGATAGTAGAATGGCAATCCGATCGGATAGCCATCTGATCGAACTGCCATCCGATCAAGCGTCATTGTCTCGTAACCTTAAACATTTTTTTTATCTTTGATCGTCGAATGGCAATCCGATCGGATAGCCATCTGATCGAACTGCCATCCGATCAAAGTGACAATGTGCTTTGGAACTTTTCAACACTTAGAATCTTTTGAAACTTTGAATCTTTTTGAAAACTTAGAACTTTGGATCGAATGACAATCCGATCGGATAGCCATCCGATCGAATAGCCATCCGTTCCCTCCCCACACAATAGACATCCCAATCGGATGGCAATCCGATCGGATAGCCATCCGATCGAACAACCATCCGATCAAGATGAACTAATCTGACACTTGGTTGAAGCTCGTTATTCTGCCCGATTCTTTTCTGTTGTAATCTAATCAGACTAATTCTAAAGAGCTCCCTTTGATCCAATAACAGTTAGGCTGTTAAGCAATCACTGTGAGTATACTCGATCCCTTTTTGCTTTAAACTTGGGGATGCAACATGTATTCTATTAAACTACGATACTTGAGACTTTTGCAAACTAAACTCTATCCTATGTGTACGTGAAACTTGTGATTCTTGTATTCTATTTGTGCTATGTGGACGTTTAATCCACGGTTTGTAGTTCCCCCTTAACAATAATAGCGCTATAGGAGATGCACATCCCCATTATTCTCGGGGGTATTGTTAGGAGGATACTAGTTTTCATTGAGACTTGGTAAAAAACTAAAGAATCGGGAGACTTGGGCTATCACTTGTTGGACTGCGAACACTAGCATGGCTGAAACTATTTTGTTAACATTCACATATGGATATGCGTTGTTTTAATCTATTCTTCTATTACTCAAACTTGTATACTCGCCAGTACGTTTTTGTACTGACTTTATTTTAATACATGTTGCAGGCTGACAGGATGCTAGGATCCATGAAACAAGCCAGGATGAAGCTTAGATAGTCCACGTAGCTAAATCTAGAAACTATGAAACAATGATCATGTTTGTTTTGATACTATGTTATGGGTGGTTGATGTTTGTTTTAGACAATTGCTTGAAATCAATCTAATTTATAGTGAAACTAATTAGTGTTGTGGAATCTCATGAGCAATCTGAACGCTTAGTGCTCGCTCCCCGATGTTTCTGCCATCGGTTGGGGTGTGACAGATTGGTATCAGAGCCATAACTATAGGGAATTAGGATGAGTAGGAATACTTGCCCTAGTCTATAATTCTAGGAATCTTGATTCTTATCCGTTGTTTAAGACTTATGCATTCTATCGTATCTGCTTCCTAGCAGCACATTCTCTTTGTTAAACTTACATGCCTTTCTTAAGGCTGATACGATATACAATTGATACTTTGAAAACACTGTTACTCAGTGTTTGTATTTTGCACGAGATTTTCCCTCAAGTCGGGAGTGACATCCGAACCTTGATGGAAAAAAAAATCTCCATATTATTCTAGTAGGTCTTGTCTGCGGATAAGTACCGACGCTATCACGGTACGATGTTGTTAAGTTAGAGGTGAAACTCAGATCTTGATAACTAGTCCCACTCCTTTATGTTTTTATGTCTCGCCAAAGTCTCGAAACTTCCATTCAATTAGGAATGTGAAATGACCAAAAGGACGAATATCGTAGGCCTAACATCGATGACGTATTTGTCTAGGTAAGTCAAGACGCGTTGCCTCAATTCGAAAAGGGTTCGAATCACTTTGGTTAGTCACCGTTCCTCTACCCGGAACACTCTACGTTTTATGAGCCTATCTTTTATGTGATTTTGATTTTTACTTTGGTTTTAAACTTAATTCTTCGTTTATCTTGATTCTTCGATTATTTTGAGACTTTTACACGAATCACACGTATGTCCGCAATCTAAAACGTTAACTCTAATCTCAGGATCAAACTAAATTTATGAAGCTTTATTCTATCATATGATTAATCTATGTGGGAATCTTGATCGACTATGACACTATGTGAAACTATCTGATGAATCTATGCATTGTTGTGGTTGTAAGACACTAAACGTAACATGGCATGGAAACACGAGAGGGAAGTGGCGTGTCCGAAACATGGTGGATATGCCGCTGGTACTTCCTATATATAAGTGTATCCGACATGTTACCAACTTTCGTACTAAGTGCCATGCGAAACTTAGTGTTCTGCAGACTGGTGATGGGATGGTTGAAATCTAAAGCTATTGGAAACTACTTGTGTAATCTATGAGTAATCTATGTGCACGCTAGCGTAATCTATGTGTAATCTATGTATGTGTGATTTTGAGAAAACAAAATACGAAACGTAGCCTAGCGCCGAAGACGAGGCGGACATGGCATGTCCGAAACATGGTTGATACGCCGCTGGTACTTCCTATATATAAGTGTTTCTTGCATGTTACCGAACCTTCGTACCACGCGCTAAGTGAAGTTCATAGTTTTGTAGGCTCGGGTTGAAGTTGTTAAATCTATTTAGTCAATCTATGTTGTTGAATCTATTTGATTAGTCTATGTTGTAAATCTAATGTTGCGGTTAGCGAAGCATGACACCGGTGATGAGATGGACTTGGCATGATCGAAGCATGATGGATACGCCGCTGGTACTTCCTATATATAAGTGCTTCCGTCGTATTGCCGAACTTTCGTAGCACGTGCCATGCGGGATTTCGTTGTTTGTGGCTTGTTAACACTAATCTATGTGAAACTATTTGAAGTCTATGGAAATCTATTGAATCTATGGGAATCTATTGGAATCTATTGAATCTATGGGAATCTATGTGAATCTATTGGGGTAATCTATGTGAATCTATCAGGTTAATTTACATATGTATGTTGAGTGTGTTTTGCGACACGTAACATGAAACCGAGTACGAGGCAGAAGTGATGTGCCCGAAGCGTGGTGGATACGCCGCTGGTACTTCCTATATATAAGCGTTTTTGACATGTTGCCAAACTTCGTACAACGTGCCATTCGAAGGTCGTGGATTTGCAGGTGTTAAATCTATGTGAAACTTGAGTCTTTAATCTACGAGAATCTTGTTGAATCTTGAGCCTTAATCTATCGTGTTTGAATCTATACTGTGAAACTCTAGACTTATGTAATCCTTATGTTGGATCTTTAGGATGTATTCTCGTAAGCTATCCGACACTCTCAAGAGATCCAGGGAAAAGTCTCAGAAAAAGATGATGTCCTTCATGGCCGACCAGATTGCTTGAGTCGTGCCAAAGATCGTCTCTGAGATCCAAGGATCAAACACTCCTGCATCATCTGTTGACTCTAAGACGGAGAAAGAAAAGTCCACCAAGTTCAGCTACAAACATTTCATCTCTTGCAACCCTAAGTCTTTCACGGACAGTGATGGAGTGACTGCTATGCTCGAGTGGTTTGACAGCATCGAAGTTACCTTTATTAACAGCGAGTGTCCAGAACAGCTAAAGACTAGGTGTAACAACCCTCGGTAAAACCAACACCCTCATAATATTTCGACACTCCATTATATAGTAAAATGTCCCAATATGTTTTATATTATACCCCGTATGTGAAAACTGAGCCCTAATTATATTATAGTATATAAAATAAATCAAAAACATGAAATATAGGGTTGAGGCGGGCCGCGTAAGGGTGTATAGGTCTTTGATGCGGGCCGCGACAGTTCATAACACGCGATTACACCAGAGGCCGACACGTGTCGACATCGTGACGGATCTACTAGCTGACCCAGCTAAGCTATATGTTGACCGATGTTGACGCGGGCCGCGTAAGGGTCCCTTGTCTTTTACGCGGGCCGCGACAGGACCAGATTACACAACTATAAATAGATGGCATCAGTTTTCAGTTTCCGTCGCTCATTCTCAAATCTCATTCTCGAATTCTGAAGTTATAGACATAATATTTTGGGTATTATACCCCTAAATTAGCGAGGTTCTGCTCCGTTGTAAGTATTATAACCCCAGTTTCGTAATAGTTACGCTGCCCGATTGATTTAGGGTTCCGTAACAACTGTCGTGGTTCTGCCCGACGTAGTTGTTGGAATGCCGTCTCGGGGAGGGTATTATTAATATTTTCAAAGGGTTATGATACTAACCAATGTACATTTGTATAAATTATAGATTATACCCAGGAAATCCCTACGAAAAGCCTAAGATAGCAATGTGAGTAATCTCCTTTTTGTTAACAGTTTTTACAAAACCTTAAATGTTGTACAATGCAATTAAGCAGTATGTGAGTCTTTGTAATTCTTAAATTACTGCCGGTATTTGGGGTTTTGTATACAAAATTATTACTTGCGAGTAGTAAGTCGGAATGACAGTACGTTACCATTGGACGACGAGTAGCCAATGCGTAATATGACCCACAAGTCAAGGATTGACAGTACTGATTGAGTAATTGGGTAGAAATAAACAATGTGATCGCTCTCAATACTGTGTTAATTGATAAAATATTTCTTGATTAAACTGGGATTCACTCACCAGTATTTCCCGCTGACAAAATATTTTTAAAACATGTTTCAGGTAACACAATGTGAAAGCTAACTGGGAAAAAGCCAGCTCGAGAGCACTGACGGCTTGGAAAATAAGTGGCTATAAAAGTTATCTAAGAAACAATGTTTTAAATTAAATAAAATAGGGTTTGTCCCTATAAATGTATTGTAATAAGAAACTTGGGTTTTACCCATGTGTTTATTAATATTAATTATGGTGGTTTTACTCTGATAAACATTTCCTAACTACGGTCCTGATGAAATTTCCGCTGCAAGATTTAACAAACCGATACCACCACACTCTGAGTTCACGTCCGCCCGTTCCCGGGGATCAGGGGTTGTGACAGAAGGTGGTATCAGAGCCATGCCACTGGTCTGAGCCAAAGAAGTGTTCTGCTGACACTTAAATTTTGTGTTAGGAAATAAGTTACGGAAATACGTGCATAACTGTATTTATTTGTTATGTGTTATTTGACTATTTGTTAGTTTTCAGTATGAGTGATCAAGGACCATCAGATGTGAATCGTCAGTTAGCTGATTCACCTAGGAGTGAAGGTACATCATCACAGCCTGCCCTCTCGGGGTATGTTGCTGATCAGGAAGACGGAATATTTGCTTTTAGAGCTAAATCTGAAGAGCCATTTCCTACTAAGAAACGAGGATGGTTCAGTAAAGAAGCTTTTGCTCGTAGAAAGAGAATGCGAAAATTGCAACAGCAAAGGGCTTTAGCAGCCATTAAGCGAGAGACAGATGCCCATACTCAAGATATGCTAAATAGAAGCTTAGCTAATTTTCATATCTTAGCTACGACTGCTGCTGACCCAGGTCTGGAACAACTAGTAGCCCCACAACCACAAAACCCAGAACAACCCATGGAAATAGAAAATCAGGAAAACCAAGTAGAGATGCGCGATTTTAACCCAGAAGAAATCCCAAGGGTACCTGCACCAAACCCACTAGACCCGAATTACGATCCCTGGTGGGACGATAATAGGGACTTTGTGCAACGTTACCCTATCCAGGATTATCCACCTATACAGAATATAGAAGCTTACCCAGGTATTAGATCCCTATTACCAAGATGAATATATTAGGGAAATATTAGAGGATCCTTACCAATTTCATGAACTGTCACCCCCATATCAGGAAAATACACCCCAGATTCCAAACCCAGTCCGAGAACCTGCACCCCCAATGAGTGCAGAAAACGTTCAAGAACTTAGGACCTTTGGGGAGGAAATTTTAGAGAGCAGTGAGAGAATGCGTCAGGTGGGAGAACGTCTCGTATGGAAGTACGATGAACGTAATATGGATTTTTGGATAAATCCATATCCGTGAATGTTAAAGAAATGGTAGTAATACTAATATAATAAAAATAAAAATAAAATAAAAATATGTGTGTACGGATGCATATTACTATTTTATTTCTGTCGGTATTGTAATCTTTATTTCTGTACTAGTGTATAATAGACGCATAAGTATATGAAAAGAGTAAAGTAGCAATGATCTACGTTTTTGGCTAAAATTGTGTGTCATGTGATCAACTACTATCTTGTGATATTAATATGGGATAAATGTTTAAAATTCAGATGGCCGACGAAGGAAATCAAGGAAATCTGAATAACGATAACCAGAGTAACATTAACGTGGTTAATGATAATCCGAGTGTCAATAACAATGGAAATCAAGTGGACAATAGTGCTATCCAACACATAGTAGCACAGAGAATTATAGATGCGATGCCATTTATACTTCAAACTGTTAAGGATGCTGATAATGAAAGTAAACATAGCAGTAAGCGACCAATTGAACCAGAAAACAGCGTGAACAATGGGCCTGTACTTCAAATGCCTATTCCCAAAAGAAGAAGAACCGTGCCTAACGGTTGTTCTTATAAAGAATTCTGGTCTTGTAAGCCAATAGAATTCTCGGGCAATGAAGGGGCCATTGCAACATTACGCTGGATAGAGAAAACTGAGGGAGTCTTAAGGATAAGCAAGTGTGCTGAAGAGGATAAGATATTGTTTGCTTCTAATTTGTTTAAGAATGCAGCACTAGAATGGTGGAACACTATCCTCCAGACAAGAGGAAGTGATCAAACCTATAATATGGAATGGGAAGAATTTAAAAACAAGGTAGAAAGGAAGTTCTGCCCACCCAATGAGAAAGAACAGATAGCAAACAAATTCCTAAACCTTAGGATGACTGGTGTGGATAGCAAGGGGTACACAAAGCTATTTTTTGAATATGCTAGGATAGTGCCAACTCTTGATTCACCAGAACCAGTATTAATCTCCCGTTATATTTGGGGATTAATTGGGGAGATAAGACACGTAGTCAAGGCAGCTAGACCTTAAACCATAGAAGAAGCTGTAGAATTAGCCAATACCTTGACTGATGAGTTAGTCCGTACCAGAGAAGAGGATCAAAGGAGGAACCTAACCCAGAAATTGACTCAAGAATTTCGTTTTGGAAATTCTAACCGTGGGAAAAATGTAAGTTCTACCTCTGCACCTTACTGTAGGAATTGCAAAAGAAAGCATTCAGGAAAATGCTCTGTGTACTGTAACTTTTGCAAAATGTCGGGACACAAGGAAGAATACTGCAGGAAGAAAAACAGCAGAATATGCTACAACTGCGGAGAACAAGGTCACATCAAGCCAAACTACCCAAAATTAGCTCCAGCTACAGATAACAAGAATACTAAAAATGCTAGAGCATTTGTTCTGACTGCAGATGAGGCCAAATTAATTCCGGATGTCATAGCTGGTACGTTTTTAGTTAATGATGTCTTTGCCAAAGTATTATTTGACTCTGGTGCAAACCAAAGTTTTATTAATACATCATTTTGCAAATTTCTAAAACAGTCATTAACTAAACTACCACTAGAATGCATAGTAGAGACAGCCAATGGAGAAACTGTTAGAATTTCTGAAATCCTGCAGGGAGAAAGAATAGAAATTTCAAATCAGAAATTTATTGCAAACCTATATCCCATGAATCTGGTAGGATTTGATATTGTTTTAGGAATGGATTGGTTAATAGCCAATAAAGCCAATATTTTATGTGATCAAAAGTTAATTCAAGTAAATTCACAAAAAGGTAAAATGATCACAATTAAAGGAGATAAACCATCTAGAACTACAAAATTCATATCTGTGATGAAAACTGCAAGTTGTATAAGAAAATGTTCTATAGTGTATTTGATTTCTATAATCACTAACACTAAAGGAAAAGAACTAAAAGATATTCCAGTAGTATCTCAGTTTTCAGATGTTTTTCCAGAAGAATTACCAGGACTACCTCCAGACAGAGAAGTTGAATTCAGAATTCATTTGCTACCAAGAACATCACCAATTGCCAAAGCACCTTATCGGTTGGCACCTGCAGAAATGCAAGAATTAAAGAAACAATTAGACGAATTGTTAGAAAAAGGATTCATACAGCCAAGTTCGTCGCCATGGGGAGCGCCGATATTGTTTGTTAAAAAGAAGGACGGATCAATGCGTTTGTGCATTGACTACCGTGAACTAAACAAACTCACGATTAAGAATCGGTACCCATTACCGAGAATCGATGATCTGTTTGATCAACTGCAAGGAGCTCGATTTTTCTCTAAGATTGATTTAAGGTCAGGATATCATCAATTAAAGGTACAGGAAGAGGACATTCCTAAAACCGCATTCCGAACGAGGTATGGTCATTATGAATTTACTGTCATGCCATTTGGTTTAACCAATGCCCCAGCCGCATTTATGGACATGATGAACCGAATATGTAAGCCATATTTGGATAAATTCATAATTGTATTCATAGATGATATTCTAATTTATTCTAAGAGTAAAGAGGATCATGCAAAACATTTGCACATACTTTTAAGTTTGTTAAGAAAAGAAAAGCTTTATGCTAAATTTTCTAAGTGTGAATTTTGGTTAGAACATGTACAATTCCTTGGACACTTAGGGGCTGTTTGGTAGCCTCTGAATGGTCATTAAGAGGCTACCTCTTAATGGAACCATTAAGAATTTTACCAATGAGAAGGTAGAAAAATCTGACATGTGATGATTACCATTCAGAGGTTACCTCTTAACCATTCAGACTTGAGGTTACCTCTTATTCATTCAGAGGTTTTAAACCATTAAGAGGTAACATCTGAATGGTCATTAAGAGGCTACCAAACAGCCCCTTAGTCAATCATGAAGGAATTCATGTAGATCCAACTAAAATTGAGGCAATTACTAAATGGAAAACCCCTGAGTCACCAACCGAGGTCAGAAGTTTCTTAGGATTGGCCGGTTATTATAGAAGATTTATTAAAGATTTTTCTAGAATAGCCATTCCTTTAACTAAGCTAACCTGTAAATCTGTTAAGTTTGAATGGGGATTAAAACAAGAAGAAGCCTTTAGAATCCTTAAGAAAAGATTGACCCATACACCTATATTAGCATTACCAGAAGGAACTGAAGACTTTGTAGTCTATTGTGATGCTTCCAAATTAGGTTATGGATGTGTGTTGATGCAACGGCAGAAGGTTATAGCTTATGCATCTAGACAACTTAAGAATCATGAAGAGAATTATTCAACCCATGATTTAGAATTAGGAGCTATAATTTTTGCTCTTAAGATTTGGAGACATTACCTTTATGGTAGTAAGTTTACCATATTTACTGATCACAAAAGTTTAAGGTATGTTTTCGGGCAGAAAGAGTTGAATATGAGACAAAGACGCTGGATGGAATTTCTTAGTGATTATGACTGTGATATCCAGTATCATGAAGGAAAAGCAAATATAGTGGCAGATGCTTTAAGTCGAAAGTATCATGAAAAGCAAAAAAGGGTACGTTCTCTTAAATTAAATCTGCAAGTAGATTTAAATGATCAAATAAGAGAAGCACAAGAGTCAATAATCAAGGATGATTCTGAGAAATTAAAAGGTATGCTAAAAGAATTAAAACAAGGAACAGATGGAATTTGGAGATTCCATGAAAAGAGAATGTGGATACCTAAATTAGGAAATCTACGTCATCGTATATTAGAAGAAGCCCATAAGTCTAAATATACGATGCATCCAGGAAGTGATAAAATGTACCAGGATTTAAGGAAAAATTTCTGGTGGATAGGAATGAAAAAGGACATAGCAACCTATGTTTCTAAATGTTTAATTTGCTCACAAGTTAAAGCTGAACATCAGAAACCCTCAGGTTTGTTACAACAATTAGAAATGCCAGTATGGAAATGGGAATTAATAACAATGGATTTTGTTACTAAATTACCCAAAACTAGGAAGGAAATGATACAATCTGGGTGATTGTAGACAGATTAACTAAGTCAGCTCATTTTCTACCAATGAAGGAAACAATTAGTATGGAACAATTATCTAAATTATATGTAAATGAAATTGTTTCTTTACATGGCATTCCTTTATCAATTGTTTCTGATAGGGATAGTCGATTTACCTCTCATTTTTGGTCAAGTTTCCAAAAGGCAATGGGAACCAAGTTAAAGCTAAGTACAGCTTATCATCCACAAACAGATGGACAAAGCGAAAGAACAATCCAGACAATGGAAGATATGCTTAGAGCTTGTGTAATCGATTTTGGAGGTAATTGGGACGATCACTTACCTTTAATAGAATTTTCTTATAATAATAGTTATCACACAAGTATCAATGCTGCACCCTTCGAAGCACTTTATGGACGAAAGTGTCGAACCCCAGTCTGTTGGGCAGAAATTGGGGAAAAGCAACTATCTGGACCTGAGATAGTACAGGAAACAACTGACAAGATTATTCAAGTCAAGGAACGAGGCCTAGCGCCGAAGACGTAGCCTAGCGCCGAAGACGAGGCGGATGTGGCATGTCCGAAACATGGTTGATACGCCGCTGGTACTTCCTATATATAAGTGTTTCTTGCATGTTACCGAACCTTCGTACCACGCGCTAAGTGAAGTTCATAGTTTTGTAGGCTCGGGTTGAAGTTGTTAAATATATTTAGTCAATCTATGTTGTTGAATCTATTTGATTAGTCTATGTTGTAAATCTAATGTTGCGGTTAGCGAAGCATGACACCGGTGATGAGATGAACGTGGCATGATCGAAGCATGATGGATACGCCGCTGGTACTTCCTATATATAAGTGCTTCCGTCGTATTGCCGAACTTTCGTAGCACGTGCCATGCGGGATTTCGTTGTTTGTGGCTTGTTAACACTAATCTATGTGAAACTATTTGAAGTCTATGGAAATCTATTGAATCTATGGGAATCTATGTGAATCTATTGGGGTAATCTATGTGAATCTATCGGGTTAATTTACATATGTATGTTGAGTGTGTTTTGCGACACGTAACATGAAACCGAGTACGAGGCAGAAGGGATGTGCCCGAAGCGTGGTGGATACGCCGCTGGTACTTCCTATATATAAGCGTTTTTGACATGTTGCCAAACTTCGTACAACGTGCCATTCGAAGGTCGTGGATTTGCGGTGTTAAATCTATGTGAAACTTGAGTCTTTAATCTACGAGAATCTTGTTGAATCTTGAGCCTTAATCTATCGTGTGTGAATCTATACTGTGAAACTCTAGACTTATATAATCCTTATGTTGGATCTTTAGGATGTATTCTCGTAAGCTATCCGACACTCTCAAGAGATCCAGGGAAAAGTCTCAGAAAAAGATGATGTCCTTCATGGCCGACCAGATTGCTTGAGTCGTGCCAAAGATCGTCTCTGAGATCCAAGGATCAAACACTCATGCATCCTCTGTTGACTCTAAGACGGAGAAAGAAAAGTCCACCAAGTTCAGCTACAAACATTTCATCTCTTGCAACCCTAAGTCTTTCACGGACAGTGATGGAGTGACTGCTATGCTCGAGTGGTTTGACAGCATCGAAGTTACCTTTATTAACAGCGAGTGTCCAGAACAGCTAAAGACTAGGTGTAACAACCCTCGGTAAAACCAACACCCTCATAATATTTCGACACTCCATTATATAGTAAAATGTCCCAACATGTTTTATATTATACCCCGTATGTGAAAACCGAGCCCTAATTATATTATAGTATATAAAATAAATCAAAAACATGAAATATAGGGTTGAGGCGGGCCGCGACATACTCTACCCTTAGTTTACGCGGGCCGTATCAAGGCTGGACTTGACTGCGCTGACTTCTTAAGTTGAAGCGGGCCGCGTAAGGGTGTATAGGTCTTTGACGCGGGCCGCGACAGTTCATAACACGCGATTACACCAGAGGCCGACACGTGTCGACATCGTGGCGGATCTACTAGCTGACCCAGCTAAGCTATATGTTGACCGATGTTGACGCGGGCCGCGTAAGGGTCCCTTGTCTTTTACGCGGGCCGCGACAGGACCAGATTACACAACTATAAATAGATGGCATCAGTTTTCAGTTTTCGTCGCTCATTCTCAAATCTCATTCTCGAATTATGAAGTTATAGACATAATATTTTGGGTATTATACCCCTAAATTAGCGAGGTTCTGCTCCGTTGTAAGTATTATAACCCCAGTTTCGTAATAGTTACGCTGCCCGATTGATTTAGGGTTCCGTAACAACTGTCGTGGTTCTGCCCGACGTAGTTGTTGGAATGCCGTCTCGGGGAGGGTATTATTAATATTTTCAAAGGGTTATGATACTAACCAATGTACATTTGTATAAATTATAGATTATACCCAGGAAATCCCTACGAAAAGCCTAAGATAGCAATGTGAGTAATCTCCTTTTTGTTAACAGTTTTTACAAAACCTTAAATGTTGTACAATGCAATTAAGCAGTATGTGAGTCTTTGTAATTCTTAAATTACTGCCGGTATTTGGGGTTTTGTATACAAAATTATTACTTGCGAGTAGTAAGTCGGAATGACAGTACGTTACCATTGGACGACGAGTAGCCAATGCGTAATATGACCCACAAGTCAAGGATTGACAGTACTGATTGAGTAATTGGGTAGAAATAAACAATGTGATCGCTCTCAATACTGTGTTAATTGATAAAATATTTCTTGATTAAACTGGGATTCACTCACCAGTATTTCCCGCTGACAAAATATTTTTAAAACATGTTTCAGGTAACACAATGTGAAAGCCAACTGGGAAAAAGCCAGCTCGAGAGCACTGACGGCTTGGAAAATAAGTGGCTATAAAAGTTATCTAAGAAACAATGTTTTAAATTAAATAAAATAGGGTTTATCCCTATAAATGTATTGTAATAAGAAACTTGGGTTTTACCCATGTGTTTATTAATATTAATTATGGTGGTTTTACTCTGATAAACATTTCCTAACTACGGTCCTGATGAAATTTCCGCTGCAAGATTTAACAAACCGATACCACCACACTCTGAGTTCACGTCCGCCCATTCCCGGGGATCAGGGATCGGGGGTTGTGACACTAGGAGTGTGACGGGAATGTTTCAAGGCAGAGCTTTGGAGTGGTGGTCAAATGAGAGAAACATCCGTTCGAATGAAGAAGCCTATGCTCTTCCATGGGCTGAGGTGCAAGAACTGATGATGCTTGAATTCTGCCCTCCTCATGAACAACTGAAGCTTGAAGAAGAGTTCTGGCACTTGAAACAGATTGGTGATGATAATCTGGCTTATACTACCCGTTTCAAGCAGCTCAGCTTGATCGTTCCTCACTTGGTTTCTACTCCTATGCGAATGATAACCAAGTACATCAATGGTCTACCTCCTGCTATACGTGATTCTATTGAAGCAGCTCAACTCGAAACTATTGAGGAAGTCTACCGTCTTGCAGCTAGTCTCAACAACAACCGTGTTCGTGATAAACAGTTTGCTAAAACTGCTCCCTCCAAGTCTGCGCATCAAGTTACCCAGCAGCCAAGTGGCAGCAAGAACAAGAGGCGAAAGTCTCAGGGTTCAGGATGCAATGCTATTGTTCCTGCTGCGAATTCTGCTGCTAAGCCTGCTCCTGCTGCTACTATTCAGAACCCTGCTTCCCCTGAAGCCAAAAAGCAGTACTCTGGGTCCTATCCCAAGTGCACCCCTTGTAACTTTCATCATCCTGTAGCTTCTGCATGTCGTCTGTGCACCAATTACAATCGCTATGGTCACACGACTCCTTACTGTTGTCAAGCTAATCCAGCTCAACCCGCTCAGCAAGCCCCAGCTCACGTAGCTATACCAACTCTCCCAGCTCATCCGCAAAATCCTAAGCCAGTCAACGCTGTTCGTGCATGCTACAAGTGTGGAGATACTACCCACCTTCGTAACGAGTGTCCTCAGCTGAACCAGGATCAACAGCCAGCTGCTCGTGGATGAGCGTTCAATCTTAATGCTAATCAAGCTCGTAACGACAATGATGTCGTCAATGATACGTTTCTTGTGAATAACCTTTATGCTTCGATACTATTTGATACTGGTGCCGACAAAAGCTTTGTGTCCGTAGAATTTGAATCTTTGCTAAACTGTGCACGCTCTATGTTACCTAAGTTGTTTTCGGTAGAGATTGCCGATGGAAAGTCTATTCTAGTTGATTCTATCCTCTGTGGTTGTTCCTTGATTCTTAATGACCACGTGTTTACCATTGATCTAATTCCCATGCAATTGGGTAGTTTCAATGTCATTATCGGTATGGATTGGTTGCGTATGAATCATGCCGAGATTGCATGTCATGAGAAGTTTGTTCGTCTACCTCTACCGTCTGGTGATATTTTGCAGGTCTATGGAGACCGACCTACAAAAGGACTGAGGCTGATGTCATACACACAAGCGAGCAGGTGCTTACGTAAACGGAACTTTGCTTTCTTGGCCCATGTGGTGGAACAAAAGAGCAAGGGGAAGAACATAAGCGATGTTCCAGTGGTGTGTGATTTCCCCGATGTCTTTCCTGAAGATCTACCTGGTCTTCCACCTCCTAGAACCGTTGATTTTCGTATTAATCTCATACCTGGTGCGACTCCTGTCGCCAAGGCCCCGTATCGTCTTGCACCTTCCAAGATGCAAGAGCTATCTAGTCAGCTTCAAGAACTACTCGACATGGGATTTATTCATCCAAGTACCTCCCCGTGGGGTGCTCCAGTGTTATTCGTCAAGAAGAAAGATGGTTTGTTCCGTATGTGTATCGACTACCGTGAACTTAATAAGCTTACCATTAAGAATCGTTATCCTCTCCCCCGTATCGATGATCTATTTGACTAACTACAAGGCACGTCCTATTTCTCAAAAATCGATCTTCGCTCTGGCTATCATAAGCTTCATGTACTCGAGGATGATGTACCCAAAACCGCTTTTCGCACTCGTTATGGACACTACGAGTTCGTGGTCATGCCTTTTGGATTGACCAACGCATCCGCTATGTTCATGGATCTCATGAATCGTGTTTGTAAGCCTTATCTTGATCGTTTTATGATTGTCTTTATTGATGATATTCTCATTTATTCTAAAACTAAAGCTGATCATGCTCGTCATTTACGCATGATGCTTGAACTCTTACGTGGTGAACGTTTGTATGCTAAATTTTCTAAGTGTGAGTTTTGGATTAATGAAGTGCAATTTCTTGGTCACGTCGTTAGCAAGCAAGGTATTCATGTTGACCCGTCTAAAATCGAAGTTGTGAAGAATTGGAGAACGCCTAAATCTGCATCTGAGATTCGTTGCTTCCTAGGGTTGGTGGGTTATTACCGCCGATTCATTTCGGACTTCTCTAAGATCGCTATTCCTCTTACTTCGTTGACTCAGAAAGAGAGGCCGTTTGCTTGGGGTCCTGAGCAAGAGGAATCTTTCCAGACTCTTTTGTGTAATGCTCCTGTTTTAACTCTCCCTGATGGGAATGATGATTTCGTGGTATATTGTGATGCCTCGAACCGTGGTTTGGTTTGTGTGCTCATACAGCGGGACAAGGTTATTGCTTATACCTCTCGTCAACTCAAGGTACATGAGAAAAACTATACTACTCACGATCTGGAGCTTGGTGCAGTTGTGTTTGCGTTAAAGATATGGCGACACTCCTGTATGGTACTAAGTGTGTGGTTTTCACTGACCATAGGAGTCTTAAACATATCTTTGACCAAAAGGAACTGAACATGCGACAGAGACGTTGGGTGGAATTGCTCAACGACTACGATTGCGAAATTCGCTATCATCCTGGCAAGGCGAATGTAGTGGCCGATGCTCTTAGTCGTAAAACTCATGTGAATGCTATTCGTATCTCTAGTAATCTTCAGGCGTGTATTCGTGACGCTCAGTATTCGTCAGCAAATGAAGGAAGTCTAGAAGTGGAAATCCAAGGCGCTAAGATTGAGCAGCTTGAAACTAAACCTAATGGACTCCAATACTACCTCAATCGCATCTGGGTGCCGGATCGCGATAATCTTCGCGAGCTCATAATGAACGAGGCTCACAAATCCCGTTACTCTATTCATCCAGGAGCCGATAAGATGTACCATGACTTACGTATGACTTATTGGTGGCCTGGTATGAAGAAGGACATTGCTATATATGTTTCGAAATGCCTTACTTGCACGAAGGTAAAGGCTGAACATCAGCGTCCTTCAGGACTCTTAGAACAACCTGAAATCCCAGTTAGGAAATGGGATAGCATCGCTATGGACTTTATTACCAAACTACCTCGAACACCTTCTGGTCACGATAGTATCTGGGTGATCGTTGATCGTTTGACCAAATCAGCCCATTTTCTTCCTATTCGTGAAGATTACATAGTGGAGAAACTTGCTCGAATCTATACTGATGAGATCATATGCCGTCATGGCATACCTCTTGACATAATCTCAGACCGTGATGGTCGTTTTACTTCATGTCTTTGGAAAACCTTTCAATCCGCTATGGGTTCTCATTTGAATCTTAGCACAGCTTTTCATCCTCAAACGGATGGACAGACCGAGCGTACTATTCAAACCCTAGAGGATATGCCCCGTTCTTGTGTCATCGACTTTGGTGGTAACTGGGATGTACATTTACCATTGATTGAGTTATCGTACAACAACAGCTATCATTCCAGTATTCAGATGGCTCCTTTCGAAGCTTTGTATGGCCGCAAGTGCCGATCTCCTCTCAGCTGGCATGAGATTGGTGACAAGCAGTTTACTGGCCCTGAAATCATTCAAGAGATAACGGATAAGATTCTTCAGATCCGTGATAACTTGATCAAGGCTAGGAGCAGACAAAAGAGCTATGTTGATAATAGGCGCAAGCCTCTGGAGTTTGTTGATGGTGACCGAATTCTTCTCAAGGTGTCTCCCTGGAAGGGAGTACTTCGCTTCGGTAAGTAGGGAAAGCTCGCTACTCACTATGTGGGTCCTTGCGCGATACTCGAAAGGATTGGCAAGGTGGCGTACCGACTCGACCTACCACAGGAACTAAAAAACGTGCATCCAGTGTTCCACGTATCCAACCTACGCAAATGCCTAGCCGGCGAGGAACTACAGGTTCCCCTTGAAGACTTGCAAATAGATGAAGCTGTACATTTTGTAGAGAAACCGGTCGAAATCATGGATTAGGGTGTCAAGCGACTGAGGCGTAGCAAAATTCCCATAGTCAAGGTTCGATGGGAAGGAAAGCGTGGTGCCGAATTCACTTGGGAACTGAAAAGTGAGATGAAGGCCAAGTATCCGCAGCTCTTCGAGCAGTCTTCTACCTAGATTTCGAGGACGAAATCTCCTAAAGGAGGGGAGACTGTAACGCTTGCGTCCCTAGACTTTTAGCCAATTGTCACTTTTAGCCCCTAAACTATGTGATACTTGACACTTTGATACTTGGTGAGACTTATGCTATGAGACTCTGATTCTATGATGCTATGAGACTATGATTCTATGATGCTATGAGACTATGATTCTATGATACTATGATTCTATGAGACTTGATACTTTGGTGCTTGACTCTTGAGGCTCGTGAAACTTGAGACTTGGTTGAACGAGGAACTGGAGTTTTGTCACTGGCGGAAACTATGGAAACTTTTGTGTTAATGATATAATCTAGTTATGTGATACTATTACCCAATAATACGCAACACAACGCTTAATCTAACTCGTGAAACGAATCAAAGACGGGAACGCGGGAAGGATGGGATTGGCCAAATGGCAATCCGATCGGATGACCAACCGATCGGATGGCCATTCGACCGAGTTGCCATCCGATCCGCTGCACACCGTCTTCACTCACTCTGACACTATAAATAGGCCTGTCACATCACCATTCTCACTGATGTGACGCCTCACTCGAACCAGACGCACGCACTCCTCTTTTCTTCCATTTCTTGGTGATTTTGGTACGTTTTACACTAGATTCTTGTACATCTTTGAGCTACACATCATTCTCCACATGAATCTCCTTTGAAACCTCACTTTTCACCATGAAATCCCCAAGATTCAAGCTCTTGAAGGTGATGTCATCATGGTGGTTTATACCAAACTGCTATGTGATGTCATCTAGCTCAGATCTAAGGAATTTCATGCATTTTTTCTACAATATATCTTAACTAAATCTAAACCTTTTCAACTAAAACTCATGTTTATCTTCATCTTTTCTCAACTTTTCACTAAAAAACGGTGGAATCCGGATCTGAACGGACTGAAGACTTGATGATTAGTCTTAAGTTGGCTTGGAGATGGATTATTGCCTGAAAAAGGACGACCGGAGTACGGATTATGGCATAAGCACCATCACGAACAGACGGCTGAACGGACCGCGATGATTCCCACCCGATCAGATCGGCTGTCTGCTGATGTGTTTACCCTTGTCTCGATACGTACCATGTCGTCACTGTCTAAACAGAAACTTAGAAACTTTACAAGTTAGGGAACGAGACAAGGACAACCCGATCGAGTGGCAATCCGATCGGATAGCCATCTGATCGAACCGCCATCCGATCAAGGGAACTTGCCTCTTAACCCTAACACTTGGACACTTGAATGTCTTGATCGTCGAATGGCAATCCGATCGGATAGCCATCCGATCGAATTGCCATCCGATCAAGCGTCATTGTCTCGTAACCTTAAACATTTTTTTATCTTTGATCGTCGAATGGCAATCCGATCGGATAGCCATCCGATCGAACTGCCATCCAATCAAAGTGACAATGTGCTTTGGAACTTTTCAACACTTAGAATCTTTTGAGACTTTGAATCTTTTTGAAAACTTAGAACTTTGGATCGAATGACAATCTGATCGGATAGCCATCCGATCGAATAGCCATCCGTTCCCTCCCCACACAATAGACATCCCAATCGGATGGCAATCTAATCGGATAGCCATCCGATCGAACAACCATCCATCAAGATGACTAATCCGACACTTGGTTGAAGCTCGTTATTCTGCCCGACTCTTATCTGTTGTAATCTAATCAGGCTAATTCTAAAGAGCTCCCTTTGATCCAATAACAGTTAGGCTGTTAAGCAATCACTGTCAGTATACTCGATCCCTTTTTTTTAAACTTTGGGATGCAACATACTGCGATACTTGAGACTTTTGGAAACTAAACTCTATCCTATGTGTACGTGAAACTTGTGATTCTTGTATTCTATTTGTGCTATGTGGACGTTTAATCCAGGGTGTGTAGTTCCGCCTTAACAATAGTAGCGCTATAGGAGATGCACCTCCCCATTATTCTCGGGGGTATTGTTAGGAGGATACTAGTTTTCCTTGAGACTTGGGAAAACACTAAAGCATCGGGAGACTTGGGCTATCACTTGTTGGACTGCGAACACTAGCATGGCTGAAACTATTTTGTTAACATTTACATATGGATATGAGTTGTTTTAATCTATTATTCTATTACTCAAACTTGTATACTCGCCAGTACGTTTTTGTACTGACTTTATTTTAATACATGTTGCAGGCTGAAAGGATGCTAGGATCCATGAAACAAGCTAGGATGAAACTTAGATACTCCACGTAGCTAAATCTAGAAACTATGAAACAATGATCATGTTTGTTTTGATACTATGTTATGGGTGGTTGATGTTTGTTTTAGACAATTGCTTGAAATCAATCTAATTTATAATGAAATTAATTAGTGTTGTGGAATCTCATGAGCAATCTGAACGCTTAGTGCTCGCACCCCGATGTTTTCGCCATCGGTTGGGGTATGACAGATCAGCCTATGGATCCATGTGTGTGAATGATTAGTGACACAAAACATTAAATGGTTAGTTAAATAAGTATAACTACCACATAATTACACATTGAGCTTTTACATGTATTTGATAAATGAAATATGTAACACAATGAGATAAATGACACATGACACACACCAAAACATTTATGTTGTAAAAAAGGAAATTATAAAAAACCTACTCGCGGGTTGCGTATTTTTTATTCCGTGTAATAGTGTACGAAAAATGAGAAAACTCTAAGAGACGAAACTACTCTAAAAATATTATGTAAAAAAACGAAAAAACCACAGTAACTCATTGCAAAACTACAACTTATGATTTGAGAGAAGAGGGGAAATGAGAAACCACAACCCATAGTTTTAAAGAGAGAATCAAGTACTCCAATAATACTATTTTAGTTAATATTTTTTCACTCATACTCTTTTGGAAATTCGTGTAGTAGCTTCTATGGAGTAGGAGCATAAAAACATTATATTACCTATATATTAATTTAAAAAAAAACCACTTAGAAACACTATTCAATTTTTTTTTGATTTTTGTACTTCTTTTTATACTCTTCAATTTTTATTTACTTGAACCCATTTTTCTTATCTTTTATACTTTTAGTCCTTATAGTTTTCATCTTATACAGGATTCTTATAGTTTTCATCCATTACATATTTGTCACAAACTCTTTTTATCACTTTTCAAATTTGGTCCTTGTACTTTATATCTTTTACTTATCATTTTACGATTTATTCTAAATTTTCTGAGTTAACATGCTGAACGCGCATGTGATTCGACGTTTTTACGTCTATTTTTACGGTTTAACAACTCCGTCAAAACTCGTGTGGGTCCTAAGCTGACTTAGTTATTCTTTTTTATATTTTATCTTTCGGTCTAATTTTTGCGAGTTACGCGCTTTAAAGTGTATGTGTGATTCATCATTTTTACATTTACTTTTTGTTTGGCTCAACGGTCTTGTCGCAAAGCACGGGTCCTAGATACTAGTTATTATGTATATTACAATTACTAACTTATGTGAATAGTGTTTGACTTTTTTTTTTTTTTTGTCTTTTTGGTTTTTTTTTTATACTTTTACCTTCAATTTTTAAGATTGACATTTACAACCCATTAACTTTTCTAAAAACTTTGTAATCGAGTTTTACATGTTTTTTATGTATGTATCGGCGTAAAATCACGTTAATTTACGTTTCGACGTAAATTTTTCTCGAAAATGAGTTGGGCCAAATATAATTTGTTTTTATGCTTATTAAAATGTACGTTTTCAGTTGGTCTACGTTTTGAAGTTTTTTTTTTGTAAACCAGTCGGGTCAGATATAATACGTTTTCACTAGACGATATAAATTCGAGGTACTAACATTTCAACGTGCGGGACAACTTACTAGTTGAATACATGTTAAAAAAATAAATGAGGCCGGGCTTTTTGCTATGGAGTAGGAGCATAAAAGCATTGAATACACATTAAAAAAAATAAATGAGGCCGACAGTCGTGGGCTAAAGCCATCATTAGAAAATGCCGATGCTAACTTGGGCCTCAAGCCCAGGTTGTAAGAAAACATAGCAACTAGGATTGGGTTGTCCGCTAAATATCATGCCCCTTTTGTTTGGAAAGATAACCCATGTCACCATCACCCGGTACTAATACCTACATAAGATATGGTTTTTTCCCTCCATATCTGTACCCGAATCCTACCCAGTTCCATTCAATACCCGATCATACCAGGACCCTAATTCATCCCCGAAACCACGTATTAAAAAACCCGATTTGTGTAGCTTTGTTGTCACGTACGCTAATCAAAATATTTAGTACCTGATTTGTGCAGAAATTCTAGTTATAGTAATTAAAATTCTGAATATATCAAATATAATAACATTCAGAGCTGACGTATTTGTTGTGTTATTTTGACAAAAGCTACAAAATAAAAAAAAAAGTTATCTTACACAATGTATTCCAATATGCACATGAGATCCTTATATACGGAATCCGGGTTTCTCATATCACCCAAATCACAAAGATTATACTTGACGACTATGTTTGATTAGAGGTTCGTATCGAACATGACGCCATGGTTCCTTTAACAAGCAATATTTAGTGATAAAGCAAGACATGTTCGTCCTAAAAATGTTTAATCAATATGGAAACAGGTTAAGAGTATAAATCAAGATGGAGAAAACATTTTGTTTGTTTTGTAACTTATTTGGGGAATACAATCGCAATTAAAAGATAACATTTGTGACCAGATGTTGTAATGGGTGATTCCACTACCCTGGCAGTCGATTGGTTTTTTTTTTTTTTTTTTTTTCTAAACTGGACTGATTTATTTAATTAAAGATGTATTTGGGTTGGTCTTGATTTTATTAACTTATTGGGCTTGATGGAATGAATTCAAGTTTTATTATGTTTTATTAACGGGGTTAGTGTGCTAACTTGTTTACATAATTGGGTTGGGTTTCAATCCGTGTTCACAATTTTTTTAATATAAATTCCTAACATTTTTTTCTAAGGAGTGCGGACGAAAATTTCCAAGGGGTGCGGTCGGGATTTTTTGCGGAAAATACCACTAATATTTTTTCAAGGGGTGCGGCCGCTCACCCCCGCCACAGGGTAGATCCGCCCCTGGTTCGAACCCTTGTATGGTCAGTTCACATGTTTTTTTTGGTCAAAACGAAAATGTGTTGATATGGGATTCAAACCTGATTCTGTATTGTAACACCTCGTAAAATCGTGTCCAATGATGTGGTGACACGTGTAATGAACCCTAATAAAGTCAAACGTTGACTATGAGGGACTAATTTCGTAAAAATCGAAAACTATGAATATAGAAGGACTGAAAGTGTCAACATGCCTAATCTAGGCCTCTGAGTGACCTTATACGATGTCCGTATTCTCAGGCGAGCCACTTGTTGGACAAAAGGAGCCGGTTGCGTAATTATTTGAAAGTTGCGCAATGAAGGGTTAAAAGCGTCGACATGTTAATTCATACCTCTGAGTGACCTTTTAACAAACCCGAGAGCTTCATTATGTTTCATCATATTCTCGGGAATGCCTAATATCGGCTATGCAAGGCTTTTATGCCAATTAGTGAAGTAACGCGCAAGTTTGTAAGTTAGAGGGGTTAAAAGCGTCAACATGTTTAATTATACCTCTGAATGACCTTTTAACGAACCCGAAGCATCACGATGTATTATAATACTCTTAAGAATGCCTAACATGGATTAGATAAGGCTTCGATGCTATTAAACGATGATATGCGCAAGCTTGCGCATTAGAGGGACCAAAAGCGTCAACTCTTGAATCTACGCCTCTCGGGGACCCTTTTAAGCGAACCGGAGCATTTTAAGAATTGGACATACATTCGGAGATGCCCATTATGGGCTATGGAAGGCTTGGATATCATTAAACGGCATTTCGCGCTACTTAGTGCAATTAAAGGACTAATTGCGTCAAACTGCAAATATAGGTCGAATCATTTGATAACGGACCTTCCGGAATATGTCCATGAGTTAAACATACCCTATTTATCCTTCTTATAGCTTAGATATAGGCTTAGAGGTGTTTGGTGCGCAGAAATAAACTTTTATGTCATACAGGGACTAAAAGTGTCAAAAAGTGCACAAGTTTGCACTTTCGCGCATATCTCGCATTCTGAATATCCCCGGACACCCAAAAATTTATGTAAGCACTAAAATATTTTATTTTAGTGTGTGGCATGATAAAATTCCACTCGTCGCGTGTTTTGGACCATTTTTAGCGTCCGTTCGTGTTTCGTCGTAATTAAACGCATAACGCGACCGTACGGCCAAACGAACCGACCTCCGAGATACTTTCGGTCATATTTTGAGTCCTCTAAACTTAATTGACCTTGTAGAGCCTTAAACGTGGCTTGGCGGGCCTCAGATGTGTCAAAAATGGCATTTGGTATGTGCAGGGGCTGAAACTGCCAAGCTGCCAAACTTATTTTTCTGGACCAGACCCCGGGCGGGCCGCGTGAGCCTGGGCTGCACATCTACGCGGGCCGCGAGGCCCAGACCTGCAGATGTTTATTTTTTTTTCTTTTCCTGTTTTGCTTGGTGACCACTCCAATCCTTCTAAGCCAATCATATTCGATCCCTTGGGCTCCAAACCAGTTATAGCAGCTGTAATAACAGGTGTAAGGACCTGATTAATCCTCCTAACACTTATCTTGATCCAAATTCCAACCCAAAACCTATAAATACTTGATGCTCTCATTCTTTTCTTCACACCATTTTTCATTCCATCATTCTATCTCTCAATCTGGAGCTTTAGGATCTGAATGGGACTTGTATTCTTGTAGAAAAGATAGCATGGACCATTTGTAAGTGTCCTAGCCCACCTTATAGTTCAGATTTATATTTTAATAACCGAAAAGTCAAGTTATCATGTAATAGCTTTGACTTTCGGTTTATACTCTCATGGTCTAGCCCCTAACCGAATTGAAAGTGGGTATAAGACCATAGTTAGGTAGGTGATTAACCCCTGAAAGGGCACCTCCTAATTCCTTCGTTTGCTTAGTTAATTGTCGGGTCAAACCGTTTAGGTAAAAAGTCAAACTTGGCAGATTTGTGCATATTAATTAAACCATAGATGCAGAAGTTATAAATTATATTTTAACACTCTAATAACTTGGTAATGATTATTAAAACATGTCTAAGTTGGTCCAACTCAACAATTCTAAGTTTAGGGTCGGTTCACAACCGAAAGTCGCAAAAGCTTGACTTTGCTTTGACTTTTCAGCTCTGGCCCGATTAAGCTTGATTCTTCCATGTTTTAAGCTTTCATTAGGACCATATTATTCAGTAGTATAACCCTCTGGAGTTATATTGCATGGTTCCTTGTGGTTTGAATTATACGCTAGTTTCCGCTATTATGCTTATAAACGCCCATTTTGCCCTTTTGACATAAGAATGAGATTTTTAGAAATGTAAGAGGACAAAAACCTTTGTTACTGATATATAAGCTTGTCCCGAAAATTTGACATCAGTTCTTGGTCCCAAATAGGAGTTATGCTCGATATCGTAATTAGAAGCTTTTAACTAAGTAAATTGCGATATCTTGTATAAAGCATGTTTAAACTTGGATTTTGACCCAAAACTCACTACCTACTGTTAAGATATTATTTTTAGGGATTGTTGGAGTTATTGATCAGATTATAAACTGATCATGTCATAGAGTTCTTGTATTATTCGGTAAATGACGATAATACCCTTTTCATGCATAAGATGAGATTTACAAATGATTTGAATGCCAAACCTTTTCCTACTGATTTCATATATTAAATAAATTATTTTGAGCATTCAAAAACGGATCAAAATCTCAGATTTCCATAAAACCCCTTAATTATCGTCAATTAGCGATTTTTACGCTATTTAGGTGCATAATATGGTTTTAAACCATGATTAACACCTAAGACTTGTTAGCTACTGAAATTTTAAATAAATTTTAATATTATTTCAGTAGGCATAAGACGTGAACTCAGACTTCCAAAAATGTCCGTAAAAGCATATGTGAAATGACCAAAATACCCTTTCGGGGCATAGTTTGGCCATAAATGGTAAACCTCACATATGTATGATATCTTACTGATGTAATGAGATAAATTAAATATTTTTACTGATTAGAAGGGACCAGAACTACAGTTTGTCATAAAATCTCTTTTATAAGTATTAAAATTACCAAAATGCCCTTACGGGACTTAAAATGGTTTTAAATACTTTTTGGGCATATATGTTGACATCCTACTGATGTATTGACATATTCTAAGCATAATAACATATGGAACTTGTATATGATTCATTTGGTTACCCGTTACGCATTCTACGCGTTCGGATCGGTTTATGTAACTAGTTTACGTATGTTTGCCGAAACGGGTTTAACCTTATCGTTTTTATCTCAAAATCCGGAATGTGTTTAGTTTACCCATAATATACAAGTGTCCAAACTTGTTGGGTCTAAATAACATTCTATTCCGGTCATCGCTTAATCTAGCGTATCGTATAACTTTAGATACTTTAAGCTAGCCGGTCTAAGTCCGCGACTTAAATATAGACCGTTAGCATTCTGAATTGGTTATATATTACCATCACTCCAGACTAGAGCCACCCGGTAAAAGCTACCTGCATTTAGATAGATTGGATACGACTGAGTTATTTTGCTGTGAATCAAGTATTAGCTCAGGTAAATACTTTTAACTTATTTTCCCTTATACGGGCTTGGGATACGGTAGATTAATACCGCTTGGTCGGGTGTGGATCAATCAAATGCCGGATTGTGGCTAGTAAATCCACAAAACTTGTTTTGATACTGTTCTGTTGATGACTTAAACATTGGGGGTTAACGACCGTGTCCTGGATATATCCTTGGCTCATTCATTTGTAAATGGCCACGACTTATGCGCAGGGTGTAGGCATACACCGAAAAGATGCCAATAATAAATTGTTAATTACCCACAAGTTGGGGATGACTCCTTTATGGGTGTTAAAAGTGGTGTGTCGTTTAATCATGTCTCAGTCTCTGTACTGGGCCCCAGATGTACGGTAAACATGTAATTCAGTATACAAGATTTTTATTAAGAATTGTCCCAAGTTATAAAAGGTTTTGTGCCTTGTGCACTTAAATCAATTTTCATAAACTCTTTTCAAATGAGTCGGTTAAATTGTATTTACCAGTGAAAACTGACGTATTTTCAAAAGGCTAAGTGGCAGGTACTACTCGTAATAGGCTGGGAGTTGCTCGGTGTCGAAAAAGAGGATCTTGCAAAATCCTTAAAGATGCCATAAAGTCTGCTAAGCTTCATTTTAAACATTCTGTAATGATCCTCCTGTGGATTTGATATTACAGACTCGTCTATAATAAATACTTTGATATTTTCAGACATTTGAGTTTGTAATAATATTTTATATTCCAAGACTTCCGCTGTGCTATTCTGTGTGTGTTTGACCATGATGATATCAACTACGTCACGATACCCCACCGGGCCCACCGGTGATATGTGGAAATATTGGGGTGTGACATGTACATGGAAGGAAGTGTTACACATTCAAAACCGAGTTTGCAAAAAACAACAGTAACATAAATTCATGCTTAAAAAGCAAAGTGGGAATTGGGGATAAGACTATGTTCTGGGAAGATACTTGGCTGGGAAATGAACCACTGAAGACTCAATACCAGGAGATATACTAACTAGCTATGGAAAAAGGGGCACTCGTAAAGGAATATTATAAGGCACATAATGGAGATCGTATGTGGGAATGGGCATGGTTGAGAGCACCAGAAACCGAGAACGAAAAAATGGAGATGGAGGGGCTGAATGATCATCTTATACAATATCCGATACGGGAAATAAGCGATACGTGGTATTGGAAGGACGAGGACCAGTTGTCTTTTACGGTTAAAGCGGTAAGAGAAACGTTAGCACAACAATTGGACTTGAATATACAAGGTGGCGACTTCGTTTGGAACAAGTGGGCGTCCAGCAAAAGCAATATGTTGACATGGAGAGCTATTGACAACAATATACCGACATCAAAAGCATTAGGGGGAAGGGGGCTAATTTTGTAGAATAATACGTGCAGAATGTGTGATCTAGAGGAAGAAACAGCTGACCATGTGTTGCTACAGTGCAGGTTCGCAAAACAGATATGGGAAGCAGTCCTCGAGTGGCTGAAGTGCAGCGATTTAAACTTGGGAGAATCCTTGAAGCAAATGCTACACGGAGTAAACGATCTACAAAGGGGCCGCAACAAAAGGAAAATGATTCAGGCGGTCGTTTTACAAACAATATGGAGACTATGGAAAGTTAGAAACGATAAGATTTTCAATGGCAAATCGGGCGAAATTCAAAATGTGATAGAAGGTATAAAAGAAGAATCATACCATTATGTGAAAGAAAGATCAAGATTTAAAGCTATTTCGCGACAACAATGGTGGGATTTCAACTTTATAGCATAGTACTCTTGATGTAATTTTGTTTTGTTTTCGCTTTCATTGTACTGTAATGACAATCGGTGGCTCTCAGTTCCTGGCTAGAAGCTTTCGATTTTGTTTGGTTGAAATAAAGTCCCGTTTGCTATTAAAAAAAAAAATATATACCAACATATTTTTTTACATTTCTTTTTTTAATATTTTTTCATTGTTTACCATTGTTATTTACTTTAATTTTTTACATTTGCTTATTGTTATTGGTACTATACTGAGTGTCGTTGCTATGATAATACCTAGGGCTGCAAACGAACCGAACAAACATGAACAAGTCCTTGTTCGTGTTTGTTTGTTAAGAAATATATGTGTTCACGAACTATTCATGAACGCTTACCGAACAAGATTTTATGTTCGTGTTTGTTTGTTAAGGAAATGAACTTATTCATGTTCGTTTGTGTTTGTTTGTTAATTTTAGGCTACGAATGAAAACGAACGACAATGAGCACAAACTAATGTTCATGAACAGAAATACTAACAAACGAACACAAACAAACGTTCATGAAGAAAATATATAATACATTGACACTTATTAAATATTTTATTTGTCACAATTTTGAATTATTTAAATAAGGGGAAATGGACTGTATCACCCTAAACTATGCAAAATTGGCCAATACCAAGCCCAACTTTCAAATTGGCTCCCACCACCCTCTACTTAATATTTAAGTGGCAGTGTCACCCCTTCGTTAAATAATCACTAACTAGTTAGGTTTTTAATCCTACGTGGCAAAAGAGTTGTGACCTGGCGTGCCTACGTGGACTCACCCCTTACAACCCATTTATACTTGATAAAAACCCTAAATAAGTTGCATTTCAACACAAACACATCATCCCTTGCTAGAATTATCCACTACCTTATCTCCAAATCCTCTAAACACAGACCTCAATTCTTCCGTTTGCGATATGGGTTCGATTGTGTTGACTCAACTTGCCGGAGCGTGTTGGCCGGAGCGGCTGTATTGAAATCAGAGATGGATCAGAACCCGATGATGGGTCCGGGTTCCGGGTCAGGTCAGTTCCCAAGGTTTTCAAGTTGCAACGGAACGGGCCGGGTTAGTTGTCTTTGTAATCGGTGGTCGGACGGTGACAGAGGATGCCGGACTTGTGCTGGTTCTGGTCGGATGATGTGTAACAGCTGTGGTGGTTCTGGTATCGGTCGCCCTCTTCCGATTCGGATCTCGGCTCGTCCAAATCAACCATATTAGACCGGTAACCCTAATCCTCCAATCCTCCATCAATGGCGGCGATTCCACCATCCATCGACGCCGCCGTGGACGCCTGAAGCTTGTTGATGATTAGCTATTGGAGTTCGAATGGAATGTTGTCTGACATTGTGATTTTGATGATTGATTCTAAGGAGGGTTTACATAGAAATGAACTTTCTTTCTAGGGTTTATGAAATCGAATATCATATCAGAAGCAAAACGACACCGTATTGCTTAAAGCCATTAGAACCGGAGGTTGTTCCGCTTTCGCAGTATTAAGATGGTCGCCGCAGGAGGTGATCTGGTGGTGGTTGATTGAGTGCAAGTGATTTATTCTAGATCGTTTTAGCCTTTTAGGTTTTATGATTTTGAATTTATTTTATGATTGAATCTTTGAGTTCTATCTGATTAGTAACAAATTCTGCCATGTCATAAAAAACAAGCCACGTAGGCTGTCCACCTATTCATCCCCTTGCCACGTAGGATTAAAAACCTAACTGAGTTAGTGATTATTTAACGAAGGGGTGACACTGCCACCTAAACGTTAAGTAGAGGGTGGTGGGAGACAAATTGAAAGTTGGGCGTGGTATTGGCCAATTTTGCTTAGTTTAGGGTGATACAGTCCATTTCCCCTTTAAATAAAATGTAAAAGCTAAAAAACTAATGAACTATCGAATACAAACGAACATGTTACCGAACGTTCACGAACATAAATAAACGAACGCGCCCTCTGTTCATGTTTGTTCATTTAACTAAACGAACTAAATTACTTGTTTGTGTTCGTTTGTTTAATAAACAAACGAACACAAACGAACTTCCCGCCGAACAGTTCACGAACTGTTCGCCAAACGTCTGGTTCGTTTGCAGCCCTAATGTCGATACCGTAACAAATCAAAAAGATACCGATCGAATTTCATACCTCTAACGAACCGAAAGAATACCAATTGAATTACCATCCACCACACATGGGATACGGAAAAAATAGTAGCTCCCAAAATGCAAACTTACTACGGCCCTAGTATAATTATTTGCAGGTATAATATTATTGTTAACACGGATACATCACTACAGTCTACACAACCTTAGCCTATCAACTTGCTTATATACTATTAATTTTTATAGGTTATTTATTCATCTTCATCACTCAAAACAAACAATACCTGTCCGCTATATTAAAATCACATTTTTTTATTTTTTCTACGATAATTTATCAAATTTTAAACATATAATACTCCTGTGACTAATAAGAAAACACCAACGAGCATCATTCCATTATGCAATAAAAACAATAACAAAAGCATTTTGATATAAAGCCATAAAGGCAAGTGATATTATCTTGAATTGTGGCTGACGACGGGCCAATGGTGAATCCCATTTCTACCCGTTTTGGGCTGTCCATAGGCGGGCCCAACAGAGCATGAGCCCAACTAGAGCCTAACTTGCCCATTAAGGTTTCTCCTTCATAGAAACGAGCGGGAAACAAGAAGTCAGATCATGCAGGCGTTCATTTATGGTTGATAAGAAGGGCATCATGGCTGGCATCGTACTTTCTCCTCTGAAACATTAAATGACGCTGCCAATCCAACCGTTAGGGGTCAGACACGTGTCTGAGCCCCTCGAGGTCTTCCTAAATCCGTCGGATCATCCTAACAAAGAGTTTACATGCACGATAAGGTCTGGGACTTATATAAGGGGCAGAGAACGGTAACAAAGGCAGGTATCACCTCCGGAACTATCTCATTTACTACACTCTCATTTACTCTCCTCTCATTAATTCCGACCAATATTCTCTTACATTTAATACCCACACACGTATTTATTAGATTCACACCAAAGAGGAAACCTTCCGGTGATTCTGCTCATCGGGAGAAGCTCCTCTCATTTTCCGGCAAGTTTACTTACTCTCACGCCGGAGCTTGGTCACGGATCCCCCTCCCGGGGTCCCCCGTGACGAGGCTAACGGTTTATTCTTTTGTAGCTTCAAGGAGCGGGATATCTTGACGTCAGCGAAGATCCATTTAACGTCAGCCGGGATTTGGTTATTCGACATTGGCGCCATCCGTGGGACATCAACTCAACCGGTGTCTCCACACTGAACTCCGACGTCATAGATAACCCGTTTTAGGAAAGGCAGCATGGACGCTACACCCGGTTCACAGGTCATTCAAACGGTACAGAATGATCATGACAAAGTTACGGTGGAAGATATAACCAATGAGGAAGAGAATGAGAATCAGACGGAATTGTTGGAAAAAGAGGAGACCATCACACCGGATTTTGTGGCCATGCACAGAGAGAAACTGAGAAAGTGTCTCAAGGACCTAGAAAGACAAGAGAAGCTCGACAGTATCAGGGCTAAGTTGTCGTTCGATACACCCTCTAATCAAGAGAAGGCAGACCCCCAAAGTAAGGGCAGTGGAAGTGACCCACTGGAAACCTTCATGACAACCCTTAGACAAATGTCCGCGGAAGAAAGGGAGGATCTCATTACGGGAAAGAAACCGGAAGGAAACGAAAAGGAAAGGGAAAAACCAAGCAACGACGGCCTGGATCAACCCTACCTCCCACGGGACTTAACTGAAGTCTCTAAATTTACCCGGAGGATAGCAGAAGCACCAATACCCCCTAAGACAAAGCTACCCCCAAACTTTGACCGATATGATGTGACAAGAGATCCTGAAGATCATCTCCATGCTTTCAGGGGGGCAGGGAAACTGGGACGGTGGCCCATGCCGGTCTGGTGCCACATGTTTGTGCAAACCTTAACGGAGGGGGCCCGGCTCTGGTTTGACAGCCTCCCTCCGGGGGGAATCGATAGTTATGAAGAGTTAAGCGAGAAGTTCCTCAGGAACTTTGGTCAACAGAGAAAGGTGGTCAAGAATCCAAACGAGATCCTCCATATAAGACAAAGGGAAAATGAGCGGATAGATCAGTACATGGAGAGGTTCATCAAGGAGAGCGTGAACATCAAAGATGTCCCGGAGGTCATGAAGATTAGCAGTTTCATAAACGGGTTAAAACATGCCCAGCTGTGTGAGAAACTGGGGGAGAAGTTCCCCCTCTCATTTGACAACCTTATGGACAGGGTCAGAGCCTTTGTCAGAGGGAAGGATACGGTCAGCAAAGCCAAGGAAACGGACATCACACCCCGGAGGATCGCCCCAGTCGCAAAGCCTCCTGACAAAGGTACACCCTACTCTAGAAAACCCACTTTTGATAGAATGTTGCATGACAGAGCAAGGCCCTCTTACTCCCCGTACAGACCTCGGGGGAGGGGTCCCCCTCCTTATTCTGATCATTTCACCCCTCTCACCAAAACCCCAAGCGAGATACTGGCCACTGAGAGGGTAAAGAACTCCTTCCCGAGGCCACCGCCCATAAAGCCCGGGCCGAAAGCACAACCAAACGAGTACTGTGAATTCCACAAAGGTTTCGGGCATAAAACCGATGACTGCATGTATTTAAAAAGAGAAATAGAGACTGCAGTAAAGACGGGAAGGCTGGCCCACTTGGTTAAGGAAATTAAGGAAGGGGGAGGGGACCGCAAGGGAAGAGATGTAAGGGAGCCTGGGAGGGCAGATGTTGATATGATTAGAAGGAGGAATGAATTCGATACCACCCGGGGTGTAAAAGCCAGGATCCTGGGCTCCCCGAACTGCATGAAAGCTCCCATCCTTATGCCATATCTGGAAGAAAACGAAGTGCAACGACTTCCCCTAAACATCTCGGCCATAATAGCTGGCCATAAGGTGTCTCGAATACATGTGGACGGAGGGTCCGGTGTCGAGGTGATATACGAGCATTGTTTCCTTAGGTTCGACAGAGATGTAAGAGATCGGTTGGAAGAAGATTCCATCCCCTTGGTGGGATTCAACAACAGCGAATCACACCCCTTGGGAAAGATCAGGCTCCCATTCACGGTTGGGGTAGGGGATCGGGTCCGAACGATAAATCTGACCTTCACAGTGGTCCGGGCACCCTCAAAGTACAACGCGATTTTAGGAAGACCTGGAATTGGAGACTTACAGGCACAGGCATCCACCCCCCCACGGAGCTTTAGTATTTCAGACACCGAAAGGTCTAGCATGGGTTAAATCTGCTTATGAGGTAATCTCTTCCGTATCCAAAGAGGAGGCACCTGAGAAACCCCAGAAAAAGGGAGTAGAAGAGTGGGTCCTTAGCGACAGGTTCCCAGAACAAACGGTCAAAGTGGGAAGCCACCTAAGCGACAAATGCAAGAGTGCACTGAAGGAGTTGCTTCTCCACAACATAGATGTGTTTGCATTTCAACATGGGGACATGACAGGAGTCCCCAGGAGCCTGACCGAACACCGGCTAAACACTTACACCTGGGCAAAACCGGTGAAACAGAAAAAGCGAAGCATGGGACCCAACAAGAGACGGGCTGCTTGTGAGGAAACCAGAAAACTGCTCAGGGCAGGGATAGTTAGGGAGGTGAAGTATCCATCCTGGATCGCCAATCCGGTTATGGTTCAAAAGAAAGACGGGGGGTGGAGAATGTGCATTGACTTTCAAGATCTGAACAAAGCATGTCCTAAGGACTGTTATCCCCTCCCGGAGATAGACGTTCAGGTAGACTCTTTGTCTCAGTACCCCCTGAAGTGCTTCCTGGACGCCTACAAGGGGTACCACCAAATCCAGATGTCAATGGAAGACGAAGAAAAGACTGCCTTCATCACAGACGAAGGGACATTCTGCTACACCAAGATGCCCTTCGGTCTTAAAAATGCTAGGGCCACATATCAGAGGTTCATGAACGCTTTGTTCAGGGAACAACGGGGAAGGAACCTAGAAGTATACGTCGACAACATTGTTATCAAAAGCCTGACGGGGATGGCCATGATAGACGATATAGCCGAGACTCTCAACACTATGCAAGATGTGAACATGAAGCTAAACCCCGGGAAGTGCTGTTTTGGAGTTGAGGAGGGGAGTTTCCTGGGAGTAGTGGTCACTAAGGGAGGGATCAAAGCAAATCCGGAGAAGACCCAAGCGGTGGCTGAGATGCGATCCCCCAGGTCCCTGAAGGACATTCAGCAGCTAAACGGGAGACTAATAGCGTTGAACCGTTTCTTATCAAAGGTAGCCGACAGGACCCTTCCCTTCATGAAAGTGTTGAAAGACTGCCTCTAGACAAGCAAGTTTAAATGGACCACAGAGGTTGAGGCTGCCTTCCAAGAGATGAAAGCTTACATCTGCAAGCTCCCAACGTTGGCGACCCCAGTACCCGGGGAGCCGTTGCTCCTATACCTGTCCGCCTCGAAAACGACCATAAGTGCGGTCATGATGGTAGAACGGGAAGGGAAGCAGATCCCCATATATTTCATCAGCAGAACACTTAAAGGTCCCGAAGAACGCTACATGCCTCTAGAGAAACTAGCATTGGCCCTAGTCTTCGCATCTCGAAGACTCAGGAGGTACTTCCAAGGGCTCAAGATTACCCTGATGACTGACCAACCCCTTCAAAAGGTACTCAGGAGACCGGAGCTGTCGGGACGGTTGGCTAAGTGGGCTGTGGAGCTAGGGGAACACTCTCTGGAGTTTAAGCCCAGGACGGCCATGAAGGGGCAGATACTGGCCGACTTTTTAGCAGAGGTACCCGAGGATGAAGAGAAGGAGCTTTTAAAATGGGAAGCCTTGGAGAAAGAAGAAAAAGAAAAGGAGGACAAGGCTGTGTGGAAACTACTCACCGACGGGGCCTCTAGTGAAGAAGGGAGCGGGGCAGGCATCACACTGATAAGTCCCGAGGGGATTGAGCTGACCTACGCCGTGAGGCTGGACTTCGAAAACACCAACAACACTGCCGAGTATGAGGCCCTCTTGGCGGGAATGAGACTGGCACAAAAAATGAAAGCAAGGCACGTGGAAGCTAGCACTGATTCACAACTGGTAGTAAAACAGTACCAAGGAGAGTATGAAGCCAAAGACTGCATCATGGCTCCGTATGTGGCGAAAGTGAAAGAAATTGCCAAGGCATTTAAAACTTTCAGACTGGAGTACATCCCCCGAGGAAGAAACAGAAAATCTGACGCTCTCAGTAAACTGGCCTCGGTGGCATTTGACCACCTCGTGAAAGAAGTTAAGGTGGAGGTCCTGACATCTCCTTCCCTTAACACGAAGGAGGTAGCTACAGTTGAGAGTACTCAGGAAACATGGATGACACCAATTATCAAGTTCCTCAGGGATGGAGTTTTACCCGAGGGGGAATGGGCAGCCAGAAAGATAAGGGTCAAAGCCCTGCAATACGAACTGATTGATGAGGAGTTATATCGAAGATCATATCTGGGTCCATCCCTGAAGTGTGTCGATATGGAAGAAGCTGAATATGTGGTTAGGGAGATGCATGAGGGGATTTGCGGAATGCATTCGGGCCCAAGGACGATAGTGACGAAGGCAATGAATGCAGGGTTTTACTGGCCACGAATGTACGAAACAGCATCCGAGGAAATCAAGAAATGTGATAACTGCCAGGTGCATGCACCAATGACCCACCGACACAAGCACCCCATGATACCGGTCTCAACATCTTGGCCATTCCAGAAATGGGCTATCGACATAATTGGGCCATTCCCGGAGGGCCCGGGAGGGGTCAAATATGTAGTGGTGGCTATTGACTATTTCACCAAATAGATCGAAGCGAAGCCCCTGGCCAAAATTACTGGAGAACAGATGCGGCGATTCGTATTAGACAACATCATCTGCAGGTATGGGGTCCCAAAGGAGCTGGTAAGTGATAATGGCGTCCAATTTGCTGGAAGACCTTTTAAGCCATGGTGCGAACAGATGCACATTCAACAGGTGTTCACTTCCATCACCCACGCCCAAAGTAATGGATTGGTAGAGAGAGCTAACCAAAGCGTCATCAAGGGAATGAAGGGAAGACTCGGGAGGAAGCAAAAGGGATGGCTGGAAGAATTACCATTCGTGTTATGGGCATACAGAACAACCCCTAAAGGTTGTAATGGGGAGACTCCTTTCAGCCTAACCTACGGGACGGAAGCTGTTATCCCAGCTGAGATAGGATCCCCAACTGCCCGAATGAGGCTCCGGGAGGAAGAAAATGAGCAAGACCTCAGGACAAACTTGAATCTCTTGGAAGAAAGAAGAGAAATAGCAGCAGTCAGGGAGGCCAAATACAAGAGACAACTGGAAAGTTATTACAACGCCAGGATGAAAAAGCTCAACCTCGTCCCCGGAGACCTAGTCCTAAGAGCAAACAAAGCAAGCCTGCAGGAAAGCACCGGAAAGCTAGGCCCCAACTGGGAGGGGCCCTACCGGGTCATATGGGCGAACGACAAAGGAACTTGCAAATTGGAAACACTTGAAGGTAAGGAGATCCCCAGGACCTGGAATCTCATGCAGCTTAGGAAATATTATGTGTAAGGGGTCCACCCCCAAGGAAAACGGCCAAGAGCCACTTTTGTAGTAGTTAATTATCAATCTGGGGTTCCCCCAAAGACAGATCTTTTGTAACAATTTATGACGGGAAGTATAAATCCCTAGGAAGTAAATGGAAAACGGACAGTCAACATGTCCCCTTTTGACAAAACAATGGATATTACACCTGGGCAGACGTGCCCAGGAACACCATTAAACCTAGTTAACAGGCAAACACACGTGTATAAGGCATCCCAAACATGCCAAAAGCCCGGCTGTGGGGCAATTAAGGGTCTAGCTAACCCAAAGAAAACGGACAGAACAAGTAAAAAACATAATGCCACATTATAAACTTGTCCATTGATTGGCCTCGAACAGACAATCATAGTTTAACAAACAAACAAAAAATACAACACGCTTCTGTAAACAAAACTACAAAAGGAAGTTTTCTTTATTTAAACAAAGTACATACACAAAGAAAGGCCTCAATAACCTTGGCAAGAGTAAACGACACACGAAATAACAAATATAGCGAAACGAGACAAAGACACAGCTCCTCGCTAAACAGTCTAAAAGTCTCCGGGGAAGCACCGAACTGACCCTCGGTAAAGGTCCCTGCAAAACAAAAAGCCACAACAAGAAACAAGGAAGCAATACACAGTCATAAGCTACATGATTAGATACTAAGGAGGCCCCCGACACGAAGGACCTCCTCCCAAGCAGTCAAACAAAATTCAAAAGTATCCTAGGGCAGGTAAAGTTGTCCATATTACAACCATATCGAAATGTTTAAATGTTTGAAGTTCACTGGGGATCACCCCCGGATAGAGATGGTGGAGACGAAGGACCGGCAGAGGAGAACAGGGCTTTTAACTCATCGATGGATATCAGGGGATGCTCCAGGATTTTCTCAAGGATGGCCGGGGTTTTACGCCCAAACTCTTCATTCAGCTTGGACAACCTCTTCTTTGCCTTGGAATTATAAAGAGGAGTCTCCTTTCTGCCCAGGCCCTGAGCGGAATAGGCATAGCCATCCTTTAATCCTGACTGGTAGCCAACATCCCTGTATGCCCTGTACACCTCCTCCAAGCCATTCTTGAAATCCTCCGACTGAGCAACAGCAGCAAGGAAGGCTCCAAAACCTTTAGTAATTAGCCAATGCTTTTCCCTTGCCAACCGCTGATTGTCGTCAGAAGTTATCCCATAGTCTGCATACATGGTGTTGAGTTGCTCCTGGGAAACGGAGCCAACTTCTTTAAATGCTTCAGCTCCGCAGCCAACTCTTCTTTCTCCTCCATCAGCACCGCCATCTCCTGCTCCCAGGCCCGTTCCTTCTTCCCCAGCACAGCTCCAGCCCTCTGAACAAAAGGTCGGTTTATAAAAAAAAAAGGGGGGGGGGGGAGGGGAGGGGGGAGGAAGGAAGGACTATATACCTTCTCATCCTGCAGCTTCCTCTCAGCTTCAACTACCTGGCACCTAAGACCAGCAGCAACAGATTGGGAAGCCTTAAGCTCAGCCTTGAGTCCTTCGTTCGTCCTCCTCAGGTCATCAACCCTCTGCAGCATACCAGCCCCCCTAAAAAAGCTCTCACAAAGAGACATACTATATTGATCTTCGAAAAGATCGTCCCTCAAAGCGGAATTTACAAATTTATGGGAAGGAGGGACGGCATGACTCAGGAAGTCCCTGGCAGCCTCGGGAGTCCCTATCACCGAGGACTGAGTTACCTTCCATTTAGGGACATAGATAAAGGGGACAACATCAGCAAACAGAGGGGCCAAGGGAGACCGAGGGGGAGGCTTCTGACCCCTGCAGCAAGAGAAGCATTAGAAATCAAACAGAGATAAAACAGAGTAAACAAAAAGAAAAAAAAGGGCTCACCAGCAGAGGGGCACTCATAAGGCTTGAAGACCTCAAGTGTTTAGACAAAGAGCCTTTAACCCCAGCAGGAGGAAGGTCAGAGACATCTTTCGACGAAGGGGGAGGCTTCTGACCACTGGCACTCCGAACTCTTTGACGAATGTCACGGGGAGCAAGGGCTGGCTGAGGACTCACATATTTTCTCTTATGAACTAGACAAATTTCCTCATCTTCATCAGCATGTTGATCAGAATGTCGAACAAGGGGAAGGCCAGGAGAACTTTCCTCCTCATCAGAAGGGTTCCCCTCATCACCACCCACAACAGTGGAACCCCCAGCTTGGGCGGACCCCCCGGTAGCCAACACCACTCCACTCCTGCTCAAACCCGGAAGAACTTCACCATCAACCACAAACCGCACATCCTTGGAATCTCCCTGGAGCAGTCCCCACAAGGTCAACTCTGCAGAAGAAAGGCACTAAAGATGACTACGAAGATGCAAAAAGACAAGGGCAAACAAATACAAACCCTAGACGAAAAAAATACCTTTTTACCGAAGAAGGCCTTGGGACGAACGGGATAGGAGGGGCTCAACCCCCCCCCCCCCATGGCCAAGATCCCTTCGGAGAAAGTAAAAGCCCTGGTAGGATGCTCGTGCATACGTTTCCACTGAACAGTCTCGTTCGCCGACAAGGTAGGGATAGCATCTTCGATAGGGGTATTAACATCCCTAGGCAAAGGGGATTCTGACATCATGGCGGCAGAAACAAAGATGAACCTGCTTTTCCAGTCCTTCGGGTAAGTGGAGGTCGGCATGAAAGAATAGCAGGGTTTTGACACATTGTTCTGTCTCTTAGCGAAGGTGTACCAATCCCCGTCGGAGATCAGCTTGTAAAACATACAGAATAAGGGAACGGAAGATTCACCGGAAATGGCGGCACAAGACAACTCGAAATGTACCACCCTCATCCATCCCAAGGGGTGCAACTGGGAATAGTGCACCCCAAAATGACGAAGCAGATCGATCTTGAAAGAAGAAAGAGGATATCGAACCCCACAAGAAGAAAAAGCCAGGGTATAAAGAGGGATCACATCCGGCGTGAACACCGCCGAATCATTCGGACCCGGCAAAGACGGAGAAAACTGTTCAGAAATGTTGTACGTTTCAACAAAGGACCTCAAATCCTTTGTTGTCAGAACCAATTTTATCATCGAACGGCCAGAGAGGCTCATGATTGAAGAGCGATGAGTGAAAGGAATTGCTATGCAGAAGAACCAGAGGAATTAGATAGGGAACTCAAGAAGGAACTGGATATTTAAAGAAGGTAACTGACGCACAGTAACCGTCCCATCACTTGTCCCTTCAAAATTTAAAAAGAGACGCACGTGTCCCTAAGGTATTAATTCCCGCCGTCAGAGAGCAGTCTAATGATGGCCTGAAGAGATAGTCCATGATGGTAAATCAGGAGTGGGCCCGTATCTGAAGCCCAAAAAAGTGAGCTTTCTTTTTTAAACAGTTATGATTCAGCCCCGGATCATGAGCCTCGGGTCTCAGAACCAGGGACTAAAGATGACTTGACGACGGGCCAATGGTGAATCCCATTTCTACCGGTTTTGGGCTGTCCATAGGCGGGCCCAACAGAGCATGAGCCCAACTAGAGCTTAACTTGCCCATTAAGGTTTCTCCTTCATAGAAACGAGCGGGAAACAAGAAGTCAGATCTTGCAGGCGTTCATTTATGGTTGATAAGAAGGGCATCATGGCTGGCATCGTACTTTCTCCTCTGAAACATTAAATGCTGCTGCCAATCCAACCGTTAGGGGTCAGACACGTGTCTGAGCCCCTCGAGGTCTTCCTAAATCCGTCGGATCATCCTAACAAAGAGTTTACATGCACGATAAGGTCTGGGACTTATATAAGGGGCAGAGAACGGTAACAAAGGCAGGTATCACCTCCGGAACTATCTCATTTACTACACTCTCATTTACTCTCCTCTCATTAATTCCGACCAATATTCTCTTACATTTAATACCCACACACGTATTTATTAGATTCACACCAAAGAGGAAACCTTCCGGTGATTCTGCTCATCGGAGAAGCTCCTCTCATTTTCCGGCAAGTTTACTTACTCTCACGCTGGAGCTTGGTCACGGATCCCCCTCCCGGGGTCCCCCATGACGAGGCTAACGGTTTATTCTTTTGTAGCTTCAAGGAGCGGGATATCTTGACGTCAGCGAAGATCCATTTAACGTCAGCCGGGATTTGGGTATTCGAAAGTGGCATCTGATTTGTAATATATCAGGTTAGATACATTTTTTGTTAAAAGGAAGATTTATCTTGGACGGTCCCTTAATCGTTAACGAACTTATGTCTTGGATAAAAAAGAGGAAATCGAAAGTTTTTGCTCTCAAAATTGATTTTGAAAAGGCCTACGACAACGTGAGTTGGAAGTTTGTGATCAACACTCTTATCCAAATGGGTTTTCCGAATAAGTGGTGTAATTGGATGTCGGGTATTCTCGCATCGGCTAGCTTGTCGGTTTTGGTTAATGGGGCCCCCACTTTTAAATTTAGGTGTGAAAAAGGTATGAGACAAGGGGACCCGTTATCCCCTTTTCTTTTCTTAGTGGTGATGGAGGCCCTTTCGTGTATGATTAATCGGGTTAAAGAAACGGGGATCATCAAAGGCATTGTTACTCCTAACAACGGTCCGGTCATTACTCACCTTTTGTACGCGGACAATGCTATAGTGTTGGGGGAATGGTCTAAAAGTGAAGTGGTGAACATCGTGAGAATCCTCCGGTGTTTTTATATGTGCTCGGGTCTCAAAATAAATATTGGTAAATCTAATTTATATGGCATTGGGGCAGATTCGGAGGAGATTGACGATATGGCCAATGAAGTGGGTTGTAAGTCGGACGCACCTCCGTTTAAGTACCTTGGTCTAAAAGTTAGAGCTAATATGAAGTGGATTTCCAATTGGCAACCGGTGCTTGATACGTTCCGTGCTAGGCTTGCTAAATGGAAGTCTCACATTCTTTCGATCGGAGGAAGGGTTGTCATTATAAAATCGGTTATGGAAAGTTTGCCAAGTTACTATTTCTCGCTTTACCAAGATCCTAAGAAGGTTATCTCGGATTTGGAATCTTTGATTAAAAAAATTTTGTAGGGAGGTTCCACCGAAGAAAAGAAGATGCATTGTGTGGCTTGGGATCGGGTTTCTTGTATCAAGAAAGACGGGGGTTTAGGATTGAGCAAACTTATGGATGTAAATATATCTCTCCTAGCTAAATGGGGATGGAGATATAAAACGGAAAGAAATAACCTTTGGAAAAAAATCATTGAGGCTCTACATTTTAGTCGGGTTGGATGGAAATGCATTCCTTTCAAAAAGACGCTTAGCGGTGTGTGGAGCAACATAGCAAAAATTTTTATCAACACAAAGATAGGAGGGTTACCGATTCGGAACTTTTTGAAAGGCGACGTCGGACGGGGTAACGAGATCTCTTTTTGGTTGGATCCGTGGGTGATTAATGAGCCATTCAAGACTAAATTCTCGGATTTATTCAGAATGGAGTCGGAAAAAAATGCTCAGTTGCTGATCGGATTCACTTTCACGGATCAGAACGTGTGTTTTTTTGGAGGTGGAAGGACTCGATGACTGACCCGATGTTGTCCTCTAATCTTCAACAGCTTCTGTCGATTTTGGAACCTGTCCAGTTCGCGGATTCTGAAGATAAATGGAGGTGGAACGCTGCTCAGGATGGAGTCTTCTTTGTTAAAGATGTTAAAAGACTAATTCAATCGGACCGAGTGTTGGGTAACAGGTATGTTATGGAATGGTGCAAATGGGTTCCAGCTAAATGTAACATTCATGCGTGGAGGATGGAATTGGATAGTATCCCGACTGGTGAAGCGTTAAGGAAAAGGAATATCCAGGTTGGCGAAGTTACCTGTCGTTTGTGTAATGCAGCCGATGAAACATCTGATCACGTTTTCATTGGATGTATCGTTGCTTTTAATGTTTGGAACGGTATTAGTAGGTGGTGTAAAATCCCAAACATATTTGCGTTTTCGCTCAAAGACCTCCTTGATGTCCACAAGAATCTTAGGGTATCGGAAAAAAAGAAAGACGCGGTTCACGGCATTATGACAATTGCTTGTTGGAGAGTATGGAGAGCTAGGAATAAGTTGATTTTCTCAAACTGTCCGATCAAGAAAGAAAGCATTCTCAATGAGGTTAAGGCTTTAGGTTTCCTTTGGTTCTCGAATAGGTCGAAACATAAAGGGATAGGTTGGGAAGAGTGGTGTTCCTTTGTAAATATGTAATTGTTTCTTCTTGTTTGTAGTGTTTGGGCAGCCCGGTTTGGGCCGGCTTGTTGTTAATGAAGTTTAAGTTTAAAAAAAAATACAATTTTTGTAAAACCACATTTCTTTTATCAAATTGATATAATAATTATGATTAACAATTTCCAAAATAAGTGAAAGTTGGTAATAGTTGAAAAAGAGGGAATTTGTCATTTGTGTTGATTTTTTTTTATAATCTATACAATTATTTTTAAACCTAAATAACTTTTATATAGCTTACTATTTTATAAATTAATTACAAAACTGAAAATTTTATTCACTGTTAATATTATTATTATTTTTTCTTTAAAGAAAATAACAAATTTTATAAGTTATGCTCTGTGCTATATAATTGCATGGTTATATCATGTACATGGTCCAGTTATCTCATTTATTACGTTGCGGTATATGTCTAGTGAATTTGTCAGAAAGTAAATGGTGTATCGGAAATCTAGTTACGTGGAGAAGTAAAAAACAAAAGGTAGTCGCCCTATCTAGTGCAGAAGTTGAATTCCGAGGGGTAGCACATGACTTGAACGCTTTTGATTGAATCTCATGTCCCTAAATCTTTCTGGCCAGAGGCGGTTGCAACCTCCGTGTATCTCCTAAATCGGCTTCCCACCAAAGCTCTTAAGTTTAATACTCCCTTAGATTGTCTATCTAAGTCTGCCAGTATTCCCCATCCTCTTGCACTTGAACCTCGAATCTTCGGGTGTACAACATTTGTCCACATACCAAAAACCAACAGAAACAAGCTTGGCCCATGTGCTGAGAAATGTGTATTTGTTGGCTATGGGATCGATCAAATAGGTTACCGGTGTTATAATCCAAAAACTCATCAAATGTTCACTACAATGAATGTTGACTTTCTTGAAACAAAATACTTTTATAACACCCAACTCAGTGGTCAGGGTGAGAATGAACGTACAGACATTCTGAGTTGGCTAACCCAACTTCCCTCATCTGAAGAAGTTGATCCAGAAAAACATCACAGTACTTCGAGTCAGTCACCTTCAAACACAGCCACACAATCTGCGGGGCACAGTACTACTGAAGAAAGTCCATCCAACGTGATACTAGAGGTAAGAAAAACTGAGAACCCTGAATGTACTACATCTTATAACTATGAGACAAAAGGGGAACACACAGAACCGACAACAACATAACCTACATAACATGTTGAACCAGATGTTGAACAGGTTGAACCAGTTGTTGAAGAGGTGGCACCAGTTGTTGAACATGTTGAACCAGGTGCAGCAGAGACAATCGGAAGATACTCTCTCCCTCCAAGAGAAAATAGAGGAGTTCCTCCTAAGAGATACTCTCCAGAAAAGGTGGCTCCAAGGTCTAGGTATCCTGTGGCAAACATTTCCACTGGAAATTTGTCTAAGGAAGCTAAAGCATTTGTCGCTGCCTTGTGCTCTGAACACATGCCATCTACAACACAGGAAGCCTTGAAATCTGAAGAGTGGAAAAAGGCTATGGAGACCGAAATGGAAGCACTCAAGAAGAATAACACATGGGAGAAATGCACTCTTCCACCAGGAAAGAAACTAGTGGGATGTCGGTGGGTGTTTTTAGTCAAACACAGGCCTGATGGCACGATTGAAAGATACAAAGCACGACTGGTTGTAAAGGGTTATACTCAGACTTATGGAATTGACTACTCTGACACCTTCTCCCCAGTAGCCAAAATCGATACAATCGCAGTTCTTTTTTCAATAGCCGCCAATAAAGGTTGGCGTCTTCATCAATTTGATGTAAAAAATGCCTTCCTTCACGGAGAACTGAACGAGGAGGTCTATATGGATGCTCCACCGGGATTCAATGAGAATTTCAAGGCTGGAGAAATATGTCGGTTAAAGAAATCTCTGTATGGGCTTAAGTAGTCTACTAGAGCTTGGTTTGGAAGGTTTACCCTTGCTATGAAGAAATATGGCTTCAAACAAAGCAACTCTGACCATACCCTATTTTTGAAACGTAGGGGCAATCTTGTGACATGCTTAATTATCTATGTTGATGACATGATACTTACGGGAAACGATGAAGAGGAAATGTAAATGTTGAGAGATAAACTTTTTCTCGGAATTTGAGATGAAAGACCTGGGAAGATTGAAGTATTTTCTTGGAATTGAAGTTCTGAGATCTAAACAAGGGATTTTTATCTGTCAGAAGAAATATATCCTTGATCTGCTAGCCGAAACGGGAATGATTGAGTGCAAACCGGCGGACACCCCAATGGTGGTTAATCACGGCCTACACATGGTAGATGGAGCAGAACTATCAGATAAGGAGAGATATCAACGAATGGTGGGAAAACTGATATACCTCTCCCATACTCGTCCAGATATAGCTTATGCAGTAGGAGTGGTGAGTCAGTTTATGCACCAGCCCCAAGCGAGTCACATGGAAGCAGTATTAAGAATCATCAGGTATCTCAAGGGAACAACAGGTCACGGTATACTGTTCAAATCAAATGGGCACTTAGAAATCCAAGCTTATACAGACGCCGACTGGGCAAGGGATAAAGGAACGAGAAGTTCAACCTCAGGATACTTCACCATGGTCGGAGGAAATCTAGTTACCCGGAGAAGTAAAAAACAAAAGGTAGTCGCCCTATTTAGTACAAAAGCTGAATTCTGAGGGGTAGCACGTGGCCTAGCAGAGATTCTGTGGATTCGCAAGCTCCTGACTGAAATTGGCTTCCTTCCTACTACAGCAACCAAAATCATGTGCGACAACAAAGCTGCTATGCATATCGCAGAAAATCCAGTCCAACATGATCGAACAAAACATGTGGAGGTAGACCAACACTTCATCAAGGAGAAATTGGAGGAAGGTATCATAGAACTCCCATATTGGAGAAACACTGGATAAAAAGACCGGAATCAGATTATCCAGGGGGTTAGGTTCTGCATAAAAAGGGTGGTTCTCTCTCGTTTGATTCAAAGGGACGGGTCTTCTTCTCCTATGAATACTGCAAAAGAGAACACCGTTAGTCTCGCCACGGGGAGAAGGGGGGTTCTCTCCGTGACCACACTCCGGCGTGAGAATAAGTATGTGTTTATGAAGAAGAAGAAGTATTAGTGAAGTGAGTGTAACTTGAAGTTCATACCTGAATTACTCTCATATTTATAACCGACAGTTTGGGGGAAAACCTGTTATTGAAATGTTAACGGAAGATACTAACTCCGTAAGCGGTTATTTCCTTCTCCGTTAATCTTTTTGATCTGTCGTGAAAGCACACGGATCGCCATTTAGATTAACGGCTGGGGTGTTGCCATGTGGAAAGTGGGCAAGTGGAAGTTTCTTCCCAATTCCATGCCATCATCATGATTTCAGGGTGGCCTGGGATGATGACACGTGTCCCAGACGGTTATAACCGTCTGGTGGTGCATGATTAAGTCTTCTAGAAGATTATTGCCATAATCCGGTGTGACTCCTTATCGTGTGGTATCAGTTTAGTAAATAATATCCAAGTCTGGGTATTATTAAGCGGGGGTGCTTGCTTGGGATTTTTATCCCTTTGTTATGGAGAATTGGCGCAAGGACTTATAATTTTCCTTTTAGCGCGCATGTGTTGTCTGTTGTTTTTCTTCTAAACTCTTTGTAGGACCAGTGCGCGGCCGCGCAAGGTCTAAAGAGGGTAAAAAGGCGAGGTTGTGGTATGGTCCCAAGTACTTAACACGAGGTTTTTGGGACCTTACCCCTTCAAGTCCCCCAGTCCATTGGTGCTCTTATGCAAATAAGTGGAGCACTAGACTATATGAGAGAAATGGTTTTTGCAATAGGGTTTTTTGGTGCGAAAGTGGAGAATCTTCTTTAAGAATATCCACTTTGACCATTATTCTTGGGTTTTTTGAAAAAATCATAATTCCTAGAAAGGTGGAAATCTTACGGGGGAAGATATTTTTCACCTTTCTTTACTCTGAACTGTTGTTATCCTGAGCGAAGAGTTTTTGCAATTATGAGCTGAGGAGTTGCTTACGTCATCTCTCTAGATTGTCCTGCCTCTTCGTCTCTTAATTTAACTGTAGCTCTGGGAATGTGTGTAGACTTTGTTAGAGAGTTATTAACGGGATGTGACGTTTGTAGTGACAGCGCCGTTGCAAAGTCAGCTGATTTGATACTTAATCATCACAGTTCTCTTTTCGATGTTAACAGTCTATATATTTGCTAGGTGTGAAATTCTTTACCCAATTTGGAAAAAATGAAGAAAAAGCAGCAGATTCGGTGGAAAAGGTTTTCCGAAGTTTTGAAGATGTTCGAGGCTGCTGATGCTTTGCTTCTGCTTTCTGGTTCAACGGTTGATTCTTTCACCAGTGGTGGGAGTTCCCATGGTGTTACTCTCCCTGAGGCTCCGAGAGACCGACGCCTCTCCGATCATTTAGATGATAACAATGGAGGAGTTACTAGGCTATCAGCACACCTTGTAACTCGTTCTTTTCCGGTTGATTGGAGGGGGAGTTCTTCAATCGTTTACCAACGACGTCGTCGTGCTGTTATTCCGGCTGATGCTCCGAATGATGAGATTGTGGCCCTTGCTGCCGGAGATGACAGAGAGGATAATAACCCTTGGATTGTTGATCCCCACCCTTTGTCTGAGTATGGTGAGGTCCTCCATACTCCGTATGGGGTGTTAGATTTGCTTTCTTAGTTTGGCTTAGTATTCTCTCTTTTTTTTTGAAGAAACACTGCTATGTTCTTGTAAATGGCTTTTAAAGTGCTTTTGTTGCACTAATGATATTTTTTGATGCACTGCTGTGCATGTCTGCTTTGGTGATTTACAAGTTTGTGTTTGGATTACAATATGTTGCATATGCCTAATTACTTTGTGCAGGTAAAGCGAATGAGAATGGTATTGTGCTCATATGTGAACGTAGGTCTAAAATGCACATGAGGTTGTGCTTATTTAGACTGTTCATGATGCCTACAATATTTACCATATTGTTTTCGCATAAACCAAAAGAATTATATGCAATTTGTAACAAACAATAACGTGTGTAAGGATAACTGTTGCATTAATAAGGCGTAGAGCCAATCATACAAAGTAAAATAGAAAAATACATTGCCTGTATAGATTTGACTTGTTGAATAGCTCGGCTATATATAATACCTGCGCAGCTGCTGCGCGTTCCAGGTGCGGGGAACAGGTGTCCCGTCGATTCTTTTTAGGGTGTATGCCGCTTTGCCTAGGACCTCGTTGATAATGTATGGCCCTTCCCACTTTGGCGCTAGTTTGCCCGGTTTTTCCGCATTAGAGGCTTCATTATCGCGTAAGACAAAGTCCCATAGGACGAAAGTACATACGCGTACGCGCGCGTTGTTGTACTTTTCAAGTTTGGATTTGTATATTGCCTCTGCGATGGCGGCGTTTTCGCCCCTTTCTTCGAGAAGGTCTAAGTCCATTCTTTGTTCCTGTTCATTGTTTTGCTTTTCCATGGCAAGCATGCGCGGTGATGGAAGGCCAATTTCGACTGGGATTATCGCCTCCGATCTGTATACAAGACTGAATGGGGTCTCTCCCGTACTTGTCTTTGGTATGGTACGGTGGGCACATAAGATGCTGGGGAGCTCATCGACCCATCCTCTGCGCACTGTCCTAAGTCTCGCTTTTATGCCATCAACTATTTCTTTGTTGACACTCTCGACTTGGCCGTTTGCTTATGGGTGCGCCACAGAGGCAAAGTCGTGTTCAATATTCATTTCCTTGAACCACTTCTGAAGATCTTCCGAGGCGAAATTGGTGCCGTTGTCAGAGATGATGCCCAATGGTAATCCGAATCTGCAAATAATATGTTCCCATATAAATTTACGGATCACCATTGCTGTGGTTGAGGCTAATGCCTTGGCCTCGACCCACTTTGTGAAATAGTCTACTGCTACGATAATGAACTTCACTGCGCCAGGCGCGTCAGGGAATGGGCCAACAAGATCAATGCCCCATTGCTGGAAGGGCCAGGCGGACGTGATCGGTACGAGTGGATTCTTTGGGATGAGGGTTTTTGGCGCGTGGCGCTAACAAGACGCGCATTTTCGTAATAGTTCTACCGTGTCCACATGCATCCCCGGCCAATAGTAGCCCGCGCTCATTATCTTCGCCACTACCATGCGCGGTCCGGCGTGTATCCCGCATAAGCCTTCATGGATTTCCCTGACTAAGTACTGCACGTCGGTTTTGTCAACACAGCGTAGGAGTGGTCCCATAAATGACTTGCGGTATAGAATTCCGTCTGCCATTTCGTAATTTAATGCTTTGTTTTGGATCTTCCTAGCTTCCGCTTTCCCTTCCGGGAGTTTCCCATGTTGCAGATACATGATGATCGGGGACATCCAGGATGGGTTGCCGATCTCTACGATGTTTACTTGCTTAAGAGGGACGGAAGGATTGGATAATACCTCGATGCGCACCTCTTTTTGCTAGATGTCTGAAACTGGTGGCGGCCAATTTGCTCAGTGCATCCGCATGCTTATTCTCGCTTCTGTTTATGTGATTTATTTTGAACGTCTGGAATTGGCTGATTAGTATTCGCGCTTGTTCCAAATATAACTCCATAGCTTCGCCTTTTGCATCGTAGTGCCCATTAACTTGTTCGGCCACTAATTTTGAATCAACTTATTCGGCCAGTATTCCGGAGTACTTTCCGGGAGTGGATCTGAGCGATTATGGATCCCCGAGGAGTTATTTCCTTCTGAAAGACTGTCGTTGGTTCCTTTAATTCCCATGGTTCCGTCAATATGGTTATCTCGGGTTTCGAAACCCTTGAATTCAGATCGAGGACTTGACAGATGAAGTGGTGAATTCTCTGCCATATGAAACAAAGAGTGGAGAAATGTGAATCGAAACGAGAAAAAACAGGTGAAACAGAGAAATCGGTGGGCGCCAATGGAGAAACACTGGATAAAAAGACCGGAATCAGATTATCCAAGGGGTTAGGTTCTGCATAAAAAGGGTGGTTCTCTCTCGTTTGATTCAAAGGGACGGGACTTCTTCTCCTATGAATACTGCAAAACAGAACACCGTTAGTCTCACCACGGGGAGAAGGGAGGTTCTCTCCGTGACCACACTCCGGCATGAGAATAAGTATGTGTTTATGAAGAAGAAGAAGTAGTAGTGAAGTGAATGTAACTTGAAGTTCATACCTGAATTACTCTCATATTTATAACCGGGAGTTTGGGCAGGAAAACCTGTTATTGAAATGTTAACGGAAGATACTAACTCCGTAAGCGGTTATTTCCTTCTCCGTTAATCTTTTTGATCTGTCGTGAAAGCACACGGATCGCCATTTAGATCAACGGCTGGGGTGTTGCCACGTGGAAAGTGGGCAAGTGGAAGTTTCTTCCCAATTCCATGCCATCATCGTGATTTCAGGGTGGCCTGGGATGATGACACGTGTCCGAGACGGTTATAACCGTCTGGAGGTGCATGATTGAGTCTTCTAGAAGATTATTGCCATAATCCGGTGTGACTCCTTATAGTGTGGTATCAGTTTAGTAAATAATATCCAAGTCTGGGTATTATTAAGCGGGAGTGCTTGCTTGGGATTTTTATCCCTTTGTTATGGAGAATCGGCGCAAGGACTTATAATTTTCCTTTTAGCGCGCAGGTGTTGTCTGCTGTTTTTTCTTCTAAACTCTTTGTAGGACCAGTGCGCGGCCGCGCAAGGTCTAAAGAGGGTAAAAAGGCGAGGTTGTGGTATGGTCCCAAGTACTTAACACGAGGTTTTTGGGACCTTACCCCTTCACATATGTATCGTCAAAAGATCAACTCGCAGATATTCTTACAAAAGCTGTTAACGGAAACGTGTTTAGTAGCTGCTTGAGCAAGTTAAGTATTGGTGATCCCACTACTCAACTTGAGGGGGAGTGTCGGAAAGTAAATGGTGTATCATAGTGTAGGGGCTAAATGTGTAACTTGGTGTCCTATATAAACACCCTTCTTTGTAATCCTAAAAAAAGTTCAATACAATTTCAATACAATTCAAACCCCAATCACAGTGTTTATTCTCTATACCAGACAACAAAATTAACATACTGCGGATGTGTGACCATGTCCAAAATAGTAGTTTGCTCACACTAATAATGTTGCGGTTATCCCATTTTAAATGGTGGGTCATGCATGCCAACAACTTGCATAGATAAATGGACGCAAATACTAGTCTATAAAACTCACACATGCAGATTTGTCACATTCTCATTACTACCTATGTTTTTAGGATAAAAACAATTTGTACAGGAACTGGCATTCACTACCTATGTTTTTAGGATAAAAACACTTTGTACAGGAACCGGCATTTTAAAACGAGAGAGAGAGAGAGAGAGAGAGAGAGAGTTGTAAACACACCATCGATCGACTCCATCCAACACTATTATTCTAGCGAAGCAAACTTAGCGGAACCTCTGTTACTTTAAAAGACTCGGGGTAGAATGGAGCAGTCGCAAGAACAAAGAAATGGTCAGCTCGATCATCATTGTTATCGCAAGTCATAACTCTCCCTCAAAGGTTCCTCATTTATGTATTCACTATTTTTTGTGTCGCGGATCTCCATAACCACTTTACTAAAGATGGTGAAGATTTGGCTCCAATGACCGGGTTGCTTAATTATTAATTATGAAGGGTTCACCGATTAAATCTTGACTCCATTTTTACATTTGAGTTTTATTCACTGAAATCTAACAAGACGTGGGATGAACATGAATGTCGAGTTACGGTTCCACTGTACTATAATTAAAACTACAATAGAGGGTAAATATTCAATTCTTTCCTTATCTTCGTCAATTTCAGGTATAATGTCATTGTGGTTATTATTTTACCCTGATCAATGTTTGTTATGTATTAAAAGGTCGTTATCAACATGGATTTAGATATTTGGTATGTTTTGGCTGTCAATGGGCCATGCGTGTTTTGATTGCTGGTAGAACTCGCATTAGGGTTTTTCCTACTTGGTCAGTTGGTTATGCGCATCTTGCGGCGTGCAATGTATGTGGTTTTAGGTGTAGTCACGTTATCTACGTTGTGCTCCTTAGAACTTAGACCCTTAACTTAAGAAAAGAACATTTTCCCTTCACCACTTAATAAAATAAAAAGTTGATAATTTACACTCTCTAATCCTACTCCTAAATCTATATATTTGTCCACCATAGAACTTAAACCCAACTTAAACCCTTAACTTTAAAAAAAGACATTTTTCCCTTCACCACTTAATATAACTACATTACAAACTTTTTTGCTTATCTCATCATCAAGTATACTATTTTTGTTTTCTACAAGAGACAATAAACTTTTAATAAAAAAAAATATAAACAAACCCTAAAAGATTTGAAAGAGATAATGTATAATATAAATGTCACGTCAACTTTCATTTTATAAATACATATCTTGACAACTTTATATGTTAACAAATTAGATTATATTGTTGGGAAAATTAGTGAATAGATATTTAGTTAATTTATATTTGAGTGAAATTATAATTACTAATTAAACTTCATATGTGAAACTCTTGAGTAGAGTTTTATGTCACTTGATTAGCTTTTATTAGAGTTTTATATCCCTAATTAAATCGCTAATTAAGTGAAAATTTTATTAGAGTTTTATGTCTCTAATAAAATCAACAATTAAGAGAAACTCTTCACTACCCACAACTCTTGTAAAAAATTGCTAGGCTATGTAACTCATTGGAATGATGAGAAAACTACAAGAGAAAGATAATACGTATGAAGAATTCTTGGAGAAGTGGTGAAGACTTGAACATCCATATGTTAGGAATTATAGAGAGATGAGTTTTCTCTACTCGATTCCATCACCTTCGTATCATTATTTTTCCACAAGTTCAAACACTATAATTCTATTCGGTGTAACCTCGGGCGCGTGGCCATTTCTGGCAGTACAGACTGCTTCGGCTGTTGTACCCTGGGAGACAGACGCGTCGTCTTTAGTAGAGGCGCGAAATCTGTTTTAAGGGAAGCGTGTTGAACACGTGCCACAGCCATAATCGTCAACATTTGTTTGTTCTTTTTGTAGGAAATTATTGCACAAGAAGACGTGGTTCAAGACCTCGTTGAATCCTACACAACGGACTTAAAACACAACGAACCATACAAATAGACGCGGTTAAAGATCAAGTTGAAGACTTTATCTTTTGAAGATATTAGTTTGAATCGATTGTTTTATTAAATATGTTGTAGTTCATATTTATTTTCGTTTGAATTTGTACACGGTTCATGTGCTACAATTTTCCAAATGTTTAAAGAGAGTATCTTCATTTTTTATTAGTTTTATTAATAAAAATGTGACCCATTTCCTACAAACTTAAAACAGATTTCATGAGATTGTTGGTACAATATTAAAAACCTTATTTATAAGGATTTTGGGTTTACGAAAGGATTTATAATAGAATAAAAAAAAAATATTTTTAGAGGTTATGATCTTATAAATATTTATTTTGGGAAATATGTATGTAGTACAACTTGTTGTGTTTGGATTTTTTGAGATTGAGATACAATCTTAAATCTTATACCGTGGTACAAAACGAATAGTTTTGGTTCCAACGTTTGGTTTAGAAATGATTTTGGGAATCGTTAATTTTTCTAACTTTTGTGTGAGATCGGGTTTATTAGTGTAAACCATACGTTTTTTTTGTAAACGTTAAATTCTCTAGCATGTGTGTTAGACCGGAATTATTGGTGTAAACCATACGGTTTTTGTAAACGTTAAATTCTCTTAAGTAGAGTTTTTTATGTCTTTAAATAAGAGTTTTATGTTACTTGATTAGAGTTTTATGTCTCTAATTAAGTCTCTATTTAAAGTAGACTCTTCATCCACCCATGGATTGATATGAACAAATAAGTCTTATAATGATTTTTGTAATCATTTGTCTTCTAACATGTGTGTTAGAAACGTTCATGAAAAGCGTTAGTTTGGAAGCAATTTTTTAATTGTTTTGTTTCTAACGTGTGTATTAGAAATGACTTATTTATTTGAACCATATATGTGTTTTTAGCAAGTCGAATTAACATTTTGTGGAAATGTTAATATTTCTAACGTGCGCGTTAGATTTTTTTTTCATTTTAACGTGATTGTTAAAAATGGTTAAAATACAAATGCTTTGAAATGTTTTATGTAAACATTTTATATAAGTAATTTGTTGTAGCATTGTTTTTAATGCTTTGTATGATTTAGAAATAAAATGTCATACATTGAAGTTGATATTTGATTGGCTTCAAGGAATTAAATCACCATAAAGTGATGGTGTGGTATTTATATGAATTTAATGAAATAAAAATCATTTACTAGACTCTTCATATGGAAGATAAACTATTAAGGAGAGTTTCATGTCAATTTATTAGTTTTTATTAGAGTTTATGTCTTTAATAAAATCTTTAATTAAGTGAGAGTTATCTTCACCCCATGTCTCTTGTATTAAAAGTAGGCTATGTGCCTAACTTGATGAGATTGAAAAAAAAAAATACAAGAATTAAATCACCATAAAGTGATGGTGTAGTTGTGTGTGATTTTATCACCAACTGTAATTTGCGATTTCTAAATCTAAATGGTCATTTTTATATAAAATGACTTAAATTTTCTAACACGTGTGTTAGAAAATGTGTATCACGAATATGAGGTTAGAGATTGTTCATAATGAACAGGAATGTTTTATGTAAACATTTAGTTGCCTATGTGTGCATTAAAAACGATGAGAAATGGTTTATTTTATAAACTATATCTTTCGAAAACGTTTTATGTAAACGTTCGATTCTATAATGTTCTTGTTATAACATTTTTTCTAACATGCGTGTTAGAAAATGTTATTTGGTGAAAAACAACTTGGTGTTGTTGTGAACAAATTTAATTATTCAAGTTTACTACTTAAATGTAGTATTTGTAACAACTTGGTGTTGTTTTGAGCATAATTGTCCAAGTTTAAAGTTTCAAGATGAAACGGGGAACTTGTACTTACAAATGCATGGAGTCTTATTGAGGGAGTACCGATCAAGACATGCCATGGGACGATATTGTTGAGAAGATTTCGGTCATATTATAAAGTGTTGAAGATAAAAGCACTTTGCTATTTAATGTCTACATATTGTTTATGCTTCCGTTTAAATTTCAAAAGTGATTGGCACTTATGATTTAGTTTCCAATGTATTTTATTGTTTTGTGTTCAATATCTTCGGATAACACATGCAATTTTTTACAAAGAAATAAATCACTAATGGTTGTGAAGTATAAATTATTTTTGTGGAAAATAATTATAACGTCGATTATACATTGTTTAAAAGAATATGGTTTTAAACGGATAGTACATGAAAATACTTGGACATAAATGACTTGAGAGTTGTTACATTGACTAAAAGTCAAAGACGAAACATCAAATGTATAACCACATCATGAGTGAGTAATGAAAGAACGTAGTGAGTGTATTGAGATGAAATACACTAACGACATTCATGTCGACATACTTCATTAGAAGTAATTGGAAAATCCACAAGTGTGAATTCTAACATATGAAAGTAAAAGTACTATATGTTATTGTATACCTTTAATAAATCTTGCGAGATTTATAAGTAGATGCGTCTACCACTTGATTATTGTTAGATCTATATGGAGATTTTAACTTCATTTAGGAGAGCATCCTAAATATACATATCTTCTAATGAATAACAATAGATGTGTGCAAATCACTTATGGCAAATTATGAATGCCATGTTGTTGAGTGTCGATCTAGTTGACTCTATCTCACACATAATAGTGATTGTAGATGAGAAACATTCATCTTGTTGGTGATGAATGTGTTCACCAAGTGACTTGGATTAACACTTATGTTTAAGTACTTATGAGTCAATGGTAGAATGTTGGAGATCAAAGGTAAACAAGTTATGTTCCTTAAATGAATGATGAAATTTAGCTATGTGCTATATACAATAATTTGTGAGACCTTCCTAAATATTGATGTTTTAGGATTATGAATAAGTCTCATTATTTTGTCTTAACAAGGGATGAATGTTGCAAAGTGATATTATGATATCCTTAGGGCTGTGAAGAATCAGAATGATGCATCTTTTGTTCACATGCTAAAGTATTGTAGTCTAAAGCATGCTAGACTAGTACTTGGTTAATTATGGGTCTTGACAGAGACTAATTAACTCTAAACATTCAAATGTGTATGAACACAAAAAGCATTTGTGTATAGACAAAGTTGAGGGAGAATTTTTCATTCATTATAAGGAAAAGACATGTAACTTTTTAAGAGTTTGTTCGAAAAGCTAATGAGGAGAACTCATTGTCTAAGCTTATTCTAGATGTTAAATTAGAATTATTCTAAGTTGGTGACAAACTTATAACAATGGCATGTGTTGCTTTGGTCAGCTCGGAATGCAATATGAGTTGAATTCACACAATGAGGTTGATCTTATTCAATCATATGTGTATAAATGTCGTCATAAGTGAAGTTATGGAAATGTTGATCAAATGGCAAGAAATGCGGGGGAGGATCCATTTAGAAACAACCCTATAAGGGTATGTAGAAATGGTTTTCATTACCTCATCTGGATGATATCCTATAACACTTAAATGTGGGGGTGTCTTGCATTTGTATCATAAAAGTTTGGCAATAAGGATTTTGTAATCCAATCTAACATTGCAAACATACGACTATGTGGAGGACACAAAGGTCGCAGTGCATAATGGAGATGTGTTTGCCTTAAATGATAAGCGTATCTTACAAAGACATATATTATAACCAGATTCCGATGGCCACTGAGGTTATAGTCTTAGAAGTTGCAATAGGTAAAATTAACTTACGAGTTAAGAACACATCGTGACAACTGATCTCAAATGCGCAAAGTTATTTGTTAATGTTATGGATCCAACAACCTGAGGGTTTATTAGAGATCAAGTTGTGGAATGAGACTAAAGCCCATGGAAAAGGGTATGTGAAGGACACCTAACTTAGTTGACTGGAGATCCCAAGATCTAAGTTCAATAGGACAACTAACTCATATGCCTAAGGGTGGTCACTGTGGGGGCATAAATGATATGCATAACCTAGTATATATGGTTATACATACCCCCAAAGTATACAAAGGTGTTTAAATACATCCTAGTCTATTCCTATGATATTCAGTGACAAAAAGTGAGGCTAAGCATAATATGTGGTAAATGATTTGGATAAATCATGATAACCACAATGCTTTTAATGATCTAAGGAGAATCACCTATGTTAGAGAGAAGTGGGGTCGCTTCGAATGGAATTGAGGGCACAATTCCTAGAGCTCTCGCAGAACCAGGAAAGTGTTCCACGACCATTATTGGACACGACTATGAGGAGATGACCCGGCTAAGGAGAGTCTTGTGTGAAGTGTATTGTCGTCTACACAAACGGCAGACGAGTTCAAAGACATCGAGTTCTACTCTGAGCTAGTGGGCTAAGTGCATTTCATGAGCGAAGGTTCAAAGGGTAACACCTACCTATCGTATGCAAAACTCAATTGTCGAGGTTACATTGGAAATTTTAAGTGTTTTGAACAATCTCCATTCATGTGGGGGATTGTTGGGAAAATTAGTGAATGGATATTTAGTTAATTTATAATTGAGTGAAATTATAATTACTAATTAAACTCCATATGTGAAACTCTTGAGTAGAGTTTTATGTCACTTGATTAGCTTTTATTAGAGTTTTATGTCTCTAATTAAATCACTAATTAAGTGAAACTTTTATTAGAGTTTTATGTCTCTAATAAAATCACCAATTAAGAGAAACTCTTCACTACCCACAACTCTTGTAAAAAATGCTAGGCTATGTAACTCATTGGAATGATGAGAAAACTACAAGAGAAAGATAATATGTATGAAGAATTCTTAGAGAAGTGGTGAAGACTTGAACATCCATATGTTGGGAATTATAGAGAGATGAGTTTTCTCTACTCGATTCCATCACCTTCGTATCATTATTTTTCCACAAGTTCAAACACTATAATTCTATTCGATGTAACCTCGGGCGCGTGGCCATTTCCGGCAGTACAGACTGCTTCGGCTGTTGTACCCTGGGAGACAGACGCGTCATCTTTAGTAGAGGCGCATAATCTGTTTTAAGGGAAGCGTGTTGAACACATGCCTCAGCCATAATTGTCAACATTTGTTTGTTCTTTTTGTAGGAAATTATTGCACAAGAAGACGTGGTTCAAGACCTCGTTGAATCCTACACAACGGACTTAAAACACAACGAACCATACAAATAGACGCGGTTAAAGATCAAGTTGAAGACTTTATCTTTTGAAGATATTGGTTTGAATCGATTGTTTTATTAAATATGTTGTAGTTCATATTTATTTTCATTTGAATTTGTACACGATTCATGTGCTACAATTTCCCAAATGTTTAAAGAGAGTATCTTCATTTTTTATTGGTTTTATTGTTAAAAATGTGACCCATTTCCTACATATATTTTATCTTATTTTTTCTACTGGTATAATATACGGTTTTATTCAACCGTGCATTAATGCATATGTTTTTCAAAAACATAACTTTTTTGTTACTAATTATATAACATTATGTTTATCAACGCGTGTAATACAAGGAATGAAATTGTAACCTAGTTACATATATAAATATTTGGTCAAACATCTTAATATAAATAAATTACCTTTGAATTCTAGTAAACCTAAACCTGATCTTCTTGTATGTGAAACACAATCAATTGAAAATGTTTTATTATTTATTTGTATATTTTGAAAATTTAGCCTACATCTTTATAAGAGTATGTGTTATCAGGCGCCATTTGGTCCATATCAGCAAACACCGCCCTTAACTCACCATCACACACTAGCGCAATTTTGGGTGTTAGGCTCTACCTGAAGGGCCGTGAACGACGTAGGGCAAGGATTACCAAAAGAAGCATGTGGGAATCTTTATGAAGAAGATGTTTAATTGGAGGATATTTCGGGTCCAACCATTTCACACTTATGCGACGCTGATGACGTGGTATTTTTTGGGTGAATGGTTAGAGACTAATTTAAAAAATCTGAATCGTATCCTTAGACTTCTATTTTTGGTTACGGGTTTGAAGGTGAATATGAAAAAGAGTCGATTATATGGAGTTTGTGTAAGCGAACAAAGGGTTGAGAAGATGGCTGATTTGATTAGGTGTAATGCGGGTTCTTTTTCGTTACTTTCCTCAGTCTCCCTATTGTTACCAACATGAAACGTATTGCTCATTGGCAAGTTATTGTGGTCAGGTTCAATGCTAAGCTATAATCTTGGAAGGCCCGAAATCTTTCTATGGCAGGGCACATTACCCTCGCCAAGGCAGTCTTAGGTACCCTTCCTATTTATTATGTATTTTTCTAAAATTACTAAAAAGTGTCAGATACTTTGGAGGGTATTAGAAGGAGATTTATATGGGGTTGAAGGGTGGGGGTGGGGACAAGATTAAATTGGTTTCTTAGAATCGCATGACCAAACCAAAAGATGTAAGGGGTCTTAGTTTAGGATATTTACAAAGTATTAATTGGGATATGGTTGCAAAATAGGTTTTGAAGACTCAGAAGCAATCAGGAAGCTTTATGGGTAAAGATTATCTCGGCTATTCATAGTTCATCTACAAATTCAGGTTTGGTTCTGGTTAACTTACAAATTAAGGGCATTTGGAAAGATATTGTTTTGGTCAACAAAAACTTTAGAGAGGTGGGGATGGATATCGAGAAGATGTTTGTCTTTAAAGATGGCAAGTGGATTTGGTATGGTTTTAAAGCGGATATGTTTTTGGTCTCGAAGCTTAGATCACAAGTTATGAAGAAGTGCACTGATGATCCAAATGATGTGATTTTCAGATGGAATAATTGGATTCCCCCAAAAGTAAATTTGTTTTGCTGGAGATCTTTTATAGGGAGGATTCCATCGAAGGTGAGTTTGAGCTATAGAGTAGTTCAGGTTGGAGACATTCTTTGTAGCAGATGCGCACTAGAACTGAGAATCCAGATCATATATTTTTCTCTTGTTTTGGGGCAAAGCTATTTGGTGGAATGTGTGGTCTTGGCTTAAATTAAACGTTTCGGATCCATCAAATATAGGTGCCAAGGCTATTCATTCAATCAGAAAGTTGAAGGGCTCAAGCTATTGGAAGAGGTAAGTTGAAGCTATTTTATTCTCTACGATTTGGAAGATTTGGATATACAGAAATAATACAATTTTTAAAGATAAATGGGAGGCAATACCGAATATGTTTGAAGGAATCAAAGAGGACTCTTATGTGTGGATTAAAAATAGGTCTAAGTTTGGAGACCTTAATTGGGATCGTTAGTGGGATTTTAATATTAGAGACTTACTAATGTAATATGGTTTCCTTTTTTGTATTTTGGGACTTCAGTTAGGGTTGCAAATGAACCAAATGTTCGGTGATTCGTGAAATTTTTGGTGGGAAGTTCATTTGTGTTCGTTCGATTATTAAACAAAGGATCACGAACAAGAAATTTCGTTCGTTTCGTTAAATGAATGAACATGAATAGAGGGCGCATTCGTTCATTTATGTTCGTGAATGTTCGGTAACATTCGATAGTTCAATAGTGTTTTTAGTTTTTATATTTTTTTTAAATAATTCAAAATTCCGACAAATAAAATATTTAATAGGTGTTACTTTATTATATATTCTGTTCATAAACGCTTGTTTGTGTTTATTTGTTTCCATTTGTATTCATTAATATTAGTTTGCACTCATTTGTGTTCATGAACGTTCGTTTGCGTTCGTTCACTAAAATCATCAAACAAACGCAAACAAATACGAACAAGTTCATTCCCTTAACAAACAAACACGAACATAAAACCTTGTTCGTTAAGCCTTCATGAACAGTTCGTAAACACATATATTTCTTAACAAACAAACACGAACAACTGGTTCATTTACAATCTTGCTTTCAGTGTCTCGCTGGCCCCGTTATTTGGCAAATAAAATTTGTTGTTGTTAAAAAAAATTGGACAATTCCTGTTTTTTGCCGCAAATTAATTGGGTAAATTGTTTTGGAAATGCAACTAATTGGGGGTTAGGTGAGAAATTAATTTTAATATATTATATCATTAAACAGGTCAAGGGATGCAATTAATTTGGAGATACAATATTTTTTGTTTCACACTTTCATTGTAAATACATAAAGAAATAAAATTTAAAACTAATTTTTACATTTATAAAAACCTCACATGTTATAATTCAAACCTCACCACTCTAAACTCTCCTTCTCATTTTTTTTAAAAATTTTTGAACTTAATTTTTATAAAATTATAAATCAAAGAGGTGATTGCAGACCCTAGTTTGAGTTTGACTCATAAAACAATACAAGGGCCGATGGTTTTTTTTTTAATCAAAGAGCAGAATTTCATTAAAAGGATTTAAGCTAAGGGCTCAAACATTACAATAAAGAAACAATAGAAAGACAGAAAAGAAAAAACATGTTACAGTGGGAAATCCAAAAACTTAAAACCCCTCCATTTCTCCCAGCTTATATCAGAACATCCTGCCCGAGACTTCACCTAAAGAAAAGAGTTTGCCTTTATGTCACCTATCACTTTCGGTACTTGAGGAGGTTTAAGATTGAAGATTAAATTGTTTCTTGTTCTCCAAATATTCCAACATACTAAAGCCAAAATCACGTGTACCGCCCTTTTTAAAGCTTTGTGGATTTTGTAGGATGAGACATACTCTGGCAGTTGTAATATACTTAAAATGAAGCGAGGTACAGGTATGTTAATCCATTGGAAAATCACCATCCATATCTGTTGAGCAAAGTCACAAGTGACTAAGAGATGATTACCGATTCCAAAGGACCGCTACAAAGAGCGCACTCAGATGAGGGAAGCGGTGTTCTTCTTGCAAGTAGTGCCTCTCTGGTTGGGATACAGTCTAATACAGCTCGCCAAAGAAAGCAATTCACTTTTCTGGGATCCAATGAAGCTAGACGAGCACTTTCGTTTCCGGTATGCAGCTTATATGATCTAGTTCAGCCCTTAGTAAATTCACAACGAATTCTCGCAAGATGGTCCTGTTTTCCACAGCCAAAGATTTGGACCAGGTCCAAGTGTAGCAGCATGTAGGAGAGTAACGCAGGTAGCCAACTCCGCCTGTTGTTCTGGATGGACCAGCCCATTCGAACTGCCCTAGAACCATTATGCGACATCGGTTGTTATTCTGTACCCTTGTTGGACTTTGCATCTTTTCTCCGATTCTAGTGAATAAAGACTGGGAAACTCGTCGCGTAGAGACTTGTTGCTAACCCAAACGTCCAGCCAGAATAGGGTTTTATCCCCCTACCCATTTTCGGTATCATTCTTGCTTTTACCTCAACGGTTGGATTTTGTGAGACTCTACCCATGTTGATGATAGATTTTCATATACCACTGATTGAGTTTTTTAAAGGGATATTGGAGTGGCATCTGACCCCACCATGTAGTGCTGTGATTATTCTCGCCCAAAACATCGAATTTTCGTTTTTGTATATAAAACTCCACTTAACCATCAAAGATTTATTGGCGGAGGAAAGACCACCGATTCCTTGCCCCCCGTCCTCCTTTGGAGAGACCACTTTAAACCAAGGGACCCAACTAATTTTCTTTTTTTCCAAGCAACCTCCCCAAAGAAATTTCCTCCGTAGCCGTTCCAAATGTTTAATAACTTGTATCGGTGCACTAAAAAGTGAGAGGTAATAGGTAGGTAGATTGCCAAGTACCGTTTCAGTGAGGGTTACCCTTCAACCAAAAGAGAGCGTCCGTGCCTTCCATAGGGTGAGCTTTCGAACCTTTCAACCACCGATTTCCAATTTCTCACCAACTCCATGTTTACCCCTACCGGGAGTCCAAGGTAGTATAACGGAAATGAACCCGTTGTGCAATGTAGAATGGAGGCCATGTTTGTAATTTCTGCATTTGAAACCCCAACACCATATAAATGACTTTTGTTGAAGTTAACTTTGAGGCCGGAGGACAAATGGAAGCATATGAGCATTCTCGCAAGGTTGTTAAAATTTGAGGCGGACCAATCTCCCACAAACAAGAGGTCATCCGCGTATAGAAGATGTGAGATTGTCGGCCTGTCATTTGGTGTTTTGACCCCATTGAAGATTCCATACGAGTTGGCACTAACCGAGGCCACGTGTAGTGCTTCCATAGCGAGAATGAAGAGTAGCGGAGATAGTGGGTCGCCTTGGCGTACTCTCCTTTGAACGTTGAATTCGAATGTCGCAGAGCCGTTAACTAGAACGGAGGTTCTAGTAGACGATAAGATGTCCATAATCCATTTTCTCCAAAGGGCGGGGAAACCTATTTGTGCAAGAACGGATATGAGAAAATTCCAATTTAGGGAGTCAAATGCTTTTTTCAAAATCAACTTTAAAGAGTAGCATTTTCTTCTTGTATTTCATTCCCCACGATACCAATTCATTTATTATAATCAGCCCATCCAAGATACTCCTTCCTTCAATATACGCCGTTTGAGTGTCACCCACTAAGTCACCAATAACCTTTTTTAATCTATTTGCGAGTACTTTTGAGACCACTTTCGATATACACCTTATGAGATTAACGCACCGGAAATCTTTGATGTGATTGGGGTTCGCGGTCTTTGGCATAAGAGTGATGAAGCTTGAGTTACATCCCTGGTTTAGATTGCCATGAACGTAGAATTAATCAAGGAGGAATAAGAAATCGGTCTCGAAGATCCCCCAAAAGTGTTTGATGAAACCAAAGGTGAGGCTGTTGGGGCCCGGTGTCTTGTCATCACCACAATCCCAAATGGCTTCCTTGATTTCCTCTTTGGAAAACCTCTTCACCAACATAGACGCTTGCACCGAAGATAGTGTTTTTAAACCATTATTAGTGAATGTAGGCCTGTTGTCGCCCTCCTCCAAAAAAAGCTTCCGAAAGTACTCTTTGATATTCAACTTGAATCCATCCGGTTATGACACCCAAACCCCGTCGAACATAAGCCCGTTTATTCTGTTGTATCTCTGGTGTCCTTTGACTATCCCGTGGAAAAAGTAGAGTTTTCATCACCATATTTGATCCACTTTACCTTTGCCACCTGCTTCAGATCTGCCAAATTGTTATCTTCGATTTTGCCCATTTGTTTGACCCAGATTTCTCTGTTAACTGCCTCTTCTTCAGTTAGCATGTTGGTTTTGGCCTTAATGTCTAGGGCTTCCACTTTTTTCGAGAGATCCGATAAAACTTCGTGATTCTTGGTTTTTATTTTCGTGCACCAGGGTTTTATTACCAATTTAATGGCTTTCAGATATTTAGCTAGAAGCTTTTCAGGGGGTCCAAAAGGTACGATACCGGTGTAGGATGTTTTTACGATGTTCGTTAAACCTTCCTCTTTCAGCCACGAATTAAAGAACCAAAAGAGGGGGGCGCCAAACTTCACATATGAACAAGTAAGAAGTAATGGACGGTTATCAGAACGATACCTGGGTAGACCTGTGGGGTTCGCCAATGGCCACCTAAACAGAAAGGAGTGGCAAATAAGTTTTCTGTCTATTTTGCTGAAACGCTTCCCATCATCTGATCTGTGGGTAAACGAGCACCCCATCATAGCGTATTCAGAAAGAGCTGCGGTGCGAATGAACCGATTGAAATCTTCACCCACAAGAGGGTCGAATTTTGAGTTCTTTCATTCTCTAGGTTCACGAACGCAGTTGAAATCCCCTAGGAAAATCCAACACCCATTCGAGGAGTTCTTAAGGAAGGTTAGAATTGACCAAAGATTCCTCTTAATGTTTACGTCATGAGGAGCATAGACATTTACAATGTTTAGCTCGATTCCCCCATTTCTTAGAATCCCCGTTGTGGCCAGAAAGTATCTGTTAGACACAGAAGGCATACGAACAAAGACCCCCGGATCACACATGTTTAATAGACCCCTCGATCTGCCAGTAGAGTCACCAGATTCAAATTCGACCAGTGTATTCCCCCAAAAAGAACTGACATGTAGGTTCGTTGAGTTGGAAAATTGCGTTTCTTGTATAGCGATAAAACTGATGTTATATTTTTCCTCAGTTCCCTGTTGTGCTCCAATTTCAAGGAGTCACCCGCTCCCCTTATGTTAGCGGCTAAGTAATTCATTGAGGAACATCCGACACATGTTCACAATTAATCTGTTGTTTCAGTTTGTCTACAATACCTAACATGTTGAAACCCAGACATTCTCCAACTTCTGTTGTTAGGTCAGCTTCTCTCTCCGCATCATTCTTCTCCAATAATGAGGACGAGTTTTCACGTTGTGAATTGATCCCAGAGGGGTGAGCACCACCTGATTTGTTCTTATGTTTGGCACAATCAGCAGTTTTAGGAACTCATAGAGCGTCCTTCATCTTCATGGATGAGATGGAAATTTGATTTCCTCAAATTACCTTTTCGGCCAGCCGACGGGGATGTCTATATTGAAGTAGCAATAGGAGGTGAAGGGGGGTTGTTGAGGTCGATTGGATGTACTGCAACGTCCTCAGCATTGAATAAATCCATAATGTTGAAAGGGTCTGGAGAGGCTTGATTCAGATCAATGTCGGGATTGGGCCGATGGGATAATGAAGGTGAGGTGGGCTTAGAAGGTGGGGTCTCGATGATACAAGCATTCTCATTGAACAGTTCATGATGGCCCAAAGTAGAGTTTTTGACCGATGGTTGAAATTTCAAGTTATTTATAGTCTTGTATTGGTCGTATTTATGTTGTTTTGGAAAATGAAGACCATTTAACTTTTTGTGTTGGTGGGGTCATAACCATTGCAAAACGACAACGACAACAACAATAACAACGATGATGATAATAATAAAATAATAATAATAATAATTTTAAAATTAAGGTTTTTTTTTCTATTTTAGTTGTATTTTTTAATTTATAATATTAAATTACATTTGTTAATATATAAACTAAAATAATAATAATAATAATAATAATAATAATAATAATAATAATAATAATAATTAATTATCTGATCACCAACCAAGTCCCAACATTACAATTTTTTTAGCATCTCTGAGTGAGAATAAAATGCACTTATGTGTCGCCTACATAACAACACTTTTTTCTTAACGGCACCCTATAAAGATAACCTAACTAACAAAATATTATTTTATGAGAGTATAACGAGGTTGACCTTTTTTAAATGAATGGATTCTTATAAAAATAAGTATTTCACGCCTTTATTAATCTAACTTTCTTTTTGTGCCTTAACTTTTTTTTTTTTTTTTTTTTGGGTAAAGGGTTACCCCGGTGATTCTATTATAGACAACCGCCAAATAAGTACAAGTAGTGAGGATGAATTCCCCACTAGTTCATATACAGGACATGCCCCGTATATGTAAACAAAAACCAAAACAAACCAAGTTACCACCTTAACTTTCTTTTTTTGTTCTTAATAAAATAACTAATTTGATTTATAATTGAGTCGGGGAATTTGATGATTTGTTATCTTGCTATGCAATCCACCATTTCCATGTGGAATACGAGCATGTTGACATCCCACTAAGTTAATGAAAGTGATGAATTTATGCGCTTCATCATGGCTAAAAGGAATATTGTCTTCAAAAGGTCATCATCATCATCATCATCGTACTCAGTATATCCCACCTATAGCAAAGCTAAGGTAGGGTCTGAGGAGGGTGGGATGTAGACAGCCTTACCTCTACCCCGTAGAAATAGAGAGGCTGCTTCCAATGAGACCCCCGGCTCGATTGTGGTTTTGCATCAAGCCTTGGACATAAGGCACATAACACTCAGCAATTGAGACAAACGCCAATTGGTGCATGTACCCCCTTGTCTTTCGGCTATCAACGCCACCACATGATGCCTGATTAACGATCCCCTCTTTTTAACGTTATTTTCACGAAATTAGTAAAATAACGTTAAAAATTAGTGCACTTTTGCTTTTGCCCCCCCGAGCGCCCACACATATATTACATTATATGAGCAGACCGCAAGCGGGGCATGTCTTCAAAAGGTAAAAAAGCAAAATATATGTAGTACATAATATGTATTTGAATATTACAATATAAGTGTGAGATTCATTGGGGAACACTAAAAAAGTGGGGAATAGTGGGGAACCGACTCAAACGAATTCCGATTGAACTCATTTCAGCGGCGTTGGAACCGTCTCGTCGAACCCTAACTAGTATCTCTTAACCCTAAACCCTAAATATATTAGGGTTTGACTTTTAGGGTTTAGCTTTAGGGTTTAGCCTTAGGGTTTAGCCTTAGGGTTTAGGGCTTAGGGTTTAGCTTTAGGTTTAGCCTTTAGGGTTTATAGTTTAGATTTTACGGTTTAGCTTAGGTTTTAGCTTTATTTTTTAGCTTTAGGGTTTAGAGTTTAGGAGTTAGGATTTAGGGTTTAGGGTTAAGAGATCTTAGTTAGAGTTCGACGAGCCGGTTCCAACGCCGCTGGAATGAGTCCAATCGGAGTTCGTTTGAGTCGGTTCCCCGCTGTTCCCCACTTTTTTAGTGTTCCCCAATGAACCTTCCCCTACAATGTAATATGTAATACTTAATGGGGTAACTATCATCCGGACCGAAAAAAGGTTGCATTGAAATATATCAAATGAATAGATTAAGTGCCTTGACAAAACATTAGGGGATAGGGTGTTCATACAAGAGAATAGTATTAAACCATGATATTGTCCACTCAGAAACGCATATATGGCGCAAAAGTACATGAATCATCTTGTCCCTCTTCACTGTAATAGTTGCATTAAAGAGGCAATTAATCACCAATACAAGGATACAACCATCACTAAGACGGGTGGGTCTGGGAGTAGCCAAGGGGCGTTGTTGGCCCTTTAACGCCGGGTACACCACCCCGGGTTGGTGTTTTGGTGGACGTTGCCCGCTTGGCGTGGCAATAATGTTTGGCGTGGGGCGCTGGCCTGGCAATGATTGGTTGGGTGTTGATGACCGTTTGGCTAGCCGTTTGGTTGGGTGTTTGGCAACGCCGGCCTGGCCACGTTTCACATCCCACTTTTTTGGGTGTGGACTGGTAGAATCCACACCTCTCACGTGTCGAGCAATGCCCCAACCCAAACCCCTCTAGACCCCGTATTCTAAAGAGGAGGTAAATGTGGATGTCATCAATAATTTCCTATAGTCATCAACATCGCCATCTAATTGCATTAACGTCGTTAACATTCCTATCACGATTGAGACATCACATAGGTGCTTCCATATATGCTATGTTGTTTCTTTTCTTTTTTATGTCATTCTTTTGTTCAACTTTAATTTTATTTGTATTATTTAGTCTTGAATTAGGGTATAATATTATTTAGGTTTTTCCTTACTAGAATGAGGACAAGCTACTCATTCTCTTTTTTTATATATATTATGGGGAATTTGGGACAACTTTAATAGATGGGGCGATGCATGAGGTATTCGGAGTCTTTCAGTTGGAAACATTAAGCTCATGTTTGATCTTAACTTGGTTGGGTTTATGTTATCAAATGAATCTAACATTTTAAGATATCCAGACTTTCAGAACTTTTTTATAGTTTAATTCATAAGTTACAACTCTAAAATGAGGGTTTTTAAACACTAAGGGGGTGTTTGGTGTTGCGTTTTCAAAATAGATTATGCGTTTTCAAAATATATTTTGTGTTTTCAAAACTGCGTTTTGAAAAAACATGTAGGTACATGCTTCTCCAAAACTGCACAGATAATCACTTTTTTATCCAAACATTTTTTTAGATTATTTATGTTTTACAAACGAAATAATCAAATAATCACTTCAAAACGTAATCCCAAACACCCTCTAAATAAACTTTAATTATCTCATCTTAAGATCATACGGCATGGACGGCGTTAAGGCCTCAACCACGCTGCTACACCACCCCATAGACGGTGTGAGGGAAGGGGCGGCTTCTTCTTGCCCGACGTGGAGGTTTTGGTGATGACGTGGCAGCAAGATATTGGTTGGTGGTTATAGCTGTTGAGCGACTAGATTTTTTTATAAAAATATAATTTTTAATTTAAAAATAAAATCTTGTATATTAAACCATTTTTAATTTAATTTTTTCAAAAACACACACAAAGCATATCCAACCCATGTCTTTCTACCCACGTATTTTTCCACTCCCAATTTTAACATCCTTTTAGAAAATTAAAGGCTCAAATTCATCATTTAGGGTATTCCACGAAGCGAGGATCACGAAGATGATAAGGCTATGGGGTGTGGATGGAGCCCCATGGGGCTTTATCAAGTCCACATAGGATCCACGTCAGCGATGGAGCCCCCCTTTAATTTAGAGGGTGTGGATGGAGCCCCTATTAAACAAAATTAAAAAAAAAAACATTTGATTGGTTGTGGAACTAGTGGGACCCACCGGAAGGGCTTTATAGGGCTTTACCATCATGGAGCCCCATCAATGGCGCCCTTGGAGGGTGTGGTGATGGGCGCTATACATGGCTTATGTGTCAGGGATGGAGCCCTATGGAGCCCCCACACCCCATAGCCTAATTAAACGTTTATGTAATTTTTATTTTTAGTTTATGTAAAAAAAAATTAAGTTTATATAAATTTTTTTATTAATTTCATTTCTCTAATTAAGAGTTGATTATATCATTAGTCCCTATGGTTTATGCAAAGTAACAAGGTCATGTACTAATAGTTTAAAATAATAATATGAGGTAATAACTTTTAAATTTGTAACAAACTAAAATACCAAGACTAAGGGGCTATTTGGCAACATCTGAATGGTTAAGTGCTGAAACAGTAAGAGATCTGAACCATTAAGTGCTGAACCAGTAAGAGGTATGAACCATTAAGAGCCTGCATAATGCTTAACCGTTCAGAGACAAATGTCTGACCAATTCAGATTAGAGGTCTTAACCATTCAGACTCTATATAATGCTTAACCATTCAGACATCTGCTTGTGAAACAAATAGTCTAAACCATTAAGTGCTGAACCCGTAAGATGTCTGAACCATTGAGAGCTTCATTAAGAGATAAACAAATAACCCTTGATATATGTTAGTTTTTTGTTAGATTTCTATGAAAATGATCAAAACAGATGAAGCTGATAATTAAAGTTTATGCAACTTTTTTTTAAGTTTATGTAATTTTTATTTTAAGTTTATGTAAAAAAAGTTTTTAAGTTTTTGTAATTTTTTTATTAATGTTATTTCTCTAATTAAGAGTTAATTACATCATTAGTCCGTGTGGTTTATGCAAAGTAACAAGGTTAGGTACTAACAGTTTAAAATAACAATATGAGATAATAACTTTTAATTTTGTAACAAGCTAATGTACTAAGACTAATAAATGTTGGAGTTAATTACATAGTCCCTGTGGTTTGTACAAAGTAACATACTTAGGTACTAATAGTTTAAAATCACATTTTAGGGTATTAACTTTTCATTTTGTAACGTTTGAAGGTATTAACGTTATTTTTAGGTTTAAAATCACATTCTATTAGTACCTAAGTTTGTTATTTTGTGCAAACCACATGGACTAACTATGTTAATACCCTAGAAGTTAATACCTACAAACATTACAAAATGAAAAGTTAATACTCTAGAAGGTGATTTTAAACTATTAGTACCTAAGTATGTTATTTTGTGCAAACCACAGGGACTAACTTTGTAATTAACTCTAAATGTTGGTTTTTTGTTAGATTTCTATGAAAATGATCAAAACACTCTTTATAACGTTAAGGATTATTTATGTAGTGGAGAGTTCAAATGAGAAGAAACTTTTTGTAAGAATAAAAAAGAAGAAATTATAACCAATAAAAATGCTTCATTTTAGTTCATTTAATATAAGTATTTAATGTTACTATAAGGGTAATATGGTAAACCTACAAAGATCATTAATTAGTAGTATTTCTTCTTTAATAGCTAACTAAATTAAAATTTGTAACTTATCTTCAAAATATATATTTTTCAAAAAAAAAAAAAATAATAATTTAGAGTGTAGGATAAATTACAATGTGTATATGATAAATTACGGATTTTGTAGGATAAATTTCAACATGTGTAGGGTAAATTTCGAAAGGTGTAGGGTAACTTTTGATGTGTGTAGTAAAAAAACATTAGTGTGAAGGATGATAGTTTTTATGACTAATTAATTAGTCAAAGATGATAATAAATGAAATAAATGAAAAAGTATTTAATGTTTTACAATTATACCCTTTGTTCTTTTTCTTCTCAATTAAATTTTCTTCTCAAATGAACCTTCCCCTATTTATGTAATTCTTTAATTTAATATGTGTTATTTGAATGCAACTCCAATTTCTCAAATTTATTAAAATATACCTTTTGTTTTTAACATAAAGAAATAAAATGAAATCATCATCCCAAAACTGAAAAAAAAAAAAAAGAATTATATTATCAGCAGAAAGGTTATAAACGAATTATAAAAAACTATATATATATATATATATATATATATATATATATATATATATTGTTTATACTTTTAGTAAAACATATAATATTATAAGTTTATAACTAAAGTAAAAAAATAAAAAAAAAACATATTAACAATAGCAATACCAGTTATTAGCGTTGATTTGAAATAGTGAAATATAATAATAAAGAGATTTTCAAAAGGGGTGGAGATGTGAACGGCAAGCGAGCGTTTTCGACGAGAACCTGCCTCTGTAGGTTGTACCATTGGAATTGCAGGTTGACCCGAAGTGAGAAAAGGTGTGTAAGAGGGGCTTTTGTTTGAGATTCGGGTTTAGGGTATCTCTGGTTTTTTCAGGCAACGGGGTCGGTGACTCGTGCTCAAATATATATATATAATTTTATTGAAATTATACAAATAGTACCTAGAATAATTATCCTTATAGAATTATTTAAAAAACTTGATTTACATAAATGATCCCTTAAGATTTCTATTATATACAAGAAATTAATTATTGGTTGTAAAAGGATGAAAATACCCTCAAAATCAGTTAAAAATAAACGAAGGTTAGTGTTGGTACCTTAGCTTGTTACAAAATTGAAAGTTAATATCTCAAAATGTTACTTTAAACTATTAGTACCTTAGTTTGTTACTTTGCATAAACCACATGAACTAACAGTGTAATTAACTCTCTAATTAATATTAATATTTTTTATTTAATGGATTTGTTTTATTTTCTAAATATAAAATAAATCAAAAGGTGTATACCATGTGTCACCACACGCCACCATTCCACGCTCCATCCCACCCCGCACTTTTTGGCACCATGCCACCCTTCTGACTGGTGCTGATGTGGCGTTTCATGCACTCTCACACCGTATAGCCTAATTACACTTTAATCTCTCATGTTTAATTAAATTCTGGTTAATTAATACTATTCACATTTTATTCCACTTGTAAAAAAAAAACTAACTACTCCATGATTTTTGCACGTTAATATTTTTTAATAGTTACACCATAAAACGAGCATTTTATTATCTTTAATTTGAGTATAGCCTTGCTTTAGTTGATTAATTAAAAAAATGATATGTTACCTGACTAACAATGACTATGGGTGAGTAATAACTTAAGGGTTCACCAAAACCGAATCGAAAATAGACGAATATATTCTTGAATCTACAATGATAGACATTTTACTATTACTGGTCTAGTGGTATAGTGTTTGTCTCTTACAAAAGTAATGTGAATTTGAATCGTTACAAGCAGGGCCGACCCTAATAATTCGTGTGCCCTGTTCGAACTTGGAAAATGTACCCTTCGAGATCTCGGGCCCTGGCCGGTGATCCTCCACGTCCACCCCAGGCCGCCTCTACTTACAAGTGTAAGATCAGATAGTATATAGGAGTAAAAAAAATGTTGTTAAAAATACTCATTTCTCTTCTCATTAAATTCTGTTGCAATCATGATTGAACAGAACCACACGTATAAAATCTCATTTATACAGTTTAAACAAAATCCCTTTTAGTTACTTTCCAAATTTAACTTATTCCTTTGGTACTATGTAAAAACACTTGCAAGTATTATAGTAAAACGATACCACATATAAAAATTTAACTTATTCTTTTGTTGCTATGTAAAAACACTTGTAAGTATTATAGTAAAACGACACCACACATAAAAAAAGTTATTAGTTCGATAAGTAACCAATACAATATTCAAAACTGACTATAATTAATCCCTTAATACTTCATAACTTGTATAATTCCTAACCGACAAACATTTAAATCTGAAAACGACCCCATTCTAAATAAACTAAAAAAACAATAAACATAAACTAAACAATAACCTCTAGTCACGAACACAAGAATACATCCAACCTGTCCCAATCATTTCATTGTACTTAACAGTCCACTTTCCATTATGACCAAATCAAAACCAACCGTCTGATCAAAACGAATACATTTGGTGATCAGTAGCTCAACCCCCCCCCCCCCCCCCCCCCCCCCCCCCCCCCCAAAAAAAACTTACAAAACCAAACACCTTTGACCACATAACATAAACCAATTGCTATGGGAGTTCTTGAAAAAGCTCACAACATAAAGATCCTAGGCTCCGGCAGCCAGACCATAATCTTGGCACACGGTTTCGGTACGGACCAGTCGGTATGGAAACATCTGGTACCTCATCTAGTAGACGATTACAAGGTTGTTTTGTTCGATAAGATGGGGGCGGGTACGACGAATCCTGAATACTTTGATTTTGAGAGGTATGCTACCCTTGAAGGGTTTGCGTACGATGTTATTGGCATTCTTGAGGAACTTGGGGTTTGTTCATGTATATATGTTGGTCACTCGGTGTCTACTATGATTGGGGCTTTGGCTTCTATTCTTCGTCCTGATCTGTTCTCTAAACTTGTAATGATTGCGGGTTCTCCGAGGTTAGTTAAACGATTGTACGATGATGTTTTTTTTGGGTGCTGATTTTGGTGAGTTGACTTTTTTGGAAACGTTAATTTACCGTGGGGATTACGTGGGGATTAGGTCAGCAGAAGTTGAAACACGTTTTTGACTTCTGTTTGGAGGTTAAATATTTTTTTTTTTTCATAACGCCAACAAAAACATTTTTTTGGAGGTTAATTACTTAATTACCGTTTAACACAACTAAATGATAAAAACTATATATTACTTTTTAGTAAATTATGAGAAAATATCTAAATTTCAACGTTCAAATATATATTGTTCGAGTGAGTTGTAGCTTTCAATTATAAAACATAATATTTAATATTATAACAATTATAAAACTTATTATTTTTTGATGACTTTTTCATTTATAATTACCTCTTGCTATTTCTTTGTTAACTTTTAAAAATAATAATCAGTAAATAGTAACCGAGTTTCATATCTATTCTATTTAGATCACTTAGTTTTAATATTATATAAAAAAAAATTCACAACAGTGAAAAGATATTAAAAACTTGAGTAGTTTTTGTAGTCAGATTAATGTTTAAGGGGCTGTTTGGTAGCCTCTGAATGGTCATTAAGATGCTACCTCTTAATGGAACCATTAAGAATTTTACCAATGAGAAGGTAGAAAGAATGTGACATGTGATGATTTACCATTCAGATGTTACCTCTTAACCATTCAGACTTGAGGTTACCTCTTATTCATTCAGATGTTTTAAACCATTAAGAGGTAGCATCTGAATGGTCATTAAGAGGCTACCAAACAGCCCCTAAGTGAATTTCACAAAACAATTAAAAACTTGGTTACTTAAATAATATAATCTAGTATTAATTTTTGTATTTTTATAGGTATTTGAACGATCCGGATTACTTTGGAGGATTTGAGCAAGAAGATCTTGACCAACTATTTGAAGCAATGCAATCGAATTACAAGGCATGGTGTTCTGGTTTCGCTCCATTAGCAATTGGCGGGGACATGGAGTCTGTAGCAGTTCAAGAATTTAGTCGAACCCTATTCAATATGAGACCAGACATAGCCTATAGTGTCTTACAAACCATATTCCAAATTGACATGAGGAATCTGTTGCGTCATGTTACAGTCCCATGTCACATCATACAAAGCATGAAAGATCTGGCGGTTCCGGTGGTTGTGGCTGAGTACCTTCACCAGAACCTTGGTGGTGAGTCCATTGTTGAGGTCATGTCGACTGATGGTCACCTCCCGCAGTTGAGCTCCCCAGATGTCGTGGTTCCGGTGATTCTCAGGCACATTCGTTGTGATATCGCGTTGTAGTTATGTTTAGGTTACTTTAATTGGTTGTGTGCACTACAACTTGTTGATAAAGCCTTCTTATCAGTTTGGAATAATATTGTAATAGTGTGTATGCTTCTTTTTGGTACTTATATATCTTTTGTATATAAAACTTTCTTTTGTGTACTTTAATTGGTTGTGTTTACTACAACTTGTTGATAAAAAAATGTTTTATATATTATATTATTATCATAATACGTAGATCTCTAATATAACAATTTCAATTTATACAAAAACTAGTAAATTATTGGTTAGATTTAAAAGAAACATGCATGCTTGATCAAACAAAATAAAAAAAAGAAAAGGTTTCTAAGTCATAAAAGCATCATCAATCAGACACAAGAGTTGTTAAAAAATTAAGATATTCCATCTTACGTACATATATAATATATTATGTATTAAAAATGTAATTTAGAACTATTAATAAAGGACTAAAAAGGGTAAGTAAAAAAACTAAAGTGATATTGCTGTATATTTGAACAGGTCAATAAAAAAAATGTGATATTGCTGTCGCTAGTTTGGGTTGACGGAGCTTCAGCCTCGGACATGGTTAGGTTGTATGGGACAAAGTGACAAACTCCAGCTCAAGATATCATCTTAGGACAGTTAATTTTTTATTTACTATTAGGATTGTCTTAATAAGAAGTAATCAAGACTTAATAGTGGATTAACACTAGTTTGCACGCTTCAGACCCAAGTGTCTCGGCACCATCTGATGTTATTGTATTATATTTATTATACGTGATTGATGGTTGCTATTGCATTATATAAGATTGTTGGAGCATTGTCACAGTTGTTACAATGACCTTGTGTGATAAAAATTTCAATTTCTATAAAAGTATGTTACCTAAGACTTGATATGGAGATATTGTTAATATGTTTCACATAATAAAAGTGATAGGAGATACTGGGTCGAAAATTAGGTGGTGTTTGTTTTTTAGCCAGAAGCACTTCTGGCCACTTATGTCTGCGCCGAGCAGACGCGCGCAGAGGTTTGGAGTCCGCAGCTTGTTTGTTTTCTCGCAGATCTTTCATTAAAAAAGGTCTGCGAGACCTCTTCACCACATAGACATGATTCCATGTCTTCTTGGAACCTCTTCTTGGCAGACCTCTTCTTCCACCACCTCCACCACCACATCCCTGCCACCACATCCACCACCACATCCCTGCCACCACCTCCACCACCACCACCTCCGCCACCATATCCCTGCCCAAACCTCCACCACCACATCCCTGCCCAAAAACCCCAAATCAAACCAAAACCCCCAAATCAATATCGGCGAGAGAGATACCCGTAGAGAGAGAGAGAGAGAGAGTGAGAGAGATACCGTAGAGAGAGAGATCGGTGGTGGTGGTGCTACCCCAAATCGAACCAAAACCTCCACCGGCATCTCAAAACCACCGGCCGGAGAATCGCTGCAGCGGCGATAATAAACGAGTAGGTTCGAATCCGTCTGGAACGGCTATTAGATCGGAGGTGTGACATGGCGGAGGAATCATGACTGGAGAGAGTGAGGTGCCGGAGGGAGAGAGGTCGGATTGGGAGCGGTCCGGCGGGGTGAAGAAGCCGAAGTGGCGGACTTTGGGGTCGATGACGGTGCGCGGACTTTGGGGTCGATGGTGGGGCTAGGGTTTAGGGTGGAGAAGAAGGTGGGGGACAGATTGTAGAGAGAGAGCAGAGAGAAGAGTTGAGGTGTGAAAAGTGGTTTTGTAGTAGAAAAAAAAACAAACCATTTTCTCCTTGCAGACTGCAGACATTTGGTCCACCTCTTCTCCTGCAGATGCCTGCAGATGTGGTCCGCAGACTGCAGACATTTTCCCACAAAAAAAAACAAACAGCACCTTAGTGGCATCCTATTGTTAATATGTTTGTCTATATACCCATGTTCATCATATTTCGTTTTGTATACCCATTTTACACCTATGGGTTTTTTATTTTTAGGCGGCTCCACTAAATCCCAGGTTTCATTTTTCAATGGATTCTGTTAAAAATATATAGTAAATAATTCATCAGTTTTGTATTTTCTTTACTTTTGTATTTTATATTATTTGTTCTAATACGTGTCCTTTGTACATTTGAGGTATGGGCTGCTTATTGGATACCTACAACAAATTGTTGTGTTGGGCTTGATAATGGACAAGGCTTATTATACTGCTGCTGATGGCCCAGGTTTCAAGATCTCAAGACCTCGTATATAAATTGCAGTTCATCTCCTTTTGTGCAGAGATTGAGAGAGAAAAAGAGCTGGATATTCACAGAAATTTATAGGGTTTATTTTGTGTGTTCTTCAGAAGAACCGCATGTTTGATTCGAGTTCTTGATAGTTTGCTAGTCGAGATATTCATATACACAACAAAACTCTCCAGACAATTGGCTCTCGATTCTTCTTTGGTCTCTCGCTTAGGGTTCGTTCATAATTAGCACGTGTTTTCTAATTCGTTCTAGGATTTGAATAATGTTCATTCGTTTATCCATTAGATCGTGTATTGTGGTTGAAAGCTTGTGAGTTTTGAACAGTTCTTGTAGTTTTATTTGAGTCTTGTTTGATTTTTATGAAAGATACCATAATTTTGACAGATTCCATTTCTCTATCCATTGCTTCCTTCCATTATTTTTCTTACTACCTTCTTCATACAAAATGGGATCCACAAAATCTGCATAGAATACATAGTTTGCTGAATTTTCAGAATAACATTGATTCCCTTGATAAAGATTATTCACTTGTTCCTTTGTGAGAGCTTGGGTATTTTGATATATACGGTTAATGCTTTTAGTTTTCAGCACTTCATTTTCTGAGGATTATGATTCTTCATCATCAAGCTCGATATCATCAGTTTCTGATTCTTCTTCATCGTGATGATCATTGTTAACTGGGGGAGTGGTATCTATTGGTTCCATTGGTAGTGCTTTTTGGCATCACCAATCATTATAACTTCTAAAGTATATGTACACTTTGAATCCCTTGATCTGTGATCTGACGCTGGCTTCACTGAACAAGACATCCCTACTAACAATCATTTTCTTTATTGTGGGATTATACAACTTGTATGATTTGCTAGTTCATTATAGCCAACAAAGATAGCTTTCTCAGCTTTGACATCTAACTTACTTCTTAACTGTTTTGGGACATGTGCATAGGCTATACAACCGAATGTTCGAAGATATTCAACTATCTTCTTAGTTGTGGCACAATTTAACATATATGTAGCACGTGAGACGACATTCATTTGACCAACCTTTCATTTTAATTATGCTTCTACTTAATTCCATGAGTGTTCTATTTTCCTCTCTACCACACCATTTTGTTAAGGGGAGTAGCTAGTGTTGAGTTGATGAAAGATTCCATTCTTATTGAGGAATTCTTGAAATGCAGTCCCACAATATTCTTCTCCTCTATCAGTTGGTAGGCTTCTAATCTTGTAATCACTTTGTTTTCGACGAGGGCTTTAAATATTTTAAAGTAGAGTAATGCATCCGATTTTAATTACCAAAAATATACCCAAGTCTTTCTTAAGAAATCATCTGTAAAGGTGATCAAGTGCTTGCACCCTTCTATTGATGGAGTTCTCATAGGTCCACAAATGTCCGAGTGAACAAATTGAAGAGGCTTGTTTGCATGTTTTCTAAAGACGCAATTTTCACATATGGGGTCGGCCATAGAAATTTTTATTAGTCCCCCCACAACGTTATTTATCGCCATATCAGAAAGTGTTTCAAGATTAATGTGATTGTACCTATGATGCCATAGAATCGATGAGTCATGAGTGGTTATATTACATGCTTTTGCTAAGATATCCCGATTAGGGTTTAGAGGGAACATTTTGTTACCGGTCTAGTACTCGCTAACTACTTCTCCACAACCGAATACTTCTAGTCTTTTGTTATCTCATGTCCTCACTTCCCTTCTCTCTGAATCAGCAAATGTGACAAACAGATGTTTGTCTCCTATCATGTGGTTACTGTAATCTCTTTGTAATTCATTCGACATTACCAATTCAATGAAGAACATTCAAGTTTTACCATATTCAATAATCTCTTAATTCACTGTAATCTAACAAAGTGGTATCAGAGCCACGAATAATCACCCAAAAATCCTTGCAAATCCAAATCCCCACTTACAATTACCATTGCGATCAGAAGAATCCATTACTACACCGAAAATTATGATGACAAATGGAGGGATTCAAACCCAAATTCCAAAGTTGTTGGGCCAAAACTATTATCACTGGCATATTCAAATGCGAGTACTTTTAGAATCTCAAGATCTATGGAACATTATGGAAGACGGCTATAAAGATTACGCGCCAATACATCAGAAACTGATAGAAACAATCACAAAGAACCAATCAAACATGACAAAGGAATTCAATTCATTAAAAATGAAAGAAAACGAATCAATAGAGGACTACATAAATTGAACAACCATAGTAGTAAATCAATTCTTTAATGAAGAACGAGTAGAAGAACAATGTTTAATGAAGGACGAGGAGAAGAACAATGAATAGTAGAAAAAATTCTCAGAAGTTTGATGCTGAAGTATGAATCTGTGGTAGTAGCCATCGAAGAATCAAAGGATCTCAATAGAATAATTGTCAAGGATTCTTCAATCTCATGAATTGAGATTTAAACAATACGATGACACTCCGATAGAACAAGCCTTCTAAATTCAAAACAATATTGATCGTCCAAGACGAATTAGAGGTGATTTTGGAGGAAGAGGGAGTGATAGAGGAAGAGGAAGATTCACTGGTCCAATTCGATACTATAATTGTCAATTGTTGGCTCACATAGCAAAGTTTTGTCAAAAGAAAGAAGATAAAGAAGAATCAGGAACAATTCTTTTACATAAAGATGAGATAAGAGAAGCGCTTGATGATAATATGTTCATGATTTTTAACATGGAAGAGATCTCAAGAAATGAGTGTTGGTACTTAGTGGATAATATAGGTTCGGTGTTCCCATGTTTGGGTAACCGTCATAACTTAGGTTATATAATAATAATAGTAATAGTAATATAATAGTAATAGTAATAGTAATAGTAATAGTAATAGTAATAATAATAATAATAATAATGGGTGAGGTTCGGCTACAAAGTCCATTTTTCCTACAAAGTGTACAAAGTCATAAAACACCACAATTTCGACCATAAAACACACTCAAAACCCACAAATAACAAAATGAAGATCACTAAAACACAATATCCAAACCCTAAAAGTCCATAAAAACTTCAAACCTATCATTGTAGAACTATGGATATAAAACACAATATGCTAATCAACATAAAACACGCTAATGTTAGTCATTCGATAATCAAAGCCTTATCATCAAAAACACAATACAAAACCCACAAATATGACGTTTTAGTAACATTCACTTTGTTATTTGTGGGTTTTGAATGTGTTTTATGGTTGACATTACGGTGTTTTATGACTTTTTACACTTTGTAGGAAAAATGGACTTTATAATAATAATAATAATAATAATAATAATAATAAATATCTAATCTGGATTAAACTTATATTCTAACAATAATATATTAACATACTAAAACTTGATCGTATAAGTTTGTCCGTCGTGAACTCACCAGCTTTATGTTTACATATGTTTGAGTCTTGCTAAGTGAAAGACTCTTAAGGATTACTTGAGTTGGATGTGTAGAAGCTTTGACCTGGAAGTTATATTAGAAACCCAAGACTTAATGATTATGATAATTACTTTGTATAATTTATACTTAAGTTTACATATTTACATCACTTTGTATTTGAAGACAACTCTTGAAAATTTTATTTCCACCGAGTATGTTCTAGAATTCTAGTATCAATCGTTCACATTAGGTCACATCTATAGTGAGGTGGACAAGTATGATATTAGAGACCAAAATTTCATTTTGAATTGATTAAAAAGTGGTTAATTAAGAACATAGGAGATGCATTAGTATAAGTAATTATACTTATCATCTATATACTGTATGTTCATCTTTCTATTATTATCCAAGATATAAATAGTTAAATACATTGTGAAATGTTAAAATTACTAAAGATTAGTTCATCCCTTGAGACTAGCCCACGAAGTGCACTGTGCAGCATATAGCAAATGAATAGACAGATTTTACATTTTGTATCTGTTTTACTTGTTTCAATTTTTTTTTAATCCACGAAGTGCAAATAGCAAATAACACTACTACAAAATAGAGCTGGGGTGATATGGGTTTTAAGACAGGGTTTTCAACACCGTCTTAAACCACACCGGCTTAAACTTCATGTCTTATTAGACGGTGTTCAGAGTTTGAACACCGGCTTAAACTTAGTGAACACCGTCTTATAAACTGCAGGAAAAGTAAAGGTTTTCCATAAATACATTTGCTGGGAAAAAACGTATAAAAGGTTTTCCAGGAAATACACAAGCTTATACACATACACCAATGGAACATTTTCAAATCAAACCAAAACAATACATATTTAAATCTAAAATAAACCCGTAGACATCCAATTCGGAAATAAACCCGTCAAAGTACAATCATTTGTGAATACATAGCAAACTACGTTAAATTGTATAAATAAACTACATACACTAATCTAACGAAATACCTAACTCGCTAAAATACTTCGGCATCAACGTCATCAACAAAACATCTATTTCATTATCCATAGTCTCTCTCGTGTCGTGCCACATCTAAAATAAAAGTAGATAGAAAGAGTTATTACAAATATTATAGACTAAATTAAAAGCAAAGAGAAAAGTCGGTAATAACATCGGCAATAAAGCTATGTATATATTTACATGTTATATACATCCGAAACTTCTAAGTTTAAAAAAAATAAACAGTTAAGTAATAAATTGATAAACAAGTATATTTTACTTACTTCATCGGGAAACTGGTTTTGATACAAATTGACAAAGTCAAACATATGTTGGAGAACCATGTAGCCGCATTCCCATCCACCCTTTTGTTGCTTACACTGTAATAAATTAACAAATTATTATTTAAAAGTAAAGAAAAGCAAACAACTCTGAAATAACAAACACACATACATCAACCATTGTATAGTTGAACTCGGATCCTAAGGCGGTAGGAATTGGACTTGAAAGACGATAGTTAGAAGCATTCTTTCCGCCTTTTATCTTTGTTGAATCCAAAATATATACATGTTTTATGTGTTGGGCAATGATGAACAAAGACCAATGGTCGCTACAAAATTAGCGTTATAGAATAGTTAGGTGAATCACAGTAATAAAATAAAAGAAAGTTAACTAAAAAAAACTTCTTATGCTATTCAGGTCTTAGTTCTATCAATTGCAACAAAATTGAATATGGAATACACTTACGTTTATAAATTCTTAATTACAGTCCTAATTTACTATACAACAAAATTATATATATGAACCTAAAAGTGCCATGAACGGCCAATAAGTTTGGAATCATGCATCCCATTTACTCTTAAGATTAATCAACAATGATTTGTGCAACAAAATTAACATATTAAAAGAAAATATGAGAGCACACAGCTACAAAATGTTTTTGACAAATCAAGGCGGAAAATTGATGAAACTTGAGTGCTATATAGTGATATTTGCCCTTGATGAAATGGAAAATTGTCTAACCTCAGGAGCCAGATTGCCAACATAAACGGTTGTGTGTTGAGGATTATTTTCCAGAGCATCTTCATTGATCTTTTCTTGACCATCGTCTGCACATACAGCATATGTCAAAATGGATATTCAAATATAAAAGTATCCATATGATATCATTAAATATCTAAAACATTGCTTAGTAATTTGTAATACTAACCTGACGTTCCGTTTGTCAATTCAACAACACTTTTGGTATTCGACCGCTGTTTGTCATCCGATACAGCACCATTCGCCGCCCAATTGCATCGAATTTGCCTACTTCGGAGCCATTTTCCTACAATATAAACTCAATTGTTTTACACAAAAATCAAAGTCCACACCATATCCGTTTTATAAGCCCACACACACTTCTTCAAAAAAATGTAAAAAGACAAAAAAAAAAGTAGATAACAATCTAAAATTCCTCACCATTCAGATCATTAATTGCACTTTGGGCATCCTACCAAAGAAAAAAAAATTACAATTAGCATTTTATGTTGTCTTATCCTCTGTTGTTGTTGCATCATCTTTAGATGATGATGATAGATTATAGTCATTATACATTAGTTACACATTATTTACCTCAAAGTTTATATTTTCTAGTTGAAACCAAACATAAAAACTCATATAGGAATTAAAAATCATAAACACTTGGGACCACAATCCTATACACGTGATTCTCCATAAACAAACATAGTCTAAAGATTATTTTGTTCACTTTAATCACTTAGAAACAACAATATATATACATACAAACCGCATCGAAGGTGGGGTCGAAAAACTAACCAGTCTCAAAGGGGGAATCGAAAGGGAATGCTTCCGTCGTCTAGCAAATAGAAAGGAAATCCTGCCCGACTGGAGGAGGCTGTGTAGAACTGGAAGGAGAGTGGCTGCGTCGAGGGGAAGGGGTGCGACTGCGTAGAAGGTGAAAGGGAGCTAGGGTTTTGGTGGAGCAAATCTTGGAAGATGAAGTGATATGAAGAGAGAAGGTTTAGTGGGTTGTTGAGTGCATTATAAGACGGTGTTCAGAGACAACACCGTCTAAAGGTTGCAGAAATTAGTATAAGACGGTGTTTAAGCAATAGGCGGGGTTCTTTTGAATTTTATTAAATATTTATAAGACGGTGTTCAAAGACAACACCGTCTAAAGGTTACAAAAATTAGTATAAGACGGTGTTTAAGCATTAGATGGTGTTCTTTTGAATTTTATTGAATATTTTAATTAAAAGAGCATATTGGTATTGGTTTTAAGACGGTGTTATTACTTTAACACCGTCTAAAACAAATCTTTGACACCGTCTAATGCTACATTTTGTAGTAGTGTAAATAGATAGATTTCACATTTAGATCACTCGAACTCGTTAGTTTTTTAGGCGTTTTTTACAAAACGACGCCCCACCACGCCGGACCACCGCCCCTGGGGCATTTTTGAACCAAAAATTCGAAAAGCGTTTTTTAAACAACGCTCGAGCCCACACACGTTTCAAAATTTTACCGTTGATCAAACGGTCAAATGCATTAACTTTTTTTTTATTTCAACTTTTAACCCTATATAATCCCCACTTCTCACCTCATTTTTTTATAAACTTTTTCACTCACATTCTCTAGTTTTTAAAAACTTTCTCCACTTTTTTTATAAACTTTTCACCCGCAAGCATGAATCCCTTCCGACCCTCATTCGGTGTGCCATTGAGACCCGGTATCCCCAATACATATCGGCCGAACGCCATGCAACCGCAACCGAGCTTCAACCTACAAGACATGGATCCTAATATTGAAGGAAGATTTCGAAGAGATAAATCGACGCCTTCAGGACATTCGAGATCTCGGTTATAGGCGTTTACAAACTATGGGGGAAAGAAACGCCGAAAACAAAAAGTTTGTCGCGATACAAGAATCGAGACAAATAAAGAAAGATATCGAATTTTTGTCTAAACCCATCGACCATCTCACCGGCGACGCGTTGATCCTAGCCCAAATGCGTCGGCAACAAATCCGTCAAAAATAAGGACTTTGGCTTAATAGTTTTTTTATCTATTTGTTTCGGTTTTTATTTTTTTTAGGGTTTGAATTTTTTTCTTATTTCCGGTTTTTATTATTTTTTTTTAAGAATGTAATGTTTTTATTTAATGAATTTTATTAGTTTTAATTAAAAAGAATTAATAATTGTTTAATGATTGACGTGGCATTATCACCACTATGCTCATTTGTGAAAAACACCCCTTTGCTAACTAGGATGACACGTGGCAGAAAACGCCTATGGGTGGGGCATTATTCACCCTTGCCACTACGCATGGTCTTAGTATCTGCTTTACTTCTTACAAATTTTTTTTGAACGACTGAACTTGCATACCATAAGGATTGAACCTCCAACCTTCTACTAGCCTAAACTCTAACTTTCCAATACCACTTGTTACAATTAAAAGACAAAAAAACACAATTCTATTGGAATGATACTAGGAAACCAAACACCGCAATAAATACTCTAATGAATACAACAAAGGCCTCCCAATCAAAAAACGTAAGCGATATGGTCTCTGTGCAGTCCTATACCCTTATTGGATTCTTGTATCTAAAACATCGATTTCACATAAATTTCGTAATAATATTAGAAGTATTGAAGTAATAATAATTATTAATTGAGGAAACTTATGGATATTTTAAAAGATGTATAATGTGTGGAATAAAGACCTGGTGTTGGTGAATTAGATAGAGTTTAGAGTAGTAGGAGGTTATGGGTTCAATCTCTTTGCTGTATGTGCAAATTTACCTATTAGAAAAAAAAATCTACTCAACTTAATTAATTTTTTTTTATGTAAAACGAATTATATATATGAATTGGCCGAGTTACATCAATATCGCAGGTAAGCGAGCAACAAGCTGCGCCGCTAACCCTTTCTGAATTAATTAGTTATGTTTTGCAATTATAAAATGTGTTAACTCTAGGATTGATTAAAATTCAAATCAAACTGTAAGTTTTAGTTTACGAGCATGGATGCATAAGAAATTCATCTTTTAGCCTTTTACTGACAAATCAAGGACACTAGAAAAAAGGATTGGGAATAAGGATGGTTAAGTGTAGGCCGAACGAACACGAACATAGGCATGTTTGTGTTCGTTCATTTAACTTTAACCGAACACGGACACAACTCGTGTAAGATTAAATATATTATGATTTAATATTTAATCATATAGCCATTATAATCATTTACATAATATAGATCAAAATATATAATAACCTATTATTTAATTAGTTGGTAATTGTTGATGGACCATATTACCCTTATTAACTAATTAGGTTTCCTCCTGGGTGCTTATATAAGGGGAATTATGTAGAGGTCAAAAGGTTACACAGTTACATAACCTAATCATAACATCATCATCACAATCGACCTCCCTCTCCCATAACCGATTCCCTTGTCGATTTTCTTAGTCACCATCATCAGTCAGCACCCTAAGGAGGAACCGGATCACACTGACACATATGTCGAACACGATGGGATCATCTCTGACTGGATTCTCCACTGCACTGTCTGCTGTAACATGTATGTTTTAATGTTTTCCCTCATGTATAAACAGAACTGAACCAACATGTGGTATCAGAGCATATGTTGATTAGTCAGTTCTGTTTTGTATCCATAAATCTGGAATAAAACTGGAAAACATGATTTGAAAACCATAATAAAATTCGGTTTTATCATCCGAGATGCCATCTCGGATCTGTTTAATTCATCTCGGATCATATATTGATTCGTTATAACTGTTCCGAAATCATCAGTTTGAGAAACATGTTTGAATGTGTAATTATTTCCAGATTTCGGATATAGGATTAAGGTTATTTTTATTTAGGGTTCATCATGTTCTTAGTTAAAATTCGAAATTTCCTTTATGTTTTGGAATGTGTTTTGAATTGTGGAATGTTTTCCTAATTTTGATCTAATTTTATCTAATAAGTTTTTCGAAATCTGTTAATAGGATAAACAGATTATGATTTTCGAAATTTTCTGATAAAATTAGATCAATGTTAAAATAGGAAACTCTATCACAATTCTTAAATTTCGAATTTTCAGTTATGATTTCGCATTAACAGCTGTAACAGCTTGCAGAACACATTTCGGATGATCATTGCGGATGATCATTCCGGATGAACCTCGTTCGCCCATTACGGATCAGCAACTGTCTGATCATTTCGGATGAACATTGTTCGCCCATTACGGATCAGCAAATGACCATTTCGGACTAAGCATTACGGATGATCAAAGAACTGACCATTTCGGATGAATCTCGGACTAAGCATTACCATCCGAAATCATCCGAAATGCATCACGGATCATCAAGAACTGACCATTTCGGATGAATCTCGGACTAAGTATCATCATCCGAAATCATCCGAAATGATCCGAAAAGACTCGACTTACACGTCTTGGACACATCCGAAATCATTCGAAATCATCCATTTCGGATAATCCGAAATGATTCGAAATTATTCATTTCGGATGAATCCAAGACATGATTCATCCGAAATCATGAGTGTTCATAAAATTTGGCAGTTAATGTGAACTAAAATTTGGCTCGGGGCTCCGCCCCGAACCCCGTGCGGGGGCACGCTGTCCCCCTGCACCCCCCAGTGAACTCACCGCGGAGTTCGATCCGCGCTAACGGGTGGTTTGCTATTAAATAATTGGTTTTGTAATTACTTAGTTAATTAATCAGAATCAGATAATGCTTCACAAAACCAAAATAGCTTAACTCGAATGAGCTTTTGATGTATCATTTTTGGCCAAAGCTGATTTGATACATCTACTTATCATTCAAGTATTACGAAAGCTATGTTAAGTGTGCATCATAAACATGAACGTCTTAATATCTGGCCAAAGCTGATTTAATTCTTTCATAGATGGCATACTTAACAAGTGCATAACTAAAGTGATTGTCTCAATTTCTGGCCAAAGCTGATTTGTTACAACCACTTTGCACATATGCTTAAATGATTACACTTCTGGCCAAAGCTGATTTGTCTTCGTTTAAGTAGAATTTTAACTAAGTCTATTATTTTGATGTTAGTAATAGACAATATCACAGCTTCATAATGTAAAATGGTCATTATTTATGCCTGCCATAGTTTGACATGCCCTTAGATCACATTAGAACTTCTTCCTTAGTATCATAACTTGCTCATCTTATTTCCACTATCAGCACCAAATCAGGGGATTCCACCTTTGACTGGTGATAACTTTGCTGCATGGAAGGATGCTCTCATGCTTACGCTTGGATTGCTGGACTTCGATTATGCTCTAAGAGAGAATAAGCCAGCGGACCTTACTGCTACAAGTACTGCTGCTGAGCAGATAGTTCATGAAAAATGGACTAGGTGTAATCGCATGTCTCTCATGTTTATGAAGCAGTCCATCAGTAATGCAATCAGGGGAGCTACTCCTGATTCTGAAGATGCTAAAACCTACTTGGAACATGTGGAGGCGCAATTCAAGGGGACGTCTAAAGCACACGCTAGTACCCTTATCCTCAAGCTGGTGACAACTAAGTATGATGGGAGGAGCGGCATTCGCGAGCACATCATGATGATGAATGACATGGCCAATAAGCTGAAGGGGCTGGAAATGGAGATCAGTGATGGTTTCCTTGTTCATTTTATCATCACTTCGCTTCCTTCATCCTTTGAAGCATTCAAGATCAATTACAACACTCAGAAGGACAAATGGACGATGAGTGAGCTGGTCGCAATGTGCGTACAGGAGGAAGAGCGTATGAGGATGGATCGCCCTATTGATGTTGCTAACTTCACCACCTCCAACTCTAAGAAAAGGAAGAACAATCATCAGAGGAAGGATGCTTCAAAAGTCCAAAGGCCTAATCCTAATACAAGTGCACCCTCTAGCTCAAAGAACTCCTTAGGCAGAATCCGCTGCAAGTTCTGTAAAAAGGCAGGACATATGCAGAAGGAATGCCCTGACTTTAAGGAGTGGCTGGCTAAGAAAGGTAACGATTATTTTATGATACTTGAGTCCTATAATTTAAGTGTTCCTGCTAATTCTTGGTGGTTTGATTCTGGTTCTATGGTTCATGTTACCAATTCAACTCAGGGATTCCTTTCGATCCGGAAGCTGGAAAGAAACCAAAGAACGCTTAAGGTTGGAGATGATCGAGAATTAGAAGTGAAGGCCATTGGAACATTACAATTAGTTATGAAAACTGGTTTATGTATTAAACTTTATGATACCTTATATGTTCCTGAGGTAACTCGGAACCTTGTATCAGGACCAAAGTTAGACATGGACGGTTTTATTGTTTCCCATGGTCATTGCAAACTGTCTATCCTCTATGATTCTGTTCTTTATGGTACTGGTGTTCTGGATGGTGGTCTCTATAGATTAGAACTAGATGATGGCTTTTCCAAATCTTTGTTGTCATATAACATTAATGAATCAATCACAAAGATGAAAGAGAAACGAGACTTAGAGACTGCATCCATGTTGTGGCATCAGCGTTTAGGCCACATTTCAAAAGAACGATTAAATCGTCTTGTAAAGGATGAAGTCTTACCTCCTCTCGATTTCTCTGATTTTAGAACATGTGTCAAATATCTTAAAGGTAAAATGACATTAGCGAATAAGAAAGGTGCCACTAGGAGTTCTAATTTATTAGAACTCATTCACACTGACATTAGTGGTCCCTACCAAATCGTTGGCATAACAGGACATACTTCATTTATCACTTTCATTGATGATTATTCCCGTTACATGTACTTGTATCTAATTAAGGAGAAGTCTGAATCTCTTACAACTTTTAAAGATTATAAGGCTGAAGTTGAAAAGCAATTAGATCGTCAGATTAAAGTTGTGAGATCAGATAGAGGCGGTGAATATTATGGAAGACATACTGATGTGGGTCAAGCTCCTGGTCCATTTTATGAGTTTTGTAAGGGCCAGGGGATTGTGAACCAATACACCATGCCTGGTACACCTCAGCAGAACGGTGTCGCTGAAAGAAGAAATCGTACCCTTATGAACATGGTGCGCAGTATGTTAGCCAACACTAATTTACCATTATTCCTCTGGACTGAAGCGTTAAAACAGCTGTTCATATACTCAATAGAGTTCCTTCTAAGTCTGTCCCTAAAACTCCTTATGAACTTTGGACAGGAAGGAAACCGAGTCTTAAATATATGAAAGTATGGGGCTGCATTGCTGAAGCAAAACTTTACAATCCTTTCCTAAGGAAACTTGACCCTAAAATAGTTACCTGTTTTTTTTATCGGATATCCTGATAATTCAAAGGGTTATCGTTTCTATTGTCCTTCCTATGTCACCCATATTGTTGAAACCAAGCGTGCTACGTTCCTGGAGGATTTCAAGGTCAGTGGGAGCAGTACCAATCCTTACGAAGAATTGCAAGAAGTACAAGACGCGGGGGGGAGAGACTCGTCGCTTACCATTACTCCGATTACTCCTCTTGTACCCAATGCAACTACTGTACCTGAAGCTACTGCACCAACTCCAAATTTACCTCTACAATAAGAACCCATTATACCTCATGAAGAAGGCACATCAAACGCTCAAAACCAAGACAACACTGAACCCGATAATCCACTCAGGAGGTCATCTAGGCAAAGAAGGCCTACTAATTGGGATGATTATGTTACCTACCTGACTGAAATGGATCCCGGAAAGCTCAATAATCCTATCTCTTACAATGAAGCCATTAGCAGTGATCAGTCTTCTGAATGGAATAAATCAATGATTGATGAGCTTGAATCCATGAAGAAAAATGACGTTTGGGATTTGGTAGAATTACCCAACAGAGTCAAACCCGTAGGATGTAAATGGGTGTTCAAAACCAAACTGGATCCGAATGGGAACGTTGAACGCTACAAAGCGAGATTGGTTGCAAAGGGCTACACTCAGAAAGAGGGAATTGATTATCAAGAGACGTTTTCACCTGTCTCTCGTAAAGATTCATTAAGGATCGTCATGGCCCTAGTAGCTCATTTTGATTTAGAGTTACATCAGATGGACGTTAAAACCGCTTTCCTTAATGGAGATTTGGACGAAGATGTTTACATGAAACAACCTGAAGGCTTTAAACCTGAAGGTCAGGAGCATCTAGTCTGTAAGTTGAAGAAATCCATTTATGGGTTAAAACAAGCATCACGTGTAACACCTCGGAAATTCGTGTTCAATGAGATGACGACACGTGCCATGTAAGACAAAACGCGTTGTAAACCCGGATTTAATAAAGATGTTTTGGCAGGATTTAAAAGTGGCGTCATGTTAATTCTTACCTCTGAACGACCTCATTTATAAATCCCAAGACCCAAGTATATATATCTTAAACATCTAATATATATTAAATCCAGAAATTCTTGACAATAATAGAAATGGTGGACTCCTACGAAGAAAATGCACGGTAAACCTTATTGTTCGGCACTTTCAAAATGGATTCAAGCAAACAATTCAAAATGGTAGGGTATGTAACTATTCAAGGCCATTTTAGGAGGTCCCAAACTGATAAAATAAGTCCCAAATTCGGAAAAGAGGGTTGCCCTTTCGAATGGCTGAAAGAACAAAGATTTTTGGCTGTTGGGGAAGCCTTGCGCACCGCAAGACTTAACCCTTACGGTGCGCAAGGGGCGTGCCAGCGACAGAAATATGCTGTTTGTTGTTTAAACGCATGAAACTGACTTTTAAACGGGTTTCCTCATATCCCTTGGCCCCTAAACAACCCCTAAACATCTAGGACACCTGTGGGAATGTTGTGGTAAGTGCTAGACTTTGTTGTCAACACTTTGTGGTGATTGAATTCACTATAAAAGGGTCTTGAGTTGCAAACAATTCATCACACCATTTCCTTCAGCTTTCTGATCATTCCTGGAACTCAAACCTTCTCTCAAGTGATCACTAATCAAGCTTAGGACTTCAGTAAGTTTGCTAATCCTTTCTTAATTAAGTTTAGCTTAGTTATTTAGCTAAAAGTCAAACCATCGTAATTACGGTTTGACTTCGAGATTAATTAATAATGGCTCGGTCAAATCTCGAATTAAAAGTAGTTATAAGTTGGTAATTATGTGGGTAATAAATCCTCAAAAGGGTTCCCCCTGATTCCCACTCTAACTAGGTCAAATGTCGGGTCAAACCTATGAATAAAAAGTCAACAGAATGTTAAATTTACAATTTATGCATGATTAGCAATGTAGAACATATACAACCTGTTTGATCATTAATATAACTGGGTAATTAGTGTAAGAACATGTCTAAACATGTTCAACCCGACAATTTCCTGTTTAGATCCGGTTCGGAACCGAAAGTCGCATAGTTTGACTTTTACTTTGACTTTCAGTTCTGACCCGTTATGGTATGTTTTAGAAATACCTAAGAGCTTAATTTGGACCAGGTTACATGCTAGTATAACCCTCTATGATTATACACCTCGGATCATTAGTTATCCAATTAATACGCATGATTCCGTTAATTGCCCATATGTTGACCATTATGCCCTTTTCACCTTAAAACGTGATTTTTGAAAATGTAAAAGAGTTGAAACCTTAATTACTGATATATAAACTTGTATGCAAAATTTTACATCAGTTTGAGGTGTAGATAAAGAGTTATGCTCGTTAGCGTAAAATGAAAGCCTTATGTTAATTAAACGGCGTAATTAGCGTATAGCCTAGTTAAGCCTACTTTTTGATATCAAACTTATTACCCTCTGATGTAATATATTATTTTGGGATTTTTAAAGATTTTTAATTGATTTTAGGCTGAGCATAACTAATAGTCGTAGGCTTAATCCGGTAATCGTCGGTTTTGCCCTTACGGGCCATAAAATGAGTTTTACATATCTAAACGACTACAAACCTTTTGCTACTGATCACATATGATAAATAAATTATTTTTAGCCTTCTGGAATAATAAAAATATCAGATTTCTATATAGAACCCGGAAACGGCTTCTAATCGCCTCTTTAATCGTTTTTAACGCATAGTATGTACTAAAAATATTTTAAACATACCAAGGGTGATACCTACTGATATTTGAGGCAAATTATAATATTTTAACAGTAAGCAAAGATTGATAAACTCAGACTTCAGTTTTGAGCTTTTCGGCTTATGTGAAATTACCAAAATACCCCTACGGGACATAGTTTGGTTATAATTGATAAATTTCACTTATATACTTTAACCTACTGATATAACTTAGCAAATTAAGTATATTTGCTGATTACATCAGGCCTGTAACTCAGGTTGACACTTAAACTCTTTTATAACCTTTTAAATGACCAAACTACCCCTACGGGGCATAGTTTGTGTTTAAATTCATTTCGGGCATAATAAATGATATCTTACTGATGTCACAACATATATGGAGCATATTAACTTAGGAAACCTGTAAATGGCTCTCATTATTACCCGTTACGCTTATTACGCGTTCGGTTCGATTTATGTAACTAGTTTACATAAACTAGCCTAAACGGGTCAAACCTTATCGGTTTTATCTCAAAATCCAGAATGTGTATGAAATACCCATATTAAACAAGTGTCTGAACTTGTCGGGTCTAAATCACATTCTATCCGGTCTTCGCTTAATCGTGCGTATGAACCGTATCTTTGAAACTAGCCGGTCTAAGCTTAAGCTTAACTAAAGACCCGTTAGGATTCTAATAGGTTAATATCAACCTTCGTTCCAGATTAGGAGTACCAGTAAAAGCTACTCGCATTTTGCTTATTGTGATTTATACATTGCCTAGGTAAATACTTTTAACTTATTTTCCCTATACGGGCTTGGGTTACGGTATATAGCATACCGCTTGATCGGGCATCAAATCTTCCACCGTTGAGTGGTTAATTGAATAATTTGATCGGCTCGTTTAAACAGTCTTGTTACTTAAAGCCTTTGGGGGGTTAATGACCATGTCCCGGATATCCTTGGCATCATTTTACGAAATGGCCACGACTTAAGCGAGGGGTGTAGGCGTACACCCGTCAGTGCACAAAAGAATAATGTGGTGTGTCTATTGATCTTTAACCCGGAAAAGATCCGGGCTACTGAACGCACAAGGAACATGTAATTCGTTCACAAGATTATATATTTAAAATAATTCTCCCAAGTTAAATAAAATGTTTATGCCACGTGCATCCAAATCAATTTTCAATCATTTTTCAAAATGAGTCAGTTGATTGTATTTACCAGTGTAAACTGACGTATTTTCCCAAAAAGATTAAATGCAGGTACTATGCGTAATTGGCTGGGATTTCTCCTTAGCATCATTAGAAGTCTCGCAAGCTTAAGATGCCTGAAGTCTGTTGAACTATTGTTTCATATTTTATTTTCGATCCTTCTGTGGATAAACTTCCGAATATTGTGACATTTGATATTACAATATTAAATTCGGTTGTATTATATCTTTTAAATTGCTTCCGCTGTGCATATTATATATTGTGTTGTTTGACTATTATGTTGCCAACCACGTCACGATACTCCCCCACCGGGCCCACCGGTGATACGTGGAAATCGGGGTGTGACATCATGTCAATGGTACCTCAAGTTTGATGAAGTCATGAAGAAGCAAGGTTTTATGAAGAATCAAGTGGATCAATGCACCTACCTCAAGATGAGTGGAAGCAACTTTACTATTCTTGTCCTTTACGTAGATGATATTCTATTGGCAAGTAATAGTTTAGACATGTTGCATGAGTCGAAGCGTTTGCTCTTGCATAACTTCGACATGAAGGATCTCGGAGATGCTTCTTACGTCATTTGCATCGAAATTCACCGAGATAGACACAAAGGGATCTTAGGATTGTCCCAAAGGGCTTACATAGATCGTGTGCTTACACGTTACAACATGCAACAGTGCAAACCCTCAGTCGCTCCAGTAGTTAAGGGAGATGTTTTCGGTTCATTCCAGTGTCCGACGACATAGGTTGAGAAGGAGCAAATGAGCCAGATACCTTATGCGTCAGTAGTCGGGAGCCTGATGTATGCTCAAGTCTGTACTCGCCCAGATATCGCTTATATCACTGGAATGCTAGGCCGTTATCAGACTAATCCTGGCCTAGATCACTGGAAAGCAGCTAAGAAGGTACTTCGATATCTGCAAGGGACGAAAGACTATAAACTGACTTATAGAAGAAGTGATCATTTAGAAGTGGTGGGCTATTCTGATTCTGACTTTGCCAAATGCAAAGATGACAAGAAATCCACTTCGGGCTATATCTTTATGTTAGTAGGCGGCCCTATTTCATGGAAGAGTCATAAACAACAGTTGACCACAACTTCCACAATGATGGCAGAGTACATTGCTGTTTATAACGCAACCTGTCATGGAATGTTGCTTAGAAATCTGATCACTGGACTCAAAATCGTTAATTCCATTTCTAGACCATTGAAGCTTTATTGTGATAATTCAGCTGCCGTTAGTTTCTCGAACAGTAACAGTTCGACTGGAGCTGGTTTATATCTCGATACAAAATATATGTTCGTACGTGAACGAGTTGAGGAAAATAATCTTTGTATCGAGTATATTAGTACTAAAGATATGCTTGCGGATCCGATGACTAAAGGTCTCCCTCCTAAGGTTTACGAAGAACATGTTCGGAATATGTGATTTAGTAAAGACCTTATTTGAGCATATTGTACTAGCTTATGTTTTATGATTAATGAAATTTCCTCAGTTTGATTTTGTATGTCTCTTAGAATATGTTCAACCGGTATAATGGCATATAGACAAATAAAGTTACAAATCAAACAAAGGGCTTATGCGTATTTTGATCATGACGATTAGGTTTTAAATTAAGGCTATAGTATGACTAATGGGGGTCCTGAGTCGCATAATGATTCAACGGCTGCATTTCTCTGCTATAGTACTTGTTTAAGGCTAAAATGAGTGTTAACTCCTGATCAGGTTTATCTAATACTCATGGTAAATGATTACTCGGCTAAGTGGGAGAATGTAAGATTAAATATATTATGATTTAATATTTAATCATATAGCCATTATAATCATTTACATAATATAGATCAAAATATATAATAACCTATTATTTAATTAGTTGGTAATTGTTGATGGACCATATTACCCTTATTAACTAATTAGGTTTCCTCCTGGGTGCTTATATAAGGGAAATTATGTAGAGGTCAAAAGGTTACACAGTTACATAACCTAATCATAACATCATCATCACAATCGACCTCCCTCTCCCATAACCGATTCCCTTGTCGGTTTTCTTAGTCACCATCATCAGTCAGCACCCTAAGGAGGAACCGGATCACACTGACACATATGTCGAACACGATGGGATCATCTCTGACTGGATTCTCCACTGCACTGTCTGTTGTAACAGGTATGTTTTAATGTTTTCCCTCATGTATAAACAGAACTGAACCAACAACTCGAACATATAATCGAATGCATTTTTTTGTTCGTGTTCGTTCATTAAGAAATCGGGCATGTTCGTATTCGTTTATGTTCATTCGTTTAAAGTCTAAATGAACAGTTCACGAACACAAACGAACATAAACAAAAAAAATCTAACTGAATATATTTGAATACAAATAAACAAACATAAATTAACATGATTGAACAAACATATACGAACACAAATGAATGTATTGAACAAATATAAATAAACACAATTTAACATTAGTGAACACAAACATACAAGTCTAATATATTATAGTTTATCCAAAAACACATCTAAACTAGGGTTCACATATACTAAATTTTAGTTTTTTTATATAAAGGGTTATTGGATTTTAATAATCCTAAGTATCACCAGTTGGCCGATAATAATCCCAACTTTAAAAATTCCCTCCAGTAATCTCAACTTGTAAAAGTTTGGCCGCCATTGATCCTTTTCTAACATAGGTGCACTTAAATCAATTAAGGAGTCTCTAAGTGTAATTGAATCTATTGAGGTGACCAAATTCTTATATGTTTGAAAATGATCAATGGTGGCCAAACTTTTACAAGTTGGGATTATTGAAGGGAATTTTTAAAGTTTGAATTATTATCGGCCAACTGATGAAACATAGGATTATTAAAATCCAATAACCCTTATATAAATATTAAGTAAGTGATGAGTTAGGATCTAAGAAAAAATTTAAAATTTCATTTTATATTACTAGAAGATTTAATTACTAATTAGTTATATTTACATAAGTAGTAAGAAAACCTAATATTTATATAAATATAACTATTTAGGAATTTTCTAAAATTTAAACGAACATAAACGAACGTTCACGAATATAAATGAACAAACAAAAGGTGTGTTAATGTTCGTTCATTTAATTAAACGAACAAAATTTTTTGTTCGTGTTCGTTCGTTTATTAAATAAACGAACATAAATGAACTTCCCAATGAACAAGTTCACGAACAGTTCATGAACATTTGGTTTTTGGTTTGTTTACCGCCCTAGTTAAGTGGTCTCAAAAATGGATTGACAAAAGGGTTGTTAGTGGGCTTATACAAAAATTGTTGGGGCCTTGGGTGCTTGTAATAAAACTGAGAACGGGCCTATTAGATTTTTGCATATTTTTTCCAATAAAATACAAGATGATTAAAAAGTTGAGCAGGGATGGCAATAGGCCAAGTTTGGTTAATCCCAAACGCATACTTGATTCTAAAAGCTTGTCCTATTCTAGGCCGAGTATCCATTTGGTAATTACCTGTCCGGATTCGGCATACTCGTGGATTTCGGGTATAGCTGTTAGTTTATTAAAAATACTCGTTAGGTATACCCGACCTAAAATCTATCAGATATCTATCGCATAACTATTAAGCATATACATTTATTATAATCACCATAAACGTGTTTCAAATAATTAGAATGTATATAAAAAATGTTCAAAAAAGGAAAGCAAACTATATACTTTTATCATAATTACCAGAAAAGTGTTTCAAATAATTACAATGTATATAAAAGAAATGCCATAAAAATAAAGCAAACTATGTAAGTTATTGTTTTAGACAACATTATTATAATAAAGAGTTAATTACACAGATGGGTCTTGTGGTTTATAGCTAGTTTCGCCTTTGGGTACTAACTTTTTTTAACAGGTTTAGGTTTTATGGTTTCAATTTTGTAACACCTTTGGGTACTAATACTAAAATTAGTTAATTAATGACTAAAATACTCTTACATTTTTTTTGTTTATCAATGTAACACATTTGGGTACTAACACCTAATTTTATTTAAGTTTAAATCAATTTTACAAAATCTAATTTTTTTTTGTTTTCATCTTTTTATTATATCTCTTAATTAACATAAAATCTATTTTTTTTTTCATATTTTTATTAAATTTCTTATTTAACATAAAATCTACTAGTTACACCAGTATTTTTTAAATAGATTTTTTAAATAAAATCTACTAGCTATATAGTTTTATGTAAATTAAATTTCTTACTCGTTTTAAATAATATAAACCTTACTCGTTTTCAATTTTGGATAGATATGATTGATAATAATAAATATCTTTCATGTAAAAAAAATTAAGCCTTTTTTAACTCATTTTTTATGTTAATTTACATTTTAATATTTTAGAACTTTTACAGTTTCTATATTTATTATTATCTTTCATATCTATCCAAAATTGAAAACGAGTAAGGTTTACATTATTTAAAACGAGTAAGATATTTAATTTACATAAAACTATAGAGCTAGTAGATTTTACTAGTGTAACTAGTAGATTTTATGTTAAATAAGAAATTTAATAAAAATATGAAAATAAAAAAATAGATTTTATGTTAATTAAGAGATATAACAAGAAGATGAAAATAAGAAAGATAAATAGATTTTGTAAAATGGATTTAAACTTAAATAAAATTAGGTGTTAGTACCCAAATATGTTACATTGATAAACTTAAAAAAATGCAAAGGTATTTTAAAAATTAATTAACTAATTTTGGTGTTAGCACCCAAAGGTGTTACAAAATTGAAACCATAAAACCTAAAACTGTTAAAAAAAATTAGTACCTAAAGGCGAAACTAAATATAAACCACAAGACCCATTTATATAATTAACTCTATAATAAATAAATCAGGAAATTATTTCGGGTACAGGTTATCGGGTAAACGGACATATAACCTAATCCCGTTCCCATAACTACGAATAAAGTAAAAAATATTTGCATACCTGGTTCTAAACTTGATTACCTGTCCTATACATTTCAGGGTATTCCCATCAGATTCGGGTTTTATTATCCCTTAAACGTAGCACACTCCTCTAAATTTTAAATCGTTTATTGTTAAGCGGAAAATGGACCAATTTTTTTTTAAGGAAACCGATGTAGGGACAAAAAGTGGGTTTGGGTGGCAGAGACGATAAAAGTAGTTTCCCACAAAAGAAGTCGGTGATAAATGATAATGTTGCTTAAGCATTTAGAAAAGAGTGATACCTCATGCTGCTTTTAATCGTCAAGAAAGAATACTTTTTTTAGACCATCCGTAGGGGGGTTTTTGGGCGTTTTTTCCTAAAAAAACGCCCCTCACGCCCCACACCCTCTGGATGTTTTTTTTCAAAAAAAACTGTCCAAAGCGTTCTTTTTTTCCACGCATGTTGTTCAATTGTTTGGCCAATGACAGGTATTCTTCTTTTTGTTTGGCCAATACCTTTTTTTTATGGTTTTTATTTTATTTAAGTCTATTACACCTCTTTTAACATAATGCCCCCACATTCTCACTACACCCATTTTAGAAAAACGACTCATAATGTCTCATTGCTAACTGGACTGACACATGACATAAAACGCCAAGGGTGAGGGCATTATTTGTGTCTTCCACTACACATGGTCGTGGGAAACTATAATAAAAGTCTGGAACTAATTTTTTACACACATTAATTAGTTCTCAGACTTTTAGAGTATTTTTTCATTTTCTGTATGTATGAAGGAAGTATTGCCAAAAATCTGCATGTTCAAATCCAACTTGTCTTCTATATTAATGTTGCCATTACTATGCCAGATCTGGATGAGTTGTTACTACTAACTATTAATTATTAAATATATGTTTTTGTCTGGTTTGAGGGGAGAAAAACAATGTTTTATATATCCGACTCGTTATAATGGGCTTGTCGCTCCCATTCTTTTTACTACAAATAAGCCAATTTAATTTGAGACCACTTCATTTGTATATAATGTGGACCTGGAGGGCAAATGGAGACACGATGGCATCTAGAAAGCACTGGGAAAGCTACATATCTGCCTAGATGTTTGATTTCGTACCATTTTATAATGGGGTGGTCCAAGGAGTTTTATGCGAGTTATGATGAAACAAGGTTAAGGTGGAAGACTATCTATGTATCGCGTAAACTTTATCGTGAAGAAGATTCATAAAATGCCACTTTGATCACACGAATCATCAAAGGTTGCATCCGAATGACAATCCCCCACCAACACACACCTTCTAGTTCGAACTTCAAACTAGCACTACAAGAAAACGGGGTAATAGCGGCCGAACCACTAACTATAGTTTCGGGAAACGATAAACCAAACCGTCATGGTTAGGTGGGTGGGTGGGTCAGACAATTCGTTTTGACAATTTAACCGTTTGTATATATTATCTTTTTCTTTCTTTTTTAAGAAATTTAAATTTTTGTTAAAAGTTTTTTAAATGATAAATATGATTTATGAAAATATAATACATGTATGAAAAAGTTAAACGACTTGTTTGGTTTAGACGGTAGGTTACGAAGTACGAATTTCATTTCTAATTATATTACATCTTGTTAGCTCATGTATTTAATATTAATTGCATTCTGAAACATACTACTTTGTTACTTTTATATGTACAGGATAGTGATGGAGATTTGGGATTACGACACAAGCAACGGGCCATGGATACGTGCGGCGAGACAACGAACAATCTAAGCCGAAAAAACAACCCTGACATGTGATACGCAGGGGCGGACCCAAGCCTACCCCAAGGTGGGCGGGCGCACCCCCGGGGAAAAAAAAATTAGGGCTAAATTCCGTCGAAAATCCTGTCCGCACCCCTTGGAATTTTTCATCCGCACCCCTTGGAATTTTCGACCGCACCCTTTGAAATTTTTCGTCCGCACCCTTAGGTAAAAAGTGTTATCAATTTATATTTTAAATTTTTTTTAGTAAACTCTTATTTTAAAAAAAAAATATACTACCTAATTATATCACTTTTAACTAGGTGTATCACCCGTGTAACCACACGGGTAGGTTTAGTAATGATCGAAATCAAATACTAAAAAATAGATTATAATATATCATTTAAATTTTGGTCTTTAGTTATATATCTTTATAAAGTAATGTTAAAAACAGTATGTGTAACCACACGGGTAGCTTTAATAACCATCGAAATAGATTATAATACATCATTTATATTGTTTGTATTTAATACAACTAATCAAATGTTATTGATCAGTTTAATAAAGCCCATTATATTTGATCCAATTAAGGTTAATAATAGATTAGATTTTGTAGGCCCATTAAAACCCTTATATAAAATTCGGCCCCAAATTCTAATCACTCATCTACCGTTCCATTTGTATCTCCAAACTTCGAAGGGCGACAAACCAACGACAGGGAGTGTTAAAGATTTTTCCTTATCAGCAAAAGGTAATCCAAAATGTATTGATTGGATTTTGTTTTTCTGAAATCTTTGCTTCATGTAATTTTTTATACAACGCTTGCATGTATGATTTTTGATCTTAGGTTTGTTCTTTTATATGAAGTGTAATTTTTGATCATGTTTGTTTATTTGATTTGTTATACTTCAGATTCCATCATATGAATGTTCGTATTGATGTTCGATTGAAGTTTTTACTTTTATATGGATGTTCGATTGAGGTGTAGATATTTAGGGCTATGTTAAAAATGATTGTTTATCAGTTGTTGTATAAAGATTTTTTAAGATTATGATGTTTAGTAAACTTTCAGTTGGTGTTCTTGACAGATTTTATAAGGTTTTTTTACATGTTTGGAGTTTTGTATCACACTGATAAAAATAGAAACATATTAATAAGCTTTAGAAACTCTCGGCATCTAAAATAACATTTGGTATTTCACATTGTTGACATTGAATATACCCAAATAACCTTTTAATGTTATATAATATTTTAGTCTGTTAGTTATACTGTTTTTAATTGCATTAATTAGAATAATCTTTTAACATTTTTCATAAATAATGCTAATCAACTTAAAATGATTGTTGTTGATACATCTGTTGACTTTGTTTAACAGATGGATGAAAATATATGTTTAAAAACACTGTTGGGTTAAACAGTGTTTTGAGGAGAAAACAGTGGTTTATCATTGGACAAACAGTGGTTTGACCATGGTCAATCAGACTTTTGAACCAGTGGTTTGACTTAGGTCAAACAGGTTTGGTCAAACAGATTTTTTAAAAAAAAGTGCTTTCACTTTGGTCAAACAGTGATTGCATACTAATGCTATTTCCTTTCATCATGTCCTCTCAGTTACTTGCCATCTTTTAACGTTTTTCTCTTTTTATAGAAAGATGTATGGTTTTGCTTGTTACATGACCGACAACCAAAGGAAATCTTTGGTAAGTATTTTAATCTCAGATATGGCAAATTTATTTTCTGTATAACATCATGTTAGACAGTTCTGATTTTAATATACTTATACATAGGTTCTGCCAAAAAAGTATAAACAATGGATAAAAGAGTTTAACTATCCTGTTGGGTTTGTCAAAGTACGGACAACTAATGGGCAAGTCTTTGAAGTCAAGATATATGATATAGGAAACTTCTATTATCTCTACAATGGGTGGTATTCCGTAGTTCAAACTTTGAAACTACAATCTGGATCATGGCTCGTGTTTCAGTATGAAGAAGCATTACAAAGTTTCCGGATATTTTATTTCTATGACAATATTGCATTTGCTCCATCTGATTATTTTTACTACAGACCCAATGGCGATTTTGATAAACCTGATGCTATGGTATGTAGTTCGCAATGTGGATTCGGTATATTTATTATTGTTTCTTATTTATTATGGTTCCATATATGAAACTACTAATATTTTTTTTTCTCGTTGTAGCATATCAATCGTTTATTTGTACATCACAAGATGGACAATACCATTCCAAATTATCCGGTTGTTATTAGAGGTCCTGGGAAGCATAAATTTTTTGTTCGAATGGATGTTAGTGATAATCAGCTTTACATAACAACTGGATGGGATCGGATTAAGAAGAAATTTTCACTAAGTGATGAACATCTTCTTGTGTTTGAAATGATTGATCTTCACACTTTTGATATGTCTGTTTTCAATTGTTCCAAGGATGCTGATTTAATGTTGCCACCGGAATTATATGCTGTTATTAAGGAAGAAGTGGTAGAAGAGGTTATCAGTATCTCTGATGGTGAAGATGTGGATGACATAACTAAGGACAATGAAACTGAAATACTCGCTGTAACTACGAACAACAAAACTATTCCAGTAGTTTTCCGTGTGGACAATCATTTTGTAAGTTTTTGTAACAAAAAAGTAGTAACACGAACTTACATTGTATCAACCATATTATAATACTATCTTTGTTAACATTAATTTTTGTTTGTTACAGCGCATTAAAAAAGTTGTTGCTAAAAAACTTGGGTTGGATAGGAAAAGAACTTTAAAGATTGTAGATGCTGGTGGAAATGTTTGGGATGTTCGAGTTGGTATCGAGTCTCCTGATGATCGGTTTTACATAAAAAACATGAAACAGTTTGTGAAGGATAAAAACTTGGTTCCTCGTGAAGAGTTTACCCTTAAGTTCGTCATGGGTAAAGGTATTTTCTTGTTTGACTGAATGGTTGTGGCGCTTTTTCAGATAATATTATTTTGTATGGAAACAATGTTTTTTGTTTGTGGTTGCTGGTTTGCTCAAAACACTTTTGTAAAGGTTGGTAGTTTAGTTTTGGTGTTGGCGGTACGAAGGATTAGCTACTGAAAAGTTTTTAATTCATATGTTACTGAACCACAAAACAAACGGTTGAAAGTATTACTTGTATTAGTTATTTCTTGTCTTTTAGATATATGTTATTGTTATTTAGCTTTCATTATTTTATAATTGTTAAAGGTATCATTTTTTAAAAATGTATACTATATTTTAAAACAATTATGTAAAATAACATCCATTATCATTAGATAAAAGAAACATCTTGATAGGATGTGCAAAACATAATACTAAATAACTTCAAACATTAAAGACTTTTCTTCAAAATGCTATTTCTACAAAGACTATAGATTTTGTAGAACTTCTTTGTAGACCACGTTAGTTGTGGTTTTACACACTTGTTTTCCCCTGTCACATATTAAGATCTTCAAACCCTTCCTGCTCTTTACTCGTGATACAGCAACGTATAGTTGTCCATGACTAAAAACCGGCCTTGGAAGATATAAGCCTACACGTTCAAGTGATTGTCCCTGGCTTTTGTTGATGGTCATTGCAAAGCATAGAGATAATGGGAACTGTCTTCGTGCAATTTTCACTGGTATTCTTTTATCGGACGGTGTCATTTTCAATCTTGAAATCAAAGTATGATGACCTATATTATTTCCAGTAATAATCTTTGCTTCGATTACAAGTTTTCCAAGTTTTGTTACTTGAAGTCGTGTACCGTTACACAGACCATTTGTTTGATCAATGTTTCTAAGTAACATTACCGGAGCTCCAACTTTGAGAACCAATTTATGGTTAGGTAATCCTGACAGATGCAATTTGTTTAATACATCCGGAGGAAACAATGCCATGTTAAGGTCGGTTTGATCCTCAGACTCACATAAAGTATCTGAACTGAGATATATCTTTTCTTCACCAGGCATACTATTTAACAGTTCTGTATTTATTGAATCTACAACTTCATTTGTGGGTGCAAGAATGGCTCTTTGTTGGAAATAATTTGAATTGCACAAAAACTTTTGCATATCCGGATATGTGAAAGCGATCAATGAAGATATAGGATTGACTGCATCGAGTATAAGTAAATCATCTGGAATTTCAATTTCCACTTCTCCATCATTTGGACCACCAAGTAGACCATCACCAAGCTTTAAAATCCATTCAGCAAATTCCTTGGTCTCGTTAAAATTGCTTGATTTGGTACCCATTTTTAACCTCATGTTTTCAGTTAACTTGAGTAACTGACAATCCTGCCATATATAAGAAGAATTCAATGAAGAATTTACAATCATGCTTCTGGTACCTTTTGGAATGACTGGAAGGATTTGTCTAAAATCACCGCCAAAAAGCACAATCTTTCCACCAAAAGGTTTGTTCTGCAAGGACGGATTATTGGAACGGGCTATATCTCTCATTGTTCTATCCAGAGCTTCAAAACAATGCTTATGTGTCATTGGCGCTTCATCCCAGATTATCATCTTAGTTTGTTTGATTAAGCCTCCTAGCTCACTGTTTGGTTCAATAGAGCATATAGAATCCTCGTTAACATTTATCGGAATTACAAACCTGGAATGAGCCGTTCTACCACCATCTAATAGAAGTGATGCACTACCACTGGATGCAACATTCAACACAACTTCACCATTGGAACGTAACGCAGCTGCAAATGTTTTCCACAGAAATGTTTTACCAGTTCCACCGTAACCATATAGAAAGAAAACTCATCCACTTCCTTTAACAACTGCATTCATGACGGTTTGATACACTTTTCCCTGTTCATCAGTTAAAGATTTTAGGGAAGTTGCAAGTTCCTTTTTTAAGCTAGCCCGATTATACGAAAGTTCCTTCATTATCAATTGATTGTTCAATGCTAAAGTGTGGTTGTCAGGAACATTTGGCATGTCAGTAAAGTTGCTTAACGTACTTCCATAACCAAGTAACAGTTTTTCAACATGTGCTAAGCAAATGTTTTCAATCTCTTCCTCTTTAAGAACCAAATCTAAAAAATACAATAGATGTTTAGTAATTAGATTTTTTAAACACTTGATTAAAGTAAAATGGAATATGAAATTTTATTTAAGTTTTTAAAATTACCAGGAATACCAGTAATCCTCCGTTGCTGATATAATATATCTTCACATAATAGAGATTTTGTTTCCTTCCAGAAAATACCCGGCCTAGAAATGGAGTTTGACATCAAGAGCATTACAAAAAATGTACGCAAGAAATCAGAAGTAGCCCATGCACTTGCTTCATTAATGGCCATTAAATACTCCTTATCATCGTCCAACAGACCGCGAGCGAAACACGCATCTTTAAAAGTATGATATATTTTTCCATCAACTGTTTTTATATCATTGAAACTCATTGGTCCTATAACGTGATTCAATAAAATTCTCAAGAAATAACAATCACCAAGTGATGGAGGTACATAATGTATCCTACCAACTGCACCAAAAGGTTTTTTTCTACGTACCCACTTTCGCGTTTTGCGTATCCATACAAAGTATCTGGGGAACTCTATATACTTCAAAGTCCTAGCAAATGCATCCGTTTGATTACATTTCATCCATTCTATGAACATAGACATTTTCACAGTTGGGTTACTGACCACGTCACACAAGTTTGAATTATCGTCATAAACAATAGCCTGACCATCTTCACAGTGAAAAGGTAATATTTCAACAGATGGAAGCCGATAGTGTATGTCAAACTTAAAGATTCTCCAAGCAGCTTCACACGCTGAAATATATCTACAATCAAGATATGCTTTAACTTCATCTACTTCTGTTTCGTTTGAGAGATTTTCATTATTTGTCATTTCCTTGTTTTGAGGGTTCACATTAGCAGTGGAGGTACTTTCGTAAACAGAAGCTGTCACTCTATCCGGACCCTTATTAATGTATTTGAAGAGATATTTGATGGATCCTGTTTGGTTACACCACTCAACATTTATGTGGCACTGATACTTTTTGAGTAGCATAGCATTGTACGGAACCACAAACCTATTGTCAAGTAAGACGCCATTTTTTTCTACTGTGTTGCATGATTGACGACGTCGGTAGACAGGATATCCTTCAGAATCAACATAAGTCTCATCTACATATTTTTTCGGAAACTTCTTCGAACATTTTAAATTAACCATGCATGGAGAATGAGGATTGTCTGTACCACAAGGACCATGGATCATAAATTGTTTGACAAGTTCATACAGTGAAGCATCCATCTCTTTGTCAGGTATTTCAGCACTAATAACCAAATCGATTTCTTTAGCCGTTGGAAATTTGCTCTCGGCACTTAAGAACAAACATATATGAGCATGAGGTAGACCACGTTTCTGAAATTCGATTGTATAAATAACTGAAATATTACATCCAAAAAAGTGTTAGTAAAAGTATTATTTGAGAAATTAATTAAAACGATTTACAATGACTTACTTGCTTGTATCTCACCAAAGAATTTATGTTTCTTGAAATCTTGAATTAGATGATTGATTTTAATTTTGAATAACCGTGCGATGATATCCGGTCTATCTTGAGGGTTCAACCGTTTGTCTTTTAAACATCTATAAATCTCAGGCCAATTGGGATTACAAGTGACTGTTATGAAGAGATCCGGATATCCTACAGCTTTGCAGATTGCCATAGCATCTAGATACTTTTGCATCATATATCTTGCTCCACCGGTAAATGAAGATGGCAACAAAATTCGTTTTCCACAATTTGACGCATCGCTTTGGCCACTTTGAACACTTTGATTTAAATTCTTAAATGTTTGACTTCTAAGTTTGGGTTGTTGTGTCTTTATGTAAGCTAACCGTGCAGTTTCTATCATTGTATACGCATCAACTACAAACTGTTGAAATAGCTTTTGAGCATTGAGTAACAACGAAAATTGGTTGGCTCTGTCTTGTATTCTGTAACTAAAGAACTCTCTCATTGTGGTACTGGTTCTAAGTATGTCACAATCAACTGAAACACCTCGATGTTTAATACCAAGTCTAAATCCATCTTCTGCATATGGGAAGATAAGTGGATATTGCAATGCAAGATAAGAGGGATGAAGCTCACTGATTCTCTGAAGATCGCCTGATTTTGTTTGAACTATGATATCCCTTTTATCAAATGCTCCATCAAAATCACCAATTATTAAGGCAGCAATTTCTTCAGCTGTAGGCAAGTTAAAAATTCTACCATCCTTATCCCTTACTCCAATGAGCTTAAGTCGTACATTTTGCCAATCATTTTGTTTAAAACAATCTCGTACCATTCTAAATGACTTCACAAGTGGATTGCATGAATCCAACATTTTTTTAAGACTCGATATGATGGCAAGATCAAGTTGTTGTTTAGTGTCTGTCTTCAAACCTTGGTCGACACTGTGTAAAAAACGACATTATTGTATAGATCAGATATATATAAAACACTTCACATAAATCAGAATTTACTGAATGCTTAATTTACCTTACAGCCTTTTGACGATTAAAATCCTCGTTTTGGGAATCATAAATATAAAGCTGTGAAAATTTGGGGTCTTCACCATCATTCGGTAGCAGACTACCAATGCGATGGTAATTTTGTCCTTGCAGTCCAAAAACATAAGGACCTTTGGTTTTTTGAAAAGTTTTAGAAATCTTGCCACCAAGGGATGTGAAGGAAAACATCATGTTATATGCTCGAATGTTATTCATGAAATTGCGGCTTTCAGGAGTAACTCTTTTGTAAAATCTTTCGAGCAGTGGAGGAGGAGCAGGTGAGGAAGGCAATTCAACATCTCCGTTCGAACAACAAAGAGAAAAAGAAGATTTCTTAGAATCCAAATTACCCCTAAGCATTTCATCTTTCCAAATCATTGCATGACAGTAAGAACATACAAAAATAGCATCTCCATGATCAACGTATTCTACAAAATTATATAGGCAGGAAAAAAAACGATCATATAAGTGAAATATTGGGAGATTAAACTGTTATTTGGAAAGATACTTTGATAAGTTTAAAGAGGGTAGTTACCTCTTGCAATTCCGAAAATCTTTTTTACGATAGAAGATGGTAAACAATCCTCCGAATCGGGATCGTCAAAGTTAGACCTTTCACCAGGGCAGGAATTTTCTTTTCCTGCCGTTCCATTTTGGAAAATGCAAATTAACATCGGTTACAACAGATAGGAAGATAAGCAATAGATTCGGCAAATATAGTGACTCAGAAAACTATATTTAGTTTTGCATTAAAAGTAAAACACATACCACTAAAAGCTACTACGGAACATTTTGGCAACTGTCGAGAAGTTCTATTGTCAATATTCGGAGGAGTTGGAATATCACTTCGACAGGACCTTACTGTCACAGAATCCACTTGCAAGACAAAATTTATAAATGTTATCAAACTTACATTAACATTCAATAAATGATTAACAGTAATAACAAAAGTGTATATAGCATACAGTTTGTAATATCTGTTAATGGACTTCTATTAATTTTATGATTTGATGGTTGAAGAGGAGTGACCATTGAAGATGTGCTGCTTAAATCAGCTACAATGGATAAATCAAATTTACTTATATCCATGGTTTTCAAACTTTGTTTCCTCTTTCTAGAGTCATAAACACCATAATTAGCCTTTCCAGATTGTCCTAAAATTCAAACAAAGGGACAAGGTCAAATCAGATAGCATAGCTAAAAAAAATAAGATTTATAGCCTTTCCAGATTGTCCTAAAATTCAAACTTTGTTTCCTCTTTCTAGAGTCATAAACACCACAATTTTCACATATGACCATCAAAAACATACCTCCATTATCGTTTTTTGTGATAGTAACATTGCCCAGAAGTGTATCAATAATAGGAGGTGTCTGTACAAATTGAACCACACCCCTGTTTCTACGCTTATTCAATATAGACTTTCTTATCTTCCTTGATTCTTTGGACTGTTGGGGACTGCACTGTGGAAAATACTCTCTATGTCTTGGTATGAGTATCTTTTTATTCTCCATAATTGTAAATAAGAATTGAGCACATATGTGTGATTTAGGGCTAGCTATAGGTAATTATTGTAATCACTGTCCAAAAAAAACATTTATTCTCAACAGCTAGTGGTGATTGAAGATCCCTATTGAAACCCTACCTAAATAAGTGGATGATCACATCAAATGTTGAGAATAGATTTAAACAAATGAGATAGAAAAACCTACCATTTAGTGTTCATTGATTGCTTCCAAACAAAGAGCGTCTTGAATTATAGGTTGAGTTTTTGGCGCTAATTTTAAATCTTCAATTTGATTCATTCGAAAAAGAAGCCATAAACATAGCGGACAATATGAAATGGTGATTTAACATACCTGATTCATTTTGTGGGCCTTTGACAGGATTTTATGGTTGACAACTTATGGGCCAAAAATTATTGAAAGAATTAGACCATTTAATTGCAAACTTAAGCCACATTAGTTGGCTCTTTTGTTTTGTATAAAAAATATAACCAAGTGAAACTGAAAAATCAATAATTTATAGGGATTTAAATAGTACATATTTTATTATCATCCTTGTCTTGGTTTTACCAACATATTGGTTCCTACAATAAAATTATTACAACGCGATCCACAAGATTTATATTTTGGAGTTGAAGTTTAATGATAGATTTTTACCGAGTCAGATTGTCCAATAATTTATGTGCACCAAGAAATTTATATGGATTTAACTACTACATGTTTGTAAACATTCTTGTCTTGGTTTTATTAGGAACTGTGATGGACTCCTTAGAAACATCATAATTTATATGGATCTAAATACTACATATTTACCAATCATCCTTGTCTTGGTTTGACCAATATATTGGTGACTACAATGAAGTTACTATAACGCGACCAAATAGCCAACTTATTTAAAGTTGAAGTTTAACTCAAATAATTATATTTATGAATTATATCCTGTCATAATATTTAGAAACATGTAGTAGTTAAATCCATATAAATTTCTTTGGACCCCTTAGAAACATCATAATTTATATGGATTTAAATACTACATATTTTTAATCATCCTTGTCTTGGTTTGACCAATATACTGGTTACTACAATGAAGTTACTTTAACGCGACCAAATAGCCAACTTATTTAAACTTGAAGTTTAACTCAAAGAATTATATTTATGAATTATATCCTGTCATAACAAAAATCGATTTAACACAAAAGATATAACGAAAATTGAAGACAAACTGCTGCTATTTAATCGACTGCCCTAAATCAGGTGCTGCTAAAGACCAAAGTCCGGCTTGGACTGAAGTAGTGGAATGAAGAAACAGTGGTTTACTTTGTCTATTGTAATAGTATCAGTGTTTACCTAGCCGTAGTTATATGTAACATTGGTTAAAGAGGAACGATAATAACAGCCAAAACTGGTGAATGGTTGAACGCTCAAATACTAAAAAATAGATTATAATATATCAGTGGATTCATCATAAGCAGCTGTTTGCATTAGACTTTAAATCATTCCTTTCATCAGAACCGCAGATGCTCAAAACATTTGTGAAAAGCTTATTCACTGATGATTCATAAGAGGCAAACAATATGGTTCACATCAGCGGATTCATCATCAGCAGCTGTTTGCATTAGACTTTCCCCTTTAAAGTGGTTATAACATCTGATGCCCCTCATCCACTGTTTGTATACTACAACTGCTGTCCATTAAGCACTGCTTGTGTACAACAACTGCTCAAGAGAAAATCCTGCTATTTAATCTACTGCCCTAACTCAAGTGCTGCTAAAGACCAAAGCCCTGCTTGGACTGAAGCAGTGGACCGAAGAAACAGTTGTTTACTATGTCTATTGTAATAGTATCAGTGTTTAGCTAGCAGTAGTTATATGTAACAGTGGTCAAACAGGAACAGATAAAAAGAGCCAAAACTGGTTCACATCAGTGGATTCATCATAAGCAGCTGTTTGCATTACACTTTCCCCTTTAAAGTGGTTATAACATCTGATGCCCCTCATCAACTGTTTGTATACTACAACTGCTGTCCCTTAAGTACTGCTTGTGTACAACAACTGCTGAAGACAAAGTGCTGCTATTTAATCTACTGCGCGAATTCAAGTACTCCTAAAGACCAAAGCCCTGCTTAGAAAGAAGCAGTGGACCGATGAAACAGTTGTTTACTATGTCTATTGTAATAGTATCAGTATTTAGGTAGCAGTAGTTATATGTAACAGTGGTTAAAGAGGAACAGATAATAAGCAGCTGATGGCCCTCATCTACTGTTTGTATACTACAACTGCTGTTCCTTAAGTACTGCTTGTGTAAAACAACTGCTGAAGACAAAGTGCTGCTATTTAATCTACTGCCCTAACTCAAGTACTGCTAAAGACCAAAGCCCTGCTTGGAATGAAGCAGTGGACTGAAGAAATAGTTGTTTACTGTGTCTATTGTAATAGTATCAGTGTTTAGCTGGCAGTAGTTATATGTAACAGTGGTTAAAGAGAAACAGATAATAAGCAGCTAATGGCCCTCATCCACTGTTTGTATATTACAACTGCTGTCCCTTAAGTACTGCTTGTACAACAACTGCTGAAGATACATTCAAACTCTATATTAAAAAAGTAGAATTTAAACTATGTCAAACTAATTTAGACATCCGATATACTATATTCACAAATCAAAAGCACACATTATAACCAAAGATTATATTTCCCAGCATAATACAAAAAAGTCAACCACATAATGGTTTACCACATGTTCCAAGTTCATACGTTACCAACATCTAAAACATAGAAAATAACTGTTTGAGTAGTTTAAGACTTACCAACGACAACCAAACTTCAAACAACCACGTACTTAAGTACATACCAAAAACATAGCATGTTTACCATCAAAATATAACGACGTGAAAGAAGCTAAGTATTAAGCCTAGATGGCTTCCTCCGGCTCCTTTTGTTGTTAGAAGAGAGTTCCCCAACATTTTGACCTTCCACATCCTGCAACGAACGTTTACCATTAGGACTGGTGGCCGAATCCTTCTCGGCTTCGACAACGGAAGAGTCGGTCATAACAGATACAACATCCTTCAATTAAATCACAAAACAACTACTAAGGTATCAAATAATGTAATATAATCTATACTAAAAAAAACAAAACTGTAGAATTCTTATTCACCTTTGAAATATCAGCACCGGCCATCTGTGAGGATTCAGATAATTGAACAGCTTTAATTTCTGAAACTTCTTGACTAAACACCTAATATCAAAATATTACAAAACGGGAATTTAATTAAGATATTTAAACTACAAAAATTGGGAAGAAAAAAATAAAACAATATAGAATATACAAAAACTCTTACCTCATCAGCAACCTGAAGAGCATTTTCATTAGCACCAACCAATTCAGCAACTATGTCCGGATCATCACATACTTTTTGGATAGTGTAGACGTGGTAGTCATGGTTAAGGTTGTAATCAGAAACTTCAATTTTCAACGCCAACTTCTTTTCAACCAACCGTGATATTTCATGGGGAAAAGTTTCAGTATCATCGAGCTTCAATTGGCGTTCCCTTATATCATTCGCAGTTGAACCAATAAGCTTCATTACATCTTTATCAAACATCACAAAAGAAACGCTGCCAGTTTCATCTTGCACTCTCAGATGTACTTTGAACCTGTAATAAATGCCAAGTAAATTACAGCAAAAATCATAGCAGTTCTGGACATAAATAGATCGGACGTTAACTTACTTTATGGTTATCGATGTGCATTCTTTATCGCATTTCGGACAAACCAATGAAGCAGGTGACAGATTCATGACCTCATCAGAAATGGTTTTAGCGTATTGTAAGTACTCAATTTTGGTCAACACCTTCTTGTTACAGTCTCGACATGCCGGATAAAACCATCCATAGTTTTGTTGAACAATTTTGATCGTTGCAACTACCACACATGACATTCCCTAAAATATCACAGATAAAGCTTTATTAACATGTTGAATTGATAAAACATAGAAAACATTAACAAAATTAAAATGCCTATGAATGTATATAGAATTATTCGTACACTATCAATCTCAATAATTTCATCAACATGTCTCTTAGGAGTGTCAATTAGAAATTCTTGACGGACTGGAAATACACTCTGAGATGAAAGAATGCTTTGAGAAGAAGAAGCACCAACTTCAAATTGTTTCACTAAAAGACTATAAAAATAAAAACACAATTAGCGTTAATACTCACACTTATGTTAATAAAAACATGAAAAATATGAAATATATATCACGGATAGTACCTCTTGCGAAGTTCATTAATCTCATCAATTTCTTGGTTGAGAAATAGACGACTTCCAAACTTATCACTCTGAACAGTATATTGACCTGCAAAAAACAATATACATATCCAACAATTCATTACAAATCACTAAAGAAATAAAAAAATGTTCTTAAAAAATGTAACAAAACGGAGATTGGGAAAAGTAAACGAAATAAAACAGTCAAATATAAATTACCCTGCCACTTCCTAATCCTCGCATGCTGAATAACAGCCATCACAGTCTCATTCGGAGAGTTTTCAGACAAAAAATCATTAAATTCTTGTGCATAGACATTCCACAAAGTACAACGGACTACCTTTCCCCTAAAAGAAAAAGATAAAAGAACAGCATTAAAAAGTTAAATACAATCATTTATGTTCTTGTGAGAAACAGATAATAAGAGACAAAACTGGTACACATCAGTGTATATCTCTTAAGCAGCTGTTTTTTTAGACTTTCCCCTTTAAAGTGATTATAACATCTGATGGCCCTCATCCACTGTTTGTATACTACAACTGCTGTCCATTAAATACTGCTTGTGTACAACAACAGCCCAAGACAAAGTGCTGCTATTTAATCTACTGGCCTAAGTCAAGTGCTGCTAAAGACCAAAGCCCTGCTTGGAATGAATCAGTGGAATGAAGAAACAGTGGTTTACTTTATCTGTTGTAATAGTATCAGGCCTTAGTTAGCAGTAGTTATATGTAACAGTGGTTAAAAGTTGTTAGGTTGTTAGATGGGGGAGCAACAGAAAGATACTGCCATGGATCATTATAACACTGGTTAAAAGTTATTATAACACGACCAAATAACCAACTTATAAGAACAGCATATAGTAGATGTTTTAACTCAAAGAATAGCATTAAAAGAACAGCATTGAAAGGCCATACACTCATTTACTGAACAACCATTTAAAACAACCATTTAATGAACTAATCATTGGTATTGTATTAAATAAGAACAACCATTTAATGAACTTTTATACAAAATAAACTAATCATTGGTATTGTATTAAATACAATCATAAAACACAAACAAATTTATATAAATGGCAAATTAGAATTTACTGGACATCTTGAAGATCCAAATTCATCTTTTTTCTTTCATTAGGAAAAATTTCCATATCTCCACACGAGACAACAATTCCAGCAACATCTAAAATCGTAAACATAGCAACAGAAATTAGAGACATTGAAAAGGGAGGCAAAACATATATCAGATTATTGTAAACAGTCATACCGCACGTGAGCAGATCCTTTGCATCTCCATTAAGAATGTGTGAATGTGGTATGAAATTAAATCCGTAATCAACACCTTGCCAACCATTCGCACGTGTAACAACCGTTATTCGGTAAAAGTTAATCTTGTAACCATGGTTAATAATTTTGTAAGCATCAGTGTTTTCTCCAACACCAAATCTGGAGAGAATAACAACTTCATCCTCATGAAGCTGTGATATAAACACAGGTATTAATGGAGCCTTAATCCCTGCCTGAATCTTACGGCCCTGAAAAATAAGTGAAAGCACATACTTTAGAAACAAACAAACAAACAGTATCTCAACAAAATATAAAAGGTACATGTGGCTAAAGTCTCAACATATGAAAGATCAATAAGTAACTAATATTCATGTTTGTTTCATTGTGCCTAATCCTATAACAGGGAAACAAACAGTAAGTATCTATAAATGACCAAAAACCAACCCTAAATTACACAAAACAGAGAATAAATAACCATATAACCCTAAAACAAACAAACAAACAAAACAGTAAACAATAATCATCTACGAAGGACCATAAAGAAACCAAACAAATATTCATCTTTGGTTCTTTATATCTAACCCTAAATTATAAAGGATCCAAAAAACAAACAAAAAGCCATCTTTCTTTCTTTAAACAAACAAACAGTCAATTTACAACAATCATATATTTCGCATAAAAAAAAAACAAACAAAAAGATTTTCTTCTTTGTTTCTTTTTGTCTAACCCTAAATTACACAAAACTCAAAACGAAAATGATCTGAAGTGTAAAAAAACATCAAAGATGATTGACAAACACTAATACCTTCTCATCGAGCAAGATCAGATCCATCCGAAAGGACTGAACCCATTTCTGGATGATTCTACACTTCAGATTCCACATATCTTTAGACGGATTCAAATCATTAATGAAACTTAGTGACAAAGATGGTGGTTGACCGTCGGATTTCTTGCCGGATGACAGACTTTGCACAGAAGATGCGGACATTTTGATATGAGAAGAAAATGGTGAAATGGAATCGGTGAACTTTTACATAATGAGAAGAAATTTGAATAAAAAGTGTGAAGAAGAAGGAGAGAGAAAGATATGATTACTTCTTACAGTGCATTAATGGCAATTTCTCCTCCCCATGCAATTTTAAACTTCCCTCCGAAAGAAAACCTTTTTTATAATAATAAAATCAGATAATATAGTTGAAATAGATTTATGTAGATATAAATATTGTAAAGGGAATTATGACATCAGCAACTCCATGTGGCATAGCTTAGAAGTTGACAAGTAAGCAGATTTACATCAGCTCATAATCTCTTATTATAGATAGTATAGATACCTAACCAACTAAACCCAAATACCCATACCTTTACCCACTTATAATTCCTAACTAGCTAGCCCACTAAGTCTTATCCCATTAACCAAACCCAACAATATTTCAAACTATAATAAAATAATTAAAGCACAAAACCTTTAGAAATTCTATCCCGCTCTCTCTCTCTCTCTCTCTCTTGCGTCCCTGCACTGCCAACGAACAACATCACCCTGCGACAACAGTCCAGCAGCCGGCGACCACTGTAATCAGCCACCATACCACCGTCGTTCGACACCAAATCTAACTGGAATCCGAACACGGGTAAGTTTCTTTGTTATTTTGATGATTTTGGTTGATATTATAGGAGAAAAAAGGGTAATAAAGTTGTTAAATAGGTTTGAAATTTTGTGTGTTTTGACGTTGTTTATGGTTGTTTAGATGATTTTTAGGGTGATTATGTTGTTTATATATTTTTAGGGTGATTACAACTTACGTTATGATTTCTAGGGCTTGAATAATTGAAAATTAAAATTGAAACATTATGTTATGGAGCGATGAACTTATGTTATATAGAGAAAGAATTGCTTAAGAAATTAGCTTTAGATGATATTTTGGATAGATTTCAAAAAATGAAAACCCGTAGGGCGTCGACGTTTTAATTATGTTTGTAACAAGGTTTGACATGTTTTTGATGATTATATAAATTTAGTTTGATGTTCGTTTGTTTTGCATGACCCGACCTGATACGAACCGATTTTTTACTTATATACCTAGGGGCCTAAAATTTTTAAAAATGTTCCGCACCCCCATGGAAAAATTCCTGGGTCCGCCACTGGTGATACGCCGATCAATGTATAGTGGCATGGTGTAGATAATACATATTGGTGTATGACATACCAAAGCCGACATATACCACTCCTTTGGTTTGGAGTCATTTTAGGCGGATTGACGATTTCAAAAGGGAATTTTTGAATCAAATAAGTCATTCATTATCACTGCAGGCTAGAGATGACGACTAGAGGAGAAGGAAGCTCAATGACAAGGGACCCCTACAACAAATTCGTGCAAATTGCTTCCAAAATCACAACACATCATCATTCACTGTCACATCCCAATTTCAGGTGGACCCGGACGGTGGGTTTATGCATGACGATTGATAACACTTTTACAATTTGCAGCGTAAGATAGAATGATAAAATATTAAAGCTTGAAAATATATTAAATAAAATTTGTAACATCTTGTTCGGTACAAAATATCCCATAAGGTAGGATCGAAATAAAATAGACTTTGGAGATCATAGATCTTTAGTCGTGAAGTCGCAAATTCAAAAGCTTCTGGTTGAACCGTATCTAGCCTACTATTGAGGTTCGTCACCTGCGGTTAATCTTTAAAAATACGTTAGTTTTCACTAGTAAAAACTATTAACCGACGCATTTTAGAAAACGTTTTTAAAAGATATTTTTATTCAATAATCATTGGGATAATTTCGTGTTACCGAATTACAGGCTTATCGTACGTTCGGGAACCACTATGTGATCAATATACACATCAAAATATTTGTGTTTGTCAGGTATATGCCTACACTCCGCACTTAATGGCCATTTACAATTAAATGAATCGGGACGCCCAGATATGATACTATTAAACCCAAACGTTTAATGTGTTATCAAGCAAACGGAAACGAATACCCACATCTGCAAGGATTTGCCCATTTGTGATACCCGTACCAAGTGGCATATGACATATCCTAAGTTTTAATATAAAAGTGGCTAAAAAATATTTACCTTTGCTAGCTGTCTAAAACAGTGTATTTGGTTCTCGTGGCAAAGCCGTATTCAAAGCTCATTAATCTTAGGCGCGATTATCTGGAGGGCTCTATAGTTTGGAATGAACAGAATTATTATCCGTTAGAATGTTTACGGGTCATTGGTAAGTCTTTTGACTTGACCCGTTAACTTTTAAATTTTGCTCGGTTCCGCTAGATTAAGCGTTGACCGGATAGAAGGTGATTTATACCCGTCCGAGTGAGAAATCTCATGGGATACAAGTTATTTAACCATACATTCTATATAAGAAAGGTTTTGAAAATGTTTGACCCGATACGAATATTTTATATGGTTTATGTCATTTTAACTAGTCACGCGCGTAGAAACGAGTTCGGGTGGTCGAATGGGTCTATGACGAGTCTAACATGTTTAACTGCATATTTTGATGTTATATAATTAATCTCAAAGTCAGAATGTAGGTTTCATATGCTTAGATCCATTTTATTTGAGTTTACGCCAAAAGAGCATTTTTGACATTTTAATAAATATATGTTTGACTTGTCGTTTGATCCGTTTAAACATGATGATCACGGGGGTATAATTGCAGGGAATTGTACTCTATGTTATAATGATCACGTAGGAAAATTTAATCAGGTTTTGACTTGACCAAAATGGTCAGAACCGAAAGTCAAAAAAAAAGTCAAACTGCTTGACTTTTGGATAAATTCTAACTACAAATTTTTTTTTTAAATGTCAAACTAGTTGATCAATTACGAACATTATAAATAAAATAGATGCAAATTACAAAATTGAAATCAACTTAAAAGAACACTTACTAGTGTTAGAAGAAACACTTGAACTTAGAAGAGGGGGCTCCTTAAGATCAGAAGCAGCTCTAAAGCAGAATTAGAAGTGAAGTATGAATGTGGTGTGAATAAACTCAAGAACAAGTGCCTGTTTATACTAATCCACAAGCTCCATGGCCATGAAAAGTGTTCCCTGATGTTCCCAAGTGTTGATTAGTGTCATAACAGGTGGAGGAAGGAGGAGAAGAGTGGCGAGAATCGTGCAAAGGTGGCACAAGGTTGAATCTATAGCTGATAGCAAGGATTCTGCTGTCAGCGGCACCCTCATGGACCATAAGAGGTCATGCCTTGCGATCCGTATGGACCTCTAGCGCGCATATGTTTCAAACCCCTTGCGGACCGTAAGGGGTTAATCCTTGCGGTCCGTAAGAGACCTCCAGAATTTTTAAAAAATGTCTTTTTTGCATTTTCAGCCCCCTCAACTTATATCTACCCGCATTTTCTATATATTTTGTCCCTCTCCTTCCATATATCGGAATTATATGGAGACTTTTCGGACACACGTCACACTAGGATTTGATAAGATTATTCGGGTTGTTACATTCACCAAGAACATGTGTGGTTAATTCATCCGTGATCACAACCAAATTTAGTATGTGTTATATTTGTTCAAGTTGAGTTCTTAATTTCCTTAGACATGGATACATTAATGTTTGTTGAATCATTTTTTATGAATCAAATGTTTTCATGTGATTTATACGAGGGTGTGAATGTTCAAAAGATGTTAACTAAGATCTCTTTATTTATACTAACTCTATTGGTCTTATCCATCACAGATTAGATGATTGTAGTGCCACGTTAACATGTGGCAATTTCTTATGGTTTAACTCTATTTGTGTTACTCGTTACAGATTAATTAGTTATACAATTGCAACATCTAGTTTTTTACCCATCAGTTTCTTATGTTAATCAACGTTACATCTATGTAACTTTTTAACTTGTTAAAAAATTCGCATTATAAATTATTCTATTAAACCTGAACTTGAATGTGTTTATTTGTTCTTTACATATTTACAATCCAATGCCATGTTTAGTGTTGACTTTATGCAATTATTTCTTAACTACAATTAATCTTAAGATCATTTTGCAGTGTGTTGCAACTTGTAAGCAACTTGTAAGATCATTTGTGGTTTGACATCCTACTAACCATATTTAATTAAGGTGAATATGATCAAGTTTCCAAACATCGACCGAGTTTTATACCTAAGAGTTGCCATTATCTAACCGTATAAGTCTCAAATTGACCGAACCCACTATAATTCTAACACATTATATGCATTTATACTCAAAATTTAACTATTGCTAATACTCTAACTATCAATAAACAAATCTCTAACCATCATCTCTAACAATTCACTAAGAATAATCTTTTTCTTTTCCTCATTTATCGGCTTCCCATCTTTATCTCCCACAACTGATCCCTATTCATTCACTATATGTATTCAACATTCATACTTGAACCGTTTAACCTCTCAAATTCTTAGTCCTCTCATATAGCCCCTTTTAACACATGAATTATTAAGGTTATATCCTTCATTCTCCCTTAACCTTAATATGTTCTTCCTAGATATTTGATTCCGCGTAATACCCTTATTTTTTTAACTTTAATTCTTAGATCATGAGTTACCTAACTTTCTTTCTTTCAATCTTGTCACACCCTAACCGATGGTGGAAACATCGGAGTGAGACAAAAAAGATTGCCCATTGCACACAACACTAAAGTGACAATAGAATTAAGATAACTGATTTCATTTCATTTCAAATGTCAAGTTACAATACAGGAATTTCAAATACAACATGATTCAAATACAACAAAACAAATACGACATAACATAGTACAAAATTTGATACAACAATTTAAATCTAAGATTTCTAGGTGTGTATCTAAGGCCTCGTCACTACGCCCATTTTAACATCAGCATCATCGTGCAATATGTTAGAAAGTATAGATCAACACACAAGGCATTGGCGAGTATACAAGTTTTGATACATAGCATAAGTAAATAAGTTTAAACAAATCCACATGGCAAACTAGTTATTCAAGATAAACAATAAACTTGCATGTGATCAAACAAGTCAACCTAAAGTTTAACGCAAGTAAAGAATCTTAACATGACCCAACGTTCACAGGCGGTGCGTTACTCCTATAGCGCTATGCATGTTAAAGGAAGGCTCGTACGAAGTTAATGACAAGTTCAACACAAAACGTATAAACCCAAATTAAAGTACCAAGTATAACATATGCATGCATGTATTGGATGGTTTGTACATTTCGTATAAAAGTCTAAGTGTAAGTTTATAAGATAACATATTCCACCCAAAGTGTAAAAAGGAAAGAGGGGTGTTCGAGTATACTCACAGTTTTGCTAATTCTTCGTTAGAATTCCTGTGAGCGTAGTTTTGGCAGGAGTAGGCGGATGTAGTACAGGAACACCGAGGTTATTCTACTCAGCGAGCAAAGGGATGGTGGAATTAGTACAGGAACATCGAGGTCACCCTACAGGCAAACGAAGGTGTGAGTCGGAGTTGGAGAGTTAAGTTCCAGAAATTAAAGTACTTAGTATATTATGAGAATAATAAGTAAAAATAAACAGAAAGTGTATTCTGTTTGTGCACTTGTCTAACACTGATATTTCTGTGGTTTTACGGGTCCAAGCTTGCCCGACAGAATCAATGACAAGGAACACGAAATCAGAATGACGAGAATGGAAATACGAACAGTTTGTACGAGTGCATCTGGTACGAATGTGCCATTCGTACGAAAGGGACTATTGACATACAGAATCTCGTTTTGAACATTTTAACTATTAATCAGTTAAGTTCGTGGTTTCTATTAAGTTACTTAGTTAATAATAGTATCTTATTAGTCTAGAATATTCAGAAGTCTCATAGAAGTCATGCATGGAGGTTTCAAACTCGTTACTAATAACCAAAGCACAAATCAGTTAACTTAGTTAACTGACCCGTTGGTCATTATTACAGGAAGGAAATAACAGAATGTAAAATTAACCCAACAACCGAACAATGTACAACCCAGGTGTGCCAACATGACATAGAAAGGTAATCCTAAGTGTCGGAGGCTGGACGGGGTTCACTTGTTCTAGGTCTTGGAAGTTGTTAGGGTGTTCGTAGACAAGTTTAAATGAGGTGGTGGTTCTAGATTGGAAACCAAGGTTCCCACAGAATACACGCTAATGTTCCAGAATTAACTATATGGAAAATAGCAATATGGACAATCATTCAACACTTGAAAATCGTCTGAACTAGATGAACTGCTGCATTCGTACGAACGGGGGTGTCACATTCGTACGAAAGGGATGTTTCTTTCGGACGAATGCGCCTGTCATTCGGATGGATGTGGCTTTTTCTTAGGTAAATCAGTTCGATTTTGTTTGAACTGATCACCTACTCAACTAGAATTGGTTAATCTTGAATCCACAGCTATTTACTTAGCTTATAAGCTCGACGGACCTCAGATCCAGTCAAGTTTGAATTCAGAAAGTTTGTAAAAAGGGTTTTCAAAAAGATCTAACTTCATTTTCAACTTGGTCCTCAACAGTTGAGAGTTCGTATCAGATTGCCCAAGCGAATCTAAGAAACCAAATGAAAGATGATGAAGGATCTATGTAAAACTTGTAAAAATCGGAAGAAAGTAGAAGAATTGGATGAAGAACAGAAGTTTTCGAGCTCAATACTCACTTAGGAGTGACCGAGATAAGCTCCAAATGATTATGCTCAATGTTGGTTCGAGAGAGAAATTCGAGTGTTGAAGGTTTGGAAATGAAGAAATGGCCTTGTATTTATAGAGTGGAATGACAGTTTAGGGCGGATGGTCCTTAATGGCGGATGGCCATTTCGGGCGAACTGGGCTGGCCCATTCGCACAAATGTGCTAGGCCCAAAAGCCCAAATGTTGAATCTTGTTTAATTTGATGGTTTTAGGCGTTTTAAGCGTATAGGTGCACTGTATAAGTGTTGTGCATAAATAGAGGAGTGTGTAAATGTATTTTGTATGTATAACAAGTATGAATACGTATGAATTTGTATGTAAAGGGTATCAAGTATGTATGTAACATGAATAATCGTCAAGTATTTATGTATATTGCATAACGCAAGTATATAAAAGATGAAATTCTCATTATGATCCAAGTCTCATATTACAACGTATGAAATAAAGTACGAATACGAAGGTTTACAAGTTTCCATAAATGGAAAGTACAATGAACTTGCTAAATAAGGAAAGTTATAAAAAGTGAGGCGTTACAAATCTAACCCTCGGTCACATAAACCATTATCTTTACCAATCCGCTCGATCTTGTCACATCTATATCACTAATCATAATCATATAAAAATCATGATTTGCATCTCTTATTTTCTTCTCGTATAGTTTGAATCTCACTGATTCTTAATCACATTCACTTCTTTTCACTATCTTCTCCGTTCCCATTTCTCTCAGGTAGTCTTCTTCAATCACACATATCTTTTTTGTTCACCCTAGAATCAATGAATCACACAGATTCCTTCTCCTTTTTTCATTCAATCGGTTAAAACAGAATCACACTTGATTCACACAGAACCTTTTCACAACTCACACAAAACCTTTTTCTTCTTGACTCACGTAGAACCCTTTGATGGTTTTCGATTTCAGGCTCACACATTATCACTTTGGTCTTCCTCATGATTTTTTGGGCCTCAGTCTTCGTTCTTATATTCTTCCTTGCTCAATCTTCTTCTTCCCATGATTCCACAATGGCAACTCCTAAATTACTGTTCAAAATTCTCAAATTGTTTCTTCTCCTTATTCAATATTTATGGCGACTAACTAAATGAAGTGTGTGTTAGCTTACTTTTTTTATTCTTGAGTCTTTTTTCATGCTTGCTTCCTAATTCATTTAATTTCTGAGCTACTCTACTTCACCTTCCAGCCTACTTCAATTTCTTTCTTTGTTCGACAATTCACGGTGGCGGCAAAGAATTAATTCTCCAATGTGATTGCTTCTTTGTTTCTTGTATCTTTTCTCCTTTTACTTCAATTAATCTATTTTCATCTTTTGATTATCTTCTTTTCTCTTGACCAAGGTTTGATATCAATTTTTGGTACGGGCCCTTGAACAATCACAACAACACACACTAACATATTGGATATTGAAATCGACTGACTGCTGACTCTTTCAATATTATTAAGAATGAAAATTGTTGCTACTAACAATTTTGCGGTGGATAATAAGTATAGATTAAAACTGAGGGAGTAAACGATTACAACTGGGAAAGTAAACATATTACAGGAGGGGAGGTAAGCATATAACAAGAGGGAAAGTAAGGGAGAAAACGAGTTTACAAGTCTGAAGTGAAAGCCTTGTATTTGGTGTCTGTTGTAGTGTACCCTTGGACTAGTATTTATAGCCAGCTAACAGGCTTCTCCTTTTCCAAGTGAGACCTGTGACTTCACTAGGATAAGAAAGATAACAGACCTCTTTCTCCTCCTTTAGAATGTTGTCCTTGGAAATTTTTTTACTTCTATTATGTTGAACGTGACTACACCCTTTATGGCACTTTGCGTGATGTACAACTCATTTGTCTTCCTGCCCTAACTTTAACTTGTGAGATTATGATCTACCTTACTTGTGCTAGGGCGAATTGCGCTTGTTTAGAAAGGGAAGTGCGCTTGAACCCACCCCCATCATCAAAAGCCATACAAAGTACGCGTGTCTATTTATACTAATACACATGGGTGTGAATTTATAAGACGACACGAATCTAACACGAAATTTGCGGGTTTGGGTTGAGTTTAAAAGGGTTCGGGTCAGTTTCAGGTTGAACCCACCAACCTGTTTAGCTAAAAATGTCAGGTTCGGGTCAACCTGGTCGGGTTGGCGGGTTGACCCGTTTAACCCATTTATATATTTTTTTTACAAGATGTGTATATCATAAATTAAATTGGGTGTGCATTTTATGCATGATTAAAAGTTAATTAGAAAAATTGACATAAGATTTTATAATTTAAATGTAATTTTATTATATACATTTGTGTTTTTTTTTACCAAAATTTAATTTTAATATATTAATTTGCGGAAAAAATATAAAATTTCGGGTTGAACGGGTTATGTTCGGGTCAACCAACACATTTTTGGGTTGTGTTCGGGTTCGTATATATGACATGATTTTCGGGTTCGGGTCATGTTCGGATTTGTCTATAATTTTTGTGTTCGGGTAAGGTTAAACCTACCAACCCATAAACATGACCCGTTTAGCACCCCTTCTAATACATTACTCCTATCATACTCTAATTCTAACTCATATTAAACTTAACAATCAATAAACCAACCTTTAACCATTATCACTGGTAATTCGCTAAGAATTTTCTTTTCTTCATTTATCAGCTTTCCATCTTTGCCTCCCACATCCGATCTCTATCCATTATGTTTACTAGATGTAAAACCCATGTAAAAACACGAGTAGTCTTTAGAAATTTTACATATCAAATTTTATTAAACAACGAATCACCATACAACTTCTTCCCCAGTTTCATATTTGCTTCGTTTCCAATCTCTCTCAAGAAAAACGACTTCTTTCCCAAAGAGTAGGAAGAATTTCATCATACAACCCCTACAACCACACACGCACACAAAGATAATGAATGAAAATAAAACTTTAAAGCATATGAATCTAAATTTTTGTATTAGAAAAACTGGACCATTGTTCTTGGTAATAGTTTCAATAATCATCTTTTATATATTTACTATTTACAAGATTCATAAATGAAAAAAAAATTATAAAGAGTCAACATGGCCTGTTTCGGCTCATCCTAAAACTTACTTTGTTCCCAACAGAAAGGATTACTAATTGTCCGTTTTCAGCTAGTTTTTTGCTACCTTAGACTGGAGCTTCAAGAAAAGACTCCTTCTTTTTTACTGTCTAAATATACAAAAAAAAAAAAAAAAAAAAATAGATTTAAGGTTATAATCTGTAATACATGGTTGTAATCTGTAATATTTAATGGTTCTCCCATATAACCCCTTGAACATATGAAATATTAAGATGGATTTCTTACCGTTATAGGTACTAAAATTAAAAACCAAATCTGTCAAAAGCAAATTATAAGATTTAATAATGGTCTAAAATTAAATAGAAAACCAAATCTGTCAAAAGTAAATTATAAAATTTAATAATGGTGGTCTAACATTAAATAGAAAACCAAATCTGTAAAAGTAAATCATAAAATTTAATAATGTTCTAACATTAAATAAATTAAATAGTATAGTTTTACACCATATTATAAAATATAGTCAAAATAACAGTGTTACGGTTTTCTACAACATGTAAAATTTCAAATGATATATCATTTGAAATTGTACAAAATCAAGTTTTTAAATATAAAAATAATAATTGATATAATCATATAGGTAATAAACACGAAATCAATAATACAGTTCTCAAATATTATATGTATCTTATTCTTTCCAGAAACTTTACACTTCACACTTCACCCCGTTACACTTGAGAACAAATCTTTCGGTGGGCCACGTGAAACGATTCCAGCTGTATAAAGCCGTTACCGGGCCCCACAACGAACAACTAATACTTGTTATGATTGTCTTTATGGTCCCCACACGTTAAAAATACAACGAACCTCTTTAACCTTAACGGCTACTTAAACCCTCGTCTCCACATCTCTTCTTCACCCCACTTCTCACTCTCTCTCTCTAAAACATTCACTTTCTCTCTCTACAAATATTTACAAACATCGATATGAAGAACGCCGTCGTTTTTGCATTCATCTGCGCCATTGTCGCCGCTGTCGGAGCTCAATCTCCGGCTTCTTCGCCTACAAATGCGCCACCGTCAACCGTCGTAACAACGCCGCCTGCTGCGTCACCTTCTGCTGTTCCAGTAGCTCCGGTGAAAGCTCCGGCGAAGGCTCCGGTGGCAGCTCCTCCAACTGCTCCTGTGACAGCTCCTCCAACGGCTCCTGTGACTGCTCCTCCTGCTGTGACTCCGGTGAGCACTCCTCCTGCTCCAGTGCCGGTGAGTTCTCCACCACCAGCGGTTGAGTCACCTCCGGTTCCTGAACCAGTTCCCGCACCCGAGACTTCTCCGGCTCCTGAGGCTGCTGCCCCAGCGCCTAGCAAGAAGAAGGGAAAGAAGAACATTGCACCATCGCCCGCGCCTTCTTCCGATTCGCTCGCTCCTGGACCGAGCACTGACGCTGGCGCTCCTGGTCCCGCATCAGCCGATGTCGCTGATGAGGTAATACTAGTATCCAGACGTCTTTATTTTTAACAAAATTTATACCACAATGTCAGCCCATAGCCCATGTGTTTTATTTTTTAAATTGTTTTATCTTCTAACATTAGGGGTAAAATAGACATTTTATACCCATTTAACTTAGAAACTTAACATGAGTTAGTGATAATGATCACTCGAGTGTAAAAATAGAAACCACTAGGGTTAACTCTGTAATTATTGAAGTCTTTGGACCAATACTGTAATATCTAACTATACATTTAACTCAAATCTATAAAAGTAAGTAAGTATTGTAACTCTACTATTTCAATTATTGTACATTATGCTTTGATTATTATAGTACATTATTAGAAAGGTTAATAGTTTTGGTTGTAGTTGTATATTTATGATTTGGCTAATAATAATAGTGGAATTGAAAATTTGCAGAACGGAGCATACAAATTGAAGAGTGTGCACATGGCGGTGGGAAGCTTGGTGGTGGCATTGGCTGCCTTCAGCTTGTTCTAGATTGATTTTGTATACATATTCATTTTTCATTTTATTATTATTTTTATATGAGTTGTATTGATTATTTTGTTTTCCTATTGTTGTACTTCGTCTGCATAAATAAATATATTATTTTACCACATTAAACGTTTTGATTTATTTTTCTTATTCATTAATCAACTTTGACACAAGTTTTAGGACCCAAATTTTAAAATGTATATATCATTGAAAAGCAGAATTTGAGAATATTAAATCAATTGCGCAAAATGTGGGGAAAGAACAAGTTTTACTGTTTTAGGACACAAATTTTAAAATAAACGTTTTGATTTATTTTTCTTATTCATTAATCAACTTTAACACAAGTTTTAGGACCCAAATTTTAAAATGTATATATCATTGAAAAGCAGAATTTGAGAATATTAAATCAATTGCGCAAAATGTGGGGAAAGAACAAGTTTTACTGTTTTAGGACACAAATTTGAAAAGCATGGTACACCGTTAAAATTATTTTATCGATTTAAAATTGCAGAATTTGAGAATATTAAAAATCAATTGCGCAAATTGTGGGAAAAGGAAATTTGACTACTTTGGGTTCTCGACGGCCCACTAGCTTCTCGAAGATCGCTTTAATTTTTTTTTAACGACCAAACAGAATAAATCTCTAGCACTCTTGGGACATCCACTGGATAAACGGAGTACTCCGAGAGTAACCCGAGTCCACCACCAATTCCGGAGAAAACCCGGTAACCCACCCGTCGTACGATAGTGAAATTACCAGTAAAACTCGTTTGGCTCAAAGATCCAACACAGGTTTTCCTGAGTCTTCTATCATTGCTCACCAGTGCCTCACTCTGCACCAAGTGAGAGTTGAACTTGCATCTCTCAAGAGAAATGCAAGTACTCCCTCACTTGATCTGGAGATCATTGGGTATAAGGCCCGACTTTGTGGGCTGGGCAGCCCGGGCAGACGCCAAGGCCCAAAAGGTTTATAGGGCCCAACAAAAAATTAGGGTCAAGATTTTTAAATGAGCACTGTTATCTTAAATGTTTAATAAATGACTTCAGTAACAAAAATGAAGCTAGTTCAATGGTTAAGATACTCAAATTTGAAAACCAAGGTCATGAGTTCTAAACCCTTCCTTCACATTTTTATTTCCTAAACAATTTTCAGTTAATCCCATGCATTTTTTATTTCCTAAACTGTTTTGAACTATCAATTCACTTAATTAATTGACTCTTCGATCTTGTTAACAAGAGGACTATATGATTAATTAGTTAAATTTTTTGGGTTATAATCTTGAGGTCATGAGTTCAAACCCTATGATTAGCATGTCGTATTGTGGTTTCTTGATATATATTTGATGAGTTTATATTATACCAATTTTTTGGTTTTGCCCGGGGCCCAAATTTGTTTTATCATTCTCGGAGACGGCCCTGTTGGGTATCGCTTTTAAATTTTAGGCAACCATTTAGAGATTTAGACTAGACGAACACTATTGTCATGAGCAAATGAATTTAAATTAATTCCATCCAACCAGAACAGAGTTGTTGCACCCTCACGTGTATACTCTTAACATTCCCATAAAGTCAATATTAATCGCCTTTAAATCATCGCAAACCCATAATGCCTTTAACAAAGAAAGTATGTGATCCTGGGTGCTTGCCTTTTAAATATCTTGGCATGATGGTGGGTGCAAACTTGAACCGTGTAGCTAGCTGGAAACTGTAAGATTAAATATATTATGTTTAATATTTAATCTAGTAGCTACTATAATCATTTACATAATATAGATCAAAATATATAATAACCTATTAAATAATTAGTTGGTAATTGTTGATGGACCATATTACCCTTATTAACTAATTAGGTTTACTCTTAGGTGCTTATATAAAGAGACTAATGTAGAGGTTAAAGGTTTACACAGTTACACACTTAGACATAACCTATTAGTCATAACATCATCATCATCGACCTCCTCTCCTATAGCCGATACCCTTTTCGGTTTAATCAGTCACCATCATCAGTTAGCACCCTAAGGAGGAACCAGATCACACTGACAACTATGTCGAACTCCATGGCTTCTTCTATCACTGGATTCTCCACTGCCCTGTCTGCGGTGACATGTATGTTTTCATGTTTTCCATTATGATTAAACAGAACTGAACCAACTGGTAGTTGATAGATTTAATACAGGTGGTTTGCTATTAAATAATTGATTTTTGTAATTACTTAGTTAATTAATCAGAATCAGATAATGTTTTACAAAACCAAAATGGCTTAACTTGAATGAGCTTCTGATGTACCATTTCTGGCCAAAGCTGATTTGATACATCTACTTATCATTCAAGTATTACGAAAGCTATGTTAAGTGTGCATCATAAACATGAATGTCTTAATATCTGGCCAAAGCTGATTTAATGACATACTTAACAAGTGCATAACTAAAGTGATTATCTCAATTTCTGGCCAAAGATGATTTGTTACAATCACTTTGCACACATGCTTGAATGATTACACTTCTGGCCAAAGTTGATTTGTCTTCGTTTAAGTAGAATTTTTTAACTAAGTCTGTTATTTTGATGTTAGTAATAGACAATATCACAGCTTCATAATGTAAAATGGTCATTATTTATGCCTGCCTTAGTTTAACGTGCCCTTAGATCACATTAGGACTTCTTCCTTAGTATCATAACTTGCTCATCTTATTTCCACTATCAGCGCCCAATTGCGGGATTCCACCTTTGATCGGTGATAACTTTGCTGCATGGAAGGACGCTCTCATGCTTACGCTTGGATTGCTGGACTTTGACTATGCTCTAAGAGAGAATAAGCCAGTGGACCTTACTCCACAAAGTACTGCTACTGAGCAGTTGACTCATGAAAAGTGGACTAGGTGTAACCGCATGTCTCTCATGTTCATGAAGCATTCTATAAGCAATGCAATCAGGGGAGCCATTCCTGATTCTGAAGATGCTAAAACCTACTTGGCTTCTGTGGAGGCGCAGTTCAAGGGGACGTCTAAAGGACACGCTAGCACTCTTATTCTCAAGCTGGTGACGACTAAGTATGATGGGAGGAGCGGCATTCGCGAACACATCATGATAATGAATGACATGACCAATAAGCTGAAGGGGCTGGAAATGGAAATCAGTGATGGTTTCCTCGTTCACTTCATCGTTACTTCGCTTCCTTCGTGCTTTGAAGCATTCAAGATCAATTACAACACTCAGAAGGACAAATGGACGATGAGTGAGCTGGTCGCTATGTGCGTACAGGAGGAAGAGCGTATGAGGATGGATCGCACTACCGTTGTTGCAAACTTCACCACCTCCAACTCTAAGAAACGGAAGAACAATCATCAGAGAAAGGATGCTTCTAAAGTCCAAAGGTCAAATCCTAATGCAAGTGCACCTTCCAGCTCTAAGAACTCCTTAGGCAGAATCCACTGCAAGTTCTGTAAAAAGGCAGGACATATGCAGAAGGAATGCCCTGACTTTAAGGAGTGGCTGGCTAAGAAAGGTAACGATTATTTTATAATACTTGAGTCCTATAATTTAAGTGTTCCTGCTAATTCTTGGTGGTTTGATTCTGGTTCTATGGTTCATGTTACCAATTCAACTCAGGGATTCCTTACAATCCGGAAGCTGGAAAGAAACCAAAGAACGTTTAAGGTTGGGGATGATCGAGAATTAGAAGTGAAGGCCATTGGAACATTACAATTATTTATGAAAACTGGTTTATGTATTAAACTTTATGATACCTTATATGTTCCTGAGGTAACTCGGAACCTTGTATCAGGACCAAAGTTAGACATGGACGGTTTTATTGTTTCCCATGGTCATCGCAAACTCTCTATCCTCTATGATTATGTTCTTTATGGTACTGGTATTCTGGATGGTGGTCTCTATAGATTAGAACTAGATGATAATTTTTCCAAATCTTTGTTGTCATATAACATTAATGAATCACTCACAAAGATGAAAGAGAAACGAGACTTAGAGACTTCATCCATGTTGTGGCATCAACGTTTAGGCCACATCTCAAGAGAACGATTAAATCGTCTCGTAAAGGATGAAGTCTTACCTCCTCTCGATTTCTCTGATTTTGGAACATGTGTCAAATTTCTTAAAGGTAAAATGACATTAGCGAATACGAAAGGTGCCACTAGGAGCTCTAATTTATTAGAACTCATTCACACTGACATTAGTGGTCCCTACCAAATCGCTGGCATAACAGGACATACTTCATTTATCACTTTTATTGATGATTATTCTCGTTACATGTACTTGTATCTAATTAAGGAAAAGTCTGAATCTCTTACAACTTTTAAAGATTATAAGGCTGAAGTTGAAAAACAATTAGATCGTCAGATTAAAGTTGTTAGATCAGATAGAGGCGGTGAATATTATGGAAGACATACTGATGTGGGTCAAGCTCCTGGTCCATTTTATGAGTTTTGTAAGGGCCAGGGGATTGTGAACCAATATACCATGCCTGGTACACCTCAGCAGAACGGTGTCGCTGAAAGAAGAAACCATACCCTTATGAACATGGTGCGCAATATGTTAGCCAACACTAATTTACCATTATTCCTCTGGACTGAAGCGTTAAAAGCAGCTGTTCATATACTCAATAGAGTTCCTTCTAAGTATGTCCCTAAAACTCCTTATGAACTTTGGACAGGAAGGAAACCGAGTCTTAAATATATGAAAGTATGGGGCTGCATTGCTGAAGCAAAACTTTACAATCCTTTCCTAAGGAAACTTGACCCTAAGACAGTTACCTGTTTCTTTATCGGGTATCCTGATAATTCAAAGGGTTATCGTTTCTATTGTCCTTCTCATGTCACCCGTATTGTTGAAACCAAGCGTGCTGCGTTCCTGGAGGATTTCAAGGTCAGTGGGAGCAGTACCAACCCTTACGAATAATTGCAAGAAGTACAAGACGCGGGGGGGGGGGGGAGCAGTACCAATGCAACTACTGTACCTGAAGCTACTGCACCAACTCCAAATTCACCTCTACAATCAGAACCTATTATACCTCATAACGAAGGCACATCAAACGCTCATAACCAAGACAACGCTGAACCCGATAATCCACTCAGGAGGTCATCTAGGCAAAGAAGGCCTACTAATTGGGATGATTATGTTACCTACCTGACTGAAATGGATCCCGGAAAGCTCAATGATCCTATCTCTTACAATGAAGCCATAAGCAGTGATCAGTCTTCTGAATGGAATAAAGCAATGATTGATGAGCTTGATTCCATGAAGAAAAATGACGTTTGGGATTTGGTAGAATTACCCAACGGTGTTAAACCCGTAGGATGTGAATGGGTGTTCAAAACAAAACTGGATCCGAATGGGAACGTTGAACGCTACAAAGCGAGATTGGTTGCAAAGGGCTACACTCAGAAAGAGGGAATTGATTATCAAGAGACGTTTTCACCTGTCTCTCGTAAAGATTCATTAAGGATTGTCATGGCTCTAGTAGCTCATTTTGATTTAGAGCTGCATCAGATGGACGTTAAAACCGCTTTCCTTAACGGAGACTTGGACGAAGATGTTTACATGAAACAACCTGAAGGCTTTAAACCTGAAGGTCAGGAGCATCTAGTCTGTAAGCTGAAGAAATCCATTTACGGGTTAAAACAAGCATCACGTCAGTGGTACCTCAAGTTTGATGAAGTCATGAAGAAACAAGGTTTTATGAACAATTAAGTGGATCAATGCACCTACCTCAAGATGAGTGGGAGCAACTTTACTATACTTGTCCTTTACGTAGATGATATTCTATTGGCAAGTAATAGTTTAGACATGTTGCATGAGTCGAAGCGATTACTCTCGCATAACTTCAACATGAAGGATCTCGGAGATGCTTCTTACGTCATTGGCATCGAAATCCACCGAGATAGACACAAAGGGATCTTAGGATTGTCCCAGAAGGCTTACATAGATCGTGTCCTTACACGGTATAACATGCAACAGTGCAAACCCTCCGTCACTCCAGTAGTTAAGGGAGATGTTTTCGGTTCATTCCAGTGTCCGACAACAGAGATTGAGAAGGAGAAAATGAGCCAGATACCTTACGCGTCAGTAGTCGGGAGCCTGATGTATGCTCAAGTCTGTACTCGCCCAGATATCGCTTATATTGCTGGAATGCTAGGCCGTTATCAGACTAATCCTGGCCTAGATCACTGGAAAGCAGCTAAGAAGGTACTTCGATATCTGCAAGGGACGAAAGACTATAAACTGACTTATAGAAGAAGTGATCATTTAGAAGTGGTGGGCTATTCTAATTCTGACTTTTCCAAATGCAAAGATGACAAGAAATCCACTTCGGGCTATATCTTTATGTTAGCAGGCGGCCCTATCTCTTGGAAGAGTCATAAACAACAGTTGACCACAACTTCCACGATGATTGCAGAGTACATTGCTGTTTATAACGCAACCTGTCATGGAATGTTGCTTAGAAATCTGATCACTAGACTCAAAATCTTTAATTCCATTTCTAGACCATTGAAGCTTTACTGTGATAATTCAGTTGCCGTTAGTTTCTCGAACAGTAACAGTTCGAGTGGAGCTGGTTTATATCTCGATACAAAATATATGTTCGTACGTGAACGAGTTGAGGAAAATAATCTTTGTATCGAGTATATTAGTACTAAAGATATGCTTGCGGATCCGATGACTAAAGGTCTCCCTCTTAAGATTTACGAAGAACATGTTCGGAATATGGGATTTAGTAAAGACCTTATTTAAGCATATTGTACTAGCTTATGTTTTATGATTAATGAAATTTCCTCAGTTTGATTTTGTATGTCTCTTAGAATATGTTCAACCGGTATAATGGCATATAGACAAATAAAGTTACAAATCAAACAAAGGGCTTATGCGTATTTTGATCATAACGATTAGGTTTTAAATTAAGGCTATAGTATGACTAATGGGGGTCATGAGTCGCATAATGATTCAACGGCTGTATTTCTCTGCTATAGTACTTGTTTAAGTCTAAAATGAGTGTTAACTCCTGATCAGGCTTATCTAATGCTCATAGTAAATGATTACTCGGCTAAGTGGGAGAATGTAAGATTAAATATATTATGTTTAATATTTAATCTAGTAGCCATTATAATCATTTACATAATATAGATCAAAATATATAATAACCTATTAAATAATTAGTTGGTAATTGTTGATGGACCATATTACCCTTATTAACTAATTAGGTTTCCTCTTGGGTGCTTATATAAGGAGACTAATGTAGAGGTTAAAGGTTTACACAGTTACACACTTAGACATAACCTATTAGTCATAACATCATCATCATCATCGACCTCCTCTCCTATAGCCGATACCCTTTTCGGTTTAATCAGTCACCATCATCAGTTAGCACCCTAAGGAGGAACCATATCACACTGACAACTATGTCGAACTCCATGGCTTCTTCTATCACTGGATTCTCCACTGCCCTGTCTGCGGTGAGAGGTATGTTTTCATGTTTTCCATTATGATTAAACAGAACTGAACCAACTGGTAGTTGATAGATTTAATACAAGATTGTCAAGGTGGAAGGCAAAAGCGGTACTTGGAAATCTCCCAACATATTATCTTTCTTTGTACAAAGCTCTGAAAAAGGTATTAAACACCCTTGAAGGAATAAGGCGTAGGTTCATATGGGGAGTAGGAACTAATAATAATAAAATCCGATGGGTAGGTTGGGAAAAGATAGTAATCGCTAAGAAAAATGGAGGGTTGGGATTAGGGAGTATACAAGACTCAAACTTGGCTCTTTTACTAAAGTGGTGGTGGAGATTTCGGGAAGACGGTGAATTATTATGGGCTCAAGTTGTCAAGGCTATTCACGGTAAGTCATGGAAGAATAACATGGTTCCATTAAACAAAACTATAACAGGCTTACGGAAGAACATATGCAACATTGAAAAATAATTTCAGAAAAAAAGGTTTGGAAGTAAAAATTAAATTAGTTTGTTTGATGGGTAGGGGTAATAAAATTAGATTTTGGGAAGACGTGTGACATCCTAGCAGGAGATTGTCTACAATTTTTCCACAATTATATAAATTGACTGAGGAAAAAGGCGCTATGGTATCTCAAAATTATAAAAGATTGGGCGATGATGTGATTTGGGAGTGTAGGTGGAATAATCATCCAGCAACAACGGGGGCATGGGCTGAATTTTTAAGCTTCCTTGTTCTAATCCGAAATAGTAAAGTGAAACAAGGCGAGGATGCTTGGGTTTGGGGGGGGGGGGGCAATTCGGAAAGCAGCTTTTCGGTAAAAGCGGTCAGATGTGACCTCCAAAATACCTTATCACAGCAACACGCGAATACAACAATTATTTGGTGCAGTTGGGCGGTTCCAAAAGTCAATATATTCATGTGGAGGAGCGTTCAAAGGAGAATTCCAACACGGGTAGAGCTTTGTAAAAGGGGCGTTCAAACTGGAAACATTATGTGCCCTTGTTGTGGGTATATGCCAGAAGATACGGACCATTTATTGGTTGCTTGTACGATGGTGAAGTCTTTATGGTGGCTGATTGGGGTATGGTGGAATTTGGAAAATTTTATGTTCACATTCTACTGTTAGGCAGATACTTCAAAGTGTGGAGAACATGGAAGTTTTGAAGAATAAAAAGAAGGCAACAAGATGCATTATAATGGCGACTTGCTAGAAGATATGGACCTGCAGGAATGAGAGGATATTTAAGGGAGTGATCTCTACAAATATAAAGATGCTGGAAGATATAAAAGAATGCACATATGTTTGGATTAAAAACAGAGCAAATATGGGACGTATTTCTTTTGAGAATTGGTGTAATAAAGGCTTGAATGCCATAGAAGGTTAGGTTTTGTGTTGTATGTTCTGGATGCTTTATGTTTGTTTTTGTTAGCCTTTTGGCTGGTGTGTATATAGTTTCCTTTTATGTTAAAAAAACAAAGAAAGGTAGTAAACACCCAAATTCCCCAAGACTGATTGAATAGTTTCCCTCCATACGAGAGGGTAGACGCCTTCCATTCCAACAATTTACTCTTAAACTTGTCGATAACCGGCTTCAAATTTCTAGTAAAGATTGTTGGGGAAAATAGGTTTACAACGGATGTTCTGATAGACGTGTAGTCACTTTCAGGTCAAATTATTTCGGTGGTTCTCTAGAAAATCCTGTCGGATATAACTCAGATTGAGAAGAAGAACTAGTATGCGATTTGGTGTGAAATTCGTAAACCAGAACGAGTGTGATCAAAATTGAATTTCGAATTGGGATGAAGGAAACTGTTGGTTCTATATTTAGGCGGTTATTATGTTTAAACAAAATTGCCTCCAAAATGATCTCTTTTTCCATTTCGAAATTAAGTCCTAATTTCTGTACAATTAATTTTCTAAGCCATTTTTAATAAAGAAATTACCTCCCAGGGGCGCTGCCCCCGGACCCCCACCCCTTAAGGGCTAATTTTGAAATAACCTCGATTTCTGTTTTGACACCAGTCTAGAAATAAGTTAAAAGATTTTACAATACTAGCAACGTTTAGCCAATTCGACATCATCCATCCGCCTATGAAGACTGCATCGTCCGCAAAAAGCAAATATGACAGTGTCGGGCCATCTTCCTTGTGTTTCATTCCATAAATGAAACCCCTCTCTGGCCCTAGCCACATCTAATACCAAATGAAGCACCTCCATTCCAATTATGAATAGAAACGACGACAACTTGAAAAACCAAACTTGACGCATATTTGAAAGAAAATACTTCGCATATGGCGTTGTTTTAACAAACTTGTTAGAGCATCTACATCAACGGTGATGTGGCAAGGTCTGCAAGATGCGGACGGACTTTGGACAATGTGGGGTTGGTTCGATATGTGTGTTTATAAGAAGGTTTGAAATTTGATGTGTCGGTTAAGGCGGAGGTTTGTTGATGTAGATGCTCTTGCGACTAGAAAAGAAACAAAGCACATATTGAGGCCTAGTCCAAATCTTATGTGGAACTTCAAAAGATGTTAAATTCATAGATATATAGTCATACAAAGTTTAGAATTGGCTACAATGTCATAAAGCGTCACACTCTTAACTATATTTCCCTATCTAAGGAAGGCATAACTAGTGTTGATTAGGGATGAGATTTTTTACCGAAATACTGGTACCGTACCGGTACCGTACCGAATAATCATAAACAGTACCGGTATCGGTATTCGAATTTTTAAAATTCGGTATCGGTAAATAACGGTATCGGTACCGGTAATTTTTCGGTAAAATGCGGTATTAATACAGAATTTTACTTAGGGTTTTTTTTTGGCAAATATAAATTAATTTATCATATAATCTTGTACTAATATAAAACATAGCCTAAACCTAAAATATCTTATTATCAGTTCCAAACTAATCTACGTCCTGCGATTAGTCAAAGATCCAAAGCCATCTTCTTCAAGGTATTAAAACTTCAAAGAACTACTACAATACTATTAATTATCATTGTTCTCCTTTATATTTGCTATTAATTATCATTGTTCTCCTTTATATTTGCATGAGTTTGAACTCATATGGGCAAGTATATTCGTTAATTCAACCAGAAGGGGTCAATATATTGCTTACATGGCATAGGAATTCATCATATACTCTTTGTAAAATCACTGTTTTTGTTAAGAAAAACATGATTAAAAGCTCTTTGATTGTAGTAAATTAAAACTAGAAAAGATGACTTTATGAGTACAGCATAATAAGTTAAAGTTTTGCCATCAATAAATTTAAGTTATCTTTTACTCTAAAATTATCTTTTATTTTTTGTGGTTTATTTTTTGTGGTCTATTTTACAATCAGTTTGATTATTTTTTGTATTCGTAAACTAAACATATAATTATTTTAATGCTTGAAATTGAATAGTTTATGAAACAAGTTATGCATATGTGTCAGATTAGGTTGTATTCTTTCATTATTAATTTTTGTTTATTTTATACTTTTCCATTTAGAATTCCACTAAAGTAATTCTTCTAAGTTGTTTATGGCATCTTCATCATCAGTAAAAAGCATGGAATCCACTGAAGTAAGTTTATTTTTAAAAGCTTTAATTATAAATTATAAATTTGTCTTTTCTTATTTTTAGATTCATAATGTCTTTGTGTTTGTTTGTGTAGGGAGACGATACTATTATTGAAGAAACCCCTTGTGTCCAACTTGATAATGACTCGGATTTGGGTAATGTGGAACCAAATTCCAAGAGAAAGAAAGCATCAAATGGGAAAGGAATCCAAAGGAAAGCTCAAAAAGTTGGTAGAGAGAGGGCACCCTATTGGAAATACTTTGATGTGGTTTACCTAGAAGAAGAAGACGGGGTTCAACGAAAGTATGGAAGGTGTAAGTCTTGCAAATCTCATATAAAAGCCGATCCAAATAGAAACGGTACGTCTGGCGTTCGCCAACACTCTACTACGTGTGAAAAGATTCCTGATGTAATTGCTAAGAAAAAACAAAATAATTTAGTGTTTAAAAAGGAAGCTAATGGGGAAGGTAGCATTAGTGTTTGGAAACATGACGATGTTAGAATAAAAAAAGCTACGCTAGACTTGTTTATTGTTGGTGAACTACCATTTAAGCTTATAGAAAATCTAGTTTTTGTTGAGTACACTAACGCGTTAAATGGAAAGTGCAAATTGCCCTCACGACATAAATTATCTAAGGATATTGGGAAATATTATGTAGATGAAAGAAATAAGTTGATGGTTTATTTAAGTAAGCCAACTAACACTATTCACTTGACCACCAATACTTGGACATCATCATGTCAAAGGGTTAACTATATGGTTGTAACAGGTCATTTCATAGATGATGATTGGGTAATGCATAAACGCATTATTAACTTTAGACCCATTCATAGTCATAAGGGGGATGACATGGCTCGTGAATTGTTAGATTGTATTCACAGTTGGGGGATAAAGAATGTTATGACTATGACCGTTGATAATGCCCCTAGTAATGATAAGATGATTGATCTTTTGGTGAAAAAGTTGCCTAATTTGTATGATGGTGGAAAACATTTTCATGTTAGGTGTATGGCACATATTTTAAACCTTATTGTGAAGGATGGATTATTGGAACTTAACCATCATGTTGAATGTTTGCGAAAGGCCATTAGGTATTTTAGACATTCCACACAAAGAATAACTAATTTCAAAAGGTGCATGGAAGATTTGAATGTTGACCCAAATAAGTTTTTATGTGCTGATATGCCTATGCGGTGGAATTCCACTTATGAGATGTTGAAAGTTGCCGTAGATCTTAAAGAGGTTTTTTTTGCTTATGAATTTAAAGACAACCGCTATTATCATGATTTAGACAAAATACCTAAAGATTCCGACTTTAAGGTGTGCAAAGCATTGGTTGAGTTTCTAGAAAAATTCAAGATCAAAACGGAAATTGTGTCGGCATCTTCAAAGCCCTTAGCTCACATTTTTTTAAAGAAATCTTAGATGTAGACAAACATCTACGTGAGTGGGCGGTCCACTTGGAGTTGGATTTTTATGTAATGGCGGGCGCAATGCGCGAGAAATATAATAAGTATTGGGGAAAATATGATAGGCTTAATGACTTTATGTATTTTGCTATTATCTTAGATCCCACTATGAAGTTAATTTTTCTTGAACATTGTTTTACAAAGTTGATTAGGTATGACATAACAAAAGAAAATCCTATGTCTAAAGAAGCAATTGAAAAAAAGGTGTCGAGTATGGTGCTAGAGATTGAGAACAGGCTACATGGTTTGTTTAAAACATACAAAGAACGGTTCGATAAGGTTGTTAATAACTCGGCATCTCAAGAAACGCGTAATGAAGATTTTGTGGAATGTGATGGTGAGAATGATTTTTTTGAGGAGTTTCTAAATGTGGATGGAAGTAACTCGGTTGCAATAGAAACCGAGTTAAAGAGGTACTTACAAGAACCGAGAGTTGATTTTAGTAAACGGTTTGGCATACTTACATGGTGGAAACATAATGCTATTCGATTCCCAATCGTGTCTCGGATGGCTAGAGGTAAAATGTTTTTATCTTTTTCAAGCCTCTTTACATTTTTTTGTTACATTAATTATGCTTATTAACAATGTCTAATAAATTATTAGATATTTTGGCAATTCAAATTTCCACCGTCGCATCCGAGTCAGCGTTTAGTACGAGCGGTCATGTCCTAGACGCATATAGAACAAGATTGTCAAGTAATATTGTGGAAGCTTTGGTTTGCACTCAAGATTGGGTGAGAAAATCGAGAAAGCCAATTATTGATGACATAGATGATATTTTAAAAGACGACGATATTGCCATAGGTAAAGTAGTTCATATTTATTCAATGGTTTGGTTGTCAAATAATTTGTAGTAACTTTCTTTCTTGGTTTTCTACAGAGATTGAGGATGCGATAAACAAACAAAACGAAAAAGGAAAAGGGAAAATGAAAAGAGATTAGCGATATCAACTTTCTTTTGTTTGGTTCTTTTTAATCAGTTATGAATTATGATGTTTTTTTTTAGACATGTTGGAATTTGGATGTTAAAATTCGAACCCATGTGTGGTTTCCTTTTGATTTTTTAGTTTTGACTACATACTTTTGTCTAGTTTTCCCACTATATATTATGCTAATTCAGTTAATAACGGATGGATGGATTTACATGAACGCCTCGCTTTTCGCAACTTTTCGTTTTTTTAGAAAGTTCATCTTGTAATTCTATTTTCAAAAACTCGTTTCCTTTGTAATTATATTTCATTTCGTATCCTTGTAAACACATGCTTAGCTTACTATCAATACGTGATTCTAGATATCCTATACGTACAAACATATGACTATTTCATTGGCAATACAGAATACACAACCTATACTTTTCATTTTTATACAAACTTATTAACTAATCTCATGTTTTATATGTAGATTAAACACTAAGGCCGGAGGGTGTGGGGGGCGCCACCCTCGCCCTGTCAGCAACTATAGCGCCGTGGGCGCCATACACCCACACCGCCTGAATTAAGTTCGGGCGCTATAGGTGGCTCGCGAACATGGTAACGAGCAGAAATCACACAGATCGAGGGCCCCTTTAATATTTTGACCGTTGAACGGTCAGGTTTAAAAAAAAAAATTGTTTTTCAAAGTTTATAAATACTCTTCCATTCCTCTATTTTTTCCATCTCATTTCACCCATTTTCTCTCAAATTTTTATAGAGTTGGCTAATTTTTTTTAAACCCCTCTCTACAATGTTTCCCAACAACCTAAACCCATGGGACCCGAACAATCCATACTGGCAAAACAACGAGCAAGAGGACCGGTATCGCCGAGACTCGCGTACGGGTGAGGTTGGATATTACCCAATACCACCAACAACCCCAACTTCTCCTCATCCCATCACTCGACCGATGGCCAGTTTTTTTGGGTATTATTCTCAACCCCAGTTTTTTCCCTCAAACATACCCCAACACATTCCTCAAAACATACCCGAAACCCAATCCATACCCGAAACCCAAGTCGAACCCTCTTCTAGAAAAAAAAGAGACCATAAAAAGAAGGTTGAGTCCGAGAAACGTGCTACCAAAAAGGTCGAATATTGGACGCCTACGGAAGAGTTCGAGTTGGCAAAAGCATGGCTCGACGTATCGGAGGACGAGATTGTTGGTAAAATTTAGTTTTGTAAACTTATTTTTTAAATCAAACATATACCTTTGTAAATATATTTTTTTATAGGTGACGACCAAGACATAAAGGTTTTTTGGAACCGTATTCGTGACAAGTTTTTCACCGCCATGGGTCGCGGCGTATATCGACGGCCCGACTCTATTTCGGGAAAATGGTCATCACTTTACGCATGTAAATGCGTGGGAGCTTCTTCGCAAATCTCCCAAGTGGCATCTTGTGCCACCGTTCGACCCAACCCGCCCTCGGTCTAAACGGTCCAAATCAACATCCACAACGGAACCATTCGGGTCCGATGCTCGTACGACAATTAATCTTAACGACGATGATGAGGAGTTCGAACAACCAGAGGAGCTGCCTCAACCAAGGGGTCGTGATAAAAGTAAGTCAGCGGCACGAGGAAAGGGTACTTCAACGTCATCGGATGAGCCGTCAAAGTTGGGCGAGTTCCATACAAGTCTCAACAAAATGATCTCGATCAGGGAAAAGGACCAAGAAATGAAGATGCAGAAACTAATCCAGAAAGACTTGGATTTTCTAGCGAAAGATTTTTCACATCTAACGGAGACGGATCAACGCATTATGGAGGCTCGCAAGAATCAAATTAGGGCGAAATATATGTAGTTTTTTTTTCTAGTACCTTCTTATTTTTTTAATGATTTTGTGATGTTTTTTATTTTTTTTAGGATGAAATTATGGTTTTTTTTTTAATTTTCTAGTTATATAAAATGGCCATTTAATTTAAAAAAGTAAAATATAAAAATAAAAAATAATTAGGTAATGATGACGGGGCTCCATCCCACACCCTGCAAATTAAAGGGGGGGGGGGGGGGTTATAAAGCCTCCTGGCTGACGTGGCGTCTAGGTGGCGCTGAGGTGTCCTTTATAACATGCAAGGGGCTCCATCCCACACCCTCTAGCCTAATATACATAAACTATATTCATATCATATATTAATATTATATAATATACTTTATAATATCACCTACGATCAAAACATATTGTGCAAAAAAAATGGGAACTTTAAAATGCCCTTATGACCGTGACCTCAGCCAAGACATGGCTGCCCTTTTGTCTTTTATGGCTTTCTTCTTGTAGTAATAAAGTCATAATATTACCATGTTATAAATTAGCAACTTTCCCTTGCATAGTGTGTTGTACAACAAGCTTGGGGGTATTTCAAAAAAACTTTGAATTTTCACTTTTAACCTAAACTTTTTTAGATTTTCTATTTTAACCCCTTTTAAGTATTTTACTTCAAACCCAAAGTTTTCCATCTTTCATAATTTAACACAACACTTTATTATTTACAACTTTGGTCTCCCATACTTTTTATCTTTCGTAAGTTTTTCGTTTTACGTTTCGTTCTAAATTTTGCGAGTTAACATGTCGTAGCGTGCATATGAGGTTCAACGTTTTTTGCTCTATTTTTTCATATTTGACAGACCCGTCGCAACGTGTCCATTTTCCCCTTTTGAAAAGTTCGCCGCAACGGGCGGGTCCTAGATCGACTAAGTTATTACTTTCTACATTTTACGTTTCTGGTTAATTTCTTCGTATTAACACACTGTAACGGGTGTGCGTGGTTCAACGATTTTAAGTCTGCTTTTTGTTCATTGTAATTTCTACCATTTTATCTATTTTATTTTTACGATGTTGAGAGTCGATGCCATTGTGGCATTGGTGCTACTTGGCACGGTTTTACGAACGTTTTTAACCTATTAAATTTTTTACTAATATTTTGTTTCGGTTTACCCCTATACTTCCTATACTTAAAAACTATTTTTTATGTGCATATTTTATGTACGGTTATGTATAAATATGATTTGTTCTACATTCCGACGTAAACTTTTTTTTATAGACGAGTCAGGTCAAATATAATACGTTTTCGTTTAAAGAAACCATTTTTACGTGCATATTTTTATGTACGTTTTGGTATAAATTCAAGTTGCTCTACATTTCGACATAAACTTTTTTGGGAAATGATTCAGGTCAAATATAATATGTTTTCATGTTTATTTTATGTATGTTTTGTAAAGTTTGTTTCGAACCGAGTGGAGTCTAATTATGGTTTCTTTTTCTCCATTTTTTTCAAAAGCTCTAATTAATCCTTTTCGATTACATGTGCATATTTTCCTTCATACCCGTTACGTTTTCTATGTATGAGTTGGGTCATATATACTTTGATTGTTATGATTGTTCGATATGAATTTGATTTACTTTACGTTTTCCTTCATACCCGTTACGTTATAAGTGTTCGATATGAATTTGATTTACTTTATGTTTGATCCAATCACAATGCTTATACATGTTACATTATGTTCAACTGGATACGTCAAAATGTGTGTTTTCATATAGTTAATGCATCATATAACGTTTGGATTAATCCATTCAATGTTTACGATGTACCCGCGCCGCAACGCGGGCGGGTCTTAACCCTAGTTAATATAACATAACAAACATTATTATAACAACTTAATATTGACAAAATTTTGAAACATAAGCTGCTATGGTGCGCCCCAAAGGCTGATCCGCAGCCACACTTTTTCAGCCATGGATTGGTTGTTTTTTTTATGTTAAACTCCTACCTACTTGTATTAAATGCCAACCCAACTTAACCCTAATCTTTTTCCCTATAAATATCACTTATAACCAGCCTCCCTACCACTTTTGCAACACTAAAACACTCTCAAATAATCTTCAAATCGTAGCTGATTCCATAAGTTCGAGTAGAAATACCAACATTCACAAAAGTGAGCATAACTCACTCAATTCTTATCCGATTCACTCGATTCTTTTTCCTACTACTTTGTATTGACCTTAGCTACATTTCCATGGGTTTTCCCTGGAAAACCAGAGCCTGAAATGTTGCCAAAAGGGCTCTAAAGTGGACTGATTTTTCTGTTCTTGTTTCAAACTTTGATAAACTTGTTTAAACTTGAGGAAACTCATCTCAAACCTATGTCCTTATGCTTATAACCACTTCTATTGTTAGTTAGGCTTAGAAACAAGGTTGAGACATTCAAAATCAGCGGTATAAACCTCATAAACTTTCTGTTTTGTTCAAGGGTTTTAACCCACGAGTGATGCTCAAGTTCAAGACTTGATGATTGTGTGATTTAGGATTAGCTTGGTTTAACCTACTTGAAAATCCACACATTGTTTGATGTTTTATCATAGATTAGTTGTTCATATTCTATTGTTTCTTGTAAGTTCATGACCCTCCTTGTTGTTCATAACAACAAGTGTAGTGGTGAACAATAGAGGTACCTAAATGGAAGCTTTGTTCTTCCTACCTCTTGTATGAATTCCATGATACTTAGAGGTGCCTAAATGAAGACTTTAATCTTCTACCTCATGCATGACTTATATGATGTAATATACACTATGTAATACTTATATAACAACCAAATAATCAAACTCTTGGTGATGAACTAATGGACATTTGTCAAGCTTGTAGATTGTATCATCTTAGGCCTTGACAACTTGTCACGGTTCTAATGGAACTTTGTTCCATGAAAACATTTAAACTCTTTTAGAGTTTCATAGTGTCAAGAAGAAGTGTCATAGGTGTTAGATAATTATTTTCATATGTTTATTTTTCATGTTATTTAAACTCCAAATCCCTAGAACCATATGTAAACACCTCTTAAACTCCAAATCGAACACATTCAACTTCCTAGTCTCAACAACTTCGTCACATGTGATAATCGGAAAGCATATGCAACTTTGTGAGTACACTTGACCCATTTTCCTTTTAATACACTTTGGGTGCAACATGTTTTACTTGTTGAAATGCACGATTCACAAACATGCTTTTATTCGTTCAATCCTTATGCATGCTTTGCTATGCTTAGGTTCATGCTAGAATACATGCTACTTGTTAACTCGGCTTAACAATTATAGCGCTATAGGAGTAGCACACCACCCGACGAGGTTTTGTTGAGTCTTTATTCTATAACGGTCTCGTCACTTTTGTGTTGAGGGATGCTAAATACTAGTGGACACTAGAGTTGACAAATTGTTATGCATGATAGATTGACCTTGTATACCAATTGCTATGTTGGATTGAAAATACCTTTTTATACATATACCACGAGTCTAAAACTAGTGTGCTCGCCAATACCTTTTGTATTGAACTATGCTTTTAAAACATGTTGCAGGTTTAGCGATGATGTTGATGATGCATGGAATCTAGTAGGATGATTAGATACACACTTTAAATTTTGTATTTTATTTGTATTGTATTTCATTATTCATGTTGTATTTGTTTCAAATCCTTGTAATTGACTCTTTAGAAATGAAAATTTATCATTTAAATACTTGTCACAAATAGTGTTATGAAGTCTCTTGCAATCTATTTCGTCTCACTCCGATGTTTCCGCCATCGGTTGGGGTGTGACAAAACAACATGGAGATGCCAATACGACACGTAAGTTCAATACCTTCCATCGCTCCCATCGCTAAAACCACGGAGACAGTAGATGAACAACCAAAAACCCCCACCCCCACAAGTAGATCTACAAGCTCTAAACTTTAAAAGAATAGTTCATACAATAGAGTTAAGAAGTATTTCATAAGTGGAAGGATATTACTTGCTACTACGACCCAAACCAATCAAATTTTCACCTAACTAAAAGAAATGTCCAAGGAAGTACGCATGCAAAAGCAACAAATGTTATTAAAAGAGGTTAGCGGGATCCAAACTTTCTACTAACAGACAATCTGTATAAACAAAGGTACCTAAGAACAACTAAAATGCACAAACAGGTGTAACACCCCGACCGCGTATAAAACAACCCACGGCGGAAAAGTCGAGGGATCACGTTACAAATTGTTTCAAACACATGGTATATAAAGTTTTGTTTTACTTAATTTATAAACTACATTGTCTTTGAGAATTCGAAACAAAACACAATGACTATTTTATTTTAAGCAAGCTAAGGCTCGAGTCCATCCTACATGTAGCATGCTTTTCATAATTACACATTAGCACCTGAAACATATGTGAAAAAGAGAAGGTCAACAATGAATGCTGGTGAGGAACATAGGTTTTATGGTCAAGACTCATAGCCTTGAGGGTTGAAAAATATTTAAGCAACCTCAAGAGTTGATATTTAAAATAAATCTTTGTAGCCATGAATCTTTGACAAAAAGTGTTTCTTTTATAAAATCGTATGAGAAATCATTAGATTTAAAAGATAATGGTGTATGGTTAACTTAAAACCATTTGTGTCTTTGTAATAACCAACCAAATGTCCTGTATTGTATAAACCAAATGTTTTGAGTAAACAAGATGTCTTGTTTAAACCAAAATGTTTTGTCTTGTATAAATCAATTGTCTTTTGTATATGTCACACCCGATATTTCCACGTATTACCGGTGGGCCCGGTGGTGAGTATCGTGACGTAGTTGATATCATCATAGTCAAACAACACAATTTAAATGCACAGCGGAAACAAAAGATGAATCACATTACAAACCGAATAAAATAGTAATATCAAAGTATCACAAACGGACTGTAATGGATCCACAGGCGGATCAAAAGATGAAAAGATTATTGTTCAACAGACTTTAACATCTAGAGCTTGCAAGACTTGATTTAATGATGCCAGGAGTAGCCAGCCTATTTCGTCTAGTACCTGCACTTAGCCTTTTTTTTTTTGGAAAATACGTCAGTTTACACTGGTAAATACAATTAACTGACTCATTTTGAAAAGAGTTTAAGAAAATTAGTTTGAATGCACACGGCACAAAATATCTTTTATAACTTGGGACAATTATTTAAAAATAATATTGTATACAGTTTTACTTATTTGTGGTCCGTCAGGGCCGGTTAGAAGAGCCGGACATGATTAACTGACACGCCACAGGTATAATGCCCACAAGGTTGATTCCTTTAAGTGGATTACCAGTTTTTACATAATGCAACTGTCAGGTGTATGCCTACACCCCGTGCTTAGGTCGTGGCCATTTCTTTGAATGATACCAAGGATATCCGGGACATAGTCATTTAACCCCCAAAGGCCATACACCAAATAATACAGATTAAAACGAGTTATGTAAATACATTAATCACAATCCAATTTAAATGACTACACACCTGACCAAGCGGTATTATTATAATACCGTATCCCAAGCCCGTATAGGGAAAATAAGTTAAGAGTATTTACCTGAGCAAGTATAATTCACAAACAGCAAGTGCAAGTAGCTTTTACCGGGCTCCTAATCTGGAACGAAGGTTTTAATAACCTATTAGATTCCTAACGGGTCTTAATTAAGCCTAAACTTAGACCGGTTAGTTTTAAAGGAAGATATACGGTTCAAACGCACGATTAAGCGAAGACCGGATTAGAATGTGGTTTAGACCCGACAAGTTTGTATACTTGTATGATAGGGGTAAACTAACCACATTCTGGATTTTGAGATAAAAACGATAAGGTTTGACCCGTTTCGGCTAATTTATGCAAACTAGTTACATAAACCGCACCGAACGCGAATAATGCGTAACGGGTAACCAAATGATTCATGAACAGATTTCGTGAGTTGATATGCCTTAAATATGTTGTGATATCAGTAGGATACCTTCCATTATGCCCAAAATGAATTTAATCTCAATTTATGCCCCGTAGGGGTATTTTGGTCATTTAAAGCTTATAAAAGGGTTTAAATATAAATATGGGTTTCAGGTCTGATATATTCAGTAAAAATACTTATTTTTATAAGTCATAACAGTAGGGTATGGTATATAGGTGAAATTTACCTTTTATAACTAAACTATGCACCGTAGGGGCATTTTGGTAATTTCACATAAAAAAAGGTCAAAACTGGAAATTTGAGTTTAAAACTTTTGCTTACTGTTAGAATATAAAAATTTACTTAAAACATCAGTAGGTATTAAGTCTTATATGAGAAAAATGGTTTTAATACATACTATGCGTTTTAAACGCGTAAAAAGACGGTTTTAAGCGATTTCCGGGTTTTTAAAGAAAAGCTGATATTTTTATCATTCCAGAAGACTCAAAATATTTTATTTATTATATAAAATCAGTAGCAAAAGGTTTGGTATCAAAATATTATGTAAAACTCATTTTATAGGCCAAAAGGGGCAAAACCGACAATTACCGAATTAATGCTAGAACCCTATGTTATGCTCAGCTTAAAAATAAATAAAAATCTTCAAAAATCCCAAAATATTATTTTACATCAGTGGGTAAAAAGTTTGGTATCAAAAATTGGGTTTAGATAGGCTATATGCTAATTACGCCGTTTAATTAATAAAAAACTTTCTAATTACGCTATTGAGCATAACTCTTAATCTAGACCTCCAACTGATGTGAAAATTTAGGGACATGTTTATATATCAGTAATAAAGATTATTGTCCTCTCACATTTTCAAAATTCTTGTTTTAAGGTCAAAAGGGCATAATAGTCAACATTTAGGCATATAACGGAAACATGCATTTGAATCGGATAACTAATGAACCAAGTTGTATAATCACAGACGGTTATACTAACATGTAACCTGGTCCTAATAAAGCTCTAAGGAATTTCTAAAATATGCTCTAATGGGTCAGAACTGAAAGTCAAAGCAAAAGTCCACTTATGCGACTTTCGGTTCCGAACCGAGCTTATACTGAAAATTGTCGGGTTGAACATGCTTAGACATGTTCTTACATTAATTACCAAGTTATACAAGTGATAAAACAGGTTTCATAGCTTCTACATTGTTAATTATGTGTTTATGCGAAAATTAGCTTTTTGTTGACTTTTTAAAATTAACTTTGACCCGACAATTGACCTGGTTAGAGTGGGAATCAGAGGGTGCCCTTTTAAGGGTTTATTACCCACATCATTACCAACTCATAGGTACTTTCAATTCGAGATTTGACTGGACAAATTTTAATTAATCATGAAGTCAAACCTTAATTACGACAGTTTGACTTTAGGCTAATAAACTAAGTAAAACTAAATTAAGAAAGGTTAAGGACACTTACGGAAGTCATATGCACGACTAGGAATCCTTGAGAAGTGCTCTTGAGCTCCAGGAATCTTCAGAACAAGAGTTTGGAAGCTTTCCAAGTGAAGTGCTCAATGTGTGTTCATAAGTTGCAACAAAGGGCTCTATATATAGCCATGGAGGATCAAGGAGATGGATACAAGTGTTATGGAATGTCACACCCTGGCTTTGCGGAAGCGTGGTTAATTTGGTGTGACTTCTTAATACCATAGCTTAACCATAACAAAGCTATATGAAATAAAACCATGCAAGATCATCCATTTAATTAAGTTTCGAAAACCAAATACAACAACATTGTCTTAACAATCACAAACATCAACATGACATAAACACAGTTTAAGGATTGTGACTTGTCCAGGAAAGAGTCACTTTCCCCAAACCCGGATGATCTCGTAACTAGTGCAGCGGGAAAACGTGCCATACCGTGCCAGATCCGTTAATTTCCTGAAATACATGTAAGTTGAAAAATCAACAATAATGTTGAGCGAGTTCATGTGTTTAGTATGTGCGCGCGAATAAACCTTTGTAATCATTGCAAGTATGAATGTTTTGTAAACTCTGGTATGAAAGCAAATAAGGAAACATATCAGTTATTGTGTATCCACATGGTCCAACCTGCGGGCGCATGGGAGGGGATAGGACAAGGTCACCACATGGTCCAACCTGCGGGCGCATGGGTGGTGTTAAGACGGGGTCACCACATGGTCCAACCTGCGGGCGCATGGGTGGTGTTAAGACAAAGTCACCACATGGTCCAACCTGCGGGCGCATGGGTGGTGTTTGTTATGCTCAAATAGGCCTATCACTCGTATCCCTCGATCGCACTACGAGGACTAATGTTCTTAAGGTTTCACCTACCCAATCACATAACCTAACAGTTCCTTCCTTAGCTGACCATACCATGTAAGAAACATTCGTAATCATAGTAACATGTATTTCACCCCCGCAGTTAAAAACTGAAAACAGTTAAGAGAAAAGGGGGACATGAACTCACAGTCGGTGCGTCTCTACCAAGTACTCCAAATCAGAAAGCTGTGCGACGACCTACAAGTGCTAATTCTATTAGACGGACGGCCGTGCCTTAGCTTTATAGTTTAAGTCTTTGGGAAATAGTTAGACAACTATTTCGTGTTTACGTTCTGTATATACTTGGTAGTTAATCTCCTTCCCAAGGATGGGGGATTCAATACATGTGCGTTCAAATTAAACCATTAAGTCTCACTTAATATATATATATATTTCCAATCCCAAAATATAAGTATTTTTCTCAAAAAATATTATATTTTCATTTCACAAAGTTTTTCTCCAATAATACGTTGTTAAAATACGCGTTCATAAATATTTCCGTAAGTGCGTAAGTTACGTTTTAACAATCGAGTGGTAATATAATTACCGGTGTAACTTATATATTCATGTGAAAGCGTTCGCATTATTTTGGAATCGTAAACGTTTGTAAATATTATTTTTACTCCTAAAAATAATATTTATGTATTTCCACAAAATAATCATAAACAGTGTGTGAAAAATATATATATTTATCACGTTAAATTTTGTGAAAATCCCACCTCCGAATATTAGTAAATAAAGTCATGGCGAAATTTATATTGTGAAAATATGTCAAAAATAATTCTAACACTTGTTGTGTAAATAATTCTAAGTGTTAGGCTTTTAGAAAAATTTCGCCAGAGTTTCCTCTGTAACTGGAGGTGGCCACGCTTTCAAGCGTATCATTTTCTTTTACAAAATCAATTTCAACAACTTCCTTATTCAATCAAACAATTTCCGACACATCAAACTAGTCGACAAGTATGTAAATCGCATAATCGCATGAACTTGTAGTTTTTCCGAAACTATAGTGTAAATCCCATTATATTTGTAGATCTTTATATATAAAGTAACTTTAATCTCGTAAAAACCTTGTGATTAGAGAAATCCGTCTTTACAACTTCTAGTAACATTTGACAAAACTAGTTCTTTGTCGGATCTTTTCATTTCACAAGTGTTTACACACTTGTGGTTTATAAAAATCATGCTTGTTAGTGTAAGATCCGCCTTTTAGAAAACATGATTTCTTTGACGCGTGGTCCTTTGAAAATACCACTTGCAGATACGTAGATTTGCTAGTTTTAAACACTATTGTACATGTTAAAATACTTTTACACAAGTTCATGTTTCATGTGTGGTAGAGTTTCACCTTTTAACCTTTGTATCATTCAAAACAAGCTTATGTTAAGATCCATGATCTTACCAACCCGGGTTAAACGGTGATCCGAGCTACCACAACATAGATCGAGTCTAAATAACCACATATTTCAAATACTACAACTTTTACACCACTTATATGCTATTAACCACCATTTCTCATGTTTTTAGTAGACTTTTAAGCATCAAATTGTATGTTAACGATATTTAACCGACACAAATCCTTTTAACCACCTTAGATAAGTTCAAAAACGAGTTTTAAGTGTTATACCTCTAGCTCAAGGCTAGGGAAGATTCTAGTCGAAAAGCGAGTGGTTAATAGCGTTGAGGTGAGGTCCTTGACGATCCGTAGGCACCAAGCTTCCTTGTACGCGATCCCTCACACTTGAATGTATATAATGTGGCTAGAAATGAATTTTAATGTGGGTGGATGTGAGTGTTGGGTTTCGGCCGTAAGTAAGCAAAGAGGAAAGAAATATGGAATTTTTTTTTTTGTGTTGTGGTTAAGGATGAATTGTGATCCAATAGTTCTATTTAAAAATCATTCACGTCCATTATCCATTAGATAATGTGTTTGGTAGATATTAAGCAATCTTGGTTAAATAATTAAAGTGTAAGGGTGGTGTCCCCTAGGGGGAAACAATCGTTGGGGAAGGGTTTCACATGGTTAGATCTTAGCCACTTGGTTAGCTAACTAGTTAGTTTAGTTAGGAGGTTTAATTAATTACTAGAGTGTTATGTATTATAACGGGTGTTAGGGTATTCGGGGACCCTAACTGGCTCAGAAAAAGAAACAATGTCAATGACAATATATTTTTTTTTTGTCCCTGGTTAAGTCCGATTGTTCGGTTGGATATTAATCTGTTACAGTGCTAAATAAACTTTTAAAGTGTCGTTAATATTATTTTTAGTGACACAATTTATTCCCGACACTTTGGAAAGTGTCTAGTAATATTTTTTTCTCATGTTTTGGCACTTTACTAGTTAGCTCAAAGCTGAATTTTTATTTAAAGTGCATAATTTTGTACTCAAAGTACGTTTTAGGCACATCCGGTCACTATAACTATCACCTAGTGACGCAGTTCTACAAACCTCAACTCCCTACACTCACCACTAGTGTAGCAAAATATTTCAGGCTCTTACAGGCCTTAGAGGCAGTGTCTGCCTGATGCTGGCTTTATCAGCATGTTCAATAGGTTATCCGTTATTGTGCTACTGTGCTTTTTGTGCATCATGGTTGTCACCAGGGTTCAGCATGTAAATAATGTAGTGACGATAAGTAAAGTATGATGCAAGTAAGTACATGTATCAGATATCAAGTAGCAGTTCATCAGCTAGTTCAAACAAGCACAGTAATTAAGCAGTAATTAATCATTAGTTAAGTCGTACGGATACCTGGTTTAGTGCGGGTTGTCACATTCTCCCCCCGTTAAATAAATTTCGTCCCGAAATTTAAGTTCTGCTTGTAGATGCAGGGTTCTTAGGAAAAAGGTGGGGGTATTTCTCTTTCATCCGGTCCTCACGTTCCCAGATGTATTCAGGACCATGTCTGGCATTCCAACGAATTTTGATGAGCTTGACACTGCTCCGGCGGGTCTTGTTTACTTTCCAATCCGTGACCTCAACTGGTTCTTTAATGAAGTGGAGCATGTCGTCAACATGAATCTCGTCGATGGGAATGGCAAGGTTATCTTTGAGTTGGACTTTTCTTCAGGTTGGATACATGAAATGTATCGTGAACACCATTCAGTTCAGCAGGTAAGTCCAGTTTGTATGCTACTAGTCCTATTCTTTCCAAAATTCTGAAAGGACCAATGTAGCGCGGATTTAACTTCCCACGCTTTCCGAAGCGTGCCACCCCCTTCCAGGGTGAAACTTTCAATAGAACCATTTCTCCCACTTGGAATTCCACATGTTTCCGGTTTGGATCCGCATAGGCCTTTTGTCTGTGGCGAGCTGCTTCGATGCGTTTAAGAATTTGCGCAATCTTGGCTGTCGTCTCTTGGACGATTTCGGGACCAGCAAGCTGCCTATCACCTGCGTCCGACCAACAGAGGGGTGATCGGCACTTGCGTCCGTAAAGGGCTTCAAATGGCGCGACACCAATACTGGTGTGGTAGCTGTTGTTGTATGAAAATTCGACCAAAGGTAAATGTTTATCCCAGCTACCGCCCAAATCCATAACACATGCCCTCAGCATGTCTTCCAAAGTCTGTATCGTTCGCTCGCTCTGGCCGTCAGTTTGCGGATGAAACGCAGTGCTCAGATTCAATTGGGATCCAAACGCTTCTTGGAAGGATTGCCATATCCTTGACACAATCCTTCCGTCTCTATCAGAGATGATTGAGAGAGGTACTCCATGGCGTGCAATGATTTCTCTCATGTAAATTTCTGCAAGTTTACTAGTGCTGTCTTTCTCCTTGATTGGCAGAAAGTGTGCGGACTTTGTTAGGCGGTCAACTATTACCCAAATCATATCATGGCCTCTTGGCGTTCTTGGCAATTTTGTAACAAAATCCATTGAGATTTGTTCCCATTTCCACTTGGGAATCTCAGGTTGTTGCAGCAGCCCTGAAGGCTTCTGGTATTCCGCTTTAACCTTAGCGCAAGTTAAACATTTGCTCACATAAACAGCAACATCGCCTTTCATCCTAGGCCACCAATAATAATCTTTGAGATCCTGGTACATCTTTATCCGCTCCAGGATGGATAGAGTACCGTGATTTGTGAGCTTTATCAAAAATAACTTTCCTTAAATCACCAAACAGAGGAACCCAAATCCTTTTCTCGAAGCATAACGTTCCTTCCTCGTTTGGTACCAAAAGCTTCTCCATCCCACGGAGATATTTTTCTTCAAGGTTTCCTTCCTTGAGAGCTTCTTTCTGCGCGGCACGAATGCGCAAGGAAAAACCGGTTTGGATAATCATTTCCAAAGCTCTAACCCTTATGGGTTTGATTCTCTCTTTACGACTTAGGGCATCGGCGACTACATTCGCCTTCCCTGGATGATACTTTATCTCGCAGTCGTAATCGTTTAGCAACTCAACCCATCGTCCTTGCCTCATATTCAACTCTTTCTGGTTGAATATATGCTGTAGGCTCTTGTGATCTGTAAAGATTGTACACTTCGTACCATAAAGGTAGTGTCTCCAGATCTTTAGTGCAAAAACCACTGCGCCAAGTTCCAAATCATGTGTGGTATAGTTCTTTTCGTGCACTTTCAGTTGACGCGATGCGTAAGCAATAACCTTTTGGCGTTGCATCAACACACAACCCAATCCTTGCCGTGATGCGTCGCAGTATACCACAAAATCATCAGTACCTTCCGGTAGTGCTAAGATTGGCGCATTGCAGAGCTTATCTTTCAGTATCTGGAACGCTTCTTCCTGTTTGATTCCCCAATCAAACTTCTTATCTTTCTGGGTGAGGAGCGTCAAAGGTTGAGCGATTTTTGAAAAATCCTCGATGAACCTTCGATAGTAGCCAGCCAAACCCAAGAATTGTCGAATCTCGGTTGGCGTCTTTGGCGTTTTCCCAATTCTTGATCGCCTCGATCTTTGTTGGATCCACGTGGATTCCATCTCCATTTACCACGTGTCCAAGGAATTGGACTTCACGTAGCCAAAATTCGCACTTGGAGAATTTGGCATACAGTTGTTCCTTCTTTAGTAGCTCCAAAATAGTTCTTAGATGTTGTTTGTGCTCGGCCTTTGTTCTTGAATAGATCAAGATGTCGTCGATAAACACAATCACGAACTTGTCCAAGTACGGCTTGCAAACTCTATTCATCAACTCCATAAAGACTGCAGGTGCGTTTGTCAAGCCAAACGGCATAACAAGGAACTCGTAGTGTCCATAACGAGTTCTGAAGGCTGTCTTTGGGATACTTTCCCCTTGTATCCTTAACTGATGGTATCCAGATCGAAGATCGATCTTGGAATAAAAGCTTGAGCCTTGCAGTTGATCAAACAGATCATCGATTCTTGGCAGAGGGTACCTATTCTTGATCGTCAGCTTGTTCAGCTCCCGGTAGTTGATGTTTATTTGAAAATCATCATCCTTCTTTTTGACGAGTAGAAATGGGGTTACCCCAAAAGGAAATTTTGGTCTGTCATCTTCCTTCTCTACCCATTTCTAAAACTTCTCTGTCAATCCTTGCATCTCCGAAAATGTAAGTCGCTACGATGCAACGACTACGGGTGCAGTGCCTGGGATTAGATCGACGCGGGATTCGACTAATCGTTGAGGAGGCGACTCCGGCAAGTCTTCGAAGAAGACTTCGGGGTATCTTCCAATCACAGGGATATCTTCGAGTTTTCGGTTCTTCGGCTTCTTTTTCCACGACATGAGCCAAGAATGCAACACATCCTGTGTTCGAAAATTTTCGTGTCTTCTTTGTCTGATAATCCGTAGGAGCGTATCCTGCTCCATGAATCACAATCATTTCTCCGTTCGTCGTCAGGGCGCGGATAACAATCTCCGCCGGGTTGTTCGACAACCAGTCCATCCCAATTATCACATCGAAGCTTTCGTTAGGCTTGTTCTATCGAGAACTGGGTATCTAGGTTACTTACTACTAAAACAACTATATTTTCTGAAGCTAAAATTTGACAATACTATCAAATAGAGCATAACATTGACTATTATGAGACGTACCGATATCCACGCTTGGATTCTATCCCCGCTGTTGAGCTTTCATCCACGTGCCTGAGTGTTCTTAGGGCAATACTTCCTGAAATGCCCCACATCACCGCAATTAAAACATGCTTGGCCACAGTCTTGATCGTCAGTTTCCCTGCCTTGATAGTTGTTGTCGTCGTTATTTCCTCCGCGATTTCCGTTACCATCTTGACCTCTATTTCCATGTTTAGTACCTTGCCGACACGTTTCCTTGACATGTCCCACCTTACCACAGTTACCACATTTTCCATATCTATACCGCCCGTTATGGGGTCGTCGACAGTTGTCGCACTTTGGTAGGATACCCGTGTACTCTTTTCTCTTTTTGGCCTTGTCGTTGCTACTCGACTGGGTACCCTGTTTGAAATTCGCCAACTTTCTCTTGTTGTCCCCGGATGACCCTACATGAGTCTCCTTCTTCTCCTCAGAGGTTGAAAATTTGTTCATCCTGACTGCCTCTTCCGTCAAGGCTATACTTAGATTGATGGCCTCAGTGATTGTCGCAGGCTTGGAGGAGGTTACCATACTTATGATTTGAGGAGCTAAACCCCAAATGAAGCGCTCGATTCGCTTGTATTCTGGTGTAACCATGTAAGGAACGATACGCGATAGAACTTGGAACTTCTCCACATACTCGGCTATTTTTGGACCTTCCATCTTCAAGTTCCAGAACTCAGTTTCTACCTTCTGGCTTTCTGTTCTCGAACAGTACTTTTTATGCATTAGCTCTTTCAGCTCGTCCCATGATAGAGCATACGCAGCAGCCTCGCCCATTGTCTGAACCTGAAGTTTCCACCATGACAGAGCCCCATCTCGGAACAGCCCGGAAATGTACGTGACCTGATCTTTTGGGGCGCATTTGCTCGCACGCAAAACAGTGTCAGTCTTCTCAATCCAGCGTACGAAGACTACGGCACCCCCAGTGCCGTCGAAATGTAGGGGCTGGCAGCCTAAGAACTGCTTGTAGGTGCAGCCGTTGGGTGGGTTACTTCCTGAGGTACCTCCGTTGCGCTCGGAGTGATGGGCCTCGTATTGTGCGATGACTGTAGCAATGATTCCCTGAAGTTCCGCCTCGTTGGTGGGTATGCGTACATCCCGTCTTGGAGGCATCTTCTAAATGATGATTGTATGGGTCAGTTCATAGTAGGTAAAGTGTACGTAAGTATACAACAACATCAACACATAACATTTCATGTTATAAACAAATCAATCACATAACATCTCATGTTATAAATCAATCACCCATATTGATAGCCTCTGCAATGGTTGAGGGCTTCGAGGTAGTAACCATACCCCTGATCTGGGGTGCAAGTGTCCAAATGAATCGTTCAATCCTTTTGAACTCTGGTTTGACTAAGTAGGGGGGGCGACCCTAGATAAGTCGTGCGATCGCTGGACAAGTTCAGGAATTTCTGGTTCGTCCATTTTCAAATTCCTGAACTCCACCTCAAGCTTCTAAATTCCAGTCCTAAAACAACTTTTCTTCTCAATCGTTTCCTTGAGCTCATCCCAGCTCAATGTATAAGCAGCGTCTGTGCCAAGGGTCTGAGACTGAAGGTTTCACCATGAGAGTGAGTTATCTAGAAATAACCCCCGGGATGTAGGTAACACTCTGTTGGGACGAACAGTCACTCATTCTTGGTATGGAGTTGGTCTTTTGGACCAACGAACAAATGCAACGGTGCCTCCTGTTCCGTCAAAGTTCAAAGGCTTGCAGTTCAGGAACTGTTTATAGGTGCAGCCAGTTGGAGGGCTATCTCCAGTAATGCCATCGTTGTACTTAGAGCGGAGGGCTTTATGTCGTGCATTTATCTGTGAGATGCGTTCTTGCAACTCGGCTTCTGTCCTTGACAACGTACTGGTGTTCGTGTCACGTCTGGGCGACATTCCCTTTTGTCGAAGTGGTGTGAAGCGGGTTAGACAACGTTTCAATTGTCTATGAGGTGTATATAGCAACATAAGCCGTCATGTAATCACCCAATTTCACACGCAAATATACTCACTGTATGAGTGGGGAAGTAAATTTCTGAGCCTTCACATAGGCTTGCCAATTTGGCTTGTTGCTCGTAATAGAATGAACTCGAGGCTACATCGCCTTGGTCATTCGTGTTTAAGTTATTTCCTGCTGCATTGGTTATCATTAGCTTGACCCGCAGAGTCCACCAGGATTCCTGTGCACTACAAATCGTTATTACGTGGGCCCCCGTAATAATAAATTGTCTTGCACAGTTACCCCAAATCTTCTCTCGTCCAAGCAGATGATCAATCAAGGATCAATAGTAGGTGCATTGGCATGAACAGGGTCATGCTCCAATGCAGGGTCAGGAGCAACGCCTGGCTCAGGGGCCACGGCTAGCTCCGAATAAAAAACTCCATCTCAAAATCAGCTGGACCAACAATTACAGGGGTTACAGGATCCTCCGAGGGCTGGTCTAGGTGCATGAACTCAATGTCATGGTCTGGATCAAAACCAGGTGGAAAAGCAGGATCAACCTCAATATCGTGACCAAATTCAAAGCTGTGGGCGGGATCCGGTGCAGCTGATGATGCCATATCAGGGTCGGCGTCGTGTGAGTGGTGCTGCATTCCCTGTATGTGCGAAGATGCGGATGTCAGAAACTCAAATGAGTCTGGGATAGGGGAATGGGCATGAGTTTCCCCTGCAGAAGCGTCCGCATGCAGTAGTCTAATACCAGCAGCAATAGGGCCCTGCCCTCGAATGGGTCCTCCTCCAGTAGATCGTTATCGTCGTCAGAGGCCACGTCGGGAGGGCATATCGTCAACAGAATAAGCGGCAAGGGGGCAAATTCCCAACAAGATGGCCATCAGTAGACTCTGCTACGACTTCAGGCGGCGCAAAAGGGCTGAAAGTCGTCATTGTCTGTGCCGGTAGTATCGAAAATGTACACCTCGTACTTCGATGAAACTATGTCGTCTGATACTATGGCCATGGGATTCGTAGTGTCCATCTTTCTAGTATATGATGAAAGCATGATGTTTGTAACACAAACGCATATACGTATAATAATCAATCATATAATCATATAATCACATGAGTCACCAAGTAAGCATTCAAATCATTCTCCTAGTCTCACTAGCCACATTCCTCCCAGTCTCGAAGACTGCTCTATCCTCCACCTCGACCACTTAGATCGAGCCTCGGTCCCCTTGACCGAGCCTCAGCCTTCATGACTGAGCCTACTCTTCCTAGCCTTGCTAGCTAACTACCTTGGTCACCTAGACCAAGCCTCGATCCTCCAGACCGAGCCTCAACCCTCCAGGCTGAGCCTAAAATAAATCAACGTGCTCAACCACCTCGGTCACCTAGACCGAGCCTCGATCCTCCAGACCGAGCCTCAGCCCTCCAGGCTGAGCCTATAAATAATAAAATGTGCTCAACATTTGTTTGTAAAAAGTTTTGGATCAGGACTTAAGTGGTATGCAGAAAAATGTTTTCGTGAGAGCCCTAGTGATCATAGTCTAGACTCGAGACAGAATCCTAGTTCGCTATGATCAGAGCTCTGATACCAAGCTGTCACACCCTGGCTTTGCGGAAGCGTGGTTAATTTGGTGTGACTTCTTAATACCATAGCTTAACCATAACAAAGCTATATGAAATAAAACCATGCAAGATCATCCATTTAATTAAGTTTCGAAAACCAAATACAACAACATTGTCTTAACAATCACAAACATCAACATGACATAAACACAGTTTAAGGATTGTGACTTGTCCAGGAAAGAGTCACTTTCCCCAAACCCGGATGATCTCGTAACTAGTGCAGCGGGAAAACGTGCCATACCGTGCCAGATCCGTTAATTTCCTGAAATACATGTAAGTTGAAAAATCAACAATAATGTTGAGCGAGTTCATGTGTTTAGTATGTGCGCGCGAATAAACCTTTGTAATCATTGCAAGTATGAATGTTTTGTAAACTCTGGTATGAAAGCAAATAAGGAAACATATCAGTTATTGTGTATCCACATGGTCCAACCTGCGGGCGCATGGGAGGGGATAGGACAAGGTCACCACATGGTCCAACCTGCGGGCGCATGGGTGGTGTTACGACAAGGTCACCACATGGTCCAACCTGCGGGCGCATGGGTGGTGTTAAGACGGGGTCACCACATGGTCCAACCTGCGGGCGCATGGGTGGTGTTAAGACAAAGTCACCACATGGTCCAACCTGCGGGCGCATGGGTGGTGTTTGTTATGCTCAAATAGGCCTATCACTCGTATCCCTCGATCGCACTACGAGGACTAATGTTCTTAAGGTTTCACCTACCCAATCACATAACCTAACAGTTCCTTCCTTAGCTGACCATACCATGTAAGAAACATTCGTAATCATAGTAACATGTATTTCACCCCCGCAGTTAAAAACTGAAAACAGTTAAGAGAAAAGGGGGACATGAACTCACAGTCGGTGCGTCTCTACCAAGTACTCCAAATCAGAAAGCTGTGCGACGACCTACAAGTGCTAATTCTATTAGACGGACGGCCGTGCCTTAGCTTTATAGTTTAAGTCTTTGGGAAATAGTTAGACAACTATTTCGTGTTTACGTTCTGTATATACTTGGTAGTTAATCTCCTTCCCAAGGATGGGGGATTCAATACATGTGCGTTCAAATTAAACCATTAAGTCTCACTTAATATATATATATATTTCCAATCCCAAAATATAAGTATTTTTCTCAAAAAATATTATATTTTCATTTCATAAAGTTTTTCTCCAATAATACGTTGTTAAAATACGCGTTCATAAATATTTCCGTAAGTGCGTAAGTTACGTTTTAACAATCGAGTGGTAATATAATTACCGGTGTAACTTATATATTCATGTGAAAGCGTTCGCATTATTTTGGAATCGTAAACGTTTGTAAATATTATTTTTACTCCTAAAAATAATATTTATGTATTTCCACAAAATAATCATAAACAGTGTGTGAAAAATATATATATTTATCACGTTAAATTTTGTGAAAATCCCACCTCCGAATATTAGTAAATAAAGTCATGGCGAAATTTATATTGTGAAAATATGTCAAAAATAATTCTAACACTTGTTGTGTAAATAATTCTAAGTGTTAGGCTTTTAGAAAAATTTCGCCAGAGTTTCCTCTGTAACTGGAGGTGGCCACGCTTTCAAGCGTATCATTTTCTTTTACAAAATCAATTTCAACAACTTCCTTATTCAATCAAACAATTTCCGACACATCAAACTAGTCGACAAGTATGTAAATCGCATAATCGCATGAACTTGTAGTTTTTCCGAAACTATAGTGTAAATCCCATTATATTTGTAGATCTTTATATATAAAGTAACTTTAATCTCGTAAAAACCTTGTGATTAGAGAAATCCGTCTTTACAACTTCTAGTAACATTTGACAAAACTAGTTCTTTGTCGGATCTTTTCATTTCACAAGTGTTTACACACTTGTGGTTTATAAAAATCATGCTTGTTAGTGTAAGATCCGCCTTTTAGAAAACATGATTTCTTTGACGCGTGGTCCTTTGAAAATACCACTTGCAGATACGTAGATTTGCTAGTTTTAAACACTATTGTACATGTTAAAATACTTTTACACAAGTTCATGTTTCATGTGTGGTAGAGTTTCACCTTTTAACCCTTGTATCATTCAAAACAAGCTTATGTTAAGATCCATGATCTTACCAACCCGGGTTAAACGGTGATCCGAGCTACCACAACATAGATCGAGTCTAAATAACCACATATTTCAAATACTACAACTTTTACACCACTTATATGCTATTAACCACCATTTCTCATGTTTTTAGTAGACTTTTAAGCATCAAATTGTATGTTAACGATATTTAACCGACACAAATCCTTTTAACCACCTTAGATAAGTTCAAAAACGAGTTTTAAGTGTTATACCTCTAGCTCAAGGCTAGGGAAGATTCTAGTCGAAAAGCGAGTGGTTAATAGCGTTGAGGTGAGGTCCTTGACGATCCGTAGGCACCAAGCTTCCTTGTACGCGATCCCTCACACTTGAATGTATATAATGTGGCTAGAAATGAATTTTAATGTGGGTGGATGTGAGTGTTGGGTTTCGGCCGTAAGTAAGCAAAGAGGAAAGAAATATGGAATTTTTTTTTTTGTGTTGTGGTTAAGGATGAATTGTGATCCAATAGTTCTATTTAAAAATCATTCACGTCCATTATCCATTAGATAATGTGTTTGGTAGATATTAAGCAATCTTGGTTAAATAATTAAAGTGTAAGGGTGGTGTCCCCTAGGGGGAAACAATCGTTGGGGAAGGGTTTCACATGGTTAGATCTTAGCCACTTGGTTAGCTAACTAGTTAGTTTAGTTAGGAGGTTTAATTAATTACTAGAGTGTTATGTATTATAACGGGTGTTAGGGTATTCGGGGACCCTAACTGGCTCAGAAAAAGAAACAATGTCAATGACAATATATTTTTTTTTTGTCCCTGGTTAAGTCCGATTGTTCGGTTGGATATTAATCTGTTACAGTGCTAAATAAACTTTTAAAGTGTCGTTAATATTATTTTTAGTGACACAATTTATTCCCGACACTTTGGAAAGTGTCTAGTAATATTTTTTTCTCATGTTTTGGCACTTTACTAGTTAGCTCAAAGCTGAATTTTTATTTAAAGTGCAGAATTTTGTACTCAAAGTACGTTTTAGGCACATCCGGTCACTATAACTATCACCTAGTGACGCAGTTCTACAAACCTCAACTCCCTACACTCACCACTAGTGTAGCAAAATATTTCAGGCTCTTACAGGCCTTAGAGGCAGTGTCTGCCCGATGCTGGCTTTATCAGCATGTTCAATAGGTTATCCGTTATTGTGCTACTGTGCTTTTTGTGCATCATGGTTGTCACCAGGGTTCAGCATGTAAATAATGTAGTGACGATAAGTAAAGTATGATGCAAGTAAGTACATGTATCAGATATCAAGTAGCAGTTCATCAGCTAGTTCAAACAAGCACAGTAATTAAGCAGTAATTAATCATTAGTTAAGTCGTACGGATACCTGGTTTAGTGCGGGTTGTCACAATGGAAACTCCAGGGATGAAGACAAGTGCCTAGGGACGTGTTTCAAGGAGCTAGAGGGTGGCAAACTCGCGGAATTCAGCATACATGCAAGCTGCCACGTTAAAAACACTTTTTGCTAAACTGGCAGTCACTCGCACCGCGCGACGGGGAGGTACCTCAGGTGTTGGCGCAGCGCCAGCATGTAGCTGATCAGCAATTCAAGTTTGAAAAATGACGTTTTCACCCCCTGGACTTTCTAATGCGTAATTTCTTCCATTTTAGGCACTTTTAACCCATGAAATTTATATTTCTATGATTCATGAGGTATAACCAAACATCGTTAGGTCCGGTTTCGTTAAAATATAACCGAAAACACAAGTTTTGCCTCGTTGATGCTTTTAACCCCTTAATTACGAAAGTTAGCATATCTTTCTCATACGATAGCGAAACCTTGTGAAATTTTTACCACTTATTCTAGTGAGCATAATTAATCGTTACAAAGCTTCGGGTTCGCTAAAAGGTCACTCAGAGGTATAAATTAAACATGTTGACACTTTTAACCCTTGCGGTTTGTAAACTCTCACTTTCTTCCACAAATGGCTTCATACGCTTCATGTTTCATTCGTTTAAGGGTATAAACATCGTATAGGGTTATTGAAAGGTATAATTATCCATTGTTGACACTTTGAATCCTTTTATTCACATACTTTCTTTGTTTTTCAACTTTGGTCCCTCTAAAGTAATCCTTTACACGTTTAAAGCTCATGACACGTGTCAATATTATATTGGACATAAAATTACGAGGTGTTACATCCTCACCCCCTTAAAAGAAATCTCGACCTTGAGATTTACTAAAATAAATGAGGGTACTTTTCTTTCATTGTGGACTCTACCTCCCACGTATATTCGGGACCACTACGGGCATCCCATTTAACCTTTACAATCGGTACATGCTTCCTTCGAAGCTTTTTAACCTGTTGATCCTCAATCGACAAAGGTTTTTCCACAAATTTCAGGCTTTCATCTATATGCACATCCGTATGTGGTAAGACTAGTGATTCATCAGCTAGACATTTCTTCATATTGCAGATGTGAAACACATTATGAATACCACTGAGCTCTTCAGATAGGTTTAACTTATAAGCCACTGTTCCGACACATTCGATGATCTCGAATGCTCCTATATATCTTGGGCTTAACTTGCCTTTCTTTCCAAATCGCATCACCTCTTTCCAGGGTGAGACCTTAAGTAACACTTTGTCACCAACCTCGAACTTCAGAGGTTTACGCCTTTTATCTGCGTAGCTTTTCTGCCTATCCCTGGCAGCTTTGAGACGATCTCTTATCTGCACAATCTTGTCTGTCGTCTCCAGGAGTATATCAGGTCCTGTGAGTTGGACATCTCCAACTTTTTCCCAACAAACGGGCGTTCTGCACTTTCTTCCATACAAAGCTTCAAAAGGTGCAGCTTGAATACTGGAATGATAGCTATTGTTGTATGAAAATTTGATTAATGGAAGATGATCATCCCAACTTCCTCCTAAGTCAATAACACAAGCTCGTAGCATATCCTCGAGTGTCTGTATAGTACGTTCACTCTGTCCATCCGTCTGAGGATGATATGCAGTGCTGAAATTCAATTGAGTGCCTAGGGATTGCTGAAAACTTTTCCAGAAATGCGATGTATACCTCGTATCCCTATCAGAAATGATAGACACTGGCACTCCGTGGAGAGATACAATCTCGTCCACGTACAGTTGAGCTAACTTATCTGAGCTGTGTGTTTCCTTTATAGGTAAGAAGTGGGCTGACTTAGTCAGTCTATCCACTATCACCCATATAGTATCATTTCCTCGTTTTGTCTTTGGTAGCTTTGTGATAAAATCCATAGTCACCATTTCCCACTTCCAGGTGGGAAGCTGACGGCTTCTGGTGTTCTACTTTAACTTGAGCACATGTCAGACATTTGGCTACATAAGTAGCTATAGACTTTTTCAAGCCTATCCACCAATAATTTACCTTCAAATCCTGGTACATCTTGTCACTTCCAGGATGAACGGAATACTTAGAACTGTGGGCTTCTTGGAGGATAACATCCCGAAGTCCTCCATAGATCAGAACCCATATTCGTGCATTCAATCTTAGGATTCCATCCTTGCCATATGATAACTGTTCAGCAGTTACTCACAACTTTTCATTTGGATAGTTAGCTTCTAATACAGCTTCATTTTGAGCAGCTAACAATCTTTCATTCAAACTGTTTTTCAATTCAATGCTCTTGGCATTGATTCTAATGGGCTTAACCCTTTCCTTTCTGCTCAAAGCATCGGCGACTACATTCGCCTTGCCTGGATGGTATCGGATTTCACAATCATAATCATTCAGTGTCTCCATCCATCGTCGCTGCCTCATGTTCAGATCCTTCTGATTAAACAGATATTGAAGGCTCTTGTGATCAGAATAGATTACACACTTGGTACCATATAAATAATGCCTCCACAGTTTCAGTGCAAATACAACGGCACCCAACTCCAAGTCGTGGGTGATGTAATTCTTCTCGTGCACCTTTAATTGTCGAGAAGCACAGGCAATAACCTTGCCTTTCTGCATGAGCACGCATCCCATGCCAGTGTGTGATGCGTCGCAGTAAACCACAAATTCTTCGATTCCTTCAGGCAATGTCAACACAGGAGCATTGCTTAACTTCTGTTTAATAATGTCGAAAGACTCTTGCTGCTTAGGACCCCAATCAAACTTAATATTCTTTCTAGTCAACGAAGTTAGGGGTGCTGCAATCCTTGAGAAATTTTCAATAAATCGCCTATAGTATCCTGCCAAACCCAAAAAGCTACGAATCTCTGTGGGCGTCTTCGGCTCTTGCCATTTCATGACAGCTTCGACCTTAGCGGGATCAACTCGGATACCACGCTCACTGACCACATGCCCAAGGAATTGGACTTCACGAAGCCTAAATTCACACTTTGAAAACTTGGCATAGAGTTTCTCATGGTGTAGAAGTTTAAGAATACAACGAAGATGTTTCTCATGGTCAGTTTGGTTCTTTGAGTAAATAAGAATGTCGTCAATGAAGACGATGACAAATTTATCCAAGTAGGGCTTGCATACGCGATTCATGAGATCCATGAACGATGCTGGTGCATTAGTGAGCCCAAAAGGCATCACTAGGAACTCATAATGACCATAACGAGTCCTAAATGCAGTCTTGTGCACGTCTTCATCTCTAACCTTCAACTGATGGTAACCAGACCTTAAGTCAATCTTGGAGAAGTAACTTGCCCCTTGCAGTTGATCGAACAGATCGTCGATCCCGGGAAATGGATATCTGTTCTTGATTGTAACCTTGTTTAGCTCTCGATAATCAATGCACAACCGCATTGATCCATCTTTCTTCTTTACAAAGAGAATTGGTGCTCCCCAGGGGGATGAGCTAGGTCTAATAAAACCTTTTGCCAACAAATCATCCAACTGAGTTCTCAACTCTTTCATTTCAATTGGGGCTAACCTGTAAGGTGCCCTTGCAACAGGTGCTGCTCCAGGTATAATGTCGATTCTGAACTCCACTTGCCTATCTGGCGGCAAACCAGGTAGTTCTTCAGGGAATACTTCTGGATATTCAGAAATGACAGGGATGTCTTCAATCTTGGGTTTTGGTTCATCAATAGTCACTTGTGCCATATAAATGACACAACCTTTCTTCATACACTTTGATGCCTTAAGCACAGACACTTGCTTAGGCAACCCATACTGGGTATCTCCTTGTATGGTAAGTGGCTCACCATATGGAGTCTTGATCACCACTTGTTTCTTGTTGCAAACGATCTGGGCTTGGTTATGAGATAACCAGTCCATGCCTATAACTATGTTAAAACCAGCTAACTTCAAAGGAAGCAAGGATAAAGGAAAGGAGTGGTTCCTAATGGATATAAAGCATCCATCTAATATGGATGAGGCAGTTTCTATGGTACCATCGGCCAACTCTACTTCATATTTCATGCTTAGGGTTTTAACAGGTAAATTCAACAACTTACAAAACTTATCATCTACAAATGACTTATCCACACCCGAATCAAATAATACCCTTGCATAAACATCATTGATGAGAAAGGTACCTGTGATCACATTATCATCCTGAACGACTTCCCATGCATCCATTCGAAAGACCCTTGCATTGGTCATTTTGACTTCTTCAGGCTTTTTGGCATATTTAGGGCAATTTGTCTTGATATGCCCTTTTTCATTGCAGTTGTAGGACGTAGCATCCTTAATTTTTTTGCAATCTACTGTCTTGTGCTCTTTGGACTTGCATAGCCCATATGCAGACAATCCTGACTGAGATTTGGATTCAAACCTGCATTTTCCAAAGTGACGTTTCTGGCAAGTCTCGCACTTTGGATTTACATCTGCTTGTTGACTACCCTTTCCAGACCCAAACTTCTTCTTATGGTCTATGGTTCCCTTAAACTTCTTCTCAGACCGCCGTGAGTTATCGTCCTCACGTTTTCTCTTACCTTCTTCCGAATTCTTAAGCGATCTTAGCCTGACCGCATCCAAGGTAAGGGATAAAGATAGGTCAGCTGCTGACCTAAAAGTAGCAGGTCTAGATACCTTAACACTGGCCTTGATCTCTGTGACAACTCGAAATTTAGAACCTTTCGTTATATCTCGATGTTACTTGCTTGAACGTTATGTGACTAGTTAACTTGTGTGATTAATGATAAGTGAACCTTTTATGTGATATATGTATGCTTATATGTATGGTATGTGTATATGTTTATGTGAGCCGAGAACCAAGGACCCGACTCGAGACCATGCGGTCTCGAGTGAACAGTAACAGTGGGTCGGATTGGGCCACACACCCCTTTAGCCCATTCGAGAACCCATTAGGGTGCACCACTTGAAGCTAGTATATATCCTTGTTGCTAACCAACACTATCATCTTTTGGACAACACACACTCCCCTACTCTCACTCAAGAAACCATTAAACCCTAAGCCACAACATCCTTCTCCTTCATTCTCAGATTCAACCGACAACCATAAGGAGCTCTCGGATCGTCTCACACACACACCCGTTTGGAAGCTTCATACTCACCTTTGAAACCCATCAACCGGTTAGTGTCTTTATGATGTTTGTTGTTAAATGATAGTATGAATGATATGATTTAACTAGTATAGTTGTATGCTTGATAATGTTTTTGTGAATCGGGTGTGTATGTTGTTGATAATCGGCTAACATGTTTCGGATATATTGCACAATAAGCTCATGATATCTTGTGTCTAAATGTGATTCAAACCATTAAATGTGGATGTTCATGAAACCGACTTGCATAGGTGTATGGGTAGCATCATGTTAATCGGATTAGTGTAGAGTTGATTTTTAGATGTTATGTGATGATTTGAAACCATTAGATGAGTATGTTCTAGTGTTTTGATGGTTGTTCATGATTATGTTTGTGACTAATGCTAAAAACCCGGAAATATGATGAACAAGCTTGATGATCAACATGAACATGACTTGAATATATGAAGAACTTGTTGAATATCATATGAATGTGTTATGAATATTTGAAATCTGGTTGCTTGATCCATTTTGGTTAATAACTAGACAAGAAAACATGTTTAGTGGATAGTACACAATTGTTGCATGAAATCAAAACCTCATTGGCTAAGTACAAGGACAGAAATCAGCAGGTGTTCAGCCGAGAACTTCAGTCTCGACTCGAGACCGGGAACATGACAACTCGAGACTGCGGTTTGCGACTCGGGTTGCGAGTCGAGAACCCATAGTCTCGACTCGGGACCACACTTGATCAACACCCAAACATCTTGACTCGAGACCATACTTACGAGTCCGGTTGCGACTCGAGACCAACATATGCATAACCCGAGACCTCATCAGTTGCGACTCGAGACTTGTAAGCTATAACTAGAGACCGCACAGTCTCGACTCGAGACCATGTGCATGTGCGCACTGTTTGGACTTGCACCCCATTACGGACTTAGATGATTGGGCCGGAATTTTGGGCCTAATGCATGGACCTTATGTGTTACTGTTGAATGTGAAGGTTGTTTGGGCTGCCATGAATGATACTTGCATACAATGTGCTAGCATACGTGCAGAAACATACGTGCACTACCTGAATACGAACCTGACTTGTACGGTATCTATGTTAGGACGTAGTTGACCACTTACAACTTGATTGACCTTTCTGTGTATCTGCCGAGTAAACCAAGGTGAGTTCACACCCTCTACAAAGCATGGGATTCCCAGGGGTCGGGAATTGGGGTTAAGGAACATGGGTTCCTCGTCCTCCTTGGGTAGGACAGTATTGGTTCAGGAATGAAATTCCTCGTCCTCATGGACAGATAACTCGTACTAGACCAAAACTCTATCACGAAGTCCCTCCTTTTTATATCGACTTAATCGCCGGGCCAATGGCGAGCGGGTCATTAGTTAGATAGCGCTATTTAGGTCTGACAAACCTCACACCGTGCCGCAGAGGACGGGCGTGAACTAATGGATCTGGGGCACGCCAATGATGATAGACATTGACAGTTTCAGGGCACATAAACATGACTACAGTCAGCAGTCGATATGGTAACGAGTCTAGTGGATACATGGGGTAGCCCCCACGGCCGAAATGCCAGATAACTAACACGGGGTAGCCCCCACGGCTGGATAGCCAGAGTAACCGGGAATAAACAAGTCACGTTTTTAACTATGGGGTAACCCCCACGGCAGGATGCCAGACAAAGGAAACTGTTTTCGAAACAACTTAAAACGAACACCCAACCGTGAACTCACTCAACTTGTTGTTGACTCGTTACTACATGCTTTGCAGGACAATAGGTGCTCAACTGGAGCTTGCATGGAAGAGAGTCGTTGTGGGACATGGACGGCTTTGTGCCATGTTAAACCTTGGAACAATTAAACTTATGTTTTGGTTTTAAGACTTATGCTTCCGCTTGTAACTTGAACTATGTTTTGTTTGAACACCAATTGTATTGGTTGAACTTTTATAACTACTTATATGCTTGTTCAATATGATTGGTGGCTAGATCCTGGTCAGTCACTCCTCCGAGCGGTAGTACTCCGCGGGTGGATTTTGGGGGTGTGACAGATTGGTATCAGAGCCATTGGTTATAGTGAACTTGGTTTTAATAAGGGAAAGGTTTTATTAAAATCAGACTATAACCTGTACAGTGCTCTACGATCCACAACGACGCTTCACTCCACATGCAAGGCTCGACATTCTAGGTGATATGGTTTGTGTATGTATATTGCCTACTTGTTAGTTACATAGTGCATTGCTCATGGTATGCTTGGTTGGTATAACTACTGTTGCTTGAATACGTGTGTATTTGCTCACTTCTGTCATCGCCTTTTCGCGAACCCCTCTCACACACGTCCCTCTTGTTATGAAGATCATGTCTGGATGCGTTAACCTGACACAAGCCCAGTTGACGGCTCTGATTAACGAACGAGTTGCCGCAGCACTTGCAGCTGCACACGCAGGAGGTATATCCTGCAGTCCGAACTCATTCTAGGATCTTTAGAATCCTACTCTCGTGAACCAACCTTTGTGTTAAACTCTGTCTTTTCTTTCACCCACAATAGGTCAACACGTTCAGCCACCCGTGTGCAATTTTAAAACTTTCATGGACTGCCGACCAACTACTTTTAGCGGCACTGAAGGAGCAGTAGGTCTCCTCCACTGGTTTGAGAAACTAGAATCTGTGTTCGAAATGTGTGAATGCCCTGAGGCGCGCAGGGTGAAGTATGCTACCGGTACTCTCGAGGGTTTAGCCCTCACATGGTGGAATGCTCAAGTCCAAATGCTGGGGTTGGTTGCTGCCAACGCCACCCCATGGGAAACTTTTAAGGAGATGATCAAGGAAGAATACTGCAGTCGTGATGACATTCATAAGCTGGAAGTCGAGTTCTTCAACCTCAAGATGACGGGGACAGAAATTGAGGCGTACACTAAGAGATCGAATGAGCTTGCCTTACTGTGTCCTACTATGGTGGACCCTCCATTTAAGCGTATTGAACTCTTTCTCAAGGGCTTGGTGCTAGAGATCCAAAGCCATGTGACTTCAGCAAACCTCGCTACTATCCAGCAGGTTGTTCAGTTGGCTCACCGTCTTACTGATCAGGCGGTGGAGCAGAACAAGTTACCAAAGCGCATAGGTGCTGCAACTACTTCTGGTACCTCTAGTGACAACAAACGGAAATGGGATGGAACTTCAAGTAAGGGTTCGACTTCTGTTCAGTCCCAGTCCCAGCAGAGAAAGACTAATGACTACAAGAGCCCTAGTCAACAATCGTCTGGTGGTCAAAGTCATGGTGGGTACAAAGGGAATCACCCCAAATGCAATCGCTGCAGCCTGCACCACAGCGGGCCGTGCACCAGGGGTAACTGTCATCGTTGCAACAAGCCAGGTCACGCTGCAAAGGATTGCAGGAGCTTGTACCCTGCCAATCAGAATCGTCAACAAGCTCAGCAGAACCAGCGCCAGCAGCAGCAGCAAGGTGATAACAAAGGGTGCTTTCAGTGTGGAGCTGAGGGCCACTTCAAGAGAGATTGTCCCCAACTAAACAGGAACCAGAACAACAACAACAACAACAATCAGGGGAATGGTAACAATGGGAACAACAACAACAATGGAGCCAGGGGGCGGGCGTTCGTGATTGGCCAAGGTGAAGCAAGGAACGACCCCAATGTTGTGGCGGGTAAGTTCCTTCTCGACGACTTTTACGTTACAGTTTTATTTGATTCGGGTGCCGATACTAGCTACATGTCACTAGAAGTTAGTCGAATGCTTAAGCGTATTCCAACACCTTTGAACAACAAGCACACCGTAGAGCTAGCAAATGGTAAGAGCTTAGAAGCCACACACGTAGTCAAGGGTTGTAAACTTATTCTCGCTGACCAGACCTTCTCTATCGACCTTATTCCTATCGTCTTGGGTAGTTTTGACGTTGTCATTGGGATGGATTGGTTATCCCAACACCGAGCCGAGATTCTTTGCAACGAGAAGGTCGTTCGTATTCCAGGCTCCGGTAGTGAACCTCTCATGATTCGTGGCGACAAGAGGAGTGCTGTTGAGAACGTCATCTCTCTCCTCAAGGCCCAAAAGTGCTTGCGAAAGGGCCACACTGCCATTTTGGCTCTCATTACTGACACCTCGGGAAAAGAGAAGAAGATAGAAGATTTTCCAGTTGTACGCGACTATCCGGAGGTATTTCCTGAAGAATTACCTGGCCTTCCGCCACATCGCCAAGTCGAATTCCAGATTGAACTAGCTCCTGGAGCTGCACCCATAGCTCGTGCACCTTATCGTTTAGCCCCATCAGAGTTGGAAGAACTCTCTACGCAACTACAAGAACTCTTGGATAAGGGTTTTATTCGTCCAAGCTCATCACCCTGGGGAGCTCCAGTACTATTTGTGAAGAAGAAGGACGGTACCTTCAGAATGTGCATCGACTACCGGGAACTCAACAAGGTGACGGTGAAGAACCGTTATCCTCTACCGCGTATTGACGACTTGTTCGACCAGCTGCAAGGGTCGAGCTACTATTCGAAGATTGATTTGAGATCGGGATATCACCAGTTGAGAGTCCGAGATGAGGACGTCTCCAAAACAGCTTTTAGAACTCGTTATGGACACTATGAGTTTTTGGTCATGCCTTTTGGACTGACAAACGCACCTGCGGTTTTCATGGACTTGATGAATCGAGTGTGCAAGCCTTACCTGGACAAGTTCGTTATAGTCTTCATCGACGACATCCTGATCTATTCTAAGAGTCAGGAGGAACACGAGCAGCATCTGCGACTTATTCTGGAACTCCTTCGAACAGAGCCGCTTTATGCAAAGTTCTCGAAATGCGACTTCTGGCTTCGAGAAGTCCATTTCCTAGGCCACGTGGTAAACAAGGATGGGATTCATGTTGATCCGTCCAAGGTAGACTCGATTAAGAACTGGCCTGCACCACGTACACCAAAGGAAATTCGCCAATTCTTGGGGTTGGCAGGTTACTACAGGAGGTTCATTAAGGATTTTTCTAAGATCGCACAACCCCTCACCTCGCTAACGCAGAAAGGCGTTGTTTATCGCTGGGGAAATGCACAGGAGTTAGCATTTCAGCACTTAAAAGATAGACTCTGCAGTGCACCTATCCTTTCCTTGCCAGAGGGCACAGACGACTTCGTGGTTTACTGTGACGCATCAATTCAAGGCCTTGGTTGCGTGTTGATGCAACGAGATAAAGTTATAGCCTACGCCTCACGCCAACTCAAAGTTCATGAGAAGAACTACACTACACACGACCTAGAGCTGGGAGCTGTTGTTTTTGCACTTAAGTTATGGCGGCATTACCTATACGGTACCAAGTGCGCCATCTACACCGACCACAGGAGCCTCGAGCATATCTTCAAGCAGAAGGAACTGAATATGCGGCAACGACGATGGGTCGAGCTACTGAATGACTACGAGTGCTCGATCAGATATCACCCGGGCAAGGCCAATGTTGTGGCTGATGCCCTCAGTCGGAAGGACACTGCGCCTAAGCGCGTGCGAGCTTTACAACTCACGATCCATTCTAGCCTTCCTTCCCAAATACGAGCTGCTCAGATAGAAGCACTGAAACCAGCAAACGTCAGGGCTGAAGCCCTACGCGGATCAAAGCAACGCTTAGAACAGAAGGAAGACGGTGCTTACTACGTAACGGGACGCGTTTGGGTCCCACTCTATGGCAACCTACGAGAGCTTGTGATGGATGAGGCACACAAGTCTCGCTACTCGGTACATCCTGGTTCGGATAAAATGTACCACGACATCAAAACTACGTATTGGTGGCCTAGCATGAAGGCCCACATAGCAACTTACGTCAGCAAGTGTTTGACTTGTGCGAGAGTCAAGTCTGAATACCAGAAACCCTCAGGCCTACTCCAACAACCAGAGATACCTCAATGGAAATGGGAGCAAATTTCCATGGATTTTGTCACTGGCCTGCCTAGGTCCCAGCGCGGGAACGATACTATTTGGGTGATCGTGGATCGACTTACAAAATCTGCACACTTCTTGGCTATCAAGGAGACGGATAAATTCTCCACTCTTGCAGAAATATACCTCAAGGAAGTTGTTTCAAGGCACGGGGTGCCCACCTCCATTATCTCGGATCGAGATGCACGTTTTACTTCAGAGCTGTGGCAAGCAATGCACAGATCCTTTGGCTCACGATTAGACATGAGCACAGCGTATCACCCTCAGACGGACGGACAGTCTGAGCGCACTATTCAAACCCTAGAAGACATGCTTCGTGCATGTGTAATCGACTTCGGCAACCGCTGGGAAAAGCACCTGCCACTTGTGGAATTCTCGTACAATAACAGCTACCACACCAGCATTAAAGCTGCCCCGTTCGAGGCATTGTACGGACGTAAATGCCGGTCACCTCTTTGTTGGGCAGAGGTGGGGGATAGTCAGATCACTGGTCCAGAACATGTGGTAGACACGACCGAACAAATTGCTCAGATACGAAGACGCATGGCGGCAGCTCGTGACCGTCAGAAAGTCTACGCCGATAAGGGCAGGAAACCACTAGAGCTCCAGGTTGGGGAGCGGGTACTACTCAAAGTTTCACCCTGGAAGGGTGTGGTTCGTTTTGGAAAACGCGGCAAACTTAACCCACGATACGTTGGACCTTTCGAAGTCATTGAGAAAATAGGCAGGGTGGCCTACAGACTGAACTTACCAGCAGAACTCGGTGCAGTTCACAACGTTTTTCACGTGTCGAATCTAAAGAAGTGTCTGTCAGATGAGACCCACGTAGTTCCTCTGAAGGAACTCACTATCGACGAGCAGTTACGATTCGTCGAGGAACCAGTCGAAATCACAGACCGGGATGTTAAGGTCCTCAAGAGCACTAGAATACCTCTCGTTCGAGTTCGTTGGAACTCACGTCGCGGCCCAGAGTTCACCTGGGAGCGCGAAGATCAGATGAAACAAAAGTATCCCCAACTGTTCGCAAACAGTACACCCACTACTGAGGCCGAAGCTACAGAATTTCGGGACGAAATTCCAGATCAACGGGGGGTGGATGTGACACCCCAGGAAAACCATACAACTTAACTAGCTTCCTCAGTGAGTGCTTACCAAATTTCGGGACGAAATTTCTTTCAACTTGGGGATGATATGACAACTCGAAATTTAGAACCTTTCGTTATATCTCGATGTTACTTGCTTGAACGTTATGTGACTAGTTAACTTGTGTGATTAATGATAAGTGAACCTTTTATGTGATATATGTATGCTTATATGTATGGTATGTGTATATGTTTATGTGAGCCGAGAACCAAGGACCCGACTCGAGACCATGCGGTCTCGAGTGAACAGTAACAGTGGGTCGGATTGGGCCACACACCCCTTTAGCCCATTCGAGAACCCATTATGGTGCACCACTTGAAGCTAGTATATATCCTTGTTGCTAACCAACACTATCATCTTTTGGACAACACACACTCCCCTACTCTCTCTCTAGAAACCATTAAACCCTAAGCCACAACATCCTTCTCCTTCATTCTCGGATTCAACCGACAACCATAAGGAGCTCTCGGATCGTCTCACACACACACCCGTTTGGAAGCTTCATACTCACCTTTGAAACCCATCAACCGGTTAGTGTCTTTATGATGTTTGTTGTTAAATGATAGTATGAATGATATGATTTAACTAGTATAGTTGTATGCTTGATAATGTTTTTGTGAATCGGGTGTGTATGTTGTTGATAATCGGCTAACATGTTTCGGATATATTGCACAATAAGCTCATGATATCTTGTGTCTAAATGTGATTCAAACCATTAAATGTGGATGTTCATGAAACCGACTTGCATAGGTGTATGGGTAGCATCATGTTAATCGGATTAGTGTAGAGTTGATTTTTAGATGTTATGTGATGATTTGAAACCATTAGATGAGTATGTTCTAGTGTTTTGATGGTTGTTCATGATTATGTTTGTGACTAATGCTAAAAACCCGGAAATATGATGAACAAGCTTGATGATCAACATGAACATGACTTGAATATATGAAGAACTTGTTGAATATCATATGAATGTGTTATGAATATTTGAAATCTGGTTGTTTAATCCATTTTGGTTAATAACTAGACAAGAAAACATGTTTAGTGGATAGTACACAATTGTTGCATGAAATCAAAACCTCATTGGCTAAGTACAAGGACAGAAATCAGCAGGTGTTCAGCCGAGAACTTCAGTCTCGACTCGAGACCGGGAACATGACAACTCGAGACTGCGGTTTGCGACTCGGGTTGCGAGTCGAGAACCCATAGTCTCGACTCGGGACCACACTTGATCAACACCCAAACATCTTGACTCGAGACCATACTTACGAGTCCGGTTGCGACTCGAGACCAACATATGCATAACCCGAGACCTCATCAGTTGCGACTCGAGACTTGTAAGCTATAACTAGAGACCGCACAGTCTCGACTCGAGACCATGTGCATGTGCGCACTGTTTGGACTTGCACCCCATTACGGACTTAGATGATTGGGCCGGACTTTTGGGCCTAATGCATGGACCTTATGTGTTACTGTTGAATGTGAAGGTTGTTTGGGCTGCCATGAATGATACTTGCATACAATGTGCTAGCATACGTGTAGAAACATACGTGCACTACCTGAATACGAACCTGACTTGTACGGTATCTATGTTAGGACGTAGTTGACCACTTACAACTTGATTGACCTTTCTGTGTATCTGCCGAGCAAACCAAGGTGAGTTCACACCCTCTACAAAGCATGGGATTCCCAGGGGTCGGGAATTGGGGTTAAGGAACATGGGTTCCTCGTCCTCCTTGGGTAGGATAGTATTGGTTCATGAATGAAATTCCTCGTCCTCATGGACAGATAACTCGTACTAGACCAAAACTCTATCACGAAGTCCCTCTTTTTTATATCGACTTAATCGCCGGGCCAATGGCGAGCGGGTCATTAGTTAGATAGCGCTATTTAGGTCTGACAAACCTCACACCGTGCCACAGAGGACGGGCGTGAACTAATGGATCTAGGACACGTCAATGATGATAGACATTGACAGTTTCAGGGCACATAAACATGACTACAGTCAGCAGTCGATGTGGTAACGAGTCTAGTGGATACATGGGGTAGCCCCCACGGCCGAAATGCCAGATAACTAACACGGGGTAGCCCCCACGGCTGGATAGCCAGAGTAACCGGGAATAAACAAGTCACGTTTTTAACTATGGGGTAACCCCCACGGCAGGATGCCAGACAAAGGAAACTGTTTTCGAAACAACTTAAAACGAACACCCAACCGTGAACTCACTCAACTTGTTGTTGACTCGTTACTACATGCTTTGCAGGACAATAGGTGCTCAACTGGAGCTTGCATGGAAGAGAGTCGTTGTGGGACATGGACGGCTTTGTGCCATGTTAAACCTTGGAACAATTAAACTTATGTTTTGGTTTTAAGACTTATGCTTCCGCTTGCAACTTGAACTATGTTTTGTTTGAACACCAATTGTATTGGTTGAACTTTTATAACTACTTATATGCTTGTTCAATATGATTGGTGGCTAGATCCTGGTCAGTCACTCCTCCGAGCGGTAGTACTCCGCGGGTGGATTTTGGGGGTGTGACAATCTCTGGGGCTAAACCCCCAATGAAACGAGCAATTCGTTTAGGTTCCGGTGTTACCAGATACGGAAACAGTCGAGACAGGGTATTGAAATTGGTGAGGTAAGCTTGACAATCTAAATTTTTCATCACCAATGATAAGAAATCTGACTCAATCCTCTCAACCTCATGTTGAGGGCAGTAGTTCTCCTTAATAAGGGCAACAAACTGATCCCACGTCAGATTGTACAGTGGGACGTTTCCAGCAGCTTGAATGAGAGACTTCCACCATGCTAGTGCCTCTCCCTTGAATGACTGGGATACATACTTCACCACATCCCTATCAGCACAACCGCTGATATCTACCACAGTATCCATTTCGTCCAACCATGTCATCCAGTCAATCGCTCCTTTCTCCCTAGTGAAATCCCTGAGTTTGCAGGAGATGAAATATTTATAGGTACAGGACTTACCACGTGGTTCTCGTTTGAGCTCAATCTTCTTCGACGGAACACTTTGTTGATTTGAGGAGTGATGATCGTCATCATCCTTCTTTGACCCCTTAGGTTTAGAAGGTGGCTTACTATGAACTTCAGAGTGAGTCTTAGGTTTAGAATGGGGTTTAGATAGGGTCCTGCTTCGAGTACCACTAGATTCATTAAATTGCCTATCCAAGGCCTTGGTAACAGCATTATCAACCAATGCTTGAAGTTCTGCACCAGTTATATTGATTCTGGTGGCATCTCGATTTTCCTTTGGGTGATTGTTGATTTCTTCAGACTCAGCCATGTAGCTTGATTGCTACATAAAATGATGACAATGACTCCTTAGAAGTTATAATAGATTTGTTATCTTATTAACTTATTAACCATAGTATTAAAGAACCTTATTGGTTAATTTGTTAAGTATATTTATTCAGGATTTTCATTCATTTAAGGGTATAAACATCGTATAGGGTTATTGAAAGGTATAATTATCCATTGTTGACACTTTAAATCCTTTTATTCACATACTTTCTTTGTTTGTCAACTTTGGTCCCTCTAAAGTAATCCTTTACACGTTTAAAGCTCATGACACGTGTCAATATTATATTGGACATAAAATTATGAGGTGTTACAGTATAAAACAAGTGTAGTTTGTCGGTGAATATATTCAAGCCTTGTTGAGTGTCGGACAAACCTTTATAAATAAAGGTTTGTCAAGTGTGTTACACAGTTTCTGTCATTCCCAGAGGAAACTTCCAAACAAACCTAGGAAGCGGGAATGGGGTTGTCAATCCAATGGTACCATAACATACTACCAATCGGCTTGGCCAAAGTTAATGACTGTATCATTGTCATGTTCAACGCACCATCAAGTTTCATACAATGTAAGCATGTTGTGTATATAAACCATATGTAAATAAGTTTTATAAATGTGGAAAATAATTTAGCACATATGAATCACCCCAAAACATTTGAAAAACGTAAAAGAGGGGAACCATGTACTCACAGATTTCGTAGATGTCTTGTTCAATTGTGTACGCAAAGCTCAAGTGTTTCCTAATTATGTCGGATAATTATAAGGTTAGTGTGTATCGTGGCTTAAATGGAAGAATGGATAGAATGTGGTTTTAAAATAAAACGAGCGAAGGATCTCGTGTAATATGATTTATTAACCATACATTCTGATTTGGAAAGTGTCTATAGGTGTTTTGACCCGTTACAACTTGTTAAAGTGGTTTACGCCACTTTAGCGGGCCGTATGCGTAACTACATGTCCGGATGGTTGAATGAGTCCTATGACGAGTCCGATATGTCAAACATGTTTACTAATATCGTATGATCAGTTTAGATGTCAAAAATATTGCTCATATAGGTTTAAAACTATTTATACGCAAAAGGGTATTTTTGACCTTTTAAAAGTATCGAAAGTTGACTCGCCCTTTGACTAACCAAACAACATGCCCATAAGGTATAACCTCAGAGGTTTATTCCCTATATTACTGATGTGTGTAAAATGCAACATATAAATTACATCAAATGAGGCATAAAACTAACCCTTTTTTAGTACTAATATTGGAAAAAGAGTGTTTTTGTCTTCCTTTTGTATTTTCAGGATTAAATGAGCTCAAAAACGCAAAAGAAGCAAAAAGACAGCTAAATCCAACATAAATACAAGAAAAGGAACATTAGTGGATTGCCCGAACCCTCAACGGCACCTTCCAAAGCAAAATAGAGAAAACAGAAGGCTGAACACGCCCCGTGCTCAGCCAGCACGGGGTCGTGCCCAAGAAGCAGCAGAAAAGACAAACCTATAGAAGCTTCTATTGCCCACCACGGGCCGTGCTCAGCGGACACGGGGGGCGTGCCGAAAGTACTGCAGGCGCATTAATTGTAATTGCGAATTACAATTAATGAAGAGAGAGAGTGTCAGACAGGCACGGGGCCGTGCCCAGGCCTCTGTTCAGCCTATAAATAGGAGTGCTTGGTTTCATTGCAACTCATCCCTTGGCACACCACCTCTCTCACACTTCATCCACCACCCACCACCATCACAACACCATCATCCACCACCATCATCCATTGTCCATCATAGAGTGTGTGAGTCGTCTCGGGATCCAAGATTGATCGTAAGAGTTCTTGACAATCAAGGCCATGTTTGCCTAAGTCTCTTACATCACTTGGTGAAGACAAAGTGTCTAGTATAATACTTTTTATTTCTAATCTTTTGCACTTTTTATTTGGTTTTGTATTAATGACTTTAATAACTAGTTACTTATGTTGAAGGTGATCTTTCCTTATCGTTTGTCCGTGGTGTCTTGGCGTTATTTTACTGTCTATATAAAATAAAGGATTTTCACCATTCATATCTCCACGGTCTATATGGAGGTATGTTGGCTACCTGGTAGGGGGTTAAGGGAACGGTTTGGTAAAGGTCTTGCCATTGTTCAGCGTTTAGAGGTCCTGCAATGGACCTGGGTCAAATTTAGTAGGACCTCCTTCAATACTTCACGGTATTGGATGGCGGGGGTCCAAACTCTTTGATCCCCTCATAAGTTAACTACTATTAATACTATAACCCGGCTATTTAGGACTGTATCCCTGCTGACTCAGACTACTTAGTCGAGGGTAACGTCACCGCCAAAAGCGGGGCCTACCACAATACTGCATTAATAACTTAATTCATTATCTTCCAATAATCCACCCCTTTAGGATTGTATCCCTGCTGACTCAAACTACTGGGGTGAGGGTAACGTCACCTTCAAAAGAGGGGCCTACTACAATAACTAAGATAATCTCTTAATTATGTGCAAAAGTGCGGAAATAATCAAAGGTTATACTAGATACGAGTCGGAACCAAGTGATTCATCTTGTCTATCTGTTTTTATTTTATTTTTATTTTCAGCATTTTAGTTAGTTTTTATTTTTCTTAGTTTAAAACATTTTTCTAAACTTTTTATTTTGGTTAGACGTTGAGGATAAACCGGTACTAAAAGCTCTTGTGTCCTTGGACGACCTCGGTATCTTACCAACGCTATACTACACTCAACGATGGGTGCACTTGCCCATATGTGTGTTTAGTGTTAGTGAAATATCGTGTTTTATAAATTTAAAACTTGGCTAAAATAAGTGTTAAAAAGGGCTTAAAATATACACCTAAAATATACGACACTTCACACGCATCAAGTTTTTGGCGCCGCTGCCGGGGACACAAGGATTTTAAGAAAGTTAGGAATCAACGGCCTAATCATCTTTTATTTTTCTTTTTTATTTTTTAGGATTTTCTTAGTTTTTCAACTTCTGCAGAGCTCAGCACGGGCCGTGCCCGCTGAACACGCCCACGTGCTCAATCATTGGAACTGGCAATCCTGTTTTACATCAGACAGTAAGCTGAACACGGGGCCGTGTCCACTCAACACGCCCCCGTGCCCAAGTTTCAGTTACTGAAAACAGAACCGTTAGATCCCGACGGTTGGTAATTTCTGACATAAACATGAGTGATAGTAATTATTTTTACTTTCGGCACTCTTATGGTACGTGGTGTCAATTTTGTGGTGGCGAACATGAAGAAGTAAAATGCTACTTCCTAAATTATAGGCCCCACTACATGGACCCACGATCTTTTCACAACCTTAAGAGGGGCGAAAGTAAAAATAAGCACTATTTCTCCCTCGAATGCGCCCAGCCAGATATTCTAGGGGAAATGTTCCTTAGCGAATTATTTCAACTAGAAGAGCTAATTCTGAAATGGATAGAAGAGCTTAGGAAGGATTTTATTAATCCGCCCCAAGACGATACCCATGAAGAAATGTTGGAACCGCATTCCGACAACCTCGTTGCTCCCGAAAATACCTTCGTGCCTAGCAAAGACTTGGACGATAGTCGTCCCTGTGTCGATTGTGCCGTGAAGGACTCTCCATCGACTTCGTTCGGTGCATACATAGACCTGAGCGATTCGGCATATACCTTCTTTAACAAGAGCCCGGAAAAGGGTTGGACTTGTCCACCTAGAATGAAAATAGGAATTACCCTCACCGACAACCTCTTGCGTTCTCGCCTTAGTCTAGGACAATTAAGGTATATTAGGCACTTTGGGGTTGTTCCAACCAGTAAGGAACCACCCGATATCGGGGAGATCCTTAAATTAGCAAAACTCCATAAAACAGCCTCCAGACACGGGGCCGTGTCCAGGTCAACACGCCCCCGTGCTCACTAAAAAGATTCTCTGCTGATTTGGTCAGAATACGGACAAAATGTGTCAGGATTTTCTCTGAACACGGGGCCGTGTCCAGTCAACACGGGGCCGTGCCCAGGGCGCTGTCGTTTTCTTTAAATGCAGCCTGATTCCTGCTCATTTTGACCACTTCAATTGACAGAGATCTCTGGAATTTTCACTCATACCATCCTAGGTAAGTGTCAAAAGAAGGTTCCAAGGGACCCTCTTGTCCTTTCCACTTTTATTCATTTCCTCCTCTTTCAAAATTTTTCAAAAGTTCCTCCATGGAGGCTTGGAAATCCTTTGATTCCAATCCTCTATGAGAAGTTTGTAAGATTATTAGCTAAAGATTCTGGGCTAAAGTTAGTTGAATAACTTTACTTTAAATTATCCGAGCTTAAAACCCAGATAAAAATCATAAAAATAATTTAAAACTCCAAGAGTCTTTAGCCAAAAATCCTGCAGACAAATGGACACGGGGCCGTGCTCAACGAGCACGGGGACGTGTCCAGGGGCTCTGTTTTGTAAAAATTTAGTTTTCTCCGGTTTTCTTCACAGAAAATGGCAAGCAGAACAAGCGGGTCATCTTCAAGGAATAACCGACAAGGGAGGAGATCTTCAACAGCAGAAGACTCTCTTGTAAACTATGTTTACGCTCTAAGGGAGGCTATTGATGAAATGACGGGAGTGGAAGAAGCATTGGTCGACCGTATCAACCATCTTTCTGTGGGGCTGGAGGGCTGTCTCCATGAAGTAAACCTCTTGCACCAGAGGTTGAACCTTCTCGCCTCCCCGCCTTTGGTACCCATAATAACCCAAAGGGCGTGGAACGTGGTACCCGAAGTTGTCATTCCAGCTGAATGGTACGCCATGCACCAAGAGCTTCCTCGAAGAGTGGTGCAAGGAGTCCCGGTGAATGTTCCCCCTCAACCACCAACAGCAGAAGAAAACGAAGCCGCATTCTTCCTCCCTAGGGAGATCGAAGAATGGCTTTAAACAAAGTTTAGGAAGGAACTCGTTCGGCTAAAAGTCCTACTCTATCGGGAAATCATTCTCGAAATTTTCCTAAATTAGTAGAACTCCTTATGATAACCTCGTGTACTTTCTGACCTATCTAGTTAAGTTTTAATCTTAGTTTAATTTAGGATTATGTAAGTTCTCTCTATGATGAAATGAAATGATGGTTTTAATGTTTGGACGGTTTGTAATGAATAAAACACACTCATGGTGGTAAAGGATGAAAAGGGGAACGAGAAAAATGATCCCATGCACAAGAACAAGGCAACCCGACAATTTTCTCCCTTTCAGAAGGTTCAACACGGGCCGTGCCCAACCAACACGGCCCCGTGTTGAACCACCTGCAGAAAACGCCCAGTACAGGTAACTGGACACGGGCCGTGTTCACCCAACACGCCCCCGTGTCCAGACTTCTGTTTCTCTTATTTCAATTTTGTTACTGGCACTTGAACACGGGGCCGTGCCCGGATAACACGGGGCCGTGCTCAGTGCCCAGTAACACAAATTTTTGCTTTTTAAACACTATTTTACACATCTAATCAACCTAAAAATTATTTTTGGGACACATTGAGGACAATGTGTAATTTAAGTGTGGGGGGGATGCTAAAACCTTGAATTTTGCAAGTCCTAAATACAAGCCTTACACAAAACTCTATTGGAACCGCTAATCACCCCAAATTTTTTCAAAAATTTCATTTTTTTTACTCGTCTAGGTTTAACTCGGGAAATTCAAGCTCTCAAAAAGGTTATATTTTTACAAATTTACAACCGATAGCGTAGTGATAAAAAGAACCAACATAAGAAAATTATGAAAAGGCATGACAAACTTATTTAAAATTTGATTATATATACTTGATCACATAAAAACCCATTCCCACAAAAGTGAGTTTTGAGCCTTTATTGAGCACACAATTTCATATCATTTGACTAAATGCTCATTTTTCGTTTCTTGTGTGAATAGCCGCTTGGTTCTTACGACTCTAGAACTTGCCATGACAATACATTCCCGGTCCTTATCAACTTAAACCCGAGTAAGTAAATGATAGAGGCATTAGGACTAACCTTTTTCATTTCCACACCATTATTTTTCTTTTTCCTTTTACCACCTACCCAAAAATCCCCCTAGTTAGCCCCTTTGAGCCTAAACCTTTTCGTTTCATCACCCAAAACAAAAACCATTTCACCCACCAAAACCTTTTTCATTTTTAACCCTTTATTTTAGTAACAAGTTCGGTTCTTCGAAAAAAAAAAAAAAAAAAAAAATGAAGCAAAAAGAAAATTAACAAACAAAGTAATCAAAAATAACTTTGTTTGAATAAAAGCTTCATCAAAAATAAAAAGTTGCAAAAATACGAAAACCGACACTTGTTACGCTTTTTAGCCCTTTTTCTACTAACCACTAACCCAACCACCTACCTTTAACCCTAGCCAACCCTTAACCCACAAAGTCCTCTTGATATCTACAAAGGTATAAAAGTTAAAAAGGAGGAGGATTGATTTCTTGGCAAGCCTATGGTAAGAATAAGTTCCATGCCGCTCTCGAGTGATTCACTAAAAATACACCTTCGGCCGAGTGTGAGTGATTTCCCCGTGAGGTATGTGAACTTGTATATAAATAGAATTTTAAAAAGGCATGTTATGCCCAAATAAGTAATTTCTTTTATGAACAGTTCTAAATAAATCATTACGAATAGGAGTGTAGATAAATAAAAATAAAACCCTAAAAAGATCTTGGAAATCCCGACACTCTATGACAAGCCCAAAACCTTCTCTTCTACCTATTCCATTTGGGAGTGTAAGCCACGTATTAAAGAGTTTTGCTTGAGGACAAGCAAAAGTTCAAGTGTGGGGGTATTTGATGTGTGTAAAATGCAACATATAAATTACATCAAATGAGGCATAAAACTAACCCTTTTTTAGTACTAATATTGGAAAAAGAGTGTTTTTGTCTTCCTTTTGTATTTTCAGGATTAAATGAGCTCAAAAACGCAAAAGAAGCAAAAAGACAGCTAAATCCAACATAAATACAAGAAAAGGAACATTAGTGGATTGCCCGAACCCTCAACGGCACCTTCCAAAGCAAAATAGAGAAAACAGAAGGCTGAACACGCCCCGTGCTCAGCCAGCACGGGGTCGTGCCCAAGAAGCAGCAGAAAAGACAAACCTATAGAAGCTTCTATTGCCCACCACGGGCCGTGCTCAGCGGACACGGGGGGCGTGCCGAAAGTACTGCAGGCGCATTAATTGTAATTGCGAATTACAATTAATGAAGAGAGAGAGTGTTAGACAGGCACGGGGCCGTGCCCAGTGGACACGGGGCCGTGCCCAGGCCTCTGTTCAGCCTATAAATAGGAGTGCTTGGTTTCATTGCAACTCATCCCTTGGCACACCACCTCTCTCACACTTCATCCACCACCCACCACCATCACAACACCATCATCCACCACCATCATCCATTGTCCATCATAGAGTGTGTGAGTCGTCTCGGGATCCAAGATTGATCGTAAGAGTTCTTGACAATCAAGGCCATGTTTGCCTAAGTCTCTTACATCACTTGGTGAAGACAAAGTGTCTAGTATAATACTTTTTATTTCTAATTTTTTGCACTTTTTATTTGGTTTTGTATTAATGACTTTAATAACTAGTTACTTATGTTGAAGGTGATCTTTCCTTATCGTTTGTCCGTGGTGTCTTGGCGTTATTTTACTGTCTATATAAAATAAAGGATTTTCACCATTCATATCTCCACGGTCTATATGGAGGTATGTTGGCTACCTGGTAGGGGGTTAAGGGAACGGTTTGGTAAAGGTCTTGCCATTGTTCAGCGTTTAGAGGTCCTGCAATGGACCTGGGTCAAATTTAGTAGGACCTCCTTCAATACTTCACGGTATTGGATGGCGGGGGTCCAAACTCTTTGATCCCCTCATAAGTTAACTACTATTAATACTATAACCCGGCTATTTAGGACTGTATCCCTGCTGACTCAGACTACTTAGTCGAGGGTAACATCACCGCCAAAAGCGGGGCCTACCACAATACTGCATTAATAACTTAATTCATTATCTTCCAATAATCCACCCCTTTAGGATTGTATCCCTGCTGACTCAAACTACTGGGGTGAGGGTAACGTCACCTTCAAAAGAGGGGCCTACTACAATAACTAAGATAATCTCTTAATTATGTGCAAAAGTGCGGAAATAATCAAAGGTTATACTAGATACGAGTCGGAACCAAGTGATTCATCTTGTCTATCTGTTTTTATTTTATTTTTATTTTCAGCATTTTAGTTAGTTTTTATTTTTCTTAGTTTAAAACATTTTTCTAAACTTTTTATTTTGGTTAGACGTTGAGGATAAACCGGTACTAAAAGCTCTTGTGTCCTTGGACGACCTCGGTATCTTACCAACGCTATACTACACTCAACGATGGGTGCACTTGCCCATATGTGTGTTTAGTGTTAGTGAAATATCGTGTTTTATAAATTTAAAACTTGGCTAAAATAAGTGTTAAAAAGGGCTTAAAATATACACCTAAAATATACGACACTTCACACGCATCAATTACTATGGTCATATATATGGGCTTGGTCGGATCCTAAGGTTGACCAAACGGCTCAAATTCGAAAGTCAAAGTAGAAGTCAAACCGCTCGACTTTTGACTAAGGAATAAGCACTAAACTAGACACGACGAGCTAGACATGTTAGAACAGGACGAGCTCGACTTTCGTTGTAAAATGCATTTTTATGCATTTTTTACTTTTATTTCGTAAAAGTTTGACTCGTCATTTCGTCTACTAAACGTGATGATCAGAGGGTGTAATCGCAAGGGATTAATACCTTCATTGTTACGATCACGTAGCAAAGTTCATTTTGAACTTTGACTTGACCAAAATGGTCAGAACTCAAAGTCAATTTGCTTGACTTTTGGCTCATAACTAGCCAAATAAATGAAATAGACTAGGAGAAACACTTACTTGTGTTAGAATGGAAAGATTTGAACTTGCAAGCTCCAAAGAAGTTTAGAGAAGAAAATGTGAAGGTGTGAAGAAAATGGACGAATCAAGGAGCTATTTATACTAATCTTGGATCAAGGTCATGATGATAAGTGTGTTATGACGATGCTTAGTGTCCTAACACGTGTTCTAACCATATTAGAAATGGAAAGGAATGAGCTAGGTATCACACCCCAATCAATGGCGGAAACATCGGAGTGAGACGAAAACGAGATTGCTCGAGACTTCATAACACTATTGCGACAATATTTAATTAAAAATTGATCTCATTTCATTTATAACAAATTTTCACATTACAACATACGAAATCAAGTACAACTTTGTTTCAAAATACAACAACGCAATAATTCAAAGTACAACATTGGTTCAAAACGATACAACACATACAACAACCTAATCTATTATTTCAAAGCGTGTATCTAAAGTATCCTTACTAGATTTCATCCATCTCAACATCATCAACCTGCAATATGTTTAAAAATACATGGTTCAATACAAAGTATATTGGCGAGTATACAAGTTTGATATATAGCATAAGTACAAAAAGGTTTAAACGAATCCACATGGCAAACTTAGTTATCAAGATTAACGTAAAACTGGCATGCGATTATTCAAGTCAATCATCTGATTACCGCAAGTATAAAAGACTTAACATGACCACAAGAATACGGGTGGTGCATTACCCCTATAGCACTATACATGTTAAGGGGAGGCCCGTACGAAGTTAATGACAAGTTTATCACATAAGTATGCTCCAGAAACATGAATCAAGTATAACGTATTAGCATGCATGTATTGGATTGTTTGTGCATTTGTATAAAAGTCTAAGTGTAACCGTGTAGGTTTATTGTAACACCCCGTGTTTTCGAGAAGTCAAAGTCAAAGTCAAGGTCAAAGTCAACGACCGATTTCGCGCAACTTGACTTGTAGAGAATTTCTTTTATGTGTTTAATTTAGTTGTATTATGTGGAGTAAGTGTTAATAATTACAACAATCAACGTATTACAATCACCATCTAAACGACTTACGACTATGAACCGTAGGAAGTAACAAAGCGATAAAGTTAACGAAACGATAATCAAAGTATGCTAATCGAATCAACTTCATAATCGCAACTCGAGCTACGTATTTTAATTATTGTTATACGTGTGTGTGTGCCTTACGTGTTATCTGTGCATGTTTATTTATGTTATGTGTGGTAATCAATCGAAACGCAATCGAAACACGAAACACAATCGCACTCACTCAACATCGAACTCGGATCACAATCGAACTATGATAATCAGTGGAGAAAGGATAGTGCGAGATATGAGTGGTTGGTATTAAAAGTAATTTGACTAGTAAACCCTATCATTTCGAACCGCTCACAACCGAAATTGAGATATCAAAAATCGTTGCACCGAACACTCGAAATGTGCAGCTGATTGATCAGGCTACCAGCCGATCGAACAGCCAGCCGAACGGACTACTGTCCGATCAGACAGGCTGTCCGATCGAGCTGCCTGGCCGATCGGCCTGCACTTTCCCCTTCTGGCATCCTATAAATACCCCTGTCATTCTTTCTACTTTTGGAAACCTCTGTCCGACCAGCTCGTGTTCCTCACCTTTTCTCGGATTCCTCTCGATTCCGGTAAGTTTTCGTCCTAAATCTTGTACATTCTTGATCTACACGCACTCCTACACCTTTCTATCTTTCGAATCTTAACTTTTAACCGTGAAATCATCAAGATTCAAGTGTTCTAGGATGATGTCATCATGGGTTCTTGAAGAACTTCATGTTTTGGCCTCAATCCACCAAGAATAACTTGGATCTAGCCGATTTCAACATAAACAAACAAAGATCTTCATAGATTCTGGACATATACACGGTGAAAAGGATTGAAAGATGGATTTTCCAACTTTCTTTCAACTCTTTTTCACTCAATACCTTCAAACCGATATAAACGGAGCCTTAACCGGCTTACAAATCACTTCGGTGGTTGCATGGCTCAAGATCCGGATTCTATCCACGAGGTTAACCGATTTCGGGTTAAACGTTAAACTCCGTTCCGAACCGTCCACCGGCCGGATTTGGGTGATTCCTGTCCGATCAGGGGGACTAAGTAAGGACGAGGGATCTATGGTTCGACTCGTTGTCAAAATACCTCGATAAAGCGACAAACAATCAGAACAACCAAGTGTTAGACGAATAGGCTGATCAGGTCAGGATGCTGACCGATCGGACTGCTGTCCGAACGGACAGCCAGCCGATCGGACAATCAGCCGATTGACTGGCCAGCCGATCGGTTAACACATGGACCCACACTTAATCAATTTATTTTGAAGACTAGTATTGAACGAACTGTTGTTCGATCGAACTACTGTCCGATCAGATTACTCTTCGGATCATGAGATACTATACTTCAACACTTAATCGATTTTTCAACATGTTCGATGCACTAGGAGTGCCACCCGATCGAACAGCTGTCCGATCAGGTGATACCTTGCTAAGAACTTAAAGTGGTTGACTATTGTTGACTTGCCAACCGCTCGGTCAGCAAATCATTAAGTTTTTTTTTTTTGACTTGTTGATCTATCCGATCGAACACCTGTCCGATCGAACACCCGTCCGATCCAAGGCAAATCACTACAATTCATACCTAACCAATCGGGTTGCCGGCCGATCGAACAGCCGTCCGATCGACCGACCTGAAGGGTAAAGGTACTTCAATGTTTTCAAATACTACAACGAAAACTTCAAAAGTCAAACCATCATACACAAACACATCCTTCTCAAAGGAAGAAACAATCCACTCGAACAGCCATCCGATCGGCCTACCGACCGACCGAACAGCGGTCCGAGCAGACTGTCAGCCGAACGGTCAGCCGTCCGATCGAACTACCGTCCGATCGACCAGCTGTCTGACTCTCCAACACTTGTTTTCCATCTTACGCGTCGCTTATCGTTATGCTATCAATCCATTCAGGCTAACTTTACTCGCTAAACGCTCCCTTCAATCCATCAACCACTGTGAGTATACTCGATAAATACAATCAAGCCTGAAGATTTGAAAATGGATTTGCTGATTGAAAGATTTGAAAGTCATGAATTGGAGATAAAGAGATCTAAAGTCAACAATCCAGCTTATCAGCAGAATGTAGAGCTTTACTACAGAGTACCACAGGCTGGGTCTCCAAAAACAGCATTTTCTGCAGAAAGTTCGAGTTCAGTAAAAAATGAAAGTCTTCACAGTGGTTTTCACAGTGGATCTTCTTCAACAACTTCTGATCAATTTGCTTCAAAGAATTTATTCCAGTGTAATATCGCAGTTGATTTGAAGAATGCTCAGAATTTTGATGAAGAGTCGGCAAAACAACAGATGGTTTTCTTGGCATCTGTACTTGAATCATATGAAAGCCTTGTTGCAGGGAAGATTGGCAATACCAATTTGACTAAAGAAGATTATGATCAATTAGACCCCGAGGAGATGGAACTAATGGATATCAGATGGTGCATGGCCAGTGCAGTTCGTCGAGCACAGCGGTTCATGGAGATCACGGGGAGAAAGTCAATTGGTGGTGCATCTACTAAGTTGGGGTTTGATAAATCGAAGGTGACTTGTTTTAAGTGTAAGCAAAAGGGTCATTTCAAACGGGAATGCAGGAATGCGTATGCTGATGAGTCAGAGAATCCGTTTCGAGATGATTATTACAAAAAGGCAATCTACCATCAGAATAGATCTGAGCCGCCTAGATTGAAGCAGTCTGAAGATAACAGAGACAAATCAAGGGCTCTTGCTGTGATTTATGATGATGAGGGGTATGACTGGAGTCAAGAGATTCTACCTGAAGAAGATGCAGTTGGTTATGCATTTGTGGCTAATGCTGATCCTGATAGATATTGGAAAGCAGACTATGCAAGATGGGAAATTGGAAAATTAAACGAACCATTCAAAGAAGCCCAGAGAGCAAAAAGATGGAATGAAGAGTTGGAATGTTACATGGATTCACGGGGTAATCCAGTTGTTGATCCATCAAAAGTGGATTTCGAAGCTGTAATAAATTTGGTTCCAAGGCAGGCTACTTTCAACACACGAAGGTTATCTGATAAAGCATATTTGCCTGATTTGGAGAAGAAGATTAGAGAAGTTTTTGAAGAAAGTTTACCGAAAGTGGTAGAGATGAAGAAGAGAAAAGAAGAAGAACTGAAGAAGATGATTGAAGAAGTGAAGACTGTTGTAAAGCTTGCTGGAGAGGAACAGAAAGCTGAAGGAGATCAAAAGAATGAAGAAGCTCAGAAAGAGGAGATCAAAGAGCAAGATCTGAAAGTTGAGTCAGAAGAACTGGTGCTGAATGAGACTGAGGTTAGAAAATCTTCTGATCTATCTAATGTTGAAATGGTTGATGAAAAGGAAAGCAAATGCAGGAATTGCATAGAAATGTGCAAAGCCTGTATTGAAAAAGATGAACTGATAAAAACAAAAGATAATGAATTAAGCAAAATTGAAAATGGTTTCATAATAAAATGTAAAGATATGATTGAAAAAGAAGAAATTTTGAAACTAAAAGTTGAAAATTTGACACAGAAATGTCAAGGTCTTGAAAAGGATAATGATGTTTATAGACAACTGTGTTCTACAAAATGTGTTGATTGTGTTGGAAAAGAATCAAAATTTCAAGATTTACAAAAACAGTATGATTCTTTAAAGTGGTCGAGTCAGAGAGTACAAGAAGCTTATGATACTTTGAAGAGCCAAGTCAAAAGTTTTGATCAAAGATTGTCAGAAACTTTAGTTACTAAAGAAATGTATGAAAGAAGGTTTAAAGAAAAGCAAATTGAATTGAACAAATATGTTGATGAAATTGCAAATCTTAAACAAGTCTTGGCTGAAAAAGAAAAGGTTGTAACCAAACTTCAAAGTTATCATAACTCTTCGTACATTCTCGAACGCATTTTCAACATCACACCAGATGACAAAGATACTGAAAATTGCAAAAAGGGTATTGGTTCAGAATTTCATCAGGTACCACCACCATTGAGAAACAGTTATACTTTTTATGATGAGGAAAAGGTGGCAAAGGGTTTGAACATAGCTGACCAGTTACCTGAAAGTATCGATGTGACTTACTCCAAATCTGATGATGCTAATGATTCAGAGGTGGTAAGTAAGGTTGTTGAAAGCGTTTTGAAAGATGAGTCTACAAAAGGTAAGTCTGAATCACAGGATGAAGATGAAGGAAATTTTTATGATGGTTATTCGAAAAACACAAAATCTGAGAAAAATTTGAATGATGATTCAAAAGGATTGGTTTATACCATGATTGGATCGGACAAACTATTCTTAGATGTTGTTTTCCCGATTCAGAATGTGATTTCAGAAAAGGTCAATCAAGTTTTCAAAATGGTTGAGATTGAGAAGTCTGAGATTCCAAAGTTTGCTGGTAAAGGTCATAAATCTTTTTATAACAAACCTGGTTTTAAGAAGAAAAACATGAAGGCTGGTTTGGGTTATAAAAAGAAACGGAATTGGAATCAAAGTGAAAAACCAAATTTGCAACAAAAGATGAATTTTGTTCAAGGGAAAAGTTTGAAAGAAGAGGAAAAACTCAAATTTGGACAACAGTCTAATGATGAGTTTGATGCTATGAAAAAGAAACAACAACAGGCCAAGGATGTTTCAAAGAAAGTGTGTTTTAAATGTGATCAAATTGGACATATTGCACGAAAGTGTCCAAATCCAAAGCCTGTTGATGTTGAAAAACAGAAATCTGAGGATGTGAAATCAAGGTCAACCAGATTTGATTCGAAACAAACTTGGAGGTACAATACAAACAAGTTTGCTTCAAATCAAAGTTGGAAATCAAACCCGAACAGGTTCGATTCAAGACAGACCTGGAATTCTCACACACCCAGATTGAGAACAACACAGAGTTGGAGAAAATCTGTTGATATGACAAAACCTCAAGAGTTTTGGAAACCGAAAAATGTTGTTCAAAATCAAAAGGTTCAAAAAGAGACAAATTTTTACAAAAGAGGTACTCCGGAAGGTCAAATGTGGAGTATTAAGAAACAAATTACGTTGGAAAAAGATGAAAAAGTTGAAGTTAAAGTTGAACAAGTTTTAAATGACAAAGAGTTTCCAAAATTGAATGAACATTTTTGTATTGAAATGCCTAAGGTTCAACAGACCTGGGCTAAATTGTTCAAATGATTGATAAAGTTTGAATGTGCAGGTGCTCAATGAAGCTGAAGACTGTGAGAATGACAGTTGGAGCAACCTGGCACAGGAAGAGGTTGCTGAACCCTGGTTTGGTTGAACAGGGAGTTTAGTTTGATTGTTTTCTGTATATAAATAAACAATATTTTCAAAACCCTAAAAATTTGAAAAATTAAAATCCAAAAATATGTTTTTAGTTTGTTAAAATTTGAAAAACCAAAAATATGTTTGTTTTTAATTTTGTTTGGATTGTATGTTGATTGAATACGCCGAAACCCTCACGGCTGAACAAACATGATTACTGTCATCAGATTGAAAAACGGTTTTTCAAACTGTTAAGATCAATGGGTTGTAAATCATGGGGGTATTTATATTTTCTGCAAAACAGAGCATGAGATGCAGAAAATGGATGGCGAGACAAAGCTATCAGTGTTGGTTGTCAAATTTTCTTTATATGATTTTGCATTTTAGGGGGATATATGTTGTTAGAAAATACAAAAACATTTGAAAATTTGAAAAAGTCAAAAACATGATAAAATTTAAAAAAATTGAGTTTTGCGTAAAAAGAGGAAATGATAGTACATCAGTAGACGGTTACAGTATGCTAAAGAATTGGAAAGTTTAAATGTGTTAAACGATCTCACTGATGATATGCCGATAGGTTTTCATACATTTAGTAAACTTTTTCGGGATATAAACAAAAATTCAAACTTACTTATTTCGTGGGGAACACTACTTGAATATATAGGTAACCCCTGAAATCTCGTTTGAAAGGTCCCTTATTCTGAGATACTAGGTCTTTATGCTTAGTGATATCTGGGGTATTATCCCGGGACTTCTGCTGAAAGGAATTTCTGACCTAGTCCCCGGAGAATACTTTCTGCATTGCTTGAAATATAGCACCACCCTCAGCTAAAAAATGATGAAACATTGAAAAATGCTAATTATGGCTGTTGTAAAAAAGATCCTCTAAAGGGGACACACCGAAAAGTCGAAGCCGTCATCTCTCTGCGTATCGAAAGATCGACCTGAGCTCTCACGGCCCTCGCATTTAACCCCTGACAGATATCATCTAGGTATACTCACCTGTAAGACTGAATATTGGGATCTGGATACGGGAGTATATTCAAGAGGTGGGACACATGAATGAGTTTAAGTTCCTAAAATACCTAATTCGTATCCTGAATCAGTTGAAATTTGTATGAGAATTTAAAGTGGATCAGTATATCGACAATCTAAGTGAATTGTTTAATTCTTAAAGTGTTTTTAAGCTCAACGGTACTTGTGACTTGTCAAAAACTGATATGATCTTCTGACGCATACTCAAACAAAAATATTGTCTGTAAATATGTTTGTACATATTTCTTTATAGCTTTATATTTTCAGAAAATACAAAAAGATTTTGATTTCTGCTTTATTTTCGACAACTGATATCTGAATTGCTGAGTTTCAAAATCTAAGTAAGCTGATTGTGTTTCTGAAAAATAAAACAAGTTCATTAATTTGAAACTTGAATTTAAAATCAAAAATTTCAAAAACAGTTTGTGATATCTCCAAGGTCATTGAGTTGGACTTGGATGATAAACTGTGAGGGAGTTGGATTCTTTAACACTGCCATATCTATACAGTATGTTGATAGGGGGAGTGAATTAGAGAGTTTGATTGGAATTGCCAGGTTACGATTCCTGGATAGTCTAAAATGTTGTTACTTATAAACTTATGAGTGATTGCAGGTTTCAGGAATTCCCACGGAAGCTAAATGATAAAGCTTGATTCAGATATTTCAGATTCTAGTATATCGAGAGGGGGAGTTTGTGAAAGGGGGAGTCTGAGTTGAAGATAAAGATTAAGGAAAGTGTTTACAAGGTTTGAAGATTGTTAAAGACAAAGACTTGAAGCCAAAGACTTCATCAACATCCAAGGGGGAGTCTGTTGGTGCACTATATGTCTGTTGATTACGTCATAATCAAGTCTTATGTCTAGATAGGGTGAATGTACACACAACAGGGTTTTGATTAGGGTTTAGACATGTTGAACATAAAGATTTCGCTTGAAATCAGTTCAAGCGAAATCAACATAACTTGATTTCGCTTCAGGCTTATGATTTCGCTTCAGGAGATTTCGCTTCAGGCCAGTTCAAGCGAAATCTAGATGTCTATATATAGGGTTGTTGTCATTTCACTTGGTACGCGACTTCTGAAAGTGTAACGAAGTGCTGCCGGATTTCTGTTAAGGTTGTAATCATTGTTAAAGCAATACAAGCAACAGATTAAAGAGTATAAGCTGTATTCGTGTCCGGTTTACTGATTCCGCCTTTAAACTGGATGTAAAACTCTTCGGAACGACTCATTCGGGTCAAACAACGATCCAACAATAACAAGTATTTATGAATTATGTATAACAAGATGTATAAAAAGATCAAGCTTTTATTATGATTCAAGTCTGGGATTACAATGATTGGAATGAAATACGAATACAAGTAGAATACAAGTTTCCATAAATAGAAATACAGAGTTTCCAAATAAGGAAAGTTACAAAAAGTGAGGCGTTACACTGGTGAACAAGCAAAATTTTGGCTTCTGGGGACCCCATACGGATCGTATGGACATATGTCTTACGGTCTGTATGGCCTTTTGACGGGCAAAATTTTCATTTTTGACAGTTTTGGCCTCTGGACTTGTATTATCAGCTTTTTGACATTTTTAACCCCTCTAACTTGTTACTTAAGCTATATGAAGAGTATTTAGGGTATGTGTAACTTATATCTTTGTTACAGAATGTAAGTTACTTAAAAATCATTTAGCTTGAATATCCGTTAATGAAATATTTGCGAAAGAAATATAAAAGTTTTTGAAGGCTCGAAATATTCACGGGGGTTACAACATGTGCTCAAAGGCCTAAGAGAAGGTAGAGAAAGAACAACAAAACTATTGTGAAGACTTACGTAGGAAAAGTCATTCCTACTAATTAGCCATTAGTTGGATATGAAGCTCCTACTAAAAAGATTGTCGGTAGCAAGTAGGGGACTTCAACAACATAAACGATTTAAACACTTTACATTGGATGATGCCACACACATGATAGGGAAAATAAGGGGCAGTTTTTTTTTTTTTTCAAGAAGAGCTTCCTGACCTCTTATGTCTGCGCCGGGCAGACCACGCGCAGACCTTTGGGTCTGAAGATTGTTTGTTTTCTCTAAGACCTTTCATTAAAAAAGGTTTGCGCGACCTCCTCTCATTATTTCTTTTTGCCCAACAACAAATACACTCACCCCCTAAAAAACCCTAGTTCCTCCCCTGCAGTCGCTGACCACTTCTCCTTCTCCTTCTTTCTTTTTGCCCGTCGCTGCCCTCTTCTCCTTCTTTCCTTTTGCCGCCTTCAACCCTAGTCGCTGACCTCTTTTCATTCTTTCAGGTATGTTTGTTATAAGGTTTGCTCATTAGTGATTTTATCGCTTGTTTGTTATAACCTTGCTGTTAATATGCACGTTTCCGATGACAGCGATAGTTTTCTCCGGCGAATTTAAGAACTTAGGTTAAATGTTATTTTTATAAGGTTTGCTCATTGCTGATTTTATCGCCTGTTATTAGATGCAGTGGCGGATCCAGGGGGGTTCCTGGGTTCCCAGGAACCCCCTCGGTTTGGAAAAAAATGGAAAAAGTTAGTGGAAACTTGATCGATTTCGAAAAAATTAGTGAGAATATACGAAAAGGAACCCCCCAGGAAAAATTCCTGGATACGCCACTGATTAGATGTCAACCACTCAATTCATCAATCCAATTGCCAGGAAACCCCAATTCTCAGTACCTAAATTCAACAACCATCACATCTGGACCCAAAATTCTACATTTCCGCCCTAATGAACTCTAAAAATCTGCAACAGATTAAACTCCTTACTGCCTATTTATCCGTTAATGGCCTGATCAATGACCCATTTTTAATTAACAAGCTTTCATATATGTACGTATGTTACAATGCTCTTGATGATGCACACATCCTGTTTGATCAAATGCCTGAAAGAAACCCGGTGTCTTGGAGTGTTATGATTGGTGGGTTTGCTAAAGCTGGTGGTTATATGAATTGTTTTGACATATTTAGGGAATATTTAAGGTCTGGACAACGGCCTGATGTATACACCTTGCCCGCTATCACACAAGTTTGTCGCAATACGCATGATCTGAAATTGGGTAGAGTGATTCATCACATCGTGTATAAATTTAGGTTGAATATGAATACTTTCATTTGTGCGGCATTCGTGGACATGTATGCAAAATGTGGTGTTATAGATGATGCACGAAAGTTATTCGATACGATGAAAGACAAAGACCTTACAACATGGACTGTTATGATTGGTGCATATGTTTTGTGGAAATGTTGATGAGTCGTTAGTTTTGTTTTATCAGATGCAGGAACACGGGATTGTGCCTGATAAGATTTCCATGGTGACGGTTGTAAACGCCTGTGCAAAGTTAGGTGCCATGAATAAAGCTAAAATGATACATGATCTTATATAGAAACAACATCACTCGTTAAACGTGATTCTCGGGACTACAATGATTGACATGTATTGTATAATTATTATTTATGTTTGAATGTTGAAAAACTCTTTTAAGTTAAATAAAATCAGTTTATTTATATTTCAGTTTGTTTCAACAACTTGCAGAAGTTAAAAAACAAACAGTCTTCTTCTTACAGACTGCAGAGGTTTAGTCCACCTCGTCAGCTACAGATGTCTGCAGATATGGTCCGCAGACTGTAGACGTTTTACCTCTGAAAAAAACAAATAGCACCTAAGACACTTCTTTAGGACTTCAAACCTTATACTGGATCTCACATTTGCTTTGGTGACAACACTTAGGGAAAAATAGTTGGCCTAAGTTAAATGGCAGTTGGACGTACCTACTCTTTTCATGGAAAATGGTTACAAAATCTTATCAAATAACAAGACCTTGCTTAAAGCTGCGATAAAAGATGATTTTTATACCTTGGACATGAGATCGAGAAGTCAACATCACAAGGGAGTGTCATGTTTATATTCCAAGGCATCATTTAATAAGAAATCATCATGTCATAGAAGGTTAACCCATGTTAATCTCGACACTTTAAATAGATTGGCAAAAGGAACTTAGGCGGTTGGGTATGGGCACCGTCAAAGGCCCGTCCCCTCTTTTGGGCTCGTCCAACACCGCCCCCAAGGGGCCCGGCTCGGCAAATGCGTCGGATTTCCGACGGTGAAGACGGGGCAAGTGGTGGGCCACCTTCATTGTTCCCTCTCTCTCTCTCCTGAATATATATTGTTTTTTATTAAAGTGGGGTAGTCCCCACACCCTTGGGTAGTCACCAAAGAGACTATCCTCCTCCCGTGATTACGTGGCGCCTACGTGGCGGGTAGTCCTTTGGAGACTATCCTCCCCCATACCCAATAGTCTTAATAACCCATATGGTTGCGTATCCACTTTAACTCGCGCAACCCACTTTATTTCATCAAACATCGTCTTAAATTAATCTTTGACGAGACTTGTAACAGTGTACCTTTTCTATGGTGCCTTATGATAATTTGTGTTCTAATATTCTGATAAGTTTCCAACGTCATGTTACACCACTTTGCTGAACATTTCTAATTTGATTGGATCATCGTCATAGATTAAAAAAAACTAACAAGCAAAACGTAAAAAAACAAAAAGAATTGTGAAAAAACCACAAAAACTAGCAAAAATGAATAAATATGTATTTTTTTAAAGTTTCAGTAAAAACAAGGGTAAAAAAGTCATTACATAACTTGTTTTTAATGAAATAAATCAAAATGGGTAAATTTACAATTTTATTAGTTAATGAAGAGGAAATATGCAATTTTAATTTCAAGTTAGGGGTTGTTTGGCAACTTCTGAATAGGTAAGTGCTTAACCAGTAAAAAGTCTGAAGCATTAAGTGTTGCACCAGTAAGAGGTCAGAACCATTAAGAGTCACTATAATTCTTAACTGTTCAGAGGCAAATGTCTGACCAATTCAGATAAGAGATCTTAACCATTCAGACTTAGTATAATGCTTAATTGTTCAGAGGCAAATGTCTGAATCATTCAGACATCTGCTTGAGAAATAAACAGTCTGAACCAATAAGTGCTGAACCGGTAAAAGTTCTGAACCATTAAGAGCCTAATTAAAATAAAGGCTAAACAACCAGCCCCTTAGTATAAACTAGTAATTTTACCCCCCGCGCGTTGCGGCGGCGTACTCGACTTGTTCCAACTAAATTTACGATGAAACGTACGGTAACTGGAATTTACACGGTCGAATGAAAACGTATTATATTTTACCCGAACAAAATCTATGTCGAAATGTACATCAACTCGAAACGTGCATATGTGGCTACCAAGCAAAATTTACATCCAAAGTTAGACCAAATTAAAGATAAAAAAAACGTACATGTCACCAATGCGGCGGATTTAAACGAAAACTAACTCAAATTAATACCGTTGAATCGAAACGTTCCATCTTTGAAAAATATCTTTGCTAATTCCACTTGGAAAATATACATTCTTTTACCATGTAAATGAAATAACCAAAATGCAATGTCAACATATGTTCAATTATTACATACATGGTGACTTATCATCGATTAGTGAAGCGGAATCATAATAAATAGCAGTTATAATTGCCCGAATTAAAATAAAACCTTCTAAATATTTTATACTACTATACCACACTTGTTAAATGGTTTATTTTAGACCAGGTAAACGGGTCGGGTCGGGTCAGGTCATGGGTCAAAACGGGTTCGGGTCGAAACGGGTCAATTAACATTTACAAGTTATGTTTGTATGTATTGTAAATTAACATTTTCAAATCCTATAATAATAAGAAGAAATTATCAAACCTGAATTTCGGTAAATTACTTCAATCCACACAGGTTGTCGTGAAATCTAGAACGATAAAGCAATAGGTGGTTTTGGAAGCAAATTTACCACATCACCGTTGTCTTTATGGGTCACAGCGGAACCCTAGACTCGTCGGAACTCGCCACTACCACCTCTGATCCCTCGAATCTTCACCGAAATCGACGACTTTGATTCTGTTTATGGGAGGCGAGCACGCGTCGAAGGCCGGTTGCCGGCTAATCGGAGCAATGTGATCGCCTCTTGACGTCGTTTTTCTTCACTTTTACATAAGCACTTCAAATATAGCAACCGTAATACTCAAAAGCAGCATACGGACAGAAAATAATTTAAATTAACACCGAATTACACAAAAATAAACGCTTACAAATGTCCAATCCGCAGTGACCCTCTGGGATGATCCGATGGTGTAGTTGTGGCCGCAATGTTGGATTGACGGTGGTGAACCTACAGTCACCACCCCTCTCCTTCACCCTCGGCCACTCTCATGCATGGCTTCGCGACATACCCTAACTATGAGATGAACCAATCTACATAAAAATGGAGAGATGCAGACGAAAATAGCTTACCTGAATTCTCGCTGGAAGACCAATTCAAGTCGCTGACGTTGCAATAGTTCAAGATCACCTTCAAGCGGTGGAAACTGTTAAGACACTGGTACCCTAGATCGGCCGATGAGAGACACTGGTACCCTCGCCGGAATTTGTGTGTTGATATTCTATTCAAAAGCGGTGGAAACTGTTAAGACTCCCACGTATCTGGTGTAAATCCCTAGAACAACCATGCATACTTTGACCTTGTCCGTTGTATTGTAATTGTATACCCGGATAAACATATCATCCGCCCCAGCAACAAACCATTGCTTTCGTGCTAGGATCTGACTACGAAGACGCTGTGCAAGCATCAAAGAAAAAAAATATGTGTTCCCATTAAGCAAAAACCATGCATTATATATTAATAACACATAAGAAAAAATAAACTCTCATCACAGACCTGGTAACTCGGTAACCTTAAACGATTTTACCATAACCTGTAGCAAATAATTAAAAGGCATATGTTTGTCACTGAATGGTTTAGTTTTCCGAGCTTCTCAGACGCCACGTCATAAAACCTCGAGGTGTTCAGATCCTTTCATATTCAACCAGATCTGACCGAGGAGCTGCTCAAATCTGACCAATGGACCGAGTGACTTTTCCATACATAATTTTTTTTTCTTTTCAACATTTTTTCCCAGTCAACCAGACCCTATTTCAGTGACCAAAAGGACTAAAGTGTAAACCACCATCGCTAACTCAAATTGTAACCTCAAAGCCAACAATGAAGTGAACAGATTCACGAAAGCTCAGAGAATGCAAAAGGACCAAGCCACCATGGCTGTAATAGGGGTTGCAGGTGCTAACCTACCATCCTCCATAGCTGCCACGCCATGGCGGCGTATCGACTTTATTTTGATAACTTATCACAGCCTCCAACCATAGCCAAACACAAAATACAAACGCTGTTCGGTTTAGGTTTTTATCAGTTGGCACCAAATGTGACGCGTGGCAGACCGCCAAAATCACCCAATAAGAGACAAACACCCAATGTAGATATTGTTCAAAACGTTTGTTTTCTAATAGTATGATAATGATAATAAATATTTAGCGCTTATCATCAAAAACCCTAAAGGCCCTTTGTCAACACCATCGTCGGACCATACTTCAGATTTAGCGTTAAGCAGCGCAAACCTGAAAGGCGCTCCGAATCGTCATCATCGGAGCGTTTTCCACAACCAAAGCCAACAATTTAACATTTATTATCCCAGACCCCGAAGGCCCTCCGTCGACCGTTCAGCTCAGTAGAGAACCCGAGAGCGTTACGGGGCGCTAAACTGGGTAGGTATATGCAAACTAAAAACATCACACACCATTTTAAGAGCAGGTAAAGGGTCCACCTTTGCCTTTATACACTTGGTAAAAAAAACAACTTAATATTGTAATATCTCAACAACCACATGAGATACAGACCTCAAAAAGTCAAAATCAAATTGGCTTTACACCATCATTTGTCAATGTCAAGTTCAAAATCCCTGCATGCATCAATTTTAAGATCCATTATCAAATCAACTCTTGAAAGAAACTTTTATCATCTACTTTTAACTCTTTCTATTTGACATACCCTATAAGCATTAGTAATAGATTAGATAAATTATGCTGATCCAAGGTCACTCAGGGATAGCAACCTGCTCATCACATAAGATTGATACTGGTTATAGTTTTGATAATCCAAAAAAAAAAAAAACTAAAACCAGTTCAATGGTGAATGAAGCAGTAATTTCATCACAAAAGTTAGTGATTTCCAGTAATCAATTAAGACAATCTACCTTTGTTGTGAAGAAAAAATGTGGAAATTTAATTCAAACCAACCTATCAAAGTACGACATCGTGATAATCACTGTCCATCAAGTCATGCAGCCTTAACTTATACCTGAGGTCGCCGTCCACCATCACCGGAACCCTGGTTTGCTTGCGGCCGGAATACTCGTCGGACCCCTTTTATTCATCTTTTGGAACTGTCGCCGTCAACATTCTTAGGGTTCCCAGAAAAACCCTAAACTCGCCGCCAGAGTGCCTCCTGCCGTCATCTTCTTCAGCCTCAGGAATCGCCCCAGCCGCTTCCTTTCCTCTCCGTCAACATCACACACACCGTCTCTCCGTCACATGATTCCGCCACCACGGTAGTCCAACGGTGGATGCTTTTGTAGAAGCTGGTTCTTGTTTTTTATTACAGAGAAACAGAGGAGAGAAAGGGGGTTTAGGTTTGAGTTGGGTTATGTTTTTGTAGAGAATATTGTGAAATTATAAGAATATTTGAAGATTTATAGAGATTGTTGTGTTCTTGATCTGGTTAAGGAGAGGAGGTTGCATATTTGTAAGAGTTTGGTTTGTTATATTTGTGCAGGAGGAAGAAGGAGAGGCAAAGCCGGTGGTAAACCCACCGACTTTGTCTTTTAAGATAGTATATAATATACAATTAAGATTTTTTTTTTTTTGGAGGAATAAGAATTGTCACTTTCTTTTTGAGTGGTGTGTTCTTAAAACCACCAGGACCACAAGCCTTCGAAACTTTCCATGACAACCACAAAGTGCAATGGTAACAGATATCACTCATCTATCCATCAAAATCTGTATACACAAATCCGAAACATGCTTCTTCACGGGACCTTACCCCTCCCATTACGATCACCCCTCCTCCGCTTCCAATCACCAACCACCACCACCCACCACCACCCCCTTCGCAAATTCTCAATCTCAGCAGCATCCCAACCCAGTTACGCCATCTCAGACGAGGAACTCCAATCCAGAGGCTTCATCCTTCGCCGCACAATCGAACAACTCAACCTGGACCACTTAAACTCCGTATTCGTTGCAGTCGGTTTCCCAAAGCGAGACACGGACAAGATAAGGATCGCGCTAGAGCACACAGACTCGCTGTTGTGGGTCGAATACGAGACGACAAAGAGACCCGTGGCGTTCGCTAGAGCCACTGGAGACGGTGTGTTCAATGCCATAATATGGGATGTGGTGGTGGATCCTAACTTTCAAGGAATTGGGTTGGGGAAGGCTGTCATTGAGAGGGTGGTGGAGGAGTTGTTGAATAAGGGGATCACCAATATTGCTTTGTATTCGGAGCCCCGAGTGTTGGGATTCTATAGGCCTCTTGGCTTTGTTGCGGATCCGGATGGGATTCGAGGAATGGTGTATTCGAGAAAGAATAAGAAAAATTAGATGTTTTTTTCTTTTTTGGGTTGTTTTTTAATAATGATTTAATTTAATAATTGACATGTTAAGTAAATAAGTTTATATGATGTAAAGATGCTTCGATTATTATTTTTGGTAATGAGTTATGATGATCAGTGGCGGAACCAGAAACTTTTAACCGGGGGGTCAGAATATACAATATACACATCCGCTACTACTATAATAATTAAATAGTTATTTTGTTGATGTTAAAAATTAAAAAGGTAAAAGAATGAAAAAAAAAATATAAATCTTAACAACGTTAAAAGTAAATCAAATCAACGAATAGGCTAAAATTAAAAAAAAGTACAAGTTCTAGTAAAATAAAGGGTGCTATTTTCTACACCCCCTAATTACTTTTTACACCCCCCTCCTCTCACATACTTACAGGTGGGGCCCACATGGGACCGGCAATTTAACTCTCACAAGGGGAGGGGGGGGGGGGGGGGGTTGTGTGTTTAGTATCATCCTAAAATAAAAAGAGTTACGTTAAATTGTTAATTATATTACATTATTGAAAATTTAATACTTAACTTCATATAAGTTAAAGCAAACATGCAGTAAAACAGTGACATTGACTCTTCTTACATTTTGACTTTATTATTAAAGACTTTATTATTAAATTGTGCAATTAGAAATGTACCCTTATCTTCTCCTACATTTTCACACCAGTTTCGTGAGCTTAACCATCACGCTGATCGGAAAACAAACCGGTGAGAACATTTTACACTTTCCTTCCTTTTCAAAGTAACTACACTTCAATAACAATCTCATAAGTTTGTAACCATCACACGAGGGGTCAGTATACAAAAAACCCACCGCTTGAAGCATTAAACCTTGCGTGGCCGGCCGACGGCCGGAGGGTCAATGGACCCTCCTGACCCCTTTTTAGTTCCGCCCCTATTGATGATTTGATCAAAGATTTGATAAAATATTATGATAATATATGCTATACAATCATAATAAATAGGAAAAAAAATAGTTGTGAACTAGCGATATCTTTTCGACCGATCGTTGTGGGCGCAAGCTCACTGGCGTCACGACCAAGTCACTGTTGATGTGGCAACCCTTAACCGGAGGTTATTAACTTAATTTGCACCAGTGGACTGGGGTGTTACAAGTGAGCCATGGGATTGGGCGTTAGCCTAGTAATGCCTAAAGGGCCGGAGGATCTTGCGGAAAGGTGAGGTGCCTTGGGATGTCACCACAATAAACAACCTTATAAAGTATTTGTCTAATATTTTTAGAGTTAAATGCTTGGTTGGTCCATGTGGTTTTAAAAAATTGCAGACTTGGTCCTAGTGGTTTACTAATTACACGTGTGGTCCCAAAACTTGTCAAAAATGAACTCGGTTGGTCCCCAGCCCTAACATCAGTTAAATTTCTCAGTTAACTATGAGTGAAATGACTATATTACCCTTAAACAATTAAAAGAAATAAAAAAACATATAAAGAAGACTCATCTTCTTCATCAGGCAATGACCCCATCCCCTGTTTCTTCCCTCTCTCTCTAAAGCCCACCAGCCACCATCTCCACCTTCAATCCATCACCACCACCACCACCTCCACATCCATCGTCACCTTCATCCGGGATCGAGCCCGTTAACCCGTTTCGATCGAGCTGCAACTGGATCAAACTACTACAATTCGAAAGAACGGGCGGGATTGACCCTGACAGATTGTTGTTACTCAACATCAACTGTTGAAGATCAACCAGATTCCCAAACGAAGACGGGATTTCACCGGATAAAAAGTTTAAAGAAAGATCAATAGTTTTCAAACTTTTACAGTTACCAATCTCTGATGGAATTGATCCCACAAGATTGTTCTGCCACAACAACATCTTCTCCAACTTCTGAAGATTACCCAACTCAGACGGAATCGAACCCGACAGATCATTCTCATACAAATACAAATCAGTAAGCTCAGAACAGTTCCCAATCTCCTTAGGGATTTCACCAGTAAGCAAAGTTGTATAAACATATAAAGTTTGAAGCTTTGTTAACCCACCCAAAGATACAGGAATTGACCCAGAAACCTTAGTAACTGCAAGACCCAAAATTTGTAAACTTTTACAGTTACCCAACTCCAAAGGGATCTTCCCAGACAAATCTTTATTCCCACCAACCCTAATAACCTCCAACATCTGCAAATTTCCCAGCTCAACAGGAACACTTCCAGTTAAAAAATTATCAAACAAAACAAGATTTTCAACCTTGAACAGTTACCAATCTGTGGTGGAATCCATCCAGTAAGCTGATTAGAGTTCAGTACTAGATCTTGTAAGTTCAAAAGCTTACCGATTGACACCGGAATATCATCTTCAAGACTGTTGGAACTTACGTCGAACACCTGGAGTGCACTAATCTTCCCAACTCATCTGGTATGTTTCCAGTCAAATTCGCACCGGAAATGATAAGGGTACCAAGGAATTTAAGCGACGAAAGGTTTGACGGAAACGGTTCTGAGTGCGATTCAGCAATTAGGGCTCGAGATCCGGTTAATATTTGGGTCCTGAAGTCAAATTCTGGTGGTGGAGGTTTGATTGAAACTTTTGTGCGAATATTGTGTCTGGTGGTGGGTTTTTAGAGAGAGAAGGGAGGAAACTAGGGCTGTAAACGAACCGAACGAACACGAACGAGGCCTTGTTCGTGATCGTTCGTTAAGGAAATAAATGTGTTCACGAACGGTTCACGAACACTTACCGAACGAGATTTTATGTTCGTGTTCGTTCATTAAGGAAATGAGCGTGTTCACGAACGGTTCACGAACACAAGCGGACACAAATAAATTTGGCGAACGCGATGACGGATAAAGGTGGATGGCCCAGAGAGTAGCACTAGAACTTGAATCCCTTATTGTGGAACGGAGGTAGATCATATTCGTCGATGTAAATAATGAGAAAAGAAAGGAAAATTGTGCATAAACAAGGTGAAAGAGGGTTTCCTAGTTTAATTGTTAGGGTAATGATATAAATAAAAGTTTAATAGTATAAAAGGTATAGATAAAATATACGAAAGCATAAAAATCTTTAATTAAAACACGAACATACGAACATAAACGAACGCAAATGAACGAATGTTCACGAACACCTTACCGAACGTTCACGAACACAATTGAACGAACGAGACCTTTGTTCATGTTCGTTCATTTAACTAATCGAACGGAATTTCTTGTTCATGTTCGTTCGTTTATTAAACGAACGAACATAAACGAACTTCCCGCCGAACGGTTCACGAATTGTTCGCTGAACGTTCGGTTCGTTTACAGCCCTAGAGGAAACCACCAGGGGATGGGATTAGGGTTGAAGGTACGATTCAGCAATTAGGGTTGAAGGTGACGGTGGATGTGGAGGTGGTGGTGGTGGTGATGGATTGAAGGTGGAGATGGTGGCTGGTGGGTTTTAGAGAGAGAGGGAAGAAACAGGGGATGGGATCATTGCCTGATGAAGAAGATGAGTCTTCTTTATATGTTTTTTTATTTCTTTTAATTGTTTAAGGGTAATATAGTCATTTCACTCATAGTTAACTGAGAAATTTAACTGATGTTAGGGCTGGGGACCAACCGAGTTCATTTTTGACAAGTTTTGGGACCACGCGTGTAATTAGTAAACCACTAGGACCAAGTCTGCAATTTTTGAAAACCACAGGGACCAACCAAGCATTTAACTCATATTTTTATCTAAACTATTTCTTTATGAGAACCATATGCAAGGGTAGACGAGGATAATACTAATTATTGGTAGTGCACGTATCGGTTAACTGTCTTTTTTTCTTCCTTTTTTGTTGGTTATTAACCAAACATGTTATCGGTTGACTTGGTTAAAATTGGTTAGGCTAATAACTAGTTGGAGCATGTCTAAAAATCTAACCTATACAACCAATTAGGTTATCAAACGAACCAGTTAACCAAGATAACCGGTTAAAAAAGTCAAGTAAATACTGAATATACAAAATAAACTCAATAACCGGTTCTTGTTTTAAAATCTCTAAACTGATTTCTAACCTACATTTTTTTCTAATCTAAACCGATTTCTACTTTGTAGGATACCGGTTAAAGTTTCGATTATTAACCAGTTACGATTATACTAAACTTCCCAGTTACGATTATAATGTGCATACCGATTATTGGTAGTGCACATACCAGTTAACCGTCTTTTTTTTCTTTTATGCCAATTATCAACCAAACATGTTATTGGTTAACTTGGTTAAAATTGGTTAGGCTAATAACCAATTGGTGCATGTCTATATTGATCAGCTCTGTTAATATGTAATGGAAAACATGTAAATAATACTTGTTACAGCAGACAAACCAGCAGAGTCCAGAGACAGATGTAGCCATGGAATTCGACAAGTTAGTTAGCTTGATCTGGTCCCCCTTAAGGGTGTGTGTCAATGATAGTAGTGCCGAGTTCTTTAGGGTTGAAGAACTCGTAGTAATGGAGAGAGAGGAGTTCGAATATGTGTGATGTTATGATTATTGACTAACCTAAAACCCTCTCTAGTCATCTCATTAAATACACCCTATGGGAAACCTTATTAGTTAGTAAGGGTAAATCGGTCCATCAACAATTACCAACTAATATATTATAAGGTTTTAATATATTTTAATGTATATTATCTAAATGATAATGATGACTACTAGATTAAATACATATAAATACATATTTAATCTTACAGTCTAAAACCCTAACCTATACAACTGATCAGGTTATCAAACGAACCGGTTAACCAAGATAACCGGTTAAAAGAAATCAAGTAAATACTGAATATACAAAATAAACTCAATAACCGGTTCTTGTTCTAAAATCTCTAAACTGATTCCTAACCTACAATTTTTTCTAGTGTAAACCGGTTTTTACTTTCTAGGTTACAGGTTACAGTTTTGATTAATAACCAGTTACGGTTATACATATACTAATTGTTCTTTTGTGCACCTCTACTGTTTATGATATAAAAAAAAAGATTAATATTATTTATTTTGCTGTACTCTTCTTTGGCCCATTGTATTCGCCTCTTGGGCCTCTTTCTTTGGAAGCTACTTAACATTTATGATTTACCTAATAAGTTATTGTCAAACTGAGTGAACCCTTGGACAATTGAATTGGACTGGGTGCATTAAACTTGTCTTGCTAACGTGCATTTGAGCTTGCATATGCCATATGATTTCATCACCAGCAAATGTAGCATGCCTTGACGTAATGAGAAAGTGTTGGGTGCATCATGTTGTCCCTGTATATTCATGTACAAGAGCCCGTCTTTGGTTAATTGGTTATGGCTTAACAGAACCATGAATTAATTGAAGGGGTCAATTAATTTGGTTTGATTAAGTCACTTAATTCGATTATCGTTCTGTTAATTTGGTTATTTACTCACCCCTATGTGTTGGTGTGTGTTGAAGAGTGTGATTGATGGTGATGAGATGAACCTATAGAGGATAAAAAAAAGTTAGAGATAAAATTAAGTGTGGGAGATCAAATAACCAACACAAAGTTACCTCGTGGCTTAATCTCTAACTTCTTTAAGATTCGAGTGGGTTCATGAAGTTATAAGCTTAAAAATAAAGAATACTTTTATATGTATGTTGTTAAATGAGTTAGAGATATCTTGCTATGTTTGAACAATTGGGTTTCGGATACTTTTAAGAATTTATAGAAGTTCTTGAAATCATAGGATAATCATGATGTTATTTAGGAGTTTTAAATTAGACATTATAATCAAACATATGGGTGTTGAGGGAATTTGACCTAAATTTATTTCATGTGGGAGTTTTAATTTAGCCATTATAATCAAACATGGATGGGAAGAAATTGTTCAAATGAACACCATATAAATTGTGTTTCGTTGTTGTTGGGTTTTACAGCTTCGTTGGTCCTGTTCTATATATCATAGATTCTTTTGCCGTTAAAAAAAATATAAATTGTGTTTGACCCAAAACACGGTATTTAAGAAATCGATCAGTGAGTTTTGATGAAAATTCCCTAGAAAGTCATTTAATTGGCTCAAGGAATTAAATTGTGTTTTAATTAGCCTAAACGATTGATGTAGACTCTAAGACTGCCTGTAGTGGGGCGTTTTTTAAAAAAAAAAAATTCAAAAAAAACGCCCGGAAACGCCCCCACCCCCATTACAGTAGGCGTTATTTTAAAAAAAAAATTGAAGTTTGGCGTGTTTATAATAACGCTAGTGTGCAAAGTGGGTAGCCAATGGGAAAGCTTGCTTTTTCTTTTGCACGTGGCCAAGACCTTGACCAGCCAATCACCAATGTTTGTTTTTTCTTTTTTTTTCTTTTTTTTTAATGATTGGAAGGGGCATTATTCCCACTACACCTCTTTTGCTATAATGCCCAAGTGTGACTAGGATGCCACGTATCGTATAATGCCCCATGGTGGGGGCATTATTTTTGTTTACCACTACGGGTGGTCTAATGACCAATTTCACCAAACCAAAAGAGTGTAACATGGTTAAAGTGTGACATGGAACAATTGAATGTGTATCTTTACAAATTTGGTTTCAAAAAAATCAACGGTCAAAAGTATTAAGTAGAGGAATCTACACTCCAATTTAGGAGTTCAACTGAGGATGAATAAATCCCACTAGCTTATAGATGTTAATAAAATACCAGGCAAGGATGGAATTAGTTAATACAGTCAATATATAGTAGTAAGTGTCATTATTCCCAAAAACTTAGGACATTGGTTGACTTTTGGAAGTCAACAAGTTGAATGAGTAAAGTTGAAAATTGAAGATCATGAGGGCAATCTGAGTTTTACATAACTATGCGTTTGAAAGTATATGGTTAAATCTGTGTATTGTACAAAGGATTTTGATGTTATGTGTTTATGAATGTGTAGGAACTAATTTGCTACTGAATTATGTGTGCTTGTGTGAAACAAATTGTAATTAAACTTGTTTAGATCTTAGTATTGCATCACATAATATAGATGTGATTTATAGATGAATGCAATCACAAAGGAGAGTGTAATAAAGTTGATGAGATAGAATAACAATTTTATTTATAATTAAGTATATTTATGGAACGAGTAAAATGCACGGATAGTCCCTGTGGTTTGGTGAAATTTCACCTTTAATCCCCAACTTTTCAAAATTACACTCTTAGTCCCTGTGGTTTGACAAGTTGTTACTCGGATAGTCCCCAAAGCGGATGGAGGTTAGTTTTTCTGGTTAAGTGGGTGTGAAATGACAAGGACTATCTGAGTAACAACTTGTTAAACCACAAGGACTATCCGAATAACAACTTGTCAAACTACAGGGACTATCCAAGTAACCTTCATCCGCTTTAGGGACTATCCGAGTAACAACTTGTCAACCACAGGGACTAAGGGTGTAATTCTAAAAAGTTGGGGACTAAAGGTGAAATTTTACCAAACCACAGGGACTATCCGTGCATTTTACTCTTATGGAATTATAAATTTGTATGTGATCAGTTAGATGACTTTTAATTTGTTTAGACTTTAGAGTATGAAGTTCTTTTAGTCTATGGTATGAAATAATGAAATGAGTAAACTGCCATTTTGGTCCATGTGGTTTGGGCATTTTTGCCATTTTAGTCCAAATCTCAAACTTTTTAAATCTGGGTCCCTGTGGTTTCATCTTTATTGCCATTTTAGTCCAAAATTCAAAATCCCTCTTTTTTTTACTATTCCAAAAAGTTTGAGATTTGGACTAAAATGACAATAAAAGTGAAACCACAGGGACCAAAATGGCAGTTTACTCTTAATTTTGGACTAAAATGGCAATAAAAGTGAAACCACAGGGACCCAGATTTAAAAAGTTTGAGTTTTGGACGAAAATGGCAAAAGTGCCTAAACCACAGGGACCAAAATGGCAGTTTACTCTAATGAAATAGATCAATTTTGTGTCTATGTTGGAAATCAGGCCCTTAATCGAATAAACAAACACGCAATATGAACAAACTTGTTCGACTCTTTTATTAATTTATCAATGAGAGCACACTAATTACAATGACCCTAACCATCTATTTATACTAAACTTATTCTAGTCCTAACCCGACTCAAACTCTATTAATAAAATAAAGAGTAAAATGCACGGATAGTCCCTGTGGTTTGGTGAAATTTCACCTTTAGTCCCCAACTTTTCAGAATTACACTCTTAGTCCCTGTGGTTTGACAAGTTGTTACTCGGATAGTCCCTAAAGCGGATGAAGGTTACTCGGATAGTCCCTGTGGTTTGACAAGTTGTTACTCGGATAGTCCCCTGTGGTTTGAAAAGTTGTTACTCGGATAGTCCTTGTCATTTCACACCCACTTAACCAGAAAAACTAACCTTCGTCCGCTTTGGGGACTATGCGAGTAACAACTTGTCAAACCACAGGGACTAAGAGTGTAATTTTGAAAAGTTGGGGACTAAAGGTGAAATTTCACCAAACCACAGGGACTATCCGTGCATTTTACTCTAAAATAAATAAACAAACTAGATAAACCTATCTAATAAACCTTGATGCCCAAGAAAACAAACTAGATAAAAATTAGGAAACCTAAATAAAATAAGAGTAAAATGCACGTATAGTCCCTGTGGTTTTGTAAAATAACACCTATAGTCCCCAACTTTTGGAAATTACACCGGTGCTCCTTGTGGTTTGACAGTTTGTTACTCGGATAGTCCTTGAAGTGGATGTCCGTTAGTTTTCTCCGTTAAGTGGATGTGAAATGACAAAATTACCCTTCATCTTCTACACTCTTTAAAAACAAAACAACCCCACCTTTATCTCTTGAATTTTGAGTATATAATGAATTGGGATTGTAATGATCGTCAAGCTTCTTAACCTCTTCTTCAATCTTCGCCCGCATTGTAGGGTTTCGTACAACGGAGCCATATCTTCCAAATCAAAAATTTTAACACATATTAAGGAATTTAACCTAATCCGAAACAAATCTACGAGATCTAAAAGGATAGGGTGGAGGTGTTTACCATCGGCGACGATGGTGGCCATAACGTCATCATAGAGGCGGACTTTCTCGATGTCGTCAACGTCAGATTGAGTGAGGAGAATTAGCTTGTTAGTGAGCACTAGGTGTGGTTGCTATGTGCCTTCTGTACCTTCCATTCTTCAATCTTCAATGTTTGTTGATCGCAAGATTTCAGTTTCTTCTCCACTTGACTTGCAGGAGGAGGAAGTTTGTCCCTTTTTATTAGAGTGATGATGGTGGTTCTGATTGTGATTTTTTAATGGAGAGAAGATGAAGAGAGAATGAATTGTCTGTATATTTGTATGTATGTGTGTGATAATTTTAATATATTAGCGTTTTAATTTAATACTAAGGGCATTTTTATCATTTCACATCAGCTTAACGAAGAAAACTAACGAACATCCACTCCAGGGACCATCCGAGTAACAAACTGTCAAACCACAGGGAGCACCAGTGTAATTTCCAAAAGTTGGGGACTATAGGTGTTATTTTGCAAAACCATAGGGACTATCCGTGCATTTTACTCATAAAATAAACTAAAACACTTAGCACCCTCCAACTTTTGAGTTATGACAAGATTAGTCCCAACAATCACCCCCTAATCTTGTCACTAACTTTCTTCACATTAGAGCCGGTTCATCATCCTCATATCGGGTCAAGTTCACCTCTTCATCTTTCAACTTCGGACACTCGTTGTTATAATGACCATATTCTCCGCACTTATAACATTTCACATGACTTTTATCCCGGAACCGCTCATTACCATCTCGACCTATCCCGGACCCACGGCCTCTTCCCCGGCCACGCCCAAAGTCTTCTCGGCTCGAGCTTCCATTGCCACAATGCTTGCACCCGTGCGGTTTTTCATGTCTAGCCAACAACAACCCACCATGAATGTCCTCCGTTTTCTCGTTGGCTTTTAAGCGCTCCTCATACGCTTTCAACCTACCAACAGCTTCGTCAAATAACATGGTCTCTAAGTCGAAACATTGTTCAATAGACGCAACAATTTGAAAAAATGGTTTGGGCATTGAATCAAGCAACCGTTTCACCAAGTCGACTTCTTCGAGTTCATAGCCAAGGCCTCTTACCTTTGACACTAACCCGCTCAGTTTCTCCACGAACTCATCAACCGTTTCGCCTTCCTTCATTCGCGAACTCTCAAGCTGCCTTCTTAATGTTGCCAGGCGAGCCGCTCTCACCCGATCTACACCCAAGTACCGTGTCTTCAGTCCATCCCACACTTGCTTGGGATCAGTGTAACTAGCCATCTGTAATACCATCTCCTCGGGAATAACTTGAAACAGGAAAGCCAACGCTTGTTTCGATTTTTCCTAATTTGGCTATTCACCTAAGGCCCTTTCTTTGACGGTCTCCCATAAACCGTGAGCATCCATTGTCGCCTTCACTTTGATCGCCCATACAGAATAGTTTGTTGCCGTCAAAACCGGATACTGGTACGTGATCTAACCACCTGCTTTCACCGGTACTAACGCCATTTTTTCTTTTGACAGCTTCGACTCCTTTTCCGATCAAACCCGTTCAAGAGCTCTATTCACCCGATCAAGAAAACAAGAAACCGCGCTTATACCGTTTTCTTTAATCCGCTAAACGAACAAATCCAAAACTAACTGTTTTGACGGATCTTTCACGTTCGTTTTTCACGCACCTCCGTCGGTTAGACTCTTATTACGAATAGGATGATCAAGAGTTGAAGCTGCTTTTGTGACACTTCAAATTTCGATCACAACAAGATCACAACCCCTTCAAAAACGAACGAAGCTCTACACGTAACAACCCTTCGTCGGCTCTGGTTTCGATTGGTTTGTCACCCCAACCGTCCTTCTGCTTGATCCTTATTTACGAGCTATGACCAACTTCCGTTCAACGATCTCAGAACCGTATCAGCTCTGATACCAATTGTTGGAAATCAGGCCCTTGATCGAATAAACAAACACGCAATATGAACAAACTTGTTCGACTCTTTTATTAATTTATCAATGAGAGCACACTAATTACAATGACCCTAACCATCTATTTATACTAAACTTATTCTAGTCCTAACCCGACTCAAACTCTATTAATAAAATAAATAAACAAACTAGATAAACCTATCTAATAAACCTTGATACCCAAGAAAACAAACTAGATAAGAATTAGGAAACCTAAATAAAATAAACTAAAACACTTAGCACCCTCTAACTTTTGAGTTATGACAAGATTAGTCCCAACAGTCTAGTTATATATACAACTTGTATACATGTCTTATACATTTACATCACATGATAAAGATAACATTTCCTGATAAGTGTATATTGGTTATATACTTCACATTTCCTTGAAAAACATGACTCATATAAGTGTATACATGAAAAACATGACATTTCCTGTAGTGTCACATCACTTTTACCCGCAACTACCCTAAAACATGTTTATAGGTGGCAACACTATCCTAAACCATGGGCCCACCAATTTTACACTACTCTCTCTACACTCGTTATGTCTCTCTCTATCACTCTTATCAATACGCAGATAACTAATCAGTGATTGCTTAAGGATTTCACTACCTAAATTGGGTACACAAGGGACCAGCGACGGTGTTCCGGATCGGATACCCTACCTGATTTCCCAAATCAGGGTACGCCATCCCTCCTTAAATATGACCTAAGGCTCAGTTTGGTATGGGGTTGTCACGGCCCACGACCCGGTTTGACCCGTTTCAAGAGCTGCGGCAGAAAATACTGCGGTATTTATTTAATTGAGTTTTACAGCGGAAACAGGATCGTTTAAAGCTAAAAAAAAAATTTTCCTGATTATTTTATTTCACAATTCAGGATAAAACCCCGATAATTTACAATAGTATGATTTTTCTAGGAAATCGTTATGTTACAAAACTTATTGCTTTATTTTATAATGAGCCACTATCTTAAGCTTGAAATGCTCCCCAGCACTTTTCCTGATTTATAACAGATCACCTGAAACATGTTTGAAAAAGGTTTTGTCAGCGGGAAATACTGAGTGAATCATTCTATTTACTAAAATAACACATTTGTTATAATATACAGTATTAAGAGCGATTACAATGTTTCTGATATCAATCCAACTACCCACGGTACTTGCCACTCGACCCATTGGCCCATTCGTCCAATGGTGTCTGTGACTATGGTCATATCCCCCATTGGCTGCCCCAATGGTGACGATTATCAAGTAATGTATACAAAACCCCACATACCGGCTGTAACTTGGTGATTACAAAGACTTAATCCCCGTAATTATAACTTTGAAAATAAACATGATTTTGTAAATAGATTTGATAAAAAGAGAGAATGACTCACATTGCAGATTTATACGGGCAGAGCCTAGCCTACTGATTAGCCTTTTATCCTAATTTCAATAACAAGCACACAATTTGGGATTAGTAATCAATCCAGCATTTACGATAACTCACGAGATCAAATTCTCACAATGAATGACAAAATGCAATACTTTGTCCATCGAATTAACGATGATCCGTTGAATTAACAACGAATGACAAAGTATAATACTTTACCTATCGAATTAACGACAATCCGTCAAATTAATGACGAACGATAAAGTATAACCCTAATGTGGGCGGCACTTAAACATTCATTGGATATTTAGATCAATCGGACAATGAATCGTAGCAGCGATTGTGCTAATACCCTGATTGCAGCTTCAATTAGAAACCTGTGTGTGTTAATTGAAGTATACAGCAGTAAAATCGGTGTATAATTGAGAATTCTCTCGACGTAAAGTGTCCAGATTTCGAATGCCACAGCCTGCTATTTATAGCTGAAATTTGAGAAGCCCTGTGTGACAACCCGCACAAAACCAGGTATCCGTACAACTTAATTAATGATTAATTACTACTTGATTACTGTGCTTGATTGAACTAGCTGATAAACTGCTACCTGCATACTGATACATGCACTTACTTGCATCATACTTTATTTGCTGTCACTACATTGATTACATATTGAACCCTAGTGACAAACATGATGCACAAAAAGCACAGTAGCACTAAACGGATACACAGTGAACATGCTGATATAACCAGCATCAGGCAGATACTGCCTCTAAGGCCTGTTAAGAGCCTCATATATTTTGGCTACACTGGTAGTGAGTGTAGGATATAAGGGTTGTGTTACCGCGTCTCTAGGGGATAAGATACACTGATTCGGATGTGCCAGAACGTACTTTAAGTACCAAAACACAGCACTTTAACAATTTAACCGGCTTCTAGCTGATTAGTAAAGTGCCAGTACATGAGAAAATATCACTAGACACTTTCTAAAGTGTCGGGAAAACAAAATGTGTCACTAAAATATAATAATGACACTTTAAAGTCTTTTGTAACACTTTAACGGATTACTATCCAACCGGACACCCGGACTTTACCCGGAACATGAAAACAATACTATTTTTATTATTACTCTTTTTCTGAGCCAGTTAGGGTCCCTGGTTACCCTAACACCCGTCATAACACGCTACTTATAACTAACGGAGTTTAAAACCTAAACTAACTTAGTTAACCTTAACTAAACTCCTAACCATCTAATTAAAATCGAACTAGATACCCCCCCCCCTTGCTCTCGTAACCGGCCCCTCTAACTAGGGGACACACTAGTACCTTGAGATCTTGTTAAATCCAAGGTTGCCTAATATCTTTAGGACATGTTATCCATTGGACAATAACACTAATTTTGCCTATATAAACCATCACTAATCACTAGAGCTTACCACTTAACACACCACAACTCACTCATCTCTCTTGCTCTCTCCCACTCTCGGCCGAAACACCCCAGCCCCATACACCCACTTTTCGATCTTGTCTTCATCATTCCATCATCATACGAACATCCGAGGTCACGTTTTAGGAGCTTTGGTGCAAGTGGAACGCGAAGGACCTCGTTTGTTGGCTTTTATCCACGCGTTTTTCGTCAAAGATCTTCCCTAGCCTTGAGCTAGAGGTATAACCTTTAAAACTTGTTTTTACACTCATCTAAAGTGGTTAAAAGAACTTTCGTCGGTTAAATATCGTAAACACGCGTTTTGAATCTTTAAAGTCTAGTAAAATCACAAAAATGGTGGTTAATAGCATATAACTTGTGTAAAAGTCGTAGGACTTGAAATTTGTGCTTATTGTGACCCGATCTATAATGTGGTAACTCGAATCTTCGTTTAACCCGACCTTGTAAAATCATGTATCATCACATAAGCTTGTCTTTGAAAGATACAAGGGTTAAAGGTGAAACACTACCACATTTTAGAGACATGAACTTGTGTAGAAATATTATACTTGTGTAAAAGTGATTTAACCGGTAAAATGGTGTTTAAAACTAGCGGATCTACGTATCCGCAAGTGGTATTTTTGAAAGACCACACTTTAAAGAAATCATGTTTTTCTAAAGATGGATCTTGCACTAATAAATATGATTTTATAAGCCACAAGTGTATAGACACTTGTGAAATAAAGAGATCCGACAAGGAAGTGTATTTGTCACTTGTTACTAGAAGTTGTAAAGACGGTTTTCTCTAAACACGAGATTTTTATGAGATTAAAGCTACATTATATAAAGATCTACACATATAAAGGGTGTTTACACTATAGATTCGGAAAAACTACAAGTTCATGCGATTATGCAAATTTACATACTTGTCGACTAGTTTGTTGTGTCGGAAGTTGTTTGATTGAATAAAGAAGTTGATTGATTTGATTATTAAAAGAAAATGATACGCTTGAAAGCGTGGCCACCTCCAGTTACAGAGGAAACTCTGGCGAAATTTTCTAAAAACCTAACACTTAGACTTTTTACACAACAAGTGTTAGAACTATCTTTGGACATGTTTTCAAAACATAAATTTCGCCAGCACAATATTTTACTAAATATTCGGAGGTGGGATTTTCACAAAGATTAACGTGATAAATATATTTGTCACAACACTGTTTATGATTATTTTGTGAAATACATAAATATTATTTTAGAGTAAAAATAATATTTACAAGCGTTAATAATTCCAAAACTTTGCGAACGCTTCCACAAACATATAAGTTACACCGGTAATTACATTACCACAAGATTGATAAAACGTAACTTACGCACATGTATTAAATCCCCCATCCTTGGGAAGGAAGATAACTACCAAGTATATACGACATGTAACACGAAATAGTTGTCTAACTATTTCCCGCAAACATAAACTGTAAAGCTAAAGCACGGCCGTCCGTCTAATAGAATTAGCACTTGTAGGTCGTTGCACAGCTTACTATATTGGAGACGCTTGATAGAGATACGCATTCACTGTGAGTTCATGTCCCCCTTTTCTCTAACTGTTTTCAGTTTTCTTAACTGCGGGGGTGAAATACATGTTACTTTGTTTACAAGTACTTTATACACGGTATGAATAACGTAAGGAGGTTTAGATCATGTGAATGGGTAGTTAGAACACCGAGGGACTCGAGCGGTAGATCTATCTGGGTGTAGCGAGCCCAGCTCTAGGCCAAACGGACCTCTCTGAGGCTAACCACAACGGACCTGGAGTGACTTGGTTGCCCAACGCAAAAATCAGCTAGGGTTGTGTCTACTTACTTGCATTTCACAACATGCTAATGGCCTTGCAAACCATTGGTGATCACAAGTCCTCTTACACTGCTACATACCAGGAAACTTTTATACTTACAAGTGTTTTACTTACTCACTTGCACATGAACTCGCTCAACATTATTGTTGATTTTTCAACTTACATGTATTTCAGGAAATTAACGAGATCTGGCACGGTATGGCATGTTTTCCGCTGCACTAGTTTCCGAGGTCATCCGGGGTTTAGGGGATGTGTCTCTTTCCTGGACAAGACACAATCCTTAAACCATGTTTATGTTATGTTTAAAGTTGTTATGTCTGTTGAACAAGGTTATGGTTATTGGTTAAAACAATGGTACTGTATTTGGTTTTCAAAACTTAATGGATGATCTTGCATGTTTTTAACTCATATAGCTTTGGTATGATTAAGCTATGGTATTAAGAAGTCACACCACAATTAACCACGCTTCCGCAAAGCCAGGGTGTGACACCCTGCGCATCGTAGGCCAAACATCCCCTGCGCATCGTATGCTAAGCATACGCACCGTAGACCAGACACCTCTACGCATCGTATGGGTTTTAAATAGCCTGCGCATCGTAGGCCATACTTTGATACGATGCGTAAGGGTTCAAAAGTTGATTATAGAGTAGCCACGTGTGGGACTAGCTTAGCTGACTCACATATCTCGAATTTTCATATGTTGACAGTAGTTTTAAGTGGATAATCATCCACTAGGGTTTACCCCCTCTGAGTTTTAGGGGCCCTAATCCTGATTCTGAAAATTATGAAAATCTTAGGGTTTGCTCAGAATCACTTGGGTGTCTCAATTAAGGTTTCCTATTGGTCAAATTACTTTAGTAATTATGACTTTTGATGAGAGTCGTTACATTCTCCCCAACTTAATAAAAATCTCGTCCTCGAGATTTACTAGAATAATTGAGAATACTCTCTTCCTTTTTTATTCCAGTTTTCAAGTATATTAGGATCCTATCTTTGAATCCTACTTTACTTAACATTATTGGTTACTTTATATCTTGGAAAGGTACTACCAAAGATTCGTCTGATAGATATTTCTTTGAGATTGGATATATAAAATATATCATGTATTCCAACTAACCTTCCTGGTAGTTGTAAACTATAAGTAACTGATCCAATATGTTGAATTTACTGGAAATGATCCTACTTAGTTTTCCTTTCTTACTCCCTTCCAAGGAGATACTTACAATTATATTTTGTCTCCAACTCGAACTCCAACGGCTTTTATCTATTATCTGCATATTCTTTATGACTATCTCTTGCCGTTTTCAGCTTTTCTTTTGTGATACTGAATATCATAATTGTAGTCACTTAGGATTTTCATCCATCTTCTTTGCCTCAAATTCTTTTTGCCCAATTATATATCTTAACTTCTTATAATCTGTATAGATAGTATCCTTACTTCCATACAGATAATATCTCCAAATCTTAAGGCAAAAAAATTACGGTTCCTAATTCTAACTCTTGAGTGGTATAGTTTTCTTCGAACTTTTTCAATTGGCTTGAAGCATACGCAATTACCTTTTTGCGTTGTATTAACATATATCCAAATCATAGCTTTGAAGTATTACCTTATACTCCAAAATCTTCAATTCCTTAGGGTAAGGCTAGAATTTATAGTATTGGTTATCTTAATTAAGGGTATAACAAATTTGAAAATTCCTTAATAAACTGTCTATATTACTAAACCTACAAAATTTCTAATTTCCATTGCGGTTTACAGAATCTTCCATTTGGTAATCACTGCTATCTTAGTAAGATCTAAGTGAATACCTTCATGGTTCACCATATGACCTAAAATTGCACTTCATCCAAAATTTATTCTTCAAAAATTTTGGAGTAAAGCTTTTCTTTTTCTTAATAACCAACATTGTGCTAACCGAATAGGTTTCCTGGTTTTATCGGTAAAAATTCCTGAAATTTGATAAATCCTAAATTCTATCTTCATATCTGGTGGTAATCCAGGTAAATCTTCTGGAAATATATCTGGTTATTCTAAATTTACAGAAATTTCCTTAAATTCTGTATCTTTAGTATTAATGATTTACTGAAATCATATATACTATTCCTTGCTTTCGTTCATAATTAGCAATATCCATTACTGATATGAACTTCATAGGCTTATATGGTTTATCTTCTGTAATCATAATTTCTCTTCCGATGGTTGATTGAATTTCTAAGAAATTCTGATCACAGATAATGATCACAACATCGAATTCAACTGATTTCATAGATAATAGGGTTGCAGAAAACTTATAACTTATTTCTATGTTCTGCATAACCTTATTTATTCTAACTGAATTCCCATCTGCCGTTTATAGAAATTTATCTAATGCTGGTTAACGGTAAGTTAAGAGTTTGGCAGAGTAAAGTATTTATAAAACTTTGGTTTGCACCAGAGTCAAATAATACTTTTATGTAAACGTTGTAAGCTAAGAACATACCGGCTATCACATCTGGAATCATTTCGGCTTCATGAGTAGTCAGCTGAAAGGCTCTCGCATTCCTTTTTGCTCCTTCTGCTGGTTTGGCTTGATTGTCAAATGGTTTATTCAGTTTTGGACAATCTGGCCTAAGATGTCCAGTTTCTCTACAGTTGTAACAAACTGAAAATTTCTTCCTCCTACAATCTTCTTCTTGATGCCCTGGAATCTTGCAAAAATTGCAATATCCTTTGCATCTTCCAAAATGCTTCCTTTTGCAAAAATTGCAAAATGGACTAGTAGAAGATTGCCCATTCCCTCCTTTCTTGAAATTGTTATGGTTACCCGAACTGAATTCTTGGGTAATCTTTTGGGCTACTTCCTTCCTTCTATTTTCTTCTCTTGTCCGTACTAGCTCGTCAGTCATAGTATTGGCTAATTCTACTGCATCATCAATCGTGCGAGGTTTCGCAGCTTTGACGATATTACGGATTTCACCAATTAATCCCCAAATGTAACGAGAAATAAGTACCGGTTCTGGCGAAGCCAGGGTTGGTACTACTCTAGCATACTCGAAGAATATCGTAGTATACCCTCGACAATCTACATCCACCATCCGGTGGGTTAGAAACTTATTTGTCATTTGATCTTTTTCATACTCAGGACAAAATTTTCTTTCTACAACACTCTTAAATTCTTCCCAATCCATAGCATACGCCATCCTTCTTCCTTTTGCTTGTAACATCGTATTCCACCATTCTAGCGCCACTTCTTTGAAAAGGTTTGATGCGTACATAACCTGATCATCCTGAGCACATTTACTTATGGCAATTACTGCCTCGGTTTTCTCTAACCAACGCAGTGCTGCAGTCGCTCCTTCATTGCCTGCAAACTCAGTGGGTTTACAAGCAAGAAATTCTTTGTAAGTGCAACCAGGCGTTGCAACTTTCCTTTTCTTAGGGAGCGGAGCTTGCCGTGGTTCATTATCATGATTAATATGATTATTACCTCCATTTACACTATTACTGAAATTATCTTCAGAAATGCGTTTACTAGGAACAATTTGTTGCGGTTCGATTGGATTTTTAACAGCAGCAATGATTGCTGGAATAGCATTGGCTATCCCTTGAGCAACTATTCCTGGAATAGTGTTGGCTATCTCTTGAGCAACGATATTTTCTATATCTTGCCTAGTCACATATTGGTTCCCCGATTGTTGCTCAGATTGATTATCCTCATTAACTGGTTCATTATTAGCGTTTTTCATCTGATATCTATTTTATAGATACATAATTAGTATAAAGGAAATAATCAAATGTCACAATTTAGTTGCACATAATCACACAAACGAATATACAAACAAAATTGTAACTTTTCTAATATTTCCTTATATCATGCTTCTTATATACACCCGTTTTATTGTTTATTTTACACATACTGATTTTACTGTTCAGTTTCATAATCCCCTATCCTTTATCAGATGATGTTCTAGTAACGGCGTTTCTTCTCATCGTATTTCCAGGAGATTTGTCCCAAAGTTTCTTGGATCCTATTCCCAGCATTCATGTTGTCAAAATGATGGAGTTCAGTCCTATTCTCGTTACTTATTGGTAAATTTGGTAAAGGTTCTGGATTGTACTTAGGAAAAAGCCTATAGGGATGGTTTTGTAACAATATTTCATTATCTAACCATTCGTCTATATTCCAGTGATTCGAAGAATTTGGAATAGATGGTTCTAAGTTCATAAAATTATTTTCATTAATTGGTTCAATAGTATCATCGGTTGCCATTATAAAATCTAGTTCTTCTTGAGATAGTAATCCTTCCATTTGCCTAGAACTTTCCCCAATTTCTATTTTCTTAGGCTTAGGTTTCTCAAGAGGTAAAGCATTGAATTCTATAGGTTCTTCTATATCTGGTATATACCTATTAAAATCTCTAGAAACTTCGATTCTTACTGGATAGAGATTTAAATTCTGAAGGGCTTCCGACAAATCACTCATGCTGTTTAGTAATATACACACAATTACTAAGTCATAAAAATTTTATAAAACAACTTTTTAAATAGTATTTCATACTACTAAAACATTTAAAACATACAAGGTTTTATTTGTAATTTATTTATAAATTCTCTTGACTGTAGATAATAAAAATACTAAACTTTAAATCAGAATATTTAAAGATTTATATTTACTATTTACAGTAGTTTAATATAAAAATTTATATACTTAATAAATATGATGACTTAATTTATATATATATTAACTAGTCATTATCATGGTGGATATTGGTTAGTGCTGCCTTTTTTAAGCATAGGTGATCAGTCCATGCATAACTAAGGCTAGGTTATCCAATATCTGCCTTTGATAATAATCATAGTATTTAAAAATAATCTTAATACTACTACTACTATTAATATATTATTATTAATAATAAAATTATTAATAATAAATAACTAGCAAAATTTTAAATAAGAGTATACTTCAAACATAAAAATATAATTTCTTTACCACAATATAGTAATACTATATTAGGTAATTCCATATATTAATCAAATAAATTTATATATAATATTTTTCGATTAACAATGATAGAGCAACAAATATTACAATATATATAAAAATCTGCTCATATTAAAATTAACAAATAGCCAGTTAATAAAACACATAATCACATAATAGTAATCAGGAAAAATTAAGTATTTCTAAATACTTAATTAGCTTAACCCAGTGGCTCTGATACCACCTTTTTCTGTCACGGCCCACGACCCGGTTTGACCCGTTTCAAGAGCTGCGGCAGAAAATACTGCGGTATTTATTTAATTGAGTTTTACAGCGGAAACAGGATCGTTTAAAGCTAAAAAAAAAAATTTCCTGATTATTTTATTTCACAATTCAGGATAAAACCCCGATAATTTACAATAGTATGATTTTTCTAGGAAATCGTTATGTTACAAAACTTATTGCTTTATTTTATAATGAGCCACTATCTTAAGCTTGAAATGCTCCCCAGCACTTTTCCTGATTTATAACAGATCACCTGAAACATGTTTGAAAAAGGTTTTGTCAGCGGGAAATACTGAGTGAATCATTCTATTTACTAAAATAACACATTTGTTATAATATACAGTATTAAGAGCGATTACAATGTTTCTGATATCAATCCAACTACCCACGGTACTTGCCACTCGACCCATTGGCCCATTCGTCCAATGGTGTCTGTGACTATGGTCATATCCCCCATTGGCTGCCCCAATGGTGACGATTATCAAGTAATGTATACAAAACCCCACATACCGGCTGTAACTTGGTGATTACAAAGACTTAATCCCCGTAATTATAACTTTGAAAATAAACATGATTTTGTAAATAGATTTGATAAAAAGAGAGAATGACTCACATTGCAGATTTATACGGGCAGAGCCTAGCCTACTGATTAGCCTTTTATCCTAATTTCAATAACAAGCACACAATTTGGGATTACTAATCAATCCAGCATTTACGATAACTCACGAGATCAAATTCTCACAATGAATGACAAAATGCAATACTTTGTCCATCGAATTAACGATGATCCGTTGAATTAACAACGAATGACAAAGTATAATACTTTACCTATCGAATTAACGACAATCCGTCAAATTAATGACGAACGATAAAGTATAACCCTAATGTGGGCGGCACTTAAACATTCATTGGATATTTAGATCAATCGGACAATGAATCGTAGCAGCGATTGTGCTAATACCCTGATTGCAGCTTCAATTAGAAACCTGTGTGTGTTAATTGAAGTATACAGCAGTAAAATCGGTGTATAATTGAGAATTCTCTCGACGTAAAGTGTCCAGATTTCGAATGCCACAGCCTGCTATTTATAGCTGAAATTTGAGAAGCCCTGCGCATCGTAGGCCAAACATCCCCTGCGCATCGTATGCTAAGCATACGCACCGTAGACCAGACACCTCTACGCATCGTATGGGTTTTAAATAGCCTGCGCATCGTAGGCCATACTTTGATACAATGCGTAAGGGTTCAAAAGTTGATTATAGAGTAGCCACGTGTGGGACTAGCTTAGCTGACTCACATATCTCGAATTTTCATATGTTGACAGTAGTTTTAAGTGGATAATCATCCACTAGGGTTTACCCCCTCTGAGTTTTAGGGGCCCTAATCCTGATTCTGAAAATTATGAAAATCTTAGGGTTTGCTCAGAATCACTTGGGTGTCTCAATTAAGGTTTCTTATTGGTCAAATTACTTTAGTAATTATGACTTTTGATGAGAGTCGTTACAGGGGTAATGCAATCAGCGATGGAATAAAATGGATGAGATAATGAAATGGACAAAGGAATAAGTGTTTCTGATGCAGTTATCTACAAATTTAAATTGGAGATTATTTTTATTATCTATTATTTGAATTTCATATTTTATGATCTCTAGAGTACATTGTTAGTTAGTTGATTGTTTATGAATATTGTTTAAAACCTTTAAGGTTTTTTTAAGCTTTTGAATCCTTTGAGTATTTCTCGCTATTTGATTGTTATATGTCACATTCTGATTTCCCGATAGCCTGGATGTAGGGTTTATGCGTGACGATTACAGTTCACAATTTACAGTATGATTGTTTGATACAATATCCCAATGGTAGGATCTAATAAAAATGGGCTTCGGGACTTTATGGCTTTTTTTGTTATTGGAGTCGCAAATTACAAAGCTTGACCGAAGTACCGAACCTTATCCGACCTATTATAGAGATTCGTCACCTGTCAGGGGCGGAGCTTTTCACGAGCAAGGGGGTGCACCCGCCCCCGCCAATGTTTCAGTTAGTGGTGTAATTTTTTGATTTTTCGTCCGAAATTTTTAAAATTATGTAGGTTCGCCCCTGCCAATTATTTTGCCTAAAAATTCTTTGCCCTTACCAAGTTTATTGTTCAAAACAATTATACATATTTTCGTATTCAGTTAAAAAACGTGAAGAATTGAGCTATTGGTATTTTTTTATAATTGTTTTTAAACTTGAAGTGAGTTTAAATAAAGTCTGAAATTAGTTTTTATATAAATGAAACTTGAGGGTTCAAATTTAATTGTTTTATGTTTAAGAACAGGTCCTTTGAATGAATGAAAATTATTTATTTTTATTTGTAGTTGTTATTGTTTGACCCGGCCGACCCGAATCGAATAGCCGACCAGAACATATAACTCGAAATATAGCGACATGATAAATTTTCTTGGGTCTCGTGACTTTCCGCCCCCGTGAAACTTTTGGTCAAGCTCTGCTAGTGTCACCTGTAGTTAATCTTTAAAAAATACGTCAACTTTCCCTGGTAAATATAGTTAACCGACATATTTGTAAAACATTTAAAAATCATTTGATATTCATTGGGATATATTCTTGTTACTAGGTTTACATGTTTGTCTTACATTCGGGAACCAATATTTGATCAATATACACGCCATTTATTTTGTGTCTGTCAGGTGTATACCTACACCCCGCACTTTATGGCCATTACAATTAATGAATATGGACGCCCAGATACGATACTATTAACCCCCAAATGTTTAATTGTTGCGCCGCGCTTCATGGTTTTTGTTAACGATTTAAGCGTTGTGTTTCCCTTCGGCCTTTGTCAGTGGAACTTCTCCAACCACGGTATCTCGTAGCCACGGCTAGACGAAGAACATAAACAAACACATCAAATGCTAAGAAAGTAGGCAATTGATCTCCCAAAATTTTACTCTTCTATTTTCATGGCAAAAAGGTACCAACATATCGTCAGGCGTCCAACAAAAGTTATTCAGGAGCACCACACATATAAAACAACAAAGTATTCAACAACTGTTATATAATATACAATAATCAAATGTTAACCAATTTTGGTTTTCACATACAATTTATCATTTAAACTAAAAAAACATTTGTTAAATAAAGCATACCATTCACTGCTCAATTTAATCAACTCACAAACTGTGCAAATCCTTAGCTCTCTTCAAATGGAGAATCAAGAAAGCTCAAAATCCTGCACAAATGAACAAAACCTTCTAAATTTAACACCAAATAATCAACTCCTAAGATCTAACAAATATTTTAGATAAAAGTTGGTTATTTGCTGAAATTTGTATATTCAAAACATATTGAATCCCAAATAAAAAAACTTCTTTATGGCGCGCATTGCGAGAACCGAGTATCCTCATTACATGGGGTTTTTGTCGACCCACCAGTTCGTCGAATTGGAAATTTTAAAAATTTCTAACGACCTTATTCAAGATATTAAAATAGTTTTATGTGTATTTGTAAGAGAATAATAAAACCCTATAAACCTGACCTTGTTACTCGAAATAAGCGAAGAATGGAGGAAAATGTGGGAAAAGTGTTTCCTCTTGGTAACAAATTTCCTCTTTCCCTTTTCTAAACTCTAACCCACTCTCCTGCCAAAAGTTCGAATACAAACATACATTGCATCAAGTGAAATTTGTGAAGAATCATTTATCATAAGTTTATAACTTACAAAGTTAAAATAGAAATGGAAAGCATACAACTTACAAGCACATATACCTTTTTGTACTGCATGTATGCAACTCGGCCAGAGCTCCTGACTTCTTTTACCAATATAGACCCGGGTAAAAAAAATATTGGTTCAGTTAATATAAAAAATATGCCAGCCTTTGAAGTTTGTCATTTCCTTAATTCTAGTGTATTCCACAAAGTACAGTAAATCAGGTTCTGAAGTCTGAAGATCTACGCATCTGAACAACATTTGACCAAGATATTAGTTGTACATAAAATCCATTTAGTAGCAAAAAAAGGATGGCTTTCTGCTACCCTTAAATGAAAAGAGGTGACAAAACGTGTGAGCCTAGCGACATGTTAAAAGGGAAGGTTTGGTTTGGTTGGGTTGACCCGTAATTTTTTTTTCCCAGTTTCTATTCTTTTTTTATAATAATATAAACAGCCCCTATATGTGGCAATGGTGTGGTTTGAACACACAACCACAAATAACGACATGCTTGTGGAACTCCCATAAGTACGCTCGGGGAGAGGTGCCTGGGTAGTCCGACAACCTAAACAATTACAGGCGAGACTAAGCCTCTATGTGTCGAATCATATTGTATAAAAGTGTAACGTATAATTGGATCATGCAAAGATGAGTATGTTAGCGGCTATCTAAAATAGCTTATGAAGTACCCAAGTTCATGGTTCAAGTAATACATCAAAGATTCGGTGTCAGTTGTGGATCGATTGGGGCTCAAAACCGAACCAAACCACCTGTGCAAACCACATAAGAGACTTGTTTTGTTGGAGAACATCTGTAACAGACAAACTGAGACACTACGATAGTTCCATCTTAGATACATTAAGAAACTTGTAATTAATGTCACCGACTCACAGGGGCGCAGGATTTAAGGGGCGGGGAGGGGCGCCCGACCCCCCGAACTTTTCGGTCAGTAGTGTTATATATGTACCCTTCATATAGGATTTTGTAGGCATATACGTTTTCGACCCCCCGGTTTTATAATTTTTTTTTAGGTATATACATTTTCGACCCTCGGTTTTAATTTTTTTTATGTATATAGCCCAAATAAAATATTTAATTAGCCCAAATATTATAGCCCAAATCATTATATTTGGTAGAATACTAGAATGTATATTATATAACCCAAATCAAATCATTATATAGCCCAACTTAAAAGTCCACCCTATCCAAAAAAACCCAAATTCGTTTACTTTGGGACATCGACCAGAAGAAGAGAAGCCACAAGCCAGAACTGCAGAAGGGGGAAAAAGCAGGTTCCAGAACTGTTCGACTTCAGCTTCTTGTTCGAGAACAGAAGCCAAAACGCTGCTCGTTGTTGTGGTCTTGTACTCTTGTTCGACTTCTTCAATCTTCATAAGATTAAAGGTATGTGTTTTTTTATCTTTAGGTTTAATTTAGGGCTGCAATTTGTGTGATTTATGTTGAAATTAGGGGTGAAATTGGTCCGAATTTTTGCCCTAAACTTGTTGAATCGGGTACCCACCTTCCTCTCTCCTTTTTAATGTTTTGGTGTCTTTGTTTGTTTGTTTGTTAAACAATGTTTACGTTTTAATGTTTGAGAACGGTTTTTATTTGATATTAATGTTTGACCCGACCCGAATCGAATCACCGACGTCCAACCCGAACATACACCTCGAAACTACGCGATAGAAATTTTTTTTAGGTCCGTTACCTTCCGACCCCCCGGTGGAAATTTTCAAGCTTCGCCACTGCCGACTCATACTTCTTATTGTAAAAGCAGCTATGTAGCACCTAGCCTGAAATGTGCAAGTGTATTGTGGGTCTCAAAGAGTAGTTTAACCACAAAAACAAAGAGGACAAAGAAAGCACAAACCTTCTTCCAGTCTTTTTCACACTGCATATAAGCTTTATAGAAGCGCTCAACTTCATCATCAGTCCATGGAGATCCTAACATGTCAGAAAACTTCCTCTTCAGTACAAAATACTTTAGTATCAAACATGGTCACTTTAATGAACATTTGTATATTACTTAACTAAGTTAAAAAATACCTAGAAACCTGATGCTTGTTACCTCTTCTGCATAGGGGATATTATCTCGAATGCGACCCATCTGATCCCACACCCCTGTACTTCCCTTTAAACCCTTTCCAACCCGAATCGATTTCCACCGAAGAACTCCTCCATAACTTCCATTTCGACCCACTCTTACCAACTAAAGCTGAACCATACAAACAAACCTTAATTAGTACAATCCAATTACCAAAAAAACAACAAATCGAACACTTAATTCACAATTCAAATATTAAAGCCATCTTCAAACAATCAAAAACAGTTAAAATTACCTGATCAATCTTCATTGGTCCACCATCAATTCTTAAATCCACCTAGGGTTCGAGAATGATTTATTAGGGCAAACAAACCCTAACAACCACACCGTCACAACATAATCATTGTCACACTCACACTGAAGCAATACGCATAATTAGGGTTGTGTGCTTACCCGTTCGCTGAAATCTTCTCCTTGCCGTTCACCGGAACCTCACCAGACGTTACTTACTCATCAGATCTACATTAGTCACCGGATTAAGGCTTAGAGACAACCGATCTAAAAAAAATAGTGAACATGCAATAGAAAAGGGCTTACCGGAAGTTGATGAAAACCCTAACCGGTTGACCGTCGTCATTGTCAGAGGTATGGCAGCATCTGATCGAACATATGTCGGCGCTCTCAGGTACAAACCATGTTCGCGGCCACCACGATGATCTAAACGTTGTTGTCAAGTGTTATTGACGCCGGCGAGAAGGTTGTAAAACCGGCGGAACAATCGAAATCGACCTCTCTGTCGCTATCCTCTCTCTTCTCTCTACCGGGTTCTAAAGCTGACCACCGTGTTTTGTCGGCCTAACCTTTTAAACTGATTTGGGAAAAATGACAATAATAGCCTCAAGAACTATTCATTCACTTCTTCTATTATCATATATTAATAATAACTAGTTTATAACCCCGTGTATTACACGGGCTGAATAAATAAATTTATATACTAAATAATAAAACAATAGATCTTTAAAAACCTCCTTTATTGCACGGGTTGAATAAATATTATTTTATATATTAAATAATAAAAAGTTATATCTATAAGAACCATATTGTACGGGTTGAATAAATGTAATTTTATATACCAAATAAAAAAGTTATATCTTTAAAACCACGTGTATTATATAGGTTGAATAAATGTAATATTGTTTACCAAATAATAAAATAATACATCTTTAAAAAACCTCATTTATTACACGGGTTAAATACATGTAATTGTATATACCAAATAATAAAAAAGTTAAATCTAATCTAACTTATAATAAAAGACTCAAACTAATGCCATATGGCATTCTCTCCTTCAACCTTATAAATTTTATTTATATTTGTTTAATATATTTCTTTTAATATTATTAATAATAACTAATATATAAATATCACTTATTTTCTATCCATATTTGTATCTAATCTAATAATCTAATCGAAACTCTAATAAAGGATTCCACTAAATGTCACATGTCAGTCAATTTCTTATACTATCACAATGGTAATATTTCATAGATAATATTACCATATTATAAATTACCAACATGTTTGTGCTTAATGGAGTTGTACTCTAAGGATTGGGAGTTTTCCAAAAAAGTTTTTGAGTTTTCATTTATCACAAATGTGTTAGTTAATTACACCTTTTTTTCCTAAGACAAATGTATAATTCTTAACTCTTAAATAGTTAATACAAATAAAAATTTCTGAGAAATTCAAGTATCCATATCATATTTGTATTTATTTCAAATACAATATTTATTAAATCCTAGATATTATTATTATTTATATACTATTAGTTGGTAACATTGTTAGGCATTAAAACTTGTATTTTTAGCTTATAAAGTTGGACATTGTTTTATGATAATTGGTAATATTGTTAGGTATTAAAACTTGTATTTTTAGCTTATAAAGTTGGACATTGCTTTATGATAAAACCATGTAATATAGTATTTATTTATATACTATTAATTGGTAACATTGTTAGGTAGGGATGAGCACGGTACCCGTTCGGTACCGGTACTGAAAAACGAAAAAAGTGGGTACCGATACCGAATACACCGGCCATAACATGGAGCTCATGTATAATATTTAGGGGCTGTTTGGTAACTTTTGAATGGTTAAGTGTTGAATCAGTAAGATGTCTGAACTATTAAATGCTTAAGCAGTATGAGGTCTGAACTATTAAGAGACGGTATAATACTTAACTGTTCAGAGACAAATGTCTGACAAATTCAGATTAGAGGTCTTAACCATTGAGACTTGGTATAATAATTAATCATTCAGATGCAAATGTCTGAACCATTCAGATGCAAATGTCTGAAACATTCAGACATTTACTCACGAAACAAACAGTATGAATCATTAAGTGTTGAACCAGTAAGAGGTCTGAACCATTCAAACCCTCATTAAGAGGTAAACAAACAGCCCCTTAATTATTAACTAACCCATACCGGCTGAATTTGTAAGCCCCGGCTGCAACGCAGCGGGAGCTTACATCTAGTTATTAATTAATTTGAATATACATCAAATAATCAAGCAAACGTTATGAATTATTATTTCGTGGCATGGTGTACTAATGAAAATCAATGCACGGAACACACATAGCATAGAAATCTCTCTTTTGTGTCTAAAAATAGGTTCAGTGTATTTTATTTTTTATGTATACCTTTCATGAGTTTTGTTACATTTGCTATTCATCACACCATATAGCTATTATAATCTTATCTTAACTACCTTACATAATTGTTAATTGTTAAATAATCAATATATAAAAACCAAATATTAATTTATAAAATCAATCTAATCTAAATCTATGTAATCTAAGACGGGCCCGGTTACTAACGTTGTCTGCGTTCGTATGGCATTGGTGGCTATTCGTCAACGGGTTTGCCTGGATGGTCGGGCTTGTATAATATTAGTTGTCCCTTAAAAAAAATAAAACAAAGAATTCCACTAAATGCCACATGACAATTTTTTATGCTACCTCAACCATAAGAAATTAAATTAATATATAAGGATTGTTTAGAAGGAAACAAATCTAATTTGTTTATTTGTAAATAAAATTTGAATCGTTTATAATAAGGATTAAACATTAAATATTCGAAGCTATTTATTAGTTTGCTTGATTATTTGATGTATATTCAAATTAATTAATCACTAATTATTTGATTTTTATGTATTTAACTCGTGTAATTATCTATAAGACATGGCCTAATATAATGACAAGTGTCCCCTAAATGGTTTCTTTTATTATATAGTATAGATTAATTGGTTCAAAAAAATTTACCTGTAGTAGCTGTGTTCACATTGTATTTGGTTCTCGTAGTACAGCCAAATTAAAAAGTATTAACTTGTGCGGTTTCCATGGGGCTCTATAGTCCAGAATGAATAGAAATATTTTTCCATTAGAATTGTTACGGGTTATTTTAAGTCCTTTGGACTTTGACCGGTTAACTTAGAATTAAGCTCGGTTTTGTTAGATTAAGCGTTGACCAGATCAAATGTGGTTTATACTCATATGCGTGAGGAGTCTCGTGTAACACAGGTTATTTAACCATGCATTCTGATTTAAAGAGTTTTGAAAAGAGTGTTGACCCGTTACGTCTCGTTTATATGGTTTATGCCATTTTAATGAGTCGTGTGCGTAAATACGGGTTCGGGTGGTCAAACGTGTCTATAGCAAGTCAAATATGTTGGGGTATATTTTTGTGATGATGTATAAAATGTTTTGGTGCTAAAACATTTGGTTATAATGTTTGAAAGTTCATTTGTCGTTAATTGCATAAAGCAGTTTTTTACTTTTTGATAATATAGGTTTGACTTGTCACATAACCAATTAAGATGGGATATATAAATGCTGGATATTATGCCTTATATTATGATGATCACATGGGTGAAATTAATTTAAACTTGAATTGACCAAAGTGGTCAGAATCCGGACTAAATTAAACTACTAAACTGAATGCTAATGGAAAGGCTAAGAAATGAGACTTACTTAGCTCAGAGGAGGCTTCTTAAAGTACTCAGAGAATGCAGAAGATAGATCTTCGCACTTGATTTTAAAAGTGTTTTGAATGGTGTGAAGAGAATGAAAGTTAAATGGCCCATTTATAGTTGATCAAAGGTTGCGAGGATGAGACAAGTGTCCCAGGAGTTGTTTAGAAGTTGACTAGTGGCAAGAAGGTGGCAAATGCAGGTTAAGGGTGGCACAAATCGAAGAGAGGTGGCACAAGGAGCAGCAGGTTATTGTCCAACAATTTTTCTGCTATCAGCACACCCCTTGCAGACCGCAAGGACCTCAGCGCACATTTTTTAATTCAAATACCCTTGCAAACCGCAAGTGGTTTGTTATATGGTCCGCAAGGGTCTGTCATCATCCAAAATAAATGCCTTTTAGGCTGTTTTAGCCCCTCAACTCTTCATATCTGCCTTTTTAACAATTATAACCCATCTCCTTCAACATTGTGAATTATGTGAAGGGTTTTTAGGACACGTGTCACGCTAGGATTCAATTCATATATATCGGGTGTCACACTATCGAAACTGCATCAGTTGGTATCAGAGCACTTGGTTGTATCTAATGGCTTCTTGTGGAGTGGATTATCTTCTTACCTGCAGATTTGCCGACAGGGGCAACAGTCAAGCTGTGTTTGATTCACATGGTCACAAAATTAAGGAACTGACCCAAAGGTTGTCATCTCAGATGAGAATGTTGGAAAAGATGAGCATCCTAAAGACAACGATTGTGGCAAGACACAAGAAACTAACCCAAGATTTGTCATCTGGGATGCGAATCATGGAAGGAGAAGCATCCTGAAGACGGTGACATTATTTATCATTCACCTCCTTGTTTTGATAATTACGGGGATGAAGAGATGAACAAGGAAGACTACTTGTGGGTCGCGAAGGCCTTGAACTTGGTTGCCATTCATGATGACACACCGTTGATCAGGTTTGATTTTTTTATACGGATCTGGTGTGTGTGCGAGTGATGACGTGATTGATTTACATGAAAAATCATTGGTACGAAAGATGTCTAAATATGCAAAGACCTCTGCCAGTATTTTTGATGATTTTTTAAGGACATTGCGATTACAAACAATGGTGCTACAGTGACCATTGGTGTTGAAGGGGTATGGTCCCAAAAAGCCGCGCAACTCCCTAATGAGGCCGCGCGGGACCATACTCCTTAATCAGCAATCTTCTTGATCGCCAACCTCGCGCGGTATACAGCACACCTGTGTAGCACGGCGCGAGGTCCACAAAAGAGTAAACTCCAGTTAACGACACTTAGCATTCTAAAAGAGACATCTGAAAGCCCATGCCGCGCGCATGATAGTAACGTGCTCAACAAGAATCGTGCGTGACTACGGCGCGAGGCCTTACCAGATAGTACACAACATACAAGTGGCAGAATAAAAGAGCCAATCAGGGTCCTTCTGTTCCTGGGCAATCGTGCTTCACGATCGTCTGACATGCAGGAGACAAAAAGTACTTAAGGACGCCTATGTGGCACCAATCACAGGGCAGAGACAACTGCCCCACGATCTCCACTTACCTGCTGATGGCAGAACGGCGGCCAGGCCGACAACCACGACACGTGGCTCCAATCATTGTGCGCCAGCACCGAAGAACTCCCAGAGACCACTAACGGTCGAGACAAGTGAGACAAAGAGCATATCGCCCAAGTTGCCGACATCCGGCCCAAGGCCCATCAGCCCATATCCTCTTACACCTCTCCGGCTATAAATAGAGACCTCACTCCACAGGTTAAACATTCCATTCCCTCTACTCTCTCACTTAATACTTAATTATCTCCTAAGCACAGTCGCTTATTCTCACGCCGGAGCCCGGTTAAGAGGGAAACCCCCACATTCCCCTCTTAACGAGTAACGGTGTTTTGTTTTGCAGTTAACACACGGTCATTAAGGAACTCAGGAATCCAAGAGAAGATTAACCATTATGAAGGGAACATAAACCAAACTGATTAGGCCCTTAATTAGTTCCGTGTTTCTTCATTGGCGCCCACCGATTTTTTCTACAAACCACTCTCATCTTCTTTCCTGAGTTTTTCGTTGTTTTTTCTTCCTTCGATCCATGGCTGGTCAAGGAATCGTACCTGAGTTCGTTGGTTTCGGTGAAAATGCAAATGCAGCGTTGGGGGAAGGTAATCAAAATGGCCAACCCCAACACTTTGAAGAAGTTGGTGAAGTCGAAGTAGCCAACACCGGGGGTCCGCGCGGGAGCTTCACCCGCATCACTCAAAACACCCCAGGAAACAACGGTGCTGGACCTTCAAACCCAGCTCCAACTCAGAACATATCAGCACTATTAGGGCTACCAGAAGGCGAAACCCCAGCCTCATGGTACGCCAAGCAACTAGCCACTATTAACGAAGCGTATCAGTCCTTGAGCGCTCAGCAAGCAGTTTTAACGGCAGAGCCGTCCTTGGTCACACCAACCGGCCCCAGCCACGGGCCGCGCCAGGTGCCGGTCCCGCAATACATTCCGAGAAGAATTAACAGACCTCCCCCCACCCGAAGGTTAAGCGTGCAGGACACGCGAGACACACGGGGGGAGACAGAAAGCTACTATGACGAACCGTCAAACTTCCAAAGAGGCCCAGTTCATAGCCGGCTCACGCCGCGCAACATAAACGACGAGTGGGAAGAAACTGACCCGAATGATCCAACCTGGGAGAACGATGACGAATCTTCGGTTTTCAATCGTTTGCAAAGAAATCATGAGTACTACAAACCAAGGCAGCACGTTGGGTATACAGAGGAGGCAGAGCGAGACTTTCGACTCGCCTACCGACCAGAGGAAGCTATAGAGCATTCAAAGTTCATCCCAAAGATAGCACTCGCGCCGCTCAAGAGAGAGAAATTACCTCCGACTGTCGGAAAGTTCAATGGATTGACTGATCCAGATGATCACGTCAGAGTGTTTACTAGCGTAGGCTGCCTGGGCGGTTGGAACATGCCCATGTGGTGTCATTTGTTTATCCAAACATTAACGGGGGCTGCTCGCGCCTGGTTCGACAGCCTTCCTCCGGGAAAGATAAAATCATGGGTAGATTTCAGAACTCAGTTTTTGAGTCACTTCAGCCAACAAAGACGATACCAGCGCGACACAGCTGAAGTTGAGGATATCTGGCGTAGAGATAATGAGGGTCTGGAAGATTTCATTACGCGCTTTAACAAAGAATGTTTGGAGATAGGTGGCGTGAGTGAGCAGCTCATGCGCTGCCATTTCAAAAAAGCCATCCGATGTGATAGCCTGATCAGAACCATCACGGGGAAAGATGGAATGCCAAAGGAGTGGGATAAACTCATGGAAGCCGCGAAGATTGTCGCGCAGACTGAAGAGTCACTCGCACGAAACAACAGCTATCGTTCTGAAGATAGATTTTCCAAAGGGGGTCACCCGCGCGATGACAACAGGCGCCACAAAGGCAAAAACCCTGGGTGGAAAGCCAACCACTCCAGCGGTTATCATGAACGACCCCGGTACGAAGAACGATCCCGCTATAAGGAAGACGCGCGTGATACCATTGATCGCATCGGTTATAGAAAAGCAGTCCGAGACGACAATCGTGAAAAGCATTGGACTCCGCTCATAAAAACACCAAAAGAGGTGCTAATGACGGAGAACCATGATTTTAAGACTCCCAGGCCTATGATGAACAAAAAGGGACAAGATCCCAATCTGTATTGTGATTTCCACAAGGATACAGGCCACTTAACAGATGATTGCTACAGCCTGCGACAAGAGATCGAGAGAGCACTAAAGAGTGGAAAGCTGAGCCACTTAGTGAAGAACGTGCGCAAAGAGACGCGACAGCTCCATCGCCACGATGAAGGAAATCACAAGAAGGTTCGACGCCTGGAAACACACATGGTCAATGGACCAAGGTATAGCGCGAAAGAAAAAGGCAAGAGACCGTATGAGCCTTCATGGCAAGAACAGCAAGTTATTTTCCCAGTGGGGCGCGGGGGTCCCCGAGCCACGCGACCCATCGTCATCACCGGTATCATCGGCCATTACGAAACCGAATACGTCTTCATTGACCCGGGAAGTACAGCAGACATCATCTACGAACAATGCTTTAACCAGTTCGACGATGAAGACAAAGCGAGACTCGAACCAGTTGACTACCCACTGTCCGGATTCTGCAACGAAATGGTCTTCCCGTTAGGCCAAATTAGCTTCCCCGTCACACTCTCTGACGGAAAGCATTCAAGGACAACGAACGTCAACTTCATGGTGATGCCTGTCAAGTCAAGACATGACGTACTGATCGGGAGAGAAACGCAAGGTGAGCTGAATATGATAACTTCCACCCCCCACTCAGCAATTGGTTTCCCAACCAAGACGGGGGTAGCAATTGTTTATGCGAAGAAGGAAGTTATGTCAACAGAAGAGATGCGCCCAACAAAGGCGGCAAAGGTTTCAGCAACCGAGCCCGAAAAATGGGTTTTGAATCGCAAATATCCGGAGCAAACGGTGACGATAGGTCACGCTATCTCACCAAATATCAGAACTCGCCTCAAGCAGCTCCTGTTCAAGAACATGGATATTTTCTCCTGGACCCCGGCCGACATGACCGGAGTCCCGCGCGACATCACAGAGCACTGTTTAAACACCTACCCCTCGGTTGAGCCGAAGGTCCAAAGAAGGCGCAGCCTAGGGGCGGACAAGACAAAAGCAATGAACGAACAAGTTTGCGAGTTACTTAAAGCTGGCATCCTGCGCGAGGTACGTTATCAGAGTTGGGTGGCGAACCCCGTAATGGTAGAAAAGTCTAGCGGCGGATGGCGAATGTGCGTCGACTATACCGATCTCAACAAGGCATGCCCTAAGGATTGCTATTCTTTGCCTGAGATCGACAAGAAGATAGACTCGCTCGCGCCATACAGATGGAAGTGCTTCTTGGATTGCTACAAGGGGTACCATCAAGTTCAAATGAAGCTCGAGGATGAAGACAAGACAGCCTTTCGCACGGATCTGGGGATTTTTTGCTATACTAAGATGCCTTTCGGCCTGAAAAATGCTGGCGCCACATACCAGCGATTGATGGACAAGACCTTCGCAGGTGACATCGGAAAGCATATTGAAGTTTACATCGATGATCTAGTGGTCAAGAGTCCCGAAGAGGACCAGATGTTGAAGGACGTCGAGAAAACGTTCAATTCATTACGCAGCGTAAACATGAAGTTGAATCCAGCCAAATGTTCTTTTGGCATGGAAGAGGGGAAGTTTCTAGGCTTCATAGTCACTAACGGCGGCTTCAAGGTGAACCCAGAAAAAGTTCAGGCAATAGAACGGATGCCATCGCCTCGAACAATCAAAGAAATGCAACGGTTGGCCGGCCGCCTAGCCGCGCTTAACCGCTTTTTGTCAAATCACGCCGCGAAGTCGTACCCTTTTATCAGCACACTGCGCAATTGTGTCAAGAAGCAAGAGTTCAAGTGGACACCCGACGCAGAAAAGGCTTTCCAGCAAATGAAAGCATGTCTGATCGAGCTTCCAACCCTGACCGCGCCGTTTGAAAAAGAGCCACTCGTACTGTACTTATCCTCTTCCGATAAGGCAGTAGGGTCGGTGTTATTAGTGGAAAGAAATGGAGTTCAAACTCCGATTTACTATGTCAGCAGGGTACTCACTGACCCAGAAACGAGATATTCCACAATGGAAAAATTGGTTCTTGCGCTGCTACATGCTTCCCGAAGACTGCGCAGATATTTTACAGGGCATGTGATCACCGTGCTTACCAATTTCCATATCGGCACGATACTTCAGAAACCAGAAACATCAGGAAGACTCGCCAAATGGGCAATCGAGTTGGGAGGCCACAACATCCTATACCGGCCGCGCCCAGCCATCAAGGGTCAAGTTCTAGCGGACTTCATCACAGAAGTTCCAGCTGAGAAAATCAAAGATTGTGAGCTTGTTGAAACTCCAGTGAAAGACACAACAAACGAGACTTGGATGCTTTACACGGATGGGGCTTCAAACGAAGATGGCGCGGGAGCTGGATTGCGCCTAGTAAGCCCCGAAAACCACGAATTCACTTACGCCATCAAGTTGGATTTCAAAAACACCAACAACGAGGCAGAATACGAGGCATTTCTGGCAGGCTTACGCCTCGCCATCAAAATGGGAGCTAAAAATCTACAAGCGCATGTTGATTCACTCTTGATAGCCAGCCAAGTCAACGGTATATACGATGCAAGGGGTGAAGTCATGGCCCTATATCTGGAACAAGCAAAAGAGTTGCTTCAACAATTCAAGTCTCACAAAGTCATCCACATCAACCGCTCCGAAAACAAACCAGCCGACGCTTTGAGCAAGCTTGCCTCAACTTCCTTCCAACATCTTGCCAAAGATGTAAGGATTGAGGTACTAAAGAACCCGTCAGTTTTGTTGCGACAAGTCAATGTGATAGAGCTGGGGCAGCCATCCTGGATGACCCCCATCATTCAGTACTTGAAAGAAGGAATACTCCCAGAGAATAAGGCAGAGGCAAGAAAAATTCAGAACAAAGCTCTGCAGTACGAGATGAATGACGGTATCTTATACCGAAAGTCCTTCTTGGGACCACTACTGCGCTGTGTGGACCCTCAAGACGCGAACTATCTGATAAGAGAGATTCATGAAGGAATCTGCGGCATACATGCGGGACCACGCATGGTTGTTGCGAAGATCATGAACGACGGGTATTACTGGCCAGGGATGCACGTTGATGCCCTGAAGGAGCTGCACAAATGCGACTCCTGTCAGCGGCACTCTCCGAAAACCCTGCGCCCCAAGAACGATCTAATCCCCGTATCAACTGCTTGGCCTTTTCAGCAGTGGGGAATCGATATGGTAGGACCCTTCCCAGATGCTCCCGGCGCCGTCAAGTTTATCATAGTAGCCGTCGATTACTTCACAAAGTGGGTGGAGGCCAAAGCCCTTGCTTCAACTACAGCCATGATGGTGCGCAAGTTCATTTGGGAACACATCATCTGTCGATTCGGCCTCCCACTCAAGATAGTAACTGACAACGGCACTAACTTTGCATCCGATGACCTCAAGAACTGGATGAAGGAGATGAAAATCGAACACACTTTCTCCTCCGTTGCGCACCCTCAAGGCAACGGGCAGGTCGAAAGTGTGAACAAGTGTATCGTCGAGGGGATTAAGGCCCGACTGGGCACTAAGCGAAGAGGCTGGGTAGATGAGCTCCCAAGTATCTTGTGGGCTCACCGAACCATGCCAAAAACGAGTACCGGCGAAACCCCTTTTAGCCTAGTCTATGGCTCAGAAGCGGTTATCCCGGCGGAAGTTGGCCTGCCCTCTCCGCGTTTGACAGCAGTCAACGCAATCGACAACGAGGCAGAACGTCGTCTTGACTTGGATTTGCTGGAAGAAAGGCGCGAAAATGCGCGAATTAAAGAAGCCAAGTACAAAACGCAACTGGAGAGGTACTACAACGCGCGAGTACGCATCTGTACCTTCACTCCAGGGGAATACGTCTTTCGGGACAACGAAGCCTCAAACGCTGAACGCCCTGGAAAACTAGCACCCAAATGGGAAGGCCCATACTTGGTCCACGAAGTGCTAGGAAAAGGGGCTTACAAATTGCGCACCCTGGATGGACACATCATCCCGCGCACGTGGAATGCGCAACAACTGCGCAAGTGCTACATATAGCTACTACCGGCCTTGCGCCATTACCCGCCCATGTTGGCCACGCGCCTTTGTAATTACTCATGTTAGCTAAACGCCTATTTTGCTACTTACGCAATGTATCTTGGCCTAAGCGCCTACTTAATCAATGAAAGCATACGACATGCTCTTTTACCACGACTGACTTCCTTCGTTACAAATGCATGTTAAACTTCTGATTAGCAAGAAAACACTCCAGCAATGCCTCCAAGGTCCTCCGCGAACATAGCGCGAGACTGGGCAGTTACTCACACAAGAGCCATGCTTACATTTATTCTCGCTAATTTAACCTAAGTTTCTAACAACAGTGCAATAATTGTAACGGGAAAGTAAGCAAACACACTATTTAAAAGGCGCAACCGCGCAACAGTCATAAAAAGACAACGTCATCCATTAAAAGGCGCGCCTGCGCAAGAAGTTACATCAAAAACTTACAGAAATTCACAAGGCACAAAGCCATACAAAACCTATCTACTCGAAACAATTTCAAACATCATCACCATCATGCTTGTCACCGCCATCGCCTTCATCATCGCCATCATTCCCAGCTGCCTCCTCATCTGATAACTCAACCGTTATAGGTGGATCAAGAATGCCCTTAAGGCGCTGGCACCAATCATCATGTTCCAAAGCCTTGGCAACTAAATCCATCACAGGCAGTGATAAGTGGTCATAAGCATGTTCAGCGCGTGTCAGCTCGGCACTAGCCTGGTCAGTAACCGAACAATGACTGACGTCAAACTCCTGTCCAAGCGCTTCTTCAACGTGTTGTGCGCATTCTAGGTACCCTCCTCGGTGACCAACAGCACGCGCAGCATCGGTCAAAGCAGCAACAGCACGATCCAGCTCTCCAGCATTGAGAATAGAGTTGGCGATCTACAGCAGAGTTTGCGCATAAAAAACAACTTCTAACGATATACTTTGGAAGGAAAAAAGGATGAGCATACCAGCACTACTCCACGGCCGCGCATCCACTCGGCCTCAGAGACGAGAGTGTCAACAATGCCTTGAGCCTCAGCATAATTCGTTTGTGCTACATTAAGGGCAGAAGTGCTAACATTACGCGCTTCCTCAGCACGCTGCTTGGCCTCCTCAGCAGTCGCAGCCTTCACCTTCTCAGCTTCGAGGTCGATTTCCAAGGATTCGCATTTGTCAACCTGCCCCTCCAGACGACGTTTGAGCTCAGCGATCTCGACATCCTTGGCTTGCAAGTCCTTGTCCTTAACAGACAGTTGACCCTTCACCTCAGCCAACTCAACCTAAAAGGAACAAAGAGACTTAGGCTATTTTATAAAATAAAGTACAGAGAAAAGGTATAAGTTGCACAAACCTCAACCTGCTCCCTAGCAACATGTGCAGCTTGCGCATCCTCGACCTTGCCGGTCAACTCAACTACCTTGGCTTCAAGGTTGACAATCTTGTTACGATCCGCAGCCGCGCGCTCGTTATCCTTCGCGCAAATGCGCTTGAACTCGGCTTTCTCCTTAGCCAGTCGCTCTTCAGCAGTATGAAGCTTATTTTTCAGGGCCTCGCGCCCCCACTCTTCAGACTTTCGGTCAGCCTCGAACTTCACCTTCTGCTCATCAAACGCAGCTCTAGACTTCTCCAAGTCAGTAGCACGCCTCGTAATGCGATCTTTATACTTCTCCCAATCATCCCTCTCCCTAACCATGGTTCGCCACTCCCGGACAATTTCTTGGTTAGCAGCACGGGTATTGGCTTCACCAACAACGTAGGCATGATAGAGCCCGCTGTGAGTCCGCCCCCTTTGACGATCCATCTCCCCCGGAGGAATCGAATTCACCAACCAGTCATGGCAAGGCGCGAACTCGAGGAAAGTATCCTTCTGCTTCAAACCCCAAGGCGGGTTGTGCGGGGCGTCACCGCGACTCTCTTCAGTGTAAGACTTGTAGTAGATATCGCCCACTGTGTCCCGGGGGCCTATCGGAGAGCGCGGCGGCACGTCAGGTCTCATACCACCCCGACCAGCAGTTGAACCTGAACCCGCGCCTCTGGTAATGGAAATACCAACAGGCCTTTCAGCAGCAGATTTCTCTTTCTCCAAGGTTCTCTCTTTTCTCTTCTCAGCATCAGCAAGAGCCTTCTCAGCAGCTCTTCTCTCCTGCTCAGCTTTTCTCTTCTCGTCATCGGCTTTCTTCCTTTCCTGCTCTGCCTTCCTCTTTTCTTAAGCAGCTTTGTTCCTGCGCGCCTCTTCAACCTGGCGCTGGTCTTCCTCAGCCTTCTTCTTCGCCTCAGCTTCTTTCCTCCTGTCTTCATCAACTCTCTTCCTACGCTCCTCATCAGCCCTCTTCTTCTCTTCGGCAGCTCTTGCCTTATCGACCTCAGCAACATGTTTGCCCTTGTCATGTTCAGCCCCAGCAGTCTCGGAAGATTTGATGATAATCTTAGGCCTTTTTGCCTCTGGCTCCGTAAAAACAACACCCTTCTCAGGGGTCTTCTTCTTACCCTCTGCATAAATCAAAGGGTCAAGACAAGGAAAGCCACACACAAAAAAAAAAAAAAAAGAGCTAAAAAACGTTACCAGGAGAGAACTGATAGAGTGAGCGTAAATTGCTCTGTTTACCAAGCACCAGAGCTCCTCCAGCCTTCGGCGCCACAGTCACCCCAGCAGTCGCCCCGCTCCTGGTCCTTTTTCTGCTGACCAACTTTCCAGCAGCTCCTTCTTCTTCCTCCTCTTCTTCCTCTTCAGCATGCTCAACAGTAGAAGGAGTAGCGCCAGCATCTGGGTTGCGAGAACCCGCGCCACCTTCATCTTTTGAGCGACCTGCTCCGCCTTTACCTTCGCCTACGCGCGACAAACCCTCTAATGAGTCACTAATTATCACATAATCTTTTCAGTCACTTTGACGAAGACGAAGACTACCTTTACCAGCAGCTGCGCGGCTACTCCCGCCCTTCTTGCTCGTCACTTCGGGCTCACCCGTCTTCTTCTTCTTTGGGGGTTTCTTCTTCTTCTCTTCAGGATCGATACCCAGGTCGCGCAACACACCTGCAAAGATGTTAGACCACGAACTTAACTCCCCGTTCGAAGATCCTACAGACTCCCCGCTGGAAAGATAGACAACCTCTTTCCCAGCAGAAGTCACAGAGCGCAGAGGACGAGGTTTAGGTATATGCGCACCTTCAGTTGCAGTAGGCGGAGAGGCGAACGCATCAGCAACAGGATACATGAAGTTATCCCTTATTTGGTCATACCAATATTGTTCTCCATCTTGAAGCGGGCGTACACCCATCCTACCGCCGAAAGCGGCGAAGGCAGCTTGATACAGCCGCTCCTCTACAAGATAAATCATACAATAAGGAAAAGCGCAAGCCCCCAAAGGTAATTAAAAATAAGAATTCCTAACCTTGGTCACCAAGCATCAAGACAGGAACCTCCTTGCTTTCCGGCTGCCACTGATCGCTCATCCGCGCTGCAACCAAGACATTCTCCCCAAACACTCGGTTTGGGGTGGCGGTAAGTTCTCGGTACCAACCCTCAGTCTTGGGGATCGCCAAGTCTTCCTTCTCGATTGGTTCAGTCCAAGCGCGAAACGTCATGGGTACTGGAACCACCTCTTCCCGGATATAGAAAAACTTTGGTTTCCAGTCATGGAAACTCTTGGGTGGATTTAGCAATATCTTCTTCGCCGCGCCCCGACTAGCAAAGGAATAGAAACCCATGTTTCTCTGAAGTGTGTAGAAAACCCGGAATTTATCAACCGTCGGTTCAATGCCGTGAGCCCAACACAAGAACTCGAAGTGTCTGACACGGACCATCCCGGGTGGGCTCATCTGAGAGATATGAAACCCATAATATTGCAAAATGTGTGCCATAAAGTTTGTCGTCGGCAACCGGAAATTACCCTGATGAAAGAAGTCTTCAAACAGAGTGATATATCCCGGTGGTGCATCAGCGGCCGTCTGGTTCTGGCCGGGATACCGGGCATCCCACTCCGGTGGGAACCGGAAACTTCGTGATAGTTGTTCAAAGAGACCTAGATCCCACCGGAGAACAGGTACAGGACCTTCCTCTCCGGGATTGTCTTCATAATGTTCCTCAGCCATCAATAATCAGCAAAGGGATCTCGAAAATACTGAAAACACTCTCGATAATCTGCTACAATATTCTTCAAAAACTTGAAGATTTGCTAGGATTCCTTCAACAAACTTGCAGATCTGTATGATGATCCTCCAAGTTTGAAGATTCGAAAAGAGATTTGAGAAGAAATAAGTGTAACAGAAGAAAAGTGATGGATCTTCCACATCTCTTCACGTATATATACCCATCGCATTTAATGCGATGGGTAAACGTGCCGAAAACGCCGCGCACGTGACCAATCAGAGCGTGACACGTAAGGCGTACTTCCCGGAGTGACGGTTACCACGCGCGCGTGAACCTCACTCTCCTGACGAAAATCTGAACCGTCAGCGACAAGTTGATGACAACCGTCAGAGGTCAACTCAAACGTCACCAACCGCGACTTTTTCACCAACCTGTCAGAAAATTCAAACTTCGAGGTTTCTCCCGCCCAAAGTCATGAGAAACTTCATGGAAAAGCCATCAACAAGCCTGGTAGCCGCGCCGTAGTAACTAACAACTTACACGCGCGCCGTCTACCAAAGCCAAAATCATCACTCTACTTTCTTTTCTTAAGTCCAGAGCTCCAACCACTTGCCTTGCGCATGGTGCAGCACTGGACTGGGGGGACTTGAAGGGGTATGGTCCCAAAAAGCCGCGCAACTCCCTAATGAGGCCGCGCGGGACCATACTCCTTAATCAGCAATCTTCTTGATCGCCAACCTCGCGCGGTATACAGCACACCTGTGTAGCACGGCGCGAGGTCCACAAAAGAGTAAACTCCAGTTAACGACACTTAGCATTCTAAAAGAGACATCTGAAAGCCCATGCCGCGCGCATGATAGTAACGTGCTCAACAAGAATCGTGCGTGACTACGGCGCGAGGCCTTACCAGATAGTACACAACATACAAGTGGCAGAATAAAAGAGCCAATCAGGGTCCTTCTGTTCCTGGGCAATCGTGCTCCACGATCGTCTGACATGCAGGAGACAAAAAGTACTTAAGGACGCCTATGTGGCACCAATCACAGGGCAGAGACAACTGCCCCACGATCTCCACTTACCTGCTGATGGCAGAACGGCGGCCAGGCCGACAACCACGACACGTGGCTCCAATCATTGTGCGCCAGCACCGAAGAACTCCCAGAGACCACTAACGGTCGAGACAAGTGAGACAAAGAGCATATCGCCCAAGTTGCCGACATCCGGCCCAAGGCCCATCAGCCCATATCCTCTTACACCTCTCCGGCTATAAATAGAGACATCACTCCACAGGTTAAACATTCCATTCCCTCTACTCTCTCACTTAATACTTAATTATCTCCTAAGCACAGTCGCTTATTCTCACGCCGGAGCCCGGTTAAGAGGGAAACCCCCACATTCCCCTCTTAACGAGTAACGGTGTTTTGTTTTGCAGTTAACACACGGTCATTAAGGAACTCAGGAATCCAAGAGAAGATTAACCATTATGAAGGGAACATAAACCAAACTGATTAGGCCCTTAATTAGTTCCGTGTTTCTTCAGGTGTTGATACGATGGCTAATGGTGATAAAATGCTTTCCTTGGATGACGTAAAACTCTCACAACTAAGTTTGGCAGGTTTGAATTTTACGGATTCCAGACGTGCCAACCACCGTGACACCGGACGTTGTGGCCAAGGTCGACTACTCAACCGTCGCCAGCCCCTTGGCTCTCCCTAGATGCTCGGAAACCCGATCTCCACCCGCCTGAAGGCACAACAGTGGAATAATCGGTAAAACCTCGCCTCCGATCCAAGTCAAACCGGCGCCACCCATATTCGCTCTTCGCCTGCATGCCGAAGAAAATAATGAGGAGGAATCGAACCTGGGTCATAAGGAACATCAATTCTTTCCCTAACCACTCCACCACTACCTCATTAGCATGAACTATTGATTTCAAAAAGTCAAACAAGGAGGTCCAATCAGAAATCTAGGAAGAGTGTGATAGTTTTGGCTAGTAAAGCTCTTTTATTGAATGGCCCAATGCTCCTTCGACCCAGGCGGTGGTTTTGATCCGGAGGCAAAATTCGGGGATGAGTTTTTTACGAATACGGAGAGTATGTTGCAGTTAGCTACAAGTTTAAATTGGAGATTATTTTATTATCGATTATTTGAATTTCATATATTATTCTTATTTAGTTTCCTTTTAAAATATGATTCATATCCTATAAATAGGATCTCTATATTCATTGTTAGTTAGTTGATTGTTTATGAATATTATTTAAAACCTTTAAGGTTTTTTAAGCTTTTAAATCCTTTGAGTATTTCTGGTCATTTGATTGCTACCGAAACTGCATAAACAACATTACCGTTCCATGGTCTTGTTTGATTATTATGTGAGAGTAAAGTGAATCGTTACTTGGTGTTGTTTGGTATGTAGAAAAAGAGGAATGAACAAAATCACTTGACGGTGGATGACAATAGTGGGTGGTGCGATGGTCGTAGTGGGTGGTAGGTAGGGGTGGATTACGTCGATGGCTAGTGGTGGTAGTAGGTTGTGGCGGGTGTCGGTGGTAGGGGTGTAAGCAGTGGGTGGTGGCGGTGGAGGGTGGCCAAGGCGGCAGTGGGTGGAAGTGGTCGGCGGTGGAGCCGCTTGTCGGTGGCGGAGGGTGTGGGTGGCGGTGGTTGGCGGTGGCGGGTGGCATCGGTGATGGGCTGCTGCGGTGACTAGGGGTGGCGGTGGTCGGCATCACAGGGTGGCGGTGGGTGGCGGGTGGTGATGAAGGGTGAAAGAAGAAATGGAATAAAAAAGAGGGGTGGATCGAATGAATTTGAGGTTTTTAGAGGGAATGGAATGACTTATGTAATTGCTGATTTCATTACTTTAACCAACTAAACGCATTTTTCTTATTCACTATTTAAGGCTTAAGAGTTTAAAATATTACTCTATATACTAAAGATGAAGGTCGGTGGTACAAGAAAATGACAAATATGCCCCCAAAGCTTTTAACCGGACAAAACAGTCTAATTGATTGGTTGGTCAGCTCTTTTTTTGTTTGATGGTTTTGCACAACAAATATAAAATTACTTTCAACCCTTTTTATTTTGGTTTCTTACAAAATCTACCCTTTAACTTTTTATTATATATAACAATGTAACACACATTTATATTTTTCACTCATGTAATCCTCAAATAATGACAAACTAAGTTTCAGTTTAAAAAAGTAAATGAACGCATTATGCATTTTTATTTTCATATTATTTATTAAATTTGAGTTGACGAATTAATTGCAGAATATATATATTATTTTCCTATTTAATTTTATAAGTTATGTATATTATGTATTTTAATATTTGATCTGTGACAGAAATAGTAATTGTGATGTCATGTAACAAATTATATACATATTCTCTGTGACAGAAATAGTAATTGTGATGTCATGTAACAAATTATATACATATTCTGACAGTTTTAGTTTATATGTACATCTTGGTATAAATATGTAACGTAAATTTTTCATAAATGAGTTAGTTCAAATATAGTGCGTTTTCGTTGTTACTTTTATTTACATTTTTAGTTGGTCTATTTTTAACATTTTTAATGTACGTGTCGATATCAATTCACAATTCAATGTAAATGATATAAATTCACGTTTCTATATATATATATATATATATATATATATATTCTAGAAACGAATCTGATGAATTATAATACGTGTTCATGCATGTTTTTGCGTACATTTTTTGGGGTCTATGTTTTGACATTAACAATGTTAGGAAACGAGTCGGGTCAAATATTCGAGTTATTGTACGCTTTGACACTGATAAGTCTTGATGCAAAGGTTTGGGTGATGTAGTGGTTAGGTCAAACGCTCACTAAACGAACCAACTCGGGTTCGTTTCGGTTTCTTTTGTAACTGCAATGCTTTAGATCAGATACGTTGAAACACGCGTTTTCATATAGTTAAAGCATCACATAACGTGCACCAGCTATAAACAACTACGGCGTCGCCGCCGCAACGCGCGGCATGGCAACAATCTAGTTCTTAGTTATATATAAAGTTTTTTTTTAAATGGCTAATTTACTCTTCCCAAACTCTTATATTTATAAATAAACCTTTGCCTAGAATTGAACCAAGACCTTCCATTAAAAAACAAGAGCCTCCATCAGTCCACCAAGTGAGATAGTTACTCGTATAAAAGTATTATTTAAAATATGAGTTGAAAATTTTGTATGATTGATCTTTGAAGGAAGGTTCTAGTGGAAGTACCGAAACGCGTTGGTGGGGAATAAAAATTATGGAACCTTTGAAGGATCCAACTTGATGCCACCTGTTTTTACGCATCTATACTATATAATAAAAGAAACCAATAAATGAATGCTTGTCATTATTCTAGGCCATCCTTAATTGTAGATAATTATTATTTAATTTAAATTATTAATAATATAAATCTTATCAACTCTAAATTTTGTAGATAATTATTATTTAATTTAAATTATTAAATATTAATTAAATTAATATAAATCTTATCAACTCTAAATTTTGGCATAAACTTAACTTCAAATCGTAAAGTCTTATCTAAAACAATAATTGTAGATAATTATTATTTAATTTAAATTATTAAATATTAATTAAATTAATATAAATCTTATCAACTCTAAATTTTGTAGATAATTATTATTTAATTTAAATTATTAAATATTAATTAAATTAATATAAATCTTATCAACTCTAAATTTTGGTATAAACTTAACTTCAAATCGTAAAGTCTTATCTAAAACAATAATTGTAGATAATTATTATTTAATTTAATTTATTAAATATTAATTAAATTAATATAAACGGAAAAATGCTCAGATAGTCCCTGTGGTTTGCCATTTTTCACCTTTAGTCCTTAACTTTCTAAAATTATAGCTATAGTCCCAAACTTTTGCAATTTTGTTCCCGGATATTCCCTAGCACGGATGGGGGTTAGTTTTTGGTGTTAAGTGGATGTGAGATTACTAAAATTTTCTTACTACAAAACAAAATAATAAAAACAATAAAGCATTTATAAATTCAATTGGCCCCACCCAACCCCTCACCAAATCAAAAACCTCAAATCTTTCTTTATGGGACCCACCATCTCTATCTTCAACCTATTCTACCCACCTTTGCAGCCTCACCATCGCCACCACAGCATCACCCTCTCACCATCACGACACCACCATCTTACCAAGTCTAAATTATCAGCATAAATACAACTTCAAATTGCAAAGTCTTATCTAAACTAAAAAGCGTTGTTTCACTTAAAAATAGATAAACATGCATATTGTTTATTGTTAATGTTATTATTGTTAACAATGACAAATTATATTAAACAATTTATTAATCAAACCAAAAATTTAAAATAGTATTAACCTAATTTAAAAAATAATTAAAAATTCCATTTTGATTTAGAAAGATTTTTTTTAACAATAGATCAACCCGTGTAATGCACAGGAATTTTAAAAATATAACATTTTTTATTATTTGTTATATAAAATTAGATATATTCAACCCATACAATACACGGAGTTTTTTAAAAATATAACTTTTTTTTTATTTTTTAGTATATAAAAATACATTTCTTCCACCTGTGAATACACATGGTTTTTAAAAAATATATTTTTTTATTGTTTGGTATATAAAATTAAATTTATTCAACCCGCACAATAAACGAGGTTCTCAAAGATATAATTTTTTATTAGTTAATATATAAAATTATATTTACTCAACACGTGTGTAATAAATGAGGTTTTTAAAAATATATTACTTTTTTATTTAGTATATAAAATTACATTTATTCAACCCGTGTAATACACGGGGTTCTAACCTAGTTCCAATATATAATTTAGAGTAAACTGTTATTTTGATTCCTGTGGTTTGAGCACTTTTGTCATTTTAGTCCAAATCTCAAACTTTTTAAATCTAGGTCCTCTGGTTTCAATTTTGTTGCCATTTTAGTCCAAATTTCAAATTTGGCAAGATTCCCCAGTTTAAACCCCCATGTTTTGTCCTTTTGCTCAGGGGTATTTTCGTCATTTTAGAATTATTATAACTCAATTATCTATATAATACCCTAAAACAATTAATATATATTTATATACACACATATAGCTCCGGTCTCTCTCTCTGAACTACCACCACACCACCACCATCGCATCATCCCTGCCACCACCATCCCATCGGTGCTGGTGCGACGGTGTCGGAGACGCCGGTAAAACACCACAACCACCATCAGCGCCGGTAAAACACCACACCCCCTTTCTCTATCTTCTCTCTCCCCCCTTCTCACCACCGCCACCTCCTCCCCCCTCCATTAACACCACCACTGCACCACCACCACCCCCACCGGACCACCACTGCACCCCCACCACCCTTGTCTTCCTCATTTCACCCAATTTCACCAGAAAACCCTAATCCAAACCCTAATTAGGGTTAATACTTAACACAAATTAACAACCTTCTAAAACTCTAATTTATAGAATAAAGCTTTTTACCTACAACTTTATTTGATATGCAATCAATTGAAAGAGAGAAAGAGAGGATCCGATGAACAGTTAGAGAGAGAAACAGTTAAAGGCTTCGGCAGATCGGTAAGTGTGGTGCGGTGGCACCGTCGTTGACAGTTAGAGGCTTCGGCAGAACGGCGGTGTTAGCGGTGGTGCGGCGGCAAGATAGAGGTGAAGATCGGCAAGATGGAGGCTTCAGCAGAACGGTAGAACAGCTAGAGAGAGAAGGTGGAGGTGAAGATCGGCAAGATGGAGGTGAAGATCGGCAAGTGTGAAGGTGGAGGTGAAGATCGGCAAGATTGGAGGTGGAGGTGGTTGTGGTGGATGGTTGAAGATCAGTGAATACTAAGGTTTTTTGGTGTGAGAGAGAAGATCGGTGAAGACAGGGTGGATGGTTGAAGGGGGCAGGCAAAATGTCTTCTAAAAATGGCAACAAAAACGACTAAAATGTCTTCTAAAAAGACAGGGTGGATGGTTGAAGGGGGCAGGCAAAATGACCAAAATGCCCTTCAGAAAAGGATAAAACAGCAGGGTTTTTTTTTTTAAATCTGACCTGATCTGAGTTTTAGACTAAAATGGCAACAAAAACAAAACCACAGGGACCCAGATTTAAAAAGTTTCAAATTTGGACTAAAGTGGCAAAAGTACCCAAACTACAGGGACCAAAATGGCAGTTTACTCTATAATTTATAACGAGGTTTTAGCACCTGCATTTCAGTGCATTTGCAATTGCAATTGGTGGTCAAGAATCAAGCCATATACATTATTTTGATTGATTATAGTATTATATATTATAAATTAAATTGTTTCTTGAAACATATGCATAAAGCCATAAACATCCAGACCACTCAAGAGAGAATGAAATTGAAATTACACCCATTGTTTCACTTTTTTCTTAGATGTTTTTACTTACTTAGAATCAAGTATTTTATTGTATTAACGAAAGGATTACGAATGTATAAAAATAATGAAAAAAAATACATATTTGCATAGTATTAATTTGTAACCTCTCTATAAAAAAAATAAAGAGGTTATATATTGTATATTAATCTACAAGTGAGACCTTAGTAGAAGCAATATACATTGCATGAGTACTTGATTCATAGAAATTTAATAGTATATAAAAACAAAGAGTGAGGTGGCATGTGAGGTGACTTCATATGGACGTACTATTGCTGCGATTTCTACACGACCACTGGTCATCGTACCAACTGGCAAGAATGTTCTCACCCATTTGATTCCTTCAATCTATACTATATAATAAAAGAAACCACTTTTTGAACATTTGTCATCATATTAGACCATCTCTTATAGATAATTATAAGTTTAGTTTAATCTCTTCTAATTAATTATAGATAACCCTCTACTAAATATTATTTAGTTTAATATCTTATAGATAATCCTTCTACTAAATATTATTAGTTTAATATCTTATGGATAATTATTAGAGTTAATTGCCAAAATCGTCCCTGAGGTTTGGGCATGTTTGTCATTTTCGTCCAAAATGACTTTTTTGTACCAAATAGCCCCCCACGTTTGTAATTTTTTGTCATTTTCATCCAAATGGCTAACTGGGTTAGAAACAATCGTTTGATGAGGTTTTTTTTTGAAATTTCACAAGTACAAGGCCTGAAATGAATTTTTTTAAACCTAAAACCATCACCCTCTGCTTTCTCTGTCTACAACCTTCAAAACAAACCATTAACTACCACTCACACCGTTACTCACCTCCACCGTGTAATGCTCATAAATAGATGTATCGACCAGTACCCATCACTATATGCCCTTCAACGAAACCTTTTATATATACCTGTACGTAATGAAATAAATTAAACTGAACATATTAGCTGAACTCATATTACAGTTGGGTACATCATAAACAAAAAAAAACTAAATGGGTTTAAATTGTCATCACACTGCAGCTAAATGAGGTGGCTACCGGTTTCAGCCTTTCACGTTTTTGGGATACACGCATACCTCAGACAGAAAATAAACAAGGAAATTCGAAGTAACTAACAAAAACCATGAATCAAATGGAAATTCCAATAATACTAAGACTACCTAGGACATGATTATATTCGGTTTCATAAATTTGTAAAATTAGCACATGATGATATTCTGTCTATAAAATATAATGGAGAGGGATAAGAGGAAACAGAGGAAGTAAACATGAAACTAAGAACACTTGGAAGGTGATGTTCACATGTTTCTTATCAATAAGCAAAAATGATAAATATGTTAAAAATAGGTATATGACTTTAATACTCCAGAGCATATAAGTATAATTCGTCAAAACGGAAGTTAAAGATACCATAATAGGTCTATATAATTCTACAATTTGTTTTACATGTAAATTCTACTTTTATAAAGTTAGAGTTTAAAGAGAAATTACATTTCAGTTAGGCATTTGGATGAAAATGACAAAAAGTTACAAACGTGGGGTGCTATTTGGTACAAAAAAAATCATTTTGGACAAAATGACAAACATGCTCAAACCTCATGGACGATTTTGGCAGTTAACTCTAATTATTATTTAGTTTAATCTCCTTCTCATTTATAATATTATTTATTTGAATTAATTATATTTGAACGTTTTGTTTAGTTTGGTATCAAATAGATTTTACGAAACTTTTTGTTATTTAGTACAGATATAAAATTAGATTTATTATAGATATAACTTTTTATTATTAGATATATAAAATTAAATTTATTCAATTCGTACAATACACATAGTTTTTTAAGGATATATATATATTTTTTATTATTTAGTACAGAAAATTACATTTACTCAAACCGTGTAATGCGCATATTTTTAAAGATGTAATTTTTTATTATTTGGTATATAAAATTACATTTATTCAACCCGTGTTATAAATGAGATTTTTTAAAGATGTATTATTTTATTATTTGGTAAACAATATTACATTTATTCAACCCATGTAATACACGTGGTTTTAAAGATATAACTTTTTTATTTGGTATATAAAATTACATTTATTCAACCCGTACAATATGGTTTTTATAGATATAACTTTTTATTATTTAATATATAAAATTATATTTATTCAACCCGTACAATAAATGAGGTTTTTAAAGATATATTGTTTTATTATTTAGTATATAAAATTTATTTATTCAACCCCGTGTAATACACGGGGTTATAACCTAGTATTATATAAATAAAATCCAATTTAATTACTGATGTTAATCACGGTTAAAAAAATTACTCATTTTAATTTATACATGTTTTATTATTCTCTTATTTGTATAAATTCAAACAATTTAATAATTTTTTGTTGATGTTTATTATATCTTGTAGTAACTAAACTTAAGTAATGTTTTGTCTTGCTTTTAAATTGATCAAATTTAGTAGATGATATGATTATCTTAACAATTTTCAGGTAAATAATTTTATCTATAATGTACAATAAAACTTAATAAACTAGTTGTGAAATATTAATTTTAAATATGGAACCCCGAACCCATATATATTATGAGTTAAAGGTAACGTATAAAGTGTCTTATCATACAAAACGTACAAAAGGCATGAAAAAAAAAACGATGTCATTTTCGTAATTATTTGCTCGTATGGTAATTATCAAAATTACTCTACAAATAATCTTATAGGGTAATTTTGAAAATGTGCTTGTAGGGTAATTATCGAAATTACTCTACAAGTGTATTCAATTACTCTACTAGTTTATCAAACAACATGCAATTCAAAATTACCCTACAAGATTATTTGTGGAGTAATTATGATACTTTACAAAATTACCCTACAAAGATCAAAATTATCTTCGAAGATAGTTTTACAAAATTACCCTACAAGATCATTTGTAGAGTAATTTTAATAATTACGAAAATATAACATCGTTTTTTCAGCAAAACATTCAGTTCGTACGTTTTGTACGTTAAAAATATTTTATTTGATCTTTAGTCTATATATTATCCGGGCAATTATATGAAAAGATGCAATGCACAAATTTATTAATTGAAAGTGGAAACGCGTTATTAGTTGGTGTGAAAGTGTTATGGATGGTATCATCTAGCGAAATCTTGTAAAGTCAATAATTTATCTATTTTTTCCTGAGAATTTATCAACTTTTATAAGATAATTACAAGTTATAAAAGTAAAAGACAAACTAATCTTTACTTTGTCTTATTTTTTTGAACGGTTTACTTTGTCTTATTAGCTACTAATATTGATTATTGAGTAAACTTCCGTTTTGCTCCATATGGTTTAGTCGTTTTAACAATTTTGCACAAATCCTTTAAAAATAGTCATTTTGCTCCCCATAGTTACTACTTTTTTTTTTCAATTAGCTCCCCGACAATAACTCCATTAAAAATGTCTGTTAAATAGAAGAGTATTTTGGTAACTTGCCATATGAAAGTAAGGATATTTTGGTAATTTACCTATAAAGATATTTTAATTTTAGAGTTAACTTCCATTTTGCTCCCTATAATTTGACTATTTTAACGGTTTTGCCCCAATAGTTTAAAAATAGCCATTTTCCTCCCTGATTTTTCTAACTTATCATCATTTTGCTCCCCGCCTCTAACTCCATCAGGGAGAAAACTGGCGACAAACTCGAAAGATTAGGGAGCAAATTGGCAACAAACTTGAAAGATCAGGGAGGAAAATGGTTATTTTTAAACTATTTGAGCAAAACCGTTAAAATAAAACAAACCATAGGGAGCAAAACGAAAGTTAACTCTTAATTTTAATTTATAATATATGCATACAATATATAACACTCTCTCATCTCTCTTCTCTCTCTTCTAATCAGCAGCCACCACCAACAACCCTTATCCCTACCAACTCAACACCACCAACAAGCAACTCCACCACTGCCACTCAACCCCACATCGACCACTTCCAACAACCCTCACCATTACATTTTCGTCTGAAACCATAACTCCCAAATCTTTATCAAACACTAATCATGGATGTGGAGGATTTATATTCGAAAAAGAGCGATAATGGTGGATACATACATGTTCAACTGGATCTGGGGTTTCGAACCAAGCCTTGTTGGTAAGGACTGAGAGGATTACAAAGCGGATTTTGTCCACAATAACTGGATCTAGGGTTTCGAACCAGGGTCTGTCTCTTCGGTGACAATAATAAACAAAGACAGAGGATGATCGTGGTGGTTCATGCCTTCACGGTGGTCAACAACCGCAATAGAGGGATCAGAACCCTAGATCGCCGGTCAAATTCGTTCAACCACACCTATTCGCCACCTCATATGGTTGTCATCTCCGTGAAAAACCATCACCGCATGGGTTCACGATGGAACCCTAGATTCGCCGGAGACACGCACCCCCCCTGAAAAGTATGCCACTGCTACTTATTTGACTTGAACGATAACACTGTTGGAATCCTTGTCTCTCGTTCTGTGGGTATAAGTGGTACACACGCCAGAAGTTGCACCGGAGCGGTGGCTCCGTGGTGGCTCCGCTGTAGCGCTATGGTGGAAGTACACAGGTGGTGGTGATGGTGGTGATAACAAAAAGTAAAAAGGGAAAAATGGGTGGAGATATGTGTTAATATTTTCTTTTTATAAAGACAAAATAGATTTTGTTGTGTAATAACTAGAACCTATTAGCAATGTATAGAAGAGAATGAGAGATGAATTTCTTATTGATATATATCATACAAAATACATGAGCCACTATATATAGGCTATAACATTAATACAAACATAATGTGACATAGGAGTTACAAATGTGTATAGTCACTAATAATGGATGCATTCATAACACTCCCCCTTGACTATTCACATGATGATATACTATTCTTTAATACGCTTGGTGATGCTGCCTCGTTAAAAACCTTGCTAGGAAAACCCAGTGGGACAAAACCTCAGCTAAGGGAAAAAGAGTGCAGCGCGTATTGTCTCCCCCTAATACTTCTGGATCAGGTATGTTGTCTCATTAAAGAAAAAGAGTACGTACACTGTGTATATTATGGGTATGTTACTCCCCCTCAATTTTACTTGTATATCTTGATGATGTTGAATCCAATCTTCTGTGACAATTGCTTGACTTGATATTTGGCGTAGTCTTCTTTGATTTGGGTGTTGTTGTCTACATTGTCTTCATACAGTATAGCTTGAGCTTCTCTTGATCAACTCTAATTTACATACTTCTTAAATATGCTGAAATCTTCGACCTTCATAACTTGTATCTGGATTGAGATCGAACTCTATGCGAGTCTAATATATATCAATCATAACCCAGGACGCCATATTGTTCTTGTGGAACTATCCCGTGTCTCGAGTTTGTAAATATGTCAAATAATTATTTAATGCGCTTTATAATTCTGCCTCGTTAAAAACCATGCCAGGAAAACCCAATGGGACAAAACCGTAGCTAAGGGAAAAGAGTGCACTACGCATTATACATAATTAACAACATGATTTATGATGATGTTAAATTAGTACTTCGGGACCTATAAGATAAACTGATACTACTGGATCAGTTATGTTGTCTCGTTAAAAACCTTACCAAGAAAAACCCAATGGGAAAAACTTAGTGAAGGGAAAAAGAGTGCAACATTTGAGATTAGAACTGTAATCTTACCAATACAAAGTAATATATCAGATGTCGTCTTGTTTGCAAGATACCTCAATGCTCTGATCGCAATTAAGTATGGTACTTCTTGACTAAGTAGCTCAACATCCTTTTCTTGGGGTTGATAAGAATATTTTTTTCTATGTCAAGCGATCAGACAATCGTTCATGTACTCAACGAATGAGCTTTTTCTATATAACATCTTCTAGATGTAGTCAGATTGATGAGCAAAAATAGTACATATATACTCGAAACTACAGGTCGAGGATAACTACACTTTGTAAAGGTCATTCAAAATTTTGCTCTTTAGTTTGAGAGTTCCCTCTCGATGATGTTTATATTATCACTGTAAGAGTGAAATCTTGTTAAATAGATGTAGCTCATTTTATCAAAATTATACCTCTCTTTTCAGAGTATAGTCGACTGTACCACATACGAGTAGTTTCCTTTAAGATTCATATATATAACACATATGGGGTTATTGTTTCGTAATGCTTTGAGCATTTTTTTTTAATCCTTCAGGGGTTTTCATACAGATGTCATTTGCAATTGTCTCGTACATGTATACAGTCATGACATCCATAAGTTATTTTATCTGAATTCATTCTGAGATTGCGAGGCCGCTTAAACATCTAAAGATTAACGCATCCACTACAAGGGTATACGTTTCCTCGTAATCAACTGCTGGGATTTGGGAAAAATCTTTATGTTAAAATGCGTGCCTTACATCGCAAAAACTCATTATTTACGTTTCCTTTTATTTAAAGACACCCATTTATAACCTACTGGTTTGACGTCTATGGGTGTTCGAACTGCTGGTTCGAAAACGTTTAGTTTGTCGAGCAAATTTAGTTCAACCTTAAGTCATGTAGCCATTTTGGCTATTTGTGTGCATACACTTTTGCACACTTTCTATATATGTAATCTTCTTTTTTTTCATCGATTACATCTATTGCTATAGCATAATCAAATATATCATTTTACACGTGTTTCATTACGGTTCCATATTGTACTTATTTTGTACATAATTAATCGCGATCTCATATTTGTTTGGTACTAGAGTTTCTTTTAGAACTCCATTAGCCTCTTTTGGGGTTTTGACAACAACTTTCTTTAAGGTTTAGTATGCAACCACTTCTGGGGTTTTGTATGCAACCACTTATGGTGTTTTGTGTGCCACCTCTTTTGGGGTTACACCAACCGCGTTACTCTGCTTTTTTTGTGTTTGTGGGTTTTATCTTTTTGGAACCGATTTATCTCTCACAATTTATTAATATGATAATCATTTTGTGAGTACTTCCATTCGAGCAGATAAGTTTAAGCTGGTATATGTGACTTTGTCACCTTATTTGTGTTAGTGAATGCATCTTGTATTTCATTTGTTATTATTTGCAAATACACGCTCTTTCTTTTGGACTTCAGATTTGCATTGACCACTTCAGGGGTCGATATATAATATGATGCATTTTTTTATGTTACCAGTCTTTCATTTTCTTGTCTCCCCCTAAGACTGGGAATACGATGTACATATCCCATTTTATATGTTATGGTGGTGCTATTGGTACATAGGCTGCACAGCAAAATATATAAAAAAAATGGAAACTTGGTTCTCTTCAGGAGACCAGTTGCAATGGGGAGTATTTGTGATAAGCAGTTGGTTTTGAATTGATATAATCAATCGACGAATTCCTTCTCGACTACGTATGCCTCTCACTATATTTCACATTGTGCCCAACAATGGTCCCTACAATTGGATTGTCAAAGAACATTGTTAAACCATGTCAAAAAAACAACGTTCCATAGTGTTGGGCATATGCTACATATGGGTAGCTAAAAACTCACATGTAACCATGTATGAATGCCACAATCCACACAACTGTACATTTCAATGGTCCCATATAAGAGGGATTGTTTGTAAGAGTCTATTGTTTGGAAGGGCATAAAAATTTATTTGCCACAAAAAAAAACTAACTAGACATATGATAAGACATTTTGGAAGCAATGTTTTTAGATTACTTAGAGGTGCTAAGGTACCGGTTAGCATGTTTGATTGTTTAGCATATCATGATGCTATTTTGATGACCTATTTGGTCATGCCATGTGGTGAACGTATAAATATTCTAGTAACTTCTGGTTACTCACCATATTTGATTTAATGGAATATTGTGGAAAATTAGTATCATTTCTAGTAACTTCTAATATAGTCTTCTGGCCATATTTGCTATATGATATATTTTAGATATTTCTTTTACACCATTCCAAGGTGATGACTTTTCATTCAAACATAGTGGAAACTTAATAAATTTCTTTGGTATACATTAGAATATGATGCATTATGAATTACAAAAATTCGATTTCAGCGGGTAAACTATCGATGCTCTTCTGGAGCATTTAATATGCTATTAACACGTGAAATAGTATCAATAGCGTCTCTACCACGTGAAATATTATAGTTTTAGCCTTTGTTTAAAGGGAAAACATGTACTATTCATAATGTTTTCCATCACTAGGCTATATGTTAGCCAAAAACGCCAAGTGCGATGAACTAAAGTTTGGGTTGAATTTGAAAAATCATTATTAAAACACAAACGGGACTTTGTATACATTTGGGAGAACTTCGGGTTCTCATCATTGATTTAGGATTCATGTGCCATCAACACTAACTCAAATGAATTATTATCTATCAATTTAAGTAACTAACATCAGAGTAGTTTACTTAAGCTAAAGTCCACTAATTATTTTCATAGCTATTTTTCATCATTTTCATGTGAGGGCACATTTCTAATGACTATATCAATGTCTATTAATATTTGTTTAGCAACAACAAGCAAATTAGAAGAATAACCATACAATTAATTATGTTGACTATGCATAGCATTGTAACAAGCTGAAATATCAAATCACTAAAGCATAACAATGTTTATCTCAGCGTAGTTGTTTTGGTAACCAGCTACCAATGAAATTTGTATTAATTTATTTAGCACATTTAACTTGTCAAAAGGCAATACATATAACATATATGCTATCTAAAACAATGAGACCAACAGAAGTATTGCTAAACAAATGAAATCCGTAATATCTACCCATAAGCAAGTTATATGCATGTTAATTATTCACAATTTATATGCATACCAATTACATATATAAATCACACACAATCCTGGGACAATATACGTATACATATATGTGTGTGTTAGTGTTAAAGAGATTAAACTCATATTAATTTGCTTGTCATGTCTAGAAAAAAATATTAAAGATCACAAGTATATCATATATACACATATTTGTCACTATAGTTTAAAACATAAACAAATGTCACTATCAACTTTCTCGATCATATAATAACATATGAATCTTTATCACTCGTAAATGAGCTTTCTTATACTAATAAATTTTGTTGCTCAAGAAAATATAACAGGCATCTTGAGAATTTTAGTGTCATGTTAATTTGCAAATAATATCTTTTACCACACAAATATTTCATAGAATCAAATCACATATTTAAATATCAAATAGCAACTAAAAGGCTTATACAATTGCAATAACAATGATATACAACAAAAATAACTAAGTAGTTGTCATATTATAACATATTATCATATAAACATGTGCATTATTGTAAATTCATTAACAGAATTGCACTAATGATTATATTCAAATATAACTATTAGACATCACCTTTTAATACAAATTGTATTTTGGTAGTCATCATAAATTGTATAAATACTAATAACAAAAACTAATTAATGGACCAATTAAAACTCATAACCATAATAATAAAAGCACATAACGATATCAAAACTCATAACCATAATAATAAAAGCACATAATGATATCAAAACTCATAACCATTATAATAAAAGCACATAATGATATCAAAACTCATAACCATAATAATAAAAACACATAATGATTTAGAATTTGTAATGTCTCTTTGAAACGTAATTTGTTGTATAAAATTTAGAACAACAATAAAAGGCTATTTAATTACTATTTACTAACCATAAAATGTAATAAAAACAATTTATTAGAATAACAATAAAAAGGCTATTTAATTACTATTTACTCATTTCGTAAATTGAAAAAAAAGGTAAATATACATCAACATGAATTAATGATGAGGAAATCGGAATTAATTTTATAATTAATAATATTCAATCCACACTCATAAGTTATATATTAGAACTTTAATTGAATTTATGCTATATTAATTAAAACTAAATAATATATATAACTTTAAAATATATATAAATAATATCATCAACATGTAAATGCAAGATCATGGATATCATAATACAACTTTTCTTTTCAAGGTTTATCTATTAAACATGCATAAAAAGAATTTATCAAACTATATATCAATTTCTAAACCAAGGAATAAGTTTGCAATATAACTAGCAAATAGATAAGATTAGACTAAATAAATTAATAACAAGTATTTTCTCATCGGGTTTCTGTAACAAGTGTCCATGTATATATTAAACTTATATTTCCTATTTTTTTTCAATACCGTGATGATCATTTATTCTAGAAAAGGTCATTGAAAATGAAAATGAAAATTATGAGTAGGATTTGAACATCCCCTGTTCAACCGACTTTCAAAAATCTCATCCTGGTTAACGATTATTCTTATCATGGTAAAATCAAGTTGAAAAGATAAGGCATATTCAACAAGAAACAATATAGGTATAAGAGTAGTACCTTATGTAGATAAACATGTATGGTGGAAAAAAACTTTACTTGAAATAACTAAAGGAAATAGCATCCATCACTTTTCAATCGTCATGTCTACGAAATCCAATCTTCGTTGGAAACACCTCGGGCTACCAAAACTTTTATCAACAAAACATCATCAACGACATTGGTCAACCGAGACTTTAATCAACGATTAAAACCAATGATGATTCGAGCACTTTCGTGCTGATAACGTGTTGTGTAATAACTAAAACCTATTAACAATGTATAGAAGAGAATGAGAGAATGAGAGATGAATTTCTTATTGATATATATCATACAAAATACATGAGCCACTATATATAGGCTATAACATTAATACAAACATTATGTGATATAGGAGTTACAAATGTGTATAGTCACTAATAATGGATGCATTCATAACAGATTTAATGAATTAATTATAAATAATTAAGTACTTATATATAAAATTTTCGAAAAACCCTACGTTTAATTGTATTATTTAATTGAGTTAAGGCCATGAAGCAAAATGAGAAAAACATAGTAAACTATTGGAGCAAAATTGTTATTTTTAAAGGATTAAGACAAAACCATTAAAACGACAAAACCATAGGGAGCAAAATAGAAGTTTACTCTTGATTATTTGATTAACAACCGGTTGTTTATAGAATATAACATGCCAAATATGTGAGTTTATAGAAAATGCAATTCATTTTCTAATAAAATTCTGAGTTACATTCACTTAGGAAGCTTCGTGAGATACGATACTATACTTAAGATACACCTCCCCTCAGACTAAAATGAACCCACACCAGTTTTCGACTACCCCACAAAACATATTCATTGTCCCTTATATTTAGTTTCATATATAAAGTAAAGAACTTCAATTAAATACCAATATTTTTTTTTCAAATAATAATAGTAATAATTACATCTTGATGCATAGCAACAAAATAAATATCAAGAATATATGATGTATCTATAAAAAGAGCTTTATGATAAACAGGTCGAGATAGCTTGTAACCCAGTGATATAAAAGTGTAGTAATATGTTTCAATCTAAGTGGTTGAAGGTTTTAGTCATATATGTATATTAATTACTATTAGTGCAGATTTATAAGTATTTAAGTATGCTTAGAAGGTGTGTGAGTTACTACTTAAAAAAAATAGGTGGAGCTCGGGTCGACATATATCACTAATATTCATATAAGAATCTATTAAAAAAAGATGAAATAGTGTTTATAGTACCAACCTAAATGTAAAATGCATGACACAATTAATTATGATAGAGACATTTGAATTTGGCAGTTTACATCTACTGGCCAAATTTCACCGACGCACTCCAACTATAAATATACTCTTCTCTTCTTCACCATCATCATCAACCAACACAAAGTCTTCATTGTTTATTGCTAATTTGAAGAAGAAGATGAAGGTCTCATTTGCGGTTCTTCTCCTCCTTGCTCTTCTCTTCACATCCGCCTACGCGATTTCCCCCGCCCCCTCCCCAAGTATTTCATCCATCGATCCTAAGTTTAATCAACTTATTAATAATAATTTGTCATTATTGTTTCTTAATTGTTAATATAATGCAGGTAGATTTGGGTGCGATAAGAAGTGCGCGTTGAGGTGTTCGAAATCTGGATGGAAAGACAGGTGCCTCAAGTATTGCGGAATTTGTTGCGGCAAATGCAACGGGTGCGTACCTTCGGGTCCCTACGCACCTAAGGCTCAATGCCCTTGCTACCGTGATATGAAGAACCCCAAGGGCAGGGACAAGTGCCCTTAAATTTATATAATCTCTCTATTTAGTATAATTCCCACTGTTATATTTTGTTTTTCAGTTTTATAATCTCACTATTTAGAATAAATGTCTTCGGTTGTTGTGAAAATAAATTAGTGTTATGTTCATTTCGAATAAACCTTGTTATAATGTTTGATTGGTTTTTATCGTATCAATAAACTTTATTCAAAATATGTTTATCTCATTTAATACACTAATGTAACAATTTGGATCTGTACTTTACACCAAGCTACGCCACTGGATACCATCATATACGCATTGCGTCTTTGATAAACGGAATATAATTACAAGTTAAATAAAGAAAAACATTATATTTCTAAATTGTTGGTCCTTGTGGTTTGCAGATATTGCAAGCTTGATCCTCAGACTTCTTTAATTACAAACTTGGCCATAAACGTATACAAATTAGTTTCAATTTATTTACTTTCATGCACAGTTTGTGGTTTGGTCCCGAAAGAGGTGGATCACCTCTGTTTCATGGCGATTCAGTAAATGAGCTGCTTGAGCTCTCAAACTCGGTGTACACGAAGAAATCTCAATGAATGACGCTAAATGCAATCTTTTTTACATCAAAAGGGTGAAAAACTAATATACCTCTAACCTATATGTAAAACAAACATACTATAAACTATATGAATATATTATGCACCTTTGAAATTTGACTTCAAAAAATTACATGTTTGAGATATTTGCTATTGTTTTCTAACATTTTTAAGGTCTAAACACTAACTAATGTGTTAAATTTAAAAAAAAAAAAAAATTATACCCTTCTAATTAAAAAATTAAAAACCTCCATCACATAAATTGGGTCAACGTGCCCAACATTGACGGATGTTGGAGGATATAGTGAGGAGGAGAGATGTGGTGGATGTGTTCGATTCAACTTTCGGACGATTAGCCTTTTTTGGTGTCACCAAAATTCCTGTAGTGGGTTGCCCAAAAAACCGAAAAGTAGATAGATGAAATATCAAGAAGAAACAATGTGTGTGTGTGTGTGTGTGTGGGGGGGGGGGGGGGGGGGAGGAGGGGCCATAGGGGTTGGGTTTTAATATTTTTTTTTTTACTTTTTATCATTTTAACTAGAACGGTGAATAGAATTTATACGGAAGTTACTATAAAAAAAAATGTTACAAAATGACAGATCTCAAAAACACCCTTTTATAGTTAGACCAACTAGGGACTATATATGTAATTCATTTGTATAGAAATAAAGATCTAATTTAAAAATTATTTATTGATCAATTCCCTTGTATAATTCATAATCTTGTATTACACTTGCTTACTAAAGTGTATGGTTACATAGTCTTCAGCATATGCACTTTATAAGTATAAAATTCATATTTAACCACCATATCCTACACTAAATATATTTTACATTAAATATTAACATTATGACGTTTCAGTCGCTTAATATATAAGAAATTTCAAGTAACACAAGCAATTGAACTTGATCCGATGCACCGGGAAAGAGAAAGAAAGCCAGTTATGTGATTACATAACTTACTCATGTCACATGTATTATATCTACACTTGTATTTATTGATCAGCTATGTGTATATATATACATTCTATAAAAGTCTTATTATCCCCTCCCATTGTTGCCATGACGCTGACTTCTAAAGTAGTTCAGCAGTGACAGAGCCTGTAACACAATCAACAAACCAAAATTACAAATTTACCCACATAACAGAACCATAAAATTACCAATCTACCCACCTTTTCCTTGGCTCTTGGAGTACCAGACTGCGCCAAAGCAACCAATGGCGGGACTGCACCTTCCTGAAGAACCTGTTTGCAAAACCGACTGCTGTCGGTACACAGCTGTAAAAGAGCCGCAGCAGCATTCTCCTTCCCTCGAGCCGAACCCAACTCGACAACTTCAACCAGAACTGGTATCCCGCCCTCTTGACCGATAGCCGCTCGCCCGTCAGGTATCGTTGCAAGATTTGACAAAACCGCAACCGCTTTGTCAACCATCCCAGCTGCTGGATCCATTAATTCCACTAAGTATTTAACTGCGCCCGCCTGGACAATGCGCGCTTTGTTTTCATGATATATCGACAGGTTAAACAAAGCTGTGGCTGCGTCCTTTTTCCCGCGTGGACTCCCGTTTCCTAATAAATCAACTAACGGTTTAATCGCTCCCGAGTTCCCGATTCTTATCTTGTTATCTTGAATAACCGAGAGGCTGAAAAGGGTTGCTGCTGAGTTTTCTTTAGCTTCTGAGCTCCCGGTTTCGAGCACGTGAATCAGCAGTTCAATTGCACCAGCGTTTGCGATTGTGAGCTTGTTGTTATCGTTTATTGACAAGTTTAAAAGGGTGGTGACGGCGTTTTCTTGGACTTTTCGTCAGTTGACCGAAGTAGACCGGTTAATAAACTGATGGCCCCGCAGTTTGCTATAACAATTCGGTTATCCATGTTATGTTTAGCAAGTAACCTGAGTTCGCCTGTGCTGTTTCTTACTACATCGATTGAACTGCTGCTCAAGTCCTCAACTAGTTTTTTAACTTCGGTTTCAAGTCCGGTTAGATCAGGTCTAGTTTCAGCGGTAGGTGACGAGACTATTTTCAGTCCGTACCGTTCCGATGGCCTGCGCCATAGCGGATTTCGAGGTCGGGTTTCAAACCGAGGTGAGATCAGCGGGGTTGCCGGAGTAGTTGCGGAAATCGAGGCAGGCTGAGGGTCCGATGCCGCCTCTCTTGAAACATCACCGCTGGAGGGTGTTGCCACACGTGTTTCAGACAAACTGTTAGCTTCATGAGATAGCTCTTGTGATAAACTTGTATCGGAATGCGTGCTGGAAGTTGAAACCGTTCTCTGATGATCCACTGTTGACTTCTCATTAATCCCGCAAACGTCCGATGATGGCCCACGTGACTCCAGACTGTGATCTCCGGATTCAGGCAACGTATTCCCGTTTTCGGGAAGTCTAGAATCTTCTGAAGATGACCGGACATGATGAACCGGAGAAGTTGCCGGAGTTAAATCAGGTGACCTCGGTTGAGTCAAGGTCAAGGTCTTCACAGGGTCCGGGAGCTTAACATTGTTTGATTCACACCAGCTTGCAATTAGCGCTTTCACAGTATAATTAGGAATAAGATTAGTGTGAACAAGCGTTTGCATTGTCTTAGGGCAAACAGTGAGTCCAAGATCAAGCCATTTGCGAATATACCCTCGCTCGTATGTTTGTCCAGAAGCTACAATCACAGGGTCCGTCATGAGTTCAAGTGATAGCGGGCAACAGAAATCAGGAGGTATCGGTACAGGGTGAGGGTTTTGAGACTGTTTGGCTTCGATAAACTTATCATTCATATGAGTCACAAGAGCAATCATTTCCTCAATACACTCTATATCTCCCATTTTTTCTGCTTGTTCGGCATTTTCTTTTAACTTTTCAAGGGCGACGGCCTCAATCAGAAGCTCCTGATTTGACTTTAAGTTAAGAAAATCGGCAATTTTTTACCTGTCGTCTGCACTAGGTTCGGACCCCTCGGCATAATCCCTTATAACTTTTGAAAGAATAGCTGCGGCTCTTTCATAGCCCATATGCTTAATTTTCTGTACGTAACGCTGCAAACAATTGTGACACATATAAGAAATCTTCAAAAGTGATTTAGAAACAAGTGATGTAGTTCACTCGTAAATCATAACACAAGTCATGTTTTGGCATACCTCAAGTGATGATGAACTCAACTCATCGGGAAGACCTTTAGGAGAAGATCTCAGCAGCTCAAAGAGTTCTAAGCTTCGAGCCTGAACCTTCGCAAACAATGATTCAACTTGCATAACCTACAAAATGTAGATAAATGATTAAGATAACTCATTCCAACAAACACAGACACACATACAAACACATATACATAACTAATACAGGATATGTAACTGTAATTAGCCAATACGTCAGTACGTCACACTGCCACCACCTCAACAATATATGGTGTCAACTTCTTATAACTTCAAAATAAATACGTAAACCAAATATTACAACACGAACAATTGATTCCAATCGAATAATTTACATAAACTTCTCTTCATTGTTTCATTACACTCACAAGTATTATATTAAATTATCCCAAATTTATAAAGATCTCGTCAATACGATTAAAATGAACCAAAAATTGCAATTTTTAGAATTTTGACCTAACGTATACATATAATGTAAAACTAAAACATACAATTTAGAACCCACCCCACTTTTTATTAAAATAAGAATCTTACCTTTAAGGATAACGATTCATAGCATAAAAATATAAAAGGCACTCTTACGTATATCTATAAACGTAACATTTTACTTTTACGTATATTTTAATTTATTTACCAAATGTTTATAAAATTATAACACCTTATATTTTCCTGTCCATCAGACAGGTCCATAATCTTGTGTGTGTGTGTGAAACAAGGAAGTTTTGATGAGAAAGACATACAAAGTAAACTTGACTCATCAATGGATGGGAACCTTCTAGAAGCTCCCTGAGTTCATCAACAGACTGACTCAAGCCTGCAAGTTCTTTCTGAAGAGATTCATCAGAAGCGACTTCTGCAAGAATAACAGACTCGGGTACTGGCTTAATTAACTTGAGTAGTTCTTTAATCTTTTGGTAGTACTTTGGAACGAGTTCTGAAGTTTTGTTTTCATGACACTGCAGATTGAAGAAACTAGATATATTTTTTAGAAGCGCTTTCAGAAGTGATATCTCCATAACACCTGCAAAACTAATAATCCAACAATCATCATCTAAAAACAGATAGCAGTTGAGGTTATATATATGAAAAAGAATATAAAATAATTACAACTAAAATGTTAACTTTATAACAGAAAATATAATAGTACCCTTAATATGCTAACTAGGCTCTTCTTCTGGCTCTTCTCTGACCTACACAACCTCTGTCAACCTAGAGCAAGAAGCACATCACTAGCGAAGCCCAAAAGTTAATAACATTTATGAATTTATTATTGGATATTAGAAGGAAGCTTAACTGAACATGAAATAGAAAAGAAAAGCAATCCCAAACAGAATTTTTCAATCCCATTAATTTATTTACAACTGATAACTGTATTTCCATATATAGGCAAAATGCCAATCACCATAACACATAAAAAATCTATCCAATTTCCTATTTGTGGCAAACTGGAATGCTTTTACAGCATTTTCATAAGTAGGTTGGTTGTTCGAAACAAAGTGCCAAGTCAAATGGTTCAAAATACTGATCACATTACATGTAAAATCCACATAATCAATAACATAACTGAAAACCACATAAAAAGATCACAAACCTGTATTTCCAACCTTGTGATTCCTATTTTAGACTAATATATGTGTGATGATACTAAAAGCTAAACAACACAGATGATATTTCTTTTGGGCTGTCTTAACTGTTTTAAAAAGTGCACCTGAGGTGTAAGGCACACAAAGGCAAAGGCTAGGCAGAGGCTGTACAAAAATGTGTGTGCTTTTTAGCACTTTTTGTAGAGCACCTCGTGTATATGTTGTTTTTTTTTACTTTTCTAATGCTTTTTTATGAACTCAATGTAAGTGGGCTCTCTTTAAAGTCCAAATGTTTAGTAAATGCCCACATGTGATGTGATCGCCACAAGGAGCGCTGCCGCCCCTTGACCCCTGCTGGTATTATTTAGCTTGTAGTATTAACGAATAATTAGCAACGAGAATCATCCAGTTATGTATATGAGATTTACATGAAACCAAATGACTATAGGTTAAGCTCTTATACGGTATAAGTGGTGTGGAGTACGCACTTGTATAAGCTAACTAATCCAGAGCCTAACGAATAGCAGGAGTCAATCCCCTTGTAAAGTAGAGGGGCCGCACGTGAAATGTTAACCGTTTGCATAATCTAATATACATGATACGACTTATTTTCCCTATAAAAAAAACATAAGCCTAATTCAAAAGGCAGGTACCGCGAGGCATTTTTTCTATTTCCTCTAGCGCCTTAGATGCGCTTTCTTAAACCAAGAGGCCCCGTTAACTTGCATGGCTTGAAATTCATATATATCTCACCCTTTGTGGATTCAATATAGACTACAGGAGATGGTAACATTCTAGCATCATAACATTAAATGTATACTAGAACAAACAATCATTAATGTATATCTCGTAATCAACAGGATTATTGTTATTTGTTAGTACCAATCTTTGATTATCTATTCTCATTTTCTTTCGCACCGATGCTGTTATGAGACAATTGCCCTAATGTGATATGCCTTTGACAACTATGATTGTAACAAGATATAATCCCCAAGATCCTTTTATAACTAATCAGTAGTAATGAAATATAATTCAACAATTTTAGGGTTCCCTTCCTAAGTAGCATGCATCAACCACATTATTATCCTTAATTTTATAGAAATCATAACCACATTAGTTTAACTTCCAACATAAGAAGAAACAACTGATCAAAAACATAGCAAATGAATCAATCTTGTATTAAATTAAAATCAAAATTTGGTGGAAAAGACATTTCAAGTTACAATAATTTACAAACAAGCAACAAAGGGATAGGATCAGGAGCACATACCTGGAGATTTACTAATGTCAGTCGGAATCAAAGATACAAACAAACACCGTCTTGTATTGTATAATAATAATAATAAGTAGAAAAGCACAAGTGAAAACGCGTTAAGAAGAACGTTGAACGACTTGAAGAGTTCACCTGGAGAAGTACGCACGCACTGATTTTTAAGATCTTGAGAAATGTCAAACTACACTTTATTTCTATAATAATAATATTTTACTTCTGTGATATTTCCCAGAATTTATTCCATCCGATCATATCCATCTCCACTAGGCAATAATGCATATACACCAATTCAGGAGGAAACCCAATAAATCATGGAAAACCCCCCTTTGTGGGAATCGAACCCATGACCTAATGGTCATAAGCCTTATCCCACCACCAAGATACCACTAGGCTATAATGCCATGGGTATTTATTCCTTTTGTTAAGTGGTCAAAAAGAATATGATACTTGTATTGTAGGGGTGTGTATGGGTCGGTTTTGATTTAAAATTATAACTATAACCGTGATGTCGGCTAATGGATAACCATAACCATAACCGATCGGTTATGGCGGTTTTGGTTAATCGGTTTTGATGGCTATAATGGGTCGGTTATGGGTGGTTAACTGTGAATTTAGGCCTAGCTAAAATAGCTCATTTTTTAACATGGAATAAATTGTTATTACATAAATCTATATATTAGCATATTAAAATGTAGAGTAAATTGCCAAAATCTTCCCTGAGTTTTGGGCATATTTGTCATTTTTATCAAAACAACTTTTTGTACCATATAGTCCTTCACTTTTGGGATTTTTTTGTCAATTTCATCCAAACGTCTGACTTTTTTTTGCCAAAATCGTCCCTAAGATTTGAGATTTTTTGTTATTTTCATCCAAATGTTTGATAGAAAAAATAAAGTATATTAGACGTTTGGATGAAAATTCATATAAATTCAAATAAACACTCAACCCAAACGATATGAAATGACCCCTAAATACTAAAAACGTTCAACCAAAAGCATCAAATATTAAAAAAATTGTAAAAAGTCCAAATCCGACTAAGATTTACTTCATATTGGTTCGGTTCGGTTATGGTGGGTATGGAAATATTGATAACTATAACCAACCTGGTACTTTCGGTTTTCAAAAAAATCAATAACCGACCCACCAGTTTTTGATTTGGTTCGGTTTTTTCGGTTCGGTTGTATCAGTTAATTTGGTTTGGGTTGGGTTGGTTATTCCGGTTTTTTGCACACCCCTAGATAGTTGTAACTTCCTAAACTCTCACTTATTTCTCAATCTAAAGAAACTTTTGGTTAACATTTTTTTTAACGGCAAGGAATGACGTGCCAACCACCATGACATCGGGAGTTGTGGCCAAGGTCGACTACTCGACCGCCGCCAGCCCCTTGACTCTCCCAGATGCGTGGAAACCCGACCTCCACCCGCCCGAAGGCACGACAGTGGAATAATAGGTAAAACCTCGCTTCCCATCCAAGACGAACCGGCGCCACCCGTATTCGCCCTTCACCTGGATGCCGCAGAAAATAATGGGGAAAGTGGAAATCGAACCTGAGTCACAAGGAACACCAAGTCTTTCCCCAACCACTCCACCACTAGCAACTTTTGGTTAACATACTTTTACTTTTTCTTAAGCATATTTTCCTGCCTTGTGAAATAATAAAATAAATATAAGTGTTTTAAATTATGAGTGAAATAGTCTCATGATAGGATCAAAAATACAAATCCAGAAAATCATTAATATAGGTAAAATCGGTAACACACCGGTATTGTATTGAACCAAAAGTACCAATCCCTAAAACACCAAAAAATATGTACCAAATTAATATCGAAATTTGATCAGTACGGTATTATTCTATACGGATTTTTTGGTACCAATACCAAAATGCTCATCCTGAGTAGGTTACACAACTGAATTTGATTGGTCTTACGAATTATTGATTTACAAGACAAGATAATTATTCTGAATTTGATTGGTCATAATTATTCTTAATTAAACGTTAAACAACGCGAAGCAAACAAATATCATGTTTCCTATTTTATTTAGATAAGTAGATAAAGCTAATCTAAAAATTTCTTAATCAAAAACTTTGATTATTATACTAAAAATTAATTAACATTTTTCCAAACTTGACTAGAAGTCATAATCAACAACTAGATCATGAACCACATAAAATATGTAATTATCAAAGAAATCAAAGTTCCAAGATGCAGCAATATCAAAGTAACAACCGGTAAAGCCTTTACCTACTTGAAATGAACTGAAATGAAGAACAACAAGTTCACACATAAATATGAAGTGCAATGACTAATATATGAAGAACCAGTAAGGCGAGGTATGGCTTGGCTCCCCCTGCCACCTCATGAACTTTAGCACCCCCCACCTAGTTAAACCACCCTGCCTCCGTTAAAGGGGGCGCCATCCTTGGCTTCTGCCAAAGGAGTAGCATGTGCTAGAGATGAAATCAAGGGGCCCCACCTAATGTAATCCAATCAGATTTTTTTATTTATCTTTTTTTAATATAGTTAAAAAATGGCTTTATAAGGGGCGTTATTCCACACCTTGTAAGTTAGCGATAAAGCCCCTGCTTATGTATCGCCTACGTGGCGCTTACGTGGCTTAATAAAGCCCCTATGGCTTTAAACCACACCCTCTAGCCTAAGGCCTCCATAAACATTGCACGCCCGACGTCTTGCATGATTCAAGTATAATGGCTGTTTAATCTTCCATTGCTTCTTTTAATCCCTTCAAGTAATTTTTGTGTATGTACGTATTTTAACTCAAATCAGAATAGTATAACCAGAAGCCAGACAGAGGGAACTTTACATCTATCCTAATAGCTTGTTTCAACCGGTACTACAAGAACCAACTGAATCTGTTAGGACTCTATTTATCATGTTCAAACTTTAAATTCATTGTGAGTTGGTAAAGTGTCAAAACTTTAAAACCAACAACCTGTTTCAGATTCCAGGTTCAATCTTTAAAACCAAATAGAATCAAATTCAAACAATTAAGAACCCTGTTAACATAAACACCAAAAAAAGCTGTGAACTTTGGTGACCGAAAAATGTTGTACACATACAATTTATGTCTCAAGACAACTACTGTAAGATGTGAACTTTTCCCTTTATAAACAATGCATAAAAGATCTTCAGTATGTTTTTACCTGAACATAAAATAGTTCAGGTTGGTGTGTACATTTGCACTAAAATCCATCCATCCATCCATCACAGCGGCTCAATAAATCATGACCACACATTGTGGCACCAATGGATTTATACTAGAAATCACAGTGGCTGAAGTTCTTGCTCAGGCACAACAATGGAGTCCACCGGCTTATATTGTAAACTTGATTGTTGCTTTCGTCTCAAAAACCACCATATTCCCACACCTGATAATACAACCAGTAACGCTAACATTGACGCTACCACTGCAACCAAATAACTTTTCTGCCACCAGCTTCTGCATATCATATTTGTGCAGATGAATGAAATGTTATTAAGATAATTGTATGATACAATGTACCAGTATATACAAACAGAGATAAATATAGTAGTATACCTTTTTGTTGGGGGGTGAATTTGCCAATTGGATAGCTGATATTTTCCGTATGACTCAGGAAGGTGTATGTCATTTTCAGCTATTCGAGAAATAATGTTCTAGAACCGGACATATTTAATAATAATAATTATTAATAAGCTCATAAGTCATAATAGTTGTGGGGAAAGGACCGATAGATGTATCTGATAAAGAACTTACCGATGCATTTGCTTTAGATATAAAGTAAGCAGAATTGGGTGGAGTAATGGACCATTCAGTAACATAATCATTTCCTTCAGATGTATAATTCAGCAAGTGAACCTGAAAGAATGTTTAAAAATTGTTATAGTCATGTATGAACCATGAAGCAGTTAAATGTCGAACAAGATTGTTATCGTTATGTAACTTGAAAGTTAATACTACCACCTGTGAACTGTTAACATGCAACTCCTGAGCAATTAGTGGAGCAAGATCAGTGATTTGCGACTTCACATCGTCATCAGTGTCGTTAAGAGACACTGACAAATAAAATGTAATACTTCCGATTTCTGTTTCTCCTGCAAAAAAGAATAATAAATAAAACAAAACACGAACATAAGATGTAATCACACACAAAGCATAGAACACTTGGATAGAAGCATGTGCTACCTGGAAGGATATATTGTGGGGGCATCATTGGAGGCAAAGGAGAGATATCGGCAGCGGTCTTTGATCCATCTGATGGAGGAGAGGCCTGTGGGGCCGCTCCAGAAACATGAAGTGTTTCCCATACATGAGAACAGTTAGTTTTCCAAAATCCAATCTTTTCATGTTCACGGTCATACATAACAAATGTGTTACGAACAATAATGCCTCCTAAAAGAGTGGTTGGATCATTTGCGTTCTGAAAAACCCCCAAGCAATACGCTCCACTAACCTTTGCGTGCTTCACATGCGAATAAATAAGATTAAAAAACCGATGAAATAAGGGATTAACATTGAATGTTGTATTAAGTACTTACCCTGAACAAGTAGTTCTCCGGAGAGAGTGACAACTTTTGTCCCTTCCCGAAAACCATTTCAACAGTAGGGAAGGTTTTTGAGAGTTGTGAAACGTCACTGAGAAAAAAATATTTAACATTTAACATTCTTTTTTCTACTTGTATAGAGTATAGACTAACTATTTATCAAGATTTAGGGATGAGTTTTTTATCCAAAATACCCGTACACGTACCATACCTGTACCGGTACCCGTACCGATTTTGGGTATTCGGCACATGTATTGGTACCCGGTTTTACTGATTTCGGTATTGATACGGGTACAGGTAAAAATGGTACCGGTACCGAATTTAATTACGAATGAATTTGATATTATGTCTTATTTTTGTATATGGTATTATGGTACTCGTATCGATTTTACCTAATTGGTACCCGTATTGTGTTACTACTCGTACCGATTTGACCTATATAGTACCCCGTATGAGTGCTTAAAAAATAGAAAAAACCAAAATGGTACCAAATCGGGTACTGTACCGAAATATCGATACCAATACCCGTACCTGTACCATACCATAATATTTGGTACAGTATTCGGAACCTAATTTTGTTCAGATTCGGTACCGGTATTTTCCAGTACATGTATTGTACCGATCCCGTCCCTAATCAAGATAATCGGTATATATTCATAGACAAACAATACCCTCCAGCACCCGCGAAGCAAATATCATTATAACTTGGATCAGGACCTTTAATCTGATGAAGACCAACGACTTCTTTCTTGACCTGCTCGCAAGATAAAAATTATCAAATACTTTCCTTTCAATAAATTATAACTATTTAGTACATAAAATTACAAACATCAATGAGTAAGAACAAAATCTTACAGCATCCTTAAATGCCACAAAGGCAGCTTCAGGCAGGTAAGCATAAGTAGTACCGCTGTCTAGAACCGTCCCATGCTTTCCATCAAAAACACTTGAGCTTAACGGCAACCGTTTCCCCGCAACATGTATTTCCTTCAACTCAATATTGTAATATGGGCTGTTGCCATCCCGAGACTAGAGTAAATGTGTGAGATGTACAAAATGTATTTTGTTAGAAAAAATATTAAAGTATTCTATCTATAAGTTAGATAGATACAAAACATACCTGCGTACGGGGTCCGAATGAGAATACACCATCTCTTTAGGAGGAGTGATTCCACCAAGAACCATAGCACCGCCACCAACATCCATTCCACCGTAACACAACGAAAACGAATCGCTTATAACCCCACTTTCAACAAGTTGATCAACTACACTCAAATCACCACGGCCCAACCCCATTATTCCATCAGCATGCTGACTGTACAGATCACCAGTTTCCCTATTTTCACACCCGAAAACAGCACGCTGAGGTGGCAGATCGCTTTGGTTGCCAAAAGATACAACATCCTCACCAAGAACACCACTGCTGGAACTCATTTCGGCGTACTGCCTTTCGTAGATGCATTGTTCCCTGTTATTGTCACAAGTGCAATCGATATTGCATTTAACAGGCTTGTAGGTGTCTGATAACTCCGGATCAAACCTCGGGTCCTAGTAAAGTAACAATAACCAGAAACAAAGTTACAGAACACATTACTATTTCACCAACAATCTATAGCAAAAATCTGAAATTTATATTTCTAAAGTTTAACCTTAGTTTTTAAAGCGCGTGTTCGAGTATGTGAGGCGTTCAGTATTAAAATATACTAAAAAAATTATATTATAACTTGTTAACTTCTTTTAAACACTAAAATACAAGATAGTCTCATCAGTCATCATCTCTGATTCTCTAGTCAGGTTTGCTCAATGAATGGTCTAATTTGTTCAACCAGACTCAAACCCATAATTCAATTTGTTTAAATAGTGATTAACTGCATAAGGTTCCTTCCTTTTATAAGCAAGTGTAGATGATAAATCAAATGAGTTGTAATACCTGATGCTTGCCACATTGTTCACAGGTAGAACAAGGAACATAAGTAACAGTACTCCCAGTGTCAACAATTAGGGCAAATCTCTGTGGCGGTGATCCAATCCACAGTCGCGTGGTGTAATACCTGCAAATCACCAATATTATTAATCCACATATCTCAAAACCCTACGTATAACCTAACTAAATATATAAAAATTCACTGTCTTTTTCCGGATCTTCAAGTTAAAGATTGAAAATTGCAAGTAATTAGATCTAGAAAAGGCGTAAAATTACCCGTTGAGGAGGAGATCGTCATGAAGAGCCATGCGAGCGTTAGAAGGATGAGTGTCGGATTTCTGGAGTTGACGGCGAGATTTGGAATCGGCGGAGATCCGAGAAGAGTTAAGGGGAGAGGGGAAAAGAGGAAGAAACATAGTGTGGCGGTTGTTGCCGGCGGGTGATGGGCGGAGAATGATGGGGGTTGGATCATGGTTGACCGGGGGTGGTGATGAGGATGATACCGGAGGGTGATTGAATAGTGAAGAAATGGTGAAGATTAGGAGTAGTAGGGTGAATGGCGACATGATCGGAGATCTTGATGGTGGAAAAAGAGAGGTTTTTCTCTCTCTAGAGAGAAGAGTGTGTGTGGGTTTGGGATGCAGGATATGGTCAGCGGTAAACGATGTTGCGGATACGAAGACGACGACTTTCTACTTGTATAATTTAATTATTAATTCATTTAATTCATTTGCTTAGAAGATAAAACAGATCTGAAATCCTTTTAGGAGCGGTTTGGCAACTTCTTAATGGTTAAGTGCTGAACCAGTAAAGGGTCTAAACCATTAAGTAATAAACCAGTAAGAGGTCTGAACCATTAGCCAGTATAATGCTTAACTGTTTCGAGGCAAATGTCTGACCAATTCAAATTAGAGGTCTTAACCATTCAGACTCAGTATAATACTTAACCATTCAGAGGCAAATGTCCGAATCATTCAGACATATGCTTGTGAAACAAACAGTCTGAACCATTACGTGTTGAATCAGTAAGAGGTCTAAACCATTAAGAGTCTCGTTAAGAGATAAACAAACGGCCCCTTATATATTTAAATAGAGTAAATTACGATTTTGGCCTCTGTGTTATATCACTTTTGCCCTTTTAGCCTAAAAAGAATTCTGTTAACATCTGAGCCCCCGACGTCTTTTTTTTCTAACCATTTTGGCCCATAACACTAACCCAATCCATTTACTTTTAGGGGCCAAAATGGTTAGAAAAAAAAGACGATGACTCAAATGTTAAAAAATTCTTTTTGGGCTAAAAGTGATATAACCATTCAAAATCAAATCGTAATTTACTCATTTAAATATTTTGTTTTTATATTATTATGTTGGACCCAAGTGGCAAAGTTTTGTCAAGATTTTTATCATACTTATGTTCTTTGATCTATTTTGGCATTTTTAATTGTTTGGTTATTCAGGGAAACATTGATTATCGAAACATAATATTTTGTGTTGACCAAAACAGTTGAGACAGAATTAGCAAAATGGGGTTAGTTAATTTATTTTGTTTTATTAACCACATATCATTTTTTTCCAATCAAGCCATTGTATATATATTTTTTGTATTATAGGTCTTGTTAAGAGAGTCCCAAAGGCCTAGATGACAACTCATATACAAAGTAACAAATGCAACTGCAAAGAGTTGTAACCAAATAGTATAGCTGAAAGTTTTGTGATACATTGGCATGTAAAGGGCAAGAAACACTTAGTTGCAAGCATGTTCTGTGGCGGACAATTCACGAATGGGTCAATTTCAGAACTTTTTGCAAGCATGTTCTGAAAGTTTTGTGATACATTGGCATGTAAAGGATAAAAGCCTCCTTACAATGAACATTGACAATTGTTTAGCATGACAACCCATAAGAACTTTTTTTTCATGATGCTCAATTTCAGAAACTCGAGGGTCATTTTGGGTCAATTTCAGACAAGGATGAGAGTTGGTGAAAATATAAAAGAACTATAATGTCTTGATTGAATAAAAGAAATTAAAAAAAAATAGCATAATAAAACAATATAAAATATATACATGATTGATTGAATATAAAGATTAAAAAAAAGTAACATCGCTTTTAAGCTTTGGCCACCAGTAGTATTTTTTCAAGTCTTGATACATCTTGTCCGATCCTGGGTGGATCAAGTATTTCGACTTGTGAGCTTCATCAAAGATGACTTCTCGAATACCACCATAGAGCGGAACCCAAATACAACCCATAAAGTATAAGGTTCCCTCTTCGTTTGGCACCAATTTCTTCTCCATACCTCGGAGATATTCAGCTCTACGATTCTCCCTCTTAAGGGCTTCTTGTTGTGCGTCATGAATGCGTGCAGTGAGATTCGTTCGAATAGTCATTTCCAATGCTCGAACCCTTAGGGTCTTAACCCTTTCTTTCCGACTTAAAGCGTCTGCTACTACGTTCGCCTTTCCAGGATGGTACTTAATCTTACAATCATAATCGTTTAGCAACTCAAGGAGCATTCATATCCAGCTCCCTAAAAATATACATACATTCTACTAAAAAACAACTCATATATCAATATATTTCCACTAAAAACAAATACATAATCTCTCCTTTTCAATTAAATAATATTTTTATACCTTTATCGTTACATTTTTCTCCCTCCTTTACTCACAACCACTTTCAATATATATTAAAAAATTATAGTGGGTGAACAGTGTCTCCCCAAATATACAGATGAACAGTAACATTTTCTCTCTTCTCCACTCACAATCACTTTTTATACTCTTTATATTTTAAAATCCCCACACATAGATTTTGATTCCCAGGATGTGAATGCTCTAATATGTTATATATACTAAGAAATAGAAGTTGGATTTACAATGGCCCCCCTTATTCCCACATACCCTATATCTTATTTTCACACCCCCTACTATATACGGGCCGTATAACGTTATACGGCCCATATAGAATGTTTTTGAATACCACTCTGCGTAGGGAATGCTTTTTTTTATTTTACTATATACAGCCCGTATATAGTTATACGAGCCGTATACATGTGTATACGATTTGTAAAACGTATACGGCTCAGTGGATTTATTTTATGAGGTTTTTGACCTTCCCCAAATGTATACGGGCCGTATAACTGTATATGGCCCGTATATAATGATGTTTTTTTCAAATATCACATTTTTTCCGGTAAAAACACAATCATTATAGGGTTTCTAAACTCTTCATCACCTTTAACAATGTCGATAAACGTTGATCGGAACACGCCGCTTAAATCGGAGCACAAGTAGAGTAACGTTACCGATCAGTCCGTTGATGGAAACCTTAGCAATCGCAGAGATCTTCGTGTTGGTTATTTATCGATTATGCTAGTTATCGGCGGGGATGGGTACAGAAACCACCAAGGGTGATAATGGATTGGTTACAGAAACCACTAGCAGAAGAACCCGACACGTCTTCTATAATGATCCGAAACATTCCGAATAACTAGTAGAAGAACCCGACACAAACCAGTTCTCCACAGTTTGTTATTCAGATCCCTATTCGGTCATCTTTCCAAACTACAACACACGATAACTTTAAACTTTATATTGTGTGATTTGACCGGGAAATGATTGGAGGTGATTTCTACTTTTAATAAGCTATCACAGTTGTCAAATTCGTTGCGTGCATTCATATTGTTTAGACAATAACAGATAATAAACGGATTGTTGGACTTCTTGTTCCAAATGCACACCTCAATTCATCTTTTTTACTCTTTTCTTCGATTTCAACAAATCTTTTCCTTTTCCTTCAATTTCGAGAACATTCTCCGTAACATGAAGACGTGTCGGGTTCTTCTACTAGTGGTATTTTAATGAAGTATTGAAGATTGAATGTGCAAATTGCAACTGTTTTTTACTACGGAAACGGTGGCTATGCGAAATACAAACCGCAATCGTTTGTGACTTTGGGACAACTGGACCAGACACATGTCACATAGTTTGTCATGACAAAAGATATAGATGTAGGAATATAACTAGATGTTACGTGTGTCAGGATCTTTATCTATCATGTCATCGACCAACTGCTTAAAATCTCTTTCGTTTCTCATGTTAGGGAGAATGTTCTCGAAATTGAAGGAAAAGAAAAAAATGGTTGCTGATGTTTGAGAATTAAACGCATGTACGTGACAAAAAAAGGATTGTTCTAATAGATTAAAGATATTAAACAGTTGTCAAATTCGTTGCGGGTTGGTTTTGGGAAGAAAAGAAAAGAAGGGGTTTACGGTGTTTTGGTAGGTTGAAAGAGTGAATGGTCTTGAAAGACGTAACAGTCATCTTTCCAAACTACAACACACGATAAGTTTACACTTTATAGTGTGTGATTTGACCAGTTGTCAAATTCGTTGCGTGCATTCATATTGTTTAGACAACAACAGATAATGAACGGATTGTTGGACTTCTTGTTCCAAATGCAGCAGTAGGATCCGTACTTAAAGGTCTCTCTAAAATATGCAACCGAGACCGCCTTGTTAACTTTCAGATTCAGATCCAGGAAGCAGATGATTTGTCAAAAGACATGGCAGACTGACAGGTGCATGCATTTAATTCTTTAATCTATTAGAACAATCCTTGTTTTGTCACGTACATGCATTTAATTCCCAAACATCATTACAGATTCCACGTTTAATTCCCGAATGCATCTACTTCTCGCAGTTATAACAAATAGTCAATGTAGTAAAATGTGAGCTTTTACACCAACCATATCGATATTCTAGTTCTCCTTTTCCTTCAATGATTAATTTGTAATATATGAATAAGATACCTTCGAGATACTTCGTGTTAGTTTGATTTGAATTTTGAAAGTTGGAAGAATTGAGCTTGATGGATGTCCGTTATCTCAACGCTTCTCCTTACATTACTGATCTGGAATTGGACAACCGCAACCATTTTAGTGCTTCTCAATCAGATATTATCTATTGAATCATAACTGAAACAGTCGGAAAAAAACTAAACCGAACCAACATAGTTGAAGGTGCATGTCTGCAAAAGGTGCAAGAGAATGGCGAGTAATCAGTTGTATTTTTACATTTTTTTCTTATTGGCCATTATTCGACCGAGTAATCAGTTGTATTTTTACAGATTCGTTTCTTAAACATAGTTAACTTTCAGATTCAGGAAGACATGCCGTGCATTGTTTAAATCTGAATCAGGTTCTCAAACAAACACAACTAGACAAAACAAGGATCGTTCTAATAGATTAAAGAAAATAAACCACATCCTAAATATAATATTTTTTTACCATTTTTACCCTAAGGATACGAGCCGTATACTATTATACGGCCCGTATACAATCATCGTATACATTGTATAGGATCTGGTAAATTTTTTTCACATGGTGTATACGGGCTGTATAAGTTTATACGGCCCGTATATAATTAAATAAACTGACAAAAGTCTGCTGGAACAACTTTTATCATTCACATCATCCTTCTCGATCTCAACCGAAGGGAAATCCAAGAAACGAAAGGGATTTCGAGCAGTTGGAAAATTGCATCTCCTCTCCTATATCAACATACTCTCCTATATAGTAATTTTCAATAATGTAGGAAGGATTGTAGTTATAGAACCCGACAAACCAATAAAATCCGAATACTTCAAACATTCTAAACCCTAACTGTGTATGTGCTTGTGCTGTAGAAACCGGTGATGAATTTGTGTACACAACTGAACGTTCTCAAACAAACACTACTAAAGAAGAGTTGGTATTGAACCAACATTCCTTCAAACATTCTAAACCCTACCTGGAAACCGGTGTATGTGCTTGTGCTGTAGAAACCGGTGGTGAATTTACGTACACAACTAAAGGTTCACTGCACGAAAAGTTTCTTACGAAATGTACGTGACAAAACAAGGATGTTTGGGAACTAAACGCATGTACATGACAAAACAAGGATCGTTCTAATAGATTAAAGAGAATAAACCACGTACAAATCATTTGCTTTCTGAATCTGAATGTTAACTTTGACTCATAAACCCTTGAATCCCAATGAGTCTCTAAAATTTTGTTTCTTTCCTTTTCATGAGGTAAAACCGGTTTCAACATCAAGGGTTGCTTTTCACCGCGTAAATCGGAACACGCCGCTTAAATCGGAGCACAAGTAGAGTAACGTTACCGATCAGTCCGTTGATGGAAACCTTAGCGATCGCAGAGATCTTCGACACGTCTTTTATGATGATCCGAAACATTCCGACGTAAATATTGGGAAGAAAGTCGTTGGACTGCCGCAAATGAAGTCAAATGTGATCAAACTTGGACATCAGACGTAAATCTTGAAGCAAATATGTGGTTCCCAATTGGTTACAGAAAACAAGGATCGTTCTAATAGATTAAAGAGAATAAACCACGTCCTAAACAATGATCGTTCTAATAGAAGAAACTAACAAAAGTCTGCTGGCACAGCTTTTATCATTCACATCATCCTTCTCGATCTCATCTTTAGTGGTTTCTGTAAGGATGCATTTCACGGTAAACGATGCAGCTGATGAAACCGAAGTTGTTATTTCAGTTGTTCAGTACTTCCGAGACGATTCAAGTGAATCCTATGAAGCAAGTGTCTGTCTATTCAATTGAGAGGAATCATTGCATTACATCCCCATTGTGTGTTTGCTTACTGATCTGGAATTGAAGAACCGTTGTGTCTATGGGAAACACAAGTTTTCTTTTTGAGCTTGATGGGTGTCCGTTATCTCAACGCTTCTCCTTACATTACTGATCTGGAATTGGAGAACCGTTGTGTATTTGCTTACTGATCTGGAATTGGAGAACCGTTGTGTATCTGAATCAGGTTCTCAAACAAAAACTACTAAAGATGAGTTGGTATTGAACCAACAAAATCCGAATACTGAAAAACCGACATTCCTTCAAACATTCTAAACCCTACCTGGAAACAAACCAACAAAAGTCTGCTGGCAAGAATCTTTTTTCAAATGGTATTGAACCAAGAATATGAAGATCAACAAAGATGAATTGGTATTAAACCAAGAATATGAAGATCAATAAAGATGAATTGGTATTAAACCAAGAATATGAAGATCAATAAATATGAGTTGGTATCTAACTAAACCCATCGTAGTTAAATACCAACGGGTTGGTTTTGAGAAGAAAAGAAGGGGTTTAAGGTGTTTTGGTAGGTTGAAAGAGGTGAATGATGTTCAAAGATTTGTTGATATATATAACAGAGTAACCCTCACTCTCAGTCATATCTATAGAGAGACTTGGGAAACAAATATACCTTCAACCATTCTAAACCCTAGCTCGAAACAAACCAACAAAATCCGAATACTGAAAAACATTAGTGTTTTGGTCAAAAATTACCGAAACAATTAAGTGATCAAATTAGTTAAGTGAGGTACTGTGCTAAGAATGTGTATCGAAAATATGTTGATTAAGTTGTTAACAAAAACAGTTTTCAGGATACGGCTCAGGATATTGAGTTGTATCTATGATCAAACAATGAGCAAAAAGGTAAAGGGTGACACGAGATGTATTAGGAAAGCCCTTGATCAATCTAGATCGCTGACAATCACAGGTGCCTTGTTCTTCTTATTGCTTCAAATATCAGGATACAGTGCAGGATATGATGCGGATCGACTAGGTGTTACAATGTGATTTTAATACAAGTGTAAGTGTATTGTGAGTGTTTGCAGCTAGAGAGCAAGAGTGTTCGAGTGATTGTGTGTTTTCTTATCTGATCCGATCATTCCTATTTATAGTAAAAGAAATCTAACTAACTAGCCTATAATCCCGGGATAAAACGAATATTCTCTTTGTGAACGTTGTAGTCCACGTCTTCCGGCTTCAACGTTCCTATTCCAACAGATTGGCCCGAGTCTTTGGGAGAAGAAGTCCACTTTAACGTTATAAACTTGCACCATTAATCTGCACGTGGATTAATTAGTCACTACCAGGATACTTGTAAGGACTCTCAAAATTGTCCTAAAAATATCCATAATTATAAACCCGGACCCCTGAAACCATAAACCATATTAAAAATCAAGAAAAAAAACAAAATTCTGGGTCTCAGGCGGGCCGCGTAAAAGACAAGCTATGTCTTACGCGGGCCGCGTAAAAAATGTGTTGACCGGATAAGTATTCCGGATCCACGTGGTGTCCAACTGGCTAACCTACTGATGACCAATCAAGCCTATTCGTAGATTAGGCGGCCTTGCGGGCCGCGTAAAGTTTATGTTGTGGTTTACGCGGGCCGCGTGAACCCTGAAAATCAGCTATAAATAGCTTGTTGCATGCACTGTTCTCTGGTGTCGAAACAAACTTATAAAAACAAAAGTATATCACTCTGAAGTCGAAATTTCATATATAATTAGCGAGGCGCTGCTCCGATACCGGGTATTAACTCGATCGCTGCTACGATTCAATGTCCGATCGATTAAACTATCCAATGGATGTTTAAGTGCTGCCCACATTAGGGTTTATGCTTTGTCATTCGTCGTTAATTTGATGGATGTTTAAGTATCGCACTTTGTCATTTGTTGTGAGGGTTTTAATCTCGTGAGTTATCGTAAATGATGTATTAGTTACTAACCGAGTTCGTGTGCATGTTATTAAATCTCGGTTAAAAGGCTAATCAGTAGGCTAAGCTCTGCTCATATAAATCTGCAAAGTGAGTCATTCTCTTTTTATCAAAAGTACTTTATAAATTCTTAAATGTTTTTCAAAGTTATAATTACAGGGATTAAGTCTTTGTAATCTCCATATTACAACCGGTATGTGGGGTTTTGTATACATTACTTGATAATCGTCACCATTGGACAACGGGTTAGCCAATGGGTGATATGACCATAGTCACAGAAGCGAGTCGAGTGACAAATACCGTTGGGTAATAGGTTGATATATAAACATTGTAATCGCTCTTAATACTGTAAATTATAACAACGTGTCATTTTAGTAAAAAGAATGATTCACCAGTATTTTCCCGCTGACAAAACCTTTTTCAAACATGTTTCAGGTGATCTGTTGTGATCCAGGAAAAGTGCCGCGAAGCACTACAAGCTTAAGGAAGTGGCTCAATATAAAATAAAGAAACATGTTTTGAAAAATAAAGATTTCTCAGTGAAATCACATGATTGTAAATTACCGGGGTTTTATCCCGAATTGTGAAATAAAATAAATGGGGAAATTTCAGTTTTAAAAAGATCCTGAAGAAATCTTCCGCTGTTAACTCAATTAAATAAATACCACGGGATTTTCTGTCCCGCGGCTCCTGAAACAGGTCAAACATGGTCGGGGGCCGTGACAGAAAAAGGTGGTATTAGAGCCACTGATTTAAGCCAATTAAGTATTTAGAAAATACTTAAGTTTTCTAATTGTCATTTTGTGATTATGTGTTTTATTATTTGAATACATGTGTACAATATGGGTAAGCAAAAACTTTCAAACATCTATCTTAAATTAGATAGGTCATCAAACGAGAAGGGAAGTTCATCCCAAACAAATTCCTCAAACCTCTATGCAAATCCTGAAGAAGGAATATTTGTTCGAAAGGCACAATATGAGGAACCACTTTCTCCTAATAAAAGAAGTTTGATTATTAGGAAAAGTCAGGAGAAAATAAAGAAATCGCAATCAAAAGAAAATAGAGTTAATCCGAAAACCCAAGAACTAGGCAATAACCCACCATGGGAAGACAAGTTAGATGAAAAATGGGCAGATCTCTATATGCTAGCCACTGTAGCAGTAAATGCAAATCTGTAAATACTCTGACTCAAGTTTTAGCAACCTTATCACCTACAAGCCAGAAATATTATTCAGTAAAATAAATAAGTTACAGTAAACCCTGGTGGTTTTAATTTTTAGTTATCTTTGTGTTAAATTAGTCACACGGTATGAAATAATATTTAAAGGTTATTTATGTAATTTTGTTATAAAATTTTAACTTAGCAATTTTTGTATATTTTGCATATATGCTAAACAACATGAATGACTTGTCTGAAGCCCTTCAGAATTTAAATCTCTATCCGGTGAAAATAGAGGTTTCGAGAGATTTTAATAGGTACATACCCGATATAGAAGAACCTATGGAATTCAACGCTCCACCTCCAGAGAAACCCAAGCCTAAGAAAAGGAGAAGATTCGTGGGATGGAGGCGTGTGCGCAGAAGGAAACCCGCCACTAGGAAGATTCCCAAAATAGAAAATCCCTTAGACAAAGGGAAGGGGATTGAAGTTAAAGAAGTTTCTAGGCAAATGGAAATGCAGTTTGGGGAATATTCTAGGCAGATGGAAATGGAGTTTGGGGAAGGTTCTAGACAAACCAAGATGGAAATTGGGGAAAGCTCTAGACAAATTGAGGAGTTACCATTTCAGGAGGAACTGGATCGTGCATTGGCGAGCTGTGATGTCGTCAGGCCTATTAATAATAATCTCTACCCTTATCCTGCTGAAACTCAATTACCAATGAACTTGGAACTAGCAATCTCGGAACCTATAATCCACACCCAACCTTTAGGAATGGATGAATGGTGGACCAATGATTGGCAGTTCCAAAACCTGTTCAACATTCCTTATTCCTTTCTCCCTCAGTTCAAACCGGAACCTATACCAAACCCACCAATGAGCAATGAAAATTTAGCTGAACTCCGCCACTTCGGTGAGGAGCTGGTAGATGCAGGAAATAGGATCAGGGAAGTAGGAGAACAGATCTCCTGGAAATACGACGAGAGGGAACCTCGTTATTAAAATATCAACTGACAAGGGATAATGGGGTTGTGAAACTGTGGTTGTATAATAAATAGAAAAATTTAATCTTGTAAAATAACTACAAATAAAACTTTGTAAGATAATGGTGTGTATTGATGCATACTATAAAATATAAAAATGGGAATCGAGAAATCAATAGCTTTGGCTATATGTGTGTATTTGAAATTTGTATGATTGTTTTGTGTAGAATTGTTATTTATTTGATACTAATAAATTATATATATTAATTATCAGATGGAAAATGCTAATAATGAACCAGTAAACGAGGTTAATCAATCTGGGTAACATCTGGAGGATCAATTTATGACTAGGCAGGATATAGAAAATATTGTTGCTTAAGGAATAGCCAATGCTATTCCAGCAATACTGGCTGCTGCCCAAAAACTTGCTGAACCTCAACAAATCATTCCTAGCAAACGTATTTCTGAAGATAACTTCAGTAATAGTGTAAACGGAGGCGGTAATCATACCAATCATGATAATGATTCACGGCAAGCTCCACTCCCTAAGAAAATGAAAGCTGTAACGCCTGGTTGCACTTACAAAGAATTTCTTGCTTGTAAACCCGCTGAATTTGCAGGCAATGAAGGAGCAACTGCGACACTGCGTTGGTTAGAGAAAACCGAGGCAGTGATTACAATAAGTAAATGTTCCAAGGACGATAAGGTCATGTACGCGTCTAATCTTTTCAAAGAAGGGGCGCTAGAATGGTGGAATACAGTACTTCAAGCCAAAGGAAGAAATAGGGACTATTCCATAAACTGGGAAGAATTTAAGAGTCTTGTAGAAAGAAAATTTTGTCCCGAGTATGAAAAAGATCAAATGGCGAATAAGTTTCTAAACCATCGAATGATGGATGTAGATTGTCGTGGGTATACTTCGACATTCTTTGAATATGCTAGAGTAGTACCAACACTGGCTTCGCCAGAACCGGTACTCATTTCTCGCTATATTTGGGGATTGATTAGCGAAATCCGTAATATCGTTAAAGCTGTGAGACCTCGTACTATTGACGATGCGGTAGAATTAGCTATCACCCTAACTGACGAGCTGGTACGCACAAGAGATGAAAACAGGAAAAAGGAACTGGCTCATAAAATTACCCAAGGAATTCGTATGGGTAATAATAGCAGCTTCAAGAGAAGAGGAACGGGGCAATCTTCAACTCCGCCATTCTGCAGGAATTGCAGAAAGAAACATTTTGGAAGATGCAATGTAACCTGCAACTTTTGCAAAGCTGTAGGACATCGTGAAGAAGACTGCAGAAAGAAAACAACGATCTGCTATAACTGTGGAGAAAAGGGACATTTTAAACCAGAATGCCCTAAATTGGTCAAACCAGCAGACAATAAAGCCAAACCAGCCAACGGAGCTACCAAGAAGAATGTTCAAGCCTTCCAGTTGACTACTCAGGAAGCTGAGTTAATCCCTGATGTGATAGCTGGTACGTTCTTAGTTCACAACGTTTACGCAAAAGTATTATTTGACTCTGGTGCAAACCAAAGTTTTATCAATACTTCATTCTGCCAAGCTCTTAATTTACCTTTGACCAACCTTAGGCAAATTTTTACAGTCGAAACAGCAGATGGAAATTCTGTTAAAATAAATAAGGTTATGCAAGAAGGAAAGATAGAACTTTTAGGTCATAAATTTTCTGCAAACCTATTACCAATGAATTTAGTTGGATTTGATGTTGTGTTAGGAATGGATTGGTTAGTAGCCAACCATGCTCGAATTCTTTGTGATAAGAATTCCATAGAAATTCATACACCCACAGGAGAAACAATCATGATTACAGGAGATAAACCAAGTAAACCCATGAAGTTCATATCAGTAATGAAAGTTGCTAGTAATGAACGAAAGCAAGGAATAGTATATATGATTTCAGTAATCATTAGTACTAAGGGTAAAGAACTTAAGGAAATTCCTGTAGTCTCAGAATACCCAGATGTATTCCCAGAAGAGATACCAGGATTACCACCAGATAGGGAAGTAGAATTTAGAATTCATCTAATTTCAGGAACTACACCAATAGCCAAGGCACCTTATCGGTTAGCACCCACAAAAATGTTAGAACTGAAAAAGCAATTAGATGAATTATTAAGTAAAGGTTTCATACAACCTAGTTCATCCTCGTGGGGAGCACCAGTGTTGTTTGTAAAGAAAAAGGATGGTTCGATGAGAATGTGTATTGATTATAGAGAATTGAATAAGGTTACAATTAAGAATCGATACCCATTGCCTAGGATTGATGATCTTTTCGATCCACTTCAAGGAGCTAGATACTTTTCTAAGATCGATTTACGCTCCGGATATCATCAGTTGAAGGTACAAGAAGAAGACATACGTAAAACTGCTTTTAGAACTAGGTATGGTCATTATGAGTTTACAGTCACGCCCTTCGGATTAACGAATGCACCTGCAGCATTCATGGACATGATGAATAGGATCTGTAAATCGTACTTGGATAAATTTGTAATTGTTTTTATCGACGATATACTTATTTATTCCAAAAGTCAGGACGAACATTGTCAGCACTTGCATGCACTCTTAACTTTGTTAAGAAAAGAAAAGCTTTACGCTAAATTCTCGAAGTGTGAATTTTGGCTACAAGAAGTGCAATTCCTGGGTCACATGGTGAATCACGAAGGTATTCATGTAGATCCTAGTAAGATAGAGGCAATTACCAAATGGAAGGTTCCGTAATCCGCAACGGAAATTAGAAGTTTTATAGGTTTAGCTGGATACTATAGACGGTTTATTAAGGATTTTTCCAAGATAGCGGTACCATTAACTAAGCTAACCTGTAAAGCAGTTAAGTTTGAATGGAGACCTAAGCAAGAAGAAGCTTTTAGGATTCTAAAGCAAAAGTTAACAAATGCTCCAATCCTAGCTTTACCAGAAGGGACTGAAGATTTTGAAGTTTACTGTGATGCTTCAAAACTAGGATTAGGATGTGTGCTAATGCAACGCAAGAAGGTAATTGCGTATGCTTCAAGACAATTGAAAAAGCACGAAGAAAACTATACGATTCATGACTTAGAATTAGGAGCAATAATTTTTGCCCTTAAGATCTGGAGACATTATCTGTACGGAAATAAATTTATTGTCTATACGGATCACAAAAGTTTAAGATATATATTTGGGCAAAAAGAGTTAAACATGAGGCAAAGAAGATGGATGGAAATCCTAAGTGACTACGACTGTGATATTCAGTATCACGAAGGAAAGGCAAATATAGTTGCAGATGCCTTAAATCGTAAATATTATGAAAAGCAAAAGCGAGTTCGTGCTCTCAGATTAAATCTACAATTAGATTTGATGGAACAATTGAAGAATGTTCAAGCTACAGCAAGCAAGGATGATGCTGAAGGAATGAAAGGACGAATAAAAGAATTAGAACAAGGAGCTGATGGAATTTGGAGATTCCACAAACGCAGAATTTGGGTACCTAAGCAGGGAGAATTAAGAAATAAAATATTAGAAGAAGCTCATATATCTAGGTATACCATGCATCCTGGTAACAGGAAAATGTACCAAGATTTAAGAAATAACTTTTGGTGGATAGGAATGAAAAAGGACATAGCTCGATATGTTTCTAAGTGTCTTACTTGTTCACAAGTAAAGGCCGAACACCAGAAACCTTCAGGTCTACTACAACAACTAGAGATGCCTGTATGGAAATGGGAACTCATAACAATGGATTTTGTTACTAAGTTACCCAAAACCAGAAAAGGTAATGATGCGATTTGGGTAATTGTGGATCGATTAACCAAATCAGCTCATTTTCTACCTATGAAAGAAACCTTTAGCATGGAAAAGTTGGCAAAGTTGTATGTAGATGAAGTAGTATCCTTACATGGAGTTCCACTCTCCATTGTTTCGGATAGGGATAGTCGTTTCACTTCCCATTTTTGGACTAGTTTCCAAGAAGCGATGGGAACTCGACTAAATTTAAGCACTGCATATCATCCTCAGACAGACGGACAAAGTGAAAGGACAATCCAAACTCTGGAAGACATGCTCAGAGCATGTGTGATAGATTTTGGTGGAAATTGGGACGACCACTTACCTTTGATTGAATTCTCCTATAACAATAGTTATCATTCAAGCATTGAAACTGCCCCATTTGAAGCACTGTATGGACGAAAGTGTAGAACTCCAGTTTGTTGGGCAGAAATAGGAGAAAGTCAATTGTCAGGTCCTGAAATAGTGCAAGAAACGACCGACAAAATTTCTCAAATCAAGGAAAGACTAAAGACTGCTCGAGATCGTCAAAAGAGTTATGCTGATAATCGACGCAAGCCACTGGAATTTCAAGTCGGAGATGAAGTACTTTTAAAAGTTTCTCCTTGGATAGGAGTAGTTCGATTTGGTAAGAAAGGAAAACTGAGTCCAAGGTACGTAGGACCATTTCCAGTAATACAACGTATAGGACCAGTTGCTTATCGCTTACAACTACCAGAAGAACTAGCTGGAGTACATGATGTATTTCATGTATCCAATCTCAAGAAATGCCTATCAGACGAATCTTTGGTAGTACCTCTCCAAGATATAGAGGTAAACAAAAAGTTAAAGTTTGTTGAGAAGCCACTACAAATAGAAGACCGAAAGATCAAGTTTCTCAAACACAAATGACTAGTGCTGGTCAAAGTCAAGTGGGATTCGAAACGAGGACCCGAATACACTTGGGAGCTGGAATCAGAGATGAAGCGAAAGTATCCTCACTTATTCAAATAAATCTCGAGGACGAGATTTTAAATAAGGTGGGGAGGATGTAAGGACTCTCAAAATTGTCCTAAGAATATCCGTAATTATAAACCCGGACACCTGAAACCCTAAACCATATTAAAAATCAAGAAAAAAAAACAAAATTCTGGGTCTCAGGCGAGCCGCGTAAAAGACAAGCTATGTCTTACGCGGGCCGCGTCAAACATGTGTTGACCGGATAAATATTCCGGATCCACGTGGTGTCCAGCTGGCTAACCTACTGATGACCAATCAAGCCTATTCGTAGATTAGGCGGCCTCGCGGGCCGCGTAAAGTTTATGTTGTGGTTTACGCGGGCCGTGTGAACCCTAAAAATCAGCTATAAATAGCTTGTTGCATGCACTGTTCTCTGGTGTCGAAACAAACTTTCAAAAACGAAAGTATATCACTATGAAGTCGAAATTTCATATATAATTAGCGAGGCGCTGCTCCGATACCGGGTATTAACTCGATCGCTGCTACGATTCAATGTCCAATCGATTAAACTATCCAATGGATGTTTAAGTGCTGCCCACATTAGGGTTTATGCTTTGTCATTCGTCGTTAATTCGATGGATGTTTAAGTATCACACTTTGTCATTTGTTGTGAGGGTTTTAATCTCGTGAGGTATCGTAAATGCTGTATTAGTTACTAACCGAGTTCGTGTGCATGTTATTAAATCTAGGTTAAAAGGCTAATCAGTAGGCTAAGCTCTGCTCATATAAATCTGCAAAGTGAGTCATTCTCTTTTTATCAAAAGTACTTTATAAATTCTTAAATGTTTTTCAAAGTTATAATTACAGGGATTAAGTCTTTGTAATCTCCATATTACAACCGGTATGTGGGGTTTTGTATACATTACTTGATAATCGTCACCATTGGACAACGGGTTAGCCAATGGGTGATATGACCATAGTCACAGAAGCGAGTCGAGTGACAAATACCGTTGGGTAATTGGTTGATATATAAACATTGTAATCGCTCTTAATACTGTAAATTATAACAACGTGTCATTTTAGTAAAAAGAATGATTCACCAGTATTTTCCCGCTGACAAAACCTTTTTCAAACATGTTTCAGGTGATCTGTTGTGATCCAGGAAAAGTGCCGCGAAGCACTACAAGCTTAAGGAAGTGGCTCAATATAAAATAAAGAAACTTGTTTTGAAAAATAAAGATTTCTCAGTGAAATCACATGATTGTAAATTACCGGGGTTTTATCCCGAATTGTGAAATAAAATAAATGGGGAAATTTCAGTTTTAAAAAGATCCTGAAGAAATCTTCCGCTGTTAACTCAATTAAATAAATACCACGGGATTTTCTGTCCCGCGGCTCTTGAAACAGGTCAAACCGGGTCGGGGGCCGTGACAATAGTGCATCAGGATGTTACCAATATCCTGATCCGGTGTCCTGATCACAACAAAAAAGGAACATAGTCAGAATATTATTCAGGATATATAAGCGGAAATTCACCCCTAACAATTGTCCCCAAAATATATCTGTTGGTATACCAATTCCAACGGATATATTTTAAAGTCTTATCTCGCGAACCGAGACAATTAAATTGATGTGACGATTGGGGTAACATCGTTTAACTTCCAACGCATTTTTCACTCGATGGCTATCCATTTAGCCCCTATATCTTCTCTCTTCCTTGTTGATAAACGATCATCTTTCCTAGAATTCTCAGGTACTTCCTTCTCCTTATCTCTTAGAATTTCTTCGCCCAAATTTTCTGATGGCTACTAGAACGCGCTCTCATTCCGGCGAGTCTTCTTCGTCATTTGTTAACCAGAACCTGCTCAAGAACCCCGAGAAGGAGGTGTGCTCCTTCGATAACGCCTATATCAACGCGTTAAGAACTTCCGGTGCCTTCTCCGACACAGCGATTATCCGTCCATTCGATCGGAGCATCCGTTCTGACGTACTTCCGAGGAGTGGATCTGCTTCTCGTCGTACCCATTTTCTCTTGGTCTACGATATCCCTTCCCGGAATTTATCACGGAGTTTTTTCCGAATTACCGGCCTCTGTTTTTCTCAAACAATGCCTATGGTCTGGAGAGTACTTATCATGCTTAACCAGATCAAAACCCTTCATGTCCCCAATCTTTGCATCGAAGACCTTCCACTTGCTTACCGTCTCCGATCCCACGACAATAGTCGTTTCCTGCTTTTCTCAACCTCTAGCAACCCCCTCATCCTCAAAGCTTCAAAAAATGAGGATGGGTGGCAACGAAAATTTTTCTTTGTTAGACGGGATTCCATTCCCTAGGGCAAAAGCCTTCCGGTGAAATGGTTGACCTCTGGTAGGGTTTAGGGCTTTTAGATATCCCCAAACATATCCTGATGATGTATCCTGTACTAATATCCTGATGTCTTTTATGCAGCAAACTTCAAAGAGTTAGCTCCTCCCACTGTAGAATCCCAAAAACGAATCAACAGGATCTACCAGTTGCCTGATTGTGACAGATCCTTTAAACAACATCTTCCAAGTTCAAGCCAATACTCTTCATCAGATATGTCTGGAAAGAATCACATAATCTTTGCATATTATTAATTAATAAAATAAGGGACAAGAGTAAAGATTTAGATATCTTCCCCGTTTGCAGCACCAGCCAAAGTTCTAGAAGTCTTTGACCTTGATGAACTGGACAATTACCCTATTCCTGTCCAGGTGAAGAAGGAACCCAACAAATCTGCTTCCACTTCTAAGCCTGCATCCAGTTCTAAACCGGCAGTTGTTCCTAAACCCTTTCATGCTACCAAGCCACATGCCTCAAGTTCTCGCAAAAGAAAGGAGACCGATTCTCCAGCCTCATCCGAGACCTTCCCCTTTGAAAACCACGGGTTTCTTGACTCCAGCAGCTTTATGACCGGCTTCCTTAACCAGGTTCATATCCTTATCCTATATTCTGCACCATATACTGGTTATATATATGTTAATATGTGTTAATACATGTTTCTTTGTTTTGTAGGGCCTCGAGCGTCTCATGCACTTATATGAATAAGCTTGTGGGCTCAACAAAATGCTAGAGGTCAAGCTCAAGAAAGCTGAAGTCACCATTGCTGATCAAAGGATGATTGCCGCCGCCAAGTCTCAGCATTACGAAGACAAATTCAAGGAGATGACCCAGGAGCATCAAGCTGCCATTCACAAGGCCAACGAAGACGCCCAAGCCAAGCTAGATGTTGCCCATCTTCAATACCAGCAGGATATGAATTCTTACCGGGATGGCCTCAAAGGATCCGTTGTAATTTCCCTTCTCTAAGCCAGGTTAAGGACGGCCTATGAGGCCAAAGCCTTGGGCTTTGAATGCCCCTCCTGGAATGTCAACGCTTGGGAAGCGAAATTAAAAGATCTCGGAGGCCGTCCCGTGGAACATCCTGCGAAGCCCACTGGTGAGGAGCCTTCCAAGGCGGCAGAAGAGGCGGGTGATGCTGGTGGTGATGCCGAGAAGAATCCTGCGGGCGATGCTGATGCGGATGCTGGAGAGAATGTTGCTGGTGAAAAAGGTGTTGCTCCTTGAAAGCAGCGAAGTGGGCAATGATGGATGTTCGTGCCTAGGCCGGAGCCCACTTTTTTAAGTTTGTTGGTTGTTGAACAATTTCTATTTCCTTTCTTTAGACAATATGGTGACCAAAGGTGGAGGGATCCTGAGTTTCAGGATGAAGCCCTTGGTCATCAGTTAGTATCGTTTATTTTGAACAATATAACAGTTGGAGGTGGATGGGTCTCGGTTTGAGATGAAACATTCAACTGTTAAGTAAATATGGTAGAAAACCAACTGTGCTTTTGGTGGATGGGTCTCAGTTTGAGATGAAACCAAAAGCACAAACTTTTGCTATGTTAATAATATAACTTTTTTATGACCTTATCTATCATTGTCCTTTTTCAATTCTTGTTATGCATTGCTTAGTTTGAATACGATTTCAACGCTCCAAACTTAGTGTAATATTTCAAATGTCCTAACCAAATATCATGAAAATATTTTGATCAGGATACTCGCAAATATCTTATTAAGACTTTTGTCAAATAGGGTTTTTACAACTCAAACCATTTAGATAAAGTTTTCAAAGAAAAAGGATAGTTCACTTTTATTTTATAAAGCTTGTCGTTTGATTTAAACATAATTTCAATTTTCACTCTAAGTGTCATATCTCAAACATTCCAACCGAATATCCTGAAGTATATCCTGAGAACATATCCTGATCAGGTACATGCAATTTAAAAAATTTAGACGATTTAGACAAGGTTAAAAGGAAAAAGGAAAGATCATACCAGAAATAGAGTACAACCCTATTCTTAAACTTTAATCCCTTTACAACCTTTCCACCGAAGATGTCCCCAGTCTGGGATGCCTTGTGAACTAGGCCCAAGCTTGATCTTTTGAGCTTTTCACTATGCCTTAATAGGAATGTCCCCTGTGTACAATATCTTTGAACACTTAGTAATTTTCTGGACATTAATTGCAACAGTTTGTATAACTTTCGTATCACAGGGGATAAACCCTAAAGTATCCTGGAGATAAATCTTTAAAATTCTGGGGATAAACCCATAGGTATTCTGGGGATAAACCCTTGAGTATCCTGGGGAAAATCCCAATTTTTCGTGCGCTACAGGCGGGAGTGTATAAACTCCAAGACTTAGAAAGGTGAAAACCTTTAAACCTTAGAGAGTATGAAAATACCTTTTCGCGAGAGAGGGTGATCAATCCTCTTATACCTTTAGGATCCAGGATATAGCCAACAATAACAAAATTGTCAGCCACTTTTACATGGACTGGTCCCGCTATCTTGAACTATTCCTGGATAACTTGCGCTCCAGGCGGGGTGTTTAAACCCAATTCGAGAGAAAGGTGAATACCTTTAAACCGTGAAGGGATCAGGATCCCTTAAACGTGAGAGAGGGGCCAATCCTCTAATCTTCCGAATTATCATGAGTGTATATCCCGGAGTCATATCCCGAAGCATATTTTGCAAAACAACCCTATACTAAGGTGGGTGTTAGCCTGGCTAACACCCCTCCGATGCTTAAGTCAGTATTGGGTTTCAAAAAATAAATTAAATCAAACATATTTAAAAGAGATAGAATTCATACCATTCTGAGTTAGAAATTAAATTCTAAACTCGCTTGAAATAAAACTTAAGGTGTATAGCATTCCAGGATCTTGGTAGCATATTCCCTTCCATATTCTTAAGCCGGTATGCTCCTTTCCCAGATTCTGATTCAATCTCATAGGGTCCTTCCCATTTCGGAGCTAATTTTCCATCAGCAGGATTGGTAGTGTTCTGAAAAGCTTTTCTTAACACCCAATTTCCAACTTGAAACCTTCTAGTCCTTATATTCTTGTTATATGCTCTGGATATCCTCTGTTGATATGCTGCCATCCTTAGCTTTGCCGCATCTCTTGTCTCATCAATAGTATCCAATTCTTAGCATAGGGCTTCAGCCTTCTGCTCAGGATCCCGAAGGTTAGATCTTGTTGTAGGTATTACCATCTCTGTCGGGATTACTGCCTCTGCTCCAAATACTAAGGAAAATGGGGTCCGCCCAGTTGCACTTTTTACTGTCGTTCTATCAGCCCACAAAACAAAGGGTAATTCTTCTGCCCATCTTCCTTTCTTAGCTCCAAGTCTTTTCTTCAAATTGTTGACAATTATCTTGTTCGAGGATTCTGCTTGTCCATTCGCTTGAGGATGTACTGGAGTAGATGTGATCATTTTGATTCCCCAACTCTTACAAAAATCAGTTGTCTTCTTGCTTATAAACTGAGAACCATTGTCACAAATTATCTCAGCTGGTACCCCCAAACCTAGTCAGGATATTCCTCTTTATGAAGGATACTACTTCTTGGTCTCTGACTTGAACAAATGCTTCAGCTTCAACCCATTTAGAGAAATAATCAGTCATGGTCAGCATAAAGACTTTTCCTCCTGGAGCTTTTGGCAATTTTCCCACTATGTCCATCCCCCACTTCATGAATGGCCCAAGGGGAAGCAATAGGGTACAATGGTTCAACAGGCTGATGTAATATATTACTGTGCCTTTGACATGCATCACATCTTCGAGCATATTCTGCTGCATCTTTCCCCATTGTCGGCCAATAGTATCCGGTTCTTAATACCTTTGAGAATAACGATCTGCCCCCAGTATGGTTACCACAATCCCCTTCGTGTATATCCAGAAGCACTTCCTTGGTTTCGGGATCCTCCAAGCACCTCAGGTATGGTCCTACAAGAGATTTCTTATACAAAACATCATTTATAATAGTGAATCGTGATACCTTCATCCTAAAGGCCTTGGGATTCTCATCATTTGGGATGTTTCCTTCCTTGAGATATCTCATGATTGGAGCCGTCCAGGACTTAGGATCCTCCTCGGGATACTCATCATCAGGATCCTGGATACTTACTACTTCCTTATCCTGAGATTTGGGAAGATCTATCGCAGGATACAGGATATGTAGTATTGGTATCTGGGTTCCCTCTGGTATCCTGACTGATGATCCTAGATTTGCCAAGGCATCTGCTTCAGCATTATCCTCTCTTGGTACCTGTTCAAGTGTAAAAACATCGAAATATCCTACTATTTTTTTGAGAATTTTGAGATATTCGATTAACTTCTCTCCTTTAACTGCATAGGATCCATTAAAATGATTAGTAATTAACAAGGAATCAACAAGTACTTGTAAGCTTTTAATATTCATACTCCTGGCCAATTCTAATCCTGCTATCAAAGCTTCATATTCTGCTTCATTATTAGTGGCAGGAAATTCACACATAATAGCCTGGGGTAATATGTCCCCTGTGTCGATTTTAGTAGTATACCCAATCCTACACCTCTAACATTAGATGCACCCATCAGTATATAATGTCCAGGATTCTAAGTTCTCTCCGAGCTGTTGTACTTTTAGGTCTACTTCATTTTGAATATCACTACTGAAATCAACCACAAAGTCAGCTAGAGCCTGAGACTTTATGGCATTCCTAGGTTCATATACTAGATCAAAGGCACTTAACTTTACTGACCACTTAGCCATTCTACCTGACATCTCAGGTTTCCTAAGCATATTTTTAACAGGATAATTAGTTTTAACATGAATCCTATGTATCTCAAAGTAATGTCTAAGTTTCGTTGATGCCATAACTAGGGCCAATATCAATCTTTCTAAATGAGAATATCTAGTTTCAGCATCTAATAAACTTTTGCTAACATAATAAACAGGATACTTCTGACCTTCGTGATCCTTTACCAAGACAGCACTTACTGCGTTCCCTTATACTGCAAGATATAGGGATAATGGTTCACCGTACTCGGGCTTCATCAATAGTGGTGCAGTTGAAATATACTGCTTTAATTCCTGCAAGGCTGCTTCATGCTTCTCTTCCCATTCGAATTTCTTATTCTTTTTCAGGATATCGTAGAATTCCTTGCATTTTTCCGAGGATCTTGATATAAACATGTTTAATGCTGCTACTCGCCCTGTTAATCTTTGTACACTTTCATGTTCGAAGGTGACTTGATATCCAAGATAGCTTTGATCTGTTCCGGGCTTGCTTCGATCCCCCTTTTATTCACCATGTATCCCAAAAACTTTCCTGCCCCCACTCCGAAATGGCATTTGGCAGGATTCGGCTTCATATTGTACTTGTCCAGGATATCGAATGCTCCTTCAATATCCCGGAGATGATCCTCAGCTTTCTTGGACTTTACCACCATATCATCAATGTATACCTTCATGGTGTCCCCCAGTTTGTCTTTAAACATCATGTTCACCAATCTCTGGTATGTTGCACCTGCATTTTTCAAACCAAAAGGCATAGCAGTATAACAATAAATACATGTTGGTGTCATGAAAGCGGTATCCTCCTGATCCGAAGGTTCCATTTGTATTTACTGGAATCCTGAGGATGCATCCATGAAGGTTAACATTTCATGACTGGCAGTAGCATCCACCATTGAGTCGATATGAGGTAGAGGGAATGGATCTTTAGGACATGCTTTATTCAAGTCTGTGTAATCTACACAAACTCTCCATTTCCCATTTTTCTTTTGAACCACAACTACATTTGCTAGCCATTTGGGAAATTTAACTTCCCTAATCATCTTGCTCTTCAACAATCTTTCAACCTCTTCCTGAATTATTGCATTCCGTTCAGGAGCAAGCTTCCTTCGTTTCTGCTGGACAAGCTTGAAAGACCTATCTATTCCGAGTTTGTGAGTTATGATATCCTTGGAAATACATGCCATATCCTCATGTTTCCATGCGAATGTTGACATCCTGCATTTTAAAAAGTTAGTCAATTGATTTTCAATATCCTGAGGGATATTGGTTCCTACGAGCACCGAGATATCTGGATTATCCTGATCTAGGACAATTTTCTTAACATCCTGCTCTGAAGCCTCCACGATATCCTGGGCTCGCATCTTTAATTGCTATGCTGCGTTGGGCTTTGTTGAAGATTTCATCGAAGAAGAATAACACTCCTTCGCTTCTTGTTGATCACTTTCCACTTTGACAACCCCAAGGGGTAGGTATCTTGATGCACTGGTGATAGGTAGATGGCACAACTTTCATATCATGGATCCAAGGCCTACCCAATATACTATTGTAGCAGGATAAGGAATCCATGACACAGAAGCGTTGCATCGAGTTGACCCCTTCAACATATACTGGCAGCTTTATTTCTCCCACGGTATTCCTGGCTTCTCCACTGAACCTAACAAGCACAGTAGATTTCGAAGTAATTTCCATCGGGGATACATTCATCCTTTTCAGTGTTTCCAGCTGAATTATGTTGATGGAGCTACCATTATCTACCAGTATCCTGTGCACAAAATGATTAGCAACATATAAAGTTATTACCAAAGCATCATGGTGAGGATCCTGGACAGTATCCCTGTCATCACTGTCGAACGTGATCACTTTATCAGTTGTGAGGGTTGACATCCCGGTTGGCTTATCTCCCCTTTCTGCCTTAGCCTCCTTTGTATGTCTTTTTGCTGCAGAATAAGAGGTCCCACAGATATCGGATCCTCCTGAAATAAAGTTAATTATCTTGGCATCCGCAGGAGGTGATGCTGCTCGTTCAGGATCCTTCTCAGTATCCTGACCCTTATTCTTCTTTCTTCCCAGGAGTTCTTTCAGATATCCTTTGCTCAGCAGATAGCTTATTTCTTTCCTCAGGGCAATGCAATCTTCTGTAACATGTTCAAAATCGTCATGGAAGGCACACCACTTGGATTTATCCTTCCAATCAGCTTTCTGTTGGTTCTTCATAGGCCACCTTGCTTTGTCTCCTAAACCCTGCATAGCATACATCAGTTCAGGTATATTAACAGAAAAAAAATATTCTGATAACTCAGGATACTCCTCAGGATCCTCGTCTTCAACAGCATTCACTTTCTTGCTGTCATTTCTGCCATATGGCTTAGAGCGGTATGGCTTGTACGAGGATTCTGATTTCCTGTTGGTTGATTCGTAGGATGAAGATGAATTCATCCTCTCTTGCATCTTCTTGTCATCTTCCAGCCGAATATATCTTAAAGCCCTGTTCCGAGCTTCATCCAGGTTCCTGCAGGGATTCATTACAAGATCCTGGTAAAATTGGGAATCCTTTTGCAAACCCATTTTGAATGCTTGCACAGCTGTTGCAACTTCAAGGTGTGGGATGTCCAGAGATTCCCTGCTAAACTTGTTCACATAATCTCTCAAGGATTCCTGAGGTCCTTGAGTTATCCTGTAGAGAACACTGGTTAGCTTTTCGAAATTCGACTGCAAGAAAATTGACTATTAAATAAATTGACTAAATGAGCAAATGATGTGATTGAATGAGGAGGAACATTTAAGAGCCATTTTAAGGCCGATCCTGTTAAGGTAGAACCAAAACCCTTGCAGAGGCTTGCTTCCTTAAGATCTGGGGGAATAGGATTAATTTCCATCTTTTCCCTATATTGACCGATATGCTCTTCGGGATCCGTAGTTCCGTCGTAGAGCTTCATGCTGGGGGTTTGAAATATTTTTGGGATTTTAGCATCACAAATAGGATACACAAATCGGGATATCATGTGGCTGTCTTGGGACACTTCTGGAATTGGATGGACCACCCCAGGTACACTGGATATCATGTCCTTCAATTTCTGAAGCTCCCAAGAAAATGCTGATGTCATACCTGCATCCTGCAAAGATCCAATACCATTAGTAGCAAGAGTATTATTATTATTAGACACGTTACCAGTCTGAGGATTCTGGCCATATCCTAAAGCATATCCTGAACTTCTCACAGTTGACACCCTAACTGAAGAGGGTATCTCAGGAGTATGATTCTGGGAATGACTAGGCACAATATTCCCCCTGTTATCCTCGGTGTACACTGCTGAACTGAAGTTCAAAGCTCTTGGCTGCAGGGGAGTGACAATATCCTCAGCAGGTCTACTCGGACCAGACTTCAAGAGCTGTATTTCTCTTATCAGCATTTGATTTGTTTCCTGCTGCTGCTTCATCTGATCCTTTATACTACCAAATAAAGTCAGAATTTCATCATTAGAGGCCAAAACAGGAGAAGATCCCTGAATATTCCGAGTGTGGATAATATCCTGAGGCAGTGAAGAAGCTTGCATCCTTGGAGGAGGTGGTGGAAGCACCGAACAAATCATTGCAGATGTTGTAGCAGACACGGTAGAAGAGCTCATGTTTGATCTTGAAGCCATTGAAAATAGTGTAGCAAAAATTTTTGAAAATAGAAAACCAAGTAATGATTTTGCAAAAGCTTTTAGTAGAAATAGCACCACTTGCACCACGGTGGGCACCAAATTGTTTTGGTCAAAAATTACCGAAGCAATTAAGTGATCAAATTAGTTAAGTGAGGTAGTGTACTGTCACACCCTGATATTTCCACGTATTACCGGTGGGCCCGGTGGGGAGTATCGTGACGTAGTTGATATCATTATAGACAATTTATCACAGTTTATATACACAGCGGAAGTCGAAAGATAAAATCATTACAAACCGAAAAAAAATAATATCAAGTGTATTACAAAATGGTCGTAAGGATCCACAGGCGGATCAAAGTTCAAAAGATCATTGTTCAACAGATTTAATAACATCTAAGCTTGCAAGACTCTTTATTGATGCAAGGAGTAGCCAGCCTATTCCGTTTAGTACCTGCACTTAGCCTTTTTGGAAAATACGTCAGTTTACACTGGTAAATACAATTAACCGACTCATTTTGAAAATTTTTAAGAAAATTGATTTGAATGCACATGGCACAAAATAATCTTTTATAACTTGGGATAATTATTTATATATAAACTTGTAAAAGATTTACATGTTCGTTGTACGTTCAGTAGCCCGGGCTGAATATCGGGTTAAAGATTAATAGACACACCACATGATATAATCCCGCGTCAAGTTATTCTCGAACAACGGTTATACCTTTTTATTTATATGCACTGGCAGGTGTATGCCTACACCTCGTGCTTAGGTCGTGGCCATTTCAATGAATGATGCCAAGGATATCCGGGACATGGTCATTAACCCCCCAAAGGATTTAAGCAAACATAACAATTTAAACGGGTCATCTCAATAAATTAACCTTTATATGATTAAAAATTCAATGCTCGACCAAGCGGTATTTTATATACCGTACCCCAAGCCCGTATAAGGGAAAATAAGTTAAAAGTATTTACCTGAGCAAGTATATATCACAATCAGCGAGTACAAGTATCTTTTACTGGTCTCCTAATCTGGAACGAAGGTTTTAATAACCTATTAGATTCCTAACGGGTCTTCATTAAGTCTAAACTTAGACCGGTTAGTTTTAAAGGAAGATATACGGTTCAAAACGTACGATTAAGCGATGACCGGATTAGATTGTGGTTTAGACCCGACAAGTTTGTATACTTGTATAATATGGGTAAACTAAACACATTCTGGATTTTGAGATAAAAACGATAAGGTTTGACTCGTTTCGGCTAATTTATGCAAACTAGTTACATAAACCGCACCGAACGCGAAAAATGCGTAACGGGTAACCAAATGAGTCATGAACAGGTTTCCTAAGTTAATATGCCTTAAATATGTTATGATATCAGTAAGATACCTTCCATTATGCCCAAAATGGATTTAAACTCAAATTATGCCCCGTAGGGGTATTTTGGTCATTTTAAAGGTTATAAAAGAGTTTAAATACTAATCTGAGTTTCAGGTCTGATATAATCAGTAAAAATATTTATTTTTATAAGTCATAACAGTAGGGTATTGCATATATGTGAAATTTATCTTTTATAACCAAACTATGCACCGTAGGGCATTTTGGTAATTTCACATAAGCTTTAAAGGTCAAAATTAGAATTCTGAATTCAAAACTTTTGCTTACTGTTTAATTATAAAAATTTACTTAAAACATGTAAGGACCTTCAAAAATGTCCCAAAATGAACCGTAAGTAAAAACCCGGACCCCTGAAACTCTACTATGCATGAAAAACCAAGAAAACAAAGTTTATGAGTTTCAGGCGGGCCGCGTAAGGGTTAAGCTTAGCCTTACGCGGGCCGTGTCAAAGTTGGGTTGACCAGATAAGCACGCCGAGCCACACGTCGCACACGTGGCAGGCCTATGTGTGACACGCTAGCCCTAGTCTACGTCTATCTGGCCCTCGCGGGCCGCGTAAAGATCAAGGGTGGGCTCACGCGGGCCGCGTGAGACCCATATTTCAGCTATAAATAGATTTGGTCCTGAGCTATCACTCTGTGTCGAAATTTCAATCAAAATCACGAAGTATACTGTCCAAAAGTCGAAATTACAATTCACAGTAGTGCAACACTGCTACGATACCGGGTATTAACTCGATCGCTGCTACGATTCAATGTCCGATCGATTGAAACTATCCGATGGATGTTTAAGTGCTGCCCACATTAGGGCCATACTTTGTCATTAGTCGTGAATTCGACGGATGTTTAAGTATAGCACTTTGTCATTCGTTGTGAGGGTTTTAATCTCGTGAGTTATCGTAAATGCTGTATTAGTTACTGACCTAGTTCGTGTGCATTGTTATTTAAATTAGGTTACAAGGCTAATCAGTAGGCTAAATTATGCCCGTATAAATCTGCAATGTGAGTCATTCTCTTTTATCAAATGTATTTTATAATACTCCAATTATTTTCAAAAGTTATAATTACACGGATTAAGTCGTGGTTATCTTGAATCACTGGCTAGTGGGGTATTGTGCACATTACTAATTTCTCACGGTTAGGCTAATAAATCCTAACAGTGATAATCATCACTACTTGGGGAAAGACCCAATAGTGGTATGACCATCGTCACCAGGTGACACAACGCCAGATAAAAATAAGATAAAAGCCATTGTAATCGCTCTTATGCTGTAATTAATAACTATGTGTCATTTTATCAAATTGAGTGACTCACCAGTATTTCCTCGCTGACAAAATATTTTAAAACATGTTTCAGGCGACCTGCTGTGAATCAAGAAAAACGTGCTACGGAGCACTAACCAGCTTAAAGAGGTGGCTCAGTTAAAAGTAAATAAACATGTTTTATAAATCAGGGAATTTACTTGTGAAATTCCACTTTTGTAAATTACGGGGTTTATCCCGAATTATGGAATAAAATAATCAGGCATTTTCAAGTTTAAAAGATCCTGTTAAATCTTCCGCTGTCGCATCAATTAATAAATACCACGGGTTCCTGTCCCGCGGCTCCTGACCGGGTTAAACCGGGGCTGGGGCCGTGACAGGAAAAGGTGGTATCAGAGCCACTGATTTAAGCCTATTAAATATTTAAAATACTTAATTTTCCTGATTATCGTCTTGGGAATATGTGTTTTTAACTGACTAATTGTTAGTTACAGTATGGGTAAGCAAAGAATCTCGGATATCTATCTTAAACTAGATAGTGTACCAAAAGATAAGGGAAACTCATCCCAATCAAATTCCTCAAGATACTCAGCAGAAACTGAGGAAGGAATATTTGTTCGTAAGACACAATTTGAAAAACCACTTTCCCCTAATAAAAGAAGTTGGCTTATTAGAAGAAGTCAAGAGAAAATAAAGAAGTCACAACCAAAAGGAGTGATGAGTAATAAGGAAACTCAGGAAATAGGCAGTAACCCACCATGGGAAGATGAGTTAGATGTAGGGGTGTTCATCGAATCGAATATCGAATTTTTGAATTATTCGAATCGAATTGTTCGAATAATTTTTATTTTTCCTTGAATTCGTATTCGATTCGAATTCGATTAAAACCTATCGAATTCGATTCGAATTCGTATTCGAATAAAAAACCCAATTCATATTCGATTCGTATTCGATTAAAGTTTCGAATTCGAATCGAATTCGAATAAATTCGATTTAATTCTGATTCTTTAAAACATGTAAAAAAGTATCAAAATGAAACATAAACTTTAAAAGCAGCCATAAAGCAAGATATCACATTAAAAAGTTACAAATAAAGTACCACAAATCTAAAATTCAAAACGAGAAGTCGGGAATAATCACTCCACATTACAAGTTAATATTTTTATGGTTAGAAATCTATTGATAGATACTTAGGTTTTACTTATGGGTCATGTAGTGGGTTTGGTAATGGCCTAATGGGTAATTTTAATACTTGGAAAAAATTTTGAAAATAATTTACAGTATAGCTTAATAAAAGTTATATATGTATTATATATAAAAATTATAAATAAAAATCTATAATTTTTATTGGAATTTCGAATCGAATCGAATTTGAAATTATAAATTCGTATTCGATTCGTATTCGATTTACTTGACTCGAATTGAATCGAATTCGAATTCTTATAATCGAAACGAATTCTTGATAATCGAATCGAATTTAAACGAATTTCAAATTTTTCGAATTCGAAACGAATCCTGAACACCCCTAGTTAGATGAACAATGGGCAGATCTCTACATGTTAGCCACTGTAGCAGTAAATGCTAACTTTTGATTAAATCACCAAACCAGTACCATCACCTATGTTACCTACAAGCCAGGAACTTTAATCTAGTAAATAACCACTAGTATATTTCAAATTTTAGTTGTAATAAATATGTGTTGTTTCAATAAATGGTTTGTATAAATTAGATAATTATAATTAATATTTAAATTTTTTAATTGCTATTATGTAATTATGTGAAAATTCAAATTTCAAAATTTTAACCTAGAATTTTGTGTGTTTCTTCATATCTGCTAAACAGCATGAATGAACTATCTGACGCCCTTCAAAATCTCAATCTCTATTCTGTTAATGTGGAAGTTTCCAAAAACTTTACTGGGTATTGTGCCGATGTTGAGGAACCTATGGAATTTCAAGCTCAACCTCCGGAGAAACCCAAGCCAAAGAAAATAAGAAGAATTGTGGGCTGGAGGCGTGTGCGCAGGAGGAAACCAGTAACTAGGAAAGTTGCCAAGATAGAGGACCCAATGGATAAAGGAAAAGGAATAGAAATTGGAGAAAGCTCCAAGCAAGCCGAGGAAATGCTGTTACAGGAAGAACTAGATTACATACTAGCAAGTTGTGATATCCTTAAACCTGCTAATGAAAACCTTTTCACTTATCCTGCTGAAACCCAGCTTCCAGTAAACTTGGAACCAGCCATCCCAGATCCCCTTGTCAACACCCGACCTTTAGGAGAAATGGAAGAATGGTGGACCAACGATTGGCAATTCCAGAATCTTTTAAACAACCCTTATACTTTTCTCCCTCAGTTTGACCCAGAGCCTGCACCCAATCCACCGATGAGCAACGAGAATCTGGCTGAACTCCGCCATTTTGGCGAGGAGCTGATGGATGCAGGAAATCGAATCCGAGAGGTGGGAGAACAGATCTCCTGGAAGTACGACGAGAGAGAACGTCGTTACTGAAAATGCCAGCTGATGGGATAGCATTTGAGGGTGGAAGTATATGTTTAATAATAATAACTTAAAAATAACCAGTGTGTACGGATGCCTATTATAATATATATAAAATATCGAACGTCGAAAGATCGACAATTTTGGCTATATTTGTTTAAGTGCTTATGTGCAATTATTTTCTCATGTTTGATTATTAATTATTTTATACTAATCACTTATATAAATTAATTACCAGATGGCAAACGCTGGTAATAAACCCGATAATGAAGTTAATCAATCTGAGCCTAATAATGAAGATCAATTTCTGAATAGGCAAGATATCGAAAATATCGTTGCTCAGGGAATAGCCAATGCTATTCTAGTAATACTTGCTGCTGCTCGAAATCCAATTGAACCTCAAATTATTCCTAGCAAACGTACACATGGCGATAACTTCAGTAATAGTGTAAACGGAGGTAGCAACCATAACAACAACGATGGACTGCAACCCCCAACTCTCAAAAGAATGAAAGCTGCAACACCTGGTTGCACTTATAAGGAATTTCTTGCCTGTAAACCAGCTGAATTTGCAGGCAATGAAGGGGCGACTGCGGTGCTGCGTTGGTTGGAGAAAACCGAAGCAGTCATTATGATAAGTAAATGTGTCGAGGAAGACAAGGTCATGTATGCGTCACATCTTTTTAAAGAAGGGGCGTTAGAATGGTGGAATACGGTGCTTCAAGCCAAAGGAAGAAATATGGCCTATGCCATGAGTTGGGAAGAATTCCAGCAGCTAGTGGAAAGAAAATTCTGTCCCGAATATGAAAAGGAACAAATGACGAATAAATTCCTGAACCACCGGATGGTGGATGAAGACTGTCGAGGGTATACTTCGACATTCTTCGAGTATGCGAGAGTGGTACCAACCTTGACTTCCCCAGAGACGGTACTTATTTCCCGCTATATTTGGGGATTGATTGGCGAAATCCGTGATATCGTTAAAGCTGCGAGACCCCGCACTATTGACGATGCAGTGGAATTAGCTAACACCCTAACGGACGGACTGGTACGCACAAGAGAAGAAACCCGGAAAAAGGAAGTAGCCCAAAAGATTACTCAAGGATTCCGTATGGGCAATGATAGTAATTTCAAGAGAAAAGGAACCGGGCAATCTTCCATTGTTCCATTTTGCAATACATGCAAAAGGAAGCATTTTGGAAGATGCAAAGGATATTGCAATTTCTTCAAAATTTCGGGGCACCAAGAAGAAGACTGCAGGAAAAAGAAAGCAACAGTCTGCTTCAACTATGGAGAAGCTGGGCACTTTAGGCCAGACTGCCCAAAACTGGTCAAACCAACCGATAACAAAGCCAAACCTGTAGAAGGAACTACCAAGAAGAATGCAAGAGCCTTCCAGTTGACTACTCAGGAAGCAGAACTAATTCCTGACGTAATAGCTGGTACGTTCCTAGTTCACAACTTTTATGCAAAAGTATTATTTGACTCTGGTGCAAATCAAAGTTTTATAAATACTTAATTCTGCCAAGCTCTTAACTTACCCTTAACCAACCTTAGGCAGATTTTTACAGTCGAAACGGCAGATGGGAATTCTGTTAACATAGATAAGGTTTTGCAAGAAGGAAAAATAGAACTCTTAGGCCATAAATTCTCTGCAACCCTGTTACCTATGAATTTAGCCGGATTCGATATAGTATTAGGAATTGATTGGTTAATAGCCAACCATGCTCGAATTCTCTGTGATAAAAACTCCATAGAAATTCATACACCCATAGGAGAATTAATGGTAACTACAGGAGATAAGCCACGAAAACCACTGAAATTCATTTCAGTAATGAAGTTGGCCAATTATTCAAGAAAACAAGAAGTGGTGTATATGATTTCAGTAATCATTAACACAAAAGGCAAGGAACTTAAAGAAATTCCGGTAGTAGCAGAATACCCGGATGTCTTTCCGGAAGAACTACCTGGATTACCACCTGATAGGGAAGTAGAATTTAGAATTCATCTAATTCCTGGAACTACACCGATAGCCAAGGCACCTTATCGGTTAGCACCCACAGAAATGCTAGAATTGAAAAATCAATCAGATGAATTACTGAGCAAAGGATTCATACAACCTAGTTCATCCCCGTGGGGAGCTCCAGTGTTGTTTGTGAAAAAGAAAGATGGGTCAATGAGAATGTGTATCGATTATAGGGAATTGAATAAGGTTACAATTAAGAACCGATACCCATTACCTAGGATTGATGATCTTTTTGATCAATTGCAAGGAGCTAGATACTTTTCTAAGATAGATTTACGCTCCGGATATCATCAATTGAAAGTACAAGAAGAAGACATACCTAAAACTGCTTTCAGAACTAGGTATGGTCATTACGAGTTTACAGTCATGCCCTTTGGGTTAACAAATGCTCCAGCAGCATTTATGGACATGATGAATAGGATCTGTAAACCGTACTTGGATAAATTCATAATTGTCTTTATCGACGATATACTTATTTATTCCAAAAGTCAGGAGGAGCATTGTATGCACCTGCATACACTCTTAACTTTGTTAAGAAAAGAGAAGCTCTATGCCAAATTCTCGAAGTGTGAATTTTGGCTACAAGAAGTGCAATTTTTAGGACACATGGTGAATCACGAAGGTATTCACGTAGATCCTGCTAAGATAGAAGTAATCACCAAATGGAAGGTCCCACAGTCAGCTATGGAAATTAGAAGTTTTATAGGGTTAGCTGGATACTATAGACGATTCATTAAAGATTTTTCCAAAATAGCTGTGCCATTAACTAAGCTAACCTGTAAAGCAGTTAAGTTTGAATGCGGACCTAGGCAAGAAGAGGCCTTTAGGATTTTGAAACAAAAGTTAACAAACGCCCCAATTCTAGCTTTGCCAGAGGGAACAGAAGATTTTGAACTCTACTATGATGCTTCTAAGCTAGGATTAGGATGTGTGCTAATGCAACGCAAAAAGGTAATTGCATATGCATCAAGGCAATTGAAAAAGTACGAGGAAAATTATACGACTCATGACTTAGAATTATGAGCCATAATTTTTGTCCTTAAAATTTGGATACACTATCTGTATGGGAGTAAGTTTACTGTCTATACAGATCATAAAAGCTTAAGATACATATTTGGGCAAAAATAATTAAACATGAGGCAAAGAAGATGGATGGAAATTTTAAGTGATTACGACTGTGATATTCAATATCACGAAGGAAAGGCGAACGTAGTTGCATATGCCTTAAGTCATAAGTACCATGAGAAACAACGACGAGTTCGTGCTCTTAGATTAAATCTATAGTTAGATTTAATGGAACAACTGAGAATTATTCAAGAAACAGCGATCAAGGATAATGCTGAAGGAATGAAGGGACGAGTAAAAGAATTGGAACAAGTAAATGATGGAATTTGGAGATTCCATAAGAAAAGAATTTGGGTACCTAAACAAGGAGAATTAAGAAATAAGATTTTAGAAGAAGCCCATAAATCTAGGTATACCATGCATCCCGGTAACAATAAAATGTACCAAGATTTAAGAAATAATTTCTGGTGGATAGGGATGAAAAAGGACATAACTAGATATGTTTCTAAATGTCTTACCTGTTCACAAGTTAAAGCAGAACACCAGAAACCCTCAGGTTTACTTCAACAATTAGAAATGCCTGTATGGAAATGGAAACTTATAACCATGGACTTTGCTACTAATTTACCCAAAACCAGAAAGGGTAATGATGCGATTTGGGTAATTGTGGATCGATTAACCAAATCAGCTCATTTTCTACCCATGAAGGAAACCTTTAGTATGGAAAGGTTAGCCAAGTTGTATGTAGATGAAGTTGTATCCTTACATGGAGTTCCACTCTCCATTGTATCGGATAGAGATAGTCGTTTCACTTCCCATTTCTGGACAAGTTTCCAGGAAGCAATGGGAACCTGACTAAATCTAAGTACTGCATATCATCCTCAGACAGGCGGACAAAGTGAAAGGACGATCCAAACTATGGAGGACATGCTCAGGGAATTTGTAATAGATTTTGGTGGAAATTGGGATGACCACCTACCCTTAATCGAATTCTCCTATAACAATAGTTATCATACAAGCATTGAAGCTGCCCCATTTGAAGCACTGTATGGACGAAAGTGCAGAACTCCGGTTTGTTGGGCAGAAATAGGAGAAATTCAACTATCAGGTCCTGAAATTGTACAAGAAACTACCGACAAGATCACTCAAATCAAGGAAAGACTGAAGACGGCTCGAGATCACCAGAAGAGTTATGCAGATAATCGACGCAAGCCGTTGGAATTTCAAACCAGAGACAAGGTTCTCTTGAAGGTCTCTCCTTGGAAAGGAGTAGTTCGCTTTGGTAAGAAAGGAAAGCTAAGTCCAAGGTACGTAGGACCATTCCCAATAATCCAACGTATAGGACCAGTTGCCTACCGCTTACAACTACCAGAGGAGCTAGCTGGGGTACATGATGTATTTCATGTATCCAATCTCAAGAAATGTCTATCGGATTAATCATTAGTAGTCCCTCTTCAAGACATCCAAGTAAATGAAACGTTGAAGTTCGTGGAGAAACCACTTCAGATAGAAGACAGAAAGATCAAGTTTCTCACGCACAAAAGACTAGTATTAGTTAAAGTTAAATGGGATTCAAATAGAGGACCCGAGTACACTTGGGAGCTAGAATCGGAGATGAAGCAAAAGTATCCTCACTTATTTCAGTAAATCTCGAGGATGAGATTTTAAATAAGGTGGGGAGGATGTAAGGACCTTCAAAAATGTTCCAAAATGAACCGTAAGTAAAAACCCGGACCCCTGAAACTCTACTGTGCATGAAAAACCAAGAAAACAAAGTTTATGAGTTTCAGGCGGGCCGCGTAAGGGTTAAGCTTAGCCTTACGCGGGCCGCGTCAAAGTTGGGTTAACCGGATAAGCACGCCGGGCCACGCGTCGCACACGTGGCAGGCCTATGTGTGACACGCTAGCCCTAGTCTACGTCTAGCTGGCCCTCGCGGGCCGCGTAAAGATCAAGGGTGGGCTCACGCGGGCCGCGTGAGACCCATATTTCACCTATAAATAGATTTGGTCCCGAGCTATCATTCTATGTCGAAATTTCAATCAAAATCACGAAGTATACTGTCCAAAAGTCGAAATTACAATTCACAGTAGTGCAACGCTGCTACGATACCGGGTATTAACTCGATCGCTGCTACGATTCAATGTCCGATCGATTGAAACTATCCGATGGATGTTTAAGTGCTACCCACATTAGGGCCATACTTTGTCATTAGTCGTGAATTCGACGGATGTTTAAGTATAGCACTTTGTCATTCGTTGTGAGGGTTTTAATCTCGTGAGTTATCGTAAATGCTGTATTAGTTACTGACCTAGTTCGTGTGCATTGTTATTTAAATTAGGTTACAAGGCTAATCAGTAGGCTAAATTCTGCCCGTATAAATCTGCAATGTGAGTCATTCTCTTTTATCAAATGTATTTTACAATACTCCAATTATTTTCAAAAGTTATAATTACAGGGATTAAGTCGTGGGTATCTTGAATCACTGGCTAGTGGGGTATTGTGCACATTACTAATTTCTCATGGTTAGGTTAATAAATGCTAACAATGATAATCATCACTACTTGGGGAAAGACCCAATAGTGGTATGACCATCGTCACCAGGTGACACGGCGCCAGATAAAAATAAGATAAAAGCCATTGTAATCGCTCTTATGCTGTAATTAATAACTATGTGTCATTTTATCAAATTGAGTGACTCACCAGTATTTCCCCGCTGACAAAATATTTTAAAACATGTTTCAGGCGACCTGCTGTGAATCAAGAAAAACGTGCTACGGAGCACTAACCAGCTTAAAGAGGTGGCTCAGTTAAAAGTAAATAAACATGTTTTATAAATCAGGGAATTTACTTGTGAAATTCCTCTTTTGTAAATTACGGGGTTTATCCCGAATTATGGAATAAAATAATCAGGCATTTTCAAGTTTAAAAGATCCTGTTAAATCTTCCGCTGTCGCATCAATTAATAAATACCACGGATTCCTGTCCCGTGGCTCTAGACCGGGTCAAACCAGGGCTGGGGCTAGGGGTGTTCAAAAAAATCTGAATCCGAATTCGAATCCGAAATATCCGAAAACTCGTATCCGAAATATCCGAAATTTCGGATATCCGAAAATTCGGATATCCGAAAATCGGATAATCCGAAGTTTCGGATTCGGATATGAATTTTAAAAATTTTCGGATATTCGGATTATCCGAATCCGAAAACTTAAAAACAATATATATATATATATATATATATATATATTAATATATTATTATACCCAACCCTACCTAACCTTAATAAAAGTGCATACACAGTTCAGGCACACAACATTTACATCACAATTCAAATACTAGGTTTTCACTCTCAGTTCAAACGCCACACGCCACATTCATCTAAAAATCCGTTGCCGTTAGCCGCTCACCCCTCTCCAACCCTCCATCGTCGACTGTCATGACCCCTTCTTTGCTCTATTGAAGTGATGCTTATTTTTTATCAATTTTTCTTGGATGACCATAACAATAATAATGTAACAATAGATTTTCTCATTCCAGATTTGCTCGTTTCAAATCAGTTGAAGTGCTCTTTATATTTCTTGTTCTTTAGTTCACATTTTCGTAATGAGTATTCTAATTTTTATAATTTCTGTTACAAAAGGTAACATGATTTTCAAGATTTAATATCGGAATTTATGTCTGCAAGTTTGTTTTGAATATTTAGACCATGTGTAATGGGCATTATAAGGGCATGAAAAGGTTAGATAATGCCCTCAACACCACCCCCTTGGGCATTATAAGGGCATGAAGAGGGTGGGGCATTTCTATAATAATGCCCAAAGAGAAGAAAAATAATGGAAAGTAATAAATGAAATGGGCATTAACCATTACACATTTTTTAAAAGGGCATTATGATGATGATGTGGTGAAAAATGCCCCTTAGTGGGCATTAACCATTACCTATGGTCTTATAGTCATTTGAAACTTTAAATTTTTGTGGTTGTGTGAAACTTTGAGTTGTTTAATTTAAATTTTATCGTGAATTTGTTGAATGGTTTAGACTTGGAAATGGCTTTTTTTGTTTTTAGTTTGGATTATCCGTTTAAAAATCCGAATCCGAATCCAAAATTTCGGATATCCGAAAATCGAATATCCGAAATTTCGGATTCGGGTTCGGATATTAATATTCATTATCCGAAATTTTCGGATATCCGATTTTCGGATATCCAAAAAGCAGATTATCCGATCTTGAACACCCCTAGCTGGGGCCGTGACAAAACAACAGTAGGCATTAAGTTTCATATGCTAAAAATGGTTTTAACTCATACTATGCGCTTAAAACGCGTAAAAGTCGGTTTTAAGCGATTTTTGGGTTTAAATAGGAAATCTGAGTTTTTGATCAGTTTATAAAGTTCAAAATGTTTTATTTATTATATAAAATCAGTAGCAAAAAGTTTGGTGTCAAAATATTATGTAAAACTCATTTTATTCAAGAAAAGGGTATAACCGACATTTACCGAATTATAGCAAGAACCCTATGTTATGCTCAGCTTAAAAATAATTAAAAATCTTCAAAAATCCCAAAATATTATATTACATCAGTGGGTAAAAATTTTGGTATCAAAATTTGGGTTTAGATAGGCTTTACGCTAAGTACACCGTTTAATTAATAAAAAGCTTCCTAATTACGCTATTGAGCATAACTCTTAATCTAGACCTCAAACTGATGTCAAATTTTTAGGACAAGTTTATAAATCAGTAATAAAGGTTTTTGTCCTCTCACATTTTCAGAAATCTCGTTTTAAGGTCAAAAGGGCATTACGGTCAACATTTAGGCATATAACGGAAACTTGCACATGAATCGAATAACTAATGAACCAAGTTGTATAACCTCAGAGGGTTACACTAATCTATAACCTGGTCCTATTAGAGCTCTAAGGAATTTTAAAATATGCTACATTGGGTCAGAACTGAAAGTCAAAGCAAAAGTCTACTTTTGCGACTTTCGGTTCCGAACCGAGCTTAAACTGAAAATTGTCGGGTCGAACACATTTAGACATGTTCTTACATTGATCACCAAGTTATATGAGTGATAAAACAGGTTCTATGGCTTCTACATTGTTAATTATGTGTTTATGCGAAAATTTGCTTTCTGTTGACTTTTTATAATTAACTTTGACCCGACAATTAACCTAGTTAGAGTGGGAATCAGAGGGTGCCCTTTTAAGGGTTTATTAACCACATAATTACCAACTCAAAGATACTTTCCATTCGAGAATTGACTGGACCATTAGTGATTAATCACTAAGTCAAACCTTAATTACGACGGGTTTGACTTTAGGCCATTAAACTAATAAAACTGAATTAAGAAAGGTCAAGGAAGCTTACAAAGGTCCTAAGCCCGACTAATGACCCTTAGGGAATGCGCTTGAGCTCCAGGAGACTCCAGAAGTTGAGTTTTGAATGTTTGCAAGTGAGTGTCAAAATGTTGCAACTTTGAAGTTCTTATATAGGGGTTTTAATTCATCAAGATCATGACAAACAAGTCTATGCATGATCCCTGATGTATAACAAGTGTCCCTAGGCATGCAAAACTGTTGGCCACGCTTCTGGAATTCGAATACCATGCATAACGGTCGGTTAACAGGCTGAAACAGACACCTGTGCTGATTTTCTGTCGCTGGCATGTTGAGGCGGCCCGCGTAAGAGACCAGCATAGTCTTACGCGGCCGGTATGAGGCCCAGGTTCAAGTCACAAGTTTGACAGAATTGCATTTTAAGTCCCTGGTCCTTTTTAAAGTGGTTTTAACCTTTTATTTTGCACTTTTAACCCTCCAATTTGACTTTTAAGGGCTCCAAGACATAACCAAACTTTGTTAAGTCCTTGGTTAGTTTTATGATCACCCGAAAAGCCTTAAATTTCAACGTTGACGCTTTTAACCCCTTACATACGAATGTTAGCATAACTTTCTCATACGATATCAAAACCTTGTGAAATTTTTGTCACTTATTCTCGTGAGCATAATTAATCGTTACAAAGCTTCGGGTTCGCTAAAAGGTCACTCAGAGGTATAAATTAAATATGTTGACACTTTTAACCCTTGCGGTTTGTAAACTTTCACTTTCTTCCACAAATGGCTTCATACGCTTCATAATTCATTCGTTTAAGGTTATAAACATCATGAAGGGTTGTTGAAAGGTATAGTTATCTAATGTTGACATTTTGAATCTTCTTACACACATACTTTCTTTGTTTCTCAACTTTAGTCCCTCATATTTAATCCATTACACGTTTAAAACTCATGACACGTGTCTTCATTATATTGGACATGAATTTACGAGGTGTTACATCCTCACCCCCTTAAAAGAAATCTCGACCTTGAGATTTACTGAAATAAATGAGGGTACTTTTCTTTCATTGTGGACTCTACCTCCCACGTATACTCGGGACCTCTACGAGCATCCCATTTAACTTTTACAATTGGCACATGCTTCCTTCGAAGCTTCTTAACCTGTCGATCCTCAATCGACAAAGGTTTTTCAACAAATTTCAGGCTCTCATCTATATGCACATCCGTATGTGGTATGACTAGTGATTCATCAGCTAGACATTTCTTCAGATTGCAGATGTGGAATACATTATGAATACCACTGAGCTCTTCAGGCAAATTTAACTTATAAGTCACTGTTCCGACACATTCGATGATCTCGAATGGTCCTATGTATCTTGGGCTTAACTTGCCTTTCTTACCAAATCGCATTACCCCTTTCCAGGGTGATACTTTTAGTAACACTTTGTCACCAACCTCGAACTTTAGCGGTTTACACCTTTTATCTGCGTAGCTTTTCTGCCTATCCCTGGCAGCTTTGAGACGATCTCGTATCTGTACAATCTTATCTGACGTCTCCAGAACTATATCAGGTCCTGTTAGTTGGACATCTCCAACTTCTGCCCAACAAACGGCCGTTCTGCACTTTCTTCCATACAAAGCTTCAAAAGGTGCAGCTTGAATACTGGAATGATAATTATTATTGTATGAAAATTCAATCAAAGGAAGATGATCATCCCAACTTCCTCCTAAATCAATAACATAGGCTCGTAGCATATCTTCGAGTGTTTGAATAGTACGCTCACTCTGACCATCCGTCTGAGGATGATATGCTGTGCTGAAGTTCAATCGAGTGCCTAGGGATTGTTGAAAATTTTTCCAAAAATGCGATGTATACCTCGTATCTCTATCAGAGATGATAGATACTGGCACTCCGTGGAGAGATACAATCTCATCCACGTATAGATGAGCTAACTTATCAGAGCTGTGTGTTTCCTTAATAGGTAAGAAGTGGGCTGACTTAGTCAGTCTATCCACTATAACCCAAATCGTATCATTTCCTCGCTTTGTCTTTGGCAATTTGGTGATAAAATCCATAGTCACCATTTCCCACTTCCAGGTGGGAGGTTCAGGCTATTGTAGCAGACCTGACGGCTTCTGGTGTTCAGCTTTAACTTGCGCGCATGACAAACATTTGGCTACATAAGTAGCTATAGACTTCTTCAAGCCTATCCACCAATAATTTGCCTTCAAATCCTGGTACATCTTGTCACTTCCAGGATGAACGGAATACTTAGAGCTGTGGGCTTCTTGGAGGATAACATCCCGTAGTCCTCCATAGATTGGAACCCATATTCGTCCATTTAATCTTAGAATTCCATCCTTGCTATATGATAACTGTTCAGCAGTTACTCCCAACTTTTCATTAGGATAGTTAGCTTCTAATACAGCTTCATTCTGAGCGGCTAACAATCTTTCATTCAAAATGCTCTTCAATTCAATGCTCTTGGCATTGATTCTAATGGGCTTAACCCTTTCCTTCTGCTCAAAGCATCGGTGACCACATTCGCCTTACCTGGATGGTATCGGATTTCACAATCATAATCATTCAGTGTCTCCATCCATCGTCGCTGCCTCATGTTCAGATCCTTTTGGTTAAATAGATGTTGAAGGCTCTTGTGATCAGAATAGATCACACACTTGGTACCATATAAATAATGCCTCCAAAGTTTCAGTGCAAACACAACGGCACCCAACTCCAAATCGTGGGTGGTATAATTCTTCTCGTGCACTTTCAATTGTCGGGAAGCGTATGCAATAACTTTACCTTTCTGCATTAGCACACTTTCCATGCTAGTGTGCGATGCGTCGCAGTAAACCACAAATTCTTCAATCCCTTCAGGCAATGTCAACACAGGAGCATTGCTTAATTTTTGTTTAAGAATATCGAAGGATTCTTGTTGCTTAGGACCCCAATCAAACTTAATATTCTTCCTAGTCAACGAAGTTAGGGGTGCTGCAATCCTTGAGAAATTCTCAATAAAACGCCTGTAGTATCCTGCCAGGCCTAAGAAGCTGCGAATCTCTGTGGGCGTCTTCGGCTCTTGCCAATTCATGATGGCTTTAATCTTAGCGGGGTCTACCTGGATTCCACGCTCACTAACCATGTGTCCAAGAAATTGGACTTCACGAAGCCAAAATTCATGTAAGGACTCTCAAAAATGTCCCAATACGACTCGTAAGTAAAAACCCTGACCCCTGAAACCTTACTGTGCATAAAAATCAAGAAAATCAAGATTTCTGGTCTTCAGGCGGGCCACGTAAGGTTGAGCATACCTTTACGCGGGCCGCGTCAAACATGGGTTGACCGGATAAGTATTCCGGATCCACGTATAACCCATCTGGAAACCTTACGCATGACCATGCAAACCTATACGTAGAATAGGTGGCCACGCGGGCCGCGTAAGGGTGAGCCTATGGCTCACGCGGGCCGCGAGAGCCCCATATTTCAGCTATAAATAGCTTGTCTCAGGAGCTTTCATCTGTTGTCGAAACAAACTTTCAAAAACGAAGTTTGGCTGCTCTAAAGTAGAAATTACAATTATATTGGCGAGGCGCTACTCCGATACAGGGTATTAACTCAATCGCTGCTACGATTCAATGTCCGATCGATTGAAACTATCCAATGGATGTTTAAGTGCTGCCCACATTAGGGTTATGCTTTGTCATTCGTCGTGAATTCGATGGATGTTTAAGTATCGCACTTTGTCATTCGTTGTGAGGGTTTAATCTCGTGAGTTATCGTAAATGCTATATTAGTTACTAACCTAGTTCGTGTGCATGTTGGTTAAATTTAGGTTAAAAGGCTAATCAGTAGGCTAAGCTCTGTCCACTTAAATCTGCAATGTGAGTCATTCTCTTTTTATCAAATTGCTTTCCAAAACCCTATTTATTTCAAAGTAATAATTACAGGGATTAAGTCTTTGTAATCTCCATATTACAGCCGGTATGTGGGGTTTTGTATACATTACTTGATAACCGTCACCATTGGACAACGGGTTAGCCAAGGGGTGATATGACCATAATCACAGACACCATTGGACAGCCAATAGGTGGTCGAATGATAAATACCGTGGGTAGATGGTTGATATAGAAACATTGTAATCGCTCTTAATACTGTAAATTATAACAACACGTCATTTTAGTAAAAAGAATGATTCACCAGTATTTCCCCGCTGACAAAATATGTTCAAACATGTTTCAGGTGATCTGTTGTGATCCAGGAAAAGTGCCGTGAAGCACTACAAGCTTAAAGAAGTGGCTCAAAATAAATAAAGAAACATGTTTTGTAAAATAAAAGATTTCTCAGTGAAATCACCTTATTGTAAACAACCAGGGCTTTATCCCGTATTATGAAATAAAATAATCGGGCATTTTCAGCTTTAAAAAGATCCTGATAAAATCTTCCGCTATCGCATAAATTAAATACCACGGGTTCCTGTCCCGCGGCTCCTGACCGGGTCAAACCGGGGCTGGGGCCATGACAGGAAAAGGTGGTATCAGAGCCACTGATTTATGCCAATTAAGTATTTAGAAAATACTTAATTTTACTGATTGCTATTTTTGGGATTATGGGTTTTATTATTTGAATATTTGTTTACAGTATGGGTAAGCAAAGACTTTCAGATATCTATCATAAATTAGATATTTCACCAAAAGAAAAGGGAAGTTCATCCCAATCAAATTCCTCAAGATACTCAATAGATATTGAGGAAGGAATATTTGTTTGAAAGACACAATATGAGGAGTCACTTTCTCCTAATAAAAGAAGTTTGATTATTAGGAAAAGTCAGGAGAAAATAAAGAAATCACAACCAAAAGAAAGAAGAATTAATCAAGAAATCCAGAATCTAGTCAGTAACCCACCATGGGAAGACAAGTTAGATGAAAAATGGACAGATCTCTATATGCTAGCCACTGTAGCAGTAAATACAAATCTTTAAATACCCTGACTCAGTTTTAGCACATTTATCACCTACAAGCCAGAAACTTTACCCAGTAAATAAATAAGTTTACAATAAACCCTAATATGTTTTAATTTTCAGTTATCCTTTGTAGTTAAATTAATCACACGGTATGCAATAATACTTGAAGGTTATCTGTGAAATTTTGTTATAACGTTTTAACTTAGTATTTTGCATATATGCTAAACAGCATGAATGAGTTATCTGAAGCCCTTCAGAATCTCAATCTTTATCCGGTGAAAATAGAAGTTTCTAAAGACTTTACTGGTTACATACCCGATGTAGAAGAACCTATGGAATTCAACGCTCCACCTCTGGAGAAACCAAAGCCTATGAAAAAGAGAAGATTCGTAGGCTGGAAACGTGTACGCAGGAGGAAACCAGCAACTAGAAAGGTTCCTAAAATAGAAAATCCCATAGATAAAGGAAAAGGAATTGTGACCAGAGACAGTTCAAGACAAGTAGAAATGGAAATTGGGGAAAGTTCTAAGCAAGTTGAGGAGTTGCCATTACAGGAGGAACTAGATCGCATCTTGGCAAGCTGTGATATCATTAGATCTATTAATACCAACCTCTACCCTTATCCTGCTGAAACTCAACTTCCAATAAATTTGGAACCAGCTATTCCAGATCCTCTGATCCATACCCAACCTCTTGGAGAAATAGATGAGTGGTGGACCAATGATTGGCAGTTTCAAAACCTCCTAAATAACCCTTATACCTTTTCCCCTTAGTTCGACCCTGAACCTATACCAAACCCACCAATGAGCAATGAAAATTTAGATGAACTCCGCCATTTCGACGAGGAACTGATAGGTGCAGGGAATAGGATTCGGGAGGTGGGCGAGCAAATCTCCTGGAAGTACGACGAGAGGGAACGTCGCTACTAAAATGCCCAGAGAGAGAATGGTGGTAAAACTGTGATTGTATAATAATAATAATAATAATAATAATAATAATAATAATAATAATAATAATAATAAAATAAAGTCTGTAAAATAACCTACAAATAAAATCTTTGTAAAATAATGGTATGTAATGATGTATAATATATATATATATAAAATGGGAATCGAGAAATTGATAATTTTGACTATATGTGTGTTGTGAAATTTGCATGATTGTTTGGTATAATTGTTATTTACTCTATACTAATAAATTATATATATTAATTATCAGATGGAAAACGCTAATAATGAACCAGTTAACGAGGTTAACCAATCTGAGCAACACCAGGAAGATTAATTTCTGAATAGGCAAGATATCGAGAATATCGTTGCTCAGGGAATAGCCAATGCTATTCCAGCAATTCTTGCTGCTGCCCAGAAACCTGTTGAACCTCAACAAATTATTCCTAGCAAACGTACTTCTGAAGATAACTTCAGTAATAGTGTAAACGGAGGCGACAATCATACTAATCATGATAATGATCCACGACAGGCCCCACTCCCTAAGAAAATGAAAGTTGCAACACCTGGTTGCACTTACAAAGAATTCCTTGCTTGTAAACCAGCTGAATTTGCAGGCAATGAAGGGGCAACTGCAGCACTGCGTTGGTTAGAGAAAACCGAGGCAGTAATTACCATAAGTAAATGTGTTGAAGAAGACCAAGTCATGTATGCGTCAAATCTTTTTAAAGAAGGTGCGTTAGAATGGTGGAATACAGTTCTACAAGCTAAAAGAAGAACTGTGGTGTATGCCATGAACTGGGAAGAATTTAAGAATCTTGTAGAAAGAAAATTCTGTCCCGAATATGAAAAGGAACAAATGGCAAATAAGTTCCTTACCCACCGGATGGTGGATGTAGACTGTCGAGGGTATACTTCGACATTCTTCGAATATGCTAGAATGGTACCAACACTGGCTTCGCCAGAACCGGTACTTATTTCTCGCTATATTTGGGGATTGATTAGCGAAATCCATAATATCGTTAAAGCTGCAAGACCTCACACTATTGACGATGCGGTAGAATTAGCTAACACCCTAACTGATGAGCCGGTACACACAAGAGATGAAAATAGGAAGAAGGAACTGGCTCATAAAATTACCCAAGGATTTCGTATGGGTAATAATAACAACTTCAAGAAAAGAGGAACGGGGCAATCCTCAACTCCGCCATTCTGCAGAAATTGCAGAAAGAAGCATTTTGGAAAATGCAATATAACCTGTAACTTTTGCAAAGTTGTAGGACATCGTGAAGAAGACTGCAGAAAGAAAACAAGGATATGCTATAACTGTGGAGAAGTGGGACATTTCAAAACAGAATGCCCTAAATTGGTAAAACCAGCAGACAATAAAGCCAAACCAGCCGACAGAGCTACCAAGAAGAATGTTCGAGCCTTCCAATTAACTACTCAGGAGGTAGAACTCATTCCAGATGTGATAGCTGGTACGTTCCTAGTTCACAACGTCTATGCAAAAGTATTATTTGACTCTGGTGCAAACCAAAGTTTTATAAATACTTCATTCTGCCAAGCTCTTAATTTACCCTTAACCAACCTTAGGCAGATTTTTACAGTTGAAACGGCTGATGGGAATTCTCTTAACATAGATAAGGTTTTACAAAAAGAAAATATAGAACTTTCAGGTCATAAATTTCATGCAAACCTATTACCAATGAATTTAGCTGGATTCGATGTTGTGTTAGGAATGGATTGGTTAGTAGCCAACCATGCTCGAATCCTTTGTGATAAGAACTCTATAGAAATTCATGCACCCATCGGAGAAGTAATCATGGTTACAGGAGATAAGCCACGTAAAACCATGAAGTTCATTTCAGTAATGAAAGTTGCTAGTTATAAACAAAAACAAGGAATGGTGTATATGATTTTGGTAATCATTAACACTAAAAGCGAGGAACTTAAGGAAATTCCAGTAGTATCAGAATACTCGGATGTATTCCCAGAAGAGTTACCAGGATTACCACCAGATAGGGAAGTTGAATTTAGAATTCATTTAATTCCTGGAACTACACCGATAGCCAAGGCACCTTATCGGTTAGCACCCACAGAAATGCTAGAACTAAAGAACCAATTAGATGAATTGTTAAGTAAAGGATTCATACAACCTAGTTCATCCCCTTGGGGAGCACCAGTGTTGTTTATAAATTAAAAGGATGGTTCGATGAGAATGTGTATTGATTATAGGGAACTGAATAAAGTTACAATTAAGAATCGATACCCATTACCTAGGATTGATGATCTTTTCGATCAACTTCAAGGAGTTAGATATTTTTCTAAGATCGATTTACGCTCCGGATATCATCAATTAAAGGTACAAGAAGAAGACATACCTAAAACTGCTTTCAGAACTAGGTATGGTCATTACAAGTTTACAGTCATGCCCTTCGGATTAACGAATGCACCTGCAGCATTCATGGACATGATGAATAGGATCTGTAAACCGTATTTGGATAAGTTTGTAATTGTCTTCATCGACGATATACTTAATTATTCTAAAAGTCAGGACGAGCATTGTCAGCACTTGCATGCACTCTTAACTTTGTTAAGAAAAGAAAAGCTTTACGCCAAATTCTCGAAGTGTGAATTTTGGCTACAGGAAGTGCAATTTTTAGGACACATGGTGAATCATGAAGGTATTCATGTAGATCCTACTAAAATAGAAGCAATCACCAAATGGAAGGTTCCACAAACAGCTATGGAAATTAGAAGCTTTTTAGGATTAGCTGGTTACTATAGACGATTTATTAAGGATTTTTCCAAGATAGCAGTGCCATTAACTAAGCTAACCTGTAAAGCGGTTAAGTTTGAATGGGGACCTAGGCAAGAAGAGGCTTATAGAATTTTAAAGCAAAAGTTAATCAATGCTCCAATTCTAGCTTTACCAGAAGGAACTGAAGATTTTGAAGTATATTGTGATGCTTCAAAGCTAGGATTAGGATGTGTGTTAATGCAACGCAAGAAGGTAATCGCGTATGCATCAAGACAATTGAAAAAGCACGAAGAAAACTATACGACTCATGACTTAGAATTAGGAGCTATAATTTTTGCCCTTAAAATTTGGAGACATTATCTGTATGGAAGTAAGTTTACTGTCTATACGGATCATAAAAGTTTAAGGTACATATTTGGGCAAAAAGAGTTAAACATGAGGCAAAGGAGATGGATGGAAATCCTAAGTGATTACGATTGTGATATTCAATATCACGAAGGAAAAGCAAACGTAGTTGTAGATGCCTTAAGTCGTAAGTATCATGAAAAACAAAGACGAGTTCGTGCTCTTAGATTAAGTCTACAATTAGACTTAATGGAACAATTGAAAAGCACTCAGGAAACAACAATCACGGATGATGCTGAAGGAATGAAAGGAAGAATAAAGGAATTAGAGCAAGGTAGTGATGGAATTTGGAGATTTCATAAGAAACGAATTTGGGTACCTAAACAAGGAGAATTAAGAGATAAAATTTTAGAATAAGCTCATAAATCTAGGTATACCATGCATCCAGGAAACAACAAGATTTACCAAGATTTAAGAAATAAATTCTGATGGATAGATATGAAAAAGGACATAGCTAGATATGTTTCTAAGTGTCTTACTTGTTCGCAAGTTAAAGCAGAACACCAGAAACCTTCGGGTCTACTACAACAACTAGAAATGTCTGTATAGAAATGGGAACTTATAACTATGGATTTTGTTACTAAGTTACCCAAAACCAGAAAAGGTAATGATGCAATTTGGGTAATCGTGGATCGATTAACCAAATCAGCTCATTTTCTACCCATGAAAGAAACCTTTAGCATGGAAAGGTTAGCCAAGTTGTATGTAGATGAAGTAGTATCCTTACATGGAGTTCCACTCTCCATTGTATCAGATAGGGATAGTCATTTCACTTCCCATTTCTGGAAAAGTTTCTAGGAAGCAATGGGAAGTCGACTAAATTTAAGTACTGCATATCATCCTCAAACAGACGGACAAAGTGAAAGAACGATCCAAACCCTGGAAGACATGCTTCGAGCATGTGTGATAGATTTTGGTGGAAATTGGGACAACCATTTACCTTTAATTGAATTCTCCTATAACAATAGTTATCATTCAAGCATCGAAGCTGCCCCATTCGAAGCACTGTATGGACGAAAGTGCAGAACTCCAGTTTGTTGGGCAGAAATCGGAGAAAGTCAATTATCAGGACCAGAGATTGTGCAAGAAACTACTGACAAGATTACTCAAATCAAGGAAAGACTGAAGACGGCTCGAGATCGCCAGAAAAGTTATGCAGATAATCGACGCAAGCCGTTAGAATTTCAAGTTGGAGATAAAGTACTATTAAAAGTATCTCCTTGGAAAGGAGTAGTTCGGTTCGGAAAGAAAGGAAAGCTAAGTCCAAGATACGTAGGACCATTCTCAGTGATCCAATGTATAGGACCAGTTGCTTATCGTTTACAACTACCGGAAGAGTTAGCAGGAGTACATGATGTATTCCATGTATCCAATCTCAAGAAATGTTTAGCAGACGAATCACTGGTAGTACCTCTACAAGACATAGAGGTAAATGAGAAATTGAAATTTGTTGAAAAACCACTTCAAATTGAAGATCGAAAGATCAAGTTTCTCAAGCACAAAAGATTGGTGCTAGTCTAGGTCAAGTGGAATTCCAAAAGAGGACCCGAGTATACTTGGGAGTTGGAATCAGAAATGAAGCGAAAGTATCCTCACTTATTTCAGTGAATCTCGAGGACGAGATTTTAAATAAGGTAGGGAGGATGTAAGGACTCTCAAAAATGTCCCAATACGACTCGTAAGTAAAAACCCTGACCCCTGAAACCTTACTGTGCATAAAAATCAAGAAAACCAAGATTTCTGGTCTTCAGGCGGGCCGCGTAAGGTTGAGCATACCTTTACGCGGGCCGCGTCAAACATGGGTTGACCGGATAAGTATTCCGGATCCACGTAAAACCCATCTGGCAACCCTACGCATGACCATGCAAACCTATACGTAGAATAGGTGGCCACGCGGGCCGCGTAAGGGTGAGCCTATGGCTCACGCGGGCCGCGAGAGCCCCATATTTCAGCTATAAATAGCTTGTCTCAGGAGCTTTCATCTGTTGTCGAAACAAACTTTCAAAAATGAAGTTTGGCAGCTCTAAAGTAGAAATTACAATTATATTGGCGAGGCACTGCTCCGATACAAGGTATTAACTCAATCGCTGCTACTATTCAATGTCCGATCGATTGAAACTATCCAATGGATGTTTAAGTGCTGCCCACATTAGGGTTATGCTTTGTCATTCGTCGTGAATTCGATGGATGTTTAAGTATCGCACTTTGTCATTCGTTGTGAGGGTTTAATCTCGTGAGTTATCGTAAATGCTGTATTAGTTACTAACCTAGTTCGTGTGCATGTTGGTTAAATTTAGGTTAAAAGGCTAATCAGTAGGCTAAGTTCTGTCCACTTAAATCTGCAATGTGAGTCATTCTCTATTTATCAAATTGCTTTCCAAAACCCTATTTATTTCAAAGTAATAATTACAGGGATTAAGTCTTTGTAATCTCCATATTACAGCCGATATGTGGGGTTTTGTATACATTACTTGATAACCGTCACCATTGGACAACGGGTTAGCCAAGGGGTGATATGACCATAATCACAGACACCATTGGACAGCCAATAGGTGGTCGAATGATAAATACCGTGGGTAGATGGTTGATATAGAAACATTGTAATCGCTCTTAATACTGTAAATTATAACAACACGTCATTTTAATAAAAAGAATGATTCACCAGTATTTCCCCGTTGACAAAATATTTTCAAACATGTTTCAGGTGATCTGTTGTGATCCAGGAAAAGTGCCGTGAAGCACTACAAGCTTAAAGAAGTGGCTCAAAATAAATAAAGAAACATGTTTTGTAAAATAAAAGATTTCTCAGTGAAATCACCTTATTGTAAACAACCAGGGCTTTATCCCGAATTATGAAATAAAATAATCGGGCATTTTCAGCTTTAAAAAGATCCTGATAAAATCTTCCGCTGTCGCATAAATTAAATACCACGGGTTCCTGTCCCGCGGCTCCTGACCGAGTCAAACCGGTGCTGGGGCCGTGACAATTCACACTTGGAAAACTTGGCATAAAGCTTTTCTTGTTGAAGAAGTTTCAGAATACAACGAAGATGCTTCTCATGATCAGCTTGATTCTTTGAATAAATGAGGATGTCATCAATGAAGACGATGACAAACTTGTCCAAGTAGGGTTTGCAAACGCGATTCATGAGGTCCATGAACGTTGCTGGTGCATTAGTGAGCCCAAAGGGCATCACCAAGAACTCGTAGTGACCATAGCGAGTTCTAAATGCAGTCTTGTGCACATCTTCATCTCTAACCTTCTGCTGATGATAACCTGGCCTTAAGTCAATCTTGGAGAAATAACTTGCTCCTTGTAGTTGATCAAACAGATCGTCGATTCTGGGCAATGGATATCTATTCTTGATCGTGACCTTGTTAAGTTCGCGATAATCGATGCATAGATGCATCGATCCATCCTTCTTATTTACAAACAGGATTGGTGCTCCCCAGGGAGATGAGCTATGTCTAATAAATCCCTTTGCCAATAAATCATCCAGTTGGGTTCTTAACTCATTCATTTCAGTTGGGGCTAAACGTTAAGGTGCTTTTGCAACAGGTGCTACTCCAGGTATAATGTCAATTCTAAACTCCACTTGCCTATCTGGGGGTAAACCAGGTAGTTCTTTAGGAAATACATCAGGGTATTCAGAAATGATAGGGATGTCTTCAATCTTGGGTTTTGGCTCATCAATAGTCACTTGTGCCATATAAATGACACAACCTTTCTTCATACACCTTGATACCTTAAGCATAGACGCTTGCTTAGGCAACCCATACTGAGTATCTCCTTGTATGGTAAGTGGCTCACCATACGGATTTTTTATCACCACTTGTTTCTTGTCACAGACAATCTGAGCTTGGTTATGAGATAACCAATCCATGCCTATTACTATGTCGAAACCAGCTAATTTCAAAGGAAGTAAGGATAACGGAAAGGAGTGGTTCCTAATGGATATAAAATATCCATCTAGCACAGTTGAGGCAATTTCTAAGGTACCATCGGCCAACTCTACTTCATATTTCACGCTTAGGGTTTTGACAGGTAAATTCAACAACTTACAAAACTTATCATCTACAAATGACTTATCCGCACCTGAATCAAATAACACCCTTGCATAAACATCATTTATAAGGAAGGTACCTGTGATCACATTATCATCCTGAACGGCTTCTCGTGCATCCATTCGAAAGACCCTAGCATTGGTCTTTTTGGCTTCTTCGGGCTTTTTGGCATACTTAGGGCAGTTGGACTTGATGTGCCCTTTCTCATTACATTTATAGCACGTTGCATCCTTTATCTTCTTGCACTCTATCGTCTTGTGCTCACTTGACTTACAAATCCCACAAGCCCTCGGCTGTGATTGGGATTTTGACTAGTATCTGCACCTCCCCAAATGACGCTTCTTACAAATTTTGCATTTGGGCTTCTCGCCCGACTGTTGGTCATCTTTCTTGAACCATGAACTCTTCCTGTGGTCAGAGTTCCCTTTGCGCTTCTTGTCTGAATGGTGTAAGTTTTCATCCTCACGTTTCCTCTTTACAATATCAGAATTTCTCAGCGATCTCTGCCTGATCGCATCAAGGGTGAGAGACAAGGATAAATCAGCTACAGACCTAAAGGTAGTAGGTCGGGATGCCTTCACGCTTGCTTTGATCTCCGGGGCTAAACCCCCAATGAAACGGGCAATCCGTTTCGGTTTCGGTGTCACCAAGTATGGAACCAATCGAGACATGGTATTAAAACTCGTAAGGTACGCCTGACAGTCTAAATTCTTCATAACCAATGTCAGGAAGTCGGTCTCGATCATCTCAACCTCATGTTGAGGGCAGTAATTTTCTTTGATGAGAGTAACAAACTGTTCCCAAGACATGCCATACAAATGGACTTTTCCAGTAGCTTGGATTAGAGACCTCCACCAAGCTAGCGCTTCTCCCTTAAATGACTGAGATACAAACTTCACAACGTCCCTATCAGTGCAACTAGGGCTGTAAACGAACCGAACGAACACGAACAAGGCCTTGTTCGTGTTCGTTCGTTAAGGAAATAAATGTGTTCATGAACGGTTCATGAACACTTACCGAACGAGATTTTATGTTTGTGTTCGTTCATTAAGGAAATGAGCGTGTTCGCGAACGGTTCACGAACACAAATAAATTTGGCAAAACCGACGATGGATAAAGATAGATGGCCCAGAGAGTAGCACTCGAACTTGAATCCCTTCTTGTGGAACGGAGGTCGATCGTATTCGCCGATGTAAATAATGAGAAATGAAAGGGAAATGATGCATAAACAAGGTGAAAGTGGGGTTCCTAGTCTAATTGTTAGGGTAATAAAATAAATAAAAGTTTAATAATATAAAAAGTACAAATAAAATATAAGAAAGTACAAAGATCTTCAATTAAAACACAAACATACGAACATAAACGAACGCAAATCAACGAATGTTCATGAACACGTTCACGAACACCTTACCGAACGTTCACGAACACAATCGAACGAACGAGACCTCTGTTCATGTTCGTTCATTTAACTAATCGAACGAAATTTCATGTTCATGTTCGTTCGTTTATTAAACGAACGAACATAAATGAACTTCCCGCCGAACGGTTCACGAACTGTTCGCTGAACGTTCGGTTCGTTTACAGCCCTAAGCGCAACCACTGATATCAACCACAGTGTCCATTTCATCGAGCCAAGTCATACAATCGACGGCTCCTTTCTCCCCTGTGAAGCCTCTAGGCTTGCAGGAGACGAAATACTTATATGTACAGGACTTACCACGTGGTTCTTGTTTGAGCTCAATCTTCTTCGATGGAACACTATGCTGATTTGAGGAGTGATGATCGTCATCCCTCCTTGATCCATCATGTTTAGGAGGTGGCTTACTATGAGCCTCAGAGTGAGTCTTAGGTTTAGAATGGGGTACTGATAAGGTCCTACTTCGAGTACCACTTGACTCATTAAATTGTCTATCTATGGCCTTGGTAACACCATTATCAATTAATGCTTGAAGTTCCGCACCAGTTACGTTGATCCTAGTAGTATCAAGATTCTCCCTTGGATGACTATTGACTTCTTCAGACTCTGCCATGTAGCTTGATTGCTACATAAAATGATGACAATGATTTCTTAGAGGTTTATAATAGATTTGTCATCTTGTCAATTTTATTAACCATGGTATTAAAGAACCATATTGGTTAATTTGTTAAGTAATTTCATTCAGGATTTTTCATTAATAACCCTTAGTTATAATTAAATATAATATTGGCACAAAAGGCCAAGTCACATGGACATTTTCAAATTATAGGCCAAGATCTTATAGGATCGAGATATTAAGGCTTGAATCATAGTTCATTACCTTTCTTGACAGGGAGTTATAGGCTACGACTGTCTTTTGTCTTATATGACAATGATTATGGCCCGTAGGCATTACATCACAAATGGATGTTTAAATAATAAAGAAGGAATTGGAATAATCCAATGTAAGGATGACACGTGTGATTTTACGAATCACATTAGTCAGGAATGTTAACATGTTTCTAGATGTTAACAAGGATTTGAATCTTTTTAGACAGGTTTTACCATCATGGCCAGGTCTTATAAGGACATGCAGGCTAGGTTTTACCCTTTAAGATTCTTATTTAATATTTAAAGGCAGATCTTATAAAATGAATGACATATTTTAGATTTATTCATTTATGTCATACATTTTACATTTATGCATATAATGACAAAATAAAATTTAAATGATAACATGCCACTAAAATTTAAAAATAGTACAGATTGCCCTAAACGGGACTTTTACAGAAACAACTTGCCCACGCAGGGGCTAAACAGAATGAGATGCCCACGTAGGGGCTAACAGGAAATACAAGTCCTCGCAGGGACTGGTTACAGAAACAGATGTCCACGCAGGGACTTGATTAAGCATTAAAGAAATACAAATAATCAAATAAAGGATTTAATGATCCTTTTTGCTCTTCCCCTTGATTAAGCTCGCCAGACCTTTGAGAATTCCTCGGTTGTGCCTACGCTCTTCCCGAACCTCCTGCTCCACCTGACTCAACCTTTGAAGAATCTCCTGCTGCTGCGGTGGCGATATCAGTGGCGGTTGCGGGGGCTGCTGATGCTACGGAGGTTGAGGAGGTGGCGGGTATTGATACCCATAAGGTGGGTACCCGGTTTGGTAGGAGGATGCGTAAGGTCCTTCAGGATGAAGGGCATTGTAGTTGGCTGCTACAAGGTATGGGTCAACATTGGGGGTATTGTAATAGTTATACCCCGGGTAGGCAGGCTGCTCAAAGGGGTTGTACGCCGCTGCACTGGCGTATGTAGGAATTGGGTTATCGAAACCCACTGGTGGTGGTGCGACTGGCGCAGACTCTACCTCAGAAACAGGGTTCGAAGGCCCACCCATTTGTGGGTCTTCGTATAGTGGTGGATAATGACTGCCACTTGAATGCTGTGGGCTGCTGATACGGACTCCCCCTAAACGGACATCCGTGCGGTTGATCTCCTACGCCTAAGTGGCTCTGGAGGCTGTTGCTGCACTGGTGGTGGTGGCGGTGGAGTAACCGCTACAAAACGCGAATCCTCCGAGGGATCCTGCTGCTGCTGTTGTGATGAGTGGTAACTGGGAGTAAACACCAGTCGTATTGGGCAAACCTCGCCTCGTAGCTGTCGGGACCACTATAAGGTGATCCAAGAAAGGGTGACCCATCCGAAATCTCGATGGGGTGAGTAGGCGTTCCGGTTGGTGGTTGGGCAGGTTCCGGATCCTTGTCCATGTCCATGGAGAAATGGTCATTCGGTCCCAACGGGTTATAACCCATTGGCTCTTCAATTAGGTTTGCCGGGTTGAACCGGCTTTGAAAGTAGGGTGTTAGGTCGTTGAAGGAATGGTGTCAGTTGGGGCTTTGAAGAGGTATAAAGGAGTGATGTGAGTTGTGGGGCTCATTCTTCGATTGAGGCCCGAAAGAGTTGAGGTAAGAAGGTGAGGAGCTCAGCGAGACTGAACGCCTCGCGGGTTCTAAATGGGTCCTCCAGTCTTCTTGAGGACTTTTGCTTAAAGTGTCTGATGGAGTTCGCCGGTGTGAAGGCCCAGCCTCGTGATCGTTGAGGGCGATGAGCGGCCCCTTGCCTCTACCTCTTCCTCGGATTCTGGGAGGCATTCTTGTAGGCCCTGTCAAAACAAACAACAGAAACAACAAAAGAAACAATAAAGGACAAAACAAAATAAGTCAGAATTTGTCCTAAGTTCTTTGTCTAGACTCGAAAGTCGAGGAATGTGCAAACTGTGTCATTGAGATTAAACACAAAAGGCTAGTGTTTAATTCACTAAATGTTGGCTCTGATACCAACCTGTCACACCCCGATATTTCCACGTATTACCGGTGGGCCCGGTGGGGAGTATCGTGACGTAGTTGATATCATTATAGACAATTTATCACAGTTTATATACACAGCGGAAGTCGAAAGATAAAATCATTACAAACCGAATAAAAAGTAATATCAAGTGTATTACAAAACGGTCGTAAGGATCCACAGGCAGATCAAAGTTCAAAAGATCATTGTTCAACAGATTTAATAACATCTAATCTTGCAAGACTCTTTATTAATGCAAGGAGTAGCCAACCTATTCCGTTTAGTACCTGCACTTAGCCTTTTTGGAAAATACGTCAGTTTACACTGGTAAATACAATTAACCGACTCATTTTGAAAATGTTTAAGAAAATTGATTTGAATGCACATGGCACAAAATAATCTTTTATAACTTGGGATAATTATTTATATATAAACTTGTAAAAGATTTACATGTTCGTTATACGTTCAGTAGCCCGGACTGAATACCGGGTTAAAGATTAATAGACACCCCACATGATATAATCCCGCGTCGAGTTATTCTCGAACAACGGTTATACCTTTTTATTTATATGCACTGGCAGGTGTATGCCTACACCTCGTGCTTAGGTCGTGGCCATTTCAATGAATGATGCCAAGGATATCCGGGACATGGTCATTAACTCCCCAAAGGCTTTAAGCAAACATAACAATTTAAACGGGTCATCTCAATAAATTAACCTTTATATGATTAAAAATTCAATGCCCGACCAAGCGGTATTTTATATACCGTACCCCAAGCCCGTATAAGGGAAAATAAGTTAAAAGTATTTACCTGAGCAAGTATATATCACAATCAGCGAGTGCAAGTATCTTTTACTGGTCTCCTAATCTAGAACGAAGGTTTTAATAACCTATTAGATTCCTAACGGGTCTTCATTAAGTCTAAACTTAGACCAGTTAGTTTTAAAGGAAGATATACGGTTCAAAACGTACGATTAAGCGATGACCGGATTAGAGTGTGGTTTAGACCCGACAAGTTTTTATACTTGTATAATATGGGTAAACTAAACACATTCTGGATTTTGAGATAAAAACGATAAGGTTTGACCCATTTCGGCTAATTTATGCAAACTAGTTACATAAACCGCACCGAGCGCGAAAAATGCGTAACGGGTAACCAAATAAGTCATGAACAGGTTTCCTAAGTTAATATGCCTTAAATATATTGTGATATCAGTAAGATACCTTCCATTATGCCAAAAATGGATTTAAACTCAAATTATGCCCCGTAGGGGTATTTTGGTCATTTTAAAGGTTATAAAAGAGTTTAAATACTAATCTGAGTTTCAGGTCTGATATAATCAGTAAAAATATTTATTTTTATAAGTCATAACAGTAGGGTATTGCATATATGTGAAATTTATCTTTTATAACCAAACTATGCACCGTAGGGGCATTTTGGTAATTTCACATAAGCTTTAAAGGTCAAAATTAGAATTCTGAATTCAAAACTTTTGCTTACTATTTAATTATAAAAATTTACTTAAAACATCAGTAGGTATTAAGTTTCATATGCTAAACATGGTGTTAACTCATACTATGCGCTTAAAACGCGTAAAAGTCGGTTTTAAGCGATTTCTGGGTTTAAATAGGAAATCTGAGTTTTTGATTAGTTTATAAAGTTCAAAATGTTTTATTTATTATATAAAATCAGTAGCAAAAAGTTTTGTGTCAAAATATTATGTAAAACTCATTTTATTCAAGAAAAGGGTATAACCGACATTTACCGAATTATAGCAAGAACCCTATGTTATGCTCAGCTTAAAAATAATTAAAAATATTCAAAAATCCCAAAATATTATATTACATAAGTGGGTAAAAGTTTGGTATAAAAATTTGGGTTTAGATAGGCTTTACGCTAATTACGCCGTTTAATTAATAAAAAGCTTCCTAATTACGCTATTGAGCATAACTCTTAATCTAGACCTCAAACTGATGTCAAATTTTTAGGACAAGTTTATAAATCAGTAATAAAGGTTTTTGTCCTCTCACATTTTCAAAAATCTCGTTTTAAAGTCAAAAGGGCATTACAGTCAACATTTAGGCATATTACGGAAACACGCACATGAATCGAATAACTAATGAACCAAGTTGTATAACCTCATAGGGTTACACTAATCTATAACCTGGTCCTAATAAAGCTCTAAGGTATTTCTAAAATATGCTACATTGGGTCAGAACTGAAAGTCAAAGCAAAAGTCTACTTTTGCGACTTTCGGTTCCGAACCGAGCTTAAACTGAAAATTGTCGGGTTGAACACATTTAGACATGTTCTTACATTGATTACCAAGTTATATGAGTGATAAAACAGGTTCCATGGCTTCTACATTGTTAATTATGTGTTTATGCGAAAATTTGCTTTCGGTTGACTTTTTATAATTAACTTTGACCCGACAATTAACCTAGTTAGAATGGGAACCAGAGGGTGCCCTTTTAAGGGTTTATTACCCACATAATTACCAACTCAAAGATACTTTCAATTCGAGAATTGACTGGACCATTAGTGATTAATCACTAAGTCAAACCTTAATTACGACGGGTTTGACTTTAGGCCATTAAACTAATAAAACTGAATTAAGAAAGGTCAAGGAAGCTTACAAAGGTCCTAAGCACGACTAATGACCCTTAGGGAATTCTCTTGAGCTCCAGGAGACTCCAGAAGTTGAGTTTTGAATGTTTGCAAGTGAGTGTCAAAATGTTGCAACTTTGAAGTTCTTATATAGGGGTTTTAATTCATCAAGATCATGATAAATAAGTCTATGCATGATCCCTGATGCATAACAAGTATCCCTAGGCATGCAAAACTGTTGGCCACGCTTCTGGAATTCGAATACCATGCATAAAGGTCGGTTAACAGGCTGAAACAGACACCTGTGCTGATTTTCTGTCACTCGCATGTTGAGGCGGCCTGCGTAAGAGACCAGCATGGTCTTACGCGGCCGGTATGAGGCCCAGGTTCAAGTCACAAGTTTGATAGAATTACATTTTAAGTCCCTGGTCCTTTTTAAAGTGGTTTTAACCTTTTATTTTGCGCTTTTAACCAAACTTTGTTCTGTCCTTGGTTAGTTTTATGATCACCCGAAAAGCCTTAAATTTCAACGTTGACGCTTTTAACCCCTTACATACGAATGTTAGCATAACTTTCTCATACAATATCAAAACCTTGTGAAATTTTTATCACTTATTCTCGTGAGCATAATTAATCATTACAAAGCTTCAGGTTCGCTAAAAGGTCACTCAGAGGTATAAATTAAACATGTTGACACTTTTAACCCTTGCGGTTTGTAAACTTTCACTTTCTTCCACAAATGGCTTCATACGCTTCATAATTCATTCGTTTAAGGTTATAAACATCGTGAAGGGTTGTTGAAAGGTATAGTTATCCAATGTTGACATTTTGAATCTTCTTACACACATACTTTCTTTGTTTGTCAACTTTAGTCCCTCATATTTAATCCATTACACGTTTAAAACTCATGACACGTGTCTTCATTATATTGGACATGAATTTACGAGGTGTTACATGTGCTAAGAATGTGTATCGAAAATATGCTGATTAAGTTGTTAACTAAAACAGTTTTCAGGATACGGCTCAGGATATTGAGCTGTATCTATGATCAAACAATGAGCAAAAAGGTAAAGGGTGACACGAGATGTACGAGGAATGCCCTTGATCAATCTAGATCACCGGCACAAAACCTCGGGAGCTGACAATCGCAGCTACCTTGTTCTTCTTATTGCTTCAAATATCAGGATACAGTGCAGGATATGATGCGGATCGACTAGGTGTTACAATGTGATTTGAATACAAGTGTAAGTGTATTGTGAGTGTTTGCAGCTAGAGAGCAAGAGTGTTCGAGTGATTGTGTGTTTTCTTATCTGATCCGATCAATCCTATTTATAGTAAAAGTAAGCAAACTAACTAGCCTATAATCCCGGGATAAAACGAATATTCCCTTTCTGAACGTTGTAGTCCACGTCTTCCGGCTTCAACGTTCCTATTCCAACAGATTGGCCCGAGTCTTTTGGAGAAGAAGTCCACTTTAACGTTATAAAATTGCACCATTAATCTGCAAGTGGATTAATTAGTCACTACCAGGATACTGCATCAGGATGTTACCAATATCCTGATCCGGTGTCCTGATCACAACAAAAAGGAACATAGTCAGAATATTATTCAGGATATATAAGCGGAAATTCACCCATAACAATCATCAACCATTTTTCCTTTTCCTTCAATTTCGAGAACATTCTCCCTGTGTATGTGTTTGTGCTGTAGAAACCAGTGGTGAATTTGCGTACACAAATGAAGGTTCAGTGCACGAAAAGTTTCTTACGAAATAAAGCAGTTGGTTTGTGTTCATATCAGCATTGTTTATCACCCTGTGTGAGCATTGGAAGCCCGACCACTAGCAGAAGAACTCGACACGTCTTCGTTGATGATTCAAAACATTCACGAACCACAATGGACTCAGACTCATACTACTCACCCTCCCCTGAGGAAAAGTTTTCCCGACGACTCAAAATAAAGCAGTTGGTTTGTTGCGAATTTGGTTTATTCGGTACAGGCTGATCAACCGTCCGGAGAAGAGTATGTTGATATAGGAGAGTTGATGCAATTTTCTAAGCTTTTATTTCGGTTGTTCAGTACGTCTCGGCTTTTATTTCGTTGTTCAGTACTTCCGAGACGATTCAAGTGAGTCCTATGAAGTAAGTGTCTGTTTATTCAATTGAAAGGAATCATTGCATTACATCCCTATTGAAAACAAGTGGTTGTAATGACGAGACCCTTGATTTGAAACGAAATCGTTTGTAATGATGGGATCCGCGTTGATAGCTTCCGTTTTATTACAGTCATACGACGCGGCTTTTTGTTCTTCAATGTTTGTTACTTGTTAATGTTTTGTTTTTTTTTCTACTTTTAGAAAGGTTTGACCACCTCACGACAGTATGATAAAACCGCTTATTTTGCTAATGGGTTTTATAAGTCAAAGTTAACGTTGCTATTTAGATTCAGGAAGACATGTCGGCTTCCGTACCCATCCCCGCGTTGATAGCTTCTATTTTATTACAGTCATACAACGCGACTTTTTGTTCTTCAATCTTTGCTACTTATTAATGTTTTATTTTTTTCTACCTTTAGAAAGGTTTGACCACCTCCCGACTGTATGATAAAACCGCTTATTTTGCTAGTGGGTTTTATAAGTCAAAGTTAACGTTGCTATTGAGATTCAGGAAGACATGTCAGCTTCCGTACCCATCCCCGCGTTGATAGCTTCCGTTTTATTATAGTTATATGACACGACTTTTTGTTCTTCAATCTTTGTTACTAGTTAATGTTTTATTTTTTCAACTTTTAGAAAAAAATGACCACCTCACGACTGTAAAATATCTCGTGTGATTGGCACCTTAAACCCCTTATATACTTTGAGAAAAATCCAATTTTCGAGGAATACGAGCCGTATAACATTATACGGCCCGTATACTACATTCGTAACTTCGTATACATTGTATACGACCAGGTAACTTATTTTCACATGGTGTATACGGGCCGTATACCATTATACGGGCCGTATACACCATGTAAAAATAAGTTTTTTCCATGTGTTAATATTAGGAACCTTTACCGTACAAGTAGTAAAATATATAGATTAAGTAGGTTAATCACAAGTTAGAACATGGTATGCATCAAGCTGAGTTTTTTTTCTTTTTGTTGGCAGTACATGTCAGTTTATTAGTCATGCGTCTCATGCTAACCTCTTAGGCTAGAGGGTATGGGGTTCGTCCCCACCCCCGTCGAGCTTCGGCGACGCCGACAACCCATCCCGTCCCCACCCCCGTCGAGCTCCGTCCCGTCCTCAGCGTCTTGTGCTGGACGTTGGCGACGATCCTAAATTGGAGGGCCCCCTTAACAAGTGTGAGTAGCCTTCATCAAAAGATCAAATTGGAAGATTTCTTGAAAACCCATGACCCAAAACAAAAACAGAGCATAGCAGAACAAATATTAGATGAAAAGTTTGCATCTTGTTCATGTGGGTTGCAATATTTTTGAGCGTAAGGTACAACCCACTAATGCATACAATTGTTTGCAAGAAAATATAGAGTTTAAAATGGGAAGATTTCTTGAAAACCCATGACCGCTTCTGATCAGGTTGCACCAGCATTGTCACTGATTTGGCCAAGCAATCTCATCACAAGCTCCTTCACCGTCACTGATTTGGCCGGCGTGAAAGTTGGGTATGCCGGAGCACGACATCATCTCTCATTTGTGATTTGTCTCTCTTTCTACCTTCTACTCTCCCTCTCTTAATTCTCTCTCTTGGTTTGAATGAATTAGGTATTCTAGGAGGGCAGAAAAGATAGTAAAGGATAATGGTTTTTAAAAATCAGTACACGGATTTAAGAAAAAATACAGAGATATCTAATGGATTATTTTAATATTTGTTAATATCATATCATATTAGTACTTGTTTGATAGTACATATATAATTTAAAAGAATTATATAATTGTGGTTTATGTTTTAAAAAATTTAGTTTTTATAATGTAAATTAATAGGTTTTTTTATTTTTATTTTTATTTTAAGTTGGAGCTATGATTTAGGTGTCAGATTAATGAAAATATTTTGTTAGTTTATTTGTCAAATGTTAAAAAAGTAGAAGATTAAAAAAATAAAAAAAATATAAAAGTGGTGGGGTAGGATCATCTAGAAACATCCTCCATACCCTCTAGTTTTGTGGGATGGATCATCCTTGGGAGGACTATGACGTGGCGCCTACGTGACGGATCATCCTCCCTTGGAGGACCATCACCATACCCTCTAGCCTTATATTGTATGCTTATATTTATCCTGTTCCAAACATAGTTATTCCGTTTTTCTTAATTTTTATTATTATTATTATTATTATTATTATTATTATTATTATTATTTTCATTTTCATTTTCATTTTCAACATATACATTTCACATGGCGGGAATAGCGATTGGCAGCCATTGGCTGAAATGGGCGGCCGACCCTTCCCTATTGGACCAACCAGTTTATTATTTTATACATGCTTTCAAATTACGTTTTTACCCCGGAATAGTGTTTCCCCGCCATTGGTTCAAATGGGCGGCGAGCAATACCCATTGGACCAACCAGTTTATTATTTTATACCCACTTTAAAATTATGGTTTTGCCTCCCGTTAAAAAATACGTTTTTGCCCCAACTTCAAAATACATTTACTCTTTTGCCCCGAGCTAAAAAATACGATTTCTCCCTCGGTAGAAAATTACACTTTTACCCTCAGCCAAAATTACGTTTTCGCCCCAGTTCAAAATAAAATTTTGTTTTTCCCCTAGCTCAAAATTACGATTTTATACTAGTTCATTATTTTATACCCAATTTAAAATTACCATTTGCCCCCAGTTTAAAATTACGTCTTTGCCCACAGTTCAATATATAATTATGCTTTTGCCCCCAGCTAAAATTTACGATTTTCCACTCGATTCAAAATTACGATATCACCCTCAATTCAAAAAAAGTTTTTGCCCCAGTTTCAAAATAAAAATATTGTTTTCCCCTAGCTAAAAATTACGATTTTACTAAAAAAATATGACTTTGCCCCAGCTAAAAATCGTGTCAAGGAGCTGCCTAACACTCGCTTATTAGTCCTTATAAATTACTGTTTTGTCCTGAGCTCAAAATTGCGATCTTGTCATCGTTTTACTTTTTCTTTCTACCAAAACTATAGTACTATTTTTTTATTGGTTGAGAATTATTCGGCCATCGCCCCGCAACGCGGGCGGGGCATCACCTAGTTATAATACAAAACCAAGTCGAATAAAACAAAGTGAAAATTTCTCTAGCCTTGGGTTTTTTTCTTTCGGTTGCCATAACGAATACTACAACTATAAGCTGAATTCTCGATGCAACTCTCGCCGCAAAGCGCGAAAGAATTCTACTAGTTGGTTACAAGATACAAAATATATTAATCAACATCATTTTGATAAATACTTCCTAACCCTCCAAAATATGTACTCAAACCTCCCCTCTCCCCAACAATATATACTTCTAGTTCATTCATTCAAAGCTAAGACCAACATGGATGGAATTGGACATATCTGGTATTTTTGTTTTGTAAGATTTATAGAACCCAGTTTTACGCCCACTAGATGCTCTCATTAATCTTTAGGTTCGTGGGTTTCCCCATGGGGATCGAGGATCCACGATCAGGTAGTTAAACATTATCCGTTGGGAATCTAAAATCCAATTTTCTAAAACCTACTTAAACCCATCTCAAAAGTTGGCTTGAAATGTTTAAAGCTCAAGCATAAGTCTACTAATTCCAAGTTCTAACAATCCCAAGTTTTTAAGAACTCTCACAAGTTAAAACATGATAAACATCACATGTGAATAACCATAACCAGTTCACTTTAAGAAAACTCTAAACATATTAGTAATTAGGGGAGGGCAGAAGCCTAAAGCAGAACTAAGATGACACACATTCTAAAATATTAGTTCCTACTTATATTACAAGGATCATATGATATATCAATATTTATGGTTTAGTATGAATAACAAGTTTGGTATCTATCTCTAGTAATCAGGTTAGGATCATCTAAATTACAATCACCGAAACCCAAACCTATGAAAAGTTTTAAAATATATGCTACAATTACAAATATGGAGCTTCTGTTGTTCCTCAGAGTGCATATCAGCGAAATTGTACTTGATGTTTGGATTGGTTTGCATGATGTAATGTGAATGAATACAAGCCAGATAGATGAAAGAAGCTGAATTGGATGGACAATTTGTATTAGATTCAAATTGTCTTGGTGATCATTAAAGTTTCCAATGATCTACTATATATACATTTACATTTGTGACGGTTATTGAGGGTTAGAGTTTTGGCGGGAATAACTATCAATGACAGTTCATCGGAGCCGTTATAAACCGTCGTAACCATTCACTATCATATAAAAACTAAATAATAAGTATAATCATCCTAGTTACATAATATTAATAATTAAGTTTAATAATCGTGTACACTCCCCTAAACTTAATTCAGTTTAAGAGAATGCATGAGCACACTTTTGTTAGACTCATCCAACGCCTTCGCTGCTTGCTTGAAATCATAACGTCGTCTCTTCTGCCATTTCTTCATTCCATGCTGATCACCACCTGCAAATAGAGCATAGTGTCGGGCTGCTTGTTCATCATTCTCAGGACATCTCCATTGCTTCTGCATCTTCCTCGTATTGCTGTGGATGGTCCTTCATCTTTCTTCATTGCATCCTTTTCTATAGCCTTCTCTTGCACACTTTTGAATTTGTAATAGTATTCCAGTACATCCAGGTACATAGAATAAGCAATTCTCATTGGTTCACCATCATTGTAGTCAAAACCAATGTCGATAGCCACCACTGCCCAAGTGTTGTTAGATGTCACGATCCTATGGCCACCATCTCGCTTCACAACCATGTATAAACTAAGTGGATCGGTTTTCTTGTTATCCTCTGTGTAGGGAGGAACCGATCTAGTAGTAATACCCAGATTGTTTATAAGAAACCACTTTACCATTTCTTCGAATTTGATTTCTAATTCATGTTTATATTTGAGAGCAAATTCAGCATCCTCTAACATATCTAATAGCGATTTACAGTTGGAGAAATCATGAAATTCAATTGCTCGAATTATCATGATATTCCAATCTGGTTCCATTGATGACATGTTTAGATTCTTGAAATAAGCATTCAAATAGTCCGCCTTATATCCTTCATATACAGAACTATCGTTAATCACTATTCTCCTTTCCCTTTCTCCTATCTCCTCTTCTTTTGTCAAACCAGTAACATCATTCTTTATATTTGAAATAGGAGTATTGAACATCGGGTGAATCTGACATTTCTCACCATTTACTTTAACCGTATAACCTTGTAACATTAGTTGATCTATACTTAAAACATTCCTATCTAACTCAGGGGTATAAAAACACTTTGAACCCGTATTGATTCATTTCCAGACTTAGCTTCTACAACCCCTAGACCCCTGATAAATAAGAAATCATCTTCCCCAGTTCGAGTTTCTACTCCACATGAATTTTTAATTTGTTTAAAGTCATTCAAATTTCCTGCGTAATGATGTTTAAATGTTGTACTTACAAACCACATATTTGCCCATGATCCACCATCTGTGTCGGTAAAGATCAGTTCTTCGTAGAAATTGATCTCTTCCCTCTGTTGCTGAATTCCGGTATTAATTGCATGTCGGATTAATTTTGTTGCTTCATCATTTTCTTTTGTCTTGCACGAACTGATTCAGTGACCGGTTCCATGACAATAATAACACCATCCATTGAATTTGTCCCCCTTCGTCTTTCGTTCGTTTCATTGGAGCAGTGTTCGCATGGCATCATTGTTGATGTCGGACGCATGACATCCTCTTTCTTGACCGTGGCTCTGATACCAGTATGTTGTTCCTCAGAGTGCGTATCAGCGGAATTGTACTTGATGTTTGGATTGGTTTGCATGATGTAATGAGAATGAATACAAGCCAGATAGATGAAAGGAGATGAATTTGATGGACAATTTGTATTATATTGAAATTTTCTTGGTGATCATCAAAGTTTTCGATGATCTACTATATATACATTTACATTTACATTTACATTTGTGACGGTTATTGACGGTTAGAGTTTTGGCGGGAATAACTGTCAATGGCAGTTCATGGGAGCCGCTCTAAACCGTCGTAACCATTCACTATCATATAAAACCTAAATAATAAGTATAATCATCCTAGTTACATAATATTGATAATTAGGTTTAATAATCCAATAGCTTCAGGAAACGTTGTCACAATTACATATAGAGTTAAAATAATGAATGCATTCAGCAGGATATGAAAATGAAAAGGTACACTTGAATTTTGATTAAAACTTTCAAATTTCTTGACTATAAAAATGATGATCCAGTCAAAATGATTGTATAATTTATATTCATAACATTTGATTAAAAAGTTGTTTTTTTTTACTCTAATCATAATTATTAGAGTGTATGTATTTGTAGTATGTATGTATAGTTGAGTTAGTTAGAATTAGTTGAGATAGTTGTGTGTGAGTGGTCTATAAATAGGTATTGTATTAACTGTGAATGTAATGAGAAAGTGATCTGTTGTCTGATATCTCTTACATGGTATCAGAGCACAGCTCTAAAAGAAAGTCTGTTGTCTTTCCGGCGATGTACTATTTTTCCGTCAATCTGATACTTTTCCGATCACTATCTCCGGTGAATCTTCATTCTGATCCGGTCAAATATCTTCTCTGATTCTTCCTTCTTCGTTTCTTTTCTCTTATCTTGCAATTACATATCTTTGTTTCTCTGATTCTCCGGTTAAATATCTCCGGTAAGTTTTTCTTTCTCTCCGGCGAAATCTTTTTCTTCCAAAATTCATTGCTTCTCAGTCATTACCTACATCCACCATGAGTGAATCAATCTCAAATTCAAACAATACTTTTCCAAACATCACAAATCTAATGCCTATTAAGTTGGATGACACAAATTTTCTAAAATGGAAACATCAGACACTTACAATTCCGAAAACACTTGGATTACTTCAGTTTCTGAATCAAAATCATACTCCAACAGTGGATATTAATGCTCGAGTTGCTTGGGAGAGAACTAATGCTTACGTGTCTGCATTCATCACAGCAAATTTATCACTGTCATTCATACACATAGCTAGAGGTATTACTTCTTCTTCAGATCTGTGGCAGAGAATTGAAGATCTGTTTCATCAACAAGCTTTTTCAAATCAAGATGATAAAACAGTTATAGAATTTTGTACCGGCAGACATTCAACTGGTGGAAGTGGTGGTTTTACAGGACAGGCAATTTCGCTGGAATGATGGCAGATTATGATGGTAACAAGGTGTCGCAAATTGGGGGGAAATGCGCCTGTAGGTTTTGATGGCCGTGTTTTTGGCACTCAAAGTTATAATCAGGGTATCTTAGGGCCTGGACCAAGTAATGTGTTTGATCAGACTAATTTTACTGGGCCACAAACAAATTATTTTGGGTCTGCTATGTTTGAAAATCAAGTTGGGCCTGGTTGCAATCAGTTTGGATCTAATCATTTTGCTCAATGGGCTGGAATGTCAAATGGGCAACAGTTTGGGCTTATGGCAGATTTGTCCACTGTTTGTGATAAAGTGGACTCTTGGATACCCAATTCTGGAGCGACCTCCCACATGACAGCTGATTCTTCTCTTGTTTTTGGAGTCGTTCCTTACACTGGCTCTGAGCGTGTTGTTGTCGGCAACAGTACGTCACTAGCTATTACTCATATTGGATATGCCTCACTTCATTTGTCTAGTCGTACTGTTTTACTTAAACACGTTCTAGTAGTTCCTGGCATTGCCAAGAACTTACTGTCTATTACACAGCTTGTTATTGATCATCCCATTGCTGTTATTTTCTCACATCTTGGGTTATCCATTCAGACGCTCGATGGACAACCCCTCCACCACACACATGGTAGTCCACACCAGCTATATTCATTGATTGCGATTGCTACAGTTCCTCGAGAGACGTGGCACTCTCGGCTTGGACATCCGTCTGATGCTGTTTTAGCTAGATTTCCATTTTTACACTTTGCGAATAAATCCGTATTTTCACATTGTGCTGCTTGTAGTATCTCGAAAACTAGACGTTTACCATTTGAGACTATTGTTACACATTCTATTGTACCTTTACATGTGATTCATTGTGATATTTGGGGCCCATCCCCTGTTATGTCTCGTGATGGTTTCAGATACTTTATTACGTTCATTGATGATTTTAGCAGATTTACATGGATTTATCCGTTGACACATCGTTCACAGGCGGTTGAGTCATTTCGTCATTTCAAACCGCTTGTTGAGAATCGCTTCTCATGTTCCATTAAACATCTTCAGTGTGATGGTGCTCCAGAGCTTATTCATGGACAGATGGCTCGATATCTTTCTGAATCGGGAATCATCTATCGCATTTCATGTCCATACACAGCCCAACAAAATGGGGTTGCTGAGCGTAAAAACCACCATCTTTCAGAGATTGCTCGAGCACTTTTGTTTCATGCACGTTTACCAAAGAAATTTTGCTATGACGTTTATGCTACTGCAACATTTCTCATTAACCGGACTATTCACTACTCTGTATAGTTGAGTTAGTTAGAATTAGTTGAGATAGTTAGTTGTGTGTGAGTGGTCTATAAATAGGTATTGTATTAACTGTGAATGTAATGAGAAAGTGATCTGTTGTCTGATATCTCTTACAATAATAATATGACTGCATCTTGTTGTAACTCTTTCAACATTCAAGATTTTGGGGTCCTAGAGTTGCAAGATGTCCTCCTATGAAACATGTTCAGCTCCTCATTATGCTGATTGGCTCAAATGTAGAAACGCTTATGCCCCGCCAAATAAGATATACTTCAAATGCAACATATACAACCATTAAAGCGGTTACTACGCAAGTAAAGGCGACCCCGCTTACTTGTTCAGCAAGAAACTGTTGTAACAGGTAAGCGTTTATAGCTATAAGAAATGTAGCCACAAGCCATGAGATTGTCTGCAAAAAAATCATAAGAAACACAACATTTTAAAATCGAAATTCACATTAACTTTCATGGGATTTAGCCAAAACTTATGTTCGATTTATAAGATCACACCTTTAGAACTGGGCCGATTGCGAAAACACCCATGAGATCCTCTTTGGCGACCAAACATAACAAAGGAATGAGAGCAAAAGGAAACTGAAGGGACTGGAGCACGTTAAGCCATTCGTTTAAGACATCCAACCTGTTCTCCGATGTATTAAAAATTATCGCAACAATCAATGTGGGAACGATTGCGCAACTTCTTGTTATCAAGGCCCGGGCCCATTTCTTTACTCCCAGATTTAGAAAACCATCCATGATAAACTGGCCTGCATATGTACCAGTAATGGTGCTACTTTGTCCAGCTGCTAGTAACCCGACAGCCCATATATACAAAATTGGTACCAACCCGCCACCAAACCTCTCTTCAAGAAACTGGCCCGCGTTTCTGAGCCCTACTGTATCAGCAATAGCAGTACCAAAAAAGGCCTTTGCAAAAACAGTTGTTACGAAAAGATTAATAACAAAGGTGATAGAGAGTGCTGTAGTGGATTCAATCGAGTAGTATCTTAGAGCTTCACGAACTCGACCAGTTTGTTTGGGGTCAACTTTTCTTGATTGTACAAGTGCCGAGTGTAGGAACACATTGTGTGGAGTTATCATGCAGCCAACAACTCCCACAGCTTTTTGTATTGTTTTGGAGTTGAGTTTTGGAACCACAAGACCTTTAAAACAAGAAAAAAGATAGTTGATTATTATTTTTTAAACAGAAGATATGAAGCTTGTGAAACAAGAAATGAAAAGTGGTTTTATACCAACAAGAAGCTCTTTAGCATTGGGTTTGGTTCCACCAAACATCCATGCAAATGAAACTGCCATTACTGCTATAAGAAAAGCAAAAAGGGCCTCTAGCTTCCTCACATCATAGTTTTCAAGGAACAGAAAGATGAAACTGCAACCAAGATCAATAGAAATTATGAAATTAACAAAGGGCTTGTATCTTTGGGTATCAAGGTGTGTTGGTGCATGAATTAATATATTTTCTAAATAACTAGTTTTATTAATATATAGTTACTATAATGTTATACGTGAAAGAAAACTGTTTATTTAGAATGTCTTTTATTTTCTTAGTTAAATAAATTTATTGATACAAATTATAGAACATTCAGTAAGATGTATTGAGATAAAGGAGGGGAGATTGAGATGGTTTGGGCATGTAAAGAGGAGGCAATTGACAGCACCAGTTAGAGCAGTAGAAGGCTTAACTGTGGAAGGGAGGAGGAGTCGAGGTAGGCCCAAGTTGACTTGGGATGAACGGATTAGGAATTATTTGCTAGAGTTACACCTCCTCTCTGAGGACATGGTCCAGGATAGGGATCTATGGAGATGTGTGATTAAGGTTAAGTACTGTTAGAACTAGTCATTATTATGTCTGAGCATTGAGGCAGATGTTCAGCGTCTCTCTATGGTCTACGCAGATTGTGCATTGATTGTGTTTTGCATATATGTTACCTATCCACCATTTTATTATTATTATTATTATTATTATTATTATTATTATTATTATTATTATTATTATTATTATTATTATTCTTATTATTATTATTATTATTATTATTATTATTCTTTTTTAAGATATGTGTGGTTTCACGCTTTTATGCTATATGTCTTTGGTATCGAGGGTCTTTCTAGAAGCAGTCTCTCTATCCTTAGGGATAGAGGTAAGGTGTGTCTACATCTCACCCTCCTCATACCCTATCAATAGCTTTGGTATTTGTGAGATTTACTCGATACGATTGATTGATTGATCAATAAGATGCATTGAAATGGAGAGTTTGTTAAATAAAAAAAACGTTAAAAAATAATATTCATTGTTACTATGGTGACTATGGTCAGTCAAGTCTCTCTTTCGAAAAAAAATGTTAAAAAATAATCCCTTTGATAACAATAGTTTTGGGGGTAAGTCTAGCATCATCTTTTTGACCAAAGCATTATGACCATCTCCAATGGGATAGGCGCCCATGGAGTGACGTGGAGCCGCAGAGTGTGCCCGTGAAGAGGAAATCCTTCTGCAAGCGGAACGAGCAGGTGATCTAAAAGGGAGAGAGTAAACCAACGCGGTGGGTAGTCAAAGTGTATGTTGCCCCTTTGTTAGAGATGGTATAAACTATGTATGCTACATATCAATCATGTATTATCAAAAGATAAGAAAATTTTACCAATCCAAGACAGTGATGAGAACACCAGCCCAAAGTGGCAAAGACCCATTAGTCAAAATCTTGAGAGCAATTGCACTCCCAATGACTTCTTGAATATCAGCTCCAATCAGCGCCAATTCAGCCATAACCCACAACAACTTTCCAGCCCAATATGGGTACTCCTCCCTACACAGTTCAGCCAAGTGTCTCCCAGTGGCTACACCAAGCCGAGCCGAAAGAAGCTGAACAAGCAGCCCAATACCAGTCGTCCACAAAAGCAACCACAACAGTGAATAACCCGCAATCGCACCCGCCTGAAGATCACCTTCCAAGTTACCCGGATCCAAGAACGCTATGCTCATTAAAAACCCAGGCCCGGTGAACAGCCATAGCTTCCGCCACGAGAACTGTGGCATTGCGTCGCTGTTGGAGCCGAGTAATTGCTGGTGGTGCTCCGAAGACATGTCTAGTTTAACGTGTTATGCTGTCACAACGACTACTAGAGTGCATGAATAATTTAGAAGATGGGGTATTATTGATGAAGATGCATGTGGCATGTGGGGACTACTCTCCATCATACAAAGAAGAATAAAATCATCATCTTGCGGTACAACACAAAACTTATCCAATAAAACAAGATAATGGTACCAAATTGGCGAACAAAGTACCGCCATATCTTCATGGATCAGGATATCTAACTTAAAATAAATATAAAACGAAAACACAAGCAACCAATTGATATTAATTTCTACTTCATAGTGGGGGAATGTTATCTGCATTTATGGAATACTTTAGATCATAAGAAGTAACAAAGTAGACAAATTCCTTGATTGAGATGATGTAAGATGAATCTATGACTTACTACATTAAGGGGTAGGGGTGGTCATCGCTCATCACTCACTCACAATATCCAATCAATTTCCGTCATGTCATCGAGCTTTATTCCATCACTAGTGATGGTTTTTATTGGAAATGTCCATCACTCATCTCACACTATCAAAATCATTAAAAAAGAAAAAAGAAACAAAACTAAATTGCATCTTCCCTTTATTCCATCATGCGTGATATGGATGACGCGTTATCAAATCAACGAGTGATGAGAAGGAGTGACGGTGGTGTATCACTTGCTATAACGAGTGATGGGAGGTTTATAACGGACCACCCCTACCCCCCTAACAGTCATTGTGATTATGTTAAAGTATGTCTGTCGGAAAGAAGACAATAAGTTATAGTATAGAGGCCAGATGTTTAATATGGCGTTCTATATAAACACCCTCCATGTGTAAACCCTGATTACAACTTTTCACAATCTAATACAAGTCCCTATTGTTCTCTATACCAGTTGACAATGTCCACCCGGTTCTGATCTCATCTTTATAATTTGAGGATAAGTGTAGGTTTTACCTACTATTTCACGCGATCCCATCCCCCAAAATGCAGATGAAATTTGAGGACTCATTTCCCATTCCCCATATTTAGGGACTATCCATTCATCCCCCTATCCATCTCTCTCGTATATATATTCTGTTCATCTTGTAAATGGAAGAAAGAGAAAAAAAAAAAACAAATAAAAAAAATAGGCATGGGGTTTTTATAAGATGAACAAAATTTAGAGATAAAAGTGATATTGAGTTAAGTATAAGGATGATAATGAGAAACCGGATGTGAATGCTCTTATGCGAACTAATCAAATAAGGAGAGAAAGGGATACAATACAAGACACTATATTTTGCATCTATGAGTGTTCGGTCTTCGAATCGGACTCTAAAAACTCAGAATTCAATTCAAATTCCAGACTCGAATTCCGTCTTGTATATCCATATTCATTTCGAAACTCGAATTCATATTATGCATTTTATTTTTAATTTATATATACACATAAGGTGACTAGTGAAGAAGGTGATCACTACCTTGGATTAGTGAATAAACATAAAGACACTTTATTGTGATAGTGTGTTGAAGAAGGTGATCACTAAATTGGACTAGTGAGTCTCCCACTTAGCCGAGTAATCGTTTACTATGAGTATTAGATAAGTCTGATCAGGAGTTAACACTCATTTTAGCCTTAAACAAGTACTATAGCAGAGAAATACAGCCGTTGAATCATTATGCGACTCAGGACCCCCATTAGTCATACTATAGCCTTAATTTAAAACCTAATCGTTATGATCAAAATACGCATAAGCCCTTTGTTTGATTTTTAATTTAATTTGTCTATATGCCATTATGCCGGCTTGACATATTCTTAGAGACATACGAAATCAAACTGATGAGGAAAATTAACTAATACTTAGTCATTCATAGTACAATATGCAGTTGTGCACGACCATCAATTAATACCCGTCTATGAGCTCTCTTAATAAGACTTATGGGTAATAGCCATTCAGTTATAGGATCCTTAAGCATATCATGAATGTTTTCGATACAAAGACTTAGTTTCCTCAATTCGTTCATAAACGAATAATTAATTGCATATCAAAACTTAATGCAACACCTCTCGAACTATTACTGTTCAAGGAGTCAAGGTAGCTGACTTTATCACACTAAGTCTTCAATACATTAATTATATGGAGTTAATAAACTTATGAGTCCACTAATAAATTTCCAACAACATTTAGTGACTATATTATGTCGTTATAACTTAGGTTGTTGATATCAGACCATTATGACTCCTCCATGAGATATGTTTTGTTTGCTGACATAAGGATATACCCGAAATTACATTTTATCATCTTTGAATATTACAAAGTTAGAGTAATCAACCGGTTTTAGTTCTCACTTCTTCTTTAAGTTATAGCCTCTCGTTTCTTTTAAAGATATTGTAATACTCCATTAGATGCTTCACATTAATCTAGACATATCTAGTGTGTTGCAATGTGAGAAATATCTAAACGAGTATAGACTTGAACTTTCATAAGGCTTCTAATTAATGAAGCGTAAATAAATAATCTCATTTATCCTATTATCCTCTAAAGGAGAGCAGTATTGTTTGTTACATATGTAAGGACCCATTTAATGTTAAACTTATGGAACGGAACTAATGTCCCATTGGGTCTATCTCGGCATGTTATGATATCTATCACGTAAGAGATATCTCTGAGATCTATTATATCAAAGTTTGTGTTAACAATGCTTTGACTTATGTAACATATACTTGTCAAAAGAATATCATCTATATAGACAAGTTTATCTTAGTTGCTCCCACTCATTTTGAGGTAGGTATATTAAACCACTTGATTCTTGATGAAAATAATTACGTTAAGATTTCATCACATTATGATGTTTGCATTAACCCATACATGGATTTTATTGGCTCATAGACAAACTGTTCTTTAACCTTACGTTTAGAACTTTCACTCTTTCAGGTTGCTTTATGAACATGTAAATATGTCAGCCATTTGTTAGGAAAAATTGTTTTTAATGTTTATCTAATGTAGCTTTAAACTATTATAAGCTACTAGAACAGTGATGATCCTCAAAGAAATCTTTTGAAAATTTATCTCTTCCTAAGTATAACCTTTGACAATCAATCATGCCTCTTCGTGTCTTAACGCTTATATCAAGATTTGGTTTAGTTATGAACACTCTTAGGTAATTCAATCAAATCCCAAACGTTATACGAACATATAAAATCAGTTTTACTAGAAAACAGTTTTATTCCATTCAGAAGAATGATTGACGCTAATGGCTTAATCAGAAGAGATTGGATCAGTAAACTTTTCCAAAATCCGTTTCAACTTTAGTTAGGGAGGTTATGTAATCATCAAAGTTAGTAGGTTTTTAAACCTAGATGACCTCCTGATTTGATTATTGGGTTTATTAGAAGTTTCGATTTTATGGATTAGCTCTTGGTTAGGTTGCTATCATTTTCAGGATTCTAAGCTTGTAAGAGTTGGTGCAGTATGGTGTACAAGAGGTGTAATTGGAGTTAAATTCGGAGTGAAATTTAATGACACTCTTCCCCCCCGCCTCTTGTATTCCTTGTAAGTCATGATAAGGACTTTGACTACTTCCACTGACCTTCGAAATCTTTAGGAACTCAGCATGCTTAAGGTCAATATTTAACGACCAACAAATTCTAATAGAGAAACAAGTTAATAACGTTAGTCGTTGGGATTTATCTTGTTGAGGATTATGTTAGTTTAGGTAAGAAATCTAAGTGTGCCCACAATTAAGCAAGAGTGAAACTTTTGTAAGAGTAGCATTAGATTTTAAGGAGACAAGTTTTGATGGAACAGTGTCGTGATGGAGCGGTGTCTTGTACAAGAGGTGTAAATTGAAGTAATATGAAGTTTTCACTCCCCCACCTCTTGCAACTATTGCAAGTTATTATTAAGACACTTAATGCTCCCACTGATCTGTGATATCTCTAAAATGCTACAAGAGAAGTTTCAATGACGTACGTGACGTGGGAACCTATCATATATATGTTAGAATTTATTTGATTCCCTTAATGTCCAGATGTCATAAGAAACTTTAGGGACATATTTAATAGAAATCTTATTAAGTGTATATATGAATATATTTCTTCTAAGACCATGGGCCATATGCGACAAAATTTAGATACAAGTTGATAGTCTTTAATTGATAAATGAATTATGCCTGAATATTCCATTTGGAATAAGTTCCACAAATGTCAATGAATGACTTATGATGGACCCATACTTATTCCTTAAGCCAAAACATATTTTTAGGGCTTTAACGTCATGATTTAAAATCACTTAGAATGAGATTAGATGAAAATCATCCTCATTAACCATGTCATGATTTCTCATGAATTTCGGTTATAATGGATGAAATTTATAAGTCTCATTTTCCTTTTGTCAAATTCTCATTTACATGATGACAAAAGTTGTGAAAGTGTAAGGTATCATCTAGTTTTATCTTAGTAATGTTTCAATCCAGATATTTAGGACAAATAAGATGAGAGTTTAAGGTAAGTGTGACTTTATGTTGACTATACAAACCTCACAACCTTCATAACATTACTTAATCATGATACTATATTCTGATTAATCTTCAGAATATATAAGGTATCGAAAAGCTTTGTTAGAAGACTGCTTATTATGGTTCTTATAGCCTTAACAATTAATTTTGTCACTAACTCTCATGTTAGTTATTTTTCGAGTTCTGGTAAGGAAACGTATGGAACTAGAGTCAACTAATCATGTGTTATTTGGAATATTAAAATTATCAGACTTAAATATCATTAGTAAGTGACTACCTAATTAACTTATCCAATTGTTCTTCTGAATAATGGATAGTCTCGTTGCTTATGCCTAGTCTAATGTCATACTTATGTTGTGAGATTCTCCCTTGAAGTACCTTAAAGTTGGAATCTTGTACTTGTATTTTGACTATGAACCTTAGAACAATCCTCTTTTAATGTTTCAGTGGTTGTAAGGTGAATAAAATCTTATTTTCCAGTTACAAACATTTATTTCTATGTACATATGTTGCTTATCAACACACTCATTTTCCTTTGGTAATTTTGAGTGTTATAATTGATTTACAAGGCATCTAATTGTACAAGTGAAAATCTTAGTATGTTATGTACTGGAAAATGTGCTTATTGCCATGCGTAAGCCCTTAATTTCATGGGTCATGGTGCTACACATGTAACAACCCGTGTTACTGAAGCCAAAGTCAAAGTCAAGATTGAAGTCAAAGGAATAAAAGAATGTTAATTGCGATATGTCACTCCTTGCTTAATTATTGATTTGACTTCTTTGACTTGTAATCGAATCTTTATTTTAATTGCTTTAGTTGTATTATGTGGAGTACTTGTTAATAATCGAGGTTTAATCGCATGTTAATCGCTAATCGACTTACCGCATCGCAATCGCAACTCGAACTGTGTGTTCTGGATATGGTTTTACGTGTGTGTGCTATTATGTGTTACCTGTGCATGTTATGTTGAGATGTTAATCGCAATCACAATTCTATCGCATCGCAATCAAATCACAAACGCTAAACGCAAGTTATTTATAGTGATTGTATGTTAGATATAGTAGCTAGGCTATTTGTGTAACTATTGGTTAATACTATCGCATCACTCGCTCGAATCACATCGCAACGCTCAACACGCGAATCGAAACGACAAAACTCAAACGCGCCAGACAGCCGGATCGAGTGGCCACCCGATCGAGTGACCATTCGATCGGATTGTCATCCGATCGGACAACCGTCTGATCGGTGACCCACTCGACCCTTGTGTCTTTCCTTTTTGGGAAACCCTATAAATACCCCTCTGCCACATCATTTGTGATGTGACAGCTCCTTGTTCGACCAGCCGCACTCAAGCTCTTTTTTCTCTTGATTTCTCCCGATTCTTGTAAGTTTTCAACCTAAATCTTGTACTTCTATGATCTACACGCACTCCTTCATCTTTTTCACCTTTAAATCTTAACTTTTAACCGTGATATCAGGGATTTGAGGTGTTCTAGGATGATGTCATCATGAAGTTCTTAAGAACTTCAAGAGTGGCTTCATTCCACCAAGAACAACTTAGATCTAAATGATTTCCACATGAATAAACAAGGATCTTGCATAGATCTGAACATAACCAAGGTTAAAGGGATTGAAAGATGGTTTTTCCAACTTTCTTTCAACTCTTTTACACTCAATGCACACAAAACCGATAGAATCGGAGTTTGTTTTGATCTTCTACTCATTCTTAGTGAAGTGTTGGTTCAAGATCTGACTTTTATCTAAGAGACTACTGATTTCGGGTTAAACATGAACCACCGTCACGAGCCGGTAAACTGAACGGACTAGGGTGATTTCTGTTCGATCGGATAACTTGGGCCATGATAGGGTTTCTATTGTTTAGCACGTTGTCATACCGTCTCGATCAACCGCAAAACTTTCCAACCCAAACAAATCTTCAAGTTGCAGAAAGATCATATCGCGGGACGGATCGCCGTCCGATCGGATTGCCATCCGATCGGACCGCAATCCGGACGGACAGCACTTGAGGATTTAACCCTTAAACAATTTCCAACATGTTCAATGCATAGTCAATACCAACGGACTGTCACCCGATCTGTAGACCATCCGATTGGATGTTGATCCTGCTGTGAACTTGTTCTCTGAGAAATACCTCGCCGGACGGATCGTCAGCCGATCGAACTGCCGTTCGATCGAACGACCGGAAAGGTAGAGATACTTCTCTGCTTTCAAAATGTTACAACGAAAACATCAAAAGCCAAGCCATCATACACAAACACATCCATCCCAAACGAGGTGTCAATCCGACCGAATGGCCATCCGAACGGATGACCACTCGTCACTTGTTCACTTTTCACCGTTTTACGTGCCGCTTATCGTTATGCTATCGTTCTGATCAGGCTAATCCCACTCTAGCGCTCCCTTCAATCCATTAACTTTCATCGCTGTGAGTATACTCGACCCCTTTTTGCTTTATGCACTTTTGGGTGTTACATACGCTACTTATTCTAAATCACATCGAACACACAACGTAAACACTATTTATACGCTGACCGTTAATGCATGTTATACGTGACTCGATGAATGCATGTTTGTCATGTTTACACATTGATTGCTGTCTACCTGCCTTAGCAACGATAGTACTATAGTTTGGACTCAGCACCTGTTCATTCAGGGGTTGTTGAGGACAATACTTCACGTGTTAGCAGTGGTGAACATGTGATGCGCACTCGCTACTCGCAGTCAACTCGCAGTCATTGGTATTGATATGATCTTTGTCGATAACTTACATGCTTCACATTATACGTTGTACATGCTGGTTATTCGTTAACGATTTCGAACTCTATTATATTATTAAACTTGTATGCTCACCTTTACACTATGCATATTGACCTCTATTTTAACGTATGTAACAGGTGGTTAGGACGCTTGCTTGCTACTTGATGGAATCGAGCTTAGAAGAGTCTAGAAACCCACATAGACAATTTATTTTTATTTTGAATCTGAGTTGTCGGAACATGTTTTGTTTTGAGATATCGCTATCTGTAATAATTTACTTGCTTAATTGGTAATGGTATGGGACATAATATTAACTATTCGGTAAAGTAGTTGTTATGGAATTTCTCTTGACAATCTGTTTCGCTCAGTGCCATGCCCCGATGTCTCCGTCATCGGTTGGGGTGTGACAACACATTATGATGTATTCATGAATGCCACTTAACCTTATAGTTTAGAATTTTAAATGAAGGCATGCATCTTAGGAGTTCTTGTGATCATTCCACAGATAATAGATTAGTCTTAGGAAAACTTGTAACAACTCTCATTAAAATTATTACTTCTTATTTTATTTTATTCATTAGGAAACCCAAATTGAGACCCCCAAGTGATATTGCATGACCCCTAAAATTTTCAGAACAATTGGAATTAGGATCAGGGCCCCAAAAACTCAGGGGGGGGTATTCCCTAATAGACATTTATCCACACAGTTTGCTGTATAATGCGAAAATCGTCGAACGGTTGACTCACCTAGGCTAGGAATCCACGAAGCTACCCTACCCTAAAAGTGACCCCTCGCGCCACGCGCCAAGACCAGGTGGGTCTGGCGCGCCACGCGGGGGAACCCATTTTTCAGTATAAGTATCAGGGCTTTGGCACTTGCATGAGGGTCTTGTTACGACGTGAAAATACGTTTTCTACGTTGAGTTGCGCTCTGTTCTTTCCAAATTCACTCAAAAACACACACAAGCACGAATCTCTGCTGCGACAACAAGGTAATAACCCGATCACTGCTACGATATAATGTCCGATTGATTGAAACCGATCCGATGGATGTTTAAGTGCTGCCTGAATCCGGGCTATACTTTGTCATTCGTCATGAAGGTTTTGATTTCGTGAGCTTATCGTAAATGTTGAATTAAGTTACTAACCTAGTTTCGTGTGCATTGTTGTTTAAATTAGGTTATCAGGCTTATCAGTAGGCTAAACTCTGCCCGATTAAACTTGCAATGCGAGTCATTCTCTTTTATCAAATTATTTTGCAAAACCCTAAATGTTTTCCAGTTATACTTTGCAGTGATTAAGTCTTTGCTAATCTTTAATTACTAGCAGTATGTGGGGGGTTTTGTGCACATTACTACTAACGATTTATCACTTTAGGTGGGCGAGCCTAATTAGTGATATGTCCACAGTCATAGATTCGGTCGAGTGACAGCTGAACCAGATAATTATATGATAAAAGGGCAAATATAAAAACCCTTAATGCTGTAAATTTATAACAATGTGTCTTTTGTGCAAATTGAATGACTCGCTAGTATTTCCCCGCTGATAAAAATCTTTTTAAACATGTTTCAGGTGATCTGCTGTGATCTAGGAAAAAAAAGTGTCGTGTAGCACAACAAGCTTGAAGAAGTGGCTCAATAAAATAAATAAACATGTTTTGTAAAACCAGGGATTTCCTCGTGAAATTCCCGTTACTGTAAATTATGGGGTATGTCCCAAAAATGTGAAATAAAATAATTGAGCATTTTCAAGTTTAAACGATCCTGTTAATACTTCCACTGCCAAACTAAATACAATTACCACGGGTTTTCTGTCTCGCGGCCTCTGGACCGGGTCACACCGGGCCGGGGGCCGTGACAGAAAAAGGTGGTATCACAGCCACTGATTTAAGCCTATTAAGGTGCTGTTTGTTTTTTCAGAGGTAAAACGTCTGCAGTCTGTGGACCACATCTGCAGCTGAAGAGGTGGACCAAACCTCTGCAGTCTGCAAGAAGAAGACTGTTTGTTTTTTAATTTCTGCTTATACATCAAGTATGACATATACCACAAATTATACAATATTTTTAATCAGCTCAACCCAATATCCAAATAAAAAAAAATCAAACCAGATACAGTAATTTCAAAATCCCCAAATTAATAAACCAATTTCAATCAGAAGCATCCAAGATCTGAAGCTTCGACAGAACAAGCAAAAACCTATAATTTAGCCACCACTAGCATGAAATGAAATTAAATAACAAAAAAGGTACCGGCTGGAGAAGACTGAGCTGCTGTCGGTGTTTCTTTTCAAGAGCTCATCTTCCTCCGGGGTAGTAGACTGAGCTGCTGTTGATGACGATGTCGGCTGAGATGGTGTCGGCTAGAGAAGGTTGACCGGCTGGAGATGGGTTTTGATCGGAGAAGGTTGACCGACTGAGATGGGTGTCGATTGGAGAAGGTTGAACGGCTGGTGAAGGGTGAACGACGGTGGAGGGGCGACGGAGGTGAAGGGGGTGGCGGAGGAGGTTTGAAGAGGGTGGCGGTGAAGGGTGAACGACGGTTGAACGGCTGGAGAAGTGAGATGGGTACTAGGGTTTTGAGGTTTGAAAGAGAGAGGTGTTTTGAAGAGGTTGGTCCAGATCTGCGTGAAGAAGACCTCTGGAAGAGCTTTTTTTAGTGAAATCTCTTCCAAAAAACAAACACGTTGCAGACCCAAAGGTCTGCGCGTGGTCTGTGCGGCGCAGACATAAGAGGTCAGGAAGTACTTCTTGCAAAAAACAAACACCCCCCAAGTATTCAGAAATACTTAATTTTCCTGGTTGCCATTTTGTGATTTTGTGAAAATTTGATTTGCAATAAACAAAATTTTAACTTAGAATTTTGTGTGTTTCTTCATGTATGCTAACAACATGAATGAACTATCAGAAGCACTTCAAAGCTTTACTATCCATACCACTGATATGGATACCACCGATACCTTCACTGGCTACCAGGCTGATACTGAAGAGCCAATGGTATTCCAAGCCCAACCTCAGGAAAAACCGAAGCCGAAAAAGAGAAGAAGACTCGTAGGCTGGAGGCGTGTGCGTAGGAAGAAACCAGCGGTACAGAAAGTTATAAAGACTGAGGATCCGAAGGATAAAGGAAAAGGAAAAGGAAAAGAGATTGGGGAAAGTTCCGGGCAAGCCCAGGAAATGCCATCATGGGAGGAGCTAGATCGTAAACTGGCACTTAGCGATCTCATCGGACCTGCCGATGAAAACCTCTTCAATTACCCAGCTGAAGTACTACTTCCAGTGAATCTGGAACCTGCTATCCCAGTTCCTATTATCCACCCCCGACCTCTACCAAGAGAACTGGAAGAATGGTGGACCACTGACTGGCAATTTCAGAATCTCTTGAATAACCCTAACACCTTTTCCCCCCAGTTTGACCCTGAGCCTGCACCAAACCCACCTATGAGCACGGAAAACTTGGCTGAGCTCCGTCACTACGGCGAAGAACTGGTGGATGCAGGGAATCGAATCCAGGAAGTGGGAGAACAGATCTCCTGGAAATACGACGAGAGGGAACGTCGTTTTTGAAAAAGTCAGCTAACGATGGTGTGGTTGTGTGTTTGTATAATAATAATAATAAAATAATAATAAAAATATAATCATGTAAAATAAGTAAAAATAAAACTTTTGTAACATATCTGGTGTGTACGGAAGCATACTAAAATATATAAAATATGGAAGTCGCAAAATCGACAATTTTGGCTATACGTGTTGACATGATTATGTGCGATTGCTCTATTGCGTTTGGTTGATATTTATTTGTGCCAATAACTTATATATATATTGTTAATTATCAGATGGAACCTGCTGTTAATGAACCAGTTAATGAAGTTAAGCCATCTGAGCAAAACAATGAGGATCACTTTCTTAATAGGCAAGATATAGAAAACATCGTTGCTCAGGGAATAGCCAATACTATCCCAGCAATCATCGCTGCTGTTAAAGGTCCTGCTGAGCCTTTACAAGCTAACCCCAGTAAACGCACAAGCGACGATAATTTCAGTAACAGTGTTAACGGAGGCGGCAATAATGACAACGTGATTCAAGCCCCGATACTTAAGAAAATGAAAGTTGCAACACCTGGTTGCACCTATAAGGAATTTCTTGCCTGTAAACCTGTTGAATTTGCAGGCAATGAAGGGGAAACCGCCGCACTACGTTGGTTGGAGAAAACCGAGGCAGTAATTAAAATAAGTAAATGTGCCGAGGAGGATAAGGTTATGTATGCTTCTCACCTTTTTAAGGAAGATGCATTAGAATGGTGGAACACGGTATTGCAAGCCAAGGGAAGTGACATGGCTTATGCCATGAATTGGGAAGAGTTTAAGCATTTGGTGGAAAGGAAATTCTGCCCTGAATATGAAAAAGAGCAAATGGCGAATAAGTTCCTGAACCACCGAATGGTGGATGTTGACTGTCGAGGGTATACTTCGAAGTTCTTCGAATATGCCAGAATTGTGCTCACTCTGGCCTCGCCAGAACCGGTACTTATCTCTCGCTATATTTGGGGTTTAATTAGCGAAATTCGTGATATCGTCAAAGCTGCGAGACCTCGCACAATTGATGATGCGGTGGAGTTAGCTAATACTTTGACCGACGGCTAGTACGTACGCGGGAAGAGAACAGGAAAAAGGAATTAGCCCAAAAGATTACCCAAGGATTTCGTGTGGGTAATAGTAGTAATTTCAAGTGGAAGGGAACTGGGTCCCCTTCCACCCCGCCATTTTGCGGGAATTGCAAAAAGATGCATTTTGGAAAATGTAGAGAAAATTGTAATTTCTGCAAAATTTCGGGCCATCGGGAAGAGGAATGCATAAAGAAAGCAAAGATCTGCTATAACTGTGGAGAAGCTGGGCATTTCAGACCAGAATGCCCTAAATTGGTCAAACCAGCGGACAACAAGGCCAAACCAGCTGAAGGAACTAATAAAAAGAATGCAAGAGCCTTCCAATTGACCACGCAGGAAGCCGAACTGATTCCCGATGTAATAGCTGGTGCGTTTCTGGTACACAACGTTTATGCAAAAGTATTATTCGACTCTAGTGCAAACCAAAGTTTTATAAATACTTCTTTCTGCCAAGCTCTTAAGCTACCCTTAACCAAACTCAGGCAGATTTATACAGTAGAAACAGCAGACGGGAACTCTGTTAACATAGATACGGTTTTGCAAAAAGAAAATATAGAACTTTCAGGTCATAAATTTTCTGCAAACCTATTACCCATGAATTTAGTTGGATTCGATGTTGTATTAGGAATGGATTGGTTAGTAGCCAACCATGCTCGAATCCTTTGTGATAAGAATTCCATAGGAATTCTTACACCATCAGGAGAAATAATCAGGGTTACAGGAGATAAGCCACGTAAACCAATGAAGTTCATTTCTGTAATGAAAGTTGCTTGTTATGAACGAAAGCAAGGAATAGTGTATATGATTTCGGTAATCATTAACACTAAAGGTAAGGAACTTAAGGAAATTCCAGTAGTATCAGAATACCCGGATGTATTTCCAAAAGAACTACTTGGATTACCACCCGATAGGGAAGTAGAATTTAGAATTCATCTAATTCCTGGAACTACATTGATAGCTAAAGCACCCTACCGATTAGCACCCACCGAAATGTTAGAATTGAAAAAGCAATTAGATGAATTGCTCAGTAAAGGATTCATACAACCTAGTTCATCCCCTTGGGGAGCACCAGTGTTGTTTGTAAAGAAGAAAGACGGTTCAATGCGAATGTGTATCGATTATAGGGAATTGAATAAGGTTACAATTAAGAATCGATACCCATTACCTAGGATTGATGATCTTTTCGATCAACTTCAGGGAGCTAGATATTTTTCTAAGATAGATTTACGCTCCGGATACCATCAGTTGAAAGTACAAGAAGAAGACATACCTAAAACTGCCTTCAGAACTAGGTATGGTCATTACGAGTTTACAGTCATGCCCTTTGGACTAACAAATGCTCCTGCAACATTTATGGACATGATGAATAGGATCGGTAAACCGTACTTGGATAAATTTGTAATTATCTTTATCGACGATATACTCATTTACTCCAAAAGTCAGAACGAGCATTGTGAGCACCTACATGCACTCTTAACTTTGTTAAGAAAAGAGAAGCTTTACGCCAAGTTCTCGAAGTGTGAATTTTGGCTACAGGAAGTACAATTTTTAGGACACATGGTGAATCACGAAGGTATTCACGTAGATCCCTCCAAAATAGAAGCGATCACCAAATGGAAGGTCCCGCAATCAGCTATGGAAATTAGAAGCTTTCTAGTGTTAGCTGGATATTATAGACGGTTTATTAAAGATTTTTCTAAGATAGTTGTGCCACTAACTAAGCTAACCTGTAAATCAGTTAAGTTTGAATGGGGACTCAGGCAGGAATAGGCTTTTAGGATTTTAAAACAAAGGTTAACAAACACCCCAATTCTTGCCTTACCAGAAGGGACAAAAGATTTTGAAATTTACTGTGATGCTTCTAAGCTAGGATTAGGATGTGTGCTAATGCAACGCAAGAAGGTAATTGCGTACACCTCAAGGCAATTGAAAAAGCACGAGGAAAATTATACGACACATGACTTAAAATTAGGAGCCATAATTTTTGCCCTTAAGATTTGGAGACACTATTTGTATGGCAGTAAGTTTACAGTCTATACAGATCATAAGAGTTTAAAATACATATTTGGGCAAAAAGAATTGAACATGAGGCAAAGGAGATGGATGGAAATTCTAAGTGACTACGACTGTGATATTCAATATCACGAAGGAAAAGCAAATGTAGTTGCAGATGCCTTAAGTCGTAAGTAGCATGAAAAGCAAAAGCGGGTTCGTGCTCTTAGATTAAGTTTACAATTAGACTTAATGGAAAAACTGAAGAACATTCAAGAAACAGCAATCAAGGATGATGCTGAAGGAATGAAAGGAAGAATAAGGGAACTAGAGCAAGGAACTGATGGAATTTGGAGATTCCACAAGAAAAGAATTTGGGTACCTAAGCAAGGAGAATTAAGAGATAAAATTTTAGAAGAAGCCCATAAATCTAGGTATACCATGCATCCTGGTAATAATAAGATGTACCAAGATTTAAGAAATAATTTCTGGTGAATAGGAATGAAAAAGGACATAGCTAGATATGTTTCTAAGTGTCTTACTTGTTCACAAGTTAAGGCAGAACACCAGAAATCTTCAGGGTTACTCCAACAATTAGAAATGCCTGTTTGGAAATGGGAACTAATAACCATGGATTTTGTTACTAAGTTGCCCAAAACCAGAAAGGGTAATGATGCGATTTGGGTAATTGTGGATCGATTAACCAAATCAACTCATTTTCTACTCATGAAGGAGACCTTTAGCATGGAAAGATTAGCCAAATTATACGTAAACGAGATAGTATCCTTACATGGAGTCCCACTCTCTATTGTATCGGATAGAGATAGACGTTTCACTTCACATTTTTGGACGAGTTTCCAAGAAGCAATGGGGACACGATTGAATTTAAGTACTGCATACCATCCCCAAACAGATGGACAAAGTGAAAGGACGATCCAAACTCTGGAAGACATGCTTAGGGCATGTGTGATAGATTTTGGTGGAAACTGGGATGACCACCTACCCTTAATCGAATTCTCCTATAATAATAGTTATCATTCAAGTATCGAAGCTGCCCCGTTCGAAGCACAGTATGGACGAAAGTGTAGAACTCCAGTTTGTTGGGCAGAAATAGGAGAAAGCCAATTATCAGGTCCTGAAATCGTACAAGAAACCACTGACAAGATAACTCAAGTCAAGGAAAGACTAAAGACTGCTCGAGATCGTCAGAGGAGTTATGCAGACAATAGACGCAAGCCCCTAGAATTTCAAGTTGGAGACAAGGTACTCTTAAAAGTTTCTCCTTGGAAAGGAATAGTTCGATTTGGTAAGAAGGGAAAGTTAAGTCCAAGGTACGTAGGACCATTCCCAGTAATCCAGCGAATAGGACCAGTCGCCTATCGCCTACAACTACCAGAAGAGCTAGCCGGGGTACATGACGTATTTCATGTATCCAACCTCAAGAAATGTCTATCTGACGAATCCCTGGTAGTACCTCTCCAAGACATAGAGGTAAATGAAAAGTTAAAATTTGTGGAGAAACCACTGCAGATAGAAGACAGAAAGGTCAAGTTTCTCAAGCACAAACGACTAGTGCTGGTCAAAGTCAAGTGGGATTCAAAGAGAGGACCGGAATACACTTGGGAACTGGAATCAGAGATGAAGCGAAAATATCCCTACTTGTTCCAGTAAATCTCGAGGACGAGATTTTTATTAAGGTAGGGAAGATGTAACAACTCTCATTAAAATTATTACTTCTTATTTTATTTTGTTCATTAGGAAACCCTAATTGAGACCCCCAAGTGATATTGCATGACCCCTAAAATTTTCAGAACAATTGGAATTAGGATCAGGGCCCCTAAAACTCATGGGGGGGGGGGGTATTCCCTAATTGATAATTATCCACACAGTTTGCTGTATAATGCGAAAATCGTCGAACGGTTGACTCACCTAGGCTAGGAATCCACGAAGCTACCCTACCCTAAAAGTGACCCGTCGTGCCACGCGCCAGGACCAGGTGGGTCTGGCGCGCCACGCGGGGGAACCCATTTTTCAGTATAAGTATTAGGGCTTTTGGCACTTGCATGAGGGTCTTGTTACGACGTGAAAATACGTTTTCTACGTTGAGTTGTGCTCTGTTCTTTCCAAATTCACTAAAAAACACACACAAGCACGAATCTTTGTTGCGACAACAGGGTAATAACTCGATCACTGCTACGATATAATGTCCGATCAATTGAAACCGACCCGATGGATGTTTAAGTGCTGCCCGAATCCGGGCTATACTTTGTCATTCGTCGTGAGGGTTTTGATTTCGTGAGCTTATCGTAAATGTTGAAATAAGTTACTAACCTAGTTTCGTGTGCATTGTTGTTTAAATTAGGTTATCAGGCTTATCAGTAGGCTAAACTCTGCCCGATTAAACTTGCAATGTGAGTCATTCTCTTTTATCAAATTATTTTGCAAAACCCTAAATGTTTTTCAGTTATACTTTGCAGTGATTAAGTCTTTGCTAATCTTTAATTACGGGCAGTATGTGGGGGTTTTGTGCACATTACTACTAACGATTTATCACTTTAGGTGGGCGAGCCTAATTAGTGATATGTCCACAGTCATAGATTAGGTCGAGTGACAGCTAAACCAGATAATTATATGATAAAAGGGCAAATATAAAAACCCTTAATGCTCTAAATTTATAACAATGTGTCTTTTGTGCAAATTGAATGACTCGCCATTATTTCCCCACTGATAAAAATCTTTTTAAACATGTTTCAGGTTATCTGCTGTGATCTAGGAAAAAAAAGTGTCGTGGCACTACAAGCTTGAAGAAGTGGCTCAATAAAATAAATAAACATGTTTTGTAAAACCAGGGATTTCCTCGTGAAATTCCCGTTACTGTAAATTATGGGGTATGTCCCAAAAATGTGAAATAAAATAATTGGGCATTTTCAAGTTTAAACGATCTGGTTAATACTTCCGCTGCCAAACTAAATACAATTACCACGGGTTTTCTGTCCCGCGGCCTCTGGACCGGGTCACACCGGGCCGGGGGCCGTGACAAAAACTTAATCTGGAATAACTTTAGTGATAGCATTTATGTTAGAGAGTTCTTGATTATCATAAGAGACATCACGTTCGATTTATTCTAATCATCATGTTCTACTTTTCTTCTGTAGTGCTTTATCATAAGAGAGCAATAGGATTATCGTGTCTTAAGAGATAATCAAGGATTTAATTTAAGAGCTAATTCTTATAGAAACTTTAAATAAAGAAAAACATTTTAGGTTTAGGAATTAGAGTGGATGAGATATAGATTTATAGAAGAAAATTATAGTGAGTAAAGTTATGGGTACTAAAAAATAAGGCAGACGAAATGATCATAAGATTAATGAAGGATCATTAATGTGAGGATCATTATGTGAAGATGTTGTGCTATGTCTATTACTAACATCAAAATAATAGACTTAGTTAAAATTCTACTTAAATGAAGACAAATTAGCTTTGGCCAGAAGTGTAATCATTTAAGCATGTGTGCAAAGTAATCGTGACAAATCAGCTTTGGCCAGAGATGAGACAATCACTTTAGTTATGGACTTGTTAAGAATACTATACATGAATGAATTAAATCAACTTTGTGTAACACCCCGAAAACGGGTTCAGTAATTAAACCCCGTTAATACTAAAAGACGGGTAAAGTACCGTTAGTGGTAAAATTTACCCGGTGGAATATTAGGATTTAAATAATTAATCCTAATAATATATAAAAATGAATAAAGTCTTTAAAGAAATAAAATGGACAAAAAGGCCCGAGTTAACGGGGTCTAAAATAAACTTAGTCATAAATATTTCCGAACCCGCTAAGTTAACTAGGAATATTAAACCTAGTTAATAAGCGAGAGTATTGTTGAAAATAATTAGGTTGTGACCTAATTAATAACTAACCAAACACGAGGGACCAAAGCCGGGTAACTTGAAACTACAATTATAAACTTAAAAATATAACACAACACACACACTAGGTGTGTGTGTGTGTTCTGGTCGTAACCCACAGGAGCCAAGGGAGCTCAAACCCTAATCCCTCAAGAATCTCTCAAATTGAAGCCCAAATCAAGAGCCAAATCATTGCATGAACACAGATTCGTGATCACCTAGTCATGGGGATTACAAGGTATGTTAAAAATTATGATTTGGTGATACTTTGAGATTATGATGAATAATCATAATCGAAATTCTGGAATGAATATTGATTCTATGAGTGTTATTATGATTATAACATGGTTTAGAAACAAACCCTAGTAGAAAATTTGATGATTTGTTGTCTAAACTAGGGATTTGATAATTACCATATTATATGCTAAGTGGGTTTTGACTTAATAATGAAGATGATGATATGTTAGTGTTAGAAATCATCATAGGTGAAAGTTGATGCAAGATACTTGAACAAATTATAAGTTTGAGTGAAAGCTTGTGCATGACTTGAAGTGGGTTTTTGTATGTTATGATGAACACTCGGATTTGAAGTGTTAATTTGATGAATATTGATTGTTATGATATAAGTTCTTGATGTAGTTCATGAACACTAGACATAGAGGGTTGAAATTTGATGTTAATCTTGGTATAAATGACTAATTATGAACTAGTTAGCAAATGTGTAGAGTTATGCCCATTAGGTGTTTGTTAAAATGCCTAAATGAGAAGTAAGGTGTTGAAATTTAAGCGAAACGCGTAATTGACAAGCTTGACTAATTACATAAGACATGGGGATAAAACGGGTTCTAATCATAATGTTGATTTGCCTTAATTGTGCATATTATATGATTAAAAGTAGTTGACTTTAGAAAGTCAAACTAACTAGTGATGAGGTCGAATAAGTGGTTTCGGCTAAGAAAATAAGTAAGGTGGTATAGTCGTGATTGTTAATGACTAATCTAATCACCTTGTAAATGATGAACAATAGTTGGCGCTTAAACAAGCTAGGCGAAGCTTGGAGTGAAAGCGGGTCAAACAAGTCAAGCATAGAAGAAAAACGTAGCTCGGATGCAAGGTAAGTGTAATCTACCCACTTATGTAGAATGCTCGTTATTTCGATACTTGTGAACGTGAAAACAATAATATTGGAAAATTTGGAAATTTGTTAAGTGTCGACTTATGTAAATCATGGTTAAAAAGGATACCCATGGCGTAAGCCGAAATGGGTTGAAACTGCAAGAAAAGAGCGTAAAAGAAAAATGGTATGCTTATAAAAACCCGGGATGGGATGATGCATGACTTGGAAATCAAAAATAGTGTTTTTGATTTAAATAGATAATGTTGGACATATAGTCCAAACGGGTCGAATGGTGGTGGCAACACCATTTGACAATATCGACTAATGTGGTTGTCAAGTCTTATGTTAACAGGACCGATTAGCAAATCGGATAGTTGCGTCATCATCGATGGTATGATAATAAGAGCGAGGTATAAATCGGATCTATTTGTTGATCCGAGCCAGGTACGCATATTCATGTTGTAGTTAAAAATGTTATTTTGGTCGAAAAATTGGAAAGAGAGTCCTTTGTAGTAAAAAGAACTAAATCGACCAAAACGCCCTTGTTGGCTAATTCGAACAAACAACCTTTAAAAGTTGTTTGGAAACGAGTTTTATGATTAGGTAAATACTTAGAATAAGTATAGAAACTGAAAGAGGTATTATATTTAGTCAAATGGCACTATTTGAGTTTTGTCGTAAAATGATGATTCGAGAGGTGAAATTTGGGTTATATAAGATCACCACGATAAACCCACCTTAAATATAGTCGTGGTGGGATATTATAGGGTAAGAAATGTGGTAATGCAAATGCTAGAAACAATTGACATCGATTTATGATTGAAAGTGCTTAAATACCCTTAACGGGTCAAAATAAGCATACGAGCGAAAACGTGATTAAACGGTGTAATAAACCTATGATTAGAACCTAATATAGTAGGTAACATTAATTTGAAGAAGTGTAGGTGATGTAGGAATCAAACGAATATGTTCGTTTGATAAAATGCATAAACGGGTCAAAAGTGGGAAATAGGGCGATAAGCCGAAGACTTAAAAGTCTGAAATTTTATTATGTAGAATGTTGGATTTTAACTCCACAAGATGGAGAATTAAATTACGGACGCGTAGGAAAAAGAATCGGGTAAAACGGATCAATAACGAAGAAGTTATGGCCGTTTCCGTGAAATCAGGACGTGCTGGGAATCTGCAGCATCAGCAAACGAGTTTCTGTCTAAAACAAGCGCTCGCGTAGCGCGAGCATCAGTGGCGCTACGCGAGCCCCTAAACTCCGAAAATTCTTGAATTTTATCATTTTTAACCCCTGTACTTGTTTGGACTTGATATTTGACTATCGAAACTAACTTTTAAGTTGGTTTTGATCATAGGTGAATGTCAAGAGTGCACGGATGAAGATCAAGCAGCTACGAAGAACCGAACACACGAGATTAAAGCTTCCGCACAACATTACGTCATAACTTTTAAATGGCGAACTTATCTAAATTTTGTTTAAAACTTTTAAGTTGTAAAAGTTTTAAATTACTCGTATTTTTCTAAGGATACTTAATGATAAATTCATGTTGGTTTTCGTTAATTGCACGAAAACCTTTAGATTCATAACATGGGTGTTACAAGTTGGTAATCAGAGCCCAAGGTTAAAGGGTAAAGTGTTCGGTTCGAGGCTTGATCGCAAATCCGGTAAGTACATGTATATTAATGGTTTGGTATGTGTTGAAATGTTGTTAACAACACATAGGGTTATCGTGTGATACACGTTACCTCAATTAAATGATAAATATAGTTGACAAAATTGTGCGCGTTGACGCGTATAGTAGAAAAAGCCTTGTATTATAATACGGGCGATTATTGAAGTTGACGTTACTAACTTTTGTGAACGTTTTAATTGAAGGACACTCGCGTTTGAAGACGACGAGAGTCAAACGAAGTGTGGATATGATGATGGAACGGTCCGAAGTATGACAAGAGGAGCATGCTCACCGAGGACTAAATCGCGTAACGACCGCGAACAAGGTTAACGACATAAAAAGCCCGTTAGGGCAAGCACTTACAGGTGCGCATTTTAAGTTATTACGTGAATAGTAATATGCAACAAATACGACGAGGTTGAAAGTTGCATATGTAGATTAAAAACTTGGAAAAGCCCGAATAGAAAATCTATCCGGGATATTGTTTCCAAGAGAAACCAAACAGAGGCGTTATTCACATAGGGCGTAATGTGAAAACTATAAAAAGGTCATGTGTGTCATGTGTTAACCGCTTACTCTGGCCAAGTAAGTAGTGGCATATGATACCAGGAACTTCTTATGGCAGACATGTTTACATCCGATGTAGTAAGGGCGGGATGAATGGGACTAATTAAAAAGTACCCAAATGAAACAGATAAGCAAGATATTTGAAAATAATGTAAACGCACAATCGAGTGACGGAAGCGTGTCACATTAGGATAATGAGCCCGAGTGAAGGGACAAACAAGCATGTAAAATGTTTTAGACAAGAATTGGGAGGGAGTGTACTTACACTCGAACCCAGAAAACACAAGCATGTAAAATTTTTTAGACAAGAATTGGGAGGGAGTGTACTTACACTCGAACCCAGAAAACACAAGCATGTAAAATGTTTTAGACAAGAATTGGGAGGGAGTGTACTTACACTCGAACCCAGAAAACGCAAGCATGAAAAATGTTTTAGACAAGTATCGGGAGGGAGTGTACTTACACTCGAACCCGGAACATGCAAATATGTCCCTTAACAGGTCATTTTTGTAAAACATCAAACTTAAGGGCAAAGTCTGAATATAAAAATGAAGCGAGATCTTAATGCATACCGGGAGGGTTGCAATAATAACAACTTCGGTAAAACACCCGGTTAATGGGTAAGAATTAAACACATGCGTAGAAACCAAGAGACGTGAACACGGGTTGAGAAATCAAAGGACTTGGATTACGAGTTATGACTATAAAATCTCGTAAATAGAAATTGTGAGTAAATATGTTCAACTATTCGAAGTCGAATGGGTTGAATAAAGAATAAAGTTGATTATTATAAGTGATGGATTTCACATTAATAGATCAAACAAGTTGAATACAATATAACGCCGAATGGCACTAATGAACGTTAGCCAGATAAAGGTAGCGTTCAATGCAAGAGAATAATAAGCCCGGTAATGGGATATAACCAAATAAGAATATATGCAAATCAAATAACAGTAAGCATAATAACAAACTGACGCGTAAATAACGTCAGAAGTCATAAAGTCGGAAGGAGTAGTCCGGAAGTAAACAAATGAAACCTTAGACTACGGTCAAGGTCAATTGAAGTTCAAGGGTGAAAATAAACGATTCCAAACATACTAAGAAATGCCTGGAAGCTATATGTGTATATATACATTTGAATATAGACAGGAATAAAAGATGATCTACGGGATCATCATAACCTACGGGATTAAACACAGTGTTAAGGTCTACGGACCAAAAAGACCCTCGGGTCATAAAGAGAGGGAAACGAGTTGTTAATATCTCACCTTAAGACGGTGAAAAACTTAAAGAAATAGCCTATGGGGCTAACTGAAAGAATCTACGGGTCAATAGTGTAAAGCAAGGGGAAACTAGTTGTGATTCCCCGCATAAGACTAAGACTGTAAAAGAATAAATTCTGGACTGTCAATATCCTGGTATGGATAATGAACAAAAGTTAATGAGAAGATCCTAAAACTAAAACTTTGGTTTTAGTAAGAAATAACGTTTTACAAACGTAAATTCTGATAGTAATTTAAATAATAAGCATGAAAAATACAAGTCTTGACACTGATAGGCGCAAGACGACATATTCGAAAAGTGTTATTTCGAAAATAAAAAGGGTGATGCAAACTAAACGCGATATGACACGATCACGGTTAGGAAATGCAATGTGAGGTAAAATCACATTATAACCAAGCGAGCGATAAAAGTAACTGGACTAATAAGACTAGTTAGTGAGACTGGTTAAGGTCACCTATTTAAATCAAGAAATTTGGTTTGCTTGTAAGCGGTAGATTCGGTATAGCTGAACCGAACAAATAAACTTGAAGACAAAAGAATTTGTTGCTTAAAGTGAAAGATTTCACTAAAGATCTTTAAACGGGTCAAGTAACGGATTCATAAAGAATTCGATAGCATATAAAGCGATGGGAATCGCTAAGTTAACTAAACTAGCAGAAATAACGAGATTACGTTATTTCGAAGTTACACTATGTCGTATGAAATATGTAGACAATTAGTAACCAAAAAAAAAAAAAGATGTTACCGTACTTTTCGGAAAATACTAACGTTGGTTAAAAGTATAAGTAATGTTTAAAAGATTTCTCGGCTCAAATACATTGAGTTTAAACTCAATGAATTATGTAAGAAAAGGTTTCGAGGACGAAACCTCTTTAAGGGGGGTAGACTTGTAACACCCCGAAAACGGGTTCAGTAATTAAACCCCGTTAATACTAAAAGACGGGTAAAGTACCGTTAGTGGTAAAATTTACCCGGTGGAATATTAGGATTTAAATAATTAATCCTAATAATATATAAAAATGAATAAAGTCTTTAAAGAAATAAAATGGACAAAAAGGCCCGAGTTAACGGGGTCTAAAATAAACTTAGTCATAAATATTCCCGAACCCGCTAAGTTAACTAGGAATATTAAACCTAGTTAATAAGCGAGAGTATTGTTGAAAATAATTAGGTTGTGACCTAATTAATAACTAACCAAACACGAGGGACCAAAGCCGGGTAACTTGAAACTACAATTATAAACTTAAAAATATAACACAACACACACACTAGGTGTGTGTGTGTGTTCTGGTCGTAACCCACAGGAGCCAAGGGAGCTCAAACCCTAATCCCTCAAGAATCTCTCAAATTGAAGCCCAAATCAAGAGCCAAATCATTGCATGAACACAGATTCGTGATCACCTAGTCATGGGGATTACAAGGTATGTTAAAAATTATGATTTGGTGATACTTTGAGATTATGATGAATAATCATAATCGAAATTCTGGAATGAATATTGATTCTATGAGTGTTATTATGATTATAACATGGTTTAGAAACAAACCCTAGTAGAAAATTTGATGATTTGTTGTCTAAACTAGGGATTTGATAATTACCATATTATGTGCTAAGTGGGTTTTGACTTAATAATGAAGATGATGATATGTTAGTGTTAGAAATCATCATAGGTGATAGTTGATGCAAGATACTTGAACAAATTATAAGTTTGAGTAAAAGCTTGTGCATGACTTGAAGTGGGTTTTTGTATGTTATGATGAACACTCGGATTTGAAGTGTTAATTTGATGAATATTGATTGTTATGATATAAGTTCTTGATGTAGTTCATGAACACTAGACATAGAGGGTTGAAATTTGATGTTAATCTTGGTATAAATGACTAATTATGAACTAGTTAGCAAATGTGTAGAGTTATGCCCATTAGGTGTTTGTTAAAATGCCTAAATGAGAAGTAAGGTGTTGAAATTTAAGCGAAACGCGTAATTGACAAGCTTGACTAATTACATAAGACATGGGGATAAAACGGGTTCTAATCATAATGTTGATTTGCCTTAATTGTGCATATTATATGATTAAAAGTAGTTGACTTTAGAAAGTCAAACTAACTAGTGATGAGGTCGAATAAGTGGTTTCGGCTAAGAAAATAAGTAAGGTGGTATAGTCGTGATTGTTAATGACTAATCTAATCACCTTGTAAATGATGAACAATAGTTGGCGCTTAAACAAGCTAGGCGAAGCTTGGAGTGAAAGCGGGTCAAACAAGTCAAGCATAGAAGAAAAACGTAGCTCGGATGCAAGGTAAGTGTAATCTACCCACTTATGTAGAATGCTCGTTATTTCGATACTTGTGAACGTGAAAACAATAATATTGGAAAATTTGGAAATTTGTTAAGTGTCGACTTATGTAAATCATGGTTAAAAAGGATACCCATGGCGTAAGCCGAAATGGGTTGAAACTGCAAGAAAAGAGCGTAAAAGAAAAATGGTATGCTTATAAAAACCCGGGATGGGATGATGCATGACTTGGAAATCAAAAATAGTGTTTTTGATTTAAATAGATAATGTTGGACATATAGTCCAAACGGGTCGAATGGTGGTGGCAACACCATTTGACAATATCGACTAATGTGGTTGTCAAGTCTTATGTTAACAGGACCGATTAGCAAATCGGATAGTTGCGTCATCATCGATGGTATGATAATAAGAGCGAGGTATAAATCGGATCTATTTGTTGATCCGAGCCAGGTACGCATATTCATGTTGTAGTTAAAAATGTTATTTTGGTCGAAAAATTGGAAAGAGAGTCCTTTGTAGTAAAAAGAACTAAATCGACCAAAACGCCCTTGTTGGCTAATTCGAACAAACAACCTTTAAAAGTTGTTTGGAAACGAGTTTTATGATTAGGTAAATACTTAGAATAAGTATAGAAACTGAAAGAGGTATTATATTTAGTCAAATGGCACTATTTGAGTTTTGTCGTAAAATGATGATTCGAGAGGTGAAATTTGGGTTATATAAGATCACCACGATAAACCCACCTTAAATATAGTCGTGGTGGGATATTATAGGGTAAGAAATGTGGTAATGCAAATGCTAGAAACAATTGACATCGATTTATGATTGAAAGTGCTTAAATACCCTTAACGGGTCAAAATAAGCATACGAGCGAAAACGTGATTAAACGGTGTAATAAACCTATGATTAGAACCTAATATAGTAGGTAACATTAATTTGAAGAAGTGTAGGTGATGTAGGAATCAAACGAATATGTTCGTTTGATAAAATGCATAAACGGGTCAAAAGTGGGAAATAGGGCGATAAGCCGAAGACTTAAAAGTCTGAAATTTTATTATGTAGAATGTTGGATTTTAACTCCACAAGATGGAGAATTAAATTACGGACGCGTAGGAAAAAGAATCGGGTAAAACGGATCAATAACGAAGAAGTTATGGCCGTTTCCGTGAAATCAGGACGTGCTGGGAATCTGCAGCATCAGCAAACGAGTTTCTGTCTAAAACAAGCGCTCGCGTAGCGCGAGCATCAGTGGCGCTACGCGAGCCCCTAAACTCCGAAAATTCTTGAATTTTATCATTTTTAACCCCTGTACTTGTTTGGACTTGATATTTGACTATCGAAACTAACTTTTAAGTTGGTTTTGATCATAGGTGAATGTCAAGAGTGCACGGATGAAGATCAAGCAGCTACGAAGAACCGAACACACGAGATTAAAGCTTCCGCACAACATTACGTCATAACTTTTAAATGGCGAACTTATCTAAATTTTGTTTAAAACTTTTAAGTTGTAAAAGTTTTAAATTACTCGTATTTTTCTAAGGATACTTAATGATAAATTCATGTTGGTTTTCGTTAATTGCACGAAAACCTTTAGATTAATAATATGGGTGTTACACTTTGGCCAGAAATTAAGACATTTACGTTTGTAATGCACACTCAACATAGCTTTCATAATACTTGAACGATAAATAGATGTATTAAATCAGCTTGGCCAGAAATGATACATCAGAAGCTCATTCAAGTTAAGCCATTTTGGTTTTGTAAAACATTATTTGATTCTGATTAATTAACTAAGTATTTACAAAAACCAATTATTTAATAGCAAACCACCTGTTAGCGCGGATCGAACTCCGCGGTGAGTTCGCTGGGGTTGCACGGGGTTCTGGGTGGAGCCCCAAGCTACATTTTAGTTCACATTACACAGCCTAATAAAGTAATGAGGTTGAGATTTCGAGTTAGTCTTAGGTTTCGAGTGAGATCTCGACTCAGTTATGAGGTCTCGAGTGAGATCTCGAGTCAGGTCTCGACTCATCTTGAAACATTATGAGGTCTCGAGTCATTAAGGTCTCGAGTCGCAACCTCAGTCGAAATCTCATGGTCTCGAGTACTGAGTTTTATGAGATCTCGACTCCATAATGAGGTCTCGAGTCGCAACCATGGTCTCCAGTAGTGAAGATTTAAAACCCTTAGTCGAAACCTCAGTGGTCTCGAGTCGAAACCGTTGTCTCAAGTTGTAAAGATTTGAGAACCCTTATGATATCGAGTCGAGACTTTGTGGTCTCAAGTCGAGATCTTGGTCTCGGGTCGTTAAAAGGGTGATCTCGAAACTCTTGTTAACAGCTGTTATTGTGAAAAATAACTGAAAATTCGAATTCCTAGGAATTGTGATTAAGTTTCCTGTTTTAACGTTGATCTAATTTTATCAAAATGTTTCAAAAATCATAATCTGTTTATCCTTTTAACAGATTTCGAAATTCTTATTAGACAAAACAAATCAAAATTAGGAAAAGCAGTCAACAATTCAAATTTCATTCCAAAACATAAAGGAATTTCGAATTTTCCTAAGAACACATGATGAACCCTAAAAATAAAACATAATTCTGGAACCCGAAATCTGAAAATTAAGGCTTCTAAAACAGATTTCGGACATAAAATTTAACCATATTGGTTTCGAGTTATATAAAAAAAATTCTTTTCCTTTCTTTTTCCCGAAACAGTGGACTCGGGACATGTGACTCGAAACCGGCCATGAAATTTATTAGGTTTTCAAAAGTTTCTGTTTTCCAGATTTCAATCCCAGAATAATGGATACGAAAACAGAACTGATTAATCAACATATGCTCTGATACCACATGTTGATCAGTTCTGTTTTATACATAATGGAAAACATGTAAGACATACCTGATTGCAGTAGTACAGGCCAGCAGAGAATCCAGACAGAGACGCAGCAATAAGGTTTGACATGATTGTCAGCTTGACCTGGTTCCTCCTTAGGGTGCAATCTAATGATGGTGATGATGAAAACCGATAAAGGGTAATCGGTTGAGGAGAGGAGGTCGATTGATGTTATGAGAGTACTTAGGTTTTGTCTAACCTTGTAACCTCTACATTAGTCTCCTTATATATGCACCAAAGAGTAAACCCTAATTAGTTAATAAGGATAATAAGGCCCATCAACAATTACCAACTAATTATTTTAATAGGTCGTTATATATTTTGATCTATAGAATGTAAATGATTATAATGGCTACTAGTGAGGAGTTTGTATCAGTGATCTCTTCCGTTCAAGAGAAGATTTTAGTGGAGAAACTTTCAATTGAAGAATCGAAGAAAGAACAGAGAGTTGATCGATTAACATTCGCTTGAACATCTATAAATCAGTTTTGTTTTTTGTTTTTTTACTCTTAACTCTTCACATTTGTCATCTATTAACATTATTGGGTCTTAAACAAGATTAAACATTCCAAGTTAGTTTCAATCTAAGAAAATCTATTGAACCCCCTACTCTCATATTTTGCAATTGGTTTCAGAGCAAGTTGTTGTCGTTTTTCAAGCAAAGTATTTTTTTTTTTTTCAAAACTTGAGTCAAATTCATGGCTCAAAACTATGTAAAAGGGAATTCTACGGTTACATCACCTTTGCTTAACAGTGATGAAAGTTTTTGCTATTGGAAACAACGTTTTAAAACCTATGTATGTTAAAGCTAAAGACATAGATCGATCTTTCGTAAAGTATTGAAAGTGAAGATCTTGTTCCAACTAGGGAAGACGAACAAACCAAAAGGAGTGTTCCCGCACCTCTCTACTTGGACAAGTGATGATAAGAACATGATTTCCAACAATTTTGAAGCTAAATCAACTTTTTATAACGTTTTGTGAAGAAAGGAACTTAAAAGAATTTTTATGTGCAAAGCTAGGGGTGGTAAAATATGTGGGTTGGGTAGGTTTGGGTAATGGGTTAGAATGGGTATGGGTTAGAATTGGTATGGGTTAGGATGAGTTTATTAAGAAATGTGTTAGAATAGGTTTAGATCAAGATAGGTTTTTGTCAAGATGTATTTAGGCATGATAAAAAAATATAAAAATTATAAAGAATCCAAAAATTCTAAAAAATCTAAATAATTATACAAAATCAAAAAAATAATAAAAAGAGTAAACTGCCATTTTGGTCCCTATGGTTTGGCCAGTTTTGCCATTTTAGTCCAAATCTCAAACTTTTTACATCTGGGTCCCTGTGGTTTGCATTTTGTTGTCATTTTAGTCCAAAATTCAAAAACCTCATTTTTTTGACTGTTGCAACCTTCTATTTTGTCTTTTAGTTCAGGGGCATTTTGGGCATTTTGCTTTTCATTTAACATTTTCTTAATTAACATAAATAATCCCTTTCATTTTCTAATAGATTTTAAAATATCACTAATAATTAAAACAAAAAAGAATTTTAAAAGATTAAAAATATAAAAAAAATCAGATCTCTCACATATCTCTCAGTCCTTTCTCTCTCTTGACTCTCTCTCTCTTTCCTCCTGTCTCTCTCTAACCACTACTCTAGCACCACCACCACCACCATAAACAACCCACTTTCATCTCACCCACCACCACTCTAGCCACCACCACCTCCCCTTTAACACCTCCGCCACCGCCTCCTTTTTAAACACCTCCGCCATCACCATCAATCCTGAGTTTATATAAGCAGAATTCAAGTTCTAAAAAAACAAACAAATTCAATCAAATAAAAGAAAAGCTCCCATTAATTCAAATCCTATAAAGTTAACAAGAACACAGCTATTGGTCACCATCGCCAACAATCTTCAGCACCAGAGGAGTATTCCGGCCAAACCCATCTCTTTCTTCTCTCTCTCTCCTCTCTGTCGAACACCACCACCACAAACCGCCATTTCAAATTCAACAAACTTATTGTTGATTACAGTTACTGAGTTACTGAGTTCACAATGTCGCGTTCCAGGGATTTAAGCAACAATACTTTCGAGCAATCGGATGTTCCTTCTTGGTTTTCGACTTTACAGTCTCTGACCACACTGTAATATCCATCCTAACCATTCAAATCTCTCATTTTTAAATAAAAAAAGCAGATTATTTACCTGGTTTTCAACAATACTTTTGCTACACCATCGTAGATCGAACATAGAAGGTTCCAGATCTGCTAAACTTCCGGCGGTTTAGGGTTTCAGTATCGGCTTTTACGGTGACAGCGGTGGTGGCGCTTTAGGGTTTCGGAGTGTCGGCTGTCACCGGAAAAGAGAGAGAGAGAGAAGAGAGAGAAGAGAGAGAGAGAGAGAGGGGGAGGAGGTGGCGGTGGTGGTGGTGCTATAGAGAAAGAGAAGAGAGAGAGAGGGAGGAGGTGGCGGTGGTGGTGCTATAGAGAGAAAGAGAAGAGAGAGAGAGCTGATTATGATCATCATCATCCCCAACATCATCATCCCCAATATATATTATTGCTAAAAAAAAAGCTAAAACAAATGAAATTTAAAAACTGACCAAAATGCCCCTGCACTAAAGGACAAAATAACCAGTTTTCAACAGTCAAAATGGAGGGTTTTTAGATTTTGGACTAAAATGGCAACAAAATGCAAACCACAGGGACCCAGATGTAAAAAGTTTGAGGTTTGGATTAAAATTGCAAAAGTGCCCAAACCACAGGGACCAAAATGGCAGTTTACTCTAAATAAAAAATTCCAAAAAATAATTAAAAATCCAAAAAATTCTAAAAATAAAAAAATTCTAAAAATAAAAAAAAAATTCTAAAAAATAAAAAAAAACTAAAAAATCCAGAAAATAATAAAAAATCCTAAAAATCCTAAAAATAAAAAAAATTCAAAAAAATCAAAACATTCTAAAAAATCAAAAAATTCTAAAAAATAAAAAAAAATTCAAAAAATAATAAAAATTCCAAAAATTTCTAAAAAAATCCAAAAAAATTCTAAAAAATCATAAAATTCTAAAAAATAAAAAAAAGTAATAAAAAATCCAAAAAATGCTAAAAAGTCAAAAAAAGTTCTAAAATATCATATCAAAATATAAAAAAACAAAAAAAATTCAAAAAAACTCATAAAAATTCAAAAAAAATCCAAAAAACTAAAAAAATCTAAAAAATAATAAAAATAAAAAATCTAAAAATTCATAAAATTTCTAAAAAAATCCAAAATATTCTAAAAAGTCAAAAAACTCTAAAAAATAAAAAAAAAAAATTCTAAAAAAACCTAAAAATCCAAAAAACTTTTTTTAGAATTTTTTGGTTTTTTAGAATTTTGTGGGTTTTTTAGAATTTTTTTGGATTTTTTTATTTTTTAGAATTTTTTGATTTTTTTTAATATTTAGGATTTTTTTTAATTTTTTTGATTTTTAGAGTTTCCTATTTTTTATTATTTTTTTATTTTTAAGAATTTTTTGGATTTTTTTTATATTTTATAATTTTTTTTTATTTTTTTTTTTTTTTGATATTTTAGATTTTTTTTTGGATTTTTTTAGAATTTTTTGTATTTTTTATTATATTTTGGATTTTTTATAATTGTTTTGATTTTTTATTATTTTTTGATTTTTTAGATTTTTTTTTTGATTTTTTTAGAATTTTTTGGGTTTTTTATTATTTTTAGTTTTTTGTATTATTTTTAAAATTTTTATTATTTGTAAGCCGACGTCTACGAACATTCGAATATGATGAAGAGTCTGCATGTGATGCTCTTTTTTGAGTTACCCATTTACTCAATGTAATATCCATCCTAATCCACCAATTGTATTAAATAGATATCATATAATTAATCCTGACATATCCTTAATTATTTCTTAACCCATCTTGATCCATCCTCATTTTTAAAATGACCCAAAATAACCTAAAAATCCCAAATGGGTTTTAAGGTCAGGCCTATGCAAAACCGTTAATGAAGTTTGGAATACTCTTGTTTTATAACCCACTAAGGTAACCCTCAGAGCATTCACATCCATGGCATCAAATTTTGCCTGTGGTGTTTTTAAAATATAAAGAGTATAAAAAGTGTTTGTGTGTGGAAGATAGAGAAAATGTTACTGTTCATCTGTATATTTGGGGTGATACTGTTCACCCCCTTGTTGATCAGTTCTGTTTAAACTTAATGGAAAACATGAATAACATACCTGTTACAGCATTCAAAGCAGTGGAGAATCCAGTCAGAGATCCAGCCATTGAGTTCGACATACTTGTCAAGATGATTCGGTTCCTCCTTAGGGTGTAAACTGATGATGGTGATGAAACCGAAAGTAGGGTTGATTTCGGTTATGGAGAGAGAGACGAAAATTGATGTTATGAGGGTTTTGTGTATTGTATAATTGTCTAACCCTTTAACTCTCTAATAAGCTCCTTATTTATACACCCAAGAGGAAACCCAATTAGTTAATAAGGGTAATATGGCCCATCAACAATTACCAACTAATTATAATAGGTTATTAATATATTTTGATCTAATATAATATAAATGATTATAAAGGCTACAAGATTAAATATTACATTAATAATATATTTAATCTCACATTCTCCCACTTAGCCGAGTAATCATTTATCATAAGTATTAGGTAAGCCTGGCCAGGAGTTAACACTCATTTTAGCCTTAAACCAAGAACTATAGCAGAGAAATACAGCCGTTGAATCATCATTCGACTCAAGACCCCCATTAGTCATACTATAGCCTCAATTTAAAACCTAATAGTTATGATCAAAATACGTATAAGCCCTTTAGCGTCTGATTTGTATTTATATTTGTCTATATGTCATTACACCGGCAGAACATATGTTAGAGACATACAAAATCAAACTGAGGAAATTTTATTAATTAAAACATAAGCTAGTACAATATGTCATTAAATAAGGTCTTTAGTAAGTCCCATATTCGATACATGTTCTTCGAAAACTTTAGGTGGGAGACCTTTAGTCATCGGATCCGCAAGCATATCTTTAGTACTAATATACTCAATACAAAGATTATTTTCCTCAACTCGTTCACGTACGAACAAATATTTTGTATCGAGATATAAACCAGCTCCAGTCGAACTGTTACTGTTCGAGAAACTAACGGCAGCTGAGTTATCACAGTAAAGCTTCAATGGTCTAGAAATGGAATTAACGATTTTGAGTCCAGTGATCAGATTTCTAAGCAACATTCCATGACAGGTTGCATTGTAAACAACAATGTACTCTGCCATCATTGTGGAAGTTGTAGTTAACTGTTGTTTATGACTCTTCCATGAGATAGGTCCGCCTGCTAACATAAAGATGTAGCCCGAAGTGGATTTCTTGTCATCTTTGCATTTGGCAAAGTCAGAATCAGAATAACCTACCACTTCTAAATGATCACTTCTTCTATAAGTCAGTTTATAGTCTTTCGTCCCTTGCAGATATCTGAGGACCTTCTTAGCTGCCTTCTAGTGATCTAGGCCAGGATTAGTCTGATAACGACCTAGCATTCCAGCAATATAAGCAATATCTGGGCGAGTACAGACTTGAGCATACATCAGGCTCCCGACTACTGACGCGTAAGGTATCTGGCTCATTTGCTCCTTTTCAACCTCTGTTGTCGAACACTGGAATGAACCGAAACATCTCCCTTAACTACTGGAGCGACGGAGGGTTTGCATTGTTGCATGTTGTAACGTGTAAGGACACGATCTATGTAAGTCTTTTGAGACAATCCTAAGATCCCTTTGTGTCTATCTCGGTGAATTTCGATGCCAATGACGTAAGAAGCATCTCCGAGATCCTTCATGTCGAAGTTATGCGAGAGTAACCGCTTCGACTCATGCAACATGTCTAAACTATTACTTGCCAGTAGAATATCATCTACGTAAAGGACAAGTATAGTAAAATTACTCCCACTCATCTTGAGGTAGGTGCATTGATCCACTTGATTCTTCATAAAACCTTGCCTCTTCATGACTTCATCAAACTTGAGGTACCATTGACGTGATGCTTGTTTTAACCCATAAATGGATTTCTTCAACTTACAGACTAGATGCTCCTGACCTTCAGGTTTAAAGCCTTCAGGTTGTTTCATGTAAACATCTTCGTCTAAGTCTCCGTTAAGGAAAGCAGTTTTGACGTCCATCTGATGCAGCTCTAAATCAAAATGAGCTACTAGGGCCATAACGATCCTTAATGAATCTTTACGAGAGACAGGTGAAAACGTCTCTTGATAATCAATTCCCTCTTTCTGAGTGTAGCCCTTTGCAACCAATCTCGCTTTGTAGCGTTCAACGTTCCCATTCGGATCCAGTTTTGTTTTGAACACCCATTTACAACCTACAGGTTTGGCACCATTGGGTAATTCGACTAAATCCCAAACGTCATTTTTCTTCATGGATTCAAGCTCATCAATCATTGCTTTGTTCCATTCAGAAGACTGATCACTGCTAATGGCTTTATTATAAGAGATAGGATCATTAAGCTTTCCAGCAACCATTTCAGTCAGGTAGGTAACATAATCATCCCAATTAGTAGGCCTTCTTTGCCTAGATGACCTCCTGAGTTGATTATCGGGTTCAGCGTTGTCTTGGTTTTGAGCGTTTGATGTGCCTTCGTTATGAGGTATAATGGGTTCTGATTGTGGAGATGGATTTTGTGCAGTGGCTTCAGGTACAGTTGTTGCATGGGGTACAAGAGTAGTAAACGGAGTAATGATAAGCGACGAGTCTCTCCCCCCCCCCCCCACGTCTTGTACTTCTTGCAATTCTTCGTAAGGGTTGGTACTGCTCCCACTGACCTTGAAATCCTCCAGGAACGCAACATGCTTGGTTTCAACAATACGGGTGACATGGGAAGGACAATAGAAACGATAACCCTTCGAATGATCAGGATACCCGATAAAGAAGCAGGTAACTGTTTTAGGGTCAAGTTTCCTTAGGAAAGGATTGTAAAGTTTTGCTTCAGCAATGCAGCCCCATACTTTCATATATTTAAGACTCGGTTTCCTTCCTGTCCAAAGTTCATAAGGAGTTTTAGGGACAGACTTAGAAGGAACTCTATTGAGTATATGAACAGCTGCTTTTAACGCTTCAGTCCAGAGGAATAATGGTAAATTAGTGTTGGCTAACATACTGCGCACCATGTTCATAAGGGTACGATTTCTTCGTTCAGCGACACCATTCTGCTGAGGTGTACCAGGCATGGTGTATTGGTTCACAATCCCCTGGCCTTTACAAAACTCATAAAATGGACCAGGAGCTTGACCCACATCAGTATGTCTTCCATAATATTCACCGCCTCTATCTGATCTCACAACTTTAATCTGACGATCTAATTGCTTTTCAACTTCAGCTTTATAATCTTTAAAAGTTGTAAGAGATTCAGATTTTTCCTTAATAAGATACAAGTACATGTAACGAGAATAATCATCAATGAAAGTGATAAATGAAGTATGTCCTGTTATACCAGCAATTTGATAAGGACCACTAATGTCAGTGTGAATAAGTTCTAATAAATTAGAGCTCCTAGTGGCACCTTTCTTATTTGCTAATGTCATTTTGCCTTTAAGACATTTGACACATGTAACATAGATGAAGTCTCTAAGTCTCGAACCTGTTTCATCTTTGTGAGTGATTCATTAATATTATATGACAACAAAGATTTGGAAAAATTATCATCTAGTTCTAATCTATAGAGACCACCATCCAGAATGTCAGTACCATAAACAATGGAATCATAGAGAATAGAGAGTTTGCGATGACCATGAGAAACGACAAAACCGTCCATGTCTAACTTTGGTCCTGATACAAGGTTCCGAGTTACCTCAGGAACATATAAGGTATCATAAAGTTTAATACATAAACCAGGTTTCAAAAATAATTGTAATGTTCCTATGGCCTTCACTTCTAATTCTCGATCATCTCCAACTTTAAGTGTTCTTTGGTTTCTGTTGGGATTGAACCCTATCAGAGGAACAGATAATTAAAGCCAAAACTGGAAGAGAGCAGTGGATCCAGAATAAGCAGACGTTTACAGATTAGTTCATGCAAATCTCTCCTCATGAAAGTGGCTTTGTATCTGCTGATCTCCTATCTACTGATCTTACCAAGTGCTGATCCACAACTACTGCCTTGCATCTACTGTCAAGTACTGCTGATCCGGACAAGCACTGCTGGGGTCACAGCAGTGGAAGGATGCAGCAGATGTTTAAGTGTTTTTTATGTAATACAATGTAATAGCAGTAGTTAGTACATCAGTATTTATAGATCAGAGGTTAGAGTTTGTTAGGAGGTTAGATGTCACTTTCATGGTGACGTCAGCTAAAGATGCTCAGTGGTTTGCAAGTGCCTATAAATAGTTCAGTACTTGGTACTGTTCTATTAGCTCTTTCACCACATCGTCTTCTTTGCACGAACAAACTACTGAGCTCTGGCTGAGGGGGAGTTTGCATTCTTACATCAATCATTGTAATCGTTGTTGAAACAAATTCAATCATTCGGTTCATTGTGTAAAGATGTTTGATTAAAAGTATTACTCCTGTTTGATTGTATGCAAAGTTTGTTTTCATCTTAATTCCGCTGCACAACTCTTTCATTTCCATCTTAATTTCAAACGAAAATACAATAAAAAAGAAACTCAGATCCAACAATTGGTATCAGAGCTTGGACAGTCAAATTTGATTTAACAATCATTTTGACGTAAATAGTTCAGCTCATAACAGTTGATACTGATCGTTTGTTCGTCCGTTGAAAAACAGGGCAAGGATTAATCACCATTAAAGTTGATTTCTCAGTGTCTGTAAAACAACAAGAATGACGTCACAATCTCAGGATGATAGAAACAACATCGGCTCACTTTTTAAACCACCTATGCTAAAGAGAAATGAGTACAACATCTGGCAGAGGAGGATGGGTCACATCCTCGCTCAACAAAGCACAGGTTGTTGGAGGTCTGTCATTTATGGTCCCCATGTTCCTTCAGTGCCAAGCGCTGAAGATGCTAAAAAGTTCGTTCCAAAACCAGTTGAAAATTATACCGAAACCGACTTTCAAAAGATCGAACTAGATGCTAAGGCTTTTAGCATCATAGCATCAGCGCTGCCCAATGAGATATATGCTGGACTGTTACACTGTAACAGTGCCAAAGAATTATGGGACGCACTTAAGGAACAGTTTGGTGGAACTAAAGAAGTCATAGAAAGCAATAGGGAAATCCTGAACCAACAGTATGAAACATTTTGCTACGTTAAAGGTGAATCACTAACGCAACAATTTGAGCGTTTTAGTTGTCTCATCAGTGAACTGAGGCTTGTTAACACCACTTTTACAAACTCAACTCAAAATAGCAGGTTCCTCAGGTCACTGCCAGAAAAATGGGACACTATAGCTTTTGTCACCCAAAATTCATCTGAATTCAAGGATCTGACCTTGACCCAACTCCATGGTCGACTCCTGACCTACGAAAGGGAGTTGAACCAGAAAAGGAGGTTACAAGAGTCAGGAAAAGCTACCGATGATTACACTTTCGGTAATACTGCTCTTCTGGGTCAAGAAGAATCTGGGAGCAGTGGTAAGGATCAGGGTTATGATCACTTCATTGACATAACTGCTGGTGCAAATTTTAACAACCCTGATCCTCACTCTGCAAGTTATGCATTCACTGCTAACGAAAACCAGATGTCAGACAATTTAAGTTTTGAACTAAATGATTTGCAACATTTTGATCCCACTGATTTAGAGGAAATGGACATCCTGCATCAACTGGCTTTGCTAAGTGTTAGAACTAGCAAGTTCTACAAAAGAACAGGGCGAAAATTCCCAGGTTTGCATGGGAATCTAAGGGTTGGGTTGGATAAATCGAAAATCAAGTGCTACAAGTGTAATAGGTTGGGACATTTTGCTAGGGAATGTAGGAGTCAAACCGCTGGTCCCATAATTACTCATCCTAGCTCAAATCCTCGACCTCAAAACCAAAACACTGTGCACTATGCCCAATATGCCCCAGCAGCACAAGTGAACACTGCTCATTATGCTGCTGCCCCTGTGCCAGTACATTATGTCCAAACTACTGTTCCACAAATCCAATATGTTCAAACCCCTGCTCCACAGGTACAAGTGCAATCTGTTGCACCTCAAACCACTGCTCCAGCAGCAGCACAACCAGATCAACAAAGTTTTTTCACTCAAGGGTTTGTTGACTGGAGCAGTATGCCTGAAGACCTTAATGATGAAAATTTTGCACTCTATGTTTCTAATGATTCTTCTCATGATGAGTTTTGTTTGATGGCACTAGAGTCAATACAGGAGGGGGTTGAAGCTGAGGAGGAACAGCAGTGCTTTGAAACAGTGGAAGAGGTGACTGAAGCAGTGGTTACTGCAGTGGCTGATGAAATACTGTTGGGAGAAAGTTCAGGTACCCTGATTGAACCAATGACAGATCCATGGTCCATAGAGGACAAAGAAGAAGAGATAGAAGAAAAGGCTGGTGAAAAGAAGGTAAAAGCTGATGATGATGAAGATCATCAATGTGATTGTGCAATGATGGCAGCTGCCAAGGGAGCTTCTGCATGCTTTGATAGTCTTTGGTATGTAGATAGTGGAGGCTCCAGGCACATAACAGGATGTAAAGCCCTCCTCAAAGACTTTAAAATCCATGGAGGGGGTGATATATCCTTTGGGAATAATAGTAAAGGAAAAGTTCTGGGGTCGGGTACAGTGGAGTCTGGAAAAGTAAAATTTGAAAATGTCAATCTAATAGACAATCTAAAATTCAACCTTCTGAGTGTGTCCCAAATGAGTGACAAAGGTTTTGGGTCATTCTTCACAAAAGATTGTTGTAGGATTGTTGGACCAGAAATGGTCAAAAAGATTGAAGCAATAATCAAAACTGGTCAAACTAAACTTGTTGCTCAAAGAAGTGGCAATGTTTATGTTGTTGACATGTCAAAAGAGTGTCCCAGAGCTGATGCCTGTCTGTTCTCAGCTGCCTCTAACAAAGAGACAGAACTTTGGCACAGAAGGCTGGGACACACAAATCTTAAAACAATTACAGAGATTTCAAAAAATGGTTTGGTGAGAGGCCTACCACAAAAATTGTTTTCATGTCCTGAACATTGCATTTCCTGTTTAAAAGGAAAACAACATAAAAGTTCTTATAAGTCCATTGAAGAGTCCAAAACAACCCAGTGTTTGCAAATGCTACACATGGATTTGTTTGGCCCAGTTCAAGTCATGAGCCTTAAAAGGAAAAGATATTGTTTGGTTATTGTTGATGACTTTTCTAGGTTCACATGGACTTTCTTTTTGCACTCAAAAGATGAAACTGCAGGCATTTTGCAAGACTTTGTAATACAGGTTAAAAAGCAATTTGACCTTCCAGTAAAAAGCTTCAGGAGTGACAATGACACAGAATTCAAAAATAGGGAGTTGGATGCCTTCTGTGTGAAGAAAGGGATTGTAAGGCAGTACAGCATCCCAAGAACACCAGAGCAGAATGGGGTAGTGGAAAGGAAGAACAGAACTCTGATTGAGGCTGCCAGAACCATGCTTGCTGATTCAGGTTTGCCATTAACTTTCTGGGCAGAGGCAGTAAACACTGCTTGCTATGTTCAGAACAGAGTTTTAATAAACCCCAGGCACAAAAAGACTGCCTATGAAATTCTGTATAAAATTAAACCACTGATCTCATATTTCAAAGTATTTGGCTGCCCATGCTTTATTTTAAACTTAAAAGATTCCATTTCAAAATTTGCAGCCAAAATAGATTGTGGTTATCATCTGGGGTACTCAACCACTGCCAAGGCCTACAAAGTGTTCAATACACGGACCAAGGCAGTGGAGGAGACTTTGAATGTTAAGTTCAATGAACTTTCATCAATGAAAATCCCAGCAAATCCTGCAGATCTGTTTGATCTTGAAAAATTCACTTTTGAAAATACTGCTATCAAGACTAACAGTGCAGGTCCATCAGAGGATACAACACCAGACTATGGGTATGAAATCATCATCCCTCAAAGGTCTGCCACAAAGGGGAAAGCACCAGCTGTTCAAAACAGTTGTCAAAGCTCAACCACTGCTACCTCAACAGTTGTTGACCAAAGTAGCCCATCAACCACTGCTTCCACATCCTCAAACACTGATGACAAAAGTCCTCAAACAATGGATAAAAGTCAGCAGTTGTCCACTCCATTACCTCCTATACCACCACCTTTTGAAGCCACTGCTGGATCATCAAAGTCCCCAGCAGTGGTTAGCTCAGATGATACACATTTGCAGCCTTCACCAACCAATGCCATCATACCATACCAAGGAGATTTAATCTTCTTGAGATCTCATCCATCTGATCAAATCATTGGCAACATAAATGAAGGGGTGCTCACAAGAAGCCAAACCCAAAACATTTGTCTTTTTGCTGGTTTTCTATCACTCCATCAGCCAGTCAAGTACCAAGAGGCACTAAAAGACAACAGCTGGGTAGAAGCCATGCAAGAGGAGCTCCAACAGTTTAAAAGACAACAAGTATGGGAGCTTGTACCACTGCCAGAAGAGGTTAGTCCCATTGGCACAAAGTGGGTCTTTAAGAACAAAACTGGTGAAAGGGGTATTGTTGTCAAGAATAAAGCCAGGCTTGTGGTTCAAGGTTACAGACAGGAAGAGGGGATTGATTATGATGAAACATTTGCCCCTGTTGCAAGATTAGAAGCCATTAGACTGTTCCTGGCCTTTGCTGTCAACCACAATATGAAGGTGTTTCAAATGGATATCAAAAGTGCTTTCCTCTATGGTACAATTCAAGAAGAGGTGTATGTCTGTCAACCTCCAGGTTTTGAGGATCCATTTTATCCAGATCATGTCTACAGGCTAAACAAAGCCTTGTATGGCTTGAAACAAGCACCGAGGGCCTGGTATGAAACTCTTTCCAACTTCCTACTCTCAAATGGTTTCAAAAGAGGTACCATTGATAAAACACTGTTTTTAAAATGGAGAGGGAAGGATTTAATGATTGTCCAGATTTATGTGGATGACATTATTTTTGGAAGCACATGTAATTCCATGTGTGATGAGTTTAGAGAACTCATGACAGCTGAGTTTGAAATGAGTGCAATGGGTGAGCTGCAATGCTTTCTTGGTCTCCAAGTTCAGCAAATGCAAAATGGAACTTTCATTCATCAAAGCAAATATGCTAAAGAACTTTTGACAAAATTTGATATGAATGATTGTAAACCATGCAGCACACCCATGGCAACAAATAAGCTGGTCATGTCTGATGAAAAGGATGAGCTGATTGACCAAACACTCTATAGAAGCATGATTGGGTCTTTATTGTACCTAACTGCATCTAGACCATACATCATGTTTGCAACATGTGTCTGTGCAAGAAGTCAATCAGCTCCTAGAAAATCAAATCTCATTGCTGTAAAAAGGATCTTCAGGTACATAAAAGGTGCTCCCACACTTGGTATCTGGTATCCAGCTAATGGGAACATCAAGCTTTCAGGTTTCTCAGACAGTGACTTTGCTGGATGTCACACCACAAGGAAGTCCACATCAGGAGGGTGCCAGTTTCTAGGTGATTGCTTAGTTTCATGGCAAAGCAAAAAGCAAGCAACTGTTTCAACATCCACTGCTGAAGCTGAATACATTGCTGCTGCAAGCTGTACAGCCCAACTCCTGTGGCTTCAAAATCAGTTGCTGGATTTTGGTATCACTGCCTTAAAGACACCACTCATGTTGGACAGCCAGGCAGCAGAAAATATCATCAAAAATCCAGTTTCCCACTCAACCACCAAACACATCGACATCAGACATCACTTTGTGAGGGATTGCTATGAAAAAGGTTTGATTTCTCTGCATCATGTCCCAACTAAAGACCAGCTGGCTGACGTGCTCACAAAAGCACTTGATACAACCACTTTTGAAAGCTTGGTCTCTAGGATTGGGATGCTGAACATGGAATAACAAGCAACATCTTGTTTTTCTATGAATAAAAGCAACAAAATGTTTTCAGAAAATCAAAACTCCATCCTTAAATATAGCTAAAAATGGAAAATTTTCATTAAAATCCTTAAAAGTCTGCCATTAACCACTGATTGTTCAAAAGTCTGCTTCTTTCAAAAGTCTGTCCACTGCTGAAAGTCAACCCCTGCTCTCTCATTATTTTGATAAACTCTGTTGTTCAAAAGCAGTGTCTTATCCACTGATATGCTATCCACTGATAGTGAAAATCATCCACTGCTTTCATACCACTGCCTTCATCTGTCTTTATCATACAAGTACTGTCCTTCACTTTCAACAGGGGTTGTCACGTGGGCAGTACATATTGGTCAGATTTTTTGTAACGGCTGCCACCTCAGCATTCACTTTCTTCCCTATAAAATCCCCCACTCACCATCAAAACAGGGTTTTACTGTCGAATTGAATTCTTAAAAATTATCTTCTCAAAACAGTTTTTCATCTCATCTTCCACAAATTTCTTCGATCAATCATCCTCAAAATGACTAAATCAAAGAAATCTGCAAAACCCTCATCAAAATCTTCATCAAAAACAGCCTCTCCAAAGGCAATCTCCACTGAAATTCCACACAAACCATCTCACAATCTTCTTGGTCTCCTTACAAAACCCAGTTCCACAAAGGAGTTCGATTCCATCATTGATATCATCACCGCCTCAAAGTACAAAACTTTGTTGACAGTGGATGCACCAATTTACTTGGCAACCCAAAGGGAGTTTTGGAGGAATGCAATCCTTGAAACACAAGGAGAAGCTGTAATAGCCATTAACTCTACTTTAAAGGGAAAAGAAGTCAAGATTACACCACAAACAATTTCAGAGGTCTTTAAACTCGACGATCAAGAAGGTAAAATTACTTTCCCTAAAAACGAGTTAAAAAATGATTTTCTGGAAAGGGGGTACAATGCAGTGGTCAAAAAGGACACCTTAGAAAAAGGTTACTTTCCTCCTGCAACAAGATTTTTATTTCACACCCTCTTAAAATGTGTTTCAAACAAAACCACTTCTTTCAATGAGATACCATTAAAAATTCAAAAACTGGGATTTGCAATTCTTCAAGATGAAAATTTTAACTACTCCCAGGAAATTTTTAATGATTTGGTTAAAAATGTTGAAACGAAGGCATTCCTACTTTTTCCAAGATTTTTAAGTTACTATTTTGAAATGAAACTTGGAAAGAAGGATGCTGCTGCAATAAAACAAGGTGATTTCATTCAAACAAATTGCTTAACTGCTGAAACTTTTACAAGGATGTCTACACCCTGCAAAACAAAAGCAGAGGTGCCTGAGCAGATTTTAGCAGTTACAACTGCTCCTCAGGTATCTGCTGCTGAGCCCACTGCTCAAGGTGATCAAAGCAACAGCACAACTGCTTTGAAACCCACACCTATTATCTCCAAAAATCCAAAAAGAAAAACTCAAAACCCCACAAAACCCATCAAAAAGGCAACTCTGGAGGATGAGATACCAGAGCTCCTGCCTGTGACAACACAAATGTCACAAGAAACCACTGCTGCTACTTCCTCACAGCAGTTGGTACAAATATCTCAACCCATAACCACAACTCCTCCTGCTTCTTCACAAAAAGAACAGGTTGTACAAATAGGGTCTCCACATCATGATGCTCTAGAAACACTCGTTTCTATCATCCACAGCTCATTACCCGGGGCAACTCCACTTTCTACACCATCCTTCACATCCACAATTCCCTCACCAATAAAACCACTGTTGGATGCAATTGATTTGAACCAGGCATTAACCAGTCCTTCTCAATCACCTACTAATGAGAATATACCTCAACAACTGACTGGGTCTGATGTATCAATCTTTGCTAACCCACCAACACAACCTGAGGAGGTTACACCCCTTGAGTTACAAGTAACTCTTGGTGGTAATCCAAGTGAAGCAGCCACTACAACTGTTACACCCACTGGGTTACATTTGGACAGTGGTTACATTCATAAGACTTCCTTGGAGGCAATTCCTTTTATAGCACCTCTGCCAACCACCAGTGGATTTATTTATCCTACTGGCAACATCAAAAGGTTGTCAAGTGTTGAAGGAAGAAGACCCCAGTACCAAGAAAAAGGGGCATCGGTGGTTAATGTTTGGAGAATATTCCCTACATCTACCACTGATAAAACCACTGCTAGTGGGAAATCAGATGATCCCATTCACTTGGGTGATGGTTTAAAGTACCAGAAATTGACGGATCGTATTGCAAAGCTTGATAACTCTGTTGCAGAACTCAAAGTTATGCTCCAACAGGTGTTACAAGTTCAGAAGGTACAAACAACTGCTGTTCCACCTCAAGCACCTGCTCCACAAAGGGCACCTGCTACAAATGAGCTTTGGAATCTATTTCAATCTTCTCTCCACCAACAAGCACAATTAGCAGATCAGCAACATGCATACCATGTACAACAGCTGAGAAATGCAATGGAGTCAAGGTTCAAAACCACTCAGGCTGATTTAAAGGCTCTCAAAACTCAGATCTTGCACACCACTGGCACTGCTCCTCCAAAGTCCGCTACATTCATCAACTCCCAGAAGATAATGCCAAAAAGGGGGAGAAAATTAAGGAGTGGAAAAAGAAGGGTATAGAGGATGGTCTCTATCTTGAACCAGAAAATTCAAACATGACCAAAAAGATCCCTTTGCCAGATGGCAGCAAGAAAATTGATGTGACAACAAATGCACTAGCAGAAGCAGTTGCAAGTGTAAAAAGGGATAGAGAGGCCAAAAGGAAAGCCAGGGTGGACAGAATGGATCATCCAGATCAGGGTACTTCTGGGTCAAAGGATCATGAAAATCCTGTTGAGGAAAAGAAGAAGCCTACTAGAAAAGTGAGGCAACCCAAATTCATTCCAATCAGACGTTCAAAGTCTGCTCAAAAACCACCATACAAAACAACTGATGCAACAGGAGTTATAAAAACTACTGCTTGCCAAACAGTTGTTCCATCAACACACACCACTTCAACACACACAACATCCACTGCTTTACCATCATCACCACCAAAAACAACACCTGCTGACACACAGCAGAAGACAGCAGATGTTATAACATCTGTTGTAAAGACAACAGTGGTTGAAACACCAGTTGTTTCAACAGCTGTTAGTCAATCACAATCCACTGCCACTACATCTACCACCACTGTTCCATCCAAAACATCATCAGTCCCTCCTACAAAAAGGAGAAGGCTAATTTTAAAAGATGATGACACATCTCCATCACCAACATCTTCAAAATCCCAGTCACTTGTCACTATTCCAAAACCCATACCTCTCTCTTCAGCTCAAATTATAAAATCACTACCTCCTGCTGGTGTCTCATTTCCTCTGGAACTCATTGCAGTCAGAGAAGAAATCAAATCTTTTTATTATGAAGATGACCCAGCCAAAAGGAGTTTGCCATCAATTGCAACTTATCCCAGGCCTAACAATATTGAAGAATACTTGAAACTCAAAGCCAAACAAGCAGAGGATATTGCAATCAAAAACAGAAAAGGGAAATCTGATAGAGAATTTCAACAAAACTATCAGTTTTTACTCTCACAGGTCAATGCTATGGAGCGTTTTGCTAAAAATGTATGTCAGAAAATTTCAGAAAGGGCAGATGAGTCCTTAAGAAAAGACTACATTGAAAACATCATGACCTACAAGAAATACAAGGGGGAGAAACACATGTACAAGACCTGGACCATTCCTGAGCTTGAAAAAGAAGCAGCCAGGATTCAATACATGATCAAAAATAAGGTCAAGCAAACTCCTCCTGAAAGATTCAAGCAACTTGAAGCTGAAAAGATGTTAGAGCTGAAGAGAATGAAAGAGGAGCTGATTACAGCAGATTATGGGTCAAGGAATTCAGTGTCAAAGTGGGGAGAAGATAGAGTCAGGGCAACTTATAAAAGATTAGAGGAACTTAGAAAGAAAGATCCAAGAGTTCCACAAAAGCCTGACTATTCCAAAGCAGAGGTTTCTAAAAGACCACCAAAGCTGCAAATCAAAAGAACCATTGCTCCAGCTGGTGCTGCCATCTACAAAAGAAGGAGCAAAAACCAGTTCAGCATGGAAACAATTCAAGATCTTTTAGCCGGAGATGCCATTGTAAAAGCTGGCACGGAAGTAATGATAAAAGAAGATCTTGAATTGGAACAATCTGCATGTGCTGCTCAGCCAGCTATGAACAGGCCAGCCTCACCAAATACTTCTGCAAATAAACATCTCCCAAGAAACCCACCAGGCTCAAAAATACAAAAGTGGGAAACTGACAAACAGACCTGCGTATTGACTTTGCTCAGGCCTGGTGGAGAAGTGGAGAAAATATCAAGGGAACAAGCTCTTGGCCTGAGTCTTGAAGATTTGCAGGATCTCCTTGATCTTCCACTTAGCAGGGATGATGAAGATACAGATGCCCTAGACTTTGAATTACAATTTAAAGGTCAGATAAGGGAACTGTTGATGAGGCAATAAAGATTTCCACAAATAATGAAGAGTTTTGGCATTATCTGTTCCAGGGGGAGATTGTTGGGATTGAACCCTATCAGAGGAACAGATAATTAAAGCCAAAACTGGATCAGAGCAGTGGATCCAGAATAAGCAGACGTTTACAGATTAGTTCATGCAAATCTCTCCTCTTGAAAGTGGCTTTGTATCTGCTGATCTCCTATCTACTGATCTTACCAAGTGCTGATCCACAACTACTGCCTTGCATCTACTTCCAAGTGTTAAAGACTGATAGAAGACCAAAGCTCTGCTGACTCAATCTACTGCCTTGAGTCAAGTACTGCTGATCCGGACAAGCACTGCTAGGGTCACAGCAGTGGAAGGATGCAGCAGATGTTTAAGTGTTTTTTATGTAATACAATGTAATAGCAGTAGTTAGTACATCAGTGTTTATAGATCAGAGGTTAGAGTTTGTTAGGAGGTTAGATGTCACTTTCATGGTGAGGTCAGCTAAAGATGCTCAGTGGTTTGCAAGTGCCTATAAATAGTTCAGTACTTGGTACTGTTCTATTAGCTCTTTCACCACATCGTCTTCTTTGCACGAACAAACTACTGAGCTCTGGCTGAGGGGGAGTTTGCATTCTTACATCAATCATTGTAATCGTTGTTGAAACAAATTCAATCATTCGGTTCATTGTGTAAAGATGTTTGATTAAAAGTATTACTCCTGTTTGATTGTATGCAAAGTTTGTTTTCATCTTAATTCCGCTGCACAACTCTTTCATTTCCATCTTAATTTCAAACGAAAATACAATCAAAAAGAAACTCAGATCCAACAGTTTCTTCCCAGCTTCCGGATTGTAAGGAATCCCTGAAGTGAATTGGTAACATGAACCATAGAACCAGAATCAAACCACCAAGAATTAGCAGGAACATTTAAATTAAAGGACTCAAGTATCATGAAAAAATCGTTACCTTTCTTAGCCAGCCACTCCTTGAAGTCAGGGCATTCCTTTTGCTTATGTCCTGTTTTCTTACAGAACTTGCAGTAGGGTTTGCCTAAGGAGTTCTTAGAGCTGGAAGGTGCACTTTTATGAGGATTTGGATTTTGCTTTTGGACCTTAGAAGCATCCTTTCTTTGATAATTGTGCTTCCTCTTCTTTGAGGTGGAGGTGGTGAAGTTAGCAACATCAGTAGTGCGATCCATCTTCATACGCTCTTCCTCCTGCACGCACATAGCAATCAGCTCACTCATCGTCCATTTGTCCTTCTGAGTGTTGTAATTGATCTTGAATGCTTCATAGGACGAAGGAAGCGAAGTGATGATGAAGTGAACAAGAAAACCATCACTGATCTCCATCTCTAGGCCCTTCAGCTTATTGGCCATGTCATGCATCATCATGATGTGTTCGCGAATGCCGCTCCTCCCATCATACTTAGTCGTCACCAGCTTGAGGATAAGAGTGCTAGCGTGTGCTTTTGATGTTCCCTTGAATTGATCCTCCACAGAAGCCAAATAGGTTTTAGCATCTTCAGAATCAGGAATGGCCCCTCTGATTGAGTTATGAATGGACTGCTTCATGAACATGAGAGACATGCGGTTACACCTAGTCCACTTATCATGAAGTAACTGCTCAGCAGCAGTACTTGTAGCAGTAAGGTCAGCTGGCTTATTCTCTCTTAGAGCATAGTCAAAGTCCAACAGTCCAAGTGTAAGCATGAGGGCATCCTTCCATGCAGCAAAGTTATCACCAGTCAAAGGTGGGATCCCCTGATTGGGTGCTGATAGTGGAAATAAGGTGAGCAAGTTATGATACTAAGAAAGAAGTCTTAATGTGATCTAAGGGCATGTTATACTAAGGCAGTCATAAGTAATGACCATTTTAATTATGAAGTTGTGATATTGTCTATTACTAACATCAAAATAATAGACTTAGTAAAATTCTATTTAAACGAAGACAAATCAGCTTTGGCCAGAAGTGTAATCATTTAAATATGTGTGCAAAGTAATCGTGACAAATCAGCTTTGGCCAGAAATGAGACAATCACTTTAGTTATGCACTTGTCAAGCATGCTAAACATAAATGAATTAAATCAGCTTTGGCCAGAATTAAAACATTTCACGTTTGTAATGCATACTTAACATATCCTTTTATAATACTTGAACAATAAATAGATGTATTAAATCAGCTTTGGCCAGAATTAATACATCAGAAGCTCATTCAAGTTAAGCTATTTTGGTTTTGTAAAAATTATCTGATTCTGATTAATTAATTAAGTATTAACAAAACCAAGTATTTAATAGCAAACCACCTGTTAGCGCGGATCTAACTAATGAGGTTTCGAGTCTTGTGCGATCAGTAATGCCTTGTGCGATCGGTAATTCCTTGTGCGATCGATAAGGCCCAAAACTTGTGCGATGTAAATTAAGCCCAAGTCTTGTGCGATCAGTGAGGCCCAAAATTTGTGCGATGTAAATAAAGCCCAATAATTTGTGCGATCAGTAAGGCCCAATAACTTGTGTGATCAGTAATGCCTTGTGCGATCCACAAGTCTTATGCGATCCACAAATCTTGTGCGATTTCCCTTGTGCCATCAGATCATTTTTTTGTGATCTGATCTTGTGCGAATGTCTTGTGCGATCAGATCATATCTGATATGATCTTGTGCGACTGTTAAGGGACTTGTGCGATTATGATTTCGAAACCCACTGTTAATAGCTGTTTCTTGTGATAATAACTAAAACTCGAAATTTAAGGGATTGTGGGATAGTGTTTCCTATTTTATTTATGATCTAAACTTATCAAACATTTCGAAAATAATAACTGAAAATCCATTAACAATTTTCGAAAATTTAATAGATAAAATTAAGATCAAAATCATTAAAACACCCACTAATCCAAATTATATTCCAAAATTTATGGAATTTTCGAGTTTTCTTAGAACATAATGATGAACCCTAAAAAATTAAAACATAATCTGGGATCCAAAACCTTAATTTTTATACTTTTATTAACAGATTTCGGAAATTAGGATTTGCCCATTTATGATTTCGAATCAATATATTAACCAACTTCTTCCGAAAACAGTGATTTCGGCACATTTAAAAAAATGAAAACAGCCATGATATGAAGGCTTTAAAATTTCTGTTTTCCTTATAATGATCCCAGAATAATGGATACGAAAACAGAACTGATTTATCAACATATGCTCTGATACCACATGTTGATCAGATCTGTTTAAACTTAATGGAAAACATGAATAACATACCTGTTACAGCATTCAAAGCAGTGGAGAATCCAGTCAGAGATCCAGCCATTGAGTTCGACATACTTGTCAGGATGATCCGGTTCCTCCTTAGGGTGTAAAGTGATGATGGTGATGAAACCGAAAGTAGGGTTGATTTCGGTTATGGAGAGAGAGACGAAAATTGATGTTATGAGGGTTTTGTGTATTGTATAATTGTCTAACCCTTTAACTCTCTAATAAGCTCCTTATTTATACACCCAAGAGGAAACCCAATTAGTTAATAAGGGTAATATGGTTCATCAACAATTACCAACTAATTATAATAGGTTATTAATATATTTTGATCTAATATAATATAAATGATTATAAAGGCTACAAGATTAAATATTACATTAATAATATATTTAATCTCACACCCCTATAATTTTTTATTATATTTTGAAAGTAGTTGTGGGTGGAGGAGAGAGAAAAGTTAATGATAAAGGTATAAAAAATATTATTTAATTAAAAAGGAGAGAGAAAATATAGTGTTTTTAGTGTAATTTAAAGTGAAAATATGATAGGATGGATGGTAATGCTCTCAAGTAATAGGTAACATGATTAGATTACTTGTACATGAACAATTAAATATCGATGAATATGAAAAGGTTGATAAGGGTTATTATGCTAGATTAATTTAATATTATTGTTATTAGTGTTAAAGTTAATCCTACTATTTTGAGTAAAATGCACGGATAGTACCTGTGGTTTTGCAAAATAACACCTATAGTCCCTAACTTTTGGAAATTACACCGGTGCTCCCTATGGTTTGACAGTTTGTTACTCGGATAGTCCCTGGAGTGGATGTTCGTTAGTTTTCTCCGTTAAGTGAATGTGAAATGACAAAATTACCCTTCATCTTCTCCATTTCTATAAAAACAAAACAACCCCCTAGCAAAGTTTTTCTTTATTTGACCGTTCTGAACGTGGTTTTGTTTGTTTTATGCAGACAAGTTTAGAGGAGTGGAACTAGATGCATTACATACAACCGTAGAAGCTATAAATGGTCGAATAAAAAGATATTCATCTTCTCCACAAAGCAAAATACCGAATCATAGAAGGCTGGTTGCTGGGCGGAGAATGAGTAATGATGAAGATGATGAGATGGCCCACCTCAAATTGTCAATGGCTAAGCTTTCTTTAGTCAACAGTGAGAACACCAAAAAATTCAAACTTGTGGATTCAGCTTTGAGAAACCATGAAAGCTCAAGTTGATGAAAGGTAACTTATTGCAAGCTTGTTAGAAATCAAGAATTATGTTATTACTAGCTTTTGGTTGATTGAAATGCTGTGACTTTTCCGTTGACATTTTGGTTTTGAGTTGAGCATACACCTGCAAAAGTGGCTAGCGAATGCCCTTAAATAAATTTGACGAAAATGTTATGTTTGAAGTGTTATCATGTTCTAGAATAATTATATTGTTTTTATACTAATAATCTGGCAAAACAGAGCTTGGTTCTGGCATGGTTGTTAGAGAAGCTTTTTAACCCCTTAATTGTTCGGAGTTGTACTTTCACTATTCACACTTATTGCACAGAGATAAACAATTTATCAAAATAGAGAGAAAGGTTGGGGGGGGGGGCTGGGGGGGGGGGGGGTTGTTTTGTTTTTATAGAGTGGAGAAAATGAAGGGTAATTTTGTCATTTCACATTCACTTAACGGAGAAAACTAACGAACATCCACTCCAGGGACTATCCGAGTAACAAACTGTCAAACCACAGGGAGCACCGGTGTAATTTCTAAAAGTTGGGGACTATAGGTGTTATTTTGCAAAACCACAGGGACTATCCGTGCATTTTACTCTACTATTTTTTTTGAACGACCAAAAAAAAGTAGGAGTAACTTTGGCAATGGTCTATTGACAAAAGTGAACTTTTTAAACACCTTGGAAATCGAAGATCTTGGGTTCAAGTTTCACAGACAACAAAAGAGTTATCCAAACAAACATTATGTATGAATTTAATATATATATATATATATATATATAGGATAATGCTATATAAAAAACCCCATTTACATAGAAAACTTAGGAAACCTTACTTGTGGCCTATATTAATCCACGTTGCCATAGTCCCTTGTTAATCCTTTTTGCTCTCAAGGTTATATCAGTAATTTCCCAACCCAAGTTATTTTCCCAATTTGACTTGACATGATCATTTAATGCCAATCAACTCATGTGTTCAAATCAGCCACCCCATATTTCTTTTACCCTATTTCATTTTAATTTATATCTTCTTTTAACAGAAAGAGAAAGTGCATATTTCATCTTCTCCTCCAAATTATCCTTTCTCCATTAATGGCCATGGAGACAAATCCACCAACATCCGAGTTAATGTCGCCGGTCCATAGTTTCCCCAACAGGTTCTTTAGCCGGTCCATAGTTTCACCAACATCCCTGATGAAGAACGTGGTTTTGTGATGAAGATGTTAATATATGAAATCAGATCCACGTGAAAACCCCTTCCAGATCTTGTTCCATTCCCGTTTAGATCTCGTTTGTCCACATGTTTCATAATGTTGTTACAGATCTGGATATTTGTGAGTTTTTTTACACTTTTTTAGTTTATATAAAATATGATTTGTATATGTTGTTTCAGATCTTGATATTTGTGAGTTTTTACACTCTTTTAGTTTTATGCAACATATGTTTTCATATATGTTTGATTCTGGGTATTTCATATGGATTTTTCTGATTTTGTGGAGTTTATGTTAGTTGATAACTTGAGCATGTAGGTATGAACTTTTGAAAGATGATTATAATTTACGGTTCTATTATTTTACACTTAAATATTTAAACCAATAAAATATTGAATTTAAAAATGATATAGGTATGGACTTATAGATTACAAATTACAGTTTGTATAATTCCAACCGTTATTGTGAAACACGAACAACCGTTAATGTTCGTATAGATTACAAATTATAGACCGTTAATGTTTCGTATTTTAGATCTTTAATGTTTATGTCATTATCTTCATTTGTGTCCTTATTTGATGTTGTTTTCTCATTTTCAGCCGTTACACTTGCTGAATGAAAAAACCATGGTTATGAATGTGTTAATAGTTATGTCTGGTTAACGACTTAACGGTTATCTTATCTTTTTTTTTTATTAGGATGGTGATGGATACAAGGGAAACAAGATCCAATTCTCGGGACCATTGGTTTTGTTAAACGTGGATCAGATGCTTAAGGATCATGACCATGTTTATGTTACAGCACAACACAACTAACACGTGTTATAGTTTGAACTTATGGACATCTGTTTTTAGAAACGAAAAGCCAAGTTTGTCTTACAGCACAACCAACGTAACACGTGTTATAGTCTGAACTCCTGTTTCACAATTAAGCCAAGTTTGTCTTACAGCGCAACCAACGTAACACATGTTATAATCTGAACTCCTGTTTCACAGCTAAACCATAGTAACATGTTATAGAGACATGTATTAGGGTATGACGATGTATTAGAGACATGTATTAGGGTATGACGAATTAATTGCAGGTTTTTAGTTCTGTGTACTTTGTTAGTTGTTGTTTCAGTTGTGTAAGATTAATTTACAGGTTTTTATTTTTGTGTTAAAAAGTTATGCTTGGTTTGGTTGCTTGTTTGGGCTTTTGATCTGGATAGTAACTGTTTTTTGTTGGTTTGGTTGCTTTGTTTGGGGCTTTTGATCTGAATAGTAACTGTTTTGGAAACCACTAGCTTATACATGACACCATGATGGGTTAAACCAAGATTATAACAGAGGCTTAACACATGTTATCCCAGGTATACGGTGTTACAACATTAACTTGTATGTTCCATATTAACTTGTACACGTGTTACGATCAGTATATGCACATCATGGTGTTTTTGCAAACCACTTTCATATACATGAATACAAGTCGGGTTATAATGGATGCTTTACATGTTATCATATGTATACAAGTGGGGTTACAACAAGATTATGATATTAACTAAGCTCACTATTAAACTCATCGCCCCCGTCGACTGTTTTCTCCCTTTGTCATTTAGCAATTACATGTTCCGAACAGACAAATTGTAACACATGTTAGATCAGTGTATACACATCATGGTGTTTTGTAAACCACGGGGTTATTAACTTGTACACGTGTTACGATCAGTACATGCACAACATGTACACTAACACATGTTAGTATCTGACCAAGGGCAGTCATTTTTCGGTCTTAGAGAAACAAACCTGATATTTTTTGGATTCAACAACACACTTGTAAAACATGTAACAAAAAACAAGTGATTAGGAAACCCCAACAATAATAACCAATCCAAAAAACCGTCTAAGAATTATACACACCCGTTTACAAAATAGTGTCACCATCGAATTATACACACAAGGGTTTTAAAAATTTATTTCAAACCTACCTATAAATGTGTTACCATGCGTGATCCGCTAATCATAATACACGTTTACATGCCATCATCTTGCTGGATACACATGTTAACACACGTTATATTTCGTGTTATAGTCTGAACATCTGGCTATGAATGTGTTAATATTTATGTCTGGTTAACGACTTATCGGTTATCTTATCTTTTTGTTTATTAGGACGGTGATGGATTCAAGGGAAATAAGATCCAATTGTCGGGATCGTTTGTTTCGTCAAACGTGGATCAGATGCTCAAGGATCATGACCATGTTTATGTTACAGCACAACACAACTAACACGTGTTATAGGTTGAACTTCTCGGACATGCATGTGTTACATGTGACATGAAACCCATGTACAACGTAACATGTGTTACGTGTGACATGAAAACACATTTTTATAACTTCCCTGGCATACGCACACCCACATGTTTACAAACCGTTTCAAGACCGACCCAAACAATAAAACAAGGGTAGCCGCTGAAAAGCTAAGACAGACTGTAAAAGGAAGCTCCACCATTTTCTTAGTGCTATGTATTTTCGTTTACGATTAATATGTAATGTGAGACTCTTATTTTGTTTTGTCTAGTACATGATGTTAAAACGGTATGGACTTAACACATTCTGGAAGTCTTAACACATGTTATAAAAGAGGCTTAACACACGTTATATCAGGTATACTATGTTGTTATTAAGTTACTATTGTAGTTTATGCATCCATTCTGGAAGTCTTAACACACGTTATAATAGAGGCTTAACACACGTTATACATGTCAGGCGCGTAACACATGTTACAGTATGTATATACAAATCATGGTGTTTTGGAAACCACTAGCTTATACATGAAACCATGTTGGGTTAAACCAAGATTATAACAGAGGCTTAACACATGTTATCCCAGTTATACGGTGTTACAACATTAACTTGTATGTTCTATCTTAACTTGTACACGTGTTACGATCAGTATATGCACATCATGGTGTTTTGCAAACCACTTTCATATACATGAATACAAGTCGGGTTATAATGGATGCTTTACATGTTATCATATGTGTACAAGTGGGGTTACGTTGGTTACGATATTAACTAAGATCACCATTAAACTCATCGCCCCCGTCGAATGTTTTCACCCTTTGTCATTAAGCAATTACATGTTAAGCAATTACATGTTCTGAACAGACAAATTGTAACACATGTTAGTTCAGTATATACACATCATGGTGTTTTGTAAACCACTAGCTTATACATGAATACATGTCAGGTTACAAAAAGATTATAACAGTGGCTTAACACATGTTATACATTCCAAAAATGTGCAAAACAAATGACCCGTTTCATATTATATATTCCAAAATTACCGGTACATGTGTTACTATAAATGGCTCGTTTCATATTACACGTTACATACTAACTTCTACATTTATTACTTGTACAAGTTTTACGCTCAGTATCCACATTATCGGATATTTTAAACATCAACAAAAATAAAATAGATATTACTTGTTTTTTTTAATTAACAAAAGGTTAACACACGTTATATATCATTCTAACATGGGCTTAACACATGTTATACATGAACACATGTCAGGTTACATCATGGTGTTCTGTTACAGCATGAACCAGCAACACATGTTATAAATGAACGAAGACTTCTTTCCCAAAGGATGTGACTTATTCAATGTCCCCACATTAACGTCGCCTTCATCCATCCAGCTTGTCAATTCAATATCTTTTATGGATCTGTTTCTGTAAATCAACACACGTTATATATCATTCTAACAGGTGCTTAACACATGTTATGGGTCTGTCTCTGTAAATCAAGCAACCCAACAAAAAAACAATTATTGTTAAGATCAAAAGCCCCAAACAAGCAACCAAACCAACAAAAAAAACCCGTTCAAAATCTCATCCTAAAGTTTTGGATTTATTTAAAATACATGAACATTAACCATTACTAGAACACGCATTAACTTCGCGTACATCCATCCACCTTCTCAATTGAATATCTTTATGGGTTTGTTTCTGTAAATCAACACACGTTATATAACATTATAACAGGGGGCTTAACACATGTTATGGGCCTGAGTCTGTGAATCAAGCAACCAAACAAAAAAAAACACTTACTGTTCAGATCAAAAACCCAAACAAGCAACCCAAACCAACAAAAAAAACAGCTACTGTTAAGATCAAAAGCCCCTAACAAGCAACCAAACCAACAAAAAAACCCATACAAAATCTCATCCTAAAGTTTTTGATTTATTTAAAATACATTAACATTAACCACGGATGCCCCATTAACCATTACTAAAACACTTTCAGCACACAAAAATATATTAACAACCATTTCAACAAAAAATCAAGTGTCAAATGATATTTCAAGAACACTTACCGGATCTATACCCGTCCGATGAACACGAAGAAGATCTTCAAACCTTCTTCTCACACACACACTCGTGCGTGTGTCTTTGTGATAAAGATTGTTGTTTCTCTCTCTAAAAACATTCATTTTGTCATCGCTCTTCTCACACACACACTCGTGCGTGTGTCTTTGTGATTTTTTCAGACCACATGATGCTGAAATTATCTTCAAATGAAGATCACCATTGAAGGATCACCATTGAAGACCATGAAGCTTTCTTCTTTTCACATGATGAAGAAAGAGAAGAGAGATAATAGTTTATTGAAGATTTGATTAGAAGAAAGAGGAGAGAGATGATGACACAAGTGGGTTTTGTCTTTTCAATGCAAAAAAATGGGTTTTGTTCTACCGAAAATACCCTCGCAGACTTTCAAATGTGTATTATACTATTTCTTTTAATTATAATTCTTACGAAAATTATGATAGCCATTGATCAAGTTGGATGAAAGACAATCAATGGATAAGGTTGGGTTTCCAAAGTTTTTTAAAAAAGATGGGGTTTCCTACTAAGCCCTTCCCTATATATATATATATAGGGGATGGCTAGAATGAGAACCACCACGAGTTGTAAGAACCACGAGAACCGCGCCCCGCGGGTGGCCGTCGGCGACGAAATTTTTTTTACACCTAGATCCGTATATTTTAGGGGGGGTGTAAAATTTTCGGTTCAAACGGCGCGCCCGAGGGGGTAGTTTTTTACGCCCAAAGTTTGGTAAAAAAAAAAAGAAAAATTAAAAAAATTAAAAAAACCCAAACTTTGGGCGTAAAAAACTACCCCCTCGGGCGCGCCGTTTGAACCGAAAATTTTACACCCCCGCTAAAATATACGGATCTAGGTGTAAAAAAAATTTCGTCGCCGACGGCCACCCGCGGGGCGCGGTTCTCGTGGTTCTTACAACTCGTGGTGGTTCTCATTCTAGCGGCCCCCTATATATATATATATATATATATATATATATTTATTTCTTAATTGTGATTAGATGAAATCATGAAACCGTTAATTAACAAATTACATTATATAATAGCGATAAAAATGATTCTTTTATAACTTTTTAATAATTTTAAATTTATACTACCATTTTTATATGTTAGGTTTTTATTTTATTTTAAGTTGCATTATCCACGCTCATGTTCATGTACTTTATTTTGTTGTTTTTGAAAGTTTATTATTATTACCTAGGGTGGAGATACAATAGGAAGTTAATTTGGCTAGGAAGGATAGGAAGTGATCTTGACCATCCATTAAGTTAATCAAGGGTTAAGATTAAATCAGGGAGATTGAAAGTAAGAAAAGAGGCGCGTGACTTTTTCCAGGGGCATTCTAGTCAAGTAAGCCAATAGTTTCTCTCTCCTCCAATTCCCCCCCATTTTTTAAACGTTAATAACTCTTTCATACGACATTATTTTTTTATAAAAATTGCACCAAAAAAACGAGCGTTTTTTTATCTTTAAAACGAGTATACTATTGCTATATTTAAAAAAAAAAATTCAAAACCCAGTTGCGTAAAACGCAATAGAAAAACCCCCAGTTACGTAAAACGCAATGAAAAAAAAAACCCTAAAAAATGACATTTTTCTAAAACGCAATGCACCAAAAAACACAAAGAAATGACTTATTTGTAAAACGCAATGGCCAGAAAACACAAAGAAATGTTTTATTTCTAAAACGCAATAGCCTAAAAACTCAAAAGAAAATGTACTTTATAAAACGCAATGGACTAAAAACCCATAAAAATGTGTTTTACCTAACGTTTGTGTTTTACGGAAGCTCTTGAATGAATTGCGTTTTGCTGTTAAAGAGAGCTATAGGGAATTTTGAATATGCAGAATGTGATTACGATCTCTCCATATTTGCAGACTCACCAAACTTTCCAGATACAAGAATACTAGGTTATGCTTTTAAGGTGATTTGAGATTTGAACCATGGCAACTTTGTCACCCAATTGTTTCTTCATCCAATCACAGTTATATCTCATTCTTGCTCGTTACTGAATAGCCAGAAAGGACTGAAAACACATAAAAAGTGTTTTACCTAAAACGCAATGCACAAAAAACACAAAGAAATGTCTTATTTGTAAAACGCAATGGCTAGAAATCACTTAAAAATGACTCATTCTAAAACGCAATGGACTGAAAACACTTCAAAAATGTGTTTTACCTAAAACGCAATGACTAAAAACACTTAAAAATGTTTTTTCTAAAACGCAATAGCCAGAAAGGACTTAAAAATGACTCATTCTAAAACGCAATGGACTGAAAACACCTAAAAATGTGTTTTACCTAAAACGCAATGACTAAAAACACTTCAAAAATGTGTTTTACCTAAAACGCAATGACTAAAAACACTTAAAAATATGTTTTTTTCTAAAACGCAATAGCCAGAAAGGACTGAAACTGTCTGGGAACTATCTGGGACTGTGAAAACACTCTTATTTCTAAAACGCAATGGACATATAAAACTGTCTGGGAACTGTCTGGGACTGTGAACTGTCTGAATTGTCTACGAATTATTGTCTTCGAAATGAGCCAATTTCTGGAAAATTAATTTTTCTGATGCATTTTTATTACAGCTCAACCCCAGCCAGGGGCTCTGCCCCTTGGACCCCGCCAGGGGCTGCCGCCCCTGGGACCCCGCTACCGGGGGCTGCCGCCCCCGGACCCCCGCCATGATCGTAAAACGCAATAAGTAAATCAAAAACCCAGATCGTAAAAATTAAATTAAAGAATTTCTTACATGGATCGAAGTGGTTTCTTCAACAATTGATGAATTTTGAATGATTGAAACACTTATCAACGCTTGAATCGAACGAATCGAGTGATTATCTCCAAAATCACCGGAAAAAACGAGATTTTTTTATGAAATTAAACTGGGTTTTCTTCAAAAAAAGCTGAAGAACACGTTGATCGGGTTCTGAATCATTGATTTGTGATGAAAATCGCACTATAATGTAGTGATTATTGAGATAGAAAGTGAAGAAATAGTTGAAGATGGTGGGTTTTGAAAATGATGAGTTTTTGAATTTACTGGGTTTTGAAAAAGGAAGAAGAAGGAGTTGGATTGACTAAAATACCCTTTCTCTTTATTTTAAAATTTGCCACATGTCATAATCCTATGGCTTCCTATCCTTCCTAGTGAAAATTAACTTCCTATTTGATCTTTACCCTTATTACCTAAGCTATTGAATTATTAAATGGAAAGAAAAGAATATTTAGTACGCATAAAGTTCTGATTGCATAATACCATCGCACCCACACCTTATATAAAACTTAACCAACAAAACAAGAAAATGGTACACATAGATAAGCAAAACAAACAACATATATATGATACAAAAGTAGCACCAAAAGACTCATTGCCACGTTTGCAGTCTTTTTGTGAGTGTCCTTTGGCAGCAACTAATTATTTACAACTTTAGGTTTGAACCTAAGCATACTTATCTATCTTTCATTCTTTCTATTTATTGCAATCAAAAAAGGATTACTATAAGTATTTGATTGAAAGATCTTTGAGCTAAGGACATCCACATCGGCCAACCCCAAAAAAATAACGGACTTCCCTCTTTGTTTTCCCCTCATAGTCTTCCCTTGATATGTCCCATCGTCGTCCGTGTAGGCAAACTATCATCTCGTGAAAGTGAAAGCGCGAAGTTTATCGCTTCCCGCCTCCACCTCAGTACCATATCACGCACATGTGTCCTCAAGGACGTTAATTGTGATGGTGTAATGCAATTAGTATTAAATATTTGAAATACAAAATATATTTTACATCATCAAATTAAATAAAAACATATCTGAACTAATAAAGAGTTAACATTGTGGAGGAAAGAAGGAAATGGCAGTCAGGTTGGATTGAACCGGTAAAAACTTTAATTATAATTCATGGTTTTAGAAAATGAACATAATTTGGAATAAAAGTGATTTTGAGCTAAATATACTGTTAAAATATATAAATTATTATATCCTTTCCAATTCAATTCTCACATTTGTGTTTCTTTTTTTGTGTTTGTTATGAGGTTCGTTTGGGCTTTTATAAAGAATGGGCTGCTGCTAAAGGATGGGCCGCTTGTTTCTCCTGGGCTGATGTTGGTCGCTGTCTTGGGCTCGTTTTAGGGTTCTCTCGCCCTTTTTATCTCAGCTGCTCCTCAGCTGATTTCATTTATCATTTTCTAAAAGATAGTTGCAGCGTCTCTCTTCTGGTGCTCTCTAGAACATTCACTCAAAAGTTGTTGCTTTCTCCCTCTGTTCGAGTGCATCCTGCTTTACCGCTGATCAACGTGCTGTGCAGAACCCTTCAGTTGAAGATCTGTTCCAGTTTGCTGTTTGTAAACGGTGATTACATCGTGTTTGATATCTGTTTTGGTTAAACCTTTGTACATCTTGTTCTGTTTATAAAAGGATATCACGTTTTCACATGGTATCAGAGCTATAATCGGCTCTTTGGTACCTGTTTCCCTTCGCTACTGCTTCATATTGAAAGAACAGATCCGTTCGGATCTAGGGTTGTGGTTAAAGATCTAAGGGATCTTGGTGGTACAAGTGAATCCGCCGATTCCTGATCATCCGCTTGAAGATATCTCTGATTGAAGGCTGAAACCCTAAATCTAGGGTTTGAGTACACTTGTGGTTGGGGGCTCTTCTGGTCTCTGCTGATCGCTGCTTTGGTTCGTGACCGACTATAAGACTGAAACCCTACCTAGGGTTTCTTTTTCGTGCCTATTGAAGGGGTTCTTGCTGGTCTCTGTTACAGAGCAAACCAATAGAGATTTCACTTGTCTTCTTTGCTTATAATCAGACTTGTAACCCTAAGTGAAGGTTACAAGTGTGATTACCGGAGTTAAACGCACCCACTGTGAGATTGTTCTATCTCTGTTCTTTATTTCTGAATTTTCTTTCCTGCATCTCTGAGTCAGTGTGTCTAGGTATTTTGATGTCAGGTTTAGCAAGACCGGTTTGATTTTGGGATACAGAGAGGGTCCACTCTGTTTCATTTGTTTGGTTTGTGTGGCAAAGCTCCCTGAATATCGTCTGCGGAGGCACCTTGAGTGACGAACCTCTGATCAGACCTCTGTTCAGGCTTCGTTGTCCTCTGTGTTTTTATTTGTTCTGTCTCTACCCTTATTTGTTTCTTGATGTTTGACTGTTACTTGTAACTGTTTTCTGTTCTTGCTTTGTCTGTCTCTTTTTTTTGTAATTGTTTAGTCTGTGTTATCAACTATGGCTGGTGATTCTGTTATTACTACTGATGCTATAACATCCCTTAGTGCTACCCTGGTTAGCAAAATAGATGCTGGTGATCCGTTGTTCCTACACCCTAGTGACTCTATCAATTTATCTATAGTTAGTGTAAAACTCAAAGGGTCAGAAAACTATAGGATCTGGTCCAATGCCATGTATCTTGCCTTACAGGTGAAAAATAAGATAGGGTTTGTTGATGGTTCTTGTCCTAGGTCTAAAACTGATGAGGTCTTGGGTAGAAAATGGGATAGATGCAACTCTATTGTTCTTACATGGATTCTTAACTCTGTTTCTGAGGAATTACATCTTGGTCTGGTTTACTCTAAAATTGCTTCCGATGTATAGAAAGACCTAAAATAAACTTATGATAAGATATATGGTTCTGTTGTGTTTAATCTATATTAAAAATCAACTCTTTTAGTCAAAATGGTATGCATATCTCAGAATATTATCATAAGTTGAACTATATGTGGAAACAATTAGATCAATTACTTGCCTTACCTGCCTGTTCTTGTGATGCATCTAAATAGTTTAATGACTTTAATCATCTTATAAATCTAATGCAATTCTTGATAGGTCTCGATAGTTCATACCAGTCTGTGAGAACAAATTTATTAACTCGATAAACTCTTCCCTCTGTGAAGGATGCCTTTGCAGTCATCTCTAGAGAAGAGTCTCATTTACACTCAAAAAAATTTTCTGATAAAACTCCTAATAGTGTTGTTGGCTTTGCTGCTAGGGCTAATAAAAATGTTGATTTAAAGAAAAAAGGTGTAAAAACTCTTAATCCTAATCTCAAATGTTCTCATTGTAATAAAAGTGGTTATACCATTGAGAAATGTTTTGAACTTGTTGGCTATCCTTCTTGGATGAAATAAAAAATTGGAGGGAACAAGGGTAACATGGTTAGTAATAATGTCACTACTGATTCCTATTCTGTTATGAGTTCGTTAACAAATGATCAGGTAGCTCAATTGCTTAGTCTCTTGAATGATAAACCTAAGGGTGACACTCAGAGTAGTAACTTTTCTAGTATGTGTGCAAATTCTATATGTCTAAATAGTTTTGTCAATATTTCATCCAAACCTACTTTTGAATTTAAACCTGTCTATTGTTTTTCAAACTTTGTTGACAATGGGAAAAAGGTAGGATGGATAATTGACTTTGGTGCTAACCAGCATATGGTATTGACTGATGATTGTCTTATTAAGCAAAAAGATGTCACCGAATTCAACATCAAAGTTAAACACCCTAATGGCGCAAGTGCTTTGGTAACTAAAATCGGTGATATTAAATTAAGTGACAAAGTCATCCTTTATGATGTGTTCGTTGTGCCTAATTACTGTGTCAACTTAATCTCTGTTCATAAACTTGCTAGAGATTGTAAGCTTACTGATTCTTTTGATAAACATAATTATTATATTCTGGATTCTCATCTAAAGAAAGTCCTGGTGACCGGTAATCTGTTTGATGGTCTATACTTCTGTGGTACTTCTTCTGTTTCAAATAAGGTGTGTAATGCTAGTTGTGATGTTAATCTTTGGCATGCTAGGTTAGGACATACTCCTCAACCTGTTTTGCATGTTTTAAGGAATAAATTAAATATTAAAACTAGCTCTAAGTTACCTTGTGAAACTTGTCATAGGGCTAAACAACATAGGGAACTGTTTCCCTTAAGTGACCATAAATCTAAATTGTTAGGTGACCTTGTTCACCTTGATGTTTGGGGTCCCTATAGGGTTCCAAGTAGGGATGGTTTTAGATACTTCCTTACTATTGTGGACGACTTTACTAGAGCTGTGTGGGTATATCTCATGAAGTTAAAGGATGAAGTTTTTTACTATATTAAAGGCTTTTATAATATGCTCAAAACTCAGTTTAGTAAAACAGTTAAAATATTCAGGAGTGACAACGGTAACAAATAAATAATTTTTGCTATGAAAATGGTATCTTACATCAAACTTCATGCGTTCATACCCCACAGCAAAATGGGCTTGTTGAAAGAAAACATAGACATCTATTAAACGTAGCTAGAACTTTACTTTTTCAATGAGGTTTGCCTCTTAAATTATGGTCTAAATGTGTTCTAACTGCAGCTTATCTAATTAACAGGACCCCTTCATCTGTTTTAAATGGGAAGTCTCTGTATGATCTAGTGTTTGGTTTTGCCCTCGTTTTAAGTCAACTTAGGGTGGTAGGGTGTCTTTGTTTCAGCATAGTGTTAAATAATTCTGATAAATTTGACATACATGCTGAAAAATGTGTCATGATTGGATATTCAAATGAAAAAAAGGGGTATAAACTTTGGAGTCTTGATAAAAAAAATTGATGTTTTATTCTAGGGATGTCAGGTTTATGAAACTGTTTTTCCTTTTAAAGAAAAGAAAATGTCTGTTGATCTTGGTACTTTTTCTGAGGTTAATACCCTAAATTTCATTCATTTATCTGATTTAAACTATACCCAAAACCCTAACGTTGACCCAACTCCCAATGATGAGAATGTTCAAACAAGCACTTCATCAGGTCATGGGTCTGAGCAGTCTGGAACCGATTCAGGTAATTAGCAACCCAGTAATGAAGAATCAGGACCAGACAGGGCTGAGCATGATACCGAATATGAAGACAACAACAATTTTGAGGGAGGAATTAGGGATCAACCAAGCACTACTCTTAGGAGATCTTCTAGAAACATCAAATTTCCGTCTAAACTTGATGATTTTGTGGTAGATGAGAAGGTTAAATATGGTCTAGAAAGGGTCCTAAATTATGCTAACTTATCCCCTGAAGGTCAGTGCTTTGCTTCAGTCCTTAACAAAAGTTGTGAACCTAAAAACTATTTTGAAGCAAAAAGTGATAGTAATTGGGTTGATGCTATGAACTTAGAGATAGAAGCATTACATAAGAATGACACTTGGGAAATTGTTGATTTACCACCTAATTGGAAAGCTATTGGATGTAAGTGGGTTTATAAGATAAAAATAAATCTAATGGTGAAATAGAGAGATATAAGGCTAGAATTGTTGCTAAAGGGTTTAGCCAAAAGGAAGGCATTGACTTCTTTGATACATTTTCACCAGTTGTAAAAATGGTCACTATTAGATGTGTTTTGTCCATGGCTGTCCATTTTAACTAGGAAATATTCCAACTTGACATTAATAATGTCTTCCTTTATGGTGAGCTCAATGAAGAAGTTTATATGTGTTTGCCTGGTGGTTATGATTAATCTGTCGGGACTAAAGTTTGTAGATTAAAAAAGTCCCTTTATGGCTTAAAACAAGCTCCTAGGATGTGCAACAAAAAACTCGTTTCCGTTCTTCTTAATCTAGGTTTTGAACAAAGTAAGTGTAATCATTCCATGTTTACTATGACAAAAGACTCTAGTTTTATTATTCTTCTTGTCTACGTGGATGATATTATTATAACTGGTAGTTTTCCAAAACAAGTTAATGAAATCAAACTTTTACTCAAGTCAAAATTTTCAATAAAAGACTTGGAAAATTTACAATATTTTTTGGGTCTTGAAGTTGTTAAAAATAGTGTTGGCTTATGCTTAACTCAAAGAAAATATTGCTTGGACTTGCTTGCTGAATTTGGTATGATTGGTTGTAAACCAGTTAGTTACCCCATTGAACCCAATCATGTTTTGACCCATTTGTGTGAAAAAGATAATCAACCTTTAACGAACATAACTATTTATCAAAAACTTGTTGGAAAATTAACTTATCTTTCCCACACTAGACCAGATATTGCATATTATGTGCATTATCTTAGTCAGTTTATGAATTCGCCCACTCAAGCTCACTTTAAAATTGCATTAAGGCTGTTAAGATACTTAAAGGGTGCTCCTGGCAAAGGAATTCTATTTGCAAAGGGGGACTCTTTGGGTATGAAGGCCTTCTCTGACTCGGATTGGGCTAAATGTTTAGGGTCTCGAAAGTCTATTACTGGGTTTTGTGTTTTCTAGGAAATAATCTTGTCTCATGGAAAAGTAAAAAGTAGTCCCCCATTTCACGAACTTTTGCTGAAGCAGAATATCGCTCGATGTGTACTGCGACATGTGAAGTTATGTTGATTTCCAACTTGTTAAAGGAATTAAAGGTCGACGCCAATCTGCCCATTCAATTATTTTGTGATAACACGGCAGCTATATCTATAGCAGCCAATCCCGTATTTCATGAACGCACAAAGCACTTTGAAATAGATCTTTATTTCTTAAGGGAAAAAATCTCTAAAGGGGTTATTCAAACTATGGGTATCAAATCGGAGGATTAAGCTGCCGACATTCTCACAAAAGGTCTGTCTATAGGTCCGCATGAAAAGGTTTGTTCTCTCCTTAACATGTTTGATTGTTTCAAGTATTGAATTGAGGGGGGGGGGGTGTGTTAAAATATATATAAATTATAATATCCTTTCCAATTCAATTCTCTCATTTTTCTTTCCTTTTTTGTGTTTGTTATGAGGTTCTTTGGGCTTTTATAAAGAATGGGCTGTTGCTAAAGGATGGGCCGCTTGTTTCTCCTGGGCTGCTGCTGGTTGATGTCTTGGGCTCGTTTTAGGGTTCTCTCACCCTTTTTATCTCAACCGCTCCTCAGCTGATTTCATTCATCATTTTCTAAAAGATAGTTGCAGCATCTCTCTTTGGGTGCTCTCTAGAACATTCACTCAAAAGCTGTTGCTTTCTCCCTCTGTTCGAGTGCATCCTGCTTTGCTGCTGATCAACGTGCTGTGCAGAACCCTTCAGTTGAAGATCTGTTCCAGTTTGCTGTTTGTAAACGATGATTACACAGTGTTTGATATATGTTTTGGTTAAACCTTTGTACATCTTGTTCTGTTTATAAAAGGATATCACGTTTTCACATATACAGACCAAAAAGTAAGGAAACAAAAGGATAAAAGACATCATACCTTTGCATCCACTATATAGACAAGTTGGTTTTGATAAGTGACTCGGGTTTAATTCCAACATTTTCAAGGATTACCTCAATTTATCATACATTTTTTTTAATGGCAACAATTGCTCCTACTCTATTACATCAATAATTCTAATTTATTCACCTTTGCCCAGGATTGGAACAACATTTGAGTGAGCCGCTCAGGGAACTTGATTTACCACCACATGACAAGCCCTGGATGGTTTGGCAGGGGCTGTTTGAGGTTGTCAAGATTCAACCTTGTATGGCGACCATTATACACCACTATCAGACACACAAGAAAGGCGTCAACGACTAAATATTATCCAATCTCAAGACCATTTATGCAGCAAGTCGCATAAATGGAAAGACTAAGGGTGCAAGGTATGATTGGAGTCCCTAGGGGGCTCCATTTTGACATCTTATCGCCACGTAGGTGACACATAGGATAAGGAGCTCCATTACATTTTCTGAATAAAACCCTTGGTATGGTTCAGAGCACCTGCAATTATTACTTAATAATTATTTTAAGTTCTATTAAAAGTAAATAATAAATAAAATTACTCCTAAATAATAAAAATAAAATACAATTTAAACAACTAAAAAAAATTAAATCCTAGTTTAAAAAAAGAAGAAGAAAATTACATAATTAAAATAATAAAAGCATACCACTCGTCGGCGTTGTCGTTATTTTGCATGCGATCCAACCAAAGATGTTCGACCAAATCTGATCGAAGATCCAAATGTATGTCTCTCCTTCGTATCTTAAGGCAGATTTCTTCTTTCTCGGCATAGGTTAGTATTGGGTTCTCCGGTTACACGGTTTCATCATATTCGGGACAAATGGCTCGACCTGAGTCCTCCAAATCATATTATGTAATATAATGCAAGCATACATTACATTTCACATTCTTTTTTCTGCTATAGGCGATGGTTAGGCAATGATAGTCCATCGTTTCTTTAACACCCCAAATGCTCGTTTGGCGTCCTTTCTCGCTGACTTATGTTTTTTCTTGTAGTATAATCGTTTTCTATCATCAGGGCATACACCTGACAGGCGCAAATAATATATAAATGTGGCGTGTCGTTATTTTGCATGCAATCCCAATGCATGCAATAAAGGCTACCCAACATCCCAGGAAAACCGTGTATTCCTTGATGGGTTGTGTATAACAGCGCGATGTCGTTGGAGGTGGACTCCTCATATATCGTCGTCCATATAGATCAATAATACCTAAAAATATTATAGTAACAATGTGTAACACCTCAGAAATTTTTATCGAATCATGAAGCAACAAGTGTCCGAAAACTCTCCAGATATTCCAGATTTATTTATTGGAGGAGGGGGATGAAATGTATTAAAGATGGGACATGGAATTAAGATGAGGGACTCATATCGTGAAATGCTAAAAATTTGACTTCTAGTGGTCGCTTACGGACGCAAGGAGTAGTCCTTAAGGTCCGCAAGAGAGTTTAAAAAAGATTGTGCGCCAAGGGTCCCTACAAACCTTAAGGCTATAACTTATGGTCCGCAAGGACATCGCTGATAGTAGAATGTTAGCTGTCAGCTACTCCTTGCTCCTTCTGCCACCTAGCTAGAGAAATGCCACCATTTCTCCTCTTGTGAACATGTGTACTGCCTCTAATCTCTTTCTAAGAGCTCCTGGTAACACTTGGCATCATTTAGGAGCTCCAAGATTAGTATAAATAGGTGATTTTTTATCATTTTTCCTTGAACCATTCAATTCTTTATCTTTATCACTTTAAAGTTGCTTGTAATCCATAGAAGCCTCCTCCCTCAAGTTCTAAGCTTCTCTTGAGCACTTGTAAGTGTTCTTCCTAGTTCTTCTTCCATTACTAGGCTAGTTACTAGCCGAAAGTCAAGCAAATTGACTTTTGCTTTGACTTTCGGTTCTGCTCGTTTTGGTCAACTTTCGTAGTCGAATGTCAAACAGGTTGACTTCTGCTTTGACTTTCAATTCTGACCCGTTTGGTCTACTTTGAAACCCAATCAAGGCATGCTATGTGACCATAATATTATAGAGAATAACCCTCAGAGGTTATACCTTCTATTTATGTCATTTGATGGGTCAATTTACGAGTCAACAATATCTACTTTAAAAATGTCAAAAATACCCTTATGGCAGAAAAATGGTTTTAAAACCTATGAGGTATACATATATTCTGACCTCGAAACTGATCATACAACATTTTAAAATATGTTTTGACATAACTGGTTCATCATAGACCTATTCGGCCATCTGATGTCGTATTTATGCGTACAACTAATTTAAATAATATGAAATATATAAACTAGTCGAATCGGGTTAAAACCTTTCTAAACAATTTCAAATCAGAATGTTTGGTTAATAGACCCATATTACTCGAGGCCTTGCACTTGGACATGTATAAACCACATTCTATCCGCTCAACGCTTAATTTAGCGAATCGAGTGTATTCTAAAGTTAACCGGTCAAAGTCAAAGACTTATAAATGACCCGTTAACATTCTAACAGATAATATTTTCATTCATTCTAGACTAGAAGCCTCTAGTAAATTGCACCTAAGCTGAGATACTTTGAATATGGTTGTGCTATATATATTGCTTTTCTAAAAAGACTAGCACAAGTAAATACTTTTAGCATGTTTTATTTATAGAGACTTGTGATAAGGCATTAGCCACTTGTTCAGGTATTGCAAAAGGGCGAATATGTGTCATAGAAATGGAAATAAACCATTTTAATCTGTATTGCTTAATAAATTAAACACTTGTGGGTTAATACGACCGTGTCCAGGTGTCCCGACTCATTTAATTGCAAATGGCCATGACATAAAGCGCGGGTGTAGGCATACACCTGACAGACGCAAATAATATATAAATGTGGCATGTCTATTAATCATTTCCCGACATTTGATTTCCGGTCCCCGCCTGTATTACCAAGCATGTAAAACTGGTAATAAGAGATATAGTTTATACCAAGTTATTTGAAATGAAATACCAAATGGTATCAAATGAATTTTTAGAAGATTTTTAAAAGAGTCGGTTATTAGTATTTACCAGTGAAAACTGGCGTATTTTCAAAACACTAAGTGCAGTTTAAAGTAAATACGGAATAGGCTGGAGTGGGCTTGGTCTTAAAACTTGGAATTTGCAACTCCTTGACGAGAGACCTATTATAGTCTCAAATGACCTTTTATTCCGCTCCTGCTTATGGATATTTCGTAGAAATAGCTTGTATAAACTTTATTTAATAAATTTAGGCTTTTATGTTTATTAATTTATTTTTATTTTATCTTCCGCTGCCAATTATAATACTGTTATCAACCGTCATGCATAAAACCCAAGTCCAGACCCACTAGAAAATCACGATGTGACACAATGCTAATAATAAAATTAGTAATAATGACAAACAGTACGTCTTAGAAATATTAATAATAACAATATATAATAATTGTAAAAAATTAAAACAAATATACCTTCACAAAAATTGTGAATACTTTCTCTACACGTTCGTGACAACATTAGTAGATACTTGTCCCAAGCTTCGCTCATCATTTAGAACGCTAGTTGTCGAATAGCAGTTGTACATTTTTGCATCGGAGAGAATCCGAATTTACCATGTGCATATGCTCTTTGTTTGAAAAAAGTATATCCGTGCTTTAAATCGCCACTAATACGCAAAAAAAGATGACGGCTCATACGAAAGTGGCGTCGAAATTGATCTTCACTGTATAACGGATTTTCCGCAAAGTAATCACTAGCCAAACGGTTGTAAGCACCAATCCGGTCTCGTTCAAGTTGCGGTTGTCTAGAATGCGTTGTTTGTGACGATTCTGCTTCCTCCTTTTTAAAAACTTCAACCACCTCTTACACCTCTGCTATAAGCAAATCGTCAGACGTACTCGTGTAGGTTGGAGAATCATTTGACGTCTTAGAACTTGTAGACATTTTCTTAAATTGGTTTAAGATGTTTTAAGTGTGTTTAAGAGAGTTGTGTTGAGTGTTTAAGTTGTGTTGAGTGTGAGAGTTGTGTCAATTTATATATAAGTTTAAAATAAAAAATAATATTTGTTTTTACTTTATAGCCATTCCACAATGGCTAGTAGGCATGGCCCACACATAAAACTTTCGCCAACGCTCGTCATTGTACTCACATTTTATCAGTAGCGCCCCCTGCATGACGCCCAAGGTATGGGTAAGGAAGGCAATTGTTTAAATTTTGCTGAGGTGGCTATGGATTAGTGCCCCATACCGTGCAATCTAACGGTGTAATTTTGTATTTAAACAAACACAATTTCATATAAAGTGATTATAAACCACATGAATCATTTATATAATCCAATCCATGCTTAACATAAAATGTAAAGATTCATATAAAGACAGAAGTTTGAATATGATGAAATTGACATAGAGTTAATTGTCTACCCATATATACCAAACTCTAGTAAAATAATAAAAAAAGAGCATTCTTTACGTTTAGTGGGTCTTTTTTAATACTTGACCTATTGTTGACAAAATAAACTTGGAAAATAAGTTTTGATCTTACATATTTTATTTAATTTCAAAGGTTTGAAACTTGGTAAATTAGTTATGGAGGCTGAGAAAACTACAACTGGTGGTTTTGTTAACACATGCAAGCAAGGAAAAACGTCCACTAGCATGATTAGTGTAAAGTGATACACTTCTGACTTTGTTGCATATTTTAAATTCTAGACCAGAAAGTAGTCTATTTAGGTTATGTTGTATTTTATTCAACACAAGGTAAAACTATACGGAGTGGAGGTCTAAAAGAGTGTCGTTATTTGACATGTGACTGTCACGTCATCACGCGTTAGGAAAGTGGTGTGATGTAAAAAAAAAGTAGTGGAAGCGGCGTGGTTAGTGACGTTTTTATAAAATAAAAATAAAAAAATAAACAAAAACCAATTAAAACCAACCAAAATCTACCAACGAATGAAAAACCTCCACATCACCAAACCTAAACGCCCCACACGATGGAGAATCCCACGCCCTCACCACCACGCCGCCCTCCACGCCATGTCTGGAGTGGTGTTTCCGGCATGAAAGAGCCTCCACGCCACTTTTTAAACAAATGCACAAAACTATCTTTACGTTATATTGTTTAATCTTCAGATTCATTACATCCGGATATAATAAGAAAAAAGAAACAACTAATAAGAAAAGATATAGAAACATACAAAGAGTTTAAAATGAGAGATTAAGTAAGAAAATAGTTGTATTTAGTTTTTTTTTGGACGACTTCCTTGTGTTATGCCATTGTATTTATTGGAGAGTTCCGTTGCCTCACTTTGGTCAGAATATATTGTCTTAACCGGGCCTACGATGGGTTCAGAGTTTGGCTTGGGCGTTCTTCCGGGAAACCATACTGCCGACTGCCACTTGACAGACGTTGTGCACCACAAGAGTTGAACACCCTCTTGCGTAACACACGGTGGGACGAAAGCCCGGGTGAGCTCAGAATAGTGGTATTTAGTTTTTTTGAACGACGACTTTCTTGTATTAGGCTACCGCACTTCCCAAATTAGAGAGCCCCTTTGCCCCACCCCGACCAGACTATATTGTCTTAACCGGGCCTACGCTGGCTTCAAAGTTTGGTTTGGACATTCCCCGGGAAACCATACCGCCAACTACCACTCAACAGACATTGTGCCATGATGTGTGCAAAATGTAACATATAAATTACATCAAATGAGCCATAAAACTAACCATTTTTAGTACTAATGTTGGAAAAAGTGTGTTTTTGTCTTCCTTTTGAATTTACATGACCAAATGAGCTTAAACGAACAAAAGGAACAAATATACAACAAAAACCAACAAAAATACAAAGAAAATGAATAAACGTGACATGCCCGACCCCTCGGCAGCATCCCCAAAGGTAAAAACAAGAAACAGAAGACTGACCACGGGGTCGTGCCCACTGGACACGGGGGCGTGGTCAGCTACCTACAGAAAAGATAAAGTTGTGGAAGCTTCTACGCCCACCATGGGGGCGTGCCCATCTCAGCACGGGGAGTGGTCAACGCTAAGATACGCAGAATCTTGCAAAATCTTGGTAGTACAGATACCCTTCTGCACACGGGGCCGTGCCCACTGGACACAGGCCGTGTTGAGCCCTATGCTGATAAAAGCAATTAATGAAGGAAGAGAAAGGGATGGCCACGGGGGCGTGTCCACTGGACACGGGGCCGTGGTCGGGCTTCTGTTCAGGCTATAAATAAAGGTGCTTGGTTCACTTCAAAGGCATCCCTTGGCAAACCACCACTCTCCCACTTTGCCACCCCTCCACCACCACTATAACACCCACATCCACCACCATCATCCATCATCTACCTTAGAGTGTGTGTAGTAGTCTCTAGATCCAAGATTGATAGTAAGAGTTCTTGTCAATCAAAGGTCATCTTTGGCTAAGTCTCTTACATCACTTGGTGAAGAAAAGTTTTTAATGTATTACTTTTGATTTTTAATCTTTTCGCACTTTTTATTTGGTTTTGTATTAATGACTTTAAAAACTAGTTTCTTATGTTGAAGGTGAAACTTATTTATCATTTGTCTGTGATGTCTTGGCATTACTTTACTGTCTATATAAAGTAAAAGATTTTCACCATTCATATCTCTACGATCTATATAGAGATATGTTGGCTACCTGGTCGGGGGTTAAGAGAATGGTTTAGTGTTCAGTGTATAGATCATGCAAGGACCTGGGTCAAGCTTACTAGGACCTCCTTCAATACCCACTGGTATTGGATGGCTGGGGTGCGAATGGCTTGATCCCCTCATATGTAAACTACTATTAATACATTAAACCGACTATTTTGATTGTATCCCTGCTGACTCAAACCACTTAGCCGAGGGTAACGTCACCTTCATAAGAGGGGCCTACCACTTTTCGCATTAATAACTTAATTAATTATCTTTCAATATTCCGACCCTTTGGGATTGTATCCTTGCCGACTCAAACCACTGGATTGAGGGTAACGTCACCTTCAAAAGAGGGGCCTGCTACTATAACTAAGATAATCTATTAAAAAGTGCAAAAGTGCGGAAATCATCAAAGGATACATTAAAGGCGAGTCGGATCCAAGTGATTCATCATGTCTATCTGTTTTTATTTTATTTTTATTTCTGCATTTTTTAGTTTTTATTTTCATGTTTTAAAATCTTTTCTCAAAAATTTTAGATTGATTACACGTTGAGGATAAACCGGTACTAAAAGCTCTTGTGTCCTTGGACGACCTCGGTATCTTACCAACGCTATACTATGCTCACGATGGGTGCACTTGCCCATGTGTTTGTTTAGTGTTAGTAGAATATCGTGTTTTATAAATTTAAAACTTGACTAATGTGTAAAATAGGCTTAAAATATCAATAAATACATAATACACCCGACACACACCATGCCACCGCAAGAGTTGAACACCCTCTAGCGTAACACACAGTGGGACGAAAGCCCGCATGGACTTAGGATAGAACTTGACACCTGGGTAGACTCTATTCATTATTACCTAATTCACCAAAGTGATAAAAGTATAGATTAAACGTGACTCTCTATTAAAGAAACTCAAGTCTCCCTACGAATAGGCCACAAGTTATTGGCCACAAATTATTGATTATAGTGGTATTTAGTTAAAGGGTAAATTACACTTTTCGTCCTTTATGTTTGTACCGGATTGCAATAGATAGTCTTTAACTTCAATAATTACAGCCGCAATCCTTTATTTGGAAAACCTATTACACTCTAGGTCCTTTAGCACAAACAAGGTTAAAATTTTCAGTTAAATATGACATGTGTTCTGCACATGAGGGCATTTCAATCATTTTACCCTATCCTTTTATTTAAAAGTATATTTATAAATAAAACAAAATCAAACTAAAATAAGCCATCACCATAAGCCATCGAATTCCCAATCAAACCGAATCGTAGATTCAAAGCATTCATCATCCTGATTTAACACCTCATTCTCCATTAGTTTAACCCACCCCCATCATCTCCTCCAACAACCATCAAATTCAACTCTACAAACACTTCAACTCCACCTCACAACCACCACCACAAAATGAAACTACTAGCCTTATACTACACTAACCGCAACCACACCAATAGGCTGTTAGATTCATCCATGGACGAAGCTAACGCTGTTAAGTCTCCGTCCAACATCTTCTGGTTAATCCTCCATTGTTTATAGCTAGCTTCGTTAAGTCTCCATCCAACATCTTCTGGTTAATCCTCTATTGAAGCGGTTCAGCGAGAACAGAAGGTGGAGTATGGGATTAAGAACCCTAGAAGTTTGATTGTTGTGACTCCGACTTATGTGAGGACTTTTCAAGCTTTGCATTTGATTGGATTGATGCATACTTTGATGAATTTGCGCTATGATGTAGTGTGGATTGTAATGGAAGCTGGTCTCCGGCCGGCAACTACAACCACCACTGCTACCATCACCATAAGCCATCATCACCATAAGCCATTTGCCGCTACCATCTGAACTTAAGTTTTTTAGGTACTGTTTTTCGAAGAAATTTAGTGATTTGTGGTAATTTTGGGAAAGAAAATTGGGAGTTTGGGGTGTTTTTTCTCAAAGATTGGAAAATAAAAACATCTCTGAAAATTGGGGGTTTGTTACATATCGAAACATTGGTATTTTCGTTGGGGGTGGTGGTGGCTGTTGGAGTTGGTTATTGACGATGATAGTGGTTGTTGGCGTTGATGGTTGTGTTGGTTGTTATGGGGGTTGAGGTGGGATGATGGTTTCCCGAGACTTGGCACCGGTAACACTATCGGGTGGTGCTGTGTAACAATCCTAATTAACCGACACCCTTGATTATTTTTCCCGATACTCTAATATATTTAAAAAACACCCAATATGTCCTAAAATATACCCGTATGTGAAAACCGAGCTCGAAATACAATATAGTATTAAAACTAAATTAAAAACAAGTTTATTTAAGTTGAGGCGGGCCGCGTAGACCCACCCGAACCATTTACGCGGGCGGTATCAAGGTGGATACCGGATTCCTTTGATTCCTTTAGTTAAAGCGGGCCGCGTAAGACCCCGTTTAAGTGTACGCGGGCCGCGATAGATCAACAACGCGGAGACACCCTGAGCTGACACGTGTCGTCATCGTGTCAAGCCTAGTAGATGACCGGGACAAGCTACCCTGTTGACCAGGGTTGACGCGGGCCGCGTGAGAGTCCAATATCAGCACTATATAAGAAAGCAACGGGTTTTCGTTTTCCGTCGCTCACAATTTCATTCTCAATCTCAAAATTCTGTAGTAGGCTTATTATAGTCAGGTATTATATCCCCCTAATAGCGAAGTTCTGCTCGGTTGTAAGTATTATAACCCCTGGAGACGTATTAGATACTCTGCCCGATTGATCTAGGGTTCCGTAACGGCTGTCGTGGTTCTGCCCGACGTAGTCGTTGGAATGCCGTCTCGGGGAGGGTATTGCTAATGTTAAATTGGGTTATTATACTAACACATGTGCTTTTGTGTAATTTATAGATTATTCCCAGGAAATCCTTACTGAAAACCCTAAAACAGCAATGTGAGTTGATCCACTTTTTGTAAACCTTTTTGTGAACTGTTTTACAAAACCTTAAATATCTTTCCATGCGAATAACCGTATTGAGTATTTGTAAGAATACAATTATAGTGGGTATGTTGGGGTTTTGTATACAAAATTTGTTACCACCTGGTCAAGGAGTAACATTTCCACAAGTTGAGTATGACAGTACCACTGATGTTAATTGTTATATCTTGGAAACAAATGTAATTGCGGATGTGCCCTCAATACTGTAAATTGTGACTTTTTATTTAAACTTGATTAAATTGGGATTCACTCACCAGTATTTCCCACTGACAAATGTTTTTAAAACGCGTTTCAGGTAACAAAATGTGAAATCCAAATAGAAGTCAGCTGGACAGCACTGAAGGCTTGGAAAAGTGGCAATAAAGTTACCTAAAATAAAATAGATGTTTTTATTAAATAAAATATGATTTATTCCTATGAAAACGTGTGTACTATGAACTTGGGTTTTATCCCATTTGTTTAATATTATAAATTATGGTGGTTTTACTCTGATAAACATTTCCTAACTACGATCCTGATGAAAAAAAATTCCGCTGCCAAATTAGACTAATACCACGATACCACCGAAACTGACTCGCGGCCGCCCGTTCCCGGGAACAAGGGATCGGGGGCTGCGACAGAAGGTGGTATCAGAGCTAAGCCACTGATTCAGCCACAGAGGTGTTCTGCTGACATCAAAATGCAAAGTGTTAGGAAATAAATTATGGAAGTACGTGTATAACTGTAATTATTTGTTATATTTGACTATCTGTTAGTTTACAGTATGAGCGACCAAGGACCATCTGACGCGTATCATCAATTGTCTGGTTCGCCTAGAAGCGAAGGCACCTCCTCTTCTCAGCCTGCCCTCTCTGGGTACTCTGCTGACACGGAAAAAGGAATCTTTGTGTTTAAGGCTCAATCCGAGGAACCATTTCCTCAAAAGAAAAGGGGATGGTTCAGTCGAGGGGCGCATGAGCGTAGAAAACGTATGTAAAAGTTACAGGAACAGAGGGTATTAGCAGCAGTCAAGAGAGAGACAGATGCCTATGCCCAAGATATGATCAATAGGGGTATAGCCAACATCCACATATTAGCAACCACTGCAGCTGACCCTAACCTAGAACAAATAATAGCACCCCAACCACAATTACCTGACCAACCCATGGAGCTAGAAATCCCTGAAAACCAAGTAGAGATGCATGACTTCAACCCGGAGGAAATACCAAGGGTAGCAGCACCAAACCCCCTAGACCCAAATTATGACCCCTGGTGGGACAATAATAGGGATTATGTGCCACGTTACCAAATGCACGAAGACATGCCTATGCCAACCCTAGGAGACTAACCAGGTATGGATTCTTTAGACCCTTATTACCACGATGAATACATTAGGGAGATTCTAGAAGATCCTTACCATCTCCGAACTCATACACCTCCATATCAGGAACCCGCACCCCAGATTCCAAACCCAGTCCTAGAACCTGCACCCCCAATGAGTGCAGAAAACATCCAAGAACTTAGGACTTTCGGTGAGGAAATTTTAGAAAGCAGTGAGAGAATGTGACAGGTGGGAGAGCGTCTCGTCTGGAAGTATGACGAACGCAATATGGATTTCTGGATGAATCCATATCAGGGAATGTGAAGGAAAGAAACGGTAGTAGTAATAATAATATAATAATACCATAAAAATAAAATATGTGTGTACGGATGCCTACTATTATTAGTGTAATTTTCTTTCAGTTGGTATTGTAATTTTTATTTCAGTACTAGTGTGTAATAGACGCATAGTATATGAATAGAGTAAGTCGCAATGATCGACGTTTTTGGTTAAATTGCGTGTCATGTGATTGACTATGTTAAACATTATTCGGTAATATTAATATGGGTAAATGTTTAAAATTCAGATGGCCGACGAAGGACATCAAGATAATCTGAATAACGATAACCAGAGTAACATTAACGTGGTTAATGAGAATCCAAGCGACAATAACCATGTAAACCAAATGGATAATAGTGCCGTTCAACATATTGTGGCACAAGGAATTATAGATGCAATGCCATTTATTATTCAAACGGTTCAAGAAGCGAATAATAAAAGTAAACATAGCAGTAAGCGACCAAGTGAACCAGAACACAGTGTGAACAGTGGCCCTGTACTTCAGATGCCCATCCCCAAAAGAAGAAGAACTGTGCCTAACGGTTGTTCTTACAAGGAATTATGGTCTTGTAAACCAATAGAATTCTCGGGCAATGAAGAACCTATTGCAGCTCTGCGCTGGATAGAAAAGACTGAGGCTGTTCTAAAAATAAGTAAATGTGCGGAAGAGGATAAGATAATGTTTGCTTCCAATCTATTCAAGAATTCAGCCTTAGAATGGTGGAATACTATCCTCCAGTCTAGAGGAAGTGATAAGGTTTATAATATGGAATGGGAAAATTTAGGAATACAGTGGAAAGGAAATTCTGCCCTCCTAATGAAAAAGAGCAAATAGCAAACAAATTCCTAAATCTTAGGATGAATGGAGTGGATAGTAAGGGATACACTACTACATTCTTTGAATATGCTAGGATAGTGCCAACCCTTGCATCACCCGAACCGGTATTAATCTCCCGTTACATCTGGGGATTAATTGGAGAAATTAGACATGTAGTCAAGGCAGCTAGACCCCAAACCATAGAAGAAGCCGTAGAACTAGCCAATACCTTGACTGATGAACTAGTTCGTACTAGAGAAGAAGATCAGAGGAGAAACTTGACTCAAAGGCTTACCCAAGAATTCTGTTCTGGGAATTTCAACCGTAGAAACGTAGGTTCTACCTCTACACCGTACTGCAGGATCTGCAAAAAGAAGCATTCTGGAAAATGCTCCATTTACTGCAATTTCTGCAAAGCACCAGGACATAAGGAAGAGACCTGCAGGAGGAAATCCAGTAATGGATTGTGCTTCAATTGTGGAGAAAAAGGTCATATCAAGCCAAACTGTCCAAAACTGGCTCCATTTGCGAACAACAAGAACACTAAAAATGCTAGAGCATTTGTTCTAACTGCAGAAGAAGCCAAGATGATCCCAGACGTTATAGCTGGTACGTTTTTAGTTAATGATGTATTTGCTAAAGTATTATTTGACTCTGGTGCAAATCAAAGTTTTATTAATACTTTGTTTTGCAAAATTCTAAATCAGCCATTAAGTAAACTACCACAAGAATGTCTAGTAGAGACAGCTAACGGAGAAACTATTAGGATTTCTGAAATCTTGCAGGGAGCAAGAATAGAAATTTTAAACCAAACATTTAGGGCAAACCTTTATCCAATGAATCTGGCAGGATTTGATGTTGTTTTAGGAATGGATTGGTTAATAGCCAATAAAGCCAGTATTTTATGTGATCAAAAGTCAATTCAAGTAAATTCATCTAAAGGTAAAATGATCACAATTAAAGGAAATAAGCCATCTAGATCCACAAAATTCATCTCTGTGATGAAAACTGCAAGTTCTATAAGAAAAGGTTCTATAGTGTATTTGATTTCTATAATCACTAACACTAAAGGAAAAGAACTAAAAGACATTCCAGTAGTGTCTCAGTTTTCAGATGTCTTTCTAGAAGAATTACCAGGACTACCTCCAGACAGAGAAGTTGAATTCAGAATTCACCAGCTACCAGGAACAACACCAATTGCCAAAGCACCTTACCGTTTGGCACCCGCTGAAATGCAGGAACTGAAGAAACAATTAGATGAATTGCTAGAAAAAGGATACATACAACCAAGCTCATAGCCATGGGGAGCGCCAATCTTATTTGTTAAAAAGAAGGACGGATCAATGCGTATGTGCATTGACTACCGTGAATTAAACAAAGTCACGATTAAGAATCGGTACCCATTACCGAGAATCGATGATCTGTTTGATCAACTGCAAGGAGCTCGATTTTTCTCAAAAATCGATTTAAGGTCGGGATATCATCAATTAAGGGTACAGGAAGAGGATATTCCTAAAACCGCATTCAGAACAAGGTATGGTCATTATGAATTTACTGTCATGCCATTTGGTTTAACCAATGCCCCAGCTGCATTTATGGACATGATGAACCGAATATGTAAGCCATATTTGGATAAATTCATAATTGTATTTATAGATGATATTCTAATTTACTCTAAGAGTAAAGAAGATCAAGCAAGACATTTGCACGCAGTTTTAAGTTTACTACGAAAGAAAAAACTTTATGCTAAGTTTTCAAAGTGCGAATTTTGGTTAGAACAAGTACAATTTCTCGGACACTTAGTCAAATGAAGGAATTCATGTAGACCCAACAAAAATCGAAGCGATTACCAAATGGAAAACCCCTGAGTCACCAACCGAAGTTAGAAGTTTCTTAGGATTAGCCAGTTATTATAGAAGATTTATTAAAGATTTCTCTAGAATAGCCATTCCTTTGACTAAGTTAACTTGTAAATCCATTAAGTTTGAATGGGGACCAAAACAAGAAGAAGCATTTAGAATTCTTAAGAAAAGATTAACTAATACACCCATACTAGCGTTACCAGAATGAACTAAAGACTTTGTAGTCTATTGTGACGCATCTAAGTTAGGTTATGGATGTGTATTAATGCAACGTCAAAAAGTTATAGCTTATGCATCCAGACAACTTAAGAGTCATGAAGAGAATTATTCTACCCATGATTTAGAACTAGGAGCTATAATTTTTGCCCTTAAGATTTGGAGACATTACCTTTATGGTAGTAAGTTTACCATATTTACTTATCACAAAAGTTTAAGGTATGTTTTTGGGCAAAAAGAATTGAATATGAGACAAAGACGTTGGATGGAATTGCTTAGTGATTATGATTGTGATATCCAGTATCATGAAGGAAAAGCAAATGTAGTGGCAGATGCTTTAAGCCAAAAGTATCATGAAAAGCCAAAAAGGGCACGTTCTCTTAAGTTAAATCTACAAGTAGATTTAAATAATCAGATAAGAGAAGCACAAGAATCAGTAATCAAAGATGATACTGAAAAATTAAAAGGTATGCTAAAAGAATTAGAACAAGGAACAGATGGAATTTGAAGATTCCATAAAAAGAGAGTGTGGATACCTAAATTAGGAAACCTACGCCATCGTATATTAGAAGAAGCACATAAATCTAAATATACGATGCGTCCAGGTAATGATAAAATGTACCAAGATTTAAGGAAGAATTTTTGGTGGATAGGAATGAAAAAGGACATAGCAGCTTATGTTTCTAAATGTTTAACTTGCTCACAAGTTAAAGCTGAACATCAGAAACCCTCAGGTTTGTTATAGCAATTAGAAATGCCAGTGTGGAAGTGGGAATTAATAACAATGGATTTTGTTACTAAATAATAACAATGGATTTTGTTACTAAATTACCCAAAACCAAGAAAGGTAATGACACAATCTGGGTGATTGTAGATAGGCTAACCAAGTCAGCTCATTTCCTACCAATGAAGGAAACTTTTAGTATGGAACAATTAGCTAAATTGTATGTAAATGAAATTGTTTCTTTACATGGAATTCCTTTATCAATTGTTTCTGATAGGGATAGCCGATTTACCTCTCATTTTTGGTCAAGTTTCCAAAAGGCAATGGGAACTAAATTAAAACTGAGTACAACTTATCATCCTCAAACGGACGGACAAAGCGAAAGGACCATCCAGACGATGGAAGACATGCTTAGAGCTTGTGTAATTGATTTCGGAGGTAATTGGGATGAACACTTACCTTTAATAGAATTTTCTTATAATAATAGTTATCACACAAGTATCAATGCTGCGCCATTCGAAGCACTTTACGGACGAAAGTGCCGAACCCCAGTTTGTTGGGCAGAAATTGGGGAAAAGCAATTATCTGGACCTGAAATAGTACAAGAAACAACCGACAAAATCATTCAAGTCAAGGAACGACTGAAAGCCGCACGTGATCGACAAAAGAGCTATGCCTATAATCGACGCAAGCCATTGGAATTTCAAGTAGGAGATAATGTATTGTTAAGAGTCTCTCCTTGGAAAGGAGTAGTAAGATTCATCAAACGAGGAAAGCTAAGTCCCAGGTATATTGGACCTTTTAAGATTATTAGAAAAATAGGACCTGTAGCCTATCAGCTACAACTGCCAGAGGAAATGGCAGGAATACATGATGTATTTCATGTATCTAATCTTAAAACGTGTTTAGCTGATGAATCACTAGTGTACCTCTCAAGGATATAGAGGTAAATGAACAACTTAAATTTGTAGAAAGGCCCCTACAAATCGAAGACAGAAAAGTCAAAAACCTCAAGCATAAGAGATTAGTTCTGGTCAAAGTGAAGTGGGACTCCAAAAGAGGACCTGAGTATACATAGGAGCTTGAATCTGAAATGAAAAAGAAATATCCACACTTGTTCCAGTAGATCTCGAGGACGAGCTCTAAAGTAAGGTGGGGAGGATGTAACAATCCTAATTAACCGACACCCTTGATTATTTTTCCCGATACTCTAATATATTTTAAAAACACCCAATATGGCCTAAAAAATACCCGTATGTGAAAACCAAGCTCGAAATACAATATAGTATTAAAAATAAATTAAAAACAAGTTTATTTAAGTTGAGGCGGGCCGCGTAGACCCATCCCAACCATTTACGCGGGCGGTATCAAGGTGGATACCAGATTCCTTTGATTCCTTTAGTTAAAGCGGGCCGCGTAAGACCCCGTTTAAGTGTACGCGAGCCGCGATAGATCAACAACGCGGAGACACCCTGAGCTGACACGTGTCGTCATCGTGTCAAGCCTAGTAGATGACCGGGACAAGCTACCCTGTTGACCAGGGTTGACGTGGGCCGCGTAAGCGACCCTTGTCTTTCACGCGGGCCGCGTGAGAGTCCAATATCAGCACTATATAAGAAAGCAACGGGTTTTCGTTTTCCGTCGCTCACAATTTCATTCTCAATCTCAAAATTCTGTAGTAGGCTTATTATAGTCGGGTATTATATCCCCCTAATTGCGAAGTTCTGCTCGGTTGTAAGTATTATAACCCGTGGAGACGTATTAGATACTCTGCCCGATTGATCTAGGGTTCCGTAAGTGGTTCTGCCCGACGTAGTCGTTGGAATGCCGTCTCGGGGAGGGTATTGCTAATGTTAAATTGGGTTATTATACTAACACAAGTGCTTTTGTGTAATTTATAGATTATTCCCAGGAAATCCTTACTGAAAACCCTAAAACAACAATGTGAGTTGATCCACTTTTTGTAAACCTTTTTGTGAACTGTTTTACAAAACCTTAAATATCTTTCCATGCGAATAACCATATTGAGTATTTGTAAGAATACAATTATAGTGGGTATGTTGGGGTTTTGTTACCACCTGGTCAAGGAGTAACATTTCCACAAGTTGAGTATGACAGTACCACTGATGTTAATTGTTATATCTTGGAAACAAATGTAATTGCGGATGTGCCCTCAATACTGTACACTGTGACTTTTTATTTAAACTTGATTAAATTGGGATTCACTCACCAGTATTTCGCACTGACAAATGTTTTTAAAACGCGTTTCAGGTAACAAAATGTGAAAGCCAAATAGAAGCCAGCTGGACAGCACTGAAGGCTTGGAAAAGTGGCAATAAAGTTACCTAAAATAAAATAGATGTTTTTATTAAATAAAATAGGATTTATTCCTATGAAAACGTGTGTACTATGAACTTGGGTTTTATCCCATTTGTTTAATATTATAAATTATGGTGGTTTTACTCTGATAAACATTTCCTAACTACGGTCCTGATAAAAAAAATTCCGCTGCCAAATTAGACTAATACCACGATACCACCGAAACTGACTCGCGGCCGCCCGTTCCCGGGAACAAGGGATCGGGGGCTGCGACACGCTGTCACTGTGGCTCCGCCACAAAGGTGGTGGTGGCTGGCCATTTTCTACAGAGAGAGGCATGAGAGAAGAAAAAGAAAGGGGATAACGTCTAGGTTATGTGTGCCTGTGAAAACAAAAGAAAAAAAAGATCTTTTATATACAGAATGAAAATTACTAACATGCCCTAATGTGTAAGGCACATGCAATATTTAACTGAAAATTTTATCGAGGTTATGGCTAAACGACGTAGGGCATAACGAGTTTTCCAAATAAAAGATTGCGGCTGTAATTATTGAAGTTAAACATTATCCATTGCAATCAGGTACAAATATAAAGGATGAAAAGTGTTATTTACCCTTAGTTAGAGCATTCACATCCATGGCATCATGTAACGCCCCAAAACCCGAATGTTTATATTCGTTTTATGTTCCCCATGAATATTCAATGAAATAAATAACTAGTCTATTTGACCTAGTTAAGTGTATGGTGAAAACCATTAAAAGATGAAAGTGGTGCCAATTGTGTTTTAGAGGTAAACACGAGGGACTAAAGTGGTATGGAATGAAAGTTATGTTAATAAATAAAAGATCACACACACACACACACACACACTTTCGTGTGTGTTCTGGATAGATCGATCAGGGGCTCTCAAGAGCCCCAAACCCTAGTTCATGCAAAAGCTTCAAATTGAAGAATGAATCAAGGCCCAAATTCACAACCGAGCATGAATTAGTGATCACCTTCACAAGGGGATCGTAAGGTATGTCTTGAATCAAAGATTGGTGATCATGTGTGAAGTGGGTTATGTTCTAATCCGTAAGTTAATGTGAAATTGATCATGTATAAGTGTTAGAATCATCATATAGAACATATGTTATGTATGGTTTGTGTTAATTTGATGTGTAAAGGTGAAACCCAATTGTTAGGGTAAAGATGATAGCATGGATATATCATCAAGGTCCAATTCTTGTCCAAAATTGATGTATCATGTTATGTATGATGGATTCTTGTTAGAAGGATTGGAAGAAATGTGATGATTATATGTTTGATGATTATGCATGTATGATTCGTGTTGATTGGAAGGAAGAAATTGATGAATTATGTATGAAATTAGAAGATTGTGCATGAATTAGTTGTACGTTATGCTTAGAAGGTAGTACGCACACCAAGTGTTTGATGAAATGCCTAGGTGAGCTTAATAGATGAAATTGTATGTAAGTAAAAGATGATATGTATATAGTGATGTCCGTATAGTCGATTATAATGTTACGGGTATATAATGAAAAGTCAAAAGTTAAAGTAAATGGACCGTTGACTTCTAAAAGTCAACTGTCATGTTGTCATAATTGTAAGACTAAAGTAAGTTATATGATGCGTGTTAGACGTATGTGTGTCTAATGCGATGACATTACGGACTCCACGAGTTGGAAATGATATGAATTTGGTTACATGTATTATGCTTGTTAGAAGTGACTATGAACGTCAAATATGAATTATACGATCGATATGATCGTTAGCTTGTACAATTATGTATGCTAATAAGAATGTGATTTGGTGACATGAAAGTATAGGAATCATGTCGAGAAGGACTCAAGCATGAAAGGCTAACGGGTCAAAAAGAGACAAGATAACGGACACGAACTCGGACGCACGAGGTAAGTGATTTCTGCAATCACTTCTTATGTTCGTTTAAGTTATAAGGCGTTTTAATTAACTAAGCATGATGGTTGAAGTCAATTATGTGTCGTAGTCTTTCGTCGTAAAGGATGGGATTAAAGTTGACCAAAATGCCCTTGATGGGTATTTTGGGCAAATGATCTTAATAAGTGGTTTAAGAACAAGTTATACGATTAGTTTAATGTTTTGGACAAGTATGGAAATGGGAAGTATGGTTTTGTTGTCATAAACCGTTTAATGCGCAAATACCCATAACGGGTCAAATAGTTAGAAAATGATAATAAGCCGATAGAGCGTAAGTTAAGAATTTCCGTAATCCGGATGTGGGATTTTAAGTTCATATGATAGAATGTGAATTTACAAGCATGTAGGAAGAAACGGGAGGTTAAAGCGGGATCCCATAGCCCAGGTAAGAATCCCACCTCAGGTTCCTGAACCTTAAAGCGGGATCCCATAGCCCAGGTAAGAATCCCACCTCAGGTTCCTGAACCTTAAAGCGGGATCCCATAGCCCAGGTAAGAATCCCACCTCAGGTTCCTGAACCTTAAAGCGGGATCCCATAGCCCAGGTAAGAATCCCACCTCAGGTTCCTGAACCTTAAAGCGGGATCCCATAGCCCAGGTAAGAATCCCACCTCAGGTTCCTGAACCTTAAAGCGGGATCCCATAGCCCAGGCAAGAATCCCACCTTAGGTTCCATTTGGGAACCTTAAAGTGGGATCCCGTACCCCAGGTAAGAATTATTAATTTAATTCTCATTGGTATGTATGCAATGATGTGGGAAAGGTTTGTATGCATGTAGGTGTGTATGTATGTATGTGTAAAGATATGTACGAGGGTATGTATGTATGCAATGATGTGGGAAAGGTTTGTATGCATGTAGATGTGTATGTATGTATGTGTAAAGATATGTACGAGGGTATGTATGTATGCAATGATGTGGGAAAGGTTTGTATGCATGTAGATGTGTATGTATGTATGTGTAAAGATATGTACGAGGGTATGTATGTATGCAATGATGTGGGAAAGGTTTGTATGCATGTAGGTGTGTATGTATGTATGTGTAAAGATATGTACGAGGGTATGTATGTATGCAATGATGTGGGAAAGGTTTGTATGCATGTAGATGTGTATGTATGTATGTGTAAAGATATGTACGAGGGTATGTATGTATGCAATGATGTGGGAAAGGTTTGTATGCATGTAGATGTGTATGTATGTATGTGTAAAGATATGTACGAGGGTATGTATGTATGCGATGATGTGGGAAAGGTTTGTATGCATGTAGATGTGTATGTATGTATGTGTAAAGATATGTACGAGGGTATGTATGTATGCAATGATGTGGGAAAGGTTTGTATGCATGTAGATGTGTATGTATGTATGTGTAAAGATATGTACGAGGGTATGTATGTATGCAATGATGTGGGAAAGGTTTGTATGTATGTAGATGTGTATGTATGTATGTATAAAGGCATGTATGAGTGTATGCACGTATGTAAAGTTGTAGGGAAAATATGTACGTATGTAGATATGTATGTGAGTATGTATGTAAGCATGATTTAGAGACGATGAGGGTTAACGTTATTAATGGTGTGCCTCGAGAATGAAAAGTAATGCAGGTACATTATTGAAGCCTCACCAGGAAATGGAATGCAGATGGAACGCTTAAAGCTTAGTAGATGACGAAGTGTGAAGTGTACGCGTATGAACTTTGTTTCTTTAATGTGTGCTAATGTTATGAATGTATGTGGTGAATGCAGGTTGTACGGATAATGAGCGATTATCACAAGGATTAGGGATTGAAGACCGAGCCACTTGAGAGATTGTACGGGGACGTTGAATGTAAAATGTAGTAAACGTAAGCTATGTTTTTAATTAGTAAATAAGAGGATGACGGATTTATGAACAATAATTATGTTAAAGTTAAATTTTAAGTAAGTTGAGGTATTTATAATGAAAGAAATTTTATGGTTCGTGTTTCCGCTGCGACTTTTTGTCAATTACGAATTAGGGTGTTACACATCAACTTATGTGTGTGGTGTTTTTAAAATATAAAGAGTATAAAAAGTGGCTATGAGTGGAGGAGAGATAAAATGTTACTGTTCATCTGTATATTTGGGGGGACACTGTTCACCCCTATAACTTTTTAATATATTTTGCAAGTGGTTATGAGTGCAGGAGAGAGAAAATGTAATGATAAATGTATAAAAAATATTATTTAATTGAAAAGAAGAGAGAAAATATAGTGTTTTTTTTAGTGTAAATTAGAGTGAAAATATGGTGGGATGGATGTGAATGTTCTTAAACTATAACTAGGTTAGAACCCCGTGTATTACACGGGTTGAATAAATTAAATTTTATATATTAATTAATAAAAAGTTATGAACCCCGGCCCGTATATTGTACGGGTTAAATAAATATAATTTTATATATCAAATAATAAAAAAGTTATATTTTTAAAAACCACGTGTATTACACAGATTAAATCAATGTAATTTTGTATACTAAATGTTAAAAACATCGTATCTTTAAAAATCCGTGTATAATCGGGTTAAATAAATCTACCAAATAATATAAAAAAAATACATCCTTAAAAACCCCCTATATTACACGTGTTGAATAGATCTAAAAAGAGTCATATCTTTAAAAACCATGTCTATTACACAGATTAAATAAATGTAATTTTGTATATTAAATACTAAAAACGTCGTATCTTTAAAAAACCCGTGTGTGGTCGGGTTTAAAAATCTAACAAATAATAAAAAAAATATATATCCTTAAAAACCCCGTGTATTATACGTGTTGAATAAATCTAATTTTACATAACAATGATAAATAGTTATATCCTTAAAAACTTCGTGTATTACACGAGTACTATAAATGTAACTTTGTATGGTAAATAATAAAAAAATTATATTTTTAAAAACCCCATGTTTTACCCGAGTTGAATAAATATAATTTTGTATACCAAATAATAAAAAGTTATATATTTAATAAATTTGGATAAAATTTAATATTAAATTATTATTTATATATTTAATATAAGATAAGTAGAAAGGAGAGGTATTTCTTTTAAAAATATATTATATTAACAATTTATATTTAAGGATAATATTTGAGAAAAATGCAATTTGCGTCCCTATGGTTTGTGTGAAACATCAACCTGAGCCCCTAAATTCATTTTTTGGTTTTTTGAGCCATGAGCTTATGAATTCATAACAGTTTGAGTCCTTCCGTCAGTGTTCCGTCAGTTTGACTGTTTGACAATTGTGAAAAGTCCTTTATACCCTTAACCCTTAATATCTACACTTAATACCAGATATGAATGATCAGATCAGTTTCATCACACTTCTCAACAAGATCTCTCCCAACTCCCAACACCGATTATCATCATCATCTTCATCTTTATCATCTTCATCTTCAGAACAGATCATCTTGATCATCTTCATCTTCATCTTCATCTTCATCTTCATCTTCATCAGCTTCATCTCCATCTTCATCGATGGTTTCTGTAGCCTAAATTGATCAAACTGATTGGAAGAACCTGGATCTGGTGTCGTAGCCTCTTGTGGGAAGAAGATGGTTTCTGTCGGTACATTGGAATGGGTTAAAAGGTACTTATTATGTTGCAACTTGTAACCACTCTGCTATACGAAGCTTTGCATATAATTGCAGTAATTAGACACCGAATCTATAATGTAGGCATGGAGTTACTGATGAGAAAAGTAAATTTATAAGCAGACTTCAGAAGGATCAACATATTGTCGCGATGGTCGGGGATGGCATCAATGATGCTGCCGCGCTGACTGAATCACATGTCGGAATCGCCATAGGTGGCAGTGTTGGAGCTGCCAGCGAAGTCGCCTCAGTTGTGCTCATGGGTAACAAAATTTCACAGGTACAGTATGTCACTTTTGCTTATGTGGCTGCAATTTCATGAAGATATTATTTGGATTATATACATAGTGGCGCTAACCTTTTTTTGTGCTAAATGAGTGAATAGAACACGGTTGCATTTGGCCCATTTGACGTACTGCTAATTCTGGTTTTGTGACAAAATTTCAGGTTGGGATCCCAATAGCTGCTGGAAGTTTGTTGCCTGCGACAGGGTTGATGCTTACCCCGTCGATTGCTGGGGCCCTCATGGGTTTTAGCTCTATTGGTGTAATGGCTAATTCGTTGCTTCTGAGATTTAGATTTACATCACAACACAAGAAAATTAATGGATCATCATCATATCAAGTACAAGAAGACATTGAATTAGGGCTTAGTAATGAATTTTGGGGTTTTTAGAAGGGAATGAAATTCAAAAGACGGTCTTACCCCTGCAGCAAACAGTCAAACAAACGGAAGTGTAACGGAGGGACTCAAAGTGTTATGAATTTATAAGTTCAGGGGCTCAAAAAACCAAAAAATGAATTTAGGGGCTCAGGTTGATGTTTCACACATACCACAGGGACGCAAATTGCATTTTTCTCATAATATTTTATTAAAGTATGATAATATTTAATATTAATTTATTATTTATTTAGTTAATATAAGATAAGTATAAATTCGAGGATATCTTCCATTTCAACGAATGATACATGTTAAAAAATTGGTTTGAGTTAAATGCTTGGTTGGTCCCTGTCGTTTTCAAAAATTTCACACTTGGTACTAGTGGTTCACTTATTACACTCTTGGTCCCAAAACTTGTCAAAAATGCACTCGGTTGGTCCCCAGCCTTAACATCAGTTAAATTTCTCAGTTAAGTCCATGTTAAATGACCAAAATACCTTTGCTTATTAACAAAACCCTTCATCAAACCATCATCATCTTCATCTTCAACCCATCCCAGGTCTCTGCTCTCTCTTTCTCCAGTTGATGCCATCATTATCAAAACAAATAACCCTATAAACCCTAAATCAGAAACCCCAATTCACACAGCCAAAACCCCCAAAATTCAAACCAAAAATTGCATCAAAAACCTCAATTAAAGATGGCATCCAAAGCAATTACATGTTTTCGGAGTGAACGAGCAGAACCCAAACGACCGATTTGGGATATTGCAATTGAACGCGTAACAACACGGCGAACTTCAGCAGGTGAACGAGCAGAACCCAAACGCCAGAGTTGCAGCAGGTGCAGAGTGAACAAAATCTGGAAACCGTTGAGTTTCCGGCGAACTTCGTTGAATGGAAAAGTCGTTGATTAACTCTCGAACGCCTCAGCCGTGATACCATTCGAATTGGTGGCTCTGGTAGCCCTGATTCACTCGTTAACCTCATCTCTAGTCGGTTTGTTAATGTTACTAACCTGTACGTCGATGAACGGCTCTCTGGCGCTCATCCGTTCGGTGTCGTAAGCTCCCCTGTGCCCTGGTTTTGTCCTAAATGGTTTGTTTTTGGACATATGTAGTGCGAGTATGCAATATTGTTGGCAATTGAGTATCTGTTATGAAGAATTGAGTACATAGGTTATAGTCTCTGTGAATTGTTGCCGGTGATGGGGTGTGGGTTTGTGATGAAGATGTACAGAGATGGGGTGTGGGTTTGTGATGAAGATGATGGAGATGAAGATAGGGTGAGGGATTTGGGGTGTGCAGATGATAAAGATGATAGAGATGAAGATGATGATGGTGATGAAGAGGGTTTTGTAAATAAGCAAGGGTATTTTGGTCAATTAACATGGACTTAACTGAGATATTTAACTGATGTTAGGGCTGGGGACCAACCGAGTGCATTTTTGACAACTTTTGGGACCAAGCGTGTAATTAGTAAACCACTAGGACCAAATCTGCAATATTTGAAAACCACAGGGACCAACCAAGCATTTAACTCAATTGGTTTTATAGATCGAAGAGATATAGATATAGATATATCATATATATGATCAAAATCTCGTAGCATGACCTTTTGGGCCAATTGGGCCCAGAAATCGAAGTTTCGCAATTTTTTCCATTGCTCCCAAAACTATCTTTTCCATTGTTTTCCTTTATTAACATGAACATGAATTCCTTAACTTAATCACTAACCTCCTTCCTACCTCCAAAAATCCCCAAATTATTCGCAATCTCGTTAAATTTCTTCTTAAACCCTAATCAATCCACACCCCCGATCACCTTAATTCCCCAAACCCTTTTACCAATTCCCCACAATTCACCACTTTCTAATGCAACCCATGGATTCCGATCATCTTTTCCAATACACATTCACTCATTTTTCCGATGATGATCAAGATTATTACGACGACGCTTATTCCGATGATGATTGTGCTATCGATGACGGCGCCGATGATTCCAATGTTTTGGTCAACCGCGTCAATTCTACGATCGACAAAAGCTATCTAATTTTGAAAGAAGATGATCTTGTTCAACGTTATGAAGAAGATATTGTTAAGGTTACCTCTGTTTTATCTGTTTCTAGAGATTCTGCTTGCATGTTGTTGGTTAAGTATAATTGGGATGTTAGTAAGCTTCATGAAGCTTGGTTTCAGGATGAGGGTCAAGTTCGTGGGAGTGTCGGGTTGTTAGACGTTGATTTGTCGGTTAAATTCCCCAAATATTCGGATGAAAAGGCTGTTGTTGATTGTGGGATTTGTTTCGAATCGGTTCGGGTTGGGGATACTGCAACATGTGGGTGTGATCATAGGTTTTGTAAGGCGTGTTGGAAGAGTTATGTGTGTACTGCTGTTGAGGATGGACCTGGGTGTTTGACTTTGAGGTGTCCGGAGCCGTCTTGCGAGGCTGCGGTTGGGCCGGATATGGTTCGCGTGTTGGCGAGTGAAAACGAAAGGAAAAGGTATGATCTTTTTCTGCTTAGGACTTATGTGGAGAGTAATAAGAGGGTTAAGTGGTGTCCTGGGCCGGGATGCGAGTATGCTGTTGAGTATGATGATGATTTCGAGATCGGTAGTTACGATGTTTCGTGTAATTGTAAGTATGGTTTTTGTTGGAAGTGTATGGAGGACGCTCATCGTCCGTTGGATTGTGAAACCGTGGGTAAATGGGTGTTGAAAAATAACGCCGAAGCGGAAAACACTAACTGGATTCTCGCGTATACGAAGCCTTGTCCGAAATGTAAGCGGTCGATTGAGAAGAACCACGGTTGTATGCACATGACTTGCAGGCAGCCGTGTGGATATGAGTTTTGCTGGTTGTGTCTTGGGCCGTACAGGGGACATGATAGCAGAGCTTGTAATGGTTATGCTAAAGAAGGGGGTCCGGTTCATGAAGCGGAACGTCAAAGAGAGTTGGCTAAAAAAGCAATTGAGAGATATACGCATTACTACGAGCGTTGGGCTGCAAATGAGAAGTCGAGAAAACAAGCTCTTACAGACTTGCATAAGATTGAAACCGTTGATCTTAAGACGCTAAGTTTAACCTATCGCCAGCCCGAGACGCAGTTGCAGTTCATTATAGATGCTTGGTTACAGATAGTTGAATGCAGGCGCATGCTGAAATGGACGTATGCATACGGGTATTACATACCGAAAATCGAAGAGGCTAAAAAAACGTTCTTTGAGTATGTGCAGGGTGAAGCAGAATCTGGCTTAGAAAGGCTTCATCTTTGTGCGGAGAAAGAACTACAGACTTACATTATAAACGAAGACAAAGACATCACCGAGGAGAAATTTAATTGTTTTAAAATAAAGTTAACTGATTTGACTAAAGTGACTCGCAAATATTTCGAAAATCTGGTGAGGGCACTAGAGAATGGTCTTGCGGATGTTGACTCGCACGAGGGTGCAGCAGGTGGTTCAAGTAGCAAGGTTAAAGGGCGAAAGGGGTCTGATCAGGGTGGTGAATCGTCACGACGAGGGTCTGATGGTGCAAAGAGAATGAGGATGATGGGGATTCGTCGTCCCATGGATGATACACACAGACATGCGGCTTGGATGGCTGGTGAGTCATCGGGCAATGACTAACCGAGTGATGATGTTTGTCTAGTTATGTTTTGCTATGAACATGAATGGTGTGCAGGGTATTTGGTATAGTTGTTTCTAAAACTGCATAAGTTATTTCCTTTACTTCTAACTTTAAAACTTCTTTCTGTTTGTGGACAACTAATTGGTGTTTTATTTTTTTGTTTTCTGTGCCTTTGTCATTTTATGATGCTTACCATCATAGATAGATAGATATACTTTGGCTGATTAACTTCTTTTCTAAAGTATGGTGTTTAAAGTATGTTGCTTAAAGTATGATGTTTCAATAAAAAATGTTAACTATTTTAAATATATTATTATACATGTGGATTTAGATTGGCCATGAATGGTGATTATATATTTTTAGGTATTTGTTTTAATTTTTTGATAATACCTTATTCATCGTTAATTTTTTATCTAATAACTTGCGTACGTTAAATGAGTATATGTACTAGTACCATGACGATCTGAACCAATCATACCGTTCAAACAACATCGGTTCCGGTACCGGTGTTTGTTTTTATCCTTTTCGGTCGATGTATAACACATCTTGATTTCTATATCGAGTGCAAAGAATGCCTGCGGTAATGTACTGCCGCAACGCAAATACCCTAGTTATACCTTAAAACATACATAACATAATTTTGGGGGAAAGATAATATTATGCAACGATTACATTAGGTTTAGTTCGTGAAATATTGTATCACTTGAGTAAAATTTTGTCACCAAAACATAAGAAAGACTCGTATAGCCAAGCATGCAACCAAATTTCTCTACCCCGTTACTTAATTTACTAAAGTTGTCATAGATTTTAGAAATATATCACAAAATACTATATTCTATGTATAAATAATTATTGCAAGGATAGAATATGTTGCGGTATAAGCTAAAGAAACTTAGCAATGACTTGAAAACAAAATGCACAACGTTGACTCATTGAGGTAACCAAGGATAACAATTCAGTGTCATCTTAAAGTGTAAGAGTTTGTTTGTGCAAAATTAAATAAAACTTTTATTTTAACTTGAATTACAACTGAAATAAGGAAAACTCAAAAACTATACTGTTACAACTGAACTAAAACGAAAAACAAGAACATAATTACAGAAAAATAGAACGGTTCTTGGCTGAGGATCGTGTTAGACACGGGTCCCTTAAAACAAATTCCGTGTCTCCCATGAGAACACGTTTGTTTCCAGGATACAACAGCCCGAAGCAGTTGCACTGCCGGTCTTGACTCCAACCCGAAGGTATACCTTGAAGCTTGAAAGAGTAGAGAAGAATTCTGCAGTGGAGAATGTAAGAGCTGGTGATACTTTCGGTGTGTAAGTTCTGTTGTAGGAACCTCCTATTTATAATGCAGATCTGAGTCAAAACTGAAAAAGGAATTAAATGGGTGAATTAAACTACATTAAACGTCTTCAATGCATTTTAATTCGTCATTTAATTCGCAGTCAAAACCATTGACTTCGTCAGTTTCGAATGCTGAAATGTAACTGCACTGGCATTAACTGCTAGAAGACTCTGCGCGCGCGCACGCAAGACACACTGGTGAGCGCGCAAGGCTGCACGCTCATGCGCGCGTGTGCCACACTGGTTCAACTCCATGCGCACCTGCGCGCGTGCGCCACGTCACATGTGAGCCTCTACGAGCACGCCACATAGTCGCGCCGTTTTGGCTCACTTTGGTGCGCCGCGCACGTCACTTCAGTGCCCATGCTCCATGCGCGAGTGAGCGCCATCATGCCACGTGTACTCACGCGCGTACGCGCATGACTGCCACGTCATGCGCCACTGCGCGCGGACCCACCGGGGTCACGCGCCTGCATGCCACGTCACCAACCACTTGGTCCTTGCAGCCCTTATGGTCCACCACGCGCACGTGGTAAAAAATACAAAGGCGGCTCTCAAGCGGCGATGCGAAGTGCAAAGTGCACCATTAAAGCGCCACATTGTGCCTCATCGCCCACGCCACGCCAAGCGCGCGCGCGAGTGCGAGCTAGGGTACTCCGCACCCTTCGCGAGTACACTTAGTGTGTGTTTCCATGAAACAATAAGGATGGAGAGTTCCCACTTAAATACCCCTTTAAGTTTCATCTCTCCTCCTATGTGGGACAAGATTCCACTTTCCCACTTTTTTCAGCATTCAAGTTTCAAATACCAAACTTTGAGCATCGATATCTCATTCATCTTAGCTCCGTTTTGGACATGGTTTAGTTCATTGCGAAGCTCTTCCAACATAGAACACAAACCCACAAATAAATATATAAAACCTGCTCATTTTCTTATATTTATTTCTAGTCCAAAATAGGAAAAAATCATTTTCCTATATTTGTGAAAAGTGCTATTTTCACAAATTTCCAACAATCCCCCACATGAATAGAAATCGATCTATCAAGTTTCAACGATACACGTTCAACAGTTGAGTATTGCAAGATAGGTAGGTGTAACCTTTGAACCTTCTTTTGTAAACCATACTTAGCCTCCTAGGGTCTTGTAGACGCGGTGTATTTGAACAATCCCCCATTTATGTAGGCGACAATTTACATTCACACAATTATCTCCCTAGTTGAGTCAAGTCCTCATGGTTGTGTCTGTTTATGGTCATGGAACACTTTCCTGGTTCTGCGAGAGCTCTAGGATTTGCGCCTCCCCACAAATCATTCGAAACGACCCCACTTCTCTCTAACATAGGTGATTCCTCTGAATCATTAAAAGCATGATGGTTAATTTTGGATTTCCTCAAAATCCTTAACCTCAACATGCTTAACCTTTCCTTCATGTCACTGATTGGAATAGACTAGGAAGTATAAAACTCCCTTTGTTTATTTTGGGGCACTCCCCACAGTGACTCCCTTTGGGTTTATGATTAAGTTTGCCTATTGAACCTAGATCTTGGGATCTCCAATCAACTAGGTTAGGTTTCCCTCATATTCCTTTCCTCTATGGGCTTTAGTCCAATTCCTCTTGACGACTTATACACCTTATCTTTGCTTAATCCTTTTGTTAACGGGTCTGCAATGTTCTCCTTTGACCTAACATAGTCAACTGAGATAACACCCGTTGAGATAAGTTGTCGTACCGTGTTGTGTCTACGTCGAATGTGCCTTGATATGCCATTGTACATCGCGCTTTGTGTTCTCACAAGCGCTGATTGATTGTCACAATGTATGCAAATCGCCGTCAACGGATTTGGCTATCTTGGAATATCTTCCACAAATTGAAGTAGCCACTCCGCTTCTTCCCCGCTTTTATCTAAAGCGACGAATTCGGATTCCATCGTGGATCTAGCTATAATCGTTTGCTTAGAAGACTTCTAAGCTATAGCTGCTCCCGCAAGTGTAAACACATATCCACTTGTCCATCTATGATCTTTTATATCTGATATCCAGTTCGCATCATTGTATCCTTCGATCACTGCTGGATCACGGGTATAATGCAATCCATAGTCTCTTGTGTATCTTATGTATCTAAGCACCCTTGTGATAACTTTCCAATGATCCGCGCTCGGATTACTTGTGTATCTACTTAGCCTACTCACATCATATGCTAAGTCAGGTCTAGTACATTTCATTAGATACATGAGACCACCAATGATCCTTGAGTACTCTAACTGAGCAACACTCTCGCCTCTATTCTTCCTTAGGCGTTGGGTAGTATCAATTGGAGTTCGAGCTATACTCGTATCGTCCGAATTGAATTTCCCAAGGATCTTGTCCACGTAGTGAGATTGACTCTACACAAGACCATTTTGGGTTCTAGTGATTTTTACTCCAAGAATCACATCCGCGAGACCCATGTCTTTCATGTCAAACCTCGCTTTCAACATGTCTTTTGTTGAATTGATCATATTATCATCACTCCCAATGATAAGCATATCATCCACATAAAGACATAAAATTACATAACCCCTTGGTGTGTCTTTAAAATAAACACACTTGTCGCCCTCATTTATTTTGAAACCATTGTCAATCATGACATGATCAAACTTTTGGCGCCATTGTTTTGGAGCTTGCTTCAAGCCACACAAAGACTTGACCAATTTACATACTTTACCCTCGTTTCCTGGGGCGGAAAAACCCTCGGGTTGTTCCATGTAAATTTCTTCTTCTAAATCGCCATTTAGAAATGCGGTCTTTACATCCATTTGGTGAACTTCCAAATTTCTTAGAGCCGCAATTGCAAGAACCAATCGTATAGGGTTATTCGCGTCACAGGCGAGTAAGTGTCAAAGTAGTCTAGACCTTCCTTTTGTCTAAATCCTTTGATTACTAACCTTGCCTTGTATTTATCAATACTTCCGTCAGCTTTCATCTTCCTTTTGAATATCCAACGATATCCAAGTGGTTTACAACCAGGTGGAAGATCTACTAACTCCCAAGTATGATTTTGCAATATAGAATCAATTTCATTCTTAATTGCTTCTTGCCATTGAGGTCCTTCTGCGGAGGTCACCGCCTCGCGGTAGGTATTGGGCTCACCCTCAACCATGTAGCTCATGAAGTCTGGACCAAAGGATTTTTCAACCCTTTGTTGTTTGCTTCATCTAAGCTCACCCTCCTCGACCTCAGGTCGTTCATGAGTTTCATCTAACCTCGTAGATGAACTCGGACCTGCTTCATCTAACCATGTGGATGAACTTGGACCTGCTTCATCAGCCACTGTTGATGACGTCGCATGTGTCTGTCCTAACATAGGAAACAGATTCTCAAAATATGAGACGATATTAGAATTTGCTTCTATGATAGTGTGTTTGTGTACATCGGGATTCTTGGACTCATGTACAAGAAAACGATGTGCACTACTTTGATGTGCATATCCTATGAAAATGCAATCAACAGTTTTGGGTCCTATCCTAAGAGCCTTAGGAGGTGGTACAATCACCTTTACTAGGCACCCTCACACTTTCAAGTATTTGTATGAAGGCTTCCTTTTTCTCCATAACTCATATGGAGTTTCGTCCCTATTTTTCAAGGGTATCTTGTTCAAAAGATAGCTTGCTGAGAGAATGGCATCCCCCCACATTTCTCGGTTCACTCCCGAGCTTATCAACATGGCGTACATCATTTCTTTCAATGTGTGGTTCTTTCATTCCGCCACGCCATTTGATTGTGGAGAATAAGGAGGTGTACACTCATGTATAATGCCACTTTTTGCACATAAATCCGCAAAAGGTGCAACATATTCACCTCCTCGGTCGCTTTTCACAGCTTTTATCTTCTTTTTAAGTTGATTCTCAACTTCGTTTTTGTACAAGATAAACTTTTCTATTGCTTCGTCTTTACTCTTAAGTAAATACACATAGCAATATTTAGTACAATCATCAATAAACGTGATGAAGTACTCATTTCCTCCACGCTTGGGAATCGCTTTTAAATCACACACATCGGTATGAATTAAATTAAGGGGTTCGTTTATTCGTTCAACCGATTTAAACGATGATCTCGTAAGTTTAGATTCTACACATGTCTCGCATTTGTAATTGGACTCGATATGGAATGTTGGTATCAAATTTAATTTAATCAAACGTCGTAATGAATTAAAATTTACATGTCCTAGTCTACCATGCCAAACATTAGAAGACTCAATCATGTAATTAGAAGAAGCATTTCATTCATATTTTTGTTGTTTTTCACAACCATTACAGACATTTTAAACATTCTATTTAGGGCATAGCCCTTTCCAAAAAACATTCCACGTCTAGAAAGAACAAAGTTGTCCGATTCAAACACTAGACGAAATCCAAACTTGTTGAGCATCCATCCCGACACGAGATTCTTCCGTATCTCTGGAACATAAAGCACATTTGTCAAGGTAAGCTCCTTGCCAGAGGTCATCTTCAGGATGACAGTGCCTTCCCCTTTGATGCTTGCGGTAGCTTTATTCCTTATATAAAGCTTTTCTTCACCCGACGCTTCCCTAAATGTAGAGAAAAGAGCCTTATCTCCACAAACATGGCGGGTTGCACCCGTGTCAACGAACCATCCTTTTGAGTTTTCACCCAGCGCGTTGACTTCTTCAATCATAGCCGCTTCCTCGGTCATCATTGCAATCAGAGGCATACCATTCTCATCAACCATATGCGCACGCTCATGCTTAGGTTTCTTGCATTGGTTAGCACGGTGCCTCGTCTCGTTACAATTGTAACAAGTACCTTGGAAAGGCGCAAGCTTTTTTTTCACAGCCCCCTTTTTCGGTCCAAGGTTGTTAACCTTTGCTTTCCCCTTGTTGTTGTTCTTACCCCGTTTGCCCTTATTGCCCTTTGAGGACTCCCCAATTTCCACCATGTTTGCCTTAGCCGAAGCTTGCAAAATAGTGCCTTTTTAGGCCACCCTGTTTTCCTCTTCTATACGAAGACGGACGAAAAGTTCCACAATCGTCATTTCCTTTCGCTTGTGCTTCAGGTAGTTTTTGAATTCTACCCACGAAGGAGGCAATTTCTCAATCATGGCTGCCACTTGAAATGTCTCGCTAAGTACCATTCCCTCAGCATGGATGTCATGAAATATAATTTGTAACTCTTGGACTTGGTTCATAACTGTCTTGTTATCAACCATTTTGTAGTCCAAGAAACGGGTGACAACAATTTTCTTTGTTCCCGCATCCTCCGTTTTGTACTTTTTATCCAAAGACTCCCATAATTCTTTGGAAGTCTTGATATTGTAGTACACATTATACAAGGCATCCGAGAGACCGTTGAGTACATAGCCTCGACATATGAAATCCGAGTGCTTCCAAGCCTCTACCGCGCTTAGAGCCTGAGCATCGGTCTCCCCTTCCGCAGGTTGGGGAGCTGTTTCAGTCAAGAACCTCGCAAGGTTCTTGATGGTCAAGTAGAAGAACATCTTCTGTTGCCACCTCTTGAAGTGGAGACCCGAGAACTTCTCGGGTCGTTCAGCATGATTTGCCACTGTGGACGCTCCCACAGTGTTGGCAGGGGTACCGACAACCACGTTGGTGTTGCTGGTGTTCACATTTTCAGTCGACATTCTGAAAAGTTTCAAGAAAACAAGTTAAAAAACTGCTTTCAAAATAATAAATACGCCAATTTATTATTTTATGAGTGCGAAAAAACCAGCCGTGTAGCTTCTAAGTCCAACTTTGAAGACTACAACAGTAGGATTTTTAGAACCCAGTTAAAGAAAGAAGTAGTAGCAGAGTTCTGTTTTGACAAAGTCGCTACTTCGAATCAAAACAAAGAAAAAAATATATCTTTTTAAAAACACAACCTGCTGTGAAGTAAAAAAAAATTGAAAATCACAGCAGAGAAGTTTGTGATTCTACACGAACGGTGTTTTGAAAATTTGTTTTATGATTGTAAGAGTCCGTTCGTGCAAAGTTAAATAAAACTTTTATTTTAACTTGAATTACAACTGAAATAAGGAAAGCTCAAAAACTATACTGTTACAACTGAACTAAAACGAAAAACAAGAACAGAATTACAGAAAAATAGAACGGTTCTTGGCTGATGATCGTGTTAGACACGGGTCCCTTAAAACAAATTCCGTGTCTCCCAGGAGAACACGTTTGTTTCTAGGATACAACATCCCGAAGCAGTTGCACTGCCGGTCTTGACTCCAACCCGAAGGTATACCTTGAAGCTTGAAAGAGTAGAGAAGAATTCTGCAGTTGAGAATGTAAGAGCTGGTGATATTTTCGGTGTGTAAGTTTTGCTGTAGGAACCTCCTGTTTATAATGCAGATCTGAGTCAAAACTGAAAAACGAATTAAATGGGTGAATTAAACTGCATTAAACGTCTTCAATGCACTTTAACTCGTCATTTAATTCGCAGTCAAAACCATTGACTACGTCAGTTTCGAATGCTGAAATGTAACTACACTGGCATTAACTGCTGGAAGCCTCTTCGCACGCGCGCAAGACATACTGGTGCGCGCGCAAGACACATGTGCGCGTTCGCCATTTTGGCTCACTTCCATGCGCGTGTGGGCCACACTGGCTCAACTCCATGCGCACCTGCGCATGTGCGCCATGTCACTTGTGAGCCTCTACGAGCACGCCACACAGTCGCGTCGTTGTGGGTCACTTTGGTGCGCCGCGCACGTCACTTCAGTGCCCATGCTCCATGCGTGAGTGCGCGCCATCATGCCATGTGTACTCGCGCGCGTATGCGCATGACTGCCACGTCATGCGCCACTACGCGCGGACCCACCAGGGTCACGCGCCTGCATGCCACGTCACCAACCACTTGGTCCTTGCAGCCCTTATGGTCCACCACGCGCACGTGGTCAAAAATACATAGGCGGCTCTCAAGCGGCTCGCGGCGATGCGAAGTGTAAAGTGCGCCATCAAAGCGCCACATTGCGCCTCATCGCCCACGCCACGAGCGCGCGCGCCAGACAGGGTGCCCTTCGCCAATACACTTAGTGTGTGCTTCCATGTAACAATAAAGATGGAGAATTCCCACTTAAATACCCCTTTAAGTTTCATCTCTCCTCCTATGTGGGACAAGATGCCACTTTCCCACTTTTTTCAGCATTCAAGTTTTAAACACCAAACTTTGAGCGTCGGTATCTCATTCATCTTAGCTTCGTTTTGGACGTGGTTTAATTCGTTGCGAAGCTCTTCCAACATAGAACACAAACACACAAATAAATGTATAAAACCTGCTCATTTTCTTATATTTATTTTTAGTCCAAAATAGGAAAAAAATCATTTTCCTATATTTGTGAAAAGTGCTATTTTCACAAATTTCCAACATAATGAACAATAGACGCAAGTCGGGGGTTGATGGAGGGAGGCGGTATCAACACCAAAACATGTTCTACGCTAGGATCGTGAACTTGTATGAGCGAGTACATGTCACAAAATTTAGCGCAGGTGATAACATTCGGGAGAGGTTTTGGATGAAGAATTGATCAAGTAGATGGATGACTCCGTGATGTTAGATTTTTTTTTTCCAAACTAGGTATTTTTTAAAGGCTATGATGACGCATGGATATTTTGTCAGAAACACTTTGATAAATGCAAGCTTGAGACCAAAGTTTGTTGTTTTGTTAAAGATGCCGCAACTAGAGGTTGCGATATATAATTTCGGAAATGGTTGACCAAAAGCAAAATGTTACAACCTCTAGTCGCGACGCGACATCTTTAACAAAATTGACAAATTTTGGTCTCATACTTTCATAACATCTACTTTAAGGTAGAGACGTAACAACCTCTAGCTGAAACATGTCCATCTGTTGAAATGTTTCAAAAAATACCCTGATGTCATCATAACCTTTGGAAAATACCCATTTAAAAAATTGTGATGTTGACCTACAAGTTTCTTCGACTTAATAATCATCAAACCGAGAAGTCGATTTCACTATTTCAGGTGATTCAGAGATGGGCAGGTCATCAGTGGAAGCAGGGGTGGACCCACTTTATGAATGACGAGACCCCATTGATTTTTTATAACATTGATGTCTTGTTGATTATAATGGCGTGTCTAAGTTTTCCGGTCACAACATTACGTCCAAACTAACTACAACGATACATATAACCTACAACGGTGTGTCCAAAGTGTAAAGGTTTTCTGTATGAACAACTTGTTGGATTACAACACGGCATCAAAATAAAAAAATACATGTGTCTAGTATGAGTCGCGCCCAAAAATCACTTTCTAAGGCTGGAGGGTGTGGGTTGGGGGTTATAAAGGACACCTCAGCGCCACGTAGGCGCCACATCAGCCAAGTGGCTTTATAACCCCTCCTTTAACATGGAGGGTGTGGTATAACCCCCTAGGAGCGCTATAGAGAAAAAAAACTTGATTGGTGCAAACAAGTGGGCCTCAGCTGATAACCCCCTCCTCTCTCGCTATCATGTTGGCTGAAGGTTGATGGCGCCCCCTCCTTAACATGGAGGGTGTGGTCATGGAGCCCTTGGGGGCGCTATAGAGACTGAGGTGGCCGGGTGGCGCCCCCCACACCCACCAGCCTAAAACTTTCCTCATACATATATAGTGAGTGGTTCAAATAAAAACTATATTAATATTTAATATATATGGATCCTCAATGAGCATTTTATTCACTCATATAAACACACTAATTGATAGGAACGATTTCAAATGCGAACTATTTAGTGATTCTCATATAAACACTAGCTTTTATTATTGTGTTCATTGGTGTCTAGTTATATTAAGCGGTTAATGTGTTTTTACGTGAAAACAAAAATATCATTATGTGTGTATGGTGTATTTGTTACATGTATTAGGCAGATTTAACGAAAAAAAAAATTTGAATCTCGTTTTTCATAAATTGATTGATTCTGTTATTATAAATAACAATTCACAAAACGTAAAATCTTTTTCACTGTAGCTAACATTTTTCTTTGATTTTTTTTTATTTTTTATTCTTTTTGTTTTTTCCTTTTTCAACCCTTAACTTTCAGCGTATTATCACTTACACCACTTAGCTTTATAAAACTTTATGAAATGTCATTTTGACCCCTTCGAGTTTTACGTGTTTATTTTTATGTACGTGTGTCACATATAAAACATATCCGTGCTTATTTTTATCTATGGTTTTGGTTGATCTACTTTTTGCTAATACGTTTTCGTGCTTGTTTTTATGTATGTTTTCAGTTGGTCTACGTTTTCATGAGACAGTCTAAATTCGAGTTACTTTACGTTTCAATGTTGCCACAATGCGTGATACCATTTTTTAACTTAAAAAAGATACTATTTTCTTACGTACTTTATTTAAGTACATTTCGATATAAACCCAAGTTGGTTTACGTTTTGACGTAAAATTTTCTTGGTTACGAGTGAGGTGCAATATACTACATTTTCATGCTTGTATGTTTTCAGTTGTTCTAGGTTTAAACGTAAGTTTTGCTCGAAAACGAGTCAGGTCATATATTGGACGTACAAATTCGAGTTACTTTAGGTTTCGACGCCGCTGCAACATGCGACAGGTCAAAATTCTAGTTCAAAATAATTCTCAGCCTTTTTGTTTTTTCATTTTCTCATGCCCAATTTTTTTTCCGGCAACCTTTTAGAGTCAATGCACCATAGTAGCCCAAATCAGCAAAGTATACTCTTTTTTTGTTATGGCAATTGTAAATTTGTAATTGTTACTCTACATTAAACCAGTAATTTTAAATTACTCATTTGCTCATGTTTGAATATATAACCTCCCTCTAAGAGACACATGCTTCTACAAGTAGGCTAGCCTAAACAGCAAAGTATACAAGAATGCATTTTTCTTCCGCATTAACGTTTTACCAATTGAGGTACCATTTTAAAGTTGTTTACTAATTTCATTAATAACTTCTCGCATGAAATGATCGGTAGCATCATCAAAGTAGAAGAAAAAAAAGAGCATAGAGAACAAAGATGTTGAGACACACATTTTCGTTATTAGTTTCTGACGGACTTATTTTTATTCCAAATAAAGTTACATGTATTATCAAATTGCGAGTATATATATTTTCTCTTATTAAGCAGATTTAACGACAAAATTGATTCTCGTTTTTCGTAAAGTGTTTGATTTCTGTTGATTATATATATTATAGACAGCGAATAACGCAACTAACTTTTAGGACAATCTCAACCGTATAAACTCATCAACTTTTGATCTCGTCTAAACTAAAAAAAGTAACTGCTTTTTGGGCAGTTAGGGAAGTTACGCATTCTCACTCCTTTTCTAATGCGGTTACCGAAATTCCTGCATAAACTCACGCAACTCTCTCCTCTTCTGATAAGTGTTCCCTCCTTGATGGGTTCTTCCCCATTATAAACTCCCCACAACTATTGTCGCCCTCCTTACATCCATGGTCATGGTAATCTAGGGTTTTTTTTTATTGTATATACCATACGTACACAAATCGATCCCTCAAACTCCGAAATTCTTTCAAAATCAGAAGAGGGGAGTTGGAGTTGGAGTTGTGGGGGTGGAATCAAGATAGAGGATGTTCGTTGGAGCCGAAGGCGCTTTAGGTCATCCACCACCGGACTCCCCGACTGTTGATACATCGGAGCAAGTTTAATCTCTCCCTCGCCCTTCTAAGATGCTTAAACATGGTAATTGCCAGTTTTAGTTAAGCTGAGGTTTTAATATTACAGACGAATTCTTATCAATAGTTTGAATTTGATCAGACACACGAATTGCGGTTAAGATTGAAGAAATTATGATTCCGTTGTACATAGGGGATATGATTTTGTTTTTTGCTGCGCGATTTGTAGGGTTTTTTTAATCGATCGGTTTCGTTCTTTTGGAGTTATTTGTTTGTTAATTTGTGTATGTTTACTTTTTTTTTTTGCATAGTTTGAGATTGGAAGTTTGCTGTTGAACGCGCAGTGAAGTAACAGAAGGGAATTATGTTCGGTTCTAGCAACCGTAGGTTTCGTTTATCTTCATTTTGAATCTGATACTTATTGTTGTTAAATTGATCGGTTTCGTTCGTTTCCAGATAGAGATAATGTTGTGGGCAAAATGATTTCATCGTATCTTTCCAACCAATCGCAGTTTGATGATCACACAATCCATCTTCTTTTTAATGCAAATCGTGGGAGAAAAGGTTCGTTAGGCCTTTTTATTAATGTCTTTTTTGTTGCAAACTATATAAGTAGTTAAGTATGTAGTCAAAACTGAAAACCTTACACTTCATCATTATAAGCTTTTAAATAAGTTCTTATAGACCATTCCACCGGTTATTTGCAGACCCGTTATTTGCAGATCATTGATTCTGTTGGGGTATTTTGAGTATTAGAGAATAATTGTATTCTTGTAATATATTGTTATGTATCTTTCTTATTATTGTATATCTCCTTAATTATAGGAGTGATTGTGTATGCACCATTATAAATACAATTCTCACCTCAATTAATTGATGAGGTTAATTATCATAAATCTTATACGGTATCAGCCTAAACCCTAACCTCCCTTCTTTTCTTCTTCCCTATTCTTTCATGTCGTCACCCACTACTTTTTGTAGAGGGTCACCCTCTGTTTCTCAATCTTCTTTTATTCTCCACATAATATTCCCTATATTATTATCCCACAAACCAATAATATTCTTCTTCTCCATGGCTTCTCCTTCTACATCCTCAGAAACCATCTTCTATATGACAACCTTCAATCACATGATGTATATGAAGCTCTCATCCTCTAACTATCTTGTCTGGAGAGAACATATGCTTTTGTTCCTCGATTTTCATTAGTTATCGGACCATGTCTCTGCTGATGCTTCACCGCCTCCCACCCAGTTAACAGTCAACGACAAATCTTCTTCGAACCCTGTTGCTGCCGTCTGGTCAGACAAGGATCAAAAAGTTGTCCTTCTGATCAAATCCTCTCTCACAGAGGAAGCCGCTGCCAAAGTTCTAGGTCTCAAACGCGCTTTCAAAATCTGGTCTGCACTTGAACAAGCTTACAGTAACGCTTCGGTTGAACGTATTCACTCCTATGTGATTCACTCCGATTGATAAAGAAGGGTACGTCTTCGGTTACCAAATATTCTCGTCGTTTTAAATCTTTATGTGACCAACTTGCAGCTATCGGTCATCCGGTTGATGAGATGGATCGTTTACATTGGTACCTGTGTGGTCTTGGACCGGCCTACGAAGTTTATTCGACCACTATTCGTACGTCCAGGAGTCATCCTTCCTTCCGTGACCTTGTGGCACAAACCGAGAGTCAAGAATTGTTTATACAGTCCCTACATGGAACTATCACAACCCTCCAAAATATTTTTTTTTCCGACACCCTAATATATTTTTAAATACCCCTATATGTCTTAAAATACACCCCGTATGTCACACCCCCAAAATCCATAAGCGGAGTATCACCGCAGGAGGCGTGACATGACCAGGATCAAGCCACCAATCATATTGAACAATGTATTAAAATAAATATAAAACCAACCACAATAGAATTGGTGTCCAAAACAGATTAACTAGGTTCAAGTTATCAGCGGAAGCATAAAGTGTAAAACCAAAACATAAGTTTTAAAGTTCAAATGTTTAACATGGAACTCAACAGTCCATGTCCCACAACGACCTCTCCTTCTCGTGCAAACTCCATCTAAGCACCTAACGACCTACAAGGCATGTAACAACGACTCAACAACAAAATTGAGCGAGTTCACAGTTGGTTGTCCATTTTAAAGTTGTTCCGAAAACCATAAGTCCTTTCGAAAACCATGAGTTAACCAGTTCCTTGTTTCCCAAACCATAACCAGTGGGGGCTACCCCATATTAACCACTAGACCCGTTACCATATCGACTACTGACTGAAGACATGTTTATGTGCCCTGCGTCAATGTCTATCATCATTGACTAAGTGCCCAGATCCATTAGTCCACTCTCGTCCTCTGCGGCACGGTGTGAGGCTTGTTAAACCAAATAGCGCTATTTAACTAATAACCCGTTCGCCAATGGCCCGGTGATTAAGTCGATATAAAAATGAGGGACTTCATTATATAGTTTTGTCTAGTAAGTTATATGTTGTCATCCTTCCTACGGAGGATGGAGGTACGTAATCTACCCAAGGAGAATACGCAGGCATAATGTTGTCATCTTTCCTATGGAGGATGGAGGTACATATTCTAGCCAAGGAGAATATATAGGTTCCTTTTTAGTTCCTTAAACCATTCCCAAACCATCGGGAATCCCATACCTTGTAGAAAGTGTGAACTCACCTTAGGTTAGCTCGGCAGATACGCGAAAAGGACACTTGAGCTATATGTGGTCAACCACGTCCTAACATGGTTACCATACGAGTCAGGTCTAGGTTCAAATAGTGCACGTAGGTGTAACACCCCGAAAACGGGTTTGATAATCAAACTCCATTAATACTGAAAGACGGGTAAAGTACCGCTAGTGGCAAATTTACCCGGTAAATATTAGGATTTAAATAATTAATCCTAATATTAAATAAAAAGTGAACAAAAGCTTTTAAGGAAATAAAATGGATGAAAGGCCCGGGGTAACGAGACCTAAAATAAACTTAGTCGTAATTTCCCCCGAACCCGCTAAGTTAACTAGGAATATTAAACCTAGTTAATAAGTGGGAATATTATTGAAAATAATTAGGTTGTGACCTAATTAATAACTAACCAAACCCGAGGGACCAAAGCCGGGTAACTTGAAAATGGAAATTTTAAACTTATAAACAAAACACCACACACACACAAGAGTGTGTGTGTGCGTGCGTGAGATGGAGCAGGAGACAAGCTCCATGTGAGCTAACCCTAAACTCAACAAATTCCTCAAATTGGAGGATCAAACAAGGGTCAAATTCGGTTTTGAACACGTAGAAACGGTCACCAAGTCAAGGGGATCGTAAGGTATGTCGAATTTCTAACATTCTTGAAGTTGTAAAAATTGGATAATCATCCTAATCGTGAATTAGGCATGGATTAGAGAAGCTATGGCTAGATTAGTGATGTATACTTGCTTGGGAACGAAACCCTAAGTGAAAATCATACATAACATGCTATGATTTGAAGGATTTGATGAATTAACACACTTAGATAAGTGGGTTTTAATGTTATGATGAAATTGATGATATAACTATGCTTAGATTCATCATGCATGTTAAGTAATCAAGAAATACTTAAACAAATTGCTAGTATGAGTATTTGATCATAAATGATGGGGGTGAATTTTGATGATTAATCTTGGTAAAAATAACTAGTTATGAACTAGTTGTAAATGTGTAAAAATGTATGCACGCTAGGTGTTTGTTAAAATGCCTAAGTGAAAACTAAAGTGTTGAAATTAGAGCGAAAACGCGCAATTGAATGATATAGTGATTACGCGTAATATGAAGTGAGAAGGGTTCTAAATATAATGTTGATTTAGACTTAATGTTGTGAACCTTGTAATTCGAAGTGGTTAACTTAATAAGCTAAGTTAACTAATCGTGAAGTCGAATAGTAGTTTCGACGTATGAAATAAGTGAGATGGAATAGTCGTGAATAATTATGACTAATCTAACCATCTTACAATTTGCAATGATAGTTTGACGATTAACAAGCTAGGTGAAAGCTTGGGAACAAAGCGGGTCAAACGAAGCAAGAATGACGGAAAAGCATAAATTCGGATGCAAGGTAAGTATAGCTTACACTAGTCTTATAGGTTAGAATATTCTCTTATCGTATTAGTTACGAATAAGATAAATACATAATTTAGGTATGATGTTCCGACATGTAAACGTACGGAACAAGGTAGTCGAGTATGACAAGAACCCATATTGATGGTTTAAAAGGAATTAAAACGGTAAAGTGGTCATGCGTTGACCATAACTATTTGTTTTGAAAGACACTGAAAGGTGTAAGCCATGATAGGCTAAAAAGCGTTAAGAAAACGATTAATACATGAAATGACCACACAGTGTAAACCGAAGCTAGTCATATAGATGAGATGGTAATAAATACCATCTCGCCAACATAATCGGTCATTTAGACCAAATGGGTCAAAAGGTGAAGATATCACCTTTTGACAATAATGACTAATGATCATTGTCGAGTTATATTATTTCAGGAGTAAAAGTCAAATGGGTATTAGCAACGCTATGGATTAGCGGTTATAAAAGCAAGGTATTAAAAAAAAAACGGGTCAATATATTGATCTGCGCCAGGTATGTGAAGTAGGGTAACACTCATTTAGAACATGTGGTTCAAGAGTGTTAAAAGAAGTCAAAATGGACGTTTGGTTACTTGATAAGTAAACCAAATGTTTTAAGTAAAGGATATTACATTTGGAAAAGCTTAAAGACTTTTCAAACAAAATCATAGGTTAAAAGAGGGATTTTGGGTCAAATATGCTTTCTAAAGTCCTTCATTGTTAATAAGAGACTAAATGGACCAAAACGCCCTTGGAGGCTAAATTGAGAAAACAATCTTTAAAAGTTGTTTGGAAATGATTTTTACGATTTAATAAATACTTAGGGCAAGTATAGAAGTTGAAAGATGTATCACGTTAGTCAAACGGCTCTATTTGGGTCTTTGCCGTAAAATAAAGAGTTAAGGGGTAAAACCTGGTTTGCATAGATTACCTTAGTAAAATCACCATAAATATAGTTGTGGTGAAAGTTCATTTGACATATATTGCGAAAATAGGATGCTAGAACACATAATTATGAATTATGCGGAAAAAGGGTTTAAATACCCTTAACGGGTCAAAATAAGCATTTTAGTACAAACGGGTTTAAGAATACACATAAACTCGTGAATTGAACCTAATATGATAGACAACATTGAAATTATAAGATTCATGTGATATAGGAATCAAACAAATACGTTTGTTTGATAAAACCGCGAATGGGTCAAAATTTGGTAAAAAGGGAAATAAGCCGAAGACTTAAAAGTCTTAAATCTTGTTAAGCCGGACGTCGGATTTTAACTCCATATGATGGAGAATCAAGTTACAAACATGTAGGAAGAAACGGTAGGTCAAACGGACAAGCGGTTTGAAAGATACGAAAGATTTCGCGTCAAATTACGGCAAAAATGGAAAAGCTGATGCAGGGTCCACCGTAAATTACGGTTCCACCGTAATTTACGGTGGAGTTAAAAAGTGTTACGGCAGCCCCCTACTGATTTACGGTAGGGGCATGCCAAACCTGGGGTCACCGTAAATTACGGTTACGGTGGAGGCCAAGTTGAAAATTTTGTTTTTGTTACCAATTGTTTCTCGGACTCGTTTAGACACGTTTTAAGCCCTGTATGACTAAAGCATTTCATGTTTATGAAATGTAGGTACACCATACATGCCGGAAGACGATCAAGCTCCACGAAGAACCGAACACGATAAAGACACACGCTTCCGCATTTCGATACATTGTAAATTTTAAACAACGAATTTAACCACGTTATGTAGAATAACTTATGATTTGTAAAAGTTTCAATAAACCCGTATTTCCAAATGTTACGTAATCTTAATTACATGATTTTTTTTATGTAAAACCTACGTTAAACCTTGATATTTAAGAACGGGTGTTACAAGTTGGTATCAGAGCCTTGGTTTAAGAGATTCGAGTATGGTGGGGAGGAACCATGCTTGGACTTAAACCTTATGCTCTTGACAAAGAATAGTGTTCGGTTCGAGGCTTGATCGCAAATCCGGTAAGTACAAGTATGTTAATAGCTTAGCATGCTAAAGTGTTGTAAACAACACATAGGGCTATCGTGTGATACACGATACCCCGATTAAAATGATTGATATAGTTGACGAAAATACGCGCATTGACGCGTATAGTAGAAAATGCTTTGTATTAAGATACGGGCGATTATTGAAGTAGATGCTACTAAATCTTGTGAATGTCTTAATTGAAGGACACTCGCGTTTGAAGACGACGAGAGTCAAACAAATTGTGGACATGATGATGGAATGGTTCGAAATATGATAAAAAGAGCATGCTCATTAAGGACCCAAATCGCGTAATGATCGCAGATAAGCTAATGGCAAGGAAAGCCTGTTAAAGCAAGCAAAATCAGGTACACGCTCTAAATTATTGCATGAATAGTAATATGCAACAAATACATAGAGATTAAAAGTTGCATAAGTAGATAGAAAACTTGGGAAAAACCTGAATAGAATACCTATCCAGGATATTGTTTCCAAGAAAAACAAGTAGAGGTATTACTCACATAGGGCGTGATGTGAAAACTATAAAAAGGTCATGTGTATCATGTGTTAATCGCTTACTCAGGCCAAGTAAGTAGTGGCATATGATACCATGAACTTCTTATGGCGGACACGTTTACGTCCGATGTGGTAATGGCGGGGTGAATGGGACTAGTTAAAAAGTACCCAAATGAGTCAGATAAGCAAGATATTTGAAAATAATGTAAACACACAACCGAGTGACGGAAGCGTGTTACATTAGGATAATGAGCCCGAGTGAAGGGACAAAGAAGCATGTAAAATGATTTAGACAAGTAATGGGAGGGAGTGTACTCACACTCGAACCCAGAAAACGCAAGCATGTAAAATGATTTAGACAAGTAATGGGAGGGAGTGTACTTACACTCGAACCCAGAAAACGCAAGCATGTAAAATGATTTAGACAAACATTGGGAGGGAGTGTACTTACACTCGAACCCAGAAAACGCAAGCATGTAAAATGATTTAGACAAGCATTGGGAGGGAGTGTACTTACACTCGAACCCGGAAAATGCAAATACGTCCCTTGACGGGTCGTTTTTGTAAAACATCAAACTTAAAGACAAAGTCGGAATATAGCAATGAAGCGAGGTCTTAATGCATACCGGGAAGGTTGCAATAAATACGACTTCGGTAAAACACTCGATTGATGGGTAAGAATTAAACACATGCGTAAACCAAGAGACGTGAACGCGGGTTAAAAAAAAAATCAAAGGACTTGGATTACGAGTTATAACTACAAAATCTCGTATATAGAAATTGTGAGTAAATATGTTCAACTATTCGAAGTCGAATGGGTTGAATAAAGAATAAAGTTGATTTTTATAAGTGATGGATTTCACATTAATAGGTCAAACATGTTGAATACAATATAACGCCGAATGGCACAAATGAGCGTTAGCCAGATAAAGGTAGCGTTAAATGCAAGAGAATAATGGGCCCGGTAATGGGATATAACCAAATAAGAATAAATTATGGACTGTCAATATCCGGGTATGGATAATTGACAAAAGTTAAAGAGAGGATCCTAAAACTAAAACTTCGGTTTTAGTAAGAAATAATGTTTTTACAAACATAAATTCTGATAGGAATTTAAATAGTAAGCATGAGAGATACAAGTCTTGACACTGATAATCGCAAAACGATATATTCGAAAAGTGATATTTTCAAAAATGAAATTTGATATAAATTAAACATGATGTAACACAATCACGGTTAAGAAATATAATGTGAAGTAGAATCACATCATAACCGAGCAAGCGGTAAAAAGTAACTGGACTAATAAGTCTAATTAGTGAGACCCGTCAAGGTCATTTAAATAAATTTGTTTTGCTTGTAAACGGTAGGTTCGGTATGACTGAACCGAATAAATAAATCTGAAAACAAAAGAAAGTATTGCTAAAAGTGAAACATTTCACTAAAGACCCTTAAACGGGTCGAGGTGACGAATGCACCAAGAGTTCGATAATATATAAAAGCGATGGAAATCGCTAAGTCAACTAAACTAATAAAAATAACGGAATTACGTTATTTCAAGTTACACTATGTCATATGAGATGCGTAGAAGTTCTGTAACCAAAAAGACGTTACCATAGTTTTTCTGGTAATGCTAACAATTGGTTAAAATATGAGTAATGCTTAAGAGATTACTCAAGTCAAACGCATTGAGTTTAGAAAATCAATGAACTATGTGAGCAAGGTTTCGAGGACGAAACCTCTTTAAGGGGGGTAGACTTGTAACACCCCGAAAACGGGTTTGATAATCAAACTCCGTTAATACTGAAAGACGGGTAAAGTACCGCTAGTGGCAAATTTACCCGGTAAATATTAGGATTTAAATAATTAATCCTAATATTAAATAAAAAGTGAACAAAAGCTTTTAAGGAAATAAAATGGATGAAAGGCCCGGGGTAACGAGACCTAAAATAAACTTAGTCGTAATTTCCCCCGAACCCGCTAAGTTAACTAGGAATATTAAACCTAGTTAATAAGTGGGAATATTATTGAAAATAATTAGGTTGTGACCTAATTAATAACTAACCAAACCCGAGGGACCAAAGCCGGGTAACTTGAAAATGGAAATTTTAAACTTATAAACAAAACACCACACACACACAAGAGTGTGTGTGTGCGTGCGTGAGATGGAGCAGGAGACAAGCTCCATGGAAGCTAACCCTAAACTCAACAAATTCCTCAAATTGGAGGATCAAACAAGGGTCAAATTCGGTTTTGAACACGTAGAAACGGTCACCAAGTCAAGGGGATCGTAAGGTATGTCGAATTTCTAACATTCTTGAAGTTGTAAAAATTGGATAATCATCCTAATCGTGAATTAGGCATGGATTAGAGAAGCTATGGCTAGATTAGTGATGTATACTTGCTTGGGAACGAAACCCTAAGTGAAAATCATACATAACATGCTATGATTTGAAGGATTTGATGAATTAACACACTTAGATAAGTGGGTTTTAATGTTATGATGAAATTGATGATATAACTATGCTTAGATTCATCATGCATGTTAAGTAATCAAGAAATACTTAAACAAATTGCTAGTATGAGTATTTGATCATAAATGATGGGGGTGAATTTTGATGATTAATCTTGGTAAAAATAACTAGTTATGAACTAGTTGTAAATGTGTAAAAATGTATGCACGCTAGGTGTTTGTTAAAATGCCTAAGTGAAAACTAAAGTGTTGAAATTAGAGCGAAAACGCGCAATTGAATGATATAGTGATTACGCGTAATATGAAGTGAGAAGGGTTCTAAATATAATGTTGATTTAGACTTAATGTTGTGAACCTTGTAATTCGAAGTGGTTAACTTAATAAGCTAAGTTAACTAATCGTGAAGTCGAATAGTAGTTTCGACGTATGAAATAAGTGAGATGGAATAGTCGTGAATAATTATGACTAATCTAACCATCTTACAATTTGCAATGATAGTTTGACGATTAACAAGCTAGGTGAAAGCTTGGGAACAAAGCGGGTCAAACGAAGCAAGAATGACGGAAAAACATAAATTCGGATGCAAGGTAAGTATAGCTTACACTAGTCTTATAGGTTAGATGTAACATCCCGAAATTTCAAAACTTTATATTAGAATTATAAAGTGTATAATAAACAAGAATAAACTAACTAGGATAAATAACCCAGTTAGTTAGAAGTCTTGTAGTAACACAAGGATGAGTTAAAAAGGTCAAAGATGTAAACTAAATAAGAATGGAGGGACCAAGGTTGTTAAAAATTGAAACTTGAATTACTAATAATTAGTAAAACAAAAACCCAAACACTCCATTTTGGAGTCTGGTCGATCAAGGAACACAGGGGGCGACACCCTCATCTCCACAACCCTAAATTCTACTAAAAACCCAAAATTGAAGGCTCAAATCATGTCATAATCGAAATCTGAGCATAGAATCGTGATCTCCTCGTCAAGGAGGTCATAAGGTATGTCAAATTAGGTTGTTTTGATACAACTCAAGTTCTTGCATGTGATTGAAATCGAAGATTGAGCTTGATTATGTGTTGTAAAACATGAAATTGGAAGTAATGTGAAGTCTAGGGACAAACCCTAGATGATTTCTTGTCAAAATCTTGCATGTTAGTTGTAAGAATCAAAATCACTATAGTGGGTGATTAGAAGGTTAGTAGAACATGATAAACACTAGGATTAAGACTCTTGTTCTAGTGTAAACTGAAATTTGTAAGCTAATCTCTGAGATTATTGATGTTTAAATATGTGTATATTGCCTAATTGAAGTTGATTTGGGTAATAATTTCAAGTTATGAACTTGGTTTAGATCGTGTAGAACTCTGACCCGCAAGGTGTTTGATAAAACGCCTAAATGAGGGATAAAACGTTAAAGATTGCTAAAAACGCAGATTCGCATATGTTATGAATTAATGCGTTAAAGCCTATGAAAGAGTTCTAATTTCATTATGAATTGAACTCTTCAGGTAAAGAATTCGGAACGTCGAGTGGACACGCCGGGGGTGATACTCACGGAAAGGGTGTGCTTTAAAGGTACGTGGCTTTAGCCCCGTTAAAATTATGTGTAAATAATTAGTTATGTTGTATGAACGGTGTTGTAGTGTAATGGATGCGTTTGATGCGTTGTTAAGGTGGCGAAGTACACTCAACCATCAAACGGGTCAAAGTAAAGACTAAGTATTTAGTTTGGTTAGTTAATGAAGTGATGGTTTTCACTAAATAACCAAACGGGTCAAAATGATGTTTTCAAAAGAATCACGAGAGTAGAGACTTGAAAGTCTTAATACTTGTTTAATGATAAATTGTACCATACCAACGATTTGGTGATATTAATCTAAGTATAGGAACCCGGAATATGGGTCAAACAATAAATGTTAAATGAAAAAGGGTTGTTGAAACGGAATGCTTGAATTCCGAAGAAATAAGTATTAGCTCTAGAGAAATTGCAAAGCCATGGAATTGGCGTGAATACACCAAGTAGGTGAGCCCGGGTAATTGGGTAAATATGTCTAAAAGGTTTTAAGAATGGAAAAGAGGTGCTATGCACTTACCCTAATGGGTTGAATAATGGAAATAAGGAAATTGTGAACCAATTGTGGGTATCTCGGTTTCCGCAATGTGAAATTTACATGGTTGAATCCGTAATTTTATTACGGACTCATAGGAAGAAGAATCGGTTAAATCGGACTAATGGGTAAAAAGTTATGATCTTCCAAAGTTGAAAAATAGTCAAAAGGCAGATGTGCAGAGCCCACCGTAAATTACGGTCCCACCGTAATTTACGGTGGACATCAAAAGTGTTACGGCAGGTTGCCCCTGTCTTACGGCAGAACCCTAAACATTCCAGATCCACCGTAATTTACGGTGATACCGTAATTTACGGTGGAACTCACAAAAATTACATTCGTTTGTTACTTTGTGTTGTTTGAACTCGTTTATACGTAATGTATTAATGTCAAAACTAATGGTTTTAGTGTTTAACCCTAGGTATACATGAAGTCCTCCCGGATGGTGATCAAGTACAATGTCAAGAACCGAACACACATTTTGAAGCTTCCGCAATAGTCTTGATCTTGTCTAGACATACTTATGTTGTAAACACTTTGTTAATCATGTTTTAAATCTCTTAAACTAGTGGTTAGTTTACTAACAAGGGTTAACTTTTAAACTGTTATGGATTATCTTGGGATGCGTTTAATACTATCTCAAGGGTGTATGGTTTAAACACGAAAAGTTTATGTAAACTCTGATATTTTATAAAGTTCATATAATTATTAGTTAAATTCCGTCAAAATATTAAGAGTGTTACAAGTTTGGATCAAGTTCACAACTTGATCGAATCAAAACAAGAACGATTGAATCAAGTTATGAACTTGACTAAATCAAAACAAGTAAAGCATGTGTTATAAATGAGATGTTTAACAATCGATGTAAACATTTCAGTTTCAAGACATCCGGTAAGAATTAATTGCTTTAATAGACTTACTAGAATACTAGAAAAAGGAAATTTGATTTGATATGCACGGGAAGTGCGTGTTTACACACTCAAACCCAGAAAAGTGCACTAAACATGAATGGTTTAAGCAAGTGGTGAACTTGGCTAGATTAAAATGAATGACACATATGTCATAGATGAAATGTTTAACAATTAGTGTAAACATTTCAGTTTCAAGATGACGTAAAGATGTGGGGGGTGTATAAATACGCTCGAACCCGGGAAAATACACTAAGTAAGAAAGGTAAGGCAAGATATACACTTGACCAAACCGAAATAGAATAACACATTATTCATGGCTGAGTGAGAATAATATAAATTTCCGTATAATAAGATGGAAACGAATGAAATAATTATTGATAAATCGTGATGGATGTTTCAGTTAAAGAAATGTCTGGAGTAACTGGAGATGATTCGACATCTCAATTGACTGAACAAATGAAAGCTAAGATTTCCGAGACGGTCGGAAAAGCTCTAGAAAATAGTCTATCACAGTATATTGATAGACTACAAACCATAATCGTGCCGGTGGTGAACGATATGATGGTTGAATTGAAAGACAGCATACTACAAGAAATAGAAGAAAGGAGGGTGTTGGATATGAATCCAAGATCCGTAAAGAAGTCCAAGTATAATAAAGCTCCCAAGAAGGGGGTTACAAAAAGTGTGTTACATCAGTGCAGAGTTTGTAGAAAAATTCACAAGGGCACATGTGGTAAGCCAAGATATAAAAAGTCTAATTGTCCAGAGAGGCTCAGAACCAAGGACACAGCTGACACAAGGTCTGATGCTCAGAAATCAAGGACAAAGTTGTTTTATATAACAACCACGGAGGCTAAAGCTGAACCTGATGTCGTTTCAGGTATACTCTTGTAGATTAAATTTCAGTATGAATCTTTAATTATTATGAGTGCAAATAAATCGTTGTTTTACATCGATTTATTCAACATTCTACATTCGTGTTAACGAAATTACCTATGCTTTGAGAAATAAGGAATAGGTAGTAATAAAAAAAAAAATTCTAATTGTTTATAAGAGGTGCTGAAACTGTACATTTCAGAGGTAAAAAGTAATCTCGATAGATATTGCAACGGGAAGGAGTGCATCCACACTCGAACCCGGAAATTGCAATAATAATAAATAGCGAAGGCAAGGATATAGACTTGGCCAAACTAAATAAAATGTGTAAAAGCATTATTTACATCAACAAACGATGTGGATAAATTTCATGCAACAATAAGGAATAATAAAATTAAACGAATTAATTTTGTTACAATTACCGTTGAACTGAGGATAAGAATGAGAAATCAAGACTTGGGCGGAAAATATCCTCAAGGAAAATTAAATAAACGATACATATTATTCGCCACTACGAATAAGGAAGTATCGTTAAATGCATACTTAGAAACTTGGGTATGGGTAACCATCCAAGTAACATATTATTAATCAAATCCTTATGAGGAACAACGATGATCACAGTGATGGAAGTGATTATATAAAAGATTTGTACATAAATGTTATGAAGGTATTAGAATGAGAACGGGTAAACCCCAAAAGCCGTATAACCACAGTAATGGTTTTACCAAATAAGACTTAAGAAATGGGCCTTCGGGACATTAGTAAAAAAAGAAACAGACCTAAGGGTCGCTAACAAAAGGAAGGTGATGTTCGATCAAATACGTATAATACTTGATATTCCAAGTAAGCGCAACCCGAATAATGAAAGTGCGAAATATTGCTGAATTTATGTGTTATGAAGTAAAAGAGTATAGAAAGAAAATGAGTGCAGCCTTAGACTAAGGTCAAGGTAAAAACTAAACATGGCGTGATGTGATCACGGACACAAAAGTAAAATAGAATGTAATCACGTCATAGTGTGAATGACTAGATATGGTAGTATAAACATGGAAAAGGGGCCGATGACGACAATATTGCATACCCGAACGGCGAGGTATGAGGTAAAATGGTGACCAATTAGTTTAGGCAATAAAACAAATTGTAGTCTAAATAACACTGTGACCTAGGTAGAGCGCTTGTTAATATAAAACTAGTGTCAAGTAAGTATGGCTTACACTAGTTTTATATTTTAAAAATATTCTCTATCACGGTAAAGTGGTCACGCGTCGACCACAACTATTGGCTTTAAAAGACACTTATGAAGTAAGCCTTAATAGGCCGAAAAGTGTTAAGAAAAAGAATTATAAGTAAAACGACCGCACGATGTAAATCGGAGCGAGTCATATAGTCTAGATGAAAATACATGTCATCTCGCTAATAAAATCGGTCATTTAGACCAAACAAGTCAAAGGGTGAAGATACCACCTTTGATAATAGCGACTAATGACTCTTGTCGAGTTATATGATTTCAGGAATAAATGTAGAAATGATATTTGCATCGCTATTATTTAGTGAATATTATAGCAAGGCATTAATACAGGTCAATACATTGACCCGAGCCAAGTATGTGTAATAGAGTAATTACTCATTTAGAACGTAAGGTTCAATGAGTATTAAATGAAGACTTAGACAGACAATAGGTTACTTAAATGGGTAAACCGAATGTTAAAAAAAAAAAAAAAGAAGAGGGTCGTGGCGTTTCGAAAAGCATGATGACTTTTCAAACAAGATCATAACTTGAAAGAAGAATTACGGGTCAAACATGCTTTCAAAAGACCTTGACGTAATTGAAAGACTAAAAGGGACCAAAACGCCCTTGTTAGCTAATTCGAACAAACAACCTTTAAAGGTTGTTTGGAAACGAGTTTTTATGATTAGGTAAATACTTAGAATAAGTATAGAAGCTGAAGGATGTATTATATTAGTCAAATGGCACTGTTTGAGATTTGCTGTAAAATAATGATTCGAGGGGTAAAAATTTGGTTTATATAGATCACCACATTAAACCCACCATAAAAAAAAGTTGCGGTGGGAGATTATAGGATAAGAAATGTGGTAATGGAATCCTAGAAGCAATTGCAAAACAAACAAATTGATCAAGTGAAGATCAAATGGGAACATAGAAAGGGTTCAGACATTACATGGGAGTCCGAAGAAGAGATGAGACGTCTCTACCCTACACTAATTGGTACGTACTTTGGTTTCGGGGACGAAACCCTTTTTAAGGGGGGTGGACTTGTAACATCCCGAAATTTCAAAACTTTATATTAGAATTATAAAGTGTATAATAAACAAGAATAAACTAACTAGGATAAATAACCCAGTTAGTTAGAAGTCTTGTAGTAACACAAGGATTAGTTAAAAAGGTCAAAGATGTAAACTAAATAAGAATGGAGGGACCAAGGTTGTTAAAAATTGAAACTTGAATTACTAATAATTAGTAAAACAAAAACCCAAACACTCCATTTTGGAGTCTGGTCGATCAAGGAACACAGGGGGCGACACCCTCATCTCCACAACCCTAAATTCTACTAAAAACCCAAAATTGAAGGCTCAAATCATGTCATAATCGAAATCTGAGCATAGAATCGTGATCTCCTCGTCAAGGAGGTCATAAGGTATGTCAAATTAGGTTGTTTTGATACAACTCAAGTTCTTGCATGTGATTGAAATCGAAGATTGAGCTTGATTATGTGTTGTAAAACATGAAATTGGAAGTAATGTGAAGTCTAGGGACAAACCCTAGATGATTTCTTGTCAAAATCTTGCATGTTAGTTGTAAGAATCAAAATCACTATAGTGGGTGATTAGAAGGTTAGTAGAACATGATAAACACTAGGATTAAGACTCTTGTTCTAGTGTAAACTGAAATTTGTAAGCTAATCTCTGAGATTATTGATGTTTAAATATGTGTATATTGCCTAATTGAAGTTGATTTGGGTAATAATTTCAAGTTATGAACTTGGTTTAGATCGTGTAGAACTCTGACCCGCAAGGTGTTTGATAAAACGCCTAAATGAGGGATAAAACGTTAAAGATTGCTAAAAACGCAGATTCGCATATGTTATGAATTAATGCGTTAAAGCCTATGAAAGAGTTCTAATTTCATTATGAATTGAACTCTTCAGGTAAAGAATTCGGAACGTCGAGTGGACACGCCGGGGGTGATACTCACGGAAAGGGTGTGCTTTAAAGGTACGTGGCTTTAGCCCCGTTAAAATTATGTGTAAATAATTAGTTATGTTGTATGAACGGTGTTGTAGTGTAATGGATGCGTTTGATGCGTTGTTAAGGTGGCGAAGTACACTCAACCATCAAACGGGTCAAAGTAAAGACTAAGTATTTAGTTTGGTTAGTTAATGAAGTGATGGTTTTCACTAAATAACCAAACGGGTCAAAATGATGTTTTCAAAAGAATCACGAGAGTAGAGACTTGAAAGTCTTAATACTTGTTTAATGATAAATTGTACCATACCAACGATTTGGTGATATTAATCTAAGTATAGGAACCCGGAATATGGGTCAAACAATAAATGTTAAATGAAAAAGGGTTGTTGAAACGGAATGCTTGAATTCCGAAGAAATAAGTATTAGCTCTAGAGAAATTGCAAAGCCATGGAATTGGCGTGAATACACCAAGTAGGTGAGCCCGGGTAATTGGGTAAATATGTCTAAAAGGTTTTAAGAATGGAAAAGAGGTGCTATGCACTTACCCTAATGGGTTGAATAATGGAAATAAGGAAATTGTGAACCAATTGTGGGTATCTCGGTTTCCGCAATGTGAAATTTACATGGTTGAATCCGTAATTTTATTACGGACTCATAGGAAGAAGAATCGGTTAAATCGGACTAATGGGTAAAAAGTTATGATCTTCCAAAGTTGAAAAATAGTCAAAAGGCAGATGTGCAGAGCCCACCGTAAATTACGGTCCCACCGTAATTTACGGTGGACATCAAAAGTGTTACGGCAGGTTGCCCCTGTCTTACGGCAGAACCCTAAACATTCCAGATCCACCGTAATTTACGGTGATACCGTAATTTACGGTGGAACTCACAAAAATTACATTCGTTTGTTACTTTGTGTTGTTTGAACTCGTTTATACGTAATGTATTAATGTCAAAACTAATGGTTTTAGTGTTTAACCCTAGGTATACATGAAGTCCTCCCGGATGGTGATCAAGTACAATGTCAAGAACCGAACACACATTTTGAAGCTTCCGCAATAGTCTTGATCTTGTCTAGACATACTTATGTTGTAAACACTTTGTTAATCATGTTTTAAATCTCTTAAACTAGTGGTTAGTTTACTAACAAGGGTTAACTTTTAAACTGTTATGGATTATCTTGGGATGCGTTTAATACTATCTCAAGGGTGTATGGTTTAAACACGAAAAGTTTTTGTAAACTCTGATATTTTATAAAGTTCATATAATTATTAGTTAAATTCCGTCAAAATATTAAGGGTGTTACATTAGAATATTCTCTTATCGTATTAGTTACGAATAAGATAAATACATAATTTAGGTATGATGTTCCGACATGTAAACGTACGGAACAAGGTAGTCGAGTATGACAAGAACCCATATTGATGGTTTAAAAGGAATTAAAACGGTAAAGTGGTCATGCGTTGACCATAACTATTTGTTTTGAAAGACACTGAAAGGTGTAAGCCATGATAGGCTAAAAAGCGTTAAGAAAACGATTAATACATGAAATGACCACACAGTGTAAACCGAAGCTAGTCATATAGATGAGATGGTAATAAATACCATCTCGCCAACATAATCGGTCATTTAGACCAAATGGGTCAAAAGGTGAAGATATCACCTTTTGACAATAATGACTAATGATCATTGTCGAGTTATATTATTTCAGGAGTAAAAGTCAAATGGGTATTAGCAACGCTATGGATTAGCGGTTATAAAAGCAAGGTATTAAAAAAAAAACGGGTCAATATATTGATCTGCGCCAGGTATGTGAAGTAGGGTAACACTCATTTAGAACATGTGGTTCAAGAGTGTTAAAAGAAGTCAAAATGGACGTTTGGTTACTTGATAAGTAAACCAAATGTTTTAAGTAAAGGATATTACATTTGGAAAAGCTTAAAGACTTTTCAAACAAAATCATAGGTTAAAAGAGGGATTTTGGGTCAAATATGCTTTCTAAAGTCCTTCATTGTTAATAAGAGACTAAATGGACCAAAACGCCCTTGGAGGCTAAATTGAGAAAACAATCTTTAAAAGTTGTTTGGAAATGATTTTTACGATTTAATAAATACTTAGGGCAAGTATAGAAGTTGAAAGATGTATCACGTTAGTCAAACGGCTCTATTTGGGTCTTTGCCGTAAAATAAAGAGTTAAGGGGTAAAACCTGGTTTGCATAGATTACCTTAGTAAAATCACCATAAATATAGTTGTGGTGAAAGTTCATTTGACATATATTGCGAAAATAGGATGCTAGAACACATAATTATGAATTATGCGGAAAAAGGGTTTAAATACCCTTAACGGGTCAAAATAAGCATTTTAGTACAAACGGGTTTAAGAATACACATAAACTCGTGAATTGAACCTAATATGATAGACAACATTGAAATTATAAGATTCATGTGATATAGGAATCAAACAAATACGTTTGTTTGATAAAACCGCGAATGGGTCAAAATTTGGTAAAAAGGGAAATAAGCCGAAGACTTAAAAGTCTTAAATCTTGTTAAGCCGGACGTCGGATTTTAAATCCATATGATGGAGAATCAAGTTACAAACATGTAGGAAGAAACGGTAGGTCAAACGGACAAGCGGTTTGAAAGATACGAAAGATTTCGCGTCAAATTACGGCAAAAATGGAAAAGCTGATGCAGGGTCCACCGTAAATTACGGTTCCACCGTAATTTACGGTGGAGTTAAAAAGTGTTACGGCAGCCCCCTACTGATTTACGGTAGGGGCATGCCAAACCTGGGGTCACCGTAAATTACGGTTCCACCGTAATTTACGGTGGAGGCCAAGTTGAAAATTTTGTTTTTGTTACCAATTGTTTCTCGGACTCGTTTAGACACGTTTTAAGCCCTGTATGACTAAAGCATTTCATGTTTATGAAATGTAGGTACACCATACATGCCGGAAGACGATCAAGCTCCACGAAGAACCGAACACGATAAAGACACACGCTTCCGCATTTCGATACATTGTAAATTTTAAACAACGAATTTAACCACGTTATGTAGAATAACTTATGATTTGTAAAAGTTTCAATAAACCCGTATTTCCAAATGTTACGTAATCTTAATTACATGATTTTTTTTATGTAAAACCTACGTTAAACCTTGATATTTAAGAACGGGTGTTACAAGTTGGTATCAGAGCCTTGGTTTAAGAGATTCGAGTATGGTGGGGAGGAACCATGCTTGGACTTAAACCTTATGCTCTTGACAAAGAATAGTGTTCGGTTCGAGGCTTGATCGCAAATCCGGTAAGTACAAGTATGTTAATAGCTTAGCATGCTAAAGTGTTGTAAACAACACATAGGGCTATCGTGTGATACACGATACCCCGATTAAAATGATTGATATAGTTGACGAAAATACGCGCATTGACGCGTATAGTAGAAAATGCTTTGTATTAAGATACGGGCGATTATTGAAGTAGATGCTACTAAATCTTGTGAATGTCTTAATTGAAGGACACTCGCGTTTGAAGACGACGAGAGTCAAACAAATTGTGGACATGATGATGGAATGGTTCGAAATATGATAAAAAGAGCATGCTCATTAAGGACCCAAATCGCGTAATGATCGCAGATAAGCTAATGGCAAGGAAAGCCTGTTAAAGCAAGCAAAATCAGGTACACGCTCTAAATTATTGCATGAATAGTAATATGCAACAAATACATAGAGATTAAAAGTTGCATAAGTAGATAGAAAACTTGGGAAAAACCTGAATAGAATACCTATCCAGGATATTGTTTCCAAGAAAAACAAGTAGAGGTATTACTCACATAGGGCGTGATGTGAAAACTATAAAAAGGTCATGTGTATCATGTGTTAATCGCTTACTCTGGCCAAGTAAGTAGTGGCATATGATACCATGAACTTCTTATGGCGGACACGTTTACGTCCGATGTGGTAATGGCGGGGTGAATGGGACTAGTTAAAAAGTACCCAAATGAGTCAGATAAGCAAGATATTTGAAAATAATGTAAACACACAACCGAGTGACGGAAGCGTGTTACATTAGGATAATGAGCCCGAGTGAAGGGACAAAGAAGCATGTAAAATGATTTAGACAAGTAATGGGAGGGAGTGTACTCACACTCGAACCCAGAAAACGCAAGCATGTAAAATGATTTAGACAAGTAATGGGAGGGAGTGTACTTACACTCGAACCCAGAAAACGCAAGCATGTAAAATGATTTAGACAAACATTGGGAGGGAGTGTACTTACACTCGAACCCAGAAAACGCAAGCATGTAAAATGATTTAGACAAGCATTGGGAGGGAGTGTACTTACACTCGAACCCGGAAAATGCAAATACGTCCCTTGACGGGTCGTTTTTGTAAAACATCAAACTTAAAGACAAAGTCGGAATATAGCAATGAAGCGAGGTCTTAATGCATACCGGGAAGGTTGCAATAAATACGACTTCGGTAAAACACTCGATTGATGGGTAAGAATTAAACACATGCGTAAACCAAGAGACGTGAACGCGGGTTAAAAAAAAAAAATCAAAGGACTTGGATTACGAGTTATAACTACAAAATCTCGTATATAGAAATTGTGAGTAAATATGTTCAACTATTCGAAGTCGAATGGGTTGAATAAAGAATAAAGTTGATTTTTATAAGTGATGGATTTCACATTAATAGGTCAAACATGTTGAATACAATATAACGCCGAATGGCACAAATGAGCGTTAGCCAGATAAAGGTAGCGTTAAATGCAAGAGAATAATGGGCCCGGTAATGGGATATAACCAAATAAGAATAAATTATGGACTGTCAATATCCGGGTATGGATAATTGACAAAAGTTAAAGAGAGGATCCTAAAACTAAAACTTCGGTTTTAGTAAGAAATAATGTTTTTACAAACATAAATTCTGATAGGAATTTAAATAGTAAGCATGAGAGATACAAGTCTTGACACTGATAATCGCAAAACGATATATTCGAAAAGTGATATTTTCAAAAATGAAATTTGATATAAATTAAACATGATGTAACACAATCACGGTTAAGAAATATAATGTGAAGTAGAATCACATCATAACCGAGCAAGCGGTAAAAAGTAACTGGACTAATAAGTCTAATTAGTGAGACCCGTCAAGGTCATTTAAATAAATTTGTTTTGCTTGTAAACGGTAGGTTCGGTATGACTGAACCGAATAAATAAATCTGAAAACAAAAGAAAGTATTGCTAAAAGTGAAACATTTCACTAAAGACCCTTAAACGGGTCGAGGTGACGAATGCACCAAGAGTTCGATAATATATAAAAGCGATGGAAATCGCTAAGTCAACTAAACTAATAAAAATAACGGAATTACGTTATTTCAAGTTACACTATGTCATATGAGATGCGTAGAAGTTCTGTAACCAAAAAGACGTTACCATAGTTTTTCTGGTAATGCTAACAATTGGTTAAAATATGAGTAATGCTTAAGAGATTACTCAAGTCAAACGCATTGAGTTTAGAAACTCAATGAACTATGTGAGCAAGGTTTCGAGGACGAAACCTCTTTAAGGGGGGTAGACTTGTAACACCCCGAAAACGGGTTTGATAATCAAACTCCGTTAATACTGAAAGACGGGTAAAGTACCGCTAGTGGCAAATTTACCCGGTAAATATTAGGATTTAAATAATTAATCCTAATATTAAATAAAAAGTGAACAAAAGCTTTTAAGGAAATAAAATGGATGAAAGGCCCGGGGTAACGAGACCTAAAATAAACTTAGTCGTAATTTCCCCCGAACCCGCTAAGTTAACTAGGAATATTAAACCTAGTTAATAAGTGGGAATATTATTGAAAATAATTAGGTTGTGACCTAATTAATAACTAACCAAACCCGAGGGACCAAAGCCGGGTAACTTGAAAATGGAAATTTTAAACTTATAAACAAAACACCACACACACACAAGAGTGTGTGTGTGCGTGCGTGAGATGGAGCAGGAGACAAGCTCCATGGGAGCTAACCCTAAACTCAACAAATTCCTCAAATTGGAGGATCAAACAAGGGTCAAATTCGGTTTTGAACACGTAGAAACGGTCACCAAGTCAAGGGGATCGTAAGGTATGTCGAATTTCTAACATTCTTGAAGTTGTAAAAATTGGATAATCATCCTAATCGTGAATTAGGCATGGATTAGAGAAGCTATGGCTAGATTAGTGATGTATACTTGCTTGGGAACGAAACCCTAAGTGAAAATCATACATAACATGCTATGATTTGAAGGATTTGATGAATTAACACACTTAGATAAGTGGGTTTTAATGTTATGATGAAATTGATGATATAACTATGCTTAGATTCATCATGCATGTTAAGTAATCAAGAAATACTTAAACAAATTGCTAGTATGAGTATTTGATCATAAATGATGGGGGTGAATTTTGATGATTAATCTTGGTAAAAATAACTAGTTATGAACTAGTTGTAAATGTGTAAAAATGTATGCACGCTAGGTGTTTGTTAAAATGCCTAAGTGAAAACTAAAGTGTTGAAATTAGAGCGAAAACGCGCAATTGAATGATATAGTGATTACGCGTAATATGAAGTGAGAAGGGTTCTAAATATAATGTTGATTTAGACTTAATGTTGTGAACCTTGTAATTCGAAGTGGTTAACTTAATAAGCTAAGTTAACTAATCGTGAAGTCGAATAGTAGTTTCGACGTATGAAATAAGTGAGATGGAATAGTCGTGAATAATTATGACTAATCTAACCATCTTACAATTTGCAATGATAGTTTGACGATTAACAAGCTAGGTGAAATCTTGGGAACAAAGCGGGTCAAACGAAGCAAGAATGACGGAAAAGCATAAATTCGGATGCAAGGTAAGTATAGCTTACACTAGTCATATAGGTTAGAATATTCTCTTATCGTATTAGTTACGAATAAGATAAATACATAATTTAGGTATGATGTTCCGACATGTAAACGTACGGAACAAGGTAGTCGAGTATGACAAGAACCCATATTGATGGTTTAAAAGGAATTAAAACGGTAAAGTGGTCATGCGTTGACCATAACTATTTGTTTTGAAAGACACTGAAAGGTGTAAGCCATGATAGGCTAAAAAGCGTTAAGAAAACGATTAATACATGAAATGACCACACAGTGTAAACCGAAGCTAGTCATATAGATGAGATGGTAATAAATACCATCTCGCCAACATAATCGGTCATTTAGACCAAATGGGTCAAAAGGTGAAGATATCACCTTTTGACAATAATGACTAATGATCATTGTCGAGTTATATTATTTCAGGAGTAAAAGTCAAATGGGTATTAGCAACGCTATGGATTAGCGGTTATAAAAGCAAGGTATTAAAAAAAAACGGGTCAATATATTGATCTGCGCCAGGTATGTGAAGTAGGGTAACACTCATTTAGAACATGTGGTTCAAGAGTGTTAAAAGAAGTCAAAATGGACGTTTGGTTACTTGATAAGTAAACCAAATGTTTTAAGTAAAGGATATTACGTTTGGAAAAGCTTAAAGACTTTTCAAACAAAATCATAGGTTAAAAGAGGGATTTTGGGTCAAATATGCTTTCTAAAGTCCTTCATTGTTAATAAGAGACTAAATGGACCAAAACGCCCTTGGAGGCTAAATTGAGAAAACAATCTTTAAAAGTTGTTTGGAAATGATTTTTACGATTTAATAAATACTTAGGGCAAGTATAGAAGTTGAAAGATGTATCACGTTAGTCAAACAGCTCTATTTGGGTCTTTGCCGTAAAATAAAGAGTTAAGGGGTAAAACCTGGTTTGCATAGATTACCTTAGTAAAATCACCATAAATATAGTTGTGGTGAAAGTTCATTTGACATATATTGCGAAAATAGGATGCTAGAACACATAATTATGAATTATGCGGAAAAAGGGTTTAAATACCCTTAATGGGTCAAAATAAGCATTTTAGTACAAACGGGTTTAAGAATACACATAAACTCGTGAATTGAACCTAATATGATAGACAACATTGAAATTATAAGATTCATGTGATATAGGAATCAAACAAATACGTTTGTTTGATAAAACCGCGAATGGGTCAAAATTTGGTAAAAAGGGAAATAAGCCGAAGACTTAAAAGTCTTAAATCTTGTTAAGCCGGACGTCGGATTTTAACTCCATATGATGGAGAATCAAGTTACAAACATGTAGGAAGAAACGGTAGGTCAAACGGACAAGCGGTTTGAAAGATACGAAAGATTTCGCGTCAAATTACGGCAAAAATGGAAAAGCTGATGCAGGGTCCACCGTAAATTACGGTTCCACCGTAATTTACGGTGGAGTTAAAAAGTGTTACGGCAGCCCCCTACTGATTTACGGTAGGGGCATGCCAAACCTGGGGTCACCGTAAATTACGGTTCCACCGTAATTTACGGTGGAGGCCAAGTTGAAAATTTTGTTTTTGTTACCAATTGTTTCTCGGACTCGTTTAGACACGTTTTAAGCCCTGTATGACTAAAGCATTTCATGTTTATGAAATGTAGGTACACCATACATGCCGGAAGACGATCAAGCTCCACGAAGAACCGAACACGATAAAGACACACGCTTCCGCATTTCGATACATTGTAAATTTTAAACAACGAATTTAACCACGTTATGTAGAATAACTTATGATTTGTAAAAGTTTCAATAAACCCGTATTTCCAAATGTTACGTAATCTTAATTACATGATTTTTTTTATGTAAAACCTACGTTAAACCTTGATATTTAAGAACGGGTGTTACAGTAGGTCTACACAAAATCTAACAGGATGCGAACACGTAATGATCATGGCAGACACATTCAACACGTTAACAATCAGGTATACATCATATCCAAACTTGTGCTACTCAGATGATTGGGCTCGTACAAGATCAACGGCCCAATCATCTTGTGCGATTCGATAATTGAAGCCCAATAATAGTTGGCTCAACCTGTTGTGCGTCCAACACAACTTGTGCGACTCACAACGGGTTGTGCGACTGAAACAACCCGGCTCAAAAACATAAGTAACCCAACATTCACACAGCCCAAACAAATAAACAGAAATCAACTTGTGCGGTCCATTTAACCTTGTGTGATCCGGATTAACTTGTACGAATACATTTATCTTGTGCGACTGGATATTGGGCTGTTCGTCCCAACATCATAACAAAACTTAACATACTATGTGGCCCAAGGTATTGTGCGATTGACATGGTCTTGTGCGATCCACAATACCTTGTACGATCGTGCATAACTGAGTTGTACTATGAGCTCTAAACAGTTGCACCAAGCTTGTGCCACTGTCTTGTGCGACCAGTCCCTTGTGCGATCAGATCAGATCTTGTGCGATCAAGGGTGGTCTTGTGCGATTGGTTGTCTAATCCCCTAATTTCATGCAATCAGTTTCAATCATTCAACAGTTTCCTATTTTTCATTCATTGAATCAAAATAACAGTTTCCAATCATGCAAATAATCGATCAAACTAAACATTTACTAATTAATTTGTATGAAACCTAATTAATCATATAACAACTCATCATCATCACATCGAATCAAATAGCCTAATTAACATCAAGATCCTTGATTCATCATTCAAACATAAACAACAACCATAATCATATAAACATATTTGCACGGTTTCGGTTCTTGATTACTAGCATACATCCTAATCATAACAACACAACCAAACCATCCGAATCCAAACACATATGGCCGATTATATTCATTCGGTTCTTGATCGTTATTTTCATCACATGAATATCAACCCTATATTGAACTAACATGTTACACATGTGAGCCGATTTACATGAACACAAAGCCTCAACAATTTATATCATGATCAATCATATATCATCCCTAAATCATTATGTGAAAACATATAAATCACAATATCACCTAATTAAAACAATAACCATGAAACACTAACCGGTTAGAAGGTAGAACAAGGATGATCCGAATCAAGAAAGCTTCGAGAAGGAGGATTATGGTCGTCGGCTTCGAGAGGAGAGAAAGAGAGCGAGTAGGGTTTGCATGTTGTGATTTTTGCAAAATAATGAGGGGTATACACCATCCTCATAGGTTATGCGTGTAAAGGGAGTGGGCCGAACCCATCATGGGCTGCCCTTGGTTGGTATATAAAGAGTGTGGTCCGAATGGGCTTGTGCGATTACATTACATACATACATTACACAAAATCACATAATACAAACATAATCTTTCATTAAAACCACGTGTCACGTAATCACATATTGTTCAAACAAGTTACATCAAAGTACAATGAAAGGTTTGAAATACAAGTTGTCACATCATCCCCAATTTGAAAGAAATTTCGTCCCTAAATTTAGCACATAATTACTGAGGAAGCTAGTTAGGTTGCGTGGTTTCCTGGTTTTCCTGGGGTGTCACATCCTTCCCCCGTTGGTTTGGAATTTCATCCCGAAATTCCGCAGTAGCTTCAGCCTCAGTAGTGGATTCACTTTTCTTGAACAACTGGGGATACTTGTCTTTCATTTGGCCTTCTCATTCCCAGGTAAACTCTGGGCCACGACGGGAGTTCCAACGAACTCGAACGATGGATATCCTGGTACGCTTGAGAACCTTAACGTCTCGGTCAGTAATCTCTACTGGTTCCTCGACGAATCGCAACTGATCGTTGATAGTGAGTTCCTTGAGAGGAACTATGAGGGTCTCATCTAACAGACACTTCTTCAGATTCGACACATGGAATACGTTGTGAACTCCGCTGAGTTCTTCAGGTAGATTCAGTCTGTAGGCCACCTTGCCAGTTCTCTCAGAGATTTCGAAAGGTCCAACATAACGTGGATTTAGCTTGCCTCATTTACCAAAACGAATCACACATTTCCAAGGTGAGACTTTGAGTAGCACTCGATCCCCAACCTGGAACTCGAGTGGTTTCCTGCGCTTATCAGCATAGCTTTTCTAACGGACACGAGCTGCCGCCATTCGTTGTCGTATTTGGGCAATCTTTTCTGTCGTGTCAACGGCGAGTTCTGGGCCAGTGATTTGGCTGTCACCAACTTCCGCCCAACAGAGAGGTGATCGGCATTTTCGTCCGTGCAATGCCTCAAATGGAGCAGCTTGGATGCTCGTGTGGTAACTGTTGTTATACGAAAACTCTACTAAAGGTAGGTGCCTTTCCCAGCCGTTACCAAAGTCAATTACACATGCTCGAAGCATGTCTTCGAGGGTTTGGATGGTGCGTTCAGACTGCCCATCCGTCTGTGGATGATAAACTGTGCTCATGTCGAGACATGAGCCAAAGGATTTGTGCATCGCTTGCCACAAATCAGAGGTAAAACGTGGATCACGGTCCGAAATGATGGAGGTTGGCACCCCGTGCCTCGAAACTACTTCCTTCAGGTAGATGTCTGCCAGAGTGGAGAACTTATCCGTTTCCTTGATAGCCAGGAAGTGTGCAGACTTGGTTAGTCGATCCACTATCACCCAAATGGTGTCGTTTCCTAGTTGAGATCTAGGTAAGCCAGTAACGAAGTCCATGAAATTTGCTCCCATTTCCATGTGGGGATCTCTGGTTGCTGAAGTAGGCTTGATGGCTTCTGGTATTCGACCTTGACTCTTGCACAAGTCAAACATTTACTAACATAGGTCGCTATGTTAGTTTCATGTGCGGCCACTAGTACGTCGTAGTCTTGAGATCGTGGTACATCTTATCCGAACCAGGATGTACTGAGTAACGAGACTTGTGAGCTTCATCCATCACGAGCTCACGCATATTAACATAAAATGGGACCCAAATACGCCCCGCCAAATAGTAAGCACCGTCTTCCTTTAGTTCCAACCGTTTCTTTGATCCCCGCAGGGACTCAGCCCTGATGTTTTCTTCTTTCAATGCTTCGACTTGAGCATCACGAATTTGAGCGGGAAGATTGGAGTGGATGGTAAGCTGTAACGCACGTATACACTTAGGTTTTGTTTCCTTACGACTGAGGGCGTCTGCCACAACATTGGCTTTGCCTGGATGATACTTGATTGTGCATTCGTAATCGTTAAGAAGTTCGACCCATCGACGTTGTCGCATGTTCAACTCCTTCTGATCGAAGATATGCTGGAGACTCTTGTGATCAGTGTAAATGGTGCACTTTGTACCGTACAAGTAATGTCTCCATATCTTAAGAGCAAACACCACTGCTCCCAATTCCAAGTCATGAGTAGTGTAGTTCTTTTCGTGAACCTTGAGTTGTCGTGATGCGTAAGCTGTGACTTTCTCACGTTGCATCAACACACAACCAAGCCCTTGGATTGACGCGTCACAATAAACTACAAAATCGTATGTGCCCTCTGGTAACGAGAGAATAGGTGCGCTACAAAGCTTCAACTTCAGCTGCTGAAATGCGCATTCCTGAGCATCACCCCAACAGTAGGTGACAGCCTTCTGAGTAAGAATAGTGAGAGGCTGCGCAATCTTTGAGAAATCCTTGATGAACCTTCTGTAGTAACCCGCCAAACCCAAGAATTGACGGATTTCAGCTGGTGTTCGAGGAGCATGCCAATTTCTGATTGAGTCAACCTTGGATGGATCAATGTGAATCCCATCCTGATTGACCACGTGGCCTAGAAAATGGACTTCACAAAGCCAGAAGTCACATTTTGAGAACTTAGCATAAAGCGGTTCTGTTCGAAGAAGTTCTAAAATGAGTCGTAGATGACGCTCGTGTTCATCCTGACTCTTGGAATAGATTAGGATGTCATCGATTAACACAATAACGAACTTATCCAAGTAGGGTTTGCACACGCGGTTCATAAGATCCACAAGCGGAGTATCACCGCAAGAGGCGTGACATGACCAGGATCAAGCCACCAATCATATTGAATAATGTATTAAAATAAATATAAAACTAACCACAATATAATTGGTGTCCAAAACAGATTAACTAAGTTCAAGTTATAAGCGGAAGCATAAAGTGTAAAACCAAAACATAAGTTTTAAAGTTCAAATGTTAAACATGGAACTCAACAGTCCATGTCCCACAACGACCTCTCCTTCTTGTGAAAACTCCATCTAAGCACCTAACGACCTACAAGGCATGTAGCAACGAATCAACAACAAAGTTGAGCGAGTTCACAGTTGGTTATTCATTTTAAAGTTGTTCCAAAAACCATAAGTCCTTTCGAAAACCATGAGTTAACCCGTTCCTTGTTTCCCAAACCATAACCAGTGGGGGCTACCCCATGTTAACCACTAGACCCGTTACCATATCGACTACTGACTGAAGACATGTTTATGTGCCCTGCGTCAATGTCTATCATCATTGACTAACTGCCCAGATCCATTAGTCCACTTCCGTCCTCTGCGGCACGGTGTGAGGCTTGTCAAACCTAATAGCGCTATTTAACTAATGACCCGTTCGCCAATGGCCACGCGATTAAGTCGATATAAAAATGAGGGACTTCATGATAGAGTTTTGTCTAGTAAGTTATATATTGTCATCCTTCCTACGGAGGATGGAGGTACGTAATCTACCCAAGGAGAATACGCATGCATAATGTTGTCATCCTTCCTATGGAGGATGGAGGTACATATTCTACCCAAGGAGAATATACAGGTTTCGTTTTAGTTCCTTAACCCATTCCCAAACCACCGGGAATCCCATGCCTTGAAGAAAGTGTGAACTCACCTTAGGTTAGCTCGGCAGATACGTGAAAAGGTCACTTGAGCTATATGTGGTCAACCACGTCCTAACATGGTTACCATACGAGTCAGGTCCAGGTTCAAATAGTGCAGGTAGGTCTACACATAATCTAACATGATGCGAACACGTAATGATCATGGAAAACACATTCAACACGTTAACAGTCAGGTATACATCATATCCAAACTTGTGCGGCTCAGATGATTGGGCTCGCACAAGATCAACGGCCCAATCATCTTGTGCGATTCGATAATTGAAGCCCAATAATATTTGGCTCAACCTGTTGTGCGTCCAGCACAACTTGTGCGACTCACAACGGGTTGTGCGACTGAAACAACCCGGCCCAAAAACATAAGCAACCCAACATTCACACTGCCCAAACAAATAAACAGAAATCAACTTGTGCGGTCCATTTAACCTTGTGCGATCCGGATTAACTTGTACGATTACATTTATCTTGTGCGACTGGATATTGGGTTGTTTGGCCCAACATCATAACATAACTTAACATACTGTGTGGCCTAAGGTATTGTGCGATTGACATGGTCTTGTGCAATCCACAATACCTTTTGGGATCGTGCATAACTGAGTTGTACTGTGAGCTCTAAACAGTTGCACCAATCTTGTGCGACTGTCTTATGCGACCAGTCCCTTGTGCGATCAGATCAGATCTTGTGTGATCAAGGGTGGCCTTGTGCGATTGGTTGTCTAATCCCCAAATTTCATGCAATCAGTTTCAATTATTCAATAGTTTCCTATTTTGCATTCATTGAATCAAAATAAAAGTTTACAATCATGCAAATAATCGATCAAACTAAACATTTACTAATTAATTTGTATGAACCCTAATTAATCATATAACAACTCATCATCATCACATCGAATCAAATAGCCTAATTAACATCAAGATCCTTGATTCATCATTCAAACATAAACAACAACCATAATCATATAAACCGAAACCAAACCAACATCATAACATAACTTGTACGGTTTCGGTTCTTGATTGCTAGCATACATCCTAATCATAACAACACAACCAAACCATCGGAATCCAAACACATATGGCTGATTATATTCATTCGGTTTTAGATCGTTATTTTCATCACATGAGTATCAACCCTATATTGAATTAACATGTTACACATATGAGCCGATTTACATGAACACAACGCCTTAACAATTTATATCATGATAAATCATATATCATCCCTAAATCATTATGTGAAAACATATAAATCACGATATCACCTTATTAGAACAATAACCGTGAAACACTAACCGATTAGAAGGTAGAACAAGGATGATCCAAATCAAGAGGAGAGAAAGATAGCGAGTAGGGTTTGTGTGTTGTGTGTTTTTGAAAAATAATGAGGGGTATACACCCTCCTCATAGGTTATGCGTGTAAAGGGAGTGGGCCGAACCCATCATGGGCTACCCTTGGTTGGTATATAAAGAGTGTGGCCCAAATGGGCTTGTGCGATTACATTACATACATACATTACACAAAATCACATAATACAAATATAATCTTTCATTAAAACCACGTATCACGTAATCACAAATTGTTCAAACAAGTTACACCAAAGTACAACGAAAGGTTTGAAATACAAGTTGTCACACCGTATGTGAAAATCGAGCCCAAAATATGAAATGTCATTAAAAATAATTAAAAAACAAATTTTTATAAGCGCTCGCGGGCCGCGTAGCCTTCGGCTACTGTTTACGCGGGCCGCGACAGCAAGGAAGCCAGGCCGCACCCGGTGATGCCACGTGTCGTGCAGCGTGTCGAGGCTAGGGCTGACTCGGACAAGCTAGGGCCTACCCTAGGGAGCCTCGCGGGCCGCGTAACCCGAGGACTCACCTTACGCGGGCCGCGTGAAAACGAAAATCAGGCCCTATATAAGAGGGCATCGGGCTTTCAGTTTTCGTCGCCCAAATTCTTCGATCTTTCTCTCAATTTCGGATAGATAATATAATTTCTGGGTATAATACCCCCCTAATTAACGAAGTTCTGCTCTGTTGTAAGTATTATAACCCCGTTTACTGTAACGCCGGTCTTATAAATCGAGATTTTAATAATAAGATACACATTTTAATGCTAAAATGTGACTTTATAAAAACTTGTCGTACTAACATTCCCATATGTTTACAACATTTGAAAACATATTTATAAATGTTTACATAATTCACTTTTAGCAAAACAACTCAAGATTTGACGCGGAAGCTTCATTTAACGTGTGTTCGGTTCTTGGTCGCCACTTGATCTTCATCCGGGACTCTCAACATTCACCTATGATCAAAACCAACTTAGAAGTCAGTTTTGATAGTTAAATAACAAGTACAACAAGATAAATGGGTCAAATAATCAATATAAACAAAAAAATAAAATTTTCAACATTCGAATTAACAAGATTCGAGACTTTTAAGCCTTCGGCTTATTACCCTTTTTCAAAGTTTTGACCCGTTTGTGATTTTATCAAACAAAACATGTTTGTTTGATTCCTATTTTCATGAAATTCATAATTTCCTTATTGGCTATCATATTAGGTTCGAATCACGGGTTTCTTACGCATTCTTAACCTGTTTTCGCTCATATGCTTATTTTTACCCGTTAAGGGTATTTAAGCCTATTTTAAGCATGAATCGCTTTCACTCACATCAAGCATTATATTACCACATTTCCTATTACATAATCTTCCACCACAACTATATTTGTGGTGGATTTAATGTGATAGTCAAAATATTCCGAGTTTTACCCCTCGGATCATTATTTTGCGACAAAGACTCATATCGAGTCATTTGATCCAAGATTCGCATCTTTCCCTTTTTATACTTATCCTAAGTATTTACTTAGATATAAAACTTGTTTCCAAACAACCTCTAAGGGTCGTTTGCTACTTTCACTTACGAGGGAATTTTGCTCATCCTTAACCCTTCATTCGCGATGAAGGGCTTTTGAAAGCATGTTGACCATAAGTTCTCATTTTAGCTATGATTTGTTTTAAAAAGTCCTTATGTTTTCAAATCACGATGATCATCATTTGAATCATTCGGTTTACTCATTAAAGTAACCCATTGTCTATCTTAGACTTCGTTTAACACCCATTGAACCATACGTCTAATTGAGTGTTTATTCTATTACACATACCTGGCTCGGATCAATATATTGACCCGTTTAATATCTTGTTTTAATTTCCGCTAAGTCATGGCGATGCTAATATCCATTTGATATTTACTCCTGAAATCATATAACTCGACGGTAGTCATTAGTCGATATTGTCAAAAGGTGGTATCTTGACCTTTTGACCCGTTTGGTCTAGGTGACCGATTGTATTGGTGAGATGACATTTATTACCATCTCGTATATATGACTCGCTCTGGTTTAAACCATGTGGTCATTTTACTTATAATTCATTTCTTAACACTTTTGGCTTATTATGGCTTACACCATAAGTGTCTTTAAAAAACTAACGGTTTCGATCAACGTATGACCAAATTACTGTTTTACCCTTTATGTTTGTTTTGGTTTACCTTATAAGGTAACCATTAAAAGTTCTAGATTTATTAGTCATTGCATGACTAAGTATCCGTATCAACCCCTTTTTTAACCATTAAACATGACGTATTATCATCATTGATTCTCTTGTTCCGTACGACTACACGTAGGAACATTATATCATGACTGTTCACTTGTCTTATTTGTAGTTAATACGATAAGAGAATATTCTATAATTTATGACTATTGTAAGATATACTTACCTTGCATCCGAATTATGTTTTTCCTTCATTCTTGATTTGTTTGACCCTCTTCCTTCCCCAAGCTTTCACCTAGTTTACCAAGCATCAAACTATCATTTTAATTGTAAGATGGTTAGGTTAGTCATAATCATTTACGACTATTCCATCCTACGCTTCTTATGTCGAAATACTGAGTGAGTTCATTCCATTTTTTTAAAATATATTGTTATACCTTACAGCATTAAGATTTTTATATTTATTTATATTTACCCAACTCAATCAGTATTTGTCGCATGGTGGCAGTTCCGATGTGACAGTAGTCATATCACTCATTGGCTCACTTTCGTCCAATAGTGAATTTATCAAATAATTCTATTTTACTATTATTCAATTTATCTGTCACTAGGCGATTCCTGTGACGGTGATCATATCACTGTTGATCATTCTTTCAACTAGTGACTCTGGTCATATCACTGTTGATCATTCTTTCAACTAGTGACTCTGGTCATATCACTGTTGATCATCTTTCAACTAGTGACTCTGGTCATATCACTGTTGATCATTCTTTCAACTAGTGATTCTATTTATAACACTGTTTGATCATTCTCTCAATTAGTGCTTTTGGTCATGTTACTGTTGATCATTCTCTCAACTAGTGACCCTGGACTTAGTTGTGTCCCGTGACATTACTTTGTCAAATATATTACTTATGGCACAAAACCATTTAACCCAGAAAATGACATATATCATTTTATGTCAAACTACTATAACTTATCAAATATAATATGTTAATTAAATAATTGTAATATCATTATTTAATATATTAATGTGACTAAGACTTAAATATAATCTTAGTATAGTATTATACTTGACTATTTTATTATGGTATACACCAATTAGATTTATTTCAAACATACATTAAATTTATTAACGATTAAATGTTAAAATAATATTTGTTATAGGCTATGGCTACTGGGATATAATTCTCACTGTGATTGTGGTCATGCTATTATTGGCTAACTTTTTGGTAAATAGTAATGAGGATCAAATAATGTATAAAACCTCCCATACCGGCAGTTATTATAGAATATAAGAATTTAATCACTGTAAGTATAACAGGTAAACATTTAAGATTTTGGAAAGCATTTGTAAATATAATTGTATCACAAAAAGGTGATAAAACTGTGAGAAAAAGAGAATGGACTCACAAACGGTGAGAAAAGAGAAATGAACTCACATGGCAGATTTCTACGGGCAAAGTTTAGTCTACAGATAAGCCTTGATATATTGCAGATTTATACAGGCAGAGCTTCGCCTATTAATTAGCCTTGTAACCTAGTGCATATGAACTAGGTAAGTAACTAATACAGCATTTACGATAACTCACGAGATAAAAACCCTCACAACGAATGACAAAGTGCAATCACTTAAACATCCATCGGAATCACAACGAATGACAAAGTATAATTACTTAAACATCCATCGGATTCACAACGAATGACAAAGGATAGTACTAAAACATCCATCGGATAGTTTCAATCGATCAGACATTGAATCGTAGCAGCGATCGAGTTAATACCCTGTTTACGGCAGCACCCCGCTATACTAATTAGTCATTCGTGTGTGTTTTGAGAGTATTTGGACAATATCTCAGCGTGTATTTTGAGTTTCTTCGTCGTTTTTGTGCCCAGAATCAAGTTCCAGACGCTACTATTTATACCCGAAATTTTGCATTGCTTGCGCACCGTAAGCTTCAACCCTTACGGTGCGCAAGGGTCACAAAATGGCCATATGCTTGCCACGTGTGTTTGGAGTTCAGGTTAGTCGATGGTTTAATTAAATTCGATTTTTATAATAACTTATAAGGATAATCGTTGAGTAGGGAATGCCCCCCCCCCTGAGTTTTAGGGGCCCTGATCCTGATTCTGATTGTTCTGAAATTTTTAGGGTTTGCGCAGAATCACTTGGGTGTCTCAATTAGGGTTTCCTATTGGATAAAATAATAAAATAAATAGGACTTTTAATGAGGGTTGTTACATTACGTGTTTGCATTCTTCGGGTTCGAGTGTAAGTACACCCCCTCCCAATACATGTCTAAGTCATTTTACATGTTTGTATTCTCCGCGTTCGAGTGTAAGTACACCCCCTCCCAATACATGTCTAAATCATTTTACATGTTTGCATTCTTCGGGTTCGAGTGTAAGTACACCCCCTCCCAATACATGTCTAAGTCATTTTACATGTTTGCATTTTCCGGTTTCAGGTGTAAGTACACCCCCTCCCAATACATGTCTAAATCATTTTACATCAATCTTTGTCCCTTCACTCGGGCTCATTATCCTAATGTAATACGCTTCCGTCACCCGGCTGTGCGTTTGCATTATTATCAAATATTTTGCTCATTTGATTCTTTTGGGTACTTTTTAATTTGTCCCACTCACCCCCGTCCTTACTACATCGGATGTAAGCATGTCCATCATAAAAAGTTCATGGTACCACGTGCTCACCACTTACTTGGCCAGAGTAAGCGATCAATACCTGGTATACATGACCTTTTTATAATTTTCACATTACACCCCATGTAAGTAATGCCTCTAATTGTTTCTCTTGGAAACAATATCCCGGATAGATTTTCTATTCGGGTTTTTCCAAGTTTTTAATCTACATATGCAGCTTTCCATCTCAACGTATTTGTTGCATATTACTATTTGTGCAATTAAATTTGAAATGTGCACCTGGTAATGCTTGCCCTAACTGGCTTCTCTTGCCATTAATCTTGTTTGCTATCGCCACGCGATTTAGGTCCTTGGTGAGCATGTTCTTTGGACCGTTTCTTTGTCAAATCCGTGATTTGTTAAACTCTCGCTATCTTCATATGCGAGTGTCCTTCAACTAAAACATTTACAACAGTTAGTAATTTCGACATTAATGGATGCCCGTATTATAATACAAGGCTTTTCTACTATACGCATCAACTCGTGTAATTTCGTTGACTATATCTACTCTATATCGTTTTTATTGGTGTAACGTGTATTACACGATAACCATATGTGTCGTGTCAACACTTTAATTATACTTAACCATTGATATACATGTAGTTACCGGATTTGCGATCAAGCCTCGAACCGAACACTTTATTCTTTTAACCTTGAGCTCTGATTACCAACTTGTAATACCCGTCTTATAAATCGAGATTTTAATAATAAGATACACATTTTAATGCTAAAATGTGACTTTATAAAAACTTGTTGTACTAACATACCCATATGTTTACAACATTTCAAAAATATATTTATAAATGTTTACATAATTCACTTTTAGCAAAACAACTCAAGATTTGACGCGGAAGCTTCATTTAACGTGTGTTCGGTTCTTGCTCGCCGCTTGATCTTCATCCGGGTCTCTCGACATTCACCTATGATCAAAACCAACTTAGAAGTCAGTTTTGATAGTTAAATAACAAGTACAACAAGATAAATGGGTCAAATAATCGAAATAAACAAAAAAATAAATTTTTCAACATTTTAGGCCGTCGCCGTGCGCGATGGCAAAAGGCTCTGGCCGTGGCGCGACGCCACGGTCCTATTTTGACAGAAAGTTGGTGCTGGTGCTGCATATTCGCCCAACTAAGTTTGATTTTACGAAAACGAGCATAACTCTCTCGTTTTTAATCTGTTTTACCCGATTCTTTTTCCTACGCGGCCGTAATTAAATTCTCCATCCCATGGAGTTAATATCCAACATTCGAATTAACAAGATTCTAGACTTTTAAGCCTTCGGCTTATTACCCTTTTTCAATGTTTTGACCCGTTTGTGATTTTATCAAACAAAACATGTTTGTTTGATTCCTATTTTCATGAAATTCATAATTTCCTTATTGACTATCTGTCACGGCCCCCGGCCCGGTTTTACCCATTCCAGGAGCCGCGGGACAGAAATCTGTGGTAATTGATATGTTGGCAGCGGAATTTTAACATGATCTTTTTAAAACTTGAAATACCCCATTTATCTTATTTCATAATTTGGGGATAACACCCATAATTTACAATAAAGGTGATTTCTCACGGAAATCCCTTGTTTTACAAAAACATGTTTCTCTATTTTATTAAGCCACTTCTTCAAGCTTGTAGTGCTACGCGACACTTTTTCCTTGATCACAGCAGATCACCTGAAACATGTTTTAAAAAGGTTTTATCAGCAGGGAAATACTTGCGAGTCACTCAAGTTGCACAAAACGACACATTGTTATAATATACAGTATTAAGGGTGATTACATTGTTTCTATCAACCAATTACCCCAAATCGGTATTTGTCACTCGACAGTATCTGTGACTATGGTCAGATCACCCATTGGCTAACACGTTGTCCAATGGTGACGGGTATCAAGTAATGTATACAAAACCCCACATACCGGCAGTAATTGAAGATTACAAAGACTTAATCCCTGTAATTATAACTTTGAAAACAAGTAGAGTTTTAAGAAAACAATTTGATAAAAAGAGAATGACTCACATTGCAGATTTAGACGGGCAGCGTTTAGTCTACTGATTTTAGCCTGATTAACCTAATTCAAATAACAATGCACACGAAAACTAGGTCAGTAACTTAATACAACTTTTACGACAACTCACGAGATCGAAACCCTCACGACGAATGACAAAGTATAGCCCAATTAAGGGCAGCACTTAAACATCCATCGGACTGGTCTCCATCGATCGGACATTAAATCGTAGCAGTGATCGACTTATTACCCTGTTGTCGCGGCTGCGTTTCGTGTTGTGTGTGTGTTTTGAAGTAAACAGACGATATCTTAACGTAGAAAACGAGTTTTTACGTCGAACGAACGCCAAACTTCAAGTGCCAAACCCCTCTATATATACTGAAAAAACGTCTCCCTCGCGTGGCGCGAGGGCCTGTCGCGTGGCGCGAGGGGACCCCTTCTAGCATAGGGTAGCCTCGTGTCTTACTAGCTTGGCTGAGTCGACGGTTTGATAAAATTCGATTCCTATCGTAAACTGTAAGGATAATACTAATTAAGGAATACCCCCCCCCCCCCGAGTTTTTGGGGCCCTGATCCTAGTTTCGATTGTTTTGAAATTTGTAGGGGTCATGCAATATTATTTGGGGGTCTCAATTAGGGTTTCCTATTTGGAGAAAATAAAATAAGAAATAATAGTTTTGGTGAGAGTTGTTACATCCTCCCCACCTTAATAAAAATCTCGTCCTCGAGATTTACTGGAATAAGTGAGGATATTTCCGCTTCATTTCCGATTCCAGTTCCCAAGTGTACTCATGTCCTCTCTTTGAATCCCACTTGACTTTGACCAGCACTAGTCTTTTGTGCTTGAGAAACTTGACCTTTCTGTCTTCTATCTGTAGTGGCTTTTCAACAAATTTTAATTTTTCATTTACCTCTACATCTTGAAGAGGTACTACCAGGGATTCGTCAGATAGACACTTCTTGAGGTTAGATACATGAAACACGTCATGTACTCCAGCTAATTCTTCTAGTAGTTGTAAGCGATAAGCAACTGGTCCTATCTCCTGGATTATTGGGAATGGTCCTATGTACCTTGCACTTAGCTTTCCCTTCTTCCTGAATCGAACTACTCCTTTCCAAGGAGAAACTTTCAAGAGTACCTTATCTCCGACTTGAAATTCCAGTGGCTTGCGTCGATTGTCTGCATAACTCTTCTGGGGATCTCGAGCCGTTTTTAGTCTTTCCTTGATTTGAGTGATCTTGTCGGTGGTTTCTTGTACAATTTCAGGACCTGATAATTGGGTTTCTCCTATTTCTGCCCAACAAACTGGAGTTCTACACTGACGTCCGTATAGTGCTTCGAACGGGGCAGCTTCGATGCTTGAATGATAACTATTGTTATAGGAGAATTCAATTAAGGGTAGGTGGTCATCCCAGTTTCCACCAAAATCTATTACACATGCCCTGAGCATGTCTTCCAGGGTTTGGATTGTCCTTTCACTTTGTCCGTCTGTTTGAGGATGGTAAGCTGTACTTAAATTTAATCGCGTCCCCATGGCTTCTTGGAAACTTGTCCAGAAATGCGAAGTGAAACGACTATCTCTATCCGATACAATAGAGAGTGGAACTCCATGTAAGGATACTACTTCGTCTACATACAATTTTGCCAACCTTTCCATGCTAAAGGTTTCCTTCATGGGTAGAAAGTGAGCTGATTTGGTTAATCGATCCACAATTACCCAAATCGCGTCGTTACCTTTTCTGGTTTTGGGTAACTTAGTAACAAAGTCCATGGTTATAAGTTCCCATTTCCAAACAGGCATTTCTAATTGTTGTAGTAACCCTGAAGGTTTCTGGTGTTCTGCCTTAACTTGTGAACAAGTTAGACACTTAGAGACGTATCTAGCTATGTCCTTTTTCATCCCTATCCACCAGAAGTTATTTCTTAAATCTTGGTACATCTTATTATTACCAGGATGCATGGTATACCTAGATTTATGGGCTTCCTCTAAAATCTTATTTCTTAACTCTCCCTGCTTAGGTACCCAAATCCTTCTTTTGTGAAATCTCCAAATTCCATCAGCTCCTTGCTCTAATTCCTTTATTCTTCCTTTCATTCCTTCAGCATCATCCTTGATTGCTGTGGCTTGAACATTTTTCAGTTGTTTCATTAAATCTAATTGTAAACTTAATCTAAGAGCACGAACTCGCTTTTGATTTTCACGATACTTACGACTTAGAGCATCTGCGACTACATTTGCCTTTCCTTCGTGATATTGGATATCACAGTCGTAGTCACATAGAATTTCCATCCATCTTCTTTGCCTCATATTCAATTCTTTTTGCCCGAATATGTACTTTAAGCTTTTATCATCTGTATAAACTGTAAACTTACTTCCATACAGATAGTGTCTCCAAATCTTAAGGCCAAAAATTATGGCTCCTAATTCTAAATCATGAGTCGTATAGTTTTCCTCGTGCTTCTTCAATTGCCTTGAGGCGTACGCAATTACCTTCTTACGTTGCATTAACACACATCCTAATCCTAGCTTAGAAGCATCGCAGTAAACTTCAAAATCTTTTATTCCTTCTGGTAAGGCAAGAATTGGGGTATTTCTTAACATTTGTTTTAAAATTCTAAAGGCTTCTTCTTGCCTAGGTCCCCATTCAAACTTAACTACTGATGTGTGTAAAATGCAACATATAAATTACATCAAATGAGGCATAAAACTAACCCTTTTTTAGTACTAATATTGGAAAAAGAGTGTTTTTGTCTTCCTTTTGTATTTTCAGGATTAAATGAGCTCAAAAACACAAAAGAAGCAAAAAGACAGCTAAATCCAACATAAATACAAGAAAAGGAACATTAGTGGACTGCCCGAACCCTCAACGGCACCTTCCAAAGCAAAATAGAGAAAACAGAAGGCTGAACACGCCCCGTGCTCAGCCAGCACGGGGCCGTGCCCAAGAAGCAGCAGAAAAGACAAACCTATAGAAGCTTCTATTGCCCACCACGGGCCGTGCTCAGCGGACACGGGGGCGTGTCGAAAGTACAGCAGGCGCATTTATTGTAATTGCGAATTACAATTAATGAGGAGAGAGAGTGTCAGACGGGCACGGGGCCGTGCCCAGTGGACACGGGCCGTGTCCAGCTCTTTGTTCAGCCTATATATAGGAGTGCTTGGATTCATTTCATCTCGTCCCTTGGCACACCACCTCTCTCACACTTCATCCACCACCCACCACCATCACAACACCATCATCCACCACCATCATCCATTGTCCATCGTAGAGTGTGTGAGTCGTCTCGGGATCCAAGATTGATCGTAAGAGTTCTTGACAATCAAGGCCATGTTTGCCTAAGTCTCTTACATCACTTGGTGAAGACAAAGTGTCTAGTATAATACTTTTTATTTCTAATCTTTTGCACTTTTTATTTGGTTTTGTATTAATGACTTTAATAACTAGTTACTTATGTTGAAGGTGATCTTTCCTTATCGTTTGTCCGTGGTGTCTTGGCATTATTTTACTGTCTATATAAAATAAAGGATTTTCACCATTCATATCTCCACGGTCTATATGGAGGTATGTTGGCTACCTGGTAGGGGGTTAAGGGAACGGTTTGGTAAAGGTCTTGCCATTGTTCAGCGTTTAGAGGTCCTGCAATGGACCTGGGTCAAATTTAGTAGGACCTCCTTCAATACTTCACGGTATTGGATGGCGGGGGTCCAAACTCTTTGATCCCCTCATAAGTTAACTACTATTAATACTATAACCCGGCTACTTAGGACTGTATCCCTGCTGACTCAGACTACTTAGCCGAGGGTAACGTCACCGCCAAAAGCGGGGCCTACCACAATACTGCATTAATAACTTAATTCATTATCTTCCAATAATCCACCCCTTTAGGATTGTATCCCTGCTGACTCAAACTACTGGGGTGAGGGTAACGTCACCTTCAAAAGAGGGGCCTACTACAATAACTAAGATAATCTCTTAATTATGTGCAAAAGTGCGGAAATAATCAAAGGTTATACTAGATACGAGTCGGAACCAAGTGATTCATCTTGTCTATCTGTTTTTATTTTTATTTTTATTTTCAGCATTTTAGTTAGTTTTATTTTTCTTAGTTTAAAACATTTTCTAAACTTTTTATTTTGGTTAGACGTTGAGGATAAACCGGTACTAAAAGCTCTTGTGTCCTTGGACGACCTCGGTATCTTACCAACGCTATACTACACTCAACGATGGGTGCACTTGCCCATATGTGTGTTTAGTGTTAGTGAAATATCGTGTTTTATAAATTTAAAACTTGGCTAAAATAAGTGTTAAAAAGGGCTTAAAATATACACCTAAAATATACGACACTTCGCACGCATCAAGTTTTTGGCGCCGTTGCCGGGGAACACAAGGATTTTGAGAAAGTTTAAAATCAACGGCCTAATCAGTTTTTCAAAACCTTTTCAAAACGCGCGCACATTTTTCTGCATTTTAGTTTAGTTTGCATTTACAGTAGCCTGAACACGGGGCCGTGCTCATTGAACACGCCCCCGTGCTGCATATTTTTAGTTAAATACCCAGATACAGAGTCTGAACACGGGGTCGTGCTCGCTGAACACGCCCCCGTGCTCAACGTGGCCAGTAATTTTAATTAAAACGCCCAGATACAGATCCTGTACACGGGGCCGTGTTCACCAGACACGGGGCCGTGTCCAGCCTTCTGTTTCAATTTTTGTTTCATTTTCTGGTCCCGAGACTCAGTTGTGGTCTGCTGAGTGATTCTTATGGATCAATACTCAGGAGGTTACAACTACACCTATGATGAGGATGATTATAGGGGTAATTATTGCACAAATTGTCGTAATACACGTTCGATTCAAAATAATCACTCGTATCAACCATCCAATTCATACACTTACTATGAGGAGCCCAGGTACGAGCCATCAACTTCATACACATCCTGTGAAGACCAAAGGTATGAACCTCCTCCCTCATACTCGTATTTTGATGAACCAAGGTATGAACCGTCTTACTCATACTTTGAGGAATCAAGATATGAGCCACCACCTTCATATGCTTATTATGAGGAACCTTGGCGTGAACAACCCACCTCATATGAGTATTATGAAGAACAAAATTACGAACCTTATCCATCATGTGCTTACAATGAAGAACAATGGTGTGAACCATCAACTTCATATGGGTATTATGAGGAACAAAGGGTCGAACAACCGGATTCAAGCTTAGAAAATAATGATTCTTTTTCTATAACCGAAGTGACCGATAGGATATTAGAACACATTAGAGTTATCGATCGATGTATAAAAGAAGCTCGCGCAAGGGAAGAGGAGTCCCGCGCAAGAGAAGAATTAAAAAAGGAAGAGATAACTAAAAATGAAAAAATGGAAGAACAAATAAGTGAAAAACCGACACATGAACTAAGCAACGAAAAAGGTGAGTCCAATAACGTTAAAATCCAAGAAGAGTCTAATTTTGAAAAAATTAATCTCTTGACACCTTCTTTCGAAAATCATTGTTTAGTACCCACTCATGCTAAGTTTTTAAAAGAGTTAAACACTAACACTAAAATTAACGAAACGGTAAGTGTTAAGTTAACTAATGATCAAACTTCACTAATAAAAGAAGACCCATTTGAAATTAACATCACACCGGTTCCATGTTTCTTTCAAAATTCGTTTATTAGTAATGTCACAATCGATAAAGATCTTTGTGTTAACATAATGCCTAACTATATTTTCGAAAAATTAAGTATTAGTGATTTTTCTCCACTTCAAATACCCATTTTTCTATCCAATCGGAAGGTAATAAAATCAATCGGTATAGTTGAAGATGTCTTGGTTCAAACAAATCAAATGGTAATCCCAACCGACTTTGTCATCCTCGATGACGCTCCTCTAATGTTGGGACGACCATTTGTAAAAACTCACGAAGCTTTGAAAAACCGGAAGTTCAACAATTTACTTCTTCAATTAGGGGCATTTAAAAGAAGTGTCGATCTCGAACGATCAATGAAATATCCATTCGGCAATAATGACCCCCTAATTGAAGATGAAGATGAACCACCCGATACAAGTGAAGAGATTGACCACTTTGTTGAAGAAGAGGTCGCCATAGAACAAACTTTTAAAGTTCTTGATCGAAACGAGCAACCAAATAAGGAGTCTCATAAAGACCCACCACTTGAGCTCAAAGAACTTCCAAAAGGTTTGGAATATGCTTTCCTAGACAAAGATGGTAAGTTACCTGTAATTATTTCGTCTAAATTAGATAACTTAGAAAAAGAAAAACTAATTAGTCTTTTGAAAAAACACAAAAATGCAATAGCTTGGAAACTTGTTGACATAAAAGGAATTAGTCCTTCTATGTGCACACACAAAATTTTGATGAATGATGACTACAAATCTGTCATACAACCACAACGTCGAGTAAATCCAAATGTTCAAGAAGTGGTTAAAAATGAAGTCATCAAATTACTTGACGCCGGACTTATCTATCCTATTTCCGATAGTCCTTGGGTAAGTCCCGTCCAAGTAGTTCCAAAGAAAGGAGGTATGACGGTAATTACTAACGAAAAGAATGAATTAATACCAACAAGAACCGTCACAGGATGGAGAGTATGTATAGATTATAGACGATTAAATGAAGCAACAAGAAAGGATCATTTTCCTTTACCCTTCATTGATCAAATGTTAGAAAGATTATCCGGTCATAAATTTTACTGTTTCTTGGATGGTTTTTCAGGTTACTTTCAAATCCCGATAGCACCCGAAGACCAAGAAAAGACAACTTTTACATGTCCCTATGGAACTTTTGCTTATCGACGCATGCCGTTCGGTCTATGTAATGCCCCCGCAACATTCCAACGTTGCATGGTAGCCATTTTCCATGACATGATAGAAAAGACAATGGAAGTCTTGATGGACGACTTTTCTATCTTTGGGGATTCATACGACCAATGCCTCGATAACCTTGAACGAATGCTATCCCGATGTGAGGAAACTAACCTCGCCCTTAATTGGGAAAAATGCCATTTCATGGTAACGGAGGGAATAGTACTCGGTCACAAGATCTCAAGCGAAGGAATGGAGGTGGATCAAGCCAAAATAGATACCATTTCTAGATTACCTCCTCCATCCTCCGTGAGAGCTATTAGAAGCTTCCTAGGGCATGCCGGATTTTATAGGCGGTTTATCAAAGACTTTTCAAAAATCTCAAGGCCTCTAACAAAATTACTTGAAAAAGATGCTCCTTTCATCTTTGAGAAGGAATGCAATCAAGCATTTCTAACCCTAAAGGAAATGCTAGTCAATGCACCTATCATGATAGCACCTGATTGGAAGTTTCCTTTCGAAATCATGTGTGATGCTAGTGACTTTGCAGTTGGAGCTGTCTTGGGACAGAGAAAAGAAAAGCATTTCCACCCAATATATTATGCTAGTAAAACACTTAACGATGCACAAGAAAATTACACAACAACTGAAAAAGAGTTACTAGCTGTGGTATTTGCTTTTGATAAATTTCGTTCTTATCTTGTTCTTTCTAAAACTATAGTCTATACAGACCATGCAGCCATTCGATATCTCTTTAAGAAGCAAGACGCAAAACCACGTTTGATTAGGTGGATTCTACTCCTCCAAGAATTCGACATTGAAATCAAAGACAAAAGAGGAGCAGAAAATACCGTAGCAGATCATCTTTCACGCCTAGAAGACCCAGCTTTGGAGGCAACCAGGGACGAGCAAATCAACGAAAAATTTCCAACTGAATCCCTGGAAATGGTGGAATTTAAGGAAGAACCATGGTACGCCGACTTTGCTAACTACCTAGCTAGCGGAATAGTCGCAAAGGGATGGCCACATCACCAAAGAAAAAAATTCTTTGCCAATGTGAAACACTATTTTTGGGAAGATCCATATCTTTTCAAAATGTGTGCCGACCAACTTGTCAGACGATGCGTACATGGTAGTGAATCACGAAGAATTCTCCGCCATTGTCACGAAGGTCCTTACGGAGGACATCATGGTGCTGCCAGTACCGCACGAAAGGTATTTGATTCAGGATTTTATTGGCCAACCATTTACAAAGATGCCCAAAATCTTGTAAAGACATGTGATGCTTGCCAAAGAAAAGGTAATATTTCTTCCAAAAACGAAATGCCACAAAATGGCATTCTTGTTTGTGAAATTTTTGATGTGTGGGGACTCGACTTTATGGGACCTTTCCCACCATCGAAAGGAAACAAATACATACTTGTGGCAGTAGATTACTTGTCTAAATGGGCCGAGGCCGAGGCACTTCCAACAAATGATGGAAGAGTAGTGGTAAGATTTCTGAAAAAATTATTCTCTCGTTTTGGCACACCTAAAGCTTTAATAAGTGATAGAGGTACCCATTTTTGTAATCATCAACTTGAAAAATTTTTAACAAGATATGGGGTCTATCACCGGGTTTCGACAGCTTATCACCCTCAAACAAACGGACAAGCCGAAGTGACCAATAGAGGGTTAAAACGAATACTCGAAAAAACCGTAGGGTTAAATAGAAAGGAATGGGCTGATAAATTAGATGATGCTTTATGGGCTTTTCGAACTGCTTATAAAACAACGATAGGAACAACCCCATATAAGCTAGTCTATGGAAAAAGTTGTCACTTGCCAGTAGAAATTGCACACAAAGCCTACTGGGCAATCAAAAATGTAAACCTAGATATAGAATTTGCTGGTAAAAATCGATTTTGTCAAATAAATGAATTAGACGAGCTTAGGAATTATGCATACTCAAACTCTGAGATTTATAAGGAAAGAATGAAAAATTGGCATGACAAACATATTAAACCTAATGAATTTCGGGTAGGAGATTTAGTTCTTTTGTTTAATTCACGACTTCGATTGTTTCCTGGTAAATTAAAGTCTAGGTGGTCAGGACCTTTTTCCGTCACCCATATTTTTCCACACGGTGCAGTAGAAATTAAACCTCAAAATGGGCCACCTTTTAAAGTCAATGGCCAACTGCTGAAACTCTATCAAGGATTTATTGAGGATGAGGAAGAAGAGATCTCGCTTCAAACCGTGGAAGAATAAAAACATCATGCCTGGTAAGTTATGAACGATTGAGGCGGCAAAATAAAGCGGTAAGTTTTCTAAACCATAGCTTATGGGAAAAAGGGGCACTCACACGCGCACCTAAAAAAAAAAGAGAGGCTCGGCACGAGGCCGTGTCCGCTGGACACGGGGCCGTGTTCGCGCTGCAGACGGGATAAAACCCCTTTTTCAAAACAGTTTCTTCATTCCACACGCCCCGTTTCCCCACAAAAGCTCTGGTTCCAGGCGATTTTTCGCGAAATTCAAACGTCTCTTACCGATCTAACAACGTCAAGATGGCCAGGAAGTTTACTAGATTCAACGCCAATGAGCTAGATGCAAGAGCTCGATACGAGCATCTTCAAACAAGGCCGGAGGAATACCCGAGGCAGGCGTGCACAGAACTACTAACCATGGTGAATCAAATTGACCGTTTCAACAACATTGTCACGGGACCACTCAGAGTCGCGCTAACAACCCGACTCCGTTCCGTCCATGAATGCACCTTGGAATTCTACAGTACCTTTGCATTCACTTCAAGGTGCGACCCGTTCGATAATGACGGGGTGTCATTCAGGTGTGGCGGAACGAGGTATTCGATCTCCATGGCACAATTCGGATCGATTATAGGGTTGTATGCGGAGGAGGATGCGGGAAACGAAGAAAATACAGGGGGATTGAGAGAGATCGAAGACAACGAGCGCCAAGCCATGTGGGCTCAGATTGGGGAAGGGTTCTACAATCCGAGCAGCACTAAGAGTACCAAGCTGAGGGATCCGCTTTACAGATACATTCATAGGCTCCTCGGCTACTCTCTTAGCCAAAGGCATGACAGTGGTGGCGTCGTTGGGTTAAGAGATTTGCTTGTCCTCCATTGCATTCACAACCGCAGGCCGCTCGATGTTCCGTTCCTCATGCTCCGAAACATGCATCACAACCGCCTTGCTAGTGCACCAACTCCTATTTTCTTCGGGGGATGGGTGTACCGTCTCTTCAAGCACTTCGCCCACATTCCAAGGTCATTTGATAGGAGCCCATGGTCAGGTACGGTGGATATTCACATATGCCGCTCGATGAACCTGGTTTATGAGGCAGAAGACGGGACGATAACCTTTCAAAGGATGCAAGGTCATGCATGGAACCCGCAAGAAGCATTTGTCCTCCCAGCTCCGCAACATCATCAGTACCAATACCCACCCCACGGTGATCCGGGCCAATCATCCTCCTCGGGAGGCAGTTTTCCTAATTTTCAAAGTTTGCATGATTTGTTGCAGGAAAACCTCATGTGTACTCGGAACACCTATAACATGGCGAGCAACACCTACCACCAGGTCGGAGCTATCGAGAGAAACCTATCCGAGATACAAGACGATGTCGGATACATACGAGACCACATTGCACGCCGTGGAGGGGATGACGATGATGATGATGATGATGCCATGGAGTAGGCGGGAGGAGCATAGGAGGAAGCGGTTGATTGATGACTCCCCAGGTTAACCCTTTGCAATCTTGAACAATTGATGGCCTGCGTGCCAAGTGTTAGACAATTTACTTTTCCTAACTATTTTCTGCATTTTATTTTTCTTTTACTTTATGCTTGGAACAATTGACTTTGGTAATGTAGGATGTTTGTGTTGATTGGTGTGGTATTAAGTGATGAAACAGGTACAAACCAAGGCTTAGGGTGTTAAGCCTCAGCACTTATAGGGCTAGAATGGAAAAACCGGAGGAAGAAACCTGTTTTTCAAGCTTTCAGACTGTCCACACGGGGACGTGTCCAGCCAACACGCCCCCGTGCTCACCTCCCTGACTTGCTATTTGGCTTCTGTTCAGCAGAATTTTGTCAAACACGTGGCCGTGTTCAGTGGACACGGGGCCGTGTCCACCTTCTGTAAGTTCTTGTTACTGGCACCTGAACACGGGGTCGTGCCCATTCAACACGGGGCCGTGTTCAGTGCCCAGTAACACAAATTTTTGCTTTTTAAACACTATTTTACACATCTAATCAACCTAAAAATTTATTTTTGGGACACATTGAGGACAATGTGTAATTTAAGTGTGGGGGGGATGTTAAAACCTTGAATTTTGCAAGTCCTAAATACAAGCCTTACACAAAACTCTATTGGAACTGCTAATCACCCCAAATTTTTTCAAAAATTTCATTTTTTTTTACTTGTCTAGGTTTAACTCGGGAAATTCAAGTTCTCAAAAAGGTTATATTTTTACAAATTTACAACCGATAGCGTAGTGATAAAAAGAACCAACATAAGAAAATTATGAAAAGGCATGACAAACTTATTTAAAATTTGATTATATATACTTGATCACATAAAAACCCATTCCCACAAAAGTGAGTTTTGAGCCTTTATTGAGCACACAATTACATATCATTTGACTAAATGCTCATTTTTCGTTTCTTGTGTGAATAGCCGCTTGGTTCTTACGACTCTAGAACTTGCCATGACAATACATTCCCGGTCCTTATCAACTTAAACCCGAGTAAGTAAATGATAGAGGCATTAGGACTAACCTTTTCATTTCTACACCATTATTTTTCTTTTTCTTTTACCACCTACCCAAAAATCCCCCTAGTTAGCCCTTTTGAGCCTAAACCTTTTCGTTTCATCACCCAAACAAAAACCCTTTCAACCACCAAAACCCTTTTTTTATTTTTAACCCTTTATTTTAGTAACAAGTTCGGTTCTTCGCGAAAAAAAAAATCGTGATGATGATGAAGCAAAAAGAAAATAAACAAACAAAGTAATCAAAAAAATAACTTTGTTTGAATAAAAGCTTCATCAAAATAAAAAGTTGCAAAAAAAAAAAATGCGAAAACCGACACTTGTTACGCTTTTAGCCCTTTTTCTACTAACCACTAACCCAACCACCTACCTTTAACCCTAGCCAACCCTTAACCCACAAAGTCCTCTTGATATCTACAAAGGTATAAAAGTTAAAAAGGAGGAGGATTGATTTCTTGGCAAGCCTATGGTAGGAATAAGTTCCATGCCGCTCTCGAGTGATTCATTAAAAATACACCTTCGGCCGAGTGTGAGTGAATTCCCCGCGAGGTATGTGAACTTGTATATAAATAGAATTTTAAAAAGGCATGTTATGCCTAAATAAGTAATTTCTTTTATGAACAGTTCTAAATAAATCATTACGAATAGGAGTGTAAATAAATAAAAATAAAACCCAAAAAGATCTTGGAAATCCCGACACTCTACGACAAGCCTAAAACCTTCTCTTCTACCTATTCCATTTGGAGTGTAAGCCACATATTAAAGAGTTTTGCTTGAGGACAAGCAAAAGTTCAAGTGTGGGGGTATTTGATGTGTGTAAAATGCAACATATAAATTACATCAAATGAGGCATAAAACTAACCCTTTTTAGTACTAATATTGGAAAAAGAGTGTTTTTGTCTTCCTTTTGTATTTTCAGGATTAAATGAGCTCAAAAACACAAAAGAAGCAAAAAGACAGCTAAATCCAACATAAATACAAGAAAAGGAACATTAGTGGACTACCCGAACCCTCAACGGCACCTTCCAAAGCAAAATAGAGAAAACAGAAGGCTGAACACGCCCCGTGCTCAGCCAGCACGGGGCCGTGCCCAAGAAGCAGCAGAAAAGACAAACCTATAGAAGCTTCTATTGCCCACCACGGGTCGTGCTCAACGGACACGGGGGCGTGTCGAAAGTACAGCAGGCGCATTTATTGTAATTGCGAATTACAATTAATGAGGAGAGAGAGTGTCAGACGGGCACGGGGCCGTGCCCAGCGGACACGGGCCGTGTCCAGCTCTCTGTTCAGCCTATAAATAGGAGTGCTTGGATTCATTTCATCTCATCCCTTGGCACACCACCTCTCTCACACTTCATCCACCACCCACCACCATCACAACACCATCATCCACCACCATCATCCATTGTCCATCGTAGAGTGTGTGAGTCGTCTCGGGATCCAAGATTGATCGTAAGAGTTCTTGACAATCAAGGCCATGTTTGCCTAAGTCTCTTACATCACTTGGTGAAGACAAAGTGTCTAGTATAATACTTTTTATTTCTAATCTTTTGCACTTTTTATTTGGTTTTGTATTAATGACTTTAATAACTAGTTACTTATGTTGAAGGTGATCTTTCCTTATCGTTTGTCCGTGGTGTCTTGGCATTATTTTACTGTCTATATAAAATAAAGGATTTTCACCATTCATATCTCCACGGTCTATATGGAGGTATGTTGGCTACCTGGTAGGGGGTTAAGGGAACGGTTTGGTAAAGGTCTTGCCATTGTTCAGCGTTTAGAGGTCCTGCAATGGACCTGGGTCAAATTTAGTAGGACCTCCTTCAATACTTCACGGTATTGGATGGCGGGGGTCCAAACTCTTTGATCCCCTCATAAGTTAACTACTATTAATACTATAACCCGGCTACTTAGGACTGTATCCCTGCTGACTCAGACTACTTAGCCGAGGGTAACGTCACCGCCAAAAGCGGGGCCTACCACAATACTGCATTAATAACTTAATTCATTATCTTCCAATAATCCACCCCTTTAGGATTGTATCCCTGCTGACTCAAACTACTGGGGTGAGGGTAACGTCACCTTCAAAAGAGGGGCCTACTACAATAACTAAGATAATCTCTTAATTATGTGCAAAAGTGCGGAAATAATCAAAGGTTATACTAGATACGAGTCGGAACCAAGTGATTCATCTTGTCTATCTGTTTTTATTTTTATTTTTATTTTCAGCATTTTAGTTAGTTTTATTTTTCTTAGTTTAAAACATTTTCTAAACTTTTTATTTTGGTTAGACGTTGAGGATAAACCGGTACTAAAAGCTCTTGTGTCCTTGGACGACCTCGGTATCTTACCAACGCTATACTACACTCAACGATGGGTGCACTTGCCCATATGTGTGTTTAGTGTTAGTGAAATATCGTGTTTTATAAATTTAAAACTTGGCTAAAATAAGTGTTAAAAAGGGCTTAAAATATACACCTAAAATATACGACACTTCGCACGCATCAACTACTTTACAGGTTAGCTTAGTTAATGGTACAACGATTTTGGAAAAATCCTTAATAAACCGTCTATAGTATCCGGCTAGCCCTAGAAAACTTCTAATTTCCATAGTTGATTGCGGGACCTTCCACTTGGTGATCGCTTCTATCTTGGAGGGATCTAGGGGTGTGCACGGTTCGGTTCGGTTTTTGGGTAAAATCAAAACCGAAACCGAAATGTCAGTTTTCGTGTTTTAAAAACCGTTTAGTTTCGGTTTTTTTCGGTTTCGGTTTTTCGGTTTTTACGTCGGTTCGGTTCAGTTTTTCGGTTATTTCGGTTTTTGGAACAAAATTATGTAAGATTCAAAAAATAAAAAGTATAATTTATATTATAACAATCTTTTTATATGTTTACATTTAAGCTATTATTGTTAACCTCTTTAGTTAATGTTGTTTACATACACCTAACCTTCTACTCTATTTTTATGTTTCTTTAGAATTTTTATTAAATTTAATTTTTATATTAAATTTTGTTATATCTTATAGGTAATAATAAATCATTTCAGTTATACTGTTTTTATTATAAACACTTAACATTCAAGTATAAAATTAACATTTTCTACTAGCATTGGGTTAAACACTTAAACAATTTAAACTTAAACATAAAAATATATGAATTGTAACTTATCGGTTCGGTTCGCTTTTTTCGGTTATTGAAAAAGTTTATCCGAAAACCGAACCGAAATTTTCGGTTACTAAAAATACGAAAACCGAACCGTCGGTTTTTGTTTCGGTTCGGTTTTTTCGGTTTGGTTATTTCGGTTATTCGGTTACAGTTCGGTTATTTCGGTTTTCTTGCTCACCCCTTGGGATCTACGTGAATACCTTCATGATTCACCATATGTCCTAAAAATTGTACCTCCTGTAGCCAAAATTCACACTTCGAGAATTTGGCGTAAAGCTTTTCCTTTCTTAACAAAGTTAAGAGTGCTCGTAGATGATCACAATGCTCGTCCTGACTTTTGGAATAAATAAGTATACCGTCGATAAAGACAATTACAAATTTATCCAAGTACAGTTTACAGATCCTATTCATCATGTCCATAAATGCTGCAGGAGCATTTGTTAATCCAAAGGGCATGACTGTAAACTCGTAATGACCATACCTAGTTCTGAAAGCAGTTTTAGGTATGTCTTCTTCTTGTACTTTCAACTGATGATATCGGAGCGTAAATCTATCTTAGAAAAATATCTAGCTCCCTGAAGTTGATCAAAAAGATCATCGATCCTAGGTAATGGGTATCGATTCTTAATTGTAACCTTATTCAGTTCCCTATAATCGATACACATTCGCATCGAACCATCTTTCTTCTTTACAAACAACACTGGAGCTCCCCACGGGGATGAACTAGGTTGTATAAATCCTTTGCTTAATAATTCATCTAACTGCTTTTTCAGTTCTAACATTTCGGTGGGTGCTAATCGATAAGGTGCTTTAGCTATTGGTGTAGTTCCTGGGATTAGATGAATTCTAAATTCTACCTCCCTATCTGGTGGTAATCCTGGGAGTTCTTCTGGGAATACATCCGAGTATTCTGATACTACAGGAATTTCCTTAAGTTCCTTACCCTTAGTGCTAATGATTACCGAAATCATATACACTATTCCTTGCTTTCGTTCATAACTAGCAACTTTCATTACTAAAATGAACTTCATGGGTTTACGCGGCTTATCCCCTGTAATTATGATTACTTCTCCTTTAGGTGCACGAATTTCTATAGAATTCTTATCACAGAGGATTCGAGCATGGTTGGCTACTAACCAATCCAATCCTAATATGACATCGAATCCAGCTAAATTCATGGGTAAAAGGTTTGCAGAAAATTTATGACCTGAAAGTTCTATATTTTCTTTTTGCAAAACCGTATCTATGTTAATAGAGTTCCCGTCTGCCGTTTCTACTGTAAAAACTTGCCTAAGTTTCATTAAAGGTTGCTTAAGAGCTTGGCAGAATGAAGTATTAATAAAACTTTGGTTTGCACCAGATTCCAATAATACTTTCCCATAAACGTCATGAACTAAGAACGTACCAGCTATTACGTCAGGAATCAGTTCGGCTTCCTGCGTGGTCAGTTGGAAGGCTCTTACGTTCTTCTTGTTAGTCCCTTCAGCAGTGTTGGCCTTGTTATCTGCTGGTTTGACCAATTTAGGGCATTCTGGTCTAAAATGCCCAGCTTCTCCACAGTTGTAGCAGATCTTTGTTTTCCTTCTGCAATTTTCTTCACGATGTCCTATAGCTTTGCAGACGTTGCAGGTTTCGTTACATTTTCCAAAATGTTTCTTTTTACAGTTCCTGTAGAACGGCGGAGTGGAAGATTGCCCAGTTCCTCTTTTCTTGAAATTGCTATTATTACCCACATGAAATCCTTGGGTAATTTTCTGAGCCAATTCCTTCTTCCTATTTTCTTCTCGCGTACGCACCAGTCCTCCAGTCAAAGTGTTGGCCAATTCTACCGCATCATCGATCGTGCGGGGTCTCGCAGCTTTGACAATATCACGGATCTCGCTAATTAAACCTCAAATGTAGCAAGAAATAAGTACCAGTTCTGGCAAAGCCAGAATAGGCACAATTCGAGCATATTCGAAAAACTTCGAAGTATACCCTCGGCAGTCAACATCCACCATTCGGTGGCTCAGGAATTTGTTCGCCATTTGTTCTTTTTCATATTCTGGGCAGAATTTTCTTTCCACCAGATGCTTAAATTCTTCCCAACTCATGGCATAGGCCATGTCGCTTCCCTTGGCTTGCAACACTGTGTTCCACAATTCTAATGCTTCTTCCTTGAAAAGATGAGAAGCATACATGACTTTATCCTCCTCGGCACATTTACTTATTTTAATTACTACCTCGTTTTTCTTCAACCAATGCAGTGCAGTAGTCGCCCCTTCATTGCCTGCAAATTCAACAGGTTTACAGGCAAGAAATTCCTTGTAAGTGCAACCAGGCGTTGCAGCTTTCATTCTTTTAAGAATTGGGGCTTGCATTACATCATTATCATTATTATTAGTGTTGTCGCCTCCATTTACGCTATTACTGAAGTTGTCTTCATGAGTACGTTTGCTAGGAATAATTGATTGAGGTTCAACTGGATTTCGGGCAGCAGCAAGAATTGCTGGAATAGCATTGGCTATTCCCTGAGCAACAATATTCTCTATATCTTGCCAATTCAGAATTGATCTTCACGGCTTTGCGCGGATTGGTTACCCTCGTTAACTGGTTCATTACCAGCGTGTTCCATCTGGTAATTAATATATATAAGTTATTTTCACAAAATTAATAACAATCACATAATAAAATAATTGCACGTAATCATGTCAACACATATAGCTAAAATTGTCGACTTTTCGACTTCCATATTTTATATATTATTATGCATCCGTACACACCTGTTATCTTACAAGAGTTTTATTTTTAAGTTATTTTACAGGATTATATTTTTAGTACTATTATTATCATTTTGTTATTATACAACCACAACCACACAGTCACACCATCCCCTTCAGCTGGCATCTCAGAAATGACGTTCCCTCTCGTCGTATTTCCATGATATCCTCTCTCCCACATCTCGGATTCTATTTCCTGTGTCCACCAGCTCCTCGCCATAGTGGCGAAGTTCAGCCAAGTTCTCGGTGCTCATTGGTGGGTGTAGTGGAGGCTCGGGGTCAAACTGAGGGAAAAAGGTATTAGGATTATTTAAAAGATTCTGAAATTGCTAGTCAGTGGTCCACCATTCTTCCAACTCTTCTGGTAGAGGTCGGGGGTGGATAATAGGATCTGGAATAGCAGGCTCTAGATTAACTGGAAGTTGTGCTTCAACTGGGTAATTGAAGAGGTTTTCATCGGCAGGTCCGATAAGGTCACTAAGTGCCAGTTTATGATCCAGCTCCTCCCAAGATGGCATTTCCTGGTCTTGCCTGGAACTTTCTCTGATCTCTATTCCCTTGCCTTTATCCATCGGATCCTCAGTCTTTATAACTTTCTGTACCGTTGGTTTCTTCCTACGCACACGCCTCCAGCCTACGAGTCTTCTTCTCTTTTTCGGTTTTGGTTTCTCCTGAGGTTGGGCTTGGAATACCATTGGATTGGATCTTCAGTATCAGCCTGGTAGCCAGATGGATTTCCTGTGATATCCATAACTGTGCTATGGATAGTAAAGTTTTGAAGTGCTTCGGATAATTCATTCATGATGTTAGCATATATGAAGAAACACACAAAATTCTAAATTAAAATTTGGTAAATTGAATTTTCACCTAATCACAGAATGGCAATTAGAAAAATTAAGTATTTCTAAATACTTAATTGGCTTAAATCAGTGGCTCTGATACCACCTTTTTCTGTCACGGCCCCCGACCCGGTTTTACCCGTTCCAGGAGCCGCGGGACAAAAATCTGTGGTAATTGATATGTTGGCAGCGGAATTTTAACAGGATCTTTTTAAAACTTGAAATACCCCATTTATCTTATTTCATAATTTGGGGATAACACCCATAATTTACAATAAAGGTGATTTCTCACGGAAATCCCTTGTTTTACAAAAACATGTTTCTTTATTTTATTAAGCCACTTCTTCAAGCTTGTAGTGCTGCGTGGCACTTTTTCCTTGATCACAACAGATCACCTGAAACATGTTTTAAAAAGGTTTTATCAGCAGGGAAATACTGGCGAGTCACTCAAGTTGCACAAAACGACACATTGTTATAATATACAGTATTAAGGGTGATTACGTTGTTTCTATCAACCAATTACCCCAAATCGGTATTTGTCACTCGACAGTATTTGTGACTATGGTCAGATCACCTATTGGCTAACACGTTGTCCAATGGTGACGGGTATCAAGTAATGTATACAAAACCCCACATACCGGCAGTAATTGAAAATTATAAAGACTTAATCCCTGTAATTATAACTTTGAAAACAAGTAGAGTTTTAAGAAAACAATTTGATAAAAAGAGAATGACTCACATTGCAGATTTAGACGGGCAGCGTTTAGCCTACTGAATTTAGCCTGATTAACCTAATTCAAATAACAATGCACACGAAAACTAGGTCAGTAACTTAATACAACTTTTATGACAACTCACGAGATCGAAACCCTCACGACGAATGACAAAGTATAGCCCAATTAAGGGCAGCACTTAAACATCCATCGGACTGGTCTCCATCAATCGGACATTAAATCGTAGCAGTGATCGAGTTATTACCCTGTTGTCGCGGCAGCGTTTCGTGCTGTGTGTGTGTGTTTTGAAGTAAACAGACGATATCTTAACGTAGAAAACGAGTTTTTACGTCGAACCAACGCCAAACTTCAAGTGCCACACCCCTCTATATATACTGAAAAAATGTCTCCCTCGCGTGGCGCGAGGGCCTGTCGCGTGGCGCGAGGGGACCCCTTCTAGCATAGGGTAGCCTCGTGTCTTACTAGCTTGGCTGAGTTGACGGTTTGATAAAATTCGATTCCTATCGTAAACTGTAAGGATAATACTAATTAGGGAATACCCCCCCCCCCCCTGAGTTTTAGGGGCCCTGATCCTAGTTTCGATTGTTCTGAAATTTGTAGGGGTCATGCAATATTATTTGGGGGTCTCAATTAGGGTTTCCTATTTGGAAAAAATAAAATAAGAAATAATAGTTTTGGTGAGAGTTGTTACACTATCATATTAGGTTCGAATCACGGGTTTCTTACGCATTCTTAACCTGTTTTCAGTCATATGCTTATTTTTACCCGTTAAGGGTATTTAAGCATATTTTAAGCATGAATCGCTTTCACTCACATCAAGCATTATATTACCACATTTCCTATTACATAATCTTCCACCACAACTATATTTGTGGTGGATTTAATGTGATAGTCAAAATATTCCGAGTTTTACCCCTCGGATCATTATTTTGCGACAAAGACTCATATCGAGTCATTTGATCCAAGATTCGCATCTTTCCCTTTTTATACTTATCCTAGGTATTTACTTAGACATAAAACTTGTTTCCAAACAACCTCTAAGGGTCGTTTGCTCACTTTCAATTACGAGGGCATTTTGGTCATCCTTAACCCTTCATTCGCGATGAAGGGCTTTTGAAAGCATGTTGACCATAAGTTCTCATTTTAGCTATGATTTGTTTTAAAAAGTCCTTATGTTTTCAAATCACGATGATCATCATTTGAATCATTCGGTTTACTCAATAAAGTAACCCATTGTCTATCTTAGACTTCGTTTAACACCCATTGAACCATACGTTCTAATTGAGTGTTTATTCTATTACACATACCTGGCTCGAATCAATATATTTACCCGTTTAATATCTTGCTTTAATTTACGCTAAGTCATGGCGATGCTAATATCCATTCGATGTTTACTCCTGAAATCATATAACTCGACGGTAGTCATTAGTCGATATTGTCAAAAGGTGGTATCTTGACCTTTTGACCCGTTTGGTCTAGGTGACCGATTGTATTGGTGATATTACTTACCATCTCGTCTATATGACTCGCTCCAGTTTAAACCGTGTGGTCATTTTACTTATAATTCATTTCTTAACACTTTTGGCCTATTATGGCTTACACCATAAGTGTCTTTCAAAAACTAACGGTTTCGATCAACGTATGACCAAATTACCGTTTTACCCTTTATGTTTGTTTTAGTTTACCTTATAAGGTAACCATTAAAAGTTCTAGATTTATTAGTCATTGCATGACTAAGTATCCGTATCAACCCCTTTTTTTTAACCATTAAACATGATGTATTATCATCATTGATTCTCTTGTTCCGTACGACTACACGTTGGAACATTATATCATGACTGTTCACTTGTCTTATTCGTAGTTAATACGATAAGAGAATATTCTATAATTTATGACTATTGTAAGATATACTTACCTTGCATCCGAATTATGCTTTTCCTTCATTCTTGATTCATTTGACCCTCTTCCTTCCCTAAGCTTTCACCTAGCTTGCCAAGCGTCAAACTATCATTGTAATTGTAAGATGGTTAGGTTAGTCATAATCATTTACGACTATTCCATCCTACGCTTCTTATGTCGAATTTATCATTCGATCATATACTTGGTCGGTTTGACTTTTTAAAGTCAAACGACTTATCAACTTATTCAATGCACATTTGGTTTATTGAATTTCACTTAGGAATTTCATCCGAACTCTTAACGAAATCAAATTTTACACACTAATTACTAGGTAACATGATTTCAAGCATCTATATCACGATCTTAACATCGATTCTTTTTTGTCATATAAAACCCATTTCGTGAGAAGTATGATCTTGTACCCAAATTCATGGTTTAATCAAACACCTTCTATTCGTTATCATGCATGTTGATTCTAAGCATAGCTATATCATCAATTTCATCATAACATTAAAATCCACTTATCCAAGTGTGTTAATTCATCAAGTACTTCAATTCATAGTATGTTATGTATGATTTTCACTTAGGGTTTCGTTCCTAAGAAAGTATACATCATTAATTTAGCCATAGCTTCTCTAATCCATGCCTAATTCACGATTAGGATGATTATCAAATCTTTACAACTTCACCAAACATCAAGATTTTACATACCTTATGATCCCCTAGCTTGGGTGATTATTAATCCATGTTCGGTTGTGAATTTTTGCATCATTTGGACCTTCAATTTGATACATATGTGTGGATTAGGGTTTTGGCTCCTTGGGAGCCTCCTGAGCTCGATCCAGAACACACACTTCAAGTGTGTGTTTTGTTTTGATTTTCTTTTATTAAATAACTTTGTTAAGTTATCCCATTTTAACCCCTCGTGTTTGGTTCGTTATTAAGTAGGCCACAACCTACTCATTTCTAACAATATTCCCATTTATTAACTAGGTTAAACATTCCTAGTTAAATTAGTGTGTTCGGGGAATCTATAACTCAGTTTATTTTAAGTCATGTTAACTCGGGCTTCTATAACTTTATTTTCTCAAAGGCTTTCTTTTCCCTTTTTATAAAATATTAGATTTAATTTTATAAATCCTAATATTTTTCGGGTTAATTTTACCACTAACGGTACTTTACCAGTCTTTTATTATTAGCGTGGTTTGATTACCAAACCCTTTTTCGGGGTGTTACAGTTACGTATTAGATACGCTACCCGATTGATCTAAGGTTCCGTAACGGCTGTCGTGGTTCTGCCCGACGTAGTCGTTGGAATGCCGTCTCGGGGAGGGTATCGTTAATATAAATAAAGGGTTATTATACTAACATATGTACATTTGTGTAAATTATAGATAAATCACCAGGAAACCTTAGAAGAAATCTAAGACAGCAATGTGAGTTTATCCTCTTTTTGTAAACCTTTTTGTAAATTGTTTTACAAAACCTTAAATGTTTTACAATGTGATTAAGCAGTGATTGAGTCTTTGTAGTTCTTCAATTACTTCCGGTATGTTGGGGTTTTGTATACAAAATGTGGAACACGTTACCATTGGACAACGAGTTAGCCAATGGGTAATATGACCCACCAGTCAGGATTGACAATAGTGAATGAGTAATTGTGTAGAAATAAACATTGTGATCGCTCTCAATACTGTGTTAGTTGATAAAATTCTTCTTGATTAAACTGGAATTCACTCACCAGTATTTCCCACTGACAAATGTTTTTAAAACGCGTTTCAGGTAACAAAATGTAAAAGCCAATTAGAAGAAAGCCAGCTGGAGAGCACTGACGGCTTGAAAAAATGTGGCTATAAAAGTTACCTAAAAGACGATGTTTTAAATTCAATAAAAATAGGGTTTATCCCCATAAACATGTTGTAATAAGAAACTTGGGTTTTACCCATGTGATTATTAATATAAAATATGGTGGTTTTACTCTGATAAACATTTCCTAACTACGGTCCTGATGAAATTTCCTCTACCAAAATGATAAATAAATGATACCACCAATACTGGTCTCGCGGCCGCCCGTTCCCGGGACAGATAAGCGGGCGGGGGTTGCGACAGAAGGTGGTATCAGAGCTAAGCCATTGATTTTGCCACAGAAGTGTTCTGCTGACATCAATATATTATCCAAATTGTTAGGAAATAAATTATGAAAATATGTGCATATCTGTATTTTATTGTTATGTGTTATTTGACTATTTGTTAGTTACAGTATGAGTGATCCAGGACCCTCAGACGTGTATCGTCAGTTGTCCGATTCACCTAGGAGTGAAGGTACTTCTTCCCAACCTACCCTCTCTAGGTATTCAGCTGATCAGGAAGAAGGGATGTTTGTCTTTAAGGCTCAGTCTGAAGAGCCATTCAAAAAAAAGGGTAATGCACGGTACCCCTGACCGCGGAGGGGATAACCCCTCCCAGGCCGCCACCCGACAAGCCTGAGCCTGGCAGTAAATACCCTTGCCGAGCCGACTCTTTGAGGGTACTTTGTTCGCCCCAAGGTTCGAACCCGGTACCTCTTGGTAAAAGGTGGGTGTCGGTGGCCAACTGGGCTACCCCATTCCCTTATAAAAAGAGAGGATGGTTGATGTGTGCAAAATGCAACATATAAATTACATCAATTGTGGCATAAAACTAACCCTTTTTTAGTACTAATGTTGGAAAAAGTGTGTTTTTGTCTTCCTTTTGTATTTTCAGGATTAAATGAGCTCAAATTAACAAAAGAAGCAAAAAGGCAGCTAAATCTAACATAAATACAAGAAAAGGAATAAACGTGGCATGCCCGACCTCCCCGAAAGCATCTTCCCAAGCAAAACAAGAAAACAGGAGGCTGAACACGCCCCGTGCTCAGTGAGCACGGGGGCGTGCCCAAGTGTCAGCATAAAAGACAAAGTTATAGAAGCTTCCATCGCCCACCACGGGGTCGTGCTCAGCGGACACGGGGTCGTGGTCAACTATAAGATTCGCAGAATCCAGGCAAATCTTGATAGTACAGATATGCTTCTGCACACGGGGTCGTGCCCAGCAGACACGGGGCCGTGGTCAACTAATAAAGACAAGAGCAATTAATGAAGAAAGAGAAGGATGTGGACACGGGGCCGTGCCCGAGCTGCTATTCAGCCTATAAATAGGAGTGCTTGGCTCAAGCTCAAACCATCCCTTGGCACACCACCTCTCTCACACTTCACCCACCACCCACCACCACCATAACACCATCATCCACCACCATCATCCATTGTCCATCATAGAGTGTATGAGTCGTCTCGGGATCCAAGATTGATAGTAAGAGTTCTTGAAAATCAAGGCCATGTTTGCCTAAGTCTCTTACATCACTTGGTGAAGACAAAGTGTCTAGTATAATACTTTTTATTTTTAATCTTTTCGCACTTTTTAATTGGTTATGTATTAATGACTTTAATAACTAGTTTCTTATGTTGAAGGTGATTCTTCCTTATCGTTTGTCCGTGGTGTCTTGGCATTATTTTATTGTCTATATAAAATAAAAGATTTTCACCATTCATATCTCCACGATCTATATGGAGGTATGTTGGCTACCTGGTCGGGGGTTAAGGGAACGGTTTGGTAAGAGTCTTGCCATTGTTCAGTGTATAGATCCTGTAAAGGACCTGGGTCAAATTTAGTAGGACCTCCTTCAATACTTAACGGTATTGGATGGCGGGGGTCCAAACTCTTTAATCCCCTCATAAGTTAAACTACTATTAAAACTTTAACCCGGCTACTTAGGACTGTATCCCTGCTGACTTAGACTACTTAGCCGAGGGTAACGTCACCTTCAAAAGAGGAGCCTACCACATTATGCATTAATAACTTAATTAATTATCTTTCAATAATCCGACCCTTTAGGATTGTATCCTTGCTGACTCAAACTACTGGGTTGAGGGTAACGTCACCTCCAAAAGAGGGGCCTACTACAATAACTAAGATAATCTCTTAAATAGTGCAAAAGTGCGGAAATAATCAAAAGTTACACTAAACACGAGTTAGAGCCAAATGATTCATCTTGTCTATCTGTTTTTATTTTTATTTTTATTTTCAGCATCTTAGTCAGTTTTTATTTTTCTTCGTTTAAAACATTTTTCTAAACTTTTGATTTGATTAGACGTTGAGGATAAACCGGTACTAAAAGCTCTTGTGTCCTTGGATGACCTCGGTATCTTACCAACACTATACTACGCTCACGATGGGTGCACTTGCCCATATGTGTGTTTAGTGTTAGTAAATATCGTGTTTTATAAATTTAAAACTTGGCTAAAGAAAGTGTAAAAGGGCTTAAAATATACTTAAACATACACCTAACACGCATCAATTTTTTGGCGCCGTTGCCGGGGACACAAGGATTTTAAGAAAGCTTAAAATCGACGGCCTAATCAGTTTTTCAAAACCTTTTTAAAACGTTCGCATATTTTTCTGCATTTTAGTTTAGTTTTGCATTTACAGTAACTTGAACACGGGCCGTGCTCACTGAACACGGGGCCGTGTTGCACATTTTTCATAAAACATCCAGAAACAGTAGCTTGAACACGGGCCGTGCTCACTGAACACGCCCCCGTGCGCAAAGAAATCAGTAAATTTAATTAAAACGCCCAGATACAGATTTTGTACACGGGGCCGTGTCCACTGAACACGGGGCCGTGTCCAGCCTCTGTTTCCATTTTTTATTTTTGTTTTCTGATCTCGAGACTTGGTTGTGGTCTGCTGAGTGATTCTTATGGATTAATACTCAGGAGGTTACAACTACACATTTGAGGAGGATAATTATAGGAGTAACTATTGCACTAATTGTAGTAATCCACACTCGGTTTAATATAGTCACTCATATCAACCATCCAATTCATACACCTACAATGATGAGCCCAGGTATGAGCCATCAACTTCATACACATCCTATGAAGACCAAAGGTATGAACCTCCTCCCTCATACTCATATTTTGATGAACCAAGGTATGAACCTTCTTACTCATACTTTGAGGAACCAATATATGAGCCTCCACATTCGTATGCTTATTATGAGGAACCATGGCGTGAATAACCCACCTCATATGAGTATTATGAAGAACAAAATTACGAACCTTATCCATCATATGCTTACAATGAAGAACAATGGTGTGAACCATCTACTTCATATGGGTATTATGAGGAACAAAGGATCGAACAACCGGATTCAAGCTTTGAAAATCCCGATCCTTTTTCTATAACCGAAGTGACCGATAGGATATTAGAACACCTTAGAGTTATCGATCGCTATATAAAAGAATCTCGCGCAAGGGAAGAGGAGTCCCGCGCAAGAGAAGAATTAATTAAAGAAGAAATAACTGAAGGTGTAAAAATGGAAGAACAAATAAGTGAAAAACCGACACATGAGTTAAACAACGAAAAAGGTGAGTCCGTTAACGATAAAATTCAACAGGAGTCTAATTTTGAAGAAATTAATCTCTTGTCACCTTCTTTTGAAAATCATTGTTTAGTTCCAACTCATGCTAAGTATTTAAAAGAGTTAAACACTAACACTAAAATTTACGAAATGGTAAGTGTTAAGTTAACTAATGATCAAACCTCACTAATAAAAGAAGATCCATTTGAAATTAACATTACACCGGTTCCATGTTTCTTTCAAAATTCGTTTATTAGTAATGTCACGATTGATAAAGATCTTTGCGTTAACATAATGCCCAACTACATTTTCGAAAAATTAAGTATTAGTGATTTTTCTCCACTTCAAATACCCATTTTTCTATCTAATCGGAAAGTAATAAAATCAATCGTTGTAGTTGAGGATGTCTTGGTTCAAACAAATCAAATGGTAATCCCAACCGACTTTGTCATCCTCGATGACGCTCCTCTAGTGTTGGGACGACCTTTTGTAAAAACTCACGAAGCTTTGAAGAACCGAAAGTACAACAATCTATCTCTTCAATTAGGGGTATTTAAAAAAGCATTGATCTTGAGCGATCAATGAAATATCCAATCGGCAATAACGACCCCCTAATTGAAGATGAGCCAGAACCACCTGATAAGGTGGGTCTAGCCAAGGACCCTTATAAACGTGGCGCACCACGGAGGCATTCCGCGGAACTATCCTTAGTTTTAGTTTAGATTAAATTTTATGCTTTCTAGTTTAGTTTTAATTTTCAGGAATAAAATACACTCGGGATGGTGAAGGATACTAAGGGAAGCTTGAACCAACACCCCATGCACAAAAACAGAGCCTCCCGACATTTTTCTTCATTACAGCAAGTTCAGCACGGGGCCGTGCTCAGCCAACACGCCCCGTGCTCAAGGTTCTGCAGAAAAACGCCCAGTTCAGGTACCTGGACACGGGGCCGTGCTCACCGAACATGCCCCTGTGCCCAGCCTTCTGTTTACTTTTGGTACTGGCAGTCTGGACACGGGGCCGTGCTCAGCGAACACCACCCCGTGTTCAGCTACCCGGAAACATAAAATCTTGGTTTTAACCCACTTTTACACAATTTAATCAACCGAAAAACTTATTTTTGGGACACATTGAGGACAATGTGTAATTTAAGTGTGGGGGGATGCTAAAACCTTGAATCTTGTAAGTCCTAATTACAAGCCTTACACAAAACTCTATTGGAATCGCTAATCACCCCAATTTTTTTCAAAACTTTTCATTTTTTTTACTTATCTTGGTTTAATTTGGGAATAACAAGTTCTAAAAAGGTTATATTTTTACAAATATACAACCGATCGCGTCGTGATAAAAAGAACCAACATAAGAAAATTATGAAACGGCATGACAAATCTAGTTAAAATTTGATTATATATACTTGATCACATTAAAAAACTCATTCCCACAAAAAGTGAGTTTTGAGCCTTTATTGAGCATACAAATATATATCTTTAAATTAAATGCTCATTTTTCGTTTCTTGTGTGAATAGCCGCTTGGTTTTACAACTCTAGAACTTGCCACGACGATACATTCCCGGTCCTTACCAACTTAAACCCGAGTAAGTAAATGATGGAGGCATTAAGACTAACCCTTTTTATTTCTACACCATTATTTTTCTTTTTTTTACCACCTACCCAAAATCCCCCTAGTTAACCCCTTTGAGCCTAAACCTTTTCATTTCTTAACCCAAACCAAACACCCTTTCACCCACCAAAACCTTTTTATTTTTAACCCTTTGTTTTAGTAACAAGCTCGGTTTTTCGTTTGACTTTGTTAAAAAAAAATTATGTTTTGTTGATGAAGCAAAAGAAATAAACAAACAGGTTCATCAAAAATAACTTTGTTTGAATAATAGCTTCATCAAAATAAAAAAATAAAAAGTCTTTCGAAAACCGACGCTTGTTACGCTTTGTCGCCATTTTCTACTAACCACTAACCCAACCACCTACCTTTAACCCAAGCCTAACCCTTCACCCAAAAAGTCCTCTTGATATTTACAAAGGTATATAGTTAAAAGGAGGAGGATTGATTGCTTGGCAAGCATATGGTAGGAGTAAGTTCTATGCCGCTTTCGAGTGATTCACTAAAATACATCTTCGGCCGAGTGTTGAGTGATCCCCCGTGAGGTATGTGAACTTGTATATAAATAGAATTTTAAAGAGGCATGTTATGCCCTAATAAGTAATTTATCTTATGAAAAGTTTTAAATAAATCGTGACGAATATGATTGTAAACAAATAAAAATAAAACTAAATAAAGAATCTTGGAAATCCCGACACTCTATGACAACCCCAAAAACCTTCTTTTCTACCCATTCCATTTGGGAGTGTAAAGCCATATTATAAAGAGTTTTGCTTGAGGACAAGCAAAGATTCAAGTGTGGGGGTATTTGATGTGTGCAAAATGCAACATATAAATTACATCAATTGTGGCATAAAACTAACCCTTTTTTAGTACTAATGTTGGAAAAAGTGTGTTTTTGTCTTCCTTTTGTATTTTCAGGATTAAATGAGCTCAAATTAACAAAAGAAGCAAAAAAGGCAGCTAAATCTAACATAAATACAAGAAAAGGAACAAACGTGGCATGCCCGACCTCCCCGAAAGCATCTTCCCAAGCAAAACAAGAAAACAGGAGGCTGAACACGCCCCGTGCTTAGTGAGCACGGGGGCGTGCCCAAGTGTCAGCATAAAAGACAAAGTTATAGAAGCTTCCATCGCCCACCACGGGGCCGTGCTCAGCGGACACGGGGTCGTGGTCAACTATAAGATTCACAGAATCCAGGCAAATCTAGATAGTACAGATATGCTTCTGCACACGGGGTCGTGCCCAACAGACACGGGGCCGTGGTCAACTAATAAAGACAAGAGCAATTAATGAAGAAAGAGAAGGATGTGGACACGGGGTCGTGCCCACTGGACACGAGGCCGTGCCCGAGCTTCTGTTCAGCCTATAAATAGGAGTGCTTGGCTCAAGCTCAAACCATCCCTTGGCACACCACCTCTCTCACACTTCACCCACCACCCACCACCACCATAACACCATCATCCATTGTCCATCATAGAGTGTGTGAGTCATCTCAGGATCCAAGATTGATAGTAAGAGTTCTTGACAATCAAGGCCATGTTTGCCTAAGTCTCTTACATCACTTGGTGAAGACAAAGTGTCTAGTGTAATACTTTTTATTTTTAATATTTTCGCACTTTTTAATTGGTTATGTATTAATGTCATTAATAACTAGTTTCTTATGTTGAAGGTGATTCTTCATTATCGTTTGTCCGTGGTGTCTTGGCATTATTTTACTGTCTATATAAAATAAAAGATTTTCACCATTCATATCTCCACGGTCTATATGGAGGTACGTTGGCTACCTGGTCGGGGGTTAAGGGAACGGTTTGGTAAGAGTCTTGCCATTGTTCAGTGTATAGATCCTGCAAAGGACCTGTGTCAAATTTAGTAGGACCTCCTTCAATACTTAACGGTATTGGATAGCGGGGGTCCAAACTCTTTGATCCCCTCATAAGTTAAACTACTATTAAAACTTTAACCCGGCTACTTAGGACTGTATCCCTGCTGACTCAGACTACTTAGCCGAGGGTAACGTCACCTTCAAAAGAGGGGGCTACCACATTATGCATTAATAACTTAATTAATTATCTTTCAATAATCTGACCCTTTAGGATTGTATCCTTACTGACTCAAACTGCTGGGTTGAGGGTAACGTCACCTCCAAAAGAGGGGCCTACTACAATAACTAAGATAATCTCTTATATAGTGCAAAAGTGCGGAAATAATCAAAGGTTACACTAAACACGAGTCGGAGCCAAGTGATTCATCTTGTCTATCTGTTTTTATTTTTATTTTTATTTTCAGCATCTTAATTAGTTTTTATTTTTCTTAGTTTAAAACATTTTTCTAAACTTTTGATTTGATTAGACGTTGAGGATAAACCTGTCCTAAAAGCTCTTATGTCCTTGGACGACCTCGGTATCTTACCAACACTATACTACGCTCACGATGGGTGCACTTGCCCATATGTGTGTTTAGTGTTAGTAAATATCGTGTTTTATAAATTTAAAAACTTGGCTAAAGAAAGTGTAAAAGGGCTTAAAATATACTTAAACCTACATATACACCTAACACGCATCAATGGTTCAGTAAGGGAGCATTTAAGCGTAGGAAAATAATGCGAAAGTTGCAACAGCAAAGAGTCCTAGCAGCCGCTAAGCGAGAGTCAGATGCCCATACACAGGATATGCTTAATAGGAGCTTAGCCAATTTTCATATCCTAGCAACAACTGTTGCCGACCCAAATCTGGAACAACTAGTAGCCCCACAACCCTTACCTTTATTCCCCACTCAGCCGATGGAGATAGAAATGCATGATTTCAACCCTGAGGAGATACCTAGGATACCAGCCCCTAATCCCTTAGATCCAAATTATGATCCATGGTTCGATGATCATAGGGATTATGTGCCACGCTATCACCTTAACGATGAAACCATGCCGAACATAGTCGCCTATCCAGGTCTAGACCCTCTAGATCCCTACTATGACAACGATGAATACATTAGGGAGATCTTAGAGAATCCGTACCCTCAGGAGAATCCCATGCCCTAGTACCCTGACCCAGTACTAGCACCTGCACCCCCAATGAGTGCAGAAAATGTGCATGAGCTCCGAACTTTCGGAGAAGAAATATTAGAGAGTAGTGAGAGGATGAGGCAGGTAGGAGAGCGACTCGTCTGGAAATATGACGAGCGCAATATGGATTACTGGATGAATCCAGACAAGTGAAGGTGATGGTAGAATTGGTAATAATAATAATATTATAATATATAATATGTTGGTATGAATTTTTTTTTATAATAATAATAATATGTGTAACAATAATATATGTTGTAGTATAGACCACTTTGTGGTTAGCGATGCATAGTTGTATTGTAATTTCAAATTTTCAGTATTAGTTTGTAGTAGATGTATAATAGATAAGAAAGAGTAAAGTCGCAATGCTCGACGTTTTTGATCAAAATACATGTCATGTGATTGATCTTATTAAGATATTATCTTGTGATATTAATATGTGGTAAATGTTTAAAATTCAGATGGCTGACCAAGTGAATCAAGAGAATCTGGATAATAACCCGGAAAACTAGAATGATAATAATCTGAATAACGATAATCCGAACAATGATAACAATGGAAACCAAGTGGACAACAGTGCCATCCAACACGTAGTGGCACAAGGAATAATAGATGCAATGCCATATATTATTCAAACGGTTAGGGAAGCAGAAAATAAAAGTAAACATGATAGCAAGCGACCCTCTGAACCTGCAAACAGCGTGAATAATGGACCCGTACTTCAAGTGCCCATTCCCAAAAGAAGAAGAACCATGTCTTACGGTTGTTCTTACAAAGAATTCTGGTCTTGTAAACCAATGGAATTCTCGGGCAATGAAGGGGCCATTGCATCTCTACGCTGGATAGAAAAGACTGAGGGAGTCTGAAGAATAAGTAAATGTGCGGAAGAGGATAAGATAATGTTTGCTTCCAATCTGTTTAAGAATTCAGCACTAGAATGGTGGAACACTATCCTCCAGTCTAGAGGAAGTGATAGAATTTACAATAAATGGGGGAATTTAAAAACATGGTAGAAAGGAAATTCTGCCCTCCCAATGAAAAAGAACAGATAGCAAACAAATTCCTAAACCTTAGAATGACTGGTGTGGATAGTAAGGGGTACACTAAGTTATTCTTTGAATATGCTAGAATAGTGTCAACCCTTGCTTCACCTGAACTAGTATTAATCTCCTGTTATATCTAGGGATTAATTGGGCAGATAAGACATGTAGTCAAGGCAGCTAGACCCCAAACCATAGAAGAAGCTGTAGAACTAGCTAATACCTTGACAGATGAATTAGTTCGTACGCACGCGAGAAGAGGATCAAAGGAGGAACCTAACCCAGAAGCTTACACAAGAATTCTGTTCTGGAAATTCTAACCGTGGGAAAAATATAGGCTCTACCTCTGCACCTTATTGCAAGTATTGCAAAAGGAAGCATTCAGGAAGATGCTCTATATACTGTAACTTCTACAAAATATCGGGACACAAGGAGGAAGATTGCAGGAAAAAGATTAGCAACAGGATATGCTACAACTGCGGAGAACAATGTCACATCAAGCCTAACTGTCCAAAGCTAGCTCCAGCTGCAAATAACAAGAACACCAAAAATGCTAGAGCATTTGTTCTTACTGGAGAAGAAGCAAAGATGATCCCGGATGTGATCACCGGTACGTTTTTAGTTAATGATGTTTTTGCTAAAGTATTATTTGACTCTGGTGGCTAACCAAAGTTTTATTAATACTTCATTTTGCAAATTACTCAATCAACCATTAACTAAACTCCTACAAGAATGTCTAGTAGAGACAGCAAATGGGGAAACCATTAAAATTTCTGAAATCTTGCAGGGAGCAAGAATAGAAATTTTAAATCAGAAATTTATTACAAACTTCTACCCAATGAATCTGGAAGAATTTGATATTGTATTAGGAATGGATTGGTTAATAGCCAATAAAGCCTGTATTTTGTGTGATCAAAAGTCAATCCAAGTAAATTCACCAAGGGGTGAAAAGATCACAATTAAAGGAAATAAAATCCTTAAATCCACAAAGTTCATCTCTGTGATGAAAACAACAAGTTACATAAGAAAAGGGTCATTAGTGTATTTGATTTCCATAATCACTAACACTAAAGGAAAAGAATTAAAGGATATTCCAGTAGTATCCCAGTTTTCAGATGTATTTCCAGAAGAGCTGCCAGGGCAACCTTCAGATAGAGAAGTTGAATTCAGAATCCATTTAATAGCAGGGACAGCACCAATTGCCAAGGCACCTTACCGTTTGGCACCCGTAGAAATGCAGGAACTGAAGAAACAATTAGACAAATTGTTAGAGAACTTGCTGAACTTGCTGTAATGAAGAAAGGGAAGATGATGGAAGAAGTACATGTTGTTCGTGAATTTCCTAACGTTTTTCCTGATGATTTACCTGGTTTACCTCCCACTCGTGATATCGATTTCCGAATCGACCTTATTTCTGGAGCAAATCCTGTTGCTAGTGCGCCTTATCGCCTCGCTCCCTGTGAAATGCGCGAACTCTCGAGTCAGCTCCAGGAACTGCTTGATAAAGGCTTTATTCGCCATAGCACCTCTCCTTGGGGCGCACCTGTCCTTTTCGTTAAAAAGAAGGGCGGATCATTCCGGATGTGCATCGACTACAGGGAACTGAATAAGCTTACCATCAAGAATCGATATCCCTTGCCCCGAATCGATGATTTGTTTGACCAATTACAAGGTGCTGCGTGTTTCTCGAAGATTGATTTACGCTCAGACTATCACCAACTACGAATTCAGGAGGAAGACATACCCAAAACCGATTTTCGAACCCGCTATGGTCATTAGGAGTTTGTTGTTACGCCTTTTGGTTTGACTAACGCTCCCACAATCTTCATGGATCTAATGAATCGCGTGTGCAAACCCTTCCTTGACCGCTTCGTCATCGTGTTCATCGATGATATCCTGATCTATTCCAAGTCAAAATCCGAACACTCGCAACATCTACGTTTGGTTCTTGAGTTACTCCAGAGAAACCGCCTCTATGCCAAATTCTCCAAGTACGAATTCTGGCTTGAGGAAGTCCAATTTTTGGGTCACATTGTCAATAGTCAAGGTATTCACGTCGACCCCGTGAAGATCGAAGCTGTTAATAGTTGGGTTACACCCAAGAACCCGTCTGAATTCCGTTCTTTTCTCGGGCTAGCAGGCTATTACCGCCGATTTATCGAAGGTGTCTCTAAAATCGTTGTATCGCTTACCTCGCTTACACATAAGGACAAACTTTTTGTTTGGGGAACTAAATAAGAGGAGGCCTTTCAAACTCTCAAAGCAATGCTTTATAACGCTCCCGTACTCTAACTACCCGACGAAAACGATGATTTCGTAGTCTACTGCGATGCCTCTAACCTCGGTCTTGGTTGTGTCATGCAACGAGACAAGGTTATCGTGTACGCCTCTCGACAGCTCAAGATCCACGAGAAGAACTATACCACACACGACCTCGAGCTTGGTGCAGTTGTTTTTGCGTTAAAGATTTAGTGACACTACCTTTACGGTACCAAGTGTACGATCTTCACCGATCATAGGAGCCTACAACACATCTTTGACCAGAAAGAACTAAACATGCGCCAACGCCGGTGGGTAGAACTCCTCAACGATTATGACTGTGTGATATGTTACCATCCAGGCAAAGCAAACGTCGTCGTCGATGCTCTCAATCGACGAAGCTATTTGCATAGCGTTCGTAATATCCAAGACCAGCATAATCTCGAAACTCTGATATGTGACGCTCAACATGCTTGTTTTACCGAACGAACCTTGAAGAAGGAAAGAATTCTTAACGATGGCGCTCAACTCGAGAACAAATGGAATGGTATCTTTCATTATCTAGACCGAATTTGGATCCCCAAGCGTACCAACTTACGAAAAATTCTACTAGACGAAGCTCACAAATCTCGATATTCCAGTCATCCCGGTGCCGACAAGATGTACCAGGACATGCACTACAAGTACTGGTGGTCGGGCATGAAGAAGGATGTCGCTATCTATGTTTCGAAATGCTTGACATGTTCGAAGGTCAAGGCCGAGCACCAAAGACCCTCTGGCTTACTCGTATAACCCGAGATCCCTATGTGGAAATGGGAGAGTATAGCTATGGACTTCATAACGAAACTTCCGCGCACGCCACCAGGTCACGACAGCATCTAGGTTATCGTTGACCGTCTCACCAAATCTGCTCACTTTTCACTTATACGGGAGGACTATAAGGTGGAACGATTAGCACGAATCTACACCGACGAGGTTATTTGTCGACTCGGGACACCTCGTGATATCATCTCTGACCGCGATGGTCGATTCATGTCACGTCTTTGGGAAACGTTTCAATCTGCTCTCGGTACTACCCTAAATCTTAGTACTGCTTTCCATCCCCAAACCGACGGTCAGACTGAATGCACGATTAGTACCCTTGAAGACATGCTTCGCTCGTGTGTCATAGATTTCGGTGGTAATTGGGACACGCACTTACCTTTAGTCGAATTCTCGTACAATAACAGTTATCACTCTAGCATTCAAATGGCACCATTTGAGGCATTATACGAAAGAAAATATCGATCGCCTATTGTATGGCATGAGATCAGAGACGCGTAAATTACCGGTCCTGAGCTATTGCAAGAGACGACTGACAAAATCCTCCAAATTCGAGACAATCTGCTGAAAGCTCGGAGCCGACAGAAAAGTTACGCCGATAGACGCCGCAAGCCCCTTGAATTTGACGTTGGCAATCACGTACTCCTAAAGGTTGCACCTCAGAAGGGGGTGATCAGATTCAACAAGAAAGGAAAGCTCGCGTCTCAATATGTTGGACCCTTTAAAATACCGGAAAGAATTGGCAAAGTGGCCTACAGACTAGAATTACCGGAGGAACTGAGTAATGTCCACCCGACTTTCCACGTTTAGAACCTCAAAAAGTGTTTATCCGATAAGGAATTGCATGTCCCTCTCGAGGATTTACAAGTGGACGAAACATTACACTTCATGGAAAAGCCTGTCGAGATCATGGGACGACAAACCAAGGTACTCAGATGCTCACGCATTCCCATTGTGAAGGTTCGCTGGGAAGGCAAACACGGTGTCGAGTTTACCTGGGAACTCGGAAGTGACATGAAGGCAAAGTACCCGCAACTGTTTGTTATGCCTACTTAAATTTCGGGACGAAATTTCCTAAAGTAGGGGAGGCTGTAACAACCCGCTTTTTGGAAAGTCAAGTACAAGTTAAAGTCAAAGTCAAAGGAAGAAAAAAAATGCTAATTGCGATCTGTCACTCTTTGCTTAACTACTGAATTGTGCTTTTTAACTTGTAATCGAATTCTATTATTTAGTTGCTTTAGTTGTATTATGAGGATTATGTATTAATAATCGAGGTTTAATCGCATGTTTAATCACTAATCGACCTATCGCTAATCGCATCGTTGTCGTATCGCAACCCGAATTATAGGTTATGGATAATTGTTTTACGTGTGTGTGTCTTTATGTGTTAGTTGTGCATGTTATGCTTGTGTTGAGGTGATTAATCGCAATTGCAATCGCAACTTTATCGCATCGCAAACGCAAACGCTAAACGCAAGTTATTGATAGTGATTATATGTTAGACAAAGTAGTTAGGTTATGGGTAATACTATCGCATCGCTCGCTCGAAACGCATCGCAATACTCAACGCACGAAACGAAAACACGAAAACCAACTCACCGGAGCCACTCGATCGAATGACCATTCGATCGAATGGTCATCCGAACAGATGACCATCCGATCGAATGGCCATCCGATCCGTCACCTGAGTGTGATCTTTCCTCTTTTGGAAACCCTATAAATACCCCTGTCAGCTCCACTCGCTCGACCAGACGCTCCAACCCAGTTTTCTCTCGATTTCTCGCGATTCTTGTAAGTTCTCCACTCAAATCTTGTACTTCTATCATCTACGAACATTTCTTCATCATTATCACCTTTGAATCTTCACTTTTAACCGTGAAATCAGCGGCTGTCATCATGAGGTTCTTATGAGCTTCAAGTTTTGGCATTATTCCACCAAGAACAACTAAGATCTACATGATTTCCACATAAATCAACACTAATTGCATCTAGACCTAAGCATTTTCAAGATGTGAAGGATTGAAAGTTGGTTTCTAACTTTCTTTCAACTCTTTTACACTCAATGCTCTCAAAACTGATAGAATCGGAGCTCATTCAGGTCTTCTACTCAATTCTTAGTGAAGTGTCGGTCTAAGATCTGATTTCTATCAAAGAGACGACCGATTCTGGATTGAACATGAACAACCGTCAAGAACAGTAAGCTGATTGTATTTGGGTGATACCTGTTCGATCGGACGACTTGGGGCTCGACGAGGTTCCGTTGTTTAGTACGTTGTCATACTGTCTCAAGCAAACCGCAAACCGCAAAACTTAACAAAATTCAAGTTTGCAAAACGGTCAGATTGTGGGACGGATTGCCGTCCGATCGGATTGCATTTGAACTTCCACACTTAAACTTTCTATAATTTTCAAAGATCATTAGTTTCTAACGGGTTGCCATCTGATCGGTAGACCATCCAATCGAGTGACAATCCTACTGTGAACTTGTTCTCTGGGAAATACCTCGCCGGATGGATCGCCATCCGATCGAACGACCTGAAAAGAAGAGATACTTCTCTGTTTTCAAAATGCTACAACGATAACTTCAAAGCCATCATACACAAACACATCCACCCCGAACGAGTGTCAATCCGACCAAATGGCCATCCGTTCGGATTGCCATCCGACCGGATGACCACTCGTCACTTGATCCCCATGCATCGTTTTACGAGACGCTTATCGCTTATGCTATCATTCTGATCAGGCTAATCTCACTCTAGCGCTCCCTTCAATCCATTAACTTCCGTCGCTATGAGTATACTCGATCCCTTTTTGCTTTACGCACTTTTGGGTGTTACATACGTTACTTATTCTAAATCACAACGATCACACAACGCAACACTCTTATACGCTAACCGTTACTGCATGTTATACGTGTTACTCGATGAATGCTTGTATGTTATGTTTACACAGTGATTTTTGCCTGACGCGTTAGCAACAATAGTACTATTTGTTTTAACTCAGCACCTGTCGTGGACAGGGGTTGTTAAGGTTACCTCTTCACGTATCACATTGGTGATATGTGTTGCGCATTCTACAACTCGCAGTCTTGTCTGTGCATATTTCATTATCGATAACCTACTAGCTTCACATTATACATGTTACATGCTGGTTATGCGTAAACGCTTTCGCAATCTATTATTACTATCAAACTTGTATGCTCACCTTTACACTATGTGTATTGACCTCTATTTTAACGTATGTGACAGGTGTTTAAGATGCTATGCTTTACCTGCTTTTATGGAATCAAGTAGGAGTGAGAGTCTAGAAACAAATCTAATAAAATCTGAGTTGTCGGAACATGTTATTTGTCTTTGAGATATTTGGTATGTAATAACTATTTACTTTGGTATGTTATGGTATGGGACATAATATTTAAATATCTGATAATTTAGTTGTTATGGATTTCTCCTGGACAATCTGTTTCGCTCAGTGCCGCGCCCTGATGTTTCCGCCATCGGTTGGGGTGTGACACCTACATTGACACGGGCTTATTTCTCACTCAGTCCAAATATGCTCAGGACATTCTTCAGCGTGCCGACCTAAATAATGCTAAACCCGTAACTACCCCCTTAGCTCCTCATGAGTCATTCACTATTGATGGGCCGCCTTGTCTAGATCCTATGACCTATGGTTCATTGGTTGGTGCTTTACAATATTTGACTATCACCCGCCCTAATTTATCCTATGTTGTTAACCAAGTCTCTCAGTTTCTTCATGCTCCAACAATTTCTCATTTTCAGGCAGTTAAAAGGATTCTTCGTTATATCAGAGGCACTCTTTCCTTTGTTTTAACTTATACTCGGCCTCACACTTCTTCCATTATTGGCTATTCGGATTTAGATTGGGCTCGTTGTTTGGATACTCGTCGCTCCACTTATGGTTATTCCATTTTCTTAGGAGGCAATCTTGTCTCTTGGAGTGCAAAGAAGCAGCCTACAGTCTCTCGCTCTAGTTGTGAGTCTAAATATCGAGCAATGGAAAATACTGCAGCTGAAATCATTTGGATTACTCATCTTCTAAGATAACTTCATGCATTGCCTCCTGATAGGCCTACGTTGCTTTGTGAAAATAAAAGCGCGTTGTTCATGACTCAAAATCTTGTATCACACAAGCGCGCGAAACATATTGACTTGGATTATCATTTTATCAGGGAACTTGTTAGTTCAGGGAAGCTCTACACTAAATTTGTTCCAACCAATCTTCAGGTGGTAGATATTTTTACTAAAAGTCTTCCACGTGCACAGTTTGAGCAATTCCGTGCGATGTTGCATCTTGGTCCGCCACCGTTCAAATTGAAGGGGGGTATTAGAGAATAATTGTATTCTTGTATAATATTGTTATGTATCTTTCTTATTATTGTATATCTCCTTAATTATAGGAGTGATTGTGTATGCACCATTATGTATATAATTCTCACCTCAATCAATTGAAGAGGTCAATTGTCATAAATCTTATATTGAGTATACCATGAGGTTGCTGTTAAGGTTATCCCCAAACCCAAGGTTAGATTTCAGCTAATTTATTCCATCATTTATTATGTTGAGGTATTGTTTATAAATAACATTTAGAAATGCTAATATGTTGTAGTTCATATTCTAGTCATATATATTATATATTTCTTGGCTTTAAAAGCTCGCATGAGGTGTGAGAGGTTGCATCCATAACGCTCCGGCTCGTAAAATCTAGAAAATAGCAACCTATGTGATGCTCATATGTAAAAAAACTAACAAGATGAAAAGATAATGAATCCTTTGCGGGATGAAGAAGTTTGATTTGTAAAAAAGGCGAGAGACATGCTGCTTTTAGTTGTACGTACAACTTATTTGGTGCCGCCTCGCCTTTTTTTAAACCCAATATCTATTTATAGATATGGTCTTGAAAGCGATCATCTGTTAATTTGCTTTAATATACTGAAACTGTTATTGATTATCTAAATATTAAGGAGTCATATATTCCTTTTTAAATGATCAATATAGGAGCAACAGTAAGAAAACTGATTATGATGGTCTTATTATATAAGGCCATTTTTGCAATTTAAATCTCTAAATAAGTAGACATGACTCCTCAATGGGCGGAGATTGACTTCTATGGTCAAAATGATCACATTTTGACTTTATAGTGATGTAATACTTAATCTTCTATTACATGTAACTATATAATAGATACTAAAATAATTTTGGTATCCAGCCTGTTTAAAGGTGAAAAACTTTTAAGTTTTGCTTTTATTTCCTAATATATTTCTTGACGTTTATTTAGATGACAACAGTAATTTCCATTGAAGATGCAAGGAGAGAAGTGAAAAAACTAAAGGCACTAACGTGTTGGCTCGAAAGTAAAACCAAAGAGCTCGAGTTAGAATATTTCCCACTTCGTTACCAGCAGTGCAACAAGTGTGGATCAATTTACTGGTGTAAGCTAAAATGTATTATCTTATCGTACTTTAATATCTTTTATTTGAGCAAGGCATCATCTATGTTGTTGATACTGGTTTGTTAAAGCAATGATTGTGCAACTCGGTATTCCTTTCACTTTTTGTAAGCTTAGTCATATTCATTATTGACACTAGGTATTTTTAAGCTCTTTTCCCTACCAGTACTACTGTCTATATACCAATTTTCTTCTTAGTTTACAGGGTGATCAAAATGACCATTATAAATGTATATAAGGGATTTCTAAAGTGTAATAATTCTTCAAAATGATGTCACAAAAACTTTATTAATTACCATGCAATGGTAAGCTTTTAATGGCTTTAGAGAAGTGTTAACTGTTGTCTTTTTATAATGCATTATTAGTCTTTTTATCTTCTATATTTTTTTTTCTTTTTGAAGAAATTGTACTCGAAGTCAGGGAACAACTAACAACGAATAATATTAGCCTTAAAATCATGCGATACATAGGTAAGTACTCTTTGTTTGAAGTACCATTAATGAGGGATTTCAGACCTAATCGTGGTGCTAGCTTTGACATAACATTGATGTGGAAAACCACATGAAAAATGATTTCTTGATTCTTGTAAGTTTACAAATTTGATTTGGGATTAAAGGGACTATTAATTATATATCTATCTATATCCATACTATATTATAAAGCATTTCAGAAGGATACCGGTAAAATTTAAGTAATTACAATATTTTATGTTTATAGTACAACTTAATGGGGTTAGTAAATGGACAAAATGGTCTTTTTACAGGAGTTAAATGAATTGATAAATATAAATTAATAATAGAAGTGTTCTTAATGCAATTAAATTGATAAAATAAATATAGACCATTGTAACTTAAATACAAATAAAGACAAGAACCCTGAGAAGCCCTTTCAACTTTCGTCCATTAATTCCTTCCATTAAACCCACAACACCTTTCAACTTTTGTCCATTAATTGGCGACAATTGAAGTGCTCTTGTAACGAATTGTCAATGTCTTCTACTATTTCAACTACGTTTCTCTCTAATCTGCGAATCATGTATGGAATTTATAATCGGAGCCACAAATCGACATTTGTCTCTGGTCTCATTTACATCTAAAGGAAGAAGCTATGGCTGTCGTAGGTAAATGTCTTCTTGAATAGTTTAATTTGCTCTTCTTTTCATTCTTATGTTTTGACTTCTTTGGTAATTTTTTGGGTAACGGGTCAGAACATGTTTAGGTTGAAATCAGTTGATATGCGAACGGTAGAATTGCAATTTCACATATTTTTAAGACGTTGAACTAAATTGTTTTCCTCTATGGTCGCATGCGTATTCTGGCCAGGATTACCCCTTCTTCAATGAGGAAGAAAGTTCAATGGGGCAAAGTGAAGCATGAATCATCGGTTTCAATGGAGAATTTGGGAGTTTTTTACTGAAGTGATACCACTTTCAAAAAGTAAATCACAACTAATGTTGCTTGCCAAAATATTTCACAAATAATGCCAAAGCCATTCAAAATGGCGATTTCTTCCTTGGGTTGTAGACTTCTCAGCTTTATTAAGGGATTTGCAGCTTTATTCAGGGAATTGCAGGAGACATTTATTGGCCTCCATTGATAATGGCGAAATTCTGAATATATTGCCATTAAGAATGGCGAAAAGTTAATGTTCTGAACACATAGCCATTAAGAATGGCGAAACATTTAAAAGCCTGCATCAATTGCCATTTAAAATGGCGAAAAGCTGCCAAGCCTGCAGGGTAAGCCATTAAGAATGGCAAAAAATTTAAATTCTGCACCAATTGCCATTTAAAATGGCGAAAAGCTGTCTTCACCTGCACGATGAGCCATTTATATCCCGACCAAAACTATATTTCCCGACGAACAAAAACCCTATCCTGACACCAAACTGTCAAGAAAAATAATTCTTTCTCTCCTTCCGTTGTTTATAAAACTGCACACAAAGATTACAGCATCATTCAAAATGCAACGACAAAGGAGATGAACAACGTTGACAATGGAATACGATATGATGTGGTGATTCGTCGTGGTGGTTCAAGGTGGACGATGATGGTTTTGGGGATGTAACACTGATCGTCGATGTTGATGATGGTAATATATGGTGAAGAACGATGGTGGCGATATGGATGGGAGTAATGATGATGACTGTTTACAAGATACACCGGTGAAGTGATTGATATGGAACGAGGATGACGATGATGTTGCAAGTTATGGTGTTTGGTGGAAGGCGATGGTGCGGTTCAAACGGAGGTATGATTGACAGTGTATGATGGGGTCGTTGTAACACATCGGAGATGGCACGATGGTGATGGTCGGATGAACGGTGATGTAGAGACGGAGATGATGATCGTTGTTCGAATGATGTATAGACGATGATGATGATGATTGAAGTGATGGAGTCGGAAGACGTTGGTAGACGGTGATGATGAGGAAGGTGGTTGCGAGTCGGAGGTGAACGGTGGGGATTGTCGTAGTGGTGAACTAGGTGTCGGAGAAGATAGACGACGACGGTGATGGAGATGATGAACGGAGTTGGAACATGTATGCAGGTGTATAATGGAGACAAATGGTGGTTTGAAAGATCAGCTAACAAGAACACACTCAAACAACAATCTCAACTCGGAAACGATGACACGCTGACATAGTGTTTTGGTTGGCTTATGTGCAGGATTCAAAATAATCGCCATTAAGAATGGCATATGTGCAGGAATTTCAAAAAAAAATCACCATTTGTAATGGCTTGTGCAGGATTCAGTGATTGGGTCTTACACGTTCCCTGCAAAAGTCTAAACATTCCCTGATCAATTCTGTAAAGCCTACAAACCCATAAAAAATCGCCATTTTGAATGACTTTGCCATCATTTGTGAAATATTTTTACAAGTAGCATTAATTGTGATTTACTTTTTGAAATTTGCATCACTTCAGTAAAAAAACTCAGAATTTGGATGGTCGTGAAATCGTGATCTTACACCTCCACGCCGAGGCTAATATCGCCTTTTACCTCTACTTTCCTGATCTTACACCTTTGCACTGACATATGCTACATATATATATATATATATATATATATATAGGGTGGGGTTCTAGAGTGAACACTAATGTATTTGCGAACTGAGTGAACAAATCCTGGCCATTGATCTACACACGTGTATGGCCAGGATCTCATCATCAAATCGTAAAATACACTAGTGTATTTCAACATCAAATCCTGGCCATTGATCTACACATGTGTATGGCTAGGATTAGTTCACTCAGTTCGCAAGCTACACTAGTGTTCACTCTTGAACCTAATCCTATATATATATATAGGGGAGGGTTATCTTGAGAACGCTAAATACTGCGAGAACCGTGAGAACGAATGAAAAAACCAATCAAAACCGAATAGGGGAGGGTTATCTTGAGAACGCTAAATACTGCGAGAACCGTGAGAACGAATGAAAAAACCAATCAAAACCGAATTTTTTTAATACAAACCTCATTGTAATTAAAATACAACATTAAAAAAGAATTTACAACATCAAATAATTCATTTCTCCTCTCAAAATCACTCTTACTAGATTTTTTACGCATGTGTAAATATAACAAATTTACACATGTGTAAATGACAAACTTACACATGTGTAAATTTTCTTTATTTACGAATTCACGTAAATTTAAACGTGTAAATTTAATTTCTAACATTGTATTCGAACAATAATGATAAGTGTAAAAAGAAATTTTGAATTTGAATTGTTTTTGACCAAGTTCTCGTGTTTTTTTATTCGTTCTCACGGTTCTCGCGATATTTAGCGTTCTCATTTAAACCCTTCCATATATATATATATATATATAGTAAGAGAGACAGAGAGAGAGATAGGTGTGAGTAGGGGAGAATTCCACCACCGTCATATCACTTCAGCAAGCATGGTGGCGATTCACGCCTAGAAGAGACCAGAGGCGAAGAAACTATAGGCTTCAGGCATCTCTTTTTCAATGACGTCGTCTTTTTGTCTTCCAAATTACCTGTAAGTTATCATCTCTTTCGTGATACATATCATCGGATGGTCCACTTTAGTCTATTAGGATTTTATTTGTAGTTATTATTTTCCCAAAGCATGTTTGGTTTGTTATTGTTATATTAAGGGTGATGGTATCTACACATCCCCTAAAATTTTTGTACATCCCTCAATAGAAACCATATAGGCCAATACGCTTCCCATAGGGTTTGAAGCATTAAATGCGACACCAATAGGAAGCGTATTGGGCAATACGGTTCCTATTGGTACAATACTCTCTGACGCGCACGCAGTTCAAAACTATAAAGGGCTGAAAAGTGACCCAATAGGAAGCGTATTGCCCAATACGATTCCCATAAGTTTAATAGGAAGCGTATAAGGCAATACACTTCATATTAGTTTTACTTAAAAATTATAAGTTGCATCAAATTTTTAACTTATTATTGTTATCTTATAATGTTTTTATAAAAACACTTATTAAACAAAACAATATATATATATATATAGGGGAAGGTTCATTTGAGAAGAAAATTTTATTAAGAATAAAAAGAACAAAAGGGTACAATTGTAAAACATTAAATAGTTTTTTTCTCATCTTATTTATTATTATGTTTGACTAATTAATTAGTCATTAAGACTATCATCCTCCACACTAAACGAATTTGCCTACACACATCAAAAGTTATCCTACACATTTTTAAATTTATCCTACACATATTGAAATTTATCCTACACAACTCGTAATTTATCCTACACGTCTCGTATTTATCCTACACTATAAATGAATTTTTATTTTTATTTTTTGAGAAAAATATATATCTTAAAAATAAGTTACAAATTTAATATAGTTAGTTATTAAAGATGAAACTACCAATTAATGATGTATGTAAGTTTACCAATATACCCTTATAGTTACATTAAGTACAAATATTAAATGAAGTCTAATGAAGCATTACTATTGGTTGAAATTTCTTCTTTTTTCTTCTTACAAAGAATTTCTTCTCATTTGAACTCTCCACTATATATATATATATATATATATATATATATATATATAGGAAATGTAAGGGCAATATGGTTTCTTTGGACTCAAAGTATAGGAAGCGTATGGGGCAATATGGTTCCCCTAGACCCAAAGTATAGGAAGCGTATGGGACAATATGGTCCCCCTAGAGCCAATGTATATGAAGCGTATGGGGCAATACGGTTCCCCTTGTCCCCTAATCTGAATCCTTTTTATAAAAACGTGTCAAAAAAACGTTTATACATTATTGTAATACCCAAAACATATTTATGATAACCATGTGGGGTGGCGGATACTGTTCGACAGGTTATCGGGCAGGATAGCCCGTGGGATCGTTTATTTCGAATAGGAGCCGCACCATCTTATCGGCCGTTGATGGTGGAGTTTCTCTCAACATTCCTCTATAGACCTCGACCGGATGACCGGCTGAACTCGGATAGGTATCCACCGCCGGCTCCCTGCAAATATTTGGACACGAGGTCGATGACAGGGATGAAAGTGGCGGCAAACATTCCTAATGTTGGTTATAGGTTTGTCGGGACGAACCGTCAGGTTTGGGCATGGCAGCCGTTGGTACATCACCCGCGTTTGGAGGCCGAGGAGGTTTAGATGCCTCAGATGGCTGAGAAGGATGGCGGGCATGATGATGGGTATATCGGTTCCACCCCGTCCACCACCACGAGTTTATCCGGACCAGGGTCCGTTCTTTACGCAGCAGCCCGACCCGTCCATGCCATCCTTTACCCAGCCCCTCCCGTCCATGCATGTATATTATCTTATTTTTTTTTCATTTATCTATGAGCAATTTAATGTTATGTAATGGGTATTTTGTTTAAATTCTTATAGCCTTAAGACCCGTCCTATACTCAGCCCGACCTTTCCTTGCCACATTTTCCTCGGTCCGGCCAGACCATGCCGCTCTTTCCTCTGTCCGACCTTTCCATGCAGGTATGTTATTTTGTTTTATTTCATTTTCTACGAACAATTTTAATGTTATGTAATGAGTATTTTTTTTTTTTTGAATTTTTTATAGGCTCCAGGCACGTCCTATACACGGCACAGCCCGTCACCCTCTACTAGGCGTGGCCCGAACTTTACAGAGGAGGAGCTCGCTGAGTCTGACGAGGAGTCTGACGAGTATTGATGATGACCGTGGGAGTGTATTGCTTAATACGCTTGGACCCAGAGGAACCGTATTGCCCTATACGCTTCCTATACATTGGCTCTAGGGGAACCATATTGCCCCATACACTTCCTATACTTTGGGTCTAGGGGAACCATATTGCCCCATACGCTTCCTATACTTTGGGTCCAAGGAAACCATATTGCCCCATACATTTCCTATATATATATATATATATATATATATATTGTTTTGTTTAATAAGTGTTTTTATAAAAACATTATAAGATAACAATAATAGGTTAAAAATTTGATGCAACTTATAATTTTTAAGTAAAACTAATATGAAGTGTATTGCCCTATACGCTTCCTATTAAACTTATGGGAATCGTATTGGGCAATACACTTCCTTTTAGCTGACCATCTTTTGAAAAGTTTGGTACACATATAGGAAGCGTATTGCTTAATACGCTTGGACCCAGAGGAACCGTATTGCCTTATACGCTTCCTCTGGTCCCCTAATCATTAGCTGACCATCTTCTGAAAAGTTTGTACTTCAAGTACACATATAGGAAGTGTATTGCTCAATACGCTTGGAACCAGAGGAACCGTATTGCCTTATACGCTTCCTATAGGGTTCAAGGGATGTGCAAATAACCAAGGGGGATGTGTGAATAACCAAGCCCTATATTAATGATGTTTATGTTGTTTGTTTTAATCAATTGGCAGTTATTATTGATCGTATACATGTAAAGTGAATTAGATTGATCAGTTTATATCCAGAAGTGATCTTAACTTGTCTGTGAATTGTGATTTGTATAACTTATGTTGAACCAGTTGAGGTACTTAAAATGCTAAGAATTGATCAAATATGAAGATTATTAATAGGTGGGATAGTTTCAATAGAACAACTGAGAATACAAATAGGTGGGATAGTTTCAATAGAACAACTGACAATACAAATGGAATTATGAATTCCGTGACAGTGTAGGGATAAAAAGCAGATCTTAAAGTAAAAACTGAGAATAATAGCCAAAAACACATGATACCGGATACCAGTAACTCATATGGATCTTGATCATTACTATAGTCCATAATTCCATATACATACAGTAGTTGCGTGATACTCACACATTGCATCGGTGAAAGCCTAAAGCTTCTGTGGTAAGTTTCATTTGCTTTTTTTTATCTGCTGATGTTTTGAAAGATCCATTGGTAAGTCAATGAAGAGATTCAGTATTTAAGATCAGTTGTTTACTTGTTTAAGGGTATGACTATGAGATGTAATAAGTGCTTTATATTTCTATATGTTTATGTGTGTGTTTATTTTTGTTATTTTATTAAAACTTTTATTTGAATAAATGAATAGGCTATGGATTTTTGACTGAAACTCTGAGAGATTTATGTAGTCTGGTTGAAGATATCCTTCTATGTTCAAAAGTAATAAAGTGTGATAAAAGTGGGTAGTGGCATAATTTTTAACCAAGGCAGCGAGTTGGTAAATTTATATTAAAATTAGTTGGAAAGACTTGTAAGACCTCTTCGGTGCAGGTTATATTTTTAAGGCAAATTAATTAAGGAGTCTATAGTGGTTAATCTTTAAACCTTGGTGATGTTAGCTTTGAATTTTAGTGTTTTCTTCTTCCTTTTTTTTATTTGTTTTTTGTTTTCTATCTTTTCAGATATTGCTAGATGTTGCTGGGAAGATCATATCAAGTGTAGTTGTTTAAGGCGCTTAATTTTTAAGTGTGTAAACGAAGGCAACTTTTGTCTTGTTTCCTTAAAGCCAAGATTCAAAGTGCTACAAACCTTAACACGCTCACACATGGCGGAGCACTGACGTGCTATGGAAGCATATGCTACTCCATCACTTGCGGAATCTTGTCAGTTCTTTGTCTCATGGCATTTGTCTTGAGTATGATTGTGGTGTATAGGACTAAGAGAGTCTATGCAAAACTTTACGGGAGTTCTTGAAGTTAGATCGCACTCTCGGACTATACCGTGGTTGTATCATGTATGTTAGGCTCATAGATTTAAGGATTGGTAAAGATGGAGCCATTTAGAGTATTGTTTCTTTGGTACACTGCTAAATTCTTTTTTTTTTTGGCTGTGCTGCAAATTTAGTACACCATGCAAGTTTTATTTGTAGAATGGACAATATGTACCACTTATGCGTTTTGTGATGGATGTTATATAAGATGTTGTTTTGTTGAGATTGGTTCTTCTTTATGGGAAATGATAAATTGTTTCAGTTCACTTTTTTTTGGAAGTTAAAACACTAAGGGGCTGTTTGGCAACATCTGAATCAATAAGTGCTGAATGAATAAGAGGTTTGAATGGGTAAGAGGCTCTGAACCAATAAGTGTTGAACCACTAAAGTGTTGTTTGGCTAAACCTCTGAATGACTGTGTAAAATGATATTTTTACCCCTAATTACACACAACATAATACGAACATCAAATTTTTACAACATCACAACATTATATCACTAAACAATTAGAAACAAAAAATCCTCACATCAAATTGAATAAATGCACACTAATCGCTACTGTGAAACAATTAAAATAACACCAATTTTCACATTCCAACACCTCAAATTTGAAAAAACAATGAAATATTAGGGCTCGCAAGTCACAACAGAAACTGAACCTTATCTTTAAACATCACATACCTGAGAACACCGGCTGCGGAGGAGAGAAACGAGAACGGCGACGGCAGTGGAGGAAATACGAGTCAGAACACGGCTGTGGAGGAGAGACGAGGCAGAACGTCGGCGCTTAGAAGGAAGGCCGACGAGGTGGCGGAGGGCCGACGTGGTGGAGGAGAGCGGTGGAGGGAGGAGGCCGGTGGATGGAGGAGGTTGTGGAGATGGAGGTCGATGTTGAAGGAGATGAGAGTGCAGATTGTTTTTTAGGGAAAGGGTATGAGTGTCAAATGTTTCATTCAGATGTGAAAAGTAGCTGAACCATTCAGAGCTGAATGGTTCCATTAAGAGGTGAAGTTTTTGTGAACCAAACAGCCTAGCCTCTGACCGATTCAGAGGCTTGCCTCTTAATGGAGTCATTCAGATGCAAACAAACAGCCCCTAACTGAGACTACAAGTCTCATGGGGATTTTGGTACCGAATTGAGGTCACGACGTCTCAAGGTAAATAAAAAGAAGAATTTAATAATAAACAACTTAACTGAGGGCACTAAATAACTTGGATTTAACAACTGAGGGCACTGTATATATGACCGGAACGGGATTTGCGGCCGTGTATTGTCGACACGGCTGCAACGCGCGGGTTACCCACTAGTACTATTATTATTAATGTATAAAGCATTTCACTAGGGCTTTGATGTAATTTCACACCTTATTTTTAAGACGCCATATCAACACCATGGATTGTCTCCCTAATTTTTCATCTCAGCTCCCAAATTTTCCCTCCATTTATTGTCGTCTCAATGATTGCTTCAAAGTTTGAAGAATTGAAGACGCAAATTGTCACACCCCCAAAATCCACATGCGGAGTACCACCGCTTGGAGGTGTGACTGACCAGGATCTTAGCCACCAATCACATTGAACTCACAAGTATATTTAAATAAAACTTTCATTTATTAACAATAAGTGTTACAACGTTACAATATATCACAGTTTACAGCGGAAGCATATTTAATTCGTTAAGTGATTATAAACCACATGTAATAGCTCTTTGTCTTGTGTTGCGTTTCCACGTAACTCGACCCATGACCACTCCAGCTTCCCAGATAGCAAGTTCCAATGTTATGCACCTAAAGGCCTGCAAGGCATGTAACAACGAGTCAACAACAAAGTTGAGCGAGTTCACAGTTGGTTGTTTAGTTGTATCGTTCGTTTCGTAAATCATATGTTCGTTTTGTAAACCATGTACTGTATTAATCTGTATCGCGGTTCCCCGAACATGTGTGCGATGATTAGTGGGGGCTTCCCATGTTGTATCGTATTAATCCGTATCGCGGTTCCCCGAACATGTTTGCGATGAATAGTGGGGGCTTCCCATGTTGTATGTTACTAGACTAGTCGTGTATGTACGTGCCCTTCTTGATCCAAGGACCGTAGCGAGTATGAGTGTACGTGCCCTTCTTGATCCAAGGACCGTAGCGAGTATGAGTGTACGTAGGTTTTACGTACGTGCCCTTCAATCCGAGGACAGTAGTAAGTATGAGTGTACGTAGGTTTTACGTACGTGCCCTTCAATCCGAGGACAGTAAAAAGTAGTTTAATAGAAATGATAGTACGAGTAGTTATTCAATCCCATTCCCAACCCACCGGGAATCCCATGCCTTAGGAGTGTGAACTCACCTTTGATTTGCTTGGTAAGATTAGTTACTTTGTTATCAATTGATCAAGCACGACCTAACATGGTTTATCAATAAAATCAGTTTCGTATTCGCATTGAACCACGCATCTTATCACATATTACACAAGTTGCACTCATAAATTTTTGCACACATCGTTACGTAAGTTATAGCAAATATCCGAATCCTAGTTACATTCACGGCACAAGTTCATATTGCACTATAGCACATATCAAGTGGTTCGATTCGCACTCAAGTAAACATGTTAGTTGTGGCACGAAATCATGCAACATAATCAGCCGATTATCATCATGTAATCATTCAGAAGTCATAGCAAGTTTACATTATAATTTCATGCCCCAAATAACTATTAACGGTCCAGTAACTAATCCCCATAGGTGTGCGGCCTAATCATAATAACCAGGCCCAATTATTCAAGACGTGACCCAAGAATCTAGCAGTACAAAACCAACCGAGTCTAAAGTCTCGCCAAAGTGTGGCCCAACTAATAAAACAGACCCAAGTATGTGTGTAATCGGAGTGGGCCTGACTTTATTGGATTTCACCACACCCCTCAACAGTTTCATCTTCATACTAATTCACAAACATGCCAAATAACTCAATATACTTTTCATCATGCAATTATATTATCATCATCAACAAGACATACAGCCACCTAAACAACTAACAGCAAGATCCATTTAATAGTGCATGCCAATTTTTGTCGTGACCCAATCCAAATATTAAAATCAATATTAATGGTCCAATAAACTTTGAATGTAATTAATTGTGTCAGCCATGTTCATGTGATTGTTCAGTATATCACATGGATCTTTCAGATCATAAATTACTGTCCATGTGAATAAGGAATTTGACGGCTCATTTAGTACATGAATCCCAAAACACACATAACAAGAGTTATCAAAACATAGCACATATATAACATAAGATCATCAAATAGAGATTCACATAATTATGGATTTACTAACCGCACACTTGATCCCCTGGAATGACGTCTCGAGAGGAGGGGGAGGGGTCTCCTGTTACCGTTCGTAATTTTGAGAGAAGGGTAGGGTTTGTTAATTGTGATGATATTGTGTGTTATTAAAAAAATATTATGTAACACTTAACATAATACCAAACAACCAAAGTGGGCCGGTGATCATTAACTTGGGCCGAGAGCTGGGTTAGAATACATAAAATGTGTATATTGTGCATGATAGTTTACGTATACATACATAGTTAATATTTGATTGGGGTTCCTTCTTTGGCCAGCCATGATGGTGGGCTCAAGCCCATTCACATATAAGTGTGGTATTTGTCATGCCATTACACAATGAGTAATATTTACAAGTTCTTGTATCAGTCAATGGGCAATACACCAATCATTATAACATAACAACGCATTATCAGAATACCAAATAATACAGTAACACAGTATCAATCATATATCAAACGTGAACAATTTTAAAATGCGAACACAATTATGAAGACGCTGGTGTGAAACAAGTAACGTGTTTCCTTGAAAGTTCGGGTTGTCACATCATCCCCAACTTGAAAGAAATTCCGTCCCGAAATTTAGCACGTGATTACTGGGGAAGCTAGTTGTGTTGCGTTGTTTCCTGGTGTTTCCTGGGGTGTCACATCATCCCCCCGTTGGTTTGGAATTTCGTCCCGAAATTCTGCAGTAGCTTCAACCTCAGTAGTGGTTTCATTGTTCTCGAACATTGAGGATATGTGAGTTTCATTTGGTTTTCTCGTTCCCAGGTAACCTTTGGGCCATGACGGGAGTTCCAACGAACTCGAACAATAGGTGTTCTGGTGCGTTTGAGAATCTTGACCTCCTGGTCCAAGATTTCCACTGGTGCCTTGACAAATCGCAACTGATCGTCGATGGTGAGTTCCTTGAAAGGAACTGTGAGAGTTTCATCTGACAGACACTCCTTCAGTTTCGACACTTGGAATATGCTGTGAACTACACTGAGTTCTTCGGGTAGATTTAGCTTGTAGGCCACCTTGCCTATTTTCTCTATGATTTCGAACGGTCCGATGTATCGCGGGTTAAGTTTGCCTCGTTTGCCAAAGCGGGCTACACCTTTCCAAGGTGAGACTTTAGGTAGCACTCGATCCCCAACCTGGAACTCGAGTGGTTTCCTGCGCTTGTCAGCGTAGCTTTTCTGACGGTCCCTAACTGCCGTCATTCGTTTTCGTATCTGAGCAATCTCCTCTGCTGTGTGTATGACGAGTTTTGGGGCGGTTATTTGGCTGTTTCCGACTTCTGCCCAACAAAGAGATGATTGGCACCTTTGTCCGTACAATGCCTCGAACGGAGCAGCCTGAATGCTGGTGAGGTAACTGTTGTTATTCGAAAACTCCACCAAAGGGAGGTGTTTTTTCCCAGCCGTTGCCGAAATCGATTACACATGCACGAAGCATGTCTTCTAGAGTTTGGATGGTGCGTTCAGTCTGCCCATCCGTTTATGGACGATATGCTGTGCTCATGTCTAAATGCGAGCCAAAGGATTTGTGCACCGCTTGCCACAAATCAGATGCAAATCATGGGTCGCGATTAGAGGTAATGGAGGTTGGCACCCCGTGCCTAGCAACCGCTTCTTTCAGGTAGATGACTGCAAGTGTAGAAAACTTATTCGTTTCTTTGATGGCTAGATAGTATTCTGGTTGCGCAAGACAATCAATGGGTATCCAGGTGATGTCGTTTCTTTTTCGAGTTGTAAGTAGGCTATCGACCAAATCCATGGCAGTCTGTTTTTATTTCCATGGGAGTGTTGCTGGTTGCTGGTGCTACACCTTGACTTTCCACAAGTAGATCCGCCATTCTCATACTTAACTAGATGGGACTTCATGTCCGATTACCAGTACAAGGTTTATAAATCCTCATACCTTTCGTCTGAAACCCAGACGGCTAGAATGTCGAACTGGTGTGCTTGCTCAACGCGAGTTTCCCTATAGTTGTCGTGTAATGGCACCTACATTCATTTCAGGAAGTAGCGAGTATCGTCCGACTGGTCAAAGGTTGCTTCTCCATGCCCCACATGGTTTCGACTTGAAGATTCCTCTTCCTTCAGTTCTCCAGTTTGAACAGAGCGAGTCTGATTCTGGTAAGTTAGAGTCGATAGCGAGCTGCAGAGCTCGTGCACGTTCAAATTTCATAGTTGTAATCATCCCAAAGTTTCCTCCAGTGATGCCATTAACTGAATTAGTTTTGTCGAAGTCAGGGCACATGGGAGGCCCTTGCGATTGGTCTAAATAACATATCTGGTACCGTCCAAGTAGTGCCTCCATCTAAGATCTCAAGGCCACGATTTTCTCCGCCAGTTGTGTGTCGTGTAGTTTCCCCTTTGTAGTTCCATCACGTAAATCATCATTCTCTCGTGTTGCGTCGGTGTGCTGCTAGGACTCTGGTTCAGACCATAAGGATATACCACTGAATCACCCGCATCCTCGGGTGTAAACGTTTCTTAGTACATTGCAGAGTCAGGATTCGAAAGCTGAAAGGACGTCCTCCTGTACCGTCTTTCACGAACACAGCACCCTGCTGTGCTAGAGCGGTTTAACCTGTGCGACCTTTGAAAATCCCGTGATTTACCTGCGATAGTATCAAGTGAGACCAAGAAATTGTTGTGTCCACGAAGGACTCTTTGGTGTCGATCAGTTTCCAACCAAGATGGATCTTAGCGAGATCCACGTGCATTCCCACTTCGCTGATTATATATCCAAAAGGTACCTCTCGAACCTAGAGATTACATTTGACAAGACCTTGAGCAGAGTGGCTCCTCCTTCAGAAGCCCTAATGTAAGACACAAATGCCACCCATGGCGTTCCATTCCTCTGGTCAGGATTCAGAATGTTGTCAACAAATGCAGTCGATTCATGTGATTCCCTGAAGCTGTTGGTGTGTTGGTCAACTCAATGGTCAAGGTGTATAATGTTGGAATGGCTGCATTAACCTTGGACATGCTGTTCTAAGGGCATTCTCCCCTTAGATTTCCATCTAACAATAGCTCATTCACCATCGAATCTTCGAATGGAAACTTGTTCCTCGCAGCTGGTCGGCAGGTTGTCAATACGTGGTCGAGGCAAACTGTTCTTGACTGTCACCTTGTTGAGTTCTCGATGATCAGTACACATACGAAAAAGGCTTCTCTTCGTGGGTATAGCGAGAGCTCCTTAAAGCCAAAACTAGATCCGATGAAGCTCAAGTCCAATAACTCTTGAAGTTGATTAGGCAGTTCCTGCGACCTCCTGGTGTAAGATAGTAAGATATACTAGTGACAAGGGCTACTTCTGGCATGTTACGGATCTGATATTCCACTTGACGATGTGAAGGTAAGCCTGACAGTTCTTCTGGTAACACTTAGGGAGAAATCACGAATAATTGGTGGATCCTCGATCCTCCTTTCCTTAGCCTTGACATCAGTATTGAGTGTTAACATTGCGGGGTAATCCTTCCGTAGCCACTCCTGGCTTTTCTTGCTGAAATGACGCTACTCGTTGTGCCACTCTGGCGCGTTAGAACAGATAACAATCCTCCACGAAGGAGGGGGTTACGTAAAATTGCCTCCTGACAGGGTACACCTGTCAAGAATAACAGAAGAAGGTCGTTGTCGAACGCTTGTCCCACATGGTCGTGTCTGCATCCCAACGATTATATAAGGTTTCTGTTCTCTTGCCATCAGCCGATTCCACCACAGGGTCAGACTCCTAGGAGCATCCAGGTCAAACGGAACAGAGGTGAAACAGATTGCTACTCATACTAACTACCATGGTGTTAAAGTTCCGACGTCGCCTATGCCTACTCTAAATGCCTTTCCAAGAGCATCATTTCTGGTGTTGTTGTTTTCATTGCAAGAATTCCAAGTATTGTCGTTGTTCCCTTGATCATTGACCCCTTAACGTAACTACGGCCAATCCATGATGTAGGCATTTCCTTACCGAAAGCTAGGGTTACGAGCACTTTGTTGTCGTTGTGACTGCTACCCCCAATGTCGTTGCTCGAAACGAAGCCCTACTATTCTTCACCATCATAGTTCATTTTTTCAAATCCTGAGCCACGTCCTAAAGCGCTACTCACTGCGCTGGCAGTTACGCATACCACACTAAGGTCAATTATCATCACTTATGCCTCGATTGATTCGTAAAAGTTGACTCCCATGGGTCGCTGACAAAGGTTAAGGATTTGATTGAAGTCAATTCGCTGGTGTTCATTGCCGGTAATCAGGGTCGTCTAAGTACTGAGGTCGGTAAAGTGCTACGCTCATCCTCCTGTCCATCGATGTTGCAAGTGGTTCGAGTAATGCACAATATGTTGCAGGAGTGTTGCAGAAGTAATCACACTTCAGAATCTGAGGCGTCAATAAGTTAAGTTCCAGCAAACGAAGAAAGGTGAGAAAGATATCGATCAATCATTCGACGCTGCGACATCCAACACATGGACATTCGTATAAGCACCTAACATTCTACACGATTCGCTGAGCTTAGAGGGGTGTTCAGGTAACACTCGATAGCATCGAGTTTCGAAAGGATCCAAAGATAAATGAAAAGTTCACATTTGAGTTTGAGTAGGGGACTATTACTGCTATGACCCCTATAGGTTTGTTATGTTTCACATTGATCAAATAACGGATTGGAACCCCTTTTTTCACTTGTTAAGCCTCACTGGGACTCACATGCACCCCACATTATTATTATGTGTGCACCCACAATAATATTGTGATTTGCATGTTCATCTCAGCTCCTCTTAACTCATGTTAAATGGTTCCCCAAACTCGACTAGCATTCAAAGGGTATTACAAAGAGTAAGTCATGAAGGTTTAGGGAATTACCACCCTATCAGTCTCATAATACGTGCAAGTGTACATGATTTCATATTGTTTGTTCTAAACGTGCAATCACAAGCAATATCGTATGTAGGTGTTCACTAGTTATGTAGTACAATGAGTATATGAGAGACGAACCTTGCAATCTGGAGCTGAGTGTCATGGTCGTATTCACGTCTTTAGAACTGTCCGGTTATAGTCTGGTTTTACAAAACATTTTTCCCCTTTTTAAATAAAACCAAGTTCACTATAACCAATGGCTCTGATACCAATCTGTCACACCCCCAAAATCCACATGCGGAGTACCACCGCTTGGAGGTGTGACTGACCAGGATCTTAGCCACCAATCACATTGAACTCACAAGTATATTTAAATAAAACTTTCATTTATTAACAATAAGTGTTACAACGTTACAATATATCACAGTTTACAGCGGAAGCATATTTAATTCGTTAAGTGATTATAAACCACATGTAATAGCTCTTTGTCTTGTGTTGCGTTTCCACGTAACTCGACCCATGACCACTCCAGCTTCCCAGATAGCAAGTTCCAATGTTATGCACCTAAAGGCCTGCAAGGCATGTAACAACGAGTCAACAACAAAGTTGAGCGAGTTCACAGTTGGTTGTTTAGTTGTATCGTTCGTTTCGTAAATCATATGTTCGTTTTGTAAACCATGTACTGTATTAATCTGTATCGCGGTTCCCCGAACATGTGTGCGATGATTAGTGGGGGCTTCCCATGTTGTATCGTATTAATCCGTATCGCGGTTCCCCGAACATGTTTGCGATGAATAGTGGGGGCTTCCCATGTTGTATGTTACTAGACTAGTCGTGTATGTACGTGCCCTTCTTGATCCAAGGACCGTAGCGAGTATGAGTGTACGTGCCCTTCTTGATCCAAGGACCGTAGCGAGTATGAGTGTACGTAGGTTTTACGTACGTGCCCTTCAATCCGAGGACAGTAGTAAGTATGAGTGTACGTAGGTTTTACGTACGTGCCCTTCAATCCGAGGATAGTAAAAAGTAGTTTAATAGAAATGATAGTACGAGTAGTTATTCAATCCCATTCCCAACCCACCGGGAATCCCATGCCTTAGGAGTGTGAACTCACCTTTGATTTGCTCGGTAAGATTAGTTACTTTGTTATCAATTGATCAAGCACGACCTAACATGGTTTATCAATAAAATCAGTTTCGTATTCGCATTGAACCACGCATCTTATCACATATTACACAAGTTGCACTCATAAATTTTTGCACACATCGTTACGTAAGTTATAGCAAATATCCGAATCCTAGTTACATTCACGGCACAAGTTCATATTGCACTATAGCACATATCAAGTGGTTCGATTCGCACTCAAGTAAACATGTTAGTTGTGGCACGAAATCATGCAACATAATCAGCCGATTATCATCATGTAATCATTCAGAAGTCATAGCAAGTTTACATTATAATTTCATGCCCCAAATAACTATTAACGGTCCAGTAACTAATCCCCATAGGTGTGCGGCCTAATCATAATAACCAGGCCCAATTATTCAAGACGTGACCCAAGAATCTAGCAGTACAAAACCAACCGAGTCCAAAGTCTCGCCAAAGTGTGGCCCAACTAATAAAACAGACCCAAGTATGTGTGTAATCGGAGTGGGCCTGACTTTATTGGATTTCACCACACCCCTCAACAGTTTCATCTTCATACTAATTCACAAACATGCCAAATAACTCAATATACTTTTCATCATGCAATTATATTATCATCATCAACAAGACATACAGCCACCTAAACAACTAACAGCAAGATCCATTTAATAGTGCATGCCAATTTTTGTCGTGACCCAATCCAAATATTAAAATCAATATTAATGGTCCAATAAACTTTGAATGTAATTAATTGTGTCAGCCATGTTCATGTGATTGTTCAGTATATCACATGGATCTTTCAGATCATAAATTACTGTCCATGTGAATAAGGAATTTGACGGCTCATTTAGTACATGAATCCCAAAACACACATAACAAGAGTTATCAAAACATAGCACATATATAACACAAGATCATCAAATAGAGATTCACATAATTATGGATTTACTAACCGCACACTTGATCCCCTGGAATGACGTCTCGAGAGGAGGGGGGAGGGGTCTCCTGTTGCCGTTCGTAATTTTGAGAGAAGGGTAGGGTTTGTTAATTGTGATGATATTGTGTGTTATTAAAAAAATATTATGTAACACTTAACATAATACCAAACAACCAAAGTGGGCCGGTGATCATTAACTTGGGCCGAGAGCTGGGTTAGAATACATAAAATGTGTATATTGTGCATGATAGTTTACGTATACATACATAGTTAATATTTGATTGGGGTTCCTTCTTCGGCCAGCCATGATGGTGGGCTCAAGCCCATTCACATATAAGTGTGGTATTTGTCATGCCATTACACAATGAGTAATATTTACAAGTTCTTGTATCAGTCAATGGGCAATACACCAATCATTATAACATAACAACGCATTATCACAATACCAAATAATACAGTAACACAGTATCAATCATATATCAAACGTGAACAATTTTAAAATGCGAACACAATTATGAAGACGCTGGTGTGAAACAAGTAACGTGTTTCCTTGAAAGTTCGGGTTGTCACATCATCCCCAACTTGAAAGAAATTCCGTCCCGAAATTTAGCACGTGATTACTGGGGAAGCTAGTTGTGTTGCGTTGTTTCCTGGTGTTTCCTGGGGTGTCACATCATCCCCCCGTTGGTTTGGAATTTCGTCCCGAAATTCTGCAGTAGCTTCAACCTCAGTAGTGGTTTCATTGTTCTCGAACATTGAGGATATGTGAGTTTCATTTGGTTTTCTCGTTCCCAGGTAACCTTTGGGCCACGACGGGAGTTCCAACGAACTCGAACAATAGGTGTTCTGGTGCGTTTGAGAATCTTGAACAATTTTTTGGGTGCGAGACACCCCACACCCCCCCTCATTGGGGAGGCCCGTCGCCCCACTCCGGCCAGACGTGAGTGTCTTAACCGTGCCCCAGCTGGCATCAGAGTGTGACCGGCGTCCAAAGGAAAAACCCCACAGGTGCCTCGCCCATCGTAGGGCTTGACGAGTTGAGAGCCGCCACAGAGGGGGATAAACCGCCTCAAGTGGGGATCGAACCCGGGCATCATGGGTAAAACCCTGGTGCCTCACATATGATGGAAACGGGGATCGAACCGGCGCCTCTTGCGAGGCAAACCAGCCTACCCACCGCTCCACCACATGATCATTGACCATTTGAAGCTATGTTGAATGTCGAAATTGATTGATTAGTTTATCAATTGTGAAACTGCCCCTCCCTTCAGCGCATTCAATTGAACCCTACAATCACATGCGATTATCAATTCCAGCAGTTGAATCGTCTTTCCTTTAATGGCCCCGTCCGTTATTGTTAACCTCTCATATTAAGAATTCGACCATTGAAATCAGCCACAAATACTTGATTTCCCAATTATCAGGTTTGAGTTTTGCTCTTCTCTTCTGCCATGAGATTTAGGTGTGTGATTCTGACTTGGTTACTTTGATTTCATATACAATCATATATCGTGGAACCAATCTGTCTTATATATATTTTTTTGTCTGATTTCATTTGGATATATCATATTCAAATGAGATGGTTTTTTTCATTTGATACCATTGCTTTTAAACCCTTTTCTTTCACTGAATTTATCAAAGGGCTTCAATTGGTTGATCTATTGCTATAAGAAACCTTTTCAAGATTCATAATCTACTACTGGTATGGTTTCCTTTTCTAGATTTTGACTTCATCTAGGTTAACTGTGATTGTAAATTCGATTTTTGTGAGAAATCGATTTTTACAGAACTGAGAAATCTTACCAACGGTGGCGGTGCTATAGGTCGTGAAACCTCTGGCGACACTCCGATTACCAGTAATAACTCCCATCCCCTTGGTTAATACTCACCGCGTAATCAAGAGCCGATTGAATCGTCCTGAACTTGCTCCCTTGCGCCTGCGATACAGTCACATTCACCTTAGAGTAAACAGACTCAGACACCGTCAGTTTTCTATCTTTCTTCGTGACCCATATCGGAAACTCCTCATTATGATCAGAAACTTGTGTGTTTTCAAGAAAAACTGATCATTGATAGCCAAAGTATTGCTTATCATCTCGGTTAAGTTACTCTTCTTGATTGGCGATACAAATTCGGTTAAATTCAGCTCGCTTGAGCCGGAGAAACAGACTTGGATATTGGTCAGTGCGGAGCTGAGCCATGTCTGAGCAACGAAGTCGAAGATTTTACACGTTTTGAGCCCGATTAAGGTTTCGTTTAGTTGAACAATGGTGGTGTTTACTAGCTTGCAACAGTCTTTAGAGACCGATTTCTTTCGTTTGCTCCGGCCAGTTTTATCGAGATTGATAGCGCATTGTTGAGTGTAATGTGACTGAGGTTAGAATAAAGAGTTAGTTACATTAGTTAGTTGGTTAATAACTGCTACAACAAATAGGAAATAGAATTGGTTTTCTAAACCGGATAGTGGCTACGTGAGTAAGTGCAGATTAGAAGTATTTGATAATACAAGAACCTAATGTTGTATAGAAATATTAAAAATATATCTTGTAGTCATATTTTAATTGCATTGCAGATTAGGCGCTTGAAATCACTGAGTGATGCAGGTATATATAATGTCTAAGTTATATCATTATTTTTTATATTTGTTGAATATAATTACGTAGGGCTGCAAACGAACCGAACAAACACGAACAAGACCTTGTTCATGTTCGTTTGTTAAGAAATATATGTGTTCGCGAACTGTTCACGAACACTTATCAAACGAGATTTTATGTTCGTGTTCGTTTTGTTAAGGAAATGAACTTGTTCGTGTTCGTTTGTGTTTGTTTGTTAATTTTAGACACCGGACAAAAACGAACGTTGACGAACACAAATGAGCACAAACTAATGTTCATGAAGACAAATGGAAACAAACGAACATAAACAATCGTTCATGAACAGAATATATAATACACTGACACTTATTAGATATTTAACTTGTCAGAATTTTATGACATGACACAAACCTGATATGAAATACAATGGTTTATGCTTGGTTTAAATAGCTTCAAGTCAGCTTCATGTTTGTGGGTTGACACGTTTAACCTGTTTTTGTTTCTTTAACAAATTTAAAATAAAACATGTTTCTTGTCATAATTTAAACTGATTGAATATTTTATGCCAAGTTTTAAAAGGTTGAAGAGAAAAGAGGTTCAAATGTCTGTAGTTTTTGTAGTAAACTTGTAATGTTTGAGTATTAAAAAGCAAAAAAAGAATAAAAGTTCTTTTTTTTTTTGTTAAACATGTCTAGTCTGGGTAAAAAAATTTTGGGTTGGTGTCGGGGTTTGACCTACCAAGCGCCAACCCGATAACACAACCCATTGTGGTGCGCGTTTGTAGTGGAGTTGGTGAAACACTCACTTGATTATTACTGAAGGCATAAACCCGTTTGAGAAATCACGATGCAGAAAGCAAAGTATGTTTACAATTGTGATTTTTGAATCCCAACAATTCACATTCAGCATGCAATTTGATGTAAGACGACTACCTTACATATATAAGACCATTGTTTTCCATTTTAGACTCTTATTTAATAATTTATGTGATAAGCAGTTTTTTATAGGCGTTTGTGATTTTCTTATCAGATTATAAACCCGTATAATATCAAAAGTTGAGGTGAAATCTTTGAACCAGCCAAGAGTGTTAAAGAGCTTTGTCATTTTGGGTCATATTTTATTTACTGGTAAAATTTTGAGACCTGGGCTAAACGGGTCAGGTTGAATGTCATCCAAAGTGTTTCAGATGCTTAAAACTAGGGGTGCAAACGAGCCGAGTGGCTCGCAAGCTCCTCAAGATCGAATGGATAAAAAGCTCGAACGAGCCGAGCCTTACCGATACCGAGCCCGAGCTTGAAATAACGATCAATTAGATATCGAGTCCGAGCTCGACCCTTGTATGTGTAGCTCATTTAGGCTCGTCGAGCCTTATCGAGTTTAGTATACTTTAGGGTTTAAACTATATTCTACATTTTGAATGGTCTAAATGTGTTTTTATTTGAGTTCCAAAACTATCGAGCCGAGTCGAGCCTCGGTTCATTAACAGCCAAAAACGAACTCAAGCCGGGCTTTAGCTTCTTTAAACTTGCGCCATAGATACTTAGATCAAGCTCTCGAGCCGAGCTCGAGTTTTAAATTTTACTACCGAGCCGAGCTCGAGCCCAAAATCCAAGGCTCGAATCGAGCCGAGCTCGAGATTTAGAAAGTCCCAACGAGCCGAGCTCGATTAAGGTAAGGCTTGGGCTCGGCTCGTTTGCACCTCTACTTAAAACCTCTTTTACAGCTTTTTAAATAATAATAAATAAATAATAATATTTAGGACTTTTGGACAAAATGGAACGACACTAATCTTATACATTTGTTCCAAATTTGTAGGAATTCTAGAGCAGCATCACGCTCATTTTCTTGGGGCAATATGAAGCAGACGGTGGAGAAATATAATTGCTTTGTGCTTAATTTTATGTTTATAATGTTAGAAAACAACTACAACTTCTAACAAGGAGATTAACTTGAGTTCGAGTAATAATTTGTCACCATATGGTATTTTAAATAGACTACTTAAATGGGTGATGTGTGCTTCAATGAAACGCGTCAAATGGGTTCAATCAGTTAAAATGGTTAAAGTTCAAAACCACTCCTCATTTTCAGCAAAAGTGAAGAAATTCATATTTCATTTCCCAACTACACTTTCTCTCTTCATAAGGACTCTCCAGCTAGCCAGATCTGAACATGTAAACCGGTTAAACACTAACATTTTTGTTGTTTATTCCTGATCTTGTTCATCTTATCTTCAATCTGTCCCATCTCCAGTTGCGCTTCTTGCCGCTTCAAGACGCGATATCTGTGACCAAGTGCATTATGCAACTTCAGGCAATGAATAGTCAGTGGAGTGATGATGCCATGGGAGGTTATTGTACAACTTAGTAGGGTGGCCGCGTGCTGCAACTGGACTTGTCAATCTAACATTTTTTTTTGTTTTGGTCAATGTTTTTTTTTTTTTTTGAAAAAAAAAAAAAACAAAACGTAAGTCCCAGCCATATGAAGCTTGTACTCAGAGCTCACATGAGCTTCAAAACTTGGCGTGACTCGAGTTTAGTTTAGTGAGGCAAATTTAAGTAGCTTAACTCATTTACACCTGTATTTTATAAAATATTTAAAAAGTAAATTTATTATCTATAGCCATTTTAACCGATTTGCTTCAAAATCATTAGTCGTCTACATCAACAAACTATCATAATTGTCAAATTTAGTGAGTTTCAAAACTTGTTATGAACTTATTAATCACATATATTAAGTTTTTAATAATATGTGGTCTTGAATTCTTGATTTTCATGGTAATGCTTATTTAGACTTGGCTACCCAAGTTTAATCTGATAATTCCACAAAAAATAGAAAAAATAGATGATAAGTTTAATCTGATAATTCCACAAAAAATAGAAAAAAGGTGATTTTTGTTATTAACCTTTTGGATATGGTACTAATGTTTGTTGCAATAGGGAATATTTGTTACTTTTTAAACAATGAAGTCATTAATGTGTATATACACTTCGAATTGTATCATATAAACAATAGGGTCGTCGATGTGTATATTGTATATGTACTTCGAAATTGTTTCTTATAAATCTTTGCTGGTGTAAATTATGGATCCCGCCGCAACACGCGGGTTCCCCACTAGTATTACATTATGGCGTTAATATTCCCCCACCGGACACGTAAAGTGCTAGTTAAAAATTATTCTCAACCTTTGTGTTGTTTCCTTTCTCAAGCCCATTTGTATTTTAGTGGGCCACATTTTAAAGTCCAATGCACCAACGCAGCCCAAATCAGCAAAGTATATACATGAATGCATTTTTCTTCCCCGTTAACGTTTCAGCAATTCAGCCTACCATTTTAAAGCATTACTAGCATCAGTAAAATAAAAAAAAATAATAATAATAATAATAATACAAAAAAAGCATTGAGAACAAATATGTTGAAACACACATTTTTGTTATCAAGGTTTAGTTTCTGACCGATTTATTTCATTCCAAATAAAGGTATTAGTAAATATGTGATACTGTACAAGATAACCCATTTAAATAGGTTTTGGACACAAGTTTTTATTATTTTTTTTTTAAATTTTATTCGTCTTATGAACCAACAAAATCAGCTGTGATATTTGTATCAGATTGACAGATTCAATAATACGGATGGTTGATATGGTATGTTTGTATTATTATGACTATGGTCTCAACTTCTCAAAATTTACGGGTTTACCTTGAGTGGCGGATCTAGAAAGTTTGTATAGGGGCAACATTTCAAAGAAAATGGGTAACCAAATTGAAAAATTAATGTTAAAATTTTCCAAAATTTACACTAAGCTACCTCTTATTACATAGTAGGTCCCTGTTTACCTCTCACTTTTTCCAACCCATAAACTAGAGCCGACAATCCTAACCCATAGTTAGGAGGTTGAAATGCGTCATATTAAAAAAATGGGCAGATTTAGAGTGCTTCCTATTTGCCAAATTGCCAATAGGTCAAAATGGTCTAAGATGTGCTCGTATTAAAATATCCAATGGGTCCAAATAGACAATTGTTACGGTAATACAAATGGACCTGGATTTAATGGTCGTCTTTTTTTAGGTTGACTTTTAAGAAAGTACTGCTATACCCCGATTTCTTATTGAAAAATTTACTATTCCCTAATGTTCGTGCATTGTAGGTTTTAGAAAAAATAAACAAAGAGCTAAAATCATAAATTAAAATAAAAAAAAGTTGAGACTTCAAGTTAGTGGTGCACAAATCGGGTTTTTTTTTTAAACCGGTTCCGGGTATGGAACCGGGTTCGGGTAGGATCGGATTTTACAAAATCAGGTTTTTTTAAAAACCGGGTCGGGTCCGGGTTTTCTACAAAAAATGTATACCCTATATACCCGGGTCCGGGTCGGGTTTTATAAAACCCGGGTATTATAACGGGTAGGTTTCGGGTTGGCAAAAAACCCACACCGGGTATTAAAAAAACCCGAATGGGTATTAAATGCTTCTTTATATGTTTTAGTGGATGGTTTAGCTTATTCAAATTTAATGACATTTTTAAACAAGATTACATCAAAGGGCATACATAATTCTTAGAAACTCAATAATTAAACAAGATTACATTAAGTTGTATACATAATTCTGTTAAATCATAAGAACTAGAAGTGTTAATTCTTGAAAAGATAGATAAAATAACATAGATAAAAAAAACATAGATAGGACTTGAATCGTCTTCGCCAAGATCTTCTTCTTTTTTGGTCGTCTTCGTTTTTTGATCATCTTCGTTTAGTCTTCTTCTAGTGGGCTTGACATTCCAATTTCTACCTCTTCCTCGTGTATATCCGTTTCAACGTCATTTTCATCTTCAAGTGACTCCACATGTTGAATCCTCTCCGCCGCATCCAAATAGTCCTTCAAGCAAATACACATTTCAACCGACTCGAGACTAAGTTTTGTCTTCCTTAATGAAATGACCCGACCACTAAAAGAAAAGGCGGACTCCGAAGCTACCGTGGAAGCTTGGACACTTAGTAGATCATGGGCCATTGCGGCTACAACCGGAAATTGGGGTTCCTTTTCTTTCCACCAATCCATATAATCGGATATTTATAAAACCCATAACCAGGTATTTATAAAACCCGGTTCCGGGTATATTTAAAAACCGGTTCCAGGTATTTATAAAACCGGGTACTACGAAAAACCGGGTATAAACCAGGTATAAAAAAACCCGGTTCCGGGTTCGGGTTTTAGATCAGATATGATACCCGGTCCCTACCCTATGGGTAGGGTCGGGTTCGGGTATAAAAAACCCGGGTTTTATAATACCCGGGTCCGGGTTCGGGTTTTTTGTGCACCACTGCTTCAAGTTAGAAGATAAATGGAGCTTTGGTTTATTTTCTAGACTAGAATTAAAGAGATCCAAACGGAATGAGTTATCCATTAATTTAACCATGCAGCCCACCAAAAAAAGAGTCATGGGTTTGGGGCCAAGGGTTTATCTTGCTAATTGGGCTTGATGAGTTATCCATTAATTTAACAAAGGCAGCTTTTGGCTGCGCTGAAGTCGAGAGAAAGCTGGCTATTTGGACCATGCACGCAGACCAAGGCCACCAAAGATGGGTTGTCGGCTCGCCGGCCGGGAGCAAAAGGCCTTGTGACTGACTATGCACGCGGATCGAGGGAAGCAACACTCTTTGCAATCGACTGCTACTTTTGTTTGATTCCACTCAAGTAGTGACCTTGATGGCATTGAAGCTTTGGACCAAGGTAAAGCCCTCTAGGTGTTTGGATATGAGGAGGTTTTAGATTTATAATGCTATCGAGTGCAACGTTATCCGTTCAAAAAAAAGTATTGAGTTTGATGATTAATTGTCATCATCTCATAGCATCTTTATATATTCGGTAAAAAATGTTAAAAGTCTGACTTTATGATTGAAGTATCCATCGTTAATGTATGATAGACAATGTTATGTTTATATAGCTTACTAATGTATTTAACTAACTCAAATTATTAGTAGTGCTACCAAACTTGAAGATGAACATGATTATATTTTTATTATTTCATATTTTTGTATGTTGTTTGTTCGTGTCCCCTGCTTTAATTGTAATTGAATTGGGTAACACTAGTTTAATTTTAAAATTAATCAAATACTTTTGTATTACTTTTCACACTCGAATGCAACGTGTAATACAAAGTTACTAACTCCATGTTATTCGTGGATACGACACCTTATGTATCCTAGCTATCTGGACTTATTGTGTTTTTTGAAGACTTGACGGCGGTCAATCCTCTCTCCGTTGTTGATGTCACATGTAAAGAAAAAGGAATCACTAGAAAACCCTTGGTGGATTACAATGTTCTCATGACGGAGTTCTCACTTGTTACCCCCTCTCCCTCTCTTTCTCGCTGGCACCTCTTAATCTTAGACCACCATTCTGATACCCCACTCATAACAGCCTCATTGCCCATGATTAGTCCTTACGCCTCTGTAGCGACAATAGCAACCCCAATTGTAGTTGTCGAGAAAATTCCAAGTTTTGAGTCGCTTTTCTGATCCGAACTTTAAGTAACTTTTTTAATTTCAGCAACACATGCATAATTATATGAAATCTTAGACCACCATCATGGATACATTAGAAACACCTTAGTAGATATCCCTGTCGTGTTTGACGGATGATTTCGGACCTATTCCTTTTAAATTCTTCAATTCCTGGATTGGGGATCAAAAGCTAGTGAACATTGTTGAATGCGCCTTGAACGTTGACCCGGGTACGGATGCTAGTGATGTGTTGCTGGCTAATGCCCTTAAAAGCATAAAGAAGAGCATTAAAAAATGGAGACTAGAAGTTAAGGAAAATGAAAAGAAATAGTTAACAGAGATGTAAGAGACTATTGGCAGCATTGAGCTTAAAGCTAGCAAAGGTCCGATCTCAGTAGAGGAAAAAAAAAGAGAATCGAGCTGCGTGTGAAGATTAATCTGTTGGAGTTGGCTAAATCTAAAGATTTGCAGCAAAAGGCCCGAGTAAACTGGCTCAAATTTGGCGACGAAAATAGCTCGTTTTTCCATAGATCCATCTTGATTAATTCAGCTAAAAACAGGTTACAAGGGCTGATTTTTCAGAACAGGCTGGTGACGGATCCGTTGGAACTGAAAGAAGAGATACGTCTTTGGTTTAAAAAACAATTCGCGGAGCCGATTCGACGTAGACCGGATTTCTCTACAACTGGGCTGCCTATATTATCGAATCAAAACGGTTCTCTGCTGTGCGATCAATTCACAGAAAAGGAAATCTTTGACGCAATCAAAAGTTGTGACGGTGGTAAAGCTGAAATTTTTCTCGCTGAAATTTTTCAAAATTTTCAAAATTTTCTCGCTGAAATCTTTCAAAATTTTTCAAAATTTTGACGCAATCTCTGCTGTCCGGATGGGTTCTCGCTGAAATTTTTCAAAATTTTCTGGAATAAATTCAAAGTTCTAATTTTGGAAGTGTTCAAAGATTTTCATTCTTCTGGAAGGATCAGTGAGGGTTGTAACTCTTCTTTCGTCGCTCTCATTCCGAAAACGAATGACCCTCAGGTTCTTTCAAATTTCAGACCGATTTATTTGGTTGGCTCCATTTATAAAATTATTGCCAAGGTTCTGGCAAACAGACTCAAATCTGTTATTGCTGATATTTCGTCCCCAGTGCAATCTGCGTTTGTTGGTGGCCGAAATATCCTTGATAGCCCGCTCATTGTGGGTGAGACGGTTGCTTGGGCCAAAAAGTCTAAGACGAAGCTCCTCGTGTTCAAAGTCGACTTCGAAAAGGCGTACGATTCTATTAATTGGAAATTTCTTTTGGGTATAATGGAAAAGATGGCTTCCCCCCCCCCCCCCCAAATGGATTTCGTGGATTAAGGGATGCTTAGTCTCGGGTATGGGCTCCGTGTTAGTCAATGGGTCGCCAACGAAAGAGTTCAAGTATAAGCGAGGATTACGTCAAGGTGATCCTCTCTCTCCGTTTTTGTTTATTATAGCTATGGAAGTTGTGAGTTTGTTCATGAAGAAACTCATAAATTTGGGCCTTTTCAAAGGGTGCCAACTTCCTAATGGCGGCCCAAACATCTCTCATCTGTGCTATGCAGATGATGTGGTGTTTATTGGGTTATGGTCGGAAGAAAATATCTTATCTTTGAACAGGTTACTAAGATGGCTTAATCTTGTAAGCGGGCTCAAGATAAATCGTAGGAAAAGCAAAATTTACGGCATCGGTGTGGATTATAACGAAGTGGAACGTCTAGCAACCAAAATTAACCGTGAAGCCGGTTCCCTCCCGTTCATGTACTTAGGATTCCCATTGGAGTAAACATGAAAAGAGCCTCCTTTTGGAAACCGGTTGTTGACAGATTCACCTCCAGGCTATCTAAGTGGAAAGAAAGTCACCTCTCGTTTGCGGGTCGGTTGACGTTAGTTAAAGCGGTTCTTGGAAGCCTTCCATCCTATTTTCTCTCGTTATTTGCAGCCCCTAAATGTGTTCTCAAAAAACTTGAGAAAATAAGAAGGGAGTTTTTATGGGGAAAGTCGAATAACAGGAACAAACTTAAGTGGCTGAGATGGAATTTTCTTTTGAAAGCCAAAAAAGCGGGGGGTATGGGAGTTGGGGGAATCGAAAGTTTCAATTACGCGATGTTAACAAAATGGTGGTGGAGATTAAAACAATACCCGAATCAGCTTTGGGTCAAAGTGGTGGCTGCCATACATGGAGGTAGCTTTAGTGTGAATCCAAGCAATCTTATTCCCTTAAAGAAATCTATTCCCGGGTTGTGGAAAGACATTGGTTCGGTGGATGTGGCTCTACATAAAGTCGGTATTGATATTAGTGAGAATCTAGTGTCCGATGGTGTCGGGTGGAAGTGGTTAAGCGACCCGAATGGAACGTTTTCGGTTCGCCAGGTGCGTAGAGACTTCGAAAAGAGCAGAGAGGAGGAGAATATCGTAGAGCTTGTTTTTTATTGGAATAGTTGGGCGACGCCGAAAGCCAATTATTTACTGTGGAGGGCTTTGTTGGGTAAAGTCGCTTCCAAAGTGGGTCTGGTGTGGAGGGGCGTCCCCCTCGGAGATTCCTTATGCTCCCGTTGTGGTATCAATGATGAAGACCCGGATCACATTTTCGTCAATTGTCTTTGGGCTCGTTGCGTTTGGTGGAACATCCTTGTTTGGCTCCGGATTAGTTTCTTCAACAGTAACAACCTTAAAGAATTTATTGCGGACATCTTGCAAAATCCGGGGGACAAAACGTGGAAAAAGATAGTTTATACGATCATTATGGCGACGGTTTGGAACATTTGGAGAGCAAGAAATGAGAAGGTGTTCGAGGGCAACTTCATTCCTATCAGCAAGACGGTGGATCAGATAAGAGAAGAGGCGTTCCTTTGGATTAGTAACAGATCCAAACGTAAGAAGCCTAGCTGGGAAAAATGGATTGATTTTGATATTGTTGATCTTTTGTAAGTCGTCAGTTGTTTGAGTTTTTTCTTTTGAGGTCTGTAGCTTTTTCCAGTCTCTTGCTGGCTCTTTATATATATATATATATATATATATATATATATATATAGGGAGCCGCTAGAATGAGAACCACCTCCAGTTATGAGAACCATGAGAACCACTCTCAACCAATCAGAATATGACAATTCAAAGGGTAGTATGGTCATTTACCCCAAATGTCACCCTCTCTCCTCATTTATTAAATGTCAGACTCTCTTTCCTCATTCTTTCCCCACCTTTTTATAATCTCATCTCTCATACTTTCTCTCTCTATTTGAAGTTGCAGACACTCTTTTGTCTCTCTCTCTTTGAAGATGAAGACATTCTTGAATCTTTTAAAGTTCCATGCCATATTTTAAAAAACCCAACCATCTCTCATATAAGCTCCATCTCTCATCTAACCACCATCTCTCATCCAACCACCGCACCCATCTCTTTGTCTCTCTGCCGGCGAAGGTGGTGGTGGGTTAGTGGCTTAGTGGTTGGTCGGCGGCGGTGGATGAATCTGGGTTTCATGTTGAGTCTGGTTGCTGGGTTTCATGTTGAATCTGGTTGCTGGGTCCGCAACTTCAAGGGTTGCATCTACAACTTCAAGAGCGGTGGTGGCGGTTCGATGGCTGGGTGGTGGGCCGGCGGCAGCGCCGCCGTGAGCGGCGGAGGTCCCGGTCTCCTCCTGTGTTGTTGATTTCTCTGGTATTTTTTTCGCCATGTGTTCTTGATTTTTCTGGGTTTAGCATGTGTGGGGAATTTGATCTTGTTTGTTGGTTTGATTGGGTTCTTTTGATTTGTTGTTTCTGTTTTGATTGGGTTCCTTGATTCAAAAAGTTTGGGTTTTTTTATTATTTTGGTGGGTTTGATGTTGAATCTGGGTTTTGATGTTGAATATGGGTTTGATGTTTTGAATATGGGTTTGATGTTGAATCTGGGTTTGAAAATGGGTTTGATGTTTTGAATATGGGTTTGATGTTGAATCTGGGTTTGAATATGGGTTTGATGTTTGAATATGGGTTTGATGTTGAATCTGGGTGTTCTTGAATCTGATGGTGGTATGTCCTAAAATCGGTTGAATCTGCGATTGGGGTTGATTTGAATTCTTGATTCTGTTGATTTGAATTCTTTGATTATGTGGGTTTTGATCGGTTTAGATTTTGGGGGGCGATGATGCAAAAAAAAAAAAAAAAACGTTGATTTTGATGACGATGGCGCGGCAAAGACGGCGGGAGGGTAGGTTTTTTGAACCTGCAACCCCATTTTGCAGCCTTTTTTATTATCGGAAAATCTGAGCCAAACCCCTTTTTTTTCGAGATACGCTTTGTTTTGATGTTGTTGGCTTTTTATTTTTTTTCCCTAGTCGATGACGATACCAATCTATCTGAGACACCTACCGAGTTTGCGTTTTCTGGGTGCGTTCGTGTTTCGTAAAAAAGTTTTTGTAAAAAAAAATTAAACCGTAAACTTTTTACTAAAAAGTTTAGGTAAAACGTAAAAACGTAAAAATTTTAGGTAAAACGTAAAACGTAAATGTTGGGTTTTACGTAAAACGTAAACTTTAAACGTAAACTTTAAACGTAAATGTTGGGTTTCGTGTAAAAAAGTTTTTGTGCTCAAAAGGTTCAACCGTAAACTTTTACGTAAAACGTAAAAAGTTTAACTTAAAACTTAAAAAAGTAAAACGTAAAAAGTTTAACGTAAAACTTAAAACGTAAAAAGTTTTACATAAAACGTAAAATTTAAAAACATAAAAAGTTTAACATAAAACGTAAAATGTTTTACGTAAAATGCAAAACGGAAAAAAACGTTAACGAAAAAAAAACCGGGGCGTAAAACGTAAAAAATCGACGCGTAAAACGTAAAAAACCGGGGCGAAAAACGAAAAAAACTAACGTGTAAAACGTAAAATAACGTTTACGTAAAAATTGTCGCGTAAAATGTAAAAAAAACGTTAACGAAAAAAACCGGGACGTAAAACGTAAAAAACCGGGGCGTAAAACGTAAAAAACCGACGTGTAAAACGTAAAATAACGTTAACGTAAAAATTGGCGCGTAAAATGTAAAAAAAACGTTAACGTAAAAAACCGGGGCGTAAAACGTAAAAAACCGACGTGTAAAACGTAAAATAACGTTAACGTAAAACGTAAAAAACCGACGTGTAAAACGTAAAAAGTTTTATGTAAACCGTAAAAAGTTTTTTGTAAAGTGTAAAAAGTTTTAGGTAAAACGTAAAACGTAAATTTTTTTTAGTAAAACGTAAAAAACCGCGTGTAAAACGTAAAAAAAGTTAACGTAAAAAACCGGCGCGTAAATCGTAAAAACGTAAAAAAACGTTAACGTAAAAAACCGACGTGTAAAACGTAACAAAACCGGTGCGTAAAACGTAAAAAACCGGCACGTAAAACGTAAAAAAATGGCGTTAAAAAACGACGCGTAAAAAACGGCGTTAAAAAATAGGCGCGTAAAAAACGGCGCGTTAAAAAAACGGCGCTTAAAAAACGACGCGTAAAAAAACGGCGCATAAAAAACGGCGTTAAAAAAACGGCGTGTTAAAAAAACGTCGCTTGAAAAAGTCGAGCGTAAGACGGGTCGTAAAAACGGGTCGTAAAAAACGGCGTTGAAAAAGTCGGGCGTAAGACGCGTTGAAAAAACGGCGTTAAAAAATGGCGTTAATAAACGGCGCGTAAAAAACGACGTTAAAAAATTGGCTCGTAAAAACGGCGCGTTGAAAAAACGGCGCGTAAATAAACGGCGTTAAAAATTGTCGCGTAAAAAACGGCACGTAAAAAAACGGCCTGTTAAAATAACGACGCTTGAAAAAACCTGGCGTAAAAACGGCGCGTCAAAAAAACGTAAAAAGTTTAACGTAAAACTTAAATTGTAAAAAGTATAAAAAATGTTTAAAAAAATCTGAATTTTAAAATGTTTTTTAATAAAAAAGTTATGTTTAAAAATTAGAAAGTAATATAATAATAAAAAAACTAATAAAAAACAATAAAGATAAAAAGACAAAAAAGAGTTAGTTTACTAAATTACCCTTTTGGATTATAATATTAAAGACATAATAAGACAAAAATCATTTAATATTAATTTTTCTTACTTTTAATCTCATCTATCCATCAAGTTGATCTAATGGCTAATAAGTGGTTCTCATGGTTCTCATAACTGGAGGTGGTTCTCATTTTAGCGATCCCCTATATATATATATATATATATATATATATATATATATAAAGTGTTGTTGCCGTTAAAAAAAAATAGGTTGCTTTAACTTCCAATTGTAGCGAATTAGTCCAACCTTTAATAATCAATACCTCTGTTTCCAAGTAATAGCGATGATTTTTATATTTACTCAAGTAAAATTGTAAAATTTCGAAATGGATTATGTTTTGTCAACACCTCATTAGTCTTATAAGGTTGTGTTGTTTATCTGGAAAAAAATAGATATTAATTTTATTAAATGATACCTAGCTATATAAATTGAATCTACAACCTTTAAATCAAACATCTAAATTAAAATGGAAAATTTTCAACATATATTATTTTATTTTTATATCTGAAGATGGAGATCCTAAATTACCAATCGCTTATCTTTCAGTAATTGACAATGCCTTTTGAATGTGTGGTCCTTTTGGGTACAAAGTTATTCCTTTTACTTTTTTTTTCTCGAGTACCTTTCAATTTACTACACGGTCATATCTTTTATGGGCAAACAATTTTAAAGTTGTGTTTATCTTTTTTTAAATACTTAACTTAAGTTAATTATTATTTTACTTTAAAAAAAATAAAGCAATTGTTTTGGTTTTCAAAAGAAAAAAAAAACAAATAATAATAGTTTATAAGTGAACCTTAGTCACTAAATATAAACAATAAGCTAGTCAGGGGCGTAGCTTTCAAGGGGCCGCGCGGGGGGGGGGGGGGGATCCCCCGAACTTTTCGTTCAGTGTTATGTATGTACGTTTCGTATATAAATTTTTAGGTATATAGGTTTTCGACCCCCCGGTTTTATAAAAAAGTTACTTACATAGAATTTTTAGGTTCGGTGACTTCCGACCCCCGGTGGAAATTTTCAAGCTTCGTCTCTGAAGCTAGTAATGTGAAAGCAGGTTTGACGAAAAAATTCAACTTCTTATATACATTTTTCAGGTGGTTCTAATGTGTTCTGGTTAGTTAATTAACGATAATTTTGGGTTTATAAAATAACTTTTTAACTTTGTAATGAGTTTATTTAAAGAGTAAATTGCCAAAATCGCCCCTTAGGTTTGGGTATGTTTATCAGTTTCATTCAAAACAACTTTTTTATATCATATTGTCCTTCCCCGTCGGCGACGGCCAAAACCCAATTTTTCTCCGTTTCTTCGATCCCAAACCCCGAAGCCCCCATTGCCAAGCCATGATAAGCTTCATAGATGCACCCCAAACCAACCAAAGAGTTTTGTGAGGTGCGGGTAAGGATGGAACTCATATGTGGCTATAGATGGAGGCAAGATATGTATGTAGGTACATATGCATGGGATCTAATTGCGTGTATGTGGCTAGGACGTGTATGTATGAATGTGTTGGTATATAAAACACGTGAGTGAATGAAACTTGTTTGTATTAATGTGTTAGAATATAAACCACTCGTGCATAAATAGACAAGAGTAACTCAACAGAGTTCCTTAGCAACTTTGTTTAGCTGTGCTGAAAAGCCCTTTATAATTAGCCAGTTTAGTTTTAATTTTTTTCTTGGTTCATAAGCCGGTTCAAAACCTAACCAAAGCGAAAAAATTGGTTTTTGTTATGATTATGGCTAAAAACCAAACCGAGACACCCTGTGCACGTCCTTAAAATCACCAACCTAAATATTGTGTTCATTGCCGCATCATGCGAACACAACTCTAGTAAGATATAACATATATTGCGTTAACTATCGCATCATATGGACACCACTAGTAAGATATATCATATAAGAAGTCATATATATTCATAACAAAAATAAATAAATAAATAATGTACATGGGCACATGGCAATTTCTTTTACAAATAAACAATAATATTCAAATGAGCAAACTAGCGAAACATACATAATACATAACACATAACTAGGGGTTGTCTACACAAATGGTTCTTTCTTCGAAGTCTTGTTGTGTAAATATAAAATGATAAAAATATTCCATTTTGGAACCTTGTAGTAATTATATTATACATATTAATTTAAATTGACCATGAATAGTGTTTTGAATTTTTAAATATTCTTTTTGAATTTTTTAATTAAAAGATTATTTATCATTTAGTTTATTTTTAATACCTTACTCATGTTAGTTTTTTTTTAATCTAACTATGTTACTATACTTTTTAAACATTGGTACAGTTTATCATGAAAATGGGTATCGTGTCGCTATCATACCCAAATATAACCGGAACCAACAATGTGTATATACTTTTTTTTATATTCAAAACAACATATTTTTTTGTATTGTATGTTATACGACTGCCGATAACTATATTAAAAATGTATTTTTTATTGTAAACTATAGAGTCTCGATGACGCATCTAATCGATTTCGACCAAATAACATCGGTACCGATATCGGCAATATTAGAAATCAGTATTCGTTTTTAAGGTTTTTGATTGATATAAATGATGTGTCGATATCCTTTTGAGCATATCGCGACTTTATTTCTTTTAGTTTTCTCTTTCAGTTACTATAGCGAGTGTCGGTATTGAAACGAACCCAACCGAACTGATAATAACTGAGTTACCGCCGCATAGCGCGGGAGAAAACCTACTAGTTTTATCAAAAGATAATTACTCCACTTGTAATCCAAGAAATAAATGCCCCAGAAACATTGAATTCATAAAAGTATACATTTGTCATTTGAAAAACTGAAGCATTTTCAGTCTATTGAGTATCTGGTCTGTTAACTGGGGAGCAAAATCATACAAAAAAGAAAAAAATGACTTATAAGGATTAGTCAATTACCGTTCAAAAAAAATAAGGATTAGTCAATTAATTATCACTCTGTTTTTAGGGTGAAGGGAGTGGAAAGTGGTAAACCCACTTTACCGATTGGCAAACCAATACCAACTTGTTTGCCGAACACCATTTGCCGAAAAGGGGGGCAAAATCGGTGAGTGGATGCCGATTCGGGAAGAGGGGGGATGTGAGAGAGAGGGTATTGTGGGTTGGGGTCCAATCCAATCTCAACCAATCACACATTTTTCCTTTTTAAAAAAAAAATAGTTTACCACTTCACCAAGTGTCTAAACCATTGCCAACATTTTGAGCATAGTTTACCACTTTGACATGGCACACTCTCATTGGTTGATTTTTTAGTTTACCACTTAAAGTGTTTAACTACTCCCTACACCCTTAATAATTGAAGCAACCCTATAACTACGACTGAACACCCTCAGCTTTTTTCTAAATTATTAATTTGTTTATTTATACAAATTTAATTAATAACGGTGGTGGTAATCAGTTTGGACGTACATAGTGCATTTATCTGCTTGTACTTTGCATGTTTACCGGTTACCACCCAAAGTAGGACCATTTCCTTTTCATCATACCCTTGAATTAATTTTTTTTTAGAGAAAATTGCTAAATTCGTCAAATTGCTAGATCAGTCCAAAATCAAGATTTGTTGCTAAAATAGTCCAAAATCAAGATTTGTTTTGTTAATACAGTCCAAAAAACAAACGCCGTTAAATTAGCCTTGTTTTGTTTTGCTAAATTCGTCCCTGAGGTTTTACACAAATTGCTATATCAGTCCAAAATCAAGATTAGTTAAATGAACGAACATGAACAGAGGTCTCGTTCGTTCGATTGTGTTCGTGAACGTTCGGTAAGGTGTTCGTGAACGTATCTTTCTGGTATTCCATCACCCCGTCCATTCATCCTTATGTTCCAAATGCAAGCAACAGCATGCCTACATGGCATGGCAGTTGAAATGCTAAAAATGTTTTCTTTAGGTGTCCCGCCTTGGTTCTAGCATAACCATTACTGATATGATGTACATAGGAGGTTTTTTGTTGATGTGGATGATATGATTTTTTACCCTTTTAAGTACAAACTCATATTATTTTTATACTGTGTTGTAGTAAATGTGAAAAGTGAAAAAATAGCGAGTCACGTAGGCTGTATGGGATATTACCTTTCACACTCACCTATGTGTTATGGATTATGTGAAATGTGAAATATGGTGACGCTCACCTATGTGTTATGGATTATGTGAAATATGGTGTTGGGTGGAAGTGACTCTAAATAATATGGTTATACTTCATTTATTATTCGAAAAAAATACAAGTTACACAACTATCTTGGCCATGAAAGAAAATGCAATCTATAGCAGTTTTGGTACCAGAAAGTTGTTGGAACCTAACACTTTGTCGAAGATTGTAATGCAATAGGGATGAAGGTGAAGCCCAGCTGGTGAAGAAACAAGCCCACGTATGTAGGGATGTAAACGAACCGAAAGAACACGAACAAGGCCTTGTTTGTGTTCGTGTTCGTTCGTTAAGGAAATAAATGTGTTCATGAACGGTTCATGAACACTTATCGAACGAGATTTTATGTTCGTGTTCGTTCATTAAGGAAATAAGCGTGTTCGCGAACGGTTCACAAACACAAACGAATTTGGCGAACTCGACGAAGGATAAAGATAGATGGCCTAGAGAGTAGCACTTGAACTTGAATCCCTTATTGTGGAACGGAGATCGATTGTATTCGCCGATGTAAATAATGATAAATGAAAGGGAAATGGTGCATAAACAAGGTGAAAGAGGGTTTCCTGGTTTAATTGTTAGGGTAATAAAATAAATAAAAGTTTAATAATATAAAAAGCACACATAAAATATATGTAAGTACAAAGATCTTCAATTAAAACACAAACATACGAACATAAACGAACGCAAATCAACGAATGTTCACGAACACGTTCACCTTACCGAATGTTCACGAACACAATCGAACGAACGAGACCTCTGTTCATGTTCGTTCATTTAACTAATCTTGATTTTGGACTGATCTAGCAATTTGTGTAAAACCTCAGGGACGAATTTAGCAAAACAAAACAAGGCTAATTTAACGGCGTTTGTTTTCTAGACTGTATTAGCAAAATAAATCTTGATTTTGGACTGTTTTAGCAACAAATCTTGATTTTGGATTGATCTAGAAATTTGTGTAAAACCTCAGGGACGAATTTAGCAATTTTCTCTTTTTTATGACAGATTCTATACACACCTCTATAATCTTATTTTCACATCTTTAGTGTATACGAGCCGTATAAGGTTATACGGCCCGTATAGAATGATTTTGCACAGAAATAAATGCACTGTAATCTTTTTTTTTGTTTTACATATATACGGGTCGTATAACATTATACGATCCGTATACATGTTTATACGAGAAATATAATGTTATACAGCCAAATGTGTTTATTTTTGTAAGGTTTGATCAGATTTTTGGGTTTTAAGATCTGTATGTGGGCCGTATAATGCTATAAGGCCCGTATATAATTTTTTTTTTGTGTGTAAAACTAAAAAATCGTTTAATAAATTTTAGTAATTCTTCAGATAAAGTTTTCAGTATCCGAAGTTTGTTGGATTGTTTGTAGCTAGGGTTCAGAATGCTTGAATATGGTGATATTAGAACACTGTACACTGCATGTAAACACGGTGGCTTTGTGATGCAAGGATCTTCGAATGTGGTATGTACGTTAAAGTTCATTAAATGATAATGTTATTCGTTTGTTAACTACCAGATGGAGTCCTTTCGTGGTCTAATCATACCAACTATGTAAGAGAGAGAGAGAGAGAGACCTTTAAGTACGGATCCTACAGCTGCATTTGGAACAAGAAGTCCAACAATTCGTTCATTATCTGTTGTTGTCTCAATGCCCACAACACGCAGTCGTTGATGGGCTTTGCGGGCATGTTGTTTAATAAATTTTAGTAATTCTTTAGATAGCGTTTTCAGTATCCTGAGTTTGTTGGGTTGTTTGTAGCTAGGGTTCAAAATGCTTGAATATGGTGATATTAGAAAAGGAAAAACACTACCATAGGTGAACCCTCCAGAAGAAATCGCAGGCTAATACATAAAAATACATATAACGAGTTATCGTCTTCCGAATCAGAGGAAGTTTTCAAACATTCAGAAATTCACCAAAATGATATTGAAATTTGTGAGCCTTCAAATTATTCTCGGAAACATGAAATAAGACCACTTCACGAAAAAAGTTTCTTAGAACACAAGTAACGACGATATAACTGTATATATATTATATATACAGGTTTCAATGAAAAAAGTTTCCACATTGTTGCAACCCCCGGCCCCTATCTCCCAGGAACAGGCGGCCGCGAGCCAGTTTCGGTGGTATCGGTTGTTTAATCATTTTGGCAGCGGAAATTTCATCAGGACCGTAGTTAGGAAATATTTTATCAGAGTAAAATACCACACTTTTATAATATTAAACACATGGGAAATTCCCAAGTTTCCATTACACATTTTTATAGGGATAAACCCTATTTTATTTAAATAAAAATATCTCTTTATTTAGGTAACTTTTATAGCCACTTTTCTAAGCCTTCAGTGCTCTCCAACTGGCTTCTATTTGGCTTTCACATTTTGTTACCTGAAACGCGTTTTAAAAACATTTGTCCATGGGAAATACTGGTGAGTGAATCCCAGTTTAATCAAAATAGTTTTATCAGTCTACAGTATTGAGGGCGATCTCGCAATTACATTTGTTTCCATCTACTTTAATTAGCACCCACGGTACTGTCTACCCGACTTATGGTCATGTTACTACTCACAATGTAGTAACAAATTTTGTATACAAAACCCCATCATACCGACGATAATTGTAGAATACAAATACTCAATCACTGTTTAATATAATGTTAATTATGTGAAGTTTTGTAAAAACAATTTGCAAAAAGAGAGATTACTCACATTGCTGCCTTAGGGTTTTCCTTTAGGATTTCCTGATGATTATCTATTAATTACACAATGCACACGTGTTAGTATAATAACCAAATATTTACATTAGTAATACCCTCCCCGAGACAGAATTCCAACGACTACGTCCGGCAGAACCACGACAGCCGTTACGGAACCCTAGATCAATCGGGCAGCGTATCTAATACGTAACCGGGGGTTATGATACTTACATCGAGGCAGAGCTTCGCTATTTAGGGGGTATAATACCTGGTATAATAATTTCTATTCAGAAATTGAGAGAGATGTGTGAGATTTGAACGAAAACAACTGAAGCTCATCGATCCTATTTATAGTGCCTAACTGACACTTTTTTCGCGGCCCGTGACGGAAACAGAGGAAGGCTTCGCGGCCCTCCAGAGACCTAGAGGCAGCAATGGGTTGATGAGTCATTGACACGTGTCAGCCTAAGGTTACGCCGGGTGTTTGAGCTGTCGCGCCCCGCGGAGATCTTAGTGATCTCGTTCGCGGCCCGCAAGCGACTTGTGGATTTTGTGTTTAATTTTATTTTTATAAAATTAAAGGTATTCGGGACCGGTTTTCATATACGGGGTATATTTTAGGACGTGTAGGGGTGTTTTAGGAAGGTTGTTATATTTTGGGTATAACTCCTGAACTATTTAATAAAATATATAATGCACTCGTGTTAAGTATAGTAACCCAATTTCACTTTATCCCTACGTACTTAGTCGGACAGAGCCTTGACATGCGTTAGTGGGTCCTAAATCAATCGGACAGGGTATTGACTCAGTGATCAGAGGTTACAACACTTAAAACGGGGCAGAGCTTTTGAAGTATTAGAGGTATAATACTTAACAAAGAAATAGGCTATAGAAAAGTATACAGAGGGAGGACGAGAGAGATTGAGGATGAGCAATTGAAAATGTGAAAGCTCATATCCTTTTTATACTTGAGCTAACTTGGTGGCTACGAAAAGCATTTAAATGCTTCCTGATCTTGAACGTAAGCATGCATACGTAGACATTACAAATTCAAATGTTTAGTTTGTTGATTTTTATTATTATTTTATTTATTTATTTATTTATTTATTTTCTTTTGATTTCATGTACATAAAACAAACGTGCACTTAATTTCAACTATTTTGATTTATTTTATCATATTTATTATTATAATTAATTCAACTGCTTCACCTATTTGGCGCGTATAATTTCTAAAATATGACGTTTTACAAAACAATGAATATGTTTTTAGAACGAGAATAATCTTATCTACATTTTGAACCAAGTTTCATTAAGAACGGAGTAAGTTATAATGTATTTTTATAATTTAATTATTAAATGGTTCCTAGGCCCGTCGAGGTACTTCATATTTTTAACAGTCAACTTATCCGTGATCTACCCGTTTAATAATATAAGTTTTTATATACTTTAAATTTTATAAATAAAAATTTAGAACTGTTACATCCTCCCCACCTTGTTTTAAATCTCGTACTCGAGATTTATTAAAATATGGAGGAATACTTTTAGTTTGTCACTGATCCTAGTTCCTAAGTATATTCCGGTCCTTGCTTTGAATTCCACCTTACTTTGACCAGAACTATTCTCTATGCTTTGAGATTCTTACCTTTAATTTGTATAATCTTTTAATGGATTAAATTTTTCATTTACCTCTAGAACTTTGAAGAGGTACAACTAAGGATTTATCAGCTAGGTATTTTCTTAAATTATATATCATGTATTCCTGTCATTCCAAATTAATTTAATGATTCCGAATGGTAAATCTTATAGTAGAATTATAGAGGAAGAGAGTTCTTGTAAGTACATCTAGTCGTGGTTACTCTTATCTTCTCAAGAGCTCTTAATGAAGGTAAAACGACTCTCATTAGCGTAAGTTTTTAGATGTTTTGTGTCTTAGCACAACTTTTAGTTACAGACTTCCTAATGCATTAATAATCGCAAAGGGAATTCTTATACTTTCGATGGCGTTCCAACTTATAGGGTTCCTGTCGTTCATCTTGTAGCACGAGTTACGAGACTGATGATCAAACGAAATAGTGTTTGATATCGGAATTATAGACGTATACGAAATATTCCTGATAAATAAATCTAAAATTATCATTGACACACCTGTTCGTGATTTATCCCTAATTGTCAATCATTATGGCTTTTCGATTTCCTTATAGATATACATATCTATATAATCATGTATTTCACATACTTGTAATATACACACCATTTATAAGGTCAATGTATTTAACAGATTTATATTTCCAAAAACAGGCCATTGTACTATTTAGGGAATTTCATTAACATAACATATACCCCATCTCACCTGGTCTCGCCGGAGAGGTACCCCCATCTTACCCGGACAAGCTGGAGAGTCTACTACACCATACCCAGTCTTGACGAAGAGGTAATTATCATTGTATTTCCATTAAATAGAATTTTCTCAAATCATCATTTTTAAAAATGCATAATTTTTTATGGCTTATATCCAGAAACAAGGAAGTCAATATTCTCATGATGGATCATATTCTAGAACCGAGTAGTACTAATAAACAAGAAATAACAGTGGCCAGGTGTTATCGCTTATTTATCGTACTTGCACTGTTCTAGTCATCATCCTCACGGCATACTAACACCCATCACACTTTATTTACACAAATAATTAGCCTATTTTAAAGCTTATACTAAGGCATTTTTCTTAGATTCAAGCCTAAATACTATCCTGGTTGTTACCAGTAAAGATCAATCTCCTAACTCTTTTGTTTAAGCATAGATATTATTATGGTTGTAACGTTCTTTTGTTTGAAAAAATGGAGTTTTGACAAAAATGTCATTGTCTTTATTGATACTATGGTTAGGTTCGATGTGATGAGTATGCTTACGGCTAACTTTATTCATGTTCATATTAGATTCCGTTGCAAGGAACGTTTTATGTGGTATTTTCAAAACATAACACATTTCATGATTCATCTTTATAATGACTTTATGTTTTCATATGAATCACTAGTGATATATTCTCTTTGTTTACCTTTAGAATATATTTAATTATTATATTGTGTATATCACCAAGAAATGTATATATTTATTATTTGGAAACATAAAATTTCAAATGTTAGGATCTGAGTTTGATTGATTGTGATTTTGTTTAACAGAACGAAGATGAAATTGTATTAAGTGCAGCAGAATTAAGATGAAATAAACTTTCAACACAATTAAACGAGAGAACAATTCTAAGCACACATGTTTGACATCAAACCGAATGATTATATTTATTACAATCAACGATTACAATTGCATGCATGCAAAAGTCTCCCCCTCAGCCTGAGCTCACAAGATTGCTTGTACAGAATGACAGAGATGGAAAGAGCTGATGAAACAGTACACAATGATGCTCTATTTATAAGTACAGAGCAACCACCGTGGCATCTTGGCTGACGTCACCATGAAAGTGACATCTAACCTCCTAACAACCTCTAACTACTGCTTAATACAAACATTGTTGTTAAACAACTGATTACAATACAAAATACAAAATACAAAATACAAAGACAAACTAAAGTTCTGCTTCTTCATACCACTGCTTCAGCCCTAGTAGTGCTTTGGTCTTCAGCAGCACTTGAGATAAGACAGTAGATTGAGCATCAGTACTTAGTCTTCAACGGTCTTTGGTTAACCATCAGTTGTTGTAGACTATCAGTAGTTGTAGTAGAACAGTTGATAGAAGGCATCAGTTGTTAGGTCACATTTCAAGGGGAAAGACTAATGCAAGCAACTGCTTATTCTGGATCCACTTCCCTGATCCAGTTTTGGCTTTATATCATATGTTCCTTTATAGGGTTCAATCCCAACAATTGAAGATCCCTTTGCACAAGATCTAATCGTAAGGAACAAGATGAATCGACTTTGTCTAATGTGCGGAATCCATTATGAAAAATCACAGATGATCAACACAGAATTCAACGATTAAACACGGTCTGCTCTTTCTATTAGTTGTTCTGAAAGTACAAAGCTCCGGTAGAAGACAGACACTGATCCGTTTCTCTCGAGAGTCAAAAGTATTAAAAGTAATACCCGGACGAGGTATTTATAGGCAACTCAGGAAGTGGTGAGTGTTGTCCGTTCGGATAGCAAGCTATCCGATCGGATGACATCCTGTCCGAACGGAAAACAAGCTGTCCGATTGGATGACACTGGTCAACAAAAGTCAACACTTTATAGTTAAGCTCCGTTTCCTAAGTTGTCGTTCTATCTACACATATACATTACATAATTGTTTACAAAGACACAGATACACAAAACATGACTAGATGCTGACGGAAGCTACAGACGATATGCACTAACAGACTCCCCCTCGGATGTAGCTGTAGTTCCTTCCAGCATAGTCTTCAATTCTTCCTGTTGCGTCTTCGTTCTCTCGCTTTCTGTCTTCTCAACTCTGCTTTTTCTTCTAACATTCCTTTTCTTTTATGCCTTCCTTCAGTCAACCACCAAATTCTGTAAACAGGATCACCATCACGCTTCCGATCCCATTTAGGAATCTTGTTTTCCTCTGATTCAATTGGCGTTCGATCTGTTGGTGGTACAATGCCCATCTTACACCTTCCCAGCTCAGCTGCTCTTTTAGCAATTTCTTCAGACCTTTTGCTGCGCTTGTACCTTTTCAGGAACTCATCAATCTCCAGATCTCTCCATTTTGTCTTCCAGTATCTTCCGGAATTGATGTCTTGCGTAAAACACATATCTACAATTGCTTGATATTGCTGAGCTTGAGCTTTGTCTCTCCTTTCGTAAACGATCTTGTTGTAGAACAAGCAATCGATATCCTTTTTTGAACAGTTAACAAGCCACATTGGATCCAGAATACTGATTCTTCGAGATTTTCCCGTGGTCTTGTCATACAGAGAGATAACTGCCTCAGCCGTCGTTTCGTTGTACAACCAACCTTGAAACAAATCATGGAAGTCTTGCTCAATGGCTCTGAGAGGCATATTCTTCAAGCATTTAGGAGGCTTTACATCCAAAGTTATATCTTTTCTACCATTCTCTAGATATGTGACAATCTGCTTTGGATACTGAGGCTTCCAATCAGGATAACCATTCTTTGCCTGCAATTTGATGTAGTTCCACAAATCTTGATCATGTTGTCTAACTTCTGGACCATAGTAGAATTGTTTGATATTCTTTGTTTTCACCAACTCATCCACATCCCACCACGGTAGAGAACTAATATCTGACAGAAATTCGAAGTACTGAACTCCTTCTTCCCGTCTGATAGCATAGACTTTAAGATCTTCAAGATAGCCCCATGAAAGAATATCTCCCCATGAAAGATTTTTGTTGTGTGTGAAATACTGAAGATCTCTAAGATTTTTTCTTTCTTTGGGCATAACTTTGAACCACTTCTTTCGTTCTTCAGCAAGAATTTCTTTGGGGATTGTTTCTGGAACACCTTCATTAGAAACTTTTTCAACGATTTTCCTTCTGATTTCATCTTCATTTTTATCTTTGAACATTTCAGCAAATGAAGGAAATGTTTCATCAATTCTAGAATAATGGAAATCCATTCCATCATCAGATGAATCTGAAGCATCTTCAATAATGACATCATCGTAATGATTTGCTTCAAAAGCATATCTAGGCTCGAAATCTTTTTCTGGAGACTGAGGAATCTCGTCCTCAATATCAAACTTAAACTTTCCATCTTCTAATCCCAACTCTTCTAGTATTCCAGCTCTAGTTTTCCGAACTTCAACCTCTCCTTCTTGTTGAACATTCAGATAAATGACAGTTGGGTTTGTAAGAAATACCTGATCAGCATGTTGTTTTCCAGATGACGAAGCTTCATGTTGTGAGTCATCCTCCTGTTCATTTATCTCATCATTCATTAGTTCTTCAATTCGAGCTTGAACATTTGGATCTCGGATTAATAATCCGGAAGCACCCTGATTATTGTCATCATCACCCTTATCATCTTTATCATTAGGCTTATCATCTTTCTTATCATCATTATCATCTTCATCTTCCTCTTCTTCGTCTCCAAACAACTCTATATCAGAATCTTCATCAACAATTTCACCACGTGCTATCTTTGCCTTTCCTTAATCTTTATTTGACGAGCAATTTCTTTTGCACTATACGGCACAGGTGAAGCATTACCAACAAGTACGAACTGCTGTGTCTTCCATTCTAGTAGCAACATTTCTTTAGCCTTTCTCTTCTTTTGAATAGCAGCAACTCTTCGAATAACTTCATCAGTATCAATGAATAGAGAAGACTCACCAACCATCATAAAGTTTTGATTCTGTTCATCTTCAGCATCTTGTTCTAGAATATCTTCAACAACTTGCTCTTCAACTTGTTCTTGAATATTATCCACATCAACCATTTCAATGTCAACTTGACTAGAAGACCCACCAGCTTCTTGAACTTCTTCAATTACGCTTTTGTTCTTTTGAGTGGCATCTTCAGCTAGTCGTCTTTCTCGTTCAATTCTTCTATCCTCTACCTTTTTAACTTCAAGATCATTAAAAGTAGCATGAACATCAATCTTCAAGTGACTTTCCATCACCGCATATAACATGTTAAGCTGGTTGTCTTTCATTACTTTATCAGCCTTCATTGATTCCATCTCCAACTTCATAGCCTTCATTTCATTTGATGAAGCTTCACTCATTTCACTGAGAAGCTGATTAAGCGTCTGATTCACATCTTGAAGATTCTTTATCTTCACATTTAATGACGAAATTTCTGTTGTCAATAATTCAAACATTTTAGAATTATCACTGCTGTCATCCTTCAATTCATTTATCATCTTCTCTTTTTCTATCAGCACCGTCATGATTTGATCATGAGCTTTCATCAGCCGATTAACTTGCTTCTTTAAAACATCACATTCTGCTTCAACTTTGTCTTTAGCCTTTTCGAGAGCAGCAACTTTCTTCAGTAATTCTTTTACAGCTTCATTATTGAACATGTCGTAATCATCTTCTGGAATATCTTCACTAAAAACTCCAGTCGCAGGTGGAAGATTGCCAAAAAAATCATCTATAACTTTTGGGCGTGAGGATTCTGGAATCTCAATATTTTCTGGAATTGGTGGAAATTCTGAAGAAAAGACTCCACCCTCAGTCACTTCAACATAATCATCGTGACCAACTTTCTTTTTAACCTCTGGTTCTTGAGCCTTTGATGATTCAACATGCTTTTTTCCTTTGCCTCCTTGATCATTTTGAGCTTTAGCTTCTCCTTTCTTTGCACGCACGTTTCTCGGAATAACTCTAGTTTGAACAGCTTTGCGCTTCTTTATTTGTTTCTTTGGTTGATCTGGTTCAAAAGAAGAGTCTTCCTCATCTGATACTTTTTGTTTCTTTGAAGGTTTTTTCTTCAGTTGTGCTTTGCCTCTGCCAAGTGTAGTTGGATCAAGTTGTGATTCTGACTCTGTAGCTTCAGAATCTTCATCACTTGAGACATCTTGAACAACACCTTCAGGTTCTTTGCCTTTGAAACCTTTAGATTGAACACTTGAACTTTTCTCTTTCTGAGCAGCAACATCCTCATTCCTTTTTAGAAAACTTTCAAAGGATTGTGACAGCAAATCAGCTCCTTCTCGAATAGTTGCAGATGGTTCCAATACTATGTCATCCACCAATCTCTGCTGTGGTTCTGCAAAACAATTTTAGGAACTGGTTCCTTTGGAATTTGAACTGTAGGGGATGACTTGGGAGTTCTCTTTCTCCTCCCATCTTTTACACACCACCATCTAGTATTCTTTTCAGAAAACAAACTCATTTTCTCATCTTCATTGTCAGAATCACTGTTTTGATGTCTCCAAGCATCATTCTCTGGAGCAACATAAGCTGGTCTGCTAATTCTGCATATCATCCTTTTTGCTCATGTGTTCGGACCCTTTGTAAGTCTGCTTATTGTTTCAGCTGTCATGTGTCTTAGTCCCAAAATATCATCATCACTTTTCTCAAGATCTTTGAACTGATCATCAAGTAGCATCTGTACAAAGCGAGGATACATGATGTACTTCTTGTTTCCAGCCTTTGCATTTTCAGTCATGTAGTCAAATATCACTTGAGAAATATTATATGTCCTGTTCAAAACGAGGCAAGTGACAATTTTCATGATATAATCTGAAGCTTCATCATAGGCACCCTTCCTTTGTGATAAAGCATGAATAACATAGTATACTAAGAACTTGTAAGCATTACTGAAACTTGTTTTCAAGATCTTTCCATTGACACTTCCTGTGAACCCCATTCTGCACCACAAACCTTTTGCTAGACGTTCAGAGATAATGGTTGGATCATTATCATAATCACGTAAGTCTAACACACGTCTTACATCACCAACTGTTATCTTAATCTCCAAATCTATTTTCTTTCCCTTCTCATCTCTCTTTGTTACTGCAGAGTAGATCGTTTTATCTTTCTCTTCGTATCGTGCAGAATTCCAAAAACATCTAACATGTGATTCGTAAACTATGGTTTTATCAGTTAATGCCTTAGCAATTCTGCTCTCTCTCAAGAATTTAGCAACCTCTTCAATCACTAATTTCTCTGTATATTCTTTTTCTAACAAACAATAAATATTATGCGTTTTCTCCCAGTCCTGCAGAAATTTTGTCCATTAAGAAAAATCTTTGGAATTTCTCAAAAATTTTCTAACTTTGAAGGTCTCTCTTTACTATGTGCATAGACTCGGATGGCTATCCGACCGGATGATCATCCGTTCGGATTGCCTTTTGAATAGCTTGAATGGCTTATCCGAACGGATTGTTATCCGAGCGAATTACCTTCTGAATGAGTTTGACTTTGCTGTCCGGTCGGATTGCTATTCGATCGGATTGCTATCCGAGTCTTGTGAATGATATGGCTGTCCGATCGGATGGTCATCCGATCGGATGGTCATCCGATCGGATTGTCATCCGTATCATGAGAGTGCTTTGTTATCCGATCGGATGGTCATCCAATCGGATGGTCATCCGAGTCATGACAGGAGATGCACATACTTCAAGAAACAAGTGATGGAACGGATTGTCATCCGATCGGATTGCTATTCGATTCAAACATTTGGCACAAATTTCAAGAAATAAATGATGGAACGGATTGTCATCCGATCGGATTGCTATCCGATTCAAACAACAGTTCAAGAACATTCTAGAAACATCAAAATTTTTGATGTGTGTAAAATGCAACATATAAATTACATCAAATGAGGCATAAAACTAACCCTTTTTTAGTACTAATATTGGAAAAAGAGTGTTTTTGTCTTCCTTTTGTATTTTCAGGATTAAATGAGCTCAAAAACGCAAAAGAAGCAAAAAGACAGCTAAATCCAACATAAATACAAGAAAAGGAACATTAGTGGATTGCCCGAACCCTCAACGGCACCTTCCAAAGCAAAATAGAGAAAACAGAAGGCTGAACACGCCCCGTGCTCAGCCAGCACGGGGTCGTGCCCAAGAAGCAGCAGAAAAGACAAACCTATAGAAGCTTCTATTGCCCACCACGGGGGCCGTGCTCAGCGGACACGGGGGCGTGCCGAAAGTACTGCAGGCGCATTAATTGTAATTGCGAATTACAATTAATGAAGAGAGAGAGTGTCAGACAGGCACGGGGCCGTGCCCAGCGAACACGGGGCCGTGCCCAGGCCTCTGTTCAGCCTATAAATAGGAGTGCTTGGTTTCATTGCAACTCATCCCTTGGCACACCACCTCTCTCACACTTCATCCACCACCCACCACCATCACAACACCATCATCCACCACCATCATCCATTGTCCATCATAGAGTGTGTGAGTCGTCTCGGGATCCAAGATTGATCGTAAGAGTTCTTGACAATCAAGGCCATGTTTGCCTAAGTCTCTTACATCACTTGGTGAAGACAAAGTGTCTAGTATAATACTTTTTATTTCTAATCTTTTGCACTTTTTATTTGGTTTTGTATTAATGACTTTAATAACTAGTTACTTATGTTGAAGGTGATCTTTCCTTATCGTTTGTCCGTGGTGTCTTGGCATTATTTTACTGTCTATATAAAATAAAAGATTTTCACCATTCATATCTCCACGGTCTATATGGAGGTATGTTGGCTACCTGGTAGGGGGTTAAGGGAACGGTTTGGTAAAGGTCTTGCCATTGTTCAGCGTTTAGAGGTCCTGCAATGGACCTGGGTCAAATTTAGTAGGACCTCCTTCAATACTTCACGGTATTGGATGGCGGGGGTCCAAACTCTTTGATCCCCTCATAAGTTAACTACTATTAATACTATAACCCGGCTATTTAGGACTGTATCCCTGCTGACTCAGACTACTTAGTCGAGGGTAACGTCACCGCCAAAAGCGGGGCCTACCACAATACTGCATTAATAACTTAATTCATTATCTTCCAATAATCCACCCCTTTAGGATTGTATCCCTGCTGACTCAAACTACTGGGGTGAGGGTAACGTCACCTTCAAAAGAGGGGCCTACTACAATAACTAAGATAATCTCTTAATTATGTGCAAAAGTACGGAAATAATCAAAGGTTATACTAGATACGAGTCGGAACCAAGTGATTCATCTTGTCTATCTGTTTTTATTTTATTTTTATTTTCAGCATTTTAGTTAGTTTTATTTTTCTTAGTTTAAAACATTTTTCTAAACTTTTATTTTGGTTAGACGTTGAGGATAAACCGGTACTAAAAGCTCTTGTGTCCTTGGACGACCTCGGTATCTTACCAACGCTATACTACACTCAACGATGGGTGCACTTGCCCATATGTGTGTTTAGTGTTAGTGAAATATCGTGTTTTATAAATTTAAAACTTGGCTAAAATAAGTGTTAAAAAGGGCTTAAAATATACACCTAAAATATAACACTTTCACGCACATCAAGTTTTTGGCGCCGCTGCCGGGGACACAAGGATTTTAAGAAAGTTAGGAATCAACGGCCTAATCATCTTTTATTTTTCTTTTTTATTTTTTTTAGGATTTTCTTAGTTTTTCAGCTTCTGCAGAGCTCAGCACGGGCCGTGCCCGGTCAGACACGGGCCGTGCCCAGCATCATCACTGGCAGTTTTTATTTTCTGAGTTACAGAGAAGCTGAACACGGGGCCGTGTCGGTGCAACACGGGGTCGTGTCCAACTCCCAGTAACTGGGAATCCAGAAAACAATTACTGTATCTCTCAACACGGGCCGTGCTCACTGAGCACGGGGCCGTGGTAAACATTCTGACCAGCGTTCTTTTCTGTTTTTGTTGCAGGACTCGGAACCCAGGCGCCACATTTGAACCTCCTGCGTAGTGCATGAGCTCCAGTTCTAGTAGAGACATAAAAGAACCCCTAGAAGAACCCGAGCGCTTTCTCAGAAAAAGACTAAAAGCTAAAAATCAAGAGAAAGCTTCGGGGGACCCACTTCCAATGGCGGACCAACGTACCCTCATGGATTACCTACGGCCTACCGTAGGCAATCTTGGCGCTGCTATCAATGCACCAAATGTCGAGGCCAACAACTTCGAACTTCGGCCGCATTTGATACAAATGCTCCAAAACTCCGCAACCTTCCACGGGCTTGCGGACGAGGATCCCCATCTACATATTACTAACTTTTTAGAAATATGTGATACCTTTCGGATCAATGGAGCATCAAATGACGCCATCCGCCTTCGAATGTTTCCTTTCTCACTGAAAGACCGAGCCAAGGCTTGGCTTAACACCCTCCCAGTTGGATCGGTAAACACCTGGGATGAACTCGCCCAAAAGTTTTTGTATAAGTATTTCCCTCCTGCTAAAACGGCTAAATTAATGACTGAAATTAATACATACTCACAAGAGGATGGGGAATCCTTATATGAAACTTGGGAAAGGTTCAAGGAGCTTCTAAGAAAGTGTCCTCACCATGGTCTAGCGGTATGGCAACAAGTATCCACTTTCTACAATGGATTGTTGCCACACACAAGACAAACACTTGATTCAAGCTCCGGGGGACTCTTAGGTAATCGTCGCCCAAATGAAATATATAACCAAATTGAGGAAATTGCTCAAACCAATTTTCAATGGCACACTCCCCGAGGTAATAAATCTATTGCCCCGGGCGCCCATAAGGTTGATGAAAGCACCTCTTTACAAGCCCAAATCGAGGCCCTCTCTTCAAAAATCAAAAGGCTAGAAATGACAAAAACGGCCTCGGTTATGGCTTGTGAAGGGTGTGGTGGGTCACATGAAAATTGGAGTTGTATGAAAGAATTAGATGAACAAACTGAAACGGTAAACTACATGGATAATAGACCTAGGCCGTCGGGTCCTCCAACGGGTACCTACAACCAAGGATGGCGTAACCACCCAAATCTTGGTTGGAGAGATCCTGGCAATAGTAGTAACCAACAAAATCAACGAACTAATTTTCAACAACCGCAAAATTTTCCTCAACAACAAGGTGGAAGAGAAAGGCTTGAAGATACTGTATCTCGCCTCATCTCTGACACTGAAAAGAAAAACTCGGATCGATTTCAACAATTGGAATCAAATTTCAGAAATCAACAAGCTAGCATTCAAAACGTTGAAAAACAATTAAATCAGCTAGCTCAAATTTTCTCCGAGAGACCGCAAGGCGCATTACCCAGTAATACCGAAACGAACCCAAAGGCACAAGTACATCTCATCACATTAAGAAATCGAACCGTGGGTCCCGAGGATGCTCCATTGTCGCCAAATGAAAGAAGCCATTCTAGTCAGCCTGTGACTCCTCCTGCGCCAGAAAAAGCTTCTACACCAAATCAAGGGCCCACTAAGACTCCTCCAATCCCGTACCCCGGTAGGTTAAATCGTCAAAAGACCGATGAGCAATTCGCAAAGTTCGAAAGCTTACTAAAACAATTGCATGTCAATATTCCTTTTATTGAGGTCCTAACCCAAATGCCTAAATATGCAAAATTCATGAGGGATTTCCTCACTCACAAAAAGAAAATTGAATCATTGCAATTAGTTAACTTAGGCGAAGAATGCTCAGCTCTAGTACTCAACAAACTTCCACAAAAGAAAATCGATCCCGGGAGCTTCACAATCCCTTGTTCGATTGGGACGTCCCCCGTCCGAAATGCTTTAGCCGATCTTGGAGCTAGCATCAACCTCATGCCCACATCAATGTTCAAGCGACTCGGCCTAGGAACAACAAGCCCCACAAAGATGAGCATACAACTCGCCGACAGGTCCGTCAAGTTCCCACATGGTGTCGCCGAAAATCTGCTAGTCAAGGTTGACAAATTCGTCTTTCCAACCGACTTTGTCATCCTAGACATGGAAGAAGACACCGAGGTCCCCCTCATCCTCGGGAGGCCATTCCTAGCCACCGCCCAAGCATTGGTGGATATGAATGACGGAACTCTAACATTGAAGTTTGGGAATGAGGAAGTGAAATTTGAATGTGGAAAGCGAATAGAGGAAGAAGATCCGGTCAACTACATGAAGGTCATAGACTCAAGTTTGGATGACGCTCTCCGACGGTGTAACATGGGATGCAACACATCCCACTTGGGTAGCATATGACCAGGCTTTGGGTCTAGCCAAGGACCCTTATAAACGTGGCGCACCATGGAGGCATTCCACGGAACTATCCTTAGTTTAATTTAGATTATTTTTTATGTTTTCTAGTTAGTTTAATTTTCAGGAATAAAACACACTCATGGTGGTAAAGGATGAAAAGGGGAACGAGAAAAATGATCCCATGCACAAGAACGAGGCAACCCGACAGTTTTCTCCCCTTCAGAAGGTTCAACACGGGCCGTGCCCAACCAACACGGCCCCGTGTCGGACCACCTGCAGAAAACGCCCAGTACAGGTAACTGGACACGGGCCGTGTTCACCCAACACGCCCCCGTGTCCAGACTTCTGTTCCTCTTATTTCAATTTTGTTACTGGCACTTAAACACGGGGCCGTGCCCGGATAACACGGGGCCGTGTTCAGTGCCCAGTAACACAAATTTTTGCTTTTTAAACACTATTTTACACATCTAATCAACCTAAAAATTTATTTTTGGGACACATTGAGGACAATGTGTAATTTAAGTGTGGGGGGATGCTAAAACCTTGAATTTTGCAAGTCCTAAATACAAGCCTTACACAAAACTCTATTGGAACCGCTAATCACCCCAAATTTTTTCAAAAATTTCATTTTTTTTACTTGTCTAGGTTTAACTCGGGAAATTCAAGCTCTCAAAAAGGTTATATTTTTACAAATTTACAACCGATAGCGTAGTGATAAAAAGAACCAACATAAGAAAATTATGAAAAGGCATGACAAACTTATTTAAAATTTGATTATATATACTTGATCACATAAAAACCCATTCCCACAAAAGTGAGTTTTGAGCCTTTATTGAGCACACAATTTCATATCATTTGACTAAATGCTCATTTTTCGTTTCTTGTGTGAATAGCCGCTTGGTTCTTACGACTCTAGAACTTGCCATGACAATACATTCCCGGTCCTTATCAACTTAAACCCGAGTAAGTAAATGATAGAGGCATTAGGACTAACCCTTTTTCATTTCTACACCATTATTTTTCTTTTTTTTACCACCTACCCAAAAAATCCCCCTAGTTAGCCCCTTTGAGCCTAAACCTTTTCATTTCATCACCCAAAACAAAAACCCTTTCACCCACCAAAACCTTTTTCATTTTTAAACCCTTTATTTTAGTAACAAGTTCGGTTTTTCGAAAAAAAAAAAAAAAAGAGAGAAAAATGAAGCAAAAAGAAAATAAACAAACAAAGTAATCAAAAATAACTTTGTTTGAATAAAAGCTTCATCAAAAATAAAAAGTTGCAAAAATACGAAAACCGACACTTGTTACACTTTTTAGCCCTTTTTCTACTAACCACTAACCCAACCACCTACCTTTAACCCTAGCCAACCCTTAACCCACAAAGTCCTCTTGATATCTACAAAGGTATAAAAGTTAAAAAGGAGGAGGATTGATTTCTTGGCAAGCCTATGGTAGGAATAAGTTCCATGCCGCTCTCGAGTGATTCACTAAAAATACACCTTCGGCCGAGTGTGAGTGATTTCCCCGCGAGGTATGCGAACTTGTATATAAATAGAATTTTAAAAAGGCATGTTATGCCCAAATAAGTAATTTCTTTTATGAACAGTTCTAAATAAATCATTACGAATAGGAGTGTAAATAAATAAAAATAAAACCCCAAAAAGATCTTGGAAATCCCGACACTCTATGACAAGCCCAAAACCTTCTCTTCTACCTATTCCATTTGGGAGTGTAAGCCAAATATTAAAGAGTTTTGCTTGAGGACAAGCAAAAGTTCAAGTGTGGGGGTATTTGATGTGTGTAAAATGCAACATATAAATTACATCAAATGAGGCATAAAACTAACCCTTTTTTAGTACTAATATTGGAAAAAGAGTGTTTTTGTCTTCCTTTTGTATTTTCAGGATTAAATGAGCTCAAAAACGCAAAAGAAGCAAAAAGACAGCTAAATCCAACATAAATACAAGAAAAGGAACATTAGTGGATTGCCCGAACCCTCAACGGCACCTTCCAAAGCAAAATAGAGAAAACAGAAGGCTGAACACGCCCCGTGCTCAGCCAGCACGGGGTCGTGCCCAAGAAGCAGCAGAAAAGACAAACCTATAGAAGCTTCTATTGCCCACCACGGGGGCCGTGCTCAGCGGACACGGGGGCGTGCCGAAAGTACTGCAGGCGCATTAATTGTAATTGCGAATTACAATTAATGAAGAGAGAGAGTGTCAGACAGGCACGGGGCCGTGCCCAGCGAACACGGGGCCGTGCCCAGGCCTCTGTTCAGCCTATAAATAGGAGTGCTTGGTTTCATTGCAACTCATCCCTTGGCACACCACCTCTCTCACACTTCATCCACCACCCACCACCATCACAACACCATCATCCACCACCATCATCCATTGTCCATCATAGAGTGTGTGAGTCGTCTCGGGATCCAAGATTGATCGTAAGAGTTCTTGACAATCAAGGCCATGTTTGCCTAAGTCTCTTACATCACTTGGTGAAGACAAAGTGTCTAGTATAATACTTTTTATTTCTAATCTTTTGCACTTTTTATTTGGTTTTGTATTAATGACTTTAATAACTAGTTACTTATGTTGAAGGTGATCTTTCCTTATCGTTTGTCCGTGGTGTCTTGGCATTATTTTACTGTCTATATAAAATAAAAGATTTTCACCATTCATATCTCCACGGTCTATATGGAGGTATGTTGGCTACCTGGTAGGGGGTTAAGGGAACGGTTTGGTAAAGGTCTTGCCATTGTTCAGCGTTTAGAGGTCCTGCAATGGACCTGGGTCAAATTTAGTAGGACCTCCTTCAATACTTCACGGTATTGGATGGCGGGGGTCCAAACTCTTTGATCCCCTCATAAGTTAACTACTATTAATACTATAACCCGGCTATTTAGGACTGTATCCCTGCTGACTCAGACTACTTAGTCGAGGGTAACGTCACCGCCAAAAGCGGGGCCTACCACAATACTGCATTAATAACTTAATTCATTATCTTCCAATAATCCACCCCTTTAGGATTGTATCCCTGCTGACTCAAACTACTGGGGTGAGGGTAACGTCACCTTCAAAAGAGGGGCCTACTACAATAACTAAGATAATCTCTTAATTATGTGCAAAAGTGCGGAAATAATCAAAGGTTATACTAGATACGAGTCGGAACCAAGTGATTCATCTTGTCTATCTGTTTTTATTTTATTTTTATTTTCAGCATTTTAGTTAGTTTTATTTTTCTTAGTTTAAAACATTTTTCTAAACTTTTATTTTGGTTAGACGTTGAGGATAAACCGGTACTAAAAGCTCTTGTGTCCTTGGACGACCTCGGTATCTTACCAACGCTATACTACACTCAACGATGGGTGCACTTGCCCATATGTGTGTTTAGTGTTAGTGAAATATCGTGTTTTATAAATTTAAAACTTGGCTAAAATAAGTGTTAAAAAGGGCTTAAAATATACACCTAAAATATAACACTTTCACGCACATCAATTTTTCTAAGGCAAATCCTCAAATTGAACACAGATCTACACAGAGAATCTCATCGTGAACAAAACCCTATGTTCAATGTTGTCTAAAACGTCCTAATCAAGGTTTAATTCGACAAAACTCAACTGACATCCATCACGTCCTAACATCAGATCTACTTGGTTTTTGCATGTTATGACACAAATTAAACCGGTAAAACTATAGATCTGATCATTCCGAACACAACCCTATGCTTAAATCTCATCAAAACTGACTCAAACTACCTAGATCTGTCCTAAACCCTCCGACAGTGACGTCATCGTCAAGAACACACAACAAACATCGATTTTTAGGCAGATTTGAGTAAGAAATACGTACCTTTGCCATTGTAAAAGTTGTGTAAACCAACGATCCAATGATTCGTGCAAAGAAATCCGAAGAAAATAAGATCAGAAAATCAAAGTGTGTGAGAGAGAACGAAGGTTGTCCGAGCGGGTAACCATTGACTGACCTTTGACCCTCAATTTATAGTGATGCATGAGTCGGATGGTCATCCGACCGGATTGCCATCCGAGCGGATTGCTATCCGAGTGAGGCACACTATTTGTCTTTTTAAAACTTTGACTTTTCGACCTTTTGTCTTTTTACCAAATTTTTATCAATCTATAGAAGTCCACTTAAGTATCTAGATCCAAGTTAATGACCCTAGGTACTTAATTTGTCGACCAAGTCCAACTTAATGACCTTGGTTGACCCGATTCAAAGCGTACTGACATTTTCTTTATTTTTGTACAACCATTTTTCTGAAAATTACAAGTTTCAACTTAATGAACTTGTTTTTGACTTTTCAATTTCATGATTAGCATGATTAGCTCCAAACTCATTTTCCAGCTTAGTAACTTCCTGCATCTGCTTCAATTCGAATCTGAAGATCAGCTTTCCACTTTGGTTTGTCGGAAAATAAAGCAGAAATGTAAAATCTTTTTGGATTTTTAATAAAGCTTCTAAACTAGAAATGAAATACAGAATGTAAACTATTTACAGACATATTTTCGGTGATCGTGTTAGGGAATCATATCAGCTATCGACAAGTTACAAGTACCGTTAAGCTTGATTTCATACACAACATTAAACAATTCACTTAGATTGTCGATATACTGATCCACTTAAATTTTCACACAAATTTCAATCTGTCCAGGATACGGATTAGATGAATTAGAGACTTAAACTTATACGTGTGTCCCACCTCTTGAATATACTCCCGTATCCAGATCCCAATATTCAGTCTTACAGGTGAGTATACCACATATGATATCTGTTAGGGGAATAAATTATGTAACAGTACGAAACCGTGAGAGCTCAGGTCAGAACTACTGTTCAGCAGAGAGATCACGAATCGACTTTGGTGTGTCCTCTTTAGAGGATCTTTTTTACAACAGCATTGATTAGCAATTTTATTGTCTTATCATTTATGCTGAGGGCGGCGCTATATTTCAAGCATGCGGTAAAGTATTCTCCGAGGACTAGGCCATTGCTTCCGTAAAATCAGAAGTCCCGGGATAATACCCCAGATATCACTGAGTATAAAGACCTAGTATCTCAGAAAAAAGGGATCTTTCAAACAAGATTTCAGGGGTTACCTATATATCCAAGTTGTGTTCCCCACGAAATAATCAAGTAAAGATTTAGGTTTATATCCCGAACAAACCTACTAAATGTGTAAAAACCTATCGACACATCATCAGCAAGACTGTTTGACGCATTTAAACATTCCATTTCTTTAGCATACCGTAACTGTCTAGCTGATGTACTATCATTTCCCTTTTTACACAAGCTCTTTTTGAATTTTATCATGTTTTTGGCTTTTTCAAATTTTTATTGTTTTTGTATTTTTTGAAATTATAACCTAACCTATCTCCCCCTAAAGACCAAAACAAGTAAAAATTCGACAAACCATTGCAGATTGCTTTTCAACATCATCTACAATGGTACTTTCATCGACACCAACGATCTCCTCCGCATCCGATAGTAACTTCATACCATTAAGTTTCAAAAGATATTGAAAACGTGTTTTGTCAAATGCTTTGGTATGTAAGTTAGCTTTTTGTTCATCGGTGTGGATTTTTTCTATTCGTATCAACTTTTTCTCGAAACAGTCTTGGATGAAGTGATGACGAATTCCAATATGTTTCGTTTTTGCGTGATGAACATGATTTTTTGTTATGTTTATAGCTGCCTCATTATCAACAAATATAGGGGAGTTAAGAAATTGCAAACCATAGTCTCGCATCTGTTGCTGGATCCACAAGATCTGAGAGCAGCAACTGCTAGCATATACATATTCGGCTTCACATGTGGATAAAGCAACAGAGGTCTGCTTCTTGCATTGCCAGGTGACCAATCGTGGTCCGAAAAACTGGCACCCCGCTGTTGTTGATTTAGCGTTAACTTTGCAGCATCCGAAATCGGAATCAGAATATCCTTCGAGCGTAAAATCGCCTACTTTTGGATACCACAACCCCAGTGATGGAGTTGCTTTCAGGTAGCGTAGAATCCTTTTCACAATTACCATATGCGAAGCTCTAGGATTTGACTGAAACCGAGCTGCGAGGCATGTTGGATACATAATATCCGGTCTTGATGCCGTCAAGTACATTAACGAACCAATCATGGAGCGATACAGCGTTTCATCTACCTTCTCTCCGGTGAGAACAGGGTTTATTCCATGGTTTATCGCTAATGGGGTGGACATAGATGACATTCCTGACATTCTGAATTTCTCCAGTATATCATGAACGTACTTCGTTTGATGTATGAACGTTCCCTCAGGTAGTTGATCAACTTGAAGCCCCAAGAAGAACTTCATCTCACCCATTGATGACATTTCAAACTTCTGCTTCATAACATTTTCAAAATCTTTGCAGAGTTGTTCATTTGTAGACCTGAAAATTATGTCATCCACGTAAATCTGAACTATCAGAAGATGGCCGTCGACTACTTTAGTGAAGTGGGTGGCGTCTATCTTTCCACGGAGGAAGTGATTGGCTGACAGATGTTGAGACAGAGTCTCATACTAGGTTCTCGGGGCCTGGTGTAAGCCGTATAACGCCTTATCCAAGAGATAAACCTTATTTTTGTGGATTGGGTCGGTAAAGCCCGGTGGTTGTCCGACATATACCTCCTCTTTCACTTTGCCATAGAGAAACGCCGACTTCACATCTAGCTGAAAAACTTTAAATCCTTTCCACGATGCAAATGCTAGGAAAATTCTGATTGCTTCAAGTTTAGCAACTAGAGCATATACTTCGGTGAAATCTATCCCCTCCTGCTGACTGAAGCCTTGGACAACGAGTCGAGCTTTGTTGCGAATAACAACTCCTCGATCATCCCTCTTGCACTTGAACATCCACTTGGTGTTTATCTTCCTGTGACCATCAGGTAAATCTACCAGTTTCCAGACACCCAACTTTTCAAACTGACTCAGCTCCTCTTGCATCGCGTTGACCCAAGAATCTTCAGTTAGTGCTTCCTTGTACGTTCGCGGCTCAATCTACGAAATAAAACAACTAAGTGAAAATTGTGTTTGTAAAGGAGCAACTGTAGAGTAAAAACAAGTAAAGCCTTGGTCAATTTGACGTCTAGTGCGAACGCCTGTCTGCAGTTCTCCAATGATCAATTCCTCTGGATGGTATGAAAGAATTCGTGGCATCACCTCGCCTGAAACATCTACCTCACCTTCCAAATTTGTGATATTCTGATTTGCACCTTGTTCATCGACTGGAACTGTTTGACTTGAAATCTGGATTTGCTCCCCCTCAAAATCTAAATCACCATGATCAAATACTGGTCTAGCATCAGATTCTTGATTATCATTGACTGTCGTCTGATTATCAGGAGTAACTTCATTTTGTTGAATATCATTGATGCGTGTGAAGTGTTATATATATTAGGTGTATATTTTAAGCCCTTTTTAACACTTATTTTAGCCAAGTTTTAAATTTATAAAACACGATATTTTACTAACACTAAACACACATATGGGCAAGTGCACCCATCGTTGAGCGTAGTATAGCGTTGGTAAGATACCGAGGTCGTCCAAGGACACAAGAGCTTTTAATACCGGTTTATCCTCAACGTCTAACCAAAATAAAAAGTTTGGAAAAATGTTTTAAGCTAAGAAAAATAAAAACTAACTAAAATGATGAAAAATAAAAATAAAAGAAAACAGATAGACAAGATGAATCACTTGGTTCCGACTCGTATCTAGTATAACCTTTGATTATTTCCGCACTTTTGCACATAATTAAGAGATTATCTTAGTTATTGTAGTAGGCCCCTCTTTTGAAGGTGACGTTACCCTCACCCCAGTAGTTTGAGTCAGCAAGGATACAATCCTAAAAGGGTGGATTATTGGAAGATAATGAATTAAGTTATTAATGCAGTATTGTGGTAGGCCCCGCTTTTGGCGGTGACGTTACCCTCGGCTAAGTAGTCTGAGTCAGCAGGGATACAGTCCTAAATAGTCGGCTTATAGTATTAATAGTAGTTAACTTATGAGGGGGTCAAAGAGTTTGGACCCCCGCCATCCAATACCGTGAAGTATTGAAGGAGGTCCTACTAAATTTGACCCAGGTCCATTGCAGGACCTCTAAACGCTGAACAATGGCAAGACCTTTACCAAACCGTTCCCTTAACCCCCGACCAGGTAGCCAACATACCTCCATATAGACCGTGGAGATATGAATGGTGAAAATCCTTTATTTTATATAGACAGTAAAATAATGCCAAGACACCACGGACAAACGATAAGGAAAGATCACCTTCAACATAAGTAACTAGTTATTAAAGTCATTAATACAAAACCAAATAAAAAGTGCAAAAGATTAGAAATAAAAAGTATTATACTAGACACTTTGTATTCACCAAGTGATGTAAGAGACTTAGGCAAACATGGCCTTGATTGTCAAGAACTCTTACGATCAATCTTGGATCCCGAGACGACTCACACACTCTACGATGGACAATGGATGATGGTGGTGGATGATGGTGTTATGGTGGTGGTGGGTGGTGAGTGAAGTGTGAGAGAGGTGGTGTGCCAAGGGATGAGTTGAAGTGAATCCAAGCACTCCTATTTATAGGCTGAACAGAGAGCTGGGCACGGCCCCGTGCCCGTCTGACACTCTCTCTCCTCATTAATTGTAATTCGCAATTACAATTAATGCGCCTGCTGTACTTTCGACACGCCCCCGTGTTCACTGGGCACGGCCCCGTGGTGGGCAATAGAAGCTTCTATAGGTTTGTCTTTTCTGCTGCTTCTTGGGCACGGCCCCGTGCTGGCTGAGCACGGGGCGTGTTCAGTCTTCTGACTTCTCTATTTTGCTTTGGAAGGTGCCGTTGAGGGGTCGGGCAGTCCACTAATGTTCCTTTCCTTGTATTTATGTTGGAATTAGCTGTCTTTTTGCTTCTTTTGTGTTTTTGAGCTCATTTAATCCTGAAAATACAAAAGGAAGACAAAAACACTCTTTTTCCAATATTAGTACTTAAAAAGGGTTAGTTTTATGCCTCATTTGATGTAATTTATATGTTGCATTTTACACACATCAATCATCATGTTCACCAGCGTTGCTCGGACCTGCTTCATCATCGTTCGAAGCTTGTCGTTGACGAATGAAAGTTTCTGCTGGGAATCTTTCCTGCGATTCTTCTTCATACTCTCTCAAAATGTCCAACTCGTCAAAGAAATCCGATTCTTCTTCAATGTCAAACGAATCCCACAATTTATCGTAATTAAAACGCCATGAGTCACCGGGATTCTGAGGCGGCATAGTATACCCCTGACACTCAACATGTTGTGCTTCGATGATCTGCTTCAAGCTTGGAACAAAGACTCGTTTCAATGGACTAGCATATCCCACGAAAATTCCTTCAAAGTTCTTTGCACCAAACTTTCCAGAAGGTTCTAGAACTGTGCAGGGAGACCCAAACGGTTCTAAATACTTCAGGTTCGGTTTGCGGTTGTTGATCAGCTCGAAACATGTCTTGTTGAAAAAGGGCGAAAAACGTAACAAGTGTCGGTTTTCGTAAGATTTTCTATTTTTGCAACTTTTTATTTTGATGAAGCTTTTATTCAAACAAAGTTATTTTTTATGAACTTGTTTGTTTTTCTTTTTGCTTCATCAACAACACACATATTTTTTTTTACGAAAAACCGAACTTGTTACTAAAACAAAGGGTTAAAAATAAAAAAGGTTTTGGTGGGTAAAAGGGTTTTTGGTTTGGGTGATGAAATGAAAAGGTTTAGGCTCAAAGAGGCTGACTAGGGGGATTTTTGGGTAGGTGGTAAAAGAAAAAGAAAAAATAATGGTGTAGAAATAAAAAGGGGTTAGTCCTAATGCCTCCATCATTTACTTACTCGGGTTTAAGTTTATAAGGACCGGGAATGTATCGTCATGGCAAGTTCTAGAGTCGTAAGAACCAAGCGGCTATTCACACAAGAAACGAAAAATGAGCATTTAGTTTTAATGATATGTAATTGTGCTCAATAAAGGCTCAAATCTCACTTTTGTGGGAATGAGTTTTTTATGTGATCAAGTATATATAATCAAATTTTAAATAAGTTTGCCATGTCTTTTCATAATTTTCTTATGTTGGTTCTTTTTATCACTACGCTATCGGTTGTAAATTTGTAAAAATATAACCTTTTTGAGAATTTGAATTTCCCGAGTTAAACCTAGACAAGTAAAAAAAATGAAATTTTTGAAAAAATTTTGGGGTGATTAGCGGTTCCAATAGAGTTTTGTGTAAGGCTTGTATTTAGGACTTGCAAAATTCAAGGCTTTAGCATCCCCCCGACACTTAAATTACACATTGTCCTCAATGTGTCCCAAAAATAAATTTTTAGGTTGATTAGATGTGTAAAATAATGTTAAAAAGCAAAAATTTTGTGATACTGGGCGCTGAACACGGCCCCGTGTTCAAGTGCCAGTAACAAAATTAAAACAAGAGAAACAGAAGTCTGGACACGGGGGCGTGTTGGGTGAACACGGCCCGTGTCCAGTTACCTGAACTGGGCGTTTTTCTGCAGGTGGTTCAGCACGGGGCCGTGTTGGTTGGGCACGGCCCGTGTTGAACCTTCTGAAATGGAGAGAATTGTCGGGTTGCCTTGTTCTTGTGCATGAGTTCATTTTTCGTTCCCCTTTTCATCCTTTACCACCATGAGTGTGTTTTATTCCTGAAAATTAAAACTAACTAGAAAGCATAAAAATTAATCTAAATTAAACTAAGGATAGTTCCGCGGAATGCCTCCGTGGTGCGCCACGTTTATAAGGGTCCTTGGCTAGACCCAAAACCGGTCATATGTCACCCAAGTGGGATGTATTGCATCCCATGTTACACCGTCGGAGAGCATCATCCAAGCTTGAGTCTATGACCTGCATGTAGTTGACCGGGTCTTCGTCCTCAATTCTTTTTCCACATTCAAACTTCACCTCCTGATCCCCAAACTTCAATGTTAACGTTCCGTCATTCATGTCCACCACTGCTTGGGCGGTGGCTAGAAATGGCCTCCCAAGGATGAGAGGGACATCGGTGTCTTCTTCCATGTCTAAGATGACAAAGTCGGTTGGGAAAACGAAGTTTCCAACTTTTACCAATAAATTCTCAGCGACACCTTGTGGAAATTTGACGGATCTGTCGGCGAGTTGTATGCTCATCTTTGTAGGGCTTGTTGTTCCTAGGCCGAGTCGTTTGAACATTGATGTGGGTATGAGGTTAATGCTAGCCCCAAGATCGGCTAATGCATTACGAACGTGAGATCCCCCAATCGAGCAAGGGATTGTGAAACTCCCGGGATCGATTTTCTTTTGTGGAAGTTTGTTGAGCACTAAGGCGGAGCATTCTTCGCCTAAGTTAACTAATTGCAATGATTCAATTTTCCTTTTTTTTGCGAGGAAATCCCTCATAAATTTAGAGTATTTAGGCATTTGGGTTAGGACCTCGATAAAAGGAATATTAACATGCAATTGTTTTAGCAAATTTTCAAATTTAGCGAATTGCTCAACGGTCTTTTGACGATTTAACCTACCGGGGTACGGAATAGGAGGAGTCTTGGTGGCCTCTTGAGTTGGTAGAGAAGCCTTTTCTGGCGCAGGAGGGGTCACAGGCTGGCTAGAATGGCTTCTTTCACTTGGCGGCAATGGAGCATCCTCGGGACCCACAGTGCGATTTCTTAATGTGATGAGATGTACTTGTGCCTTTGGGTTGGTTTCGGTATTACTAGGTAACGCGCCTTGTGGTCTCTCAGAGAAATTTTGAGCTAGTTGATTTAATTGTTTTTCAACGTTTTGAATGCTAGCTTGTTGATTTCTAAAATTCGATTCCAATTGTTGAAATCGATCCGAGTTTTTCTTTTCAGTGTCAGAGATGAGGCGAGATATAGTATCTTCAAGCCTTTCTCTTCCACCTTGTTGTTGAGAGAAATTTTGTGGTTGTTGAAAATTAGTTCGTTGGTTTTGTTGGTTACTACTATTGCCGGGATCTCTCCAACCAAGATTTGGGTGGTTACGCCATCCTTGGTTGTAGGTACCCGTTGGAGGACCCGACGGCCTAGGTCTATTATCCATGTAGTTTACCGTTTCTGTTTGTTCATCTAATTCTTTCATACAACTCCAATTTTCATGTGACCCACCACACCCTTCACAAGCCATAACCGAGGCCGTTTTTGTCATTTCTAGTTTTTTGATTTTTGAAGAGAGGGCCTCGATTTGGGCTTGTAAAGAGGTGCTTTCATCAACCTTATGGGCGCCCGGGGCAATAGATTTATTACCTCGGGGAGTGTGCCACTGAAAATTGGTTTGAGCAATTTCTTCAATTTGATTATATATTTCATTTGGGCGACGATTACCTAAAAGTCCCCCGGAGCTTGAATCAAGTGTTTGTCTTGTGTGTGGTAACAACCCATTGTAGAAAGTGGATACTTGTTGCCATACCGCTAGACCGTGATGAGGACACTTTCTTAGAAGCTCCTTGAACCTTTCCCAAGTTTCATATAAGGATTCCCCATCCTCTTGTGAGTATGTATTAATTTCAGTCATTAATTTAGCCGTTTTAGAAGGAGGGAAATACTTATATAGAAACTTTTGGGCAAGTTCATCCCAAGTGTTTACCGATCCAACTGGGAGGGTGTTAAGCCAAGCCTTAGCTCGGTCTTTTAGTGAAAATGGAAACATTCGAAGGCGGATGGCGTCATTTGATGCTCCATTGATCCGAAAGGTATCACATATTTCTAAAAAGTTAGTAATATGTAGATGGGGATCCTCGTCCGCAAGCCCGTGGAAGGTTGCGGAGTTTTGGAGCATTTGTATCAAATGCGGCCGAAGTTCGAAGTTGTTGGCTTCGACATTCGGTGCATTGATAGCGGCGCCGAGATTGCCTACGGTGGGCCGTAGGTAATCCATGAGGGTACGTTGGTCCGCCATTGGAAGTGGGTCCCCCTAGACTTTCTCTTGATTTTTGGCTTTAAGTCTTTTTCTGAGAAAGCGTTCGGGTTCTTCTAGAGGTTCTTTTATGTCTCTACTAGAACTGGAGCTCATGCACTACGTAGGAGGTTCAAATGTGGCGCCTAGGTTCCAAGTCCTGCAATAAAGATAGAAAAGAACGTTGGTCAGAATATTCACCACGGCCCCGTGCTCAGCGAACACGGCCCGTGGTCAGAGGCACAGTGATTGATTTCTGGATCCCTGTTACTGGGAGTTGGACACGACCCCGTGTTGCACCGACACGGCCCCGTGTTCAGCTCTCTGTAACTCAGAAAATAAAAACTGCCAGTGATGATGCTGCGCACGGCCCGTGTCTGACCGGGCACGGCCCGTGCTGAGCTCTGCAGAAGCTGAAAAACTAAGAAAATCCTAAAAAAAATAAAAAGAAAAAGGAAAAATGATTAGGCCGTTGATTCCTAACTTTCTTAAAATCCTTGTGTCCCCGGCAACGGCGCCAAAAACTTGATGCGTGTGAAGTGTTATATATATTAGGTGTATATTTTAAGCCCTTTTTAACACTTATTTTAGCCAAGTTTTAAATTTATAAAACACGATATTTTACTAACACTAAACACACATATGGGCAAGTGCACCCATCGTTGAGCGTAGTATAGCGTTGGTAAGATACCGAGGTCGTCCAAGGACACAAGAGCTTTTAATACCGGTTTATCCTCAACGTCTAACCAAAATAAAAAGTTTAGAAAAATGTTTTAAGCTAAGAAAAATAAAAACTAACTAAAATGATGAAAAATAAAAATAAAAGAAAACAGATAGACAAGATGAATCACTTGGTTCCGACTCGTATCTAGTATAACCTTTGATTATTTCCGCACTTTTGCACATAATTAAGATATTATCTTAGTTATTGTAGTAGGCCCCTCTTTTGAAGGTGACGTTACCCTCACCCCAGTAGTTTGAGTCAGCAAGGATACAATCCTAAAAGGGTGGATTATTGGAAGATAATGAATTAAGTTATTAATGTAGTATTGTGGTAGGCCCCGCTTTTGGCGGTGACGTTACCCTCGACTAAGTAGTCTGAGTCAGCAGGGATACAGTCCTAAATAGCCGGGTTCTAGTATTAATAGTAGTTAACTTATGAGGGGGTCAAAGAGTTTGGACCCCCGCCATCCAATACCGTGAAGTATTGAAGGAGGTCCTACTAAATTTGACCCAGGTCCATTGCAGGACCTCTAAACGCTGAACAATGGCAAGACCTTTACCAAACCGTTCCCTTAACCCCCACCAGGTAGCCAACATACCTCCATATAGACCGTGGAGATATGAATGGTGAAAATCCTTTATTTTATATAGACAGTAAAATAATGCCAAGACACCACGGACAAACGATAAGGAAAGATCACCTTCAACATAAGTAACTAGTTATTAAAGTCATTAATACAAAATCAAATAAAAAGTGCAAAAGATTAGAAATAAAAAGTATTATACTAGACACTTTGTCTTCACCAAGTGATGTAAGAGACTTAGGCAAACATGGCCTTGATTGTCAAGAACTCTTACGATCAATCTTGGATCCCGAGACGACTCACACACTCTACGATGGACAATGGATGATGGTGGTGGATGATGGTGTTATGGTGGTGGTGGGTGGTGGGTGAAGTGTGAGAGAGGTGGTGTGCCAAGGGATGAGTTGAAATGAATCCAAGCACTCCTATTTATAGGCTGAACAGAGAGCTGGGCACGGCCCCGTGTCCGCTGGGCACGGCCCCGTGCCCGTCTGACACTCTCTCTACTCATTAATTGTAATTCGCAATTACAATTAATGCGCCTGCTGTACTTTCGACACGCCCCCGTGTTCACTGGGCACGGCCCCGTGGTGGGCAATAGAAGCTTCTATAGGTTTGTCTTTTCTGCTGCTTCTTGGGCACGGCCCCGTGCTGGCTGAGCACGGGGCGTGTTCAGTCTTCTGATTTCTCTATTTTGCTTTGGAAGGTGCCGTTGAGGGGTCGGGCAGTCCACTAATGTTCCTTTCCTTGTATTTATGTTGGAATTAGCTGTCTTTTTGCTTCTTTTGTGTTTTTGAGCTCATTTAATCCTGAAAATACAAAAGGAAGACAAAAACACTCTTTTTCCAATATTAGTACTAAAAAAGGGTTAGTTTTATGCCTCATTTGATGTAATTTATATGTTGCATTTTACACACATCAATCATCATGTTCACCAGCATTGCTCGGACCTGCTTCATCATCGTTCGAAGCTTGTCGTTGACGAATGAAAGTTTCTGCTGGGAATCTTTCCTGCGATTCTTCTTCATACTCTCTCAAAATGTCCAACTCGTCAAAGAAATTCGATTCTTCTTCAATGTCAAACGAATCCCACAATTTATCGTAATTAAAACGCCATGAGTCACCGGGATTCTGAGGCGGCATAGTATACCCCTGACACTCAACATGTTGTGCTTCGATGATCTGCTTCAAGCTTGGAACAAAGACTCGTTTCAATGGACTAGCATATCCCACGAAAATTCCTTCAAAGTTCTTTGCACCAAACTTTCCAGAAGGTTCTAGAACTGTGCAGGGAGACCCAAACGGTTCTAAATACTTCAGGTTCGGTTTGCGGTTGTTGATCAGCTCGAAACATGTCTTGTTGAATTTCTTTACAGAGAGAACCCGGTTGAGTGTATAGCAAGCGGCTGACACTGCTTCTGCCCAAAAATTGACGGGTTGTTTTGAATCAGCAAGCATCGTCGTAGTCGTTTTGATTAGTGTCCTGTTCTTTCTTTCGGCTACTCCATTCTGCTACGGAGTGTAAGGAGCACTAAATTCTTGCAATATACCTCTCTCATCACAATATTCTTCCATCCTGTTGTTCTTGAATTCAGTACCATTATCACACCTGATTCTTCTGATTCGTGTTTGGTACAAGTTTTCAATTTTCCTGAACAACGACATCAAACTATCTAATGTCTCGTCCTTAGACTTCAAAAGAATGATACCCACGAAAATCTGGAATAATCATCAGTTACCACAAGACAATAGAGATCTCCTGTAATACTTTTGAAGTCAACAGATCCATATGAAGTCTCTCTAATGGTCTGGAAACTGAATTGATTTTCTTTTGAGGATGTGATTTCTTCTTTTGCTTGCCTTTGATGCAACTAATGCACTCCCCTTCCAGATGAAAACCTTTAATGTGAACACCCATAACTAAATCATTATGCACCAAGTGATTCATTTTTCGTAGGTGAATGTGGCCCATCTTGCGATGCCACAACTGTGATTCTTTCTCCGTTGCTCTTGACACAAAACAATGAGCCTGACCCGTGGTTGTAGTAGCTACGCTCATGTCCAACACGTACAGATCATTGACTCTTGGTGCCCTCATGATAATCCATTCTTCAGGGATAACAAATCCTGGCTTCAAAATCAAACATTCTTTGTCAGTAAAGTGAGTGGTATACATTCTATCACAAATTTGCGAGATACTTAACAGATTATTCTCCAGCTCAACAATGTAGTTAACTCTTTTAAACGTAACAATCCCATTGGATAACGTTCCTTCACCAACAATTCTACCACCTTGATTGCCTGCGAACCCTACATAACCTCCATTGAAATTTCTAACATCATACAGCAACGCTGTCTTCCCTGTCATGTGCCGAGAGGCTCCACTATCCATAATCCATCGTGAAACGAATCTTGGAAGCTCCTGCACATATCACAAATATTTAATGAGATTTTGATGCCACCCAAGCCTCTTTTGACTCGGGTAGATTGACTTTAATGTGAGTTTTAGCAGTGTAAAGTGGCGGAAAATTTTTATCATTCATCTTTAAGCTCTCCTCAGATCCAACCTCAACCTTTTTGAGTAAAGAGAAATCATTTTTCGGAGGTTGACTAGATGATTGGTCTTTCTTTACCACATACTTCTTTTCAGAAGTCAATTTTTGTTTTTCTTGTTTCTCATATAAATCCAAAGGTACACACATCTTCTTGGTTGAAGATGATGATTTTTCATTCTCAGACACCTTTGGTTTTGAAGAATTTGCTTTCTTGTCAACAGTTTTTGGTTTCCATGTTTGTTGAGGTGACGCAACCCGTTTGTAAAATTTGTCATTTTTAGTTACCAAATTCTTAACAGGTTCAGTTTTGATCTTGGTGTTTTCATTTTTCAAAACCTTTTTCTCAAGAACCAATGGAGCTTTTCCCTTCACAACATCTTTCTTGATTGAATTCATCACAACTTCAGTCTTAGGCTTCAAGTTGGTACACTTTCGTGCAATATGTCCAACTTGATTACATTTGAAGCATGTTCGGGTGTCAACTACCCGACTTGTGCCTTCAGACTGAGGCTGTGAGGCCTTCTTCTCAAAGAACTCTTTGTTTGATTTTGAAAAAATCTCAGATTCCTCATCAGAAAGTGAACTTGAACTGTTCACAAACACCTTTTTCTCAGTAAATCTCTTGTTCTGAACATTCTTTTTCTGATAATTCTTACCACCCTGATATCCACCCGACCATTTGTTTCAGTTGTTGTTAGAAAAAATGTGGTGGAATGACAGGTTTTTTGTAGTAAGCTTTATATTTCTCAAAATTTAATTTCCTCTTTAAATTTCTCAAACCTTCGATTTCTGATATATCAATCTCAATCAATTTAAAAACATTTCTCAATTTTCCCACATTCACATTTTCTAAAGGAAATTCAAGATCCGAATACAACTTATCAGATCCTGCCATCTTATACATCACAACAGCAAGTTCATCATTTAAGTTGTTTTTGGATTTTGATTTCGGAATGTATTTATCCAGAAAACATTCATCATCATCAGCTGAATCACTATCAGACTTTAAAACACTTTCAGCCATGCTTTTAACAATATCAGTTTGAACACTATCATCAGATGATGATGAAGAAAATGTCACATCAATTGACTCTGGAAGTTTAACCTCATTCGTTTCAACTTCTTCATTAACCAACCCTGATTGTTTCTTTGAAAAATTGTTTAGAACTGGTGGCAGAACTTGATGAAACCCGACCCCAGTTCCATCACAGTATACATCTTCGTCTGCTTTGTTTTTCCCAATGGGTTTGGGAACAATGTGTTGCAAAACAAAGCTTGCAGAGCTGTAACTGTTCAGTTTCAAATTAATACGCTCATTCTCAATCTTAGCTTCTTCAAACTGAAGCTTCAATTTAGCAATCTCATCCAATTGTTTGTTGATTAATTCTTCTTTAACCCTCAAAACACCTTGCAATTGACAATTTTCTTTGTATGTTTTACCGTTTCTATCATCAGAATCTTTTACCGTGCGTTTTAGCTTCTCAAAACTTTCAGAAATTTGACGATTTTCAAGAATTATTTTTTCATTTTCTTTCCTAACTCTTTCTACGTCAATTTTACCAGTTTCGATTTTGTCAGTTAAATCTTTTAATCTGTCGTTCGAAGATTTCAACATTTTATCACGGTTAAGGATCTGATCCTCAACACTTCGGACTCTAGCAGTCAGATCATCACCTTTCTTACCATTGAGATAAGTGATTGTACTACAAACTTTGCACTCTTTCATGCAATTTTTGCAGTCATTGTCACCATTTACTTTCTTACCTGACGCACTCGTTGATGCATTTGAACTGACCTGGCTTTTAGACTCAGATACGGACTTAGAGTCTACCTCAAGTTCCTTAGGTGCCAACACTTTGTCAGCCATCTTTCCCAGGTTTTCAGCTGTCAACTCCTGTGAAGTATCAATGATCCCATCATCAATCTTCTTTGACTTTTCTTCTTTTTCTTTCTCTTCTCCACTTTCCCACCATTTTCTTTGACAACCTTCTTCTTCTTCAGCAATTTGTTGAATTATGGTTTCAAGATCGAGGGTTTTATAGTCAATAGCAATGTTTCCCATGGGGTCAAGATAGCATTCTCTGTCTGGATCCCATCTCTTTGCCCTTTTTACTTCAGTGTATATATCAGATATTCTGATCATTCTGTTTTGAGCTATCATCTTTCTGTTGACATGCTTTTCTTCTTCATTTCTGTTATCTTTAAAACGAACAGGTTCAACATTCTTTGCCATAAAAGCATATCCAACCACATCCTCCTCAGGTAACAACTCGCTCCAGTCAAAACCTTCATCGTCATGAATCACAGCAAGAGCTCTAGATTTTTCTTTATTGTCCTCAAGTTGTTTCATTCTGGGCGGTTCTGATTTATTCTGATGATAAATCGCTCAGTTGTAGTAATCTTCTTTGAACGAATTTTCAGAATCATCAGCATACGCATTCCGGCACTCTCTTTTAAAATGACCTTTCTGTTTACATTTGAAACAGGTCACTTTTGACTTGTCAAAGCCTAACTTGGTAGATGGTCCACCAATAGACTTTCTTCTTGTAATCTCCATAAAACGCTGTGCCCTTCTCACTGCACTGGCCATACACCACCTTATGTCGATCAATTCCATCTCCTCAGGATCTATTTGATCATAGTCTTCCTTTGTTAGGTTGGTGTTTCCTATCTTGCCTGCCACCAGGCTCTCATACGACTCTAGCACAGAAGCTAAGAAAACCATCTGTTGCTTTGCAGACTCCTCGCTGAAGTTTTGAGCGTTCTTTAAATCCACAGCAATGTTGCATTGAAATAAGTTCTTTGCAGCTGATTGGTTTGAAGTTGACGAAGAACTACTGTGAAATCCACTGCTTGTACTCTCTTTGCTAGATGTGTTGGAATTTTCAGCAGAAAAAGCTGTCTTGGGAGACGCATTCTTCGGAATCATGCTTTTTGGATAATACAGCTCCAAATTCTGCTGATATGATGAGTGATTGACTTTGTGTGTTTTCTTTATCTCAAGCTCGTGACTCTCTAGTCTTTCAATCAACAAATCAACTGTAAGATCCTCAGTCTTGATCGTATTCTTCAACATCAAGGCATAGTATGGCCAATCCGTCTCATTTGGCAATGAATCAAACAATTTGTCGACTAACTCTTTTTGAGAATACATAATTCCATGTCTCGCCAGCTCCAACTTCAAGTGCCCAAACCTCTCAATCATCTTACAAACTGATTCATTTTTTAAACAACCAAATAAATCAAACTCTTTTCTTAGCAGTTTCTTTTTGTTTTTCACTATTTCTGCACTACCCAAGCATTTCACTTCTAACTTTTTCCACAGATCTTTAGCATTGTTATACTCGATTAAAGATATTATATCTTCTCGGACAGACTGAAACAACAACGCGATGCACTTTTGCTCGGCAACTAAAACTTCTATTTCTTCAGTTGATGTCAAATTTTCACCATTTTTCACTCCATCACTGTATCCATTCTTTAGACTTTTCCAGCTGGTATATGCAAATGCCTTTAACCATTCTTCAAATTTCTTGGCCCACCGACTGTATTCTTCGATCGCCATCAACTTTGGGGGTTTGTTATATGTTCCGTATGCACTTTCCACGCCTAACGCATCCGTTAAAGTTTTCTTTGCATTCGGCGTGTTCTCATTGGTGTTGCTAGAAGTATCATCTCCAGAGTTTCCAGCAAAGGTATACATATCACCGAAAGGATTCATGAATTCGTCCATCTTTCAAGTACCTGAAACAGTCAACAAACACTTAGAAAATTTTTACAAAGTTTAAAAATTTCAAAATAAAACTCCTGGATCGGATGGTGATCCGATCGAGTCACTATCCGAACGAGTGACACAGGCTATCCGACCGGATGGTGATCCGCTCGGATGGTCATTCGTTCGAGTGACAAGCTTGACTTTGAAAGTTGACTTTTCAACCTTTCACCGCTCGGATGATGATCCAACCGGATGACAGGTTAGAAGTGTAAATGAGATTAAGAACTTTCAAATCCTATCCGATCGGATAGTTATCCGACCGGGTGGGATGATGACGTAAGCAAAACAATCTTGACCAAACTTAATCACACCACTCGGATGGTAATCCGAGCGAGTAACACTGCTGATATCAGCAAGATGTCAGCAAGCAACTAGCAGGTACTATCTAATCCAATCCGTTCAGACAGCTGTCCGAGCGAGTGGATGTCTTCAGCACACACGAATGGCTAAACATAGTTTTTGATGAATTTGATCTAGTTCTTGATTGAATTTGATTATGAAACTCAGTAGGATTATATTTTGATTGATTGCGAATCAAATGATATCGATTCTATCAATTTTTAACCATAGATTTACGTTCAATTTTAAGTTTTTCTAATTTTATGGTGACAAACTGAGAAATAATGCAAGAAATGAGTAGAAAGAGAAGAAATATGTCAAATCTCCGGTGAAATTTGACTCTGATCGGCAAGAAATGTCAAATCTCCGGTGAAATTTGACTCTGATCGGCAAGTAAAACTCAAATTCCGGTGAATTCGGTGTCGTTGATCTCGATTCAGCTCCCTGGAAGCTCTGATACCACTTGAAGATCCCTTTTCACAGGATCTAATCGTAAGGAACAAGATGAATTGACTTTGTCTAATGTGCGGAATCCATTATGACAAATCACAGATGATCAACACAGAATTCAACGATTAAACACGGTCTGTTCTTTCTATTAGTTGTTCTGAAAGTACAAAGCTCCGGTAGAAGACAGACACTGATCCGTTTCTCTCAATAGTCAAAAGTACTAAAATAATACCCGGACGAGGTATTTATAGGCAACTCAAGAAGTGGTGAGTGTTGTCTGTTCGGATAGCAAGATATCCGATCGGATGACATCCTGTCCGAACGGATAACAAGCTGTCCGAACGGATGAGTGCTGTCCGATCGGATTGTAATCCGATCGGATGACACTGGTCAACAAAAGTCAACACTTTACAGTTAAGCTCCGTTTCCTGAGTTGTCGTTCTATCTACACATATACATTACATAATTGTTTACAAAGACACGGATACACAAAACATGACTAGATGCTGACGGAAGCTACAGACGTTATGCACTAACAACAATCTCCCCCTGGAACAGATGATGCCAAAACTCTTCATTATTCTGGATCTTTATTGCCTCATCAAAAGCTCCCTGACTTATCCTTTTAATTGTAATTCAAAGTCCATGGCACTTGTATCATCCTTATCCCTACACAATTTAAGCTCAAGGAGATCTTGTAGATCTTTAACATCCAGGCCCAGTGCTTGTTCCCTTGATATGTGCTTCACTTCCCCATTGAATCTGAGCAATGTCAATACGTGGGTCTGTTTGTCAGATTTCGGCTTTAGTATCTTTGAATTCAATGGCTTTCTAGGGAGAGGTTTATTTGTTGATGAGTTTGGAGATAGAGGCCTGGTAATGACTGCTTGGGTAGAGTTTGCAGCCTTTGCCAATTCAGGGTTTTCGGCAATCATTTGTTGAAGGACCATCTTTATGATGTAATCCCCTTGTGCTTTATCTGCTGCTGTTTCTTCATCCATCTGCTTTTGTTTCCTTCTTTGATAAAGGATGGCAGCAGTGGAGCAGTGGATCTCCTGATTTGTAACTTTTGTGGTCTATCTGGAACCACTGTTTCAGGATAATCAGGCTTTTGAGGAACCTTTGGATGTTTCTTTCTCAATTCTTCCAGCCTTTTGTAATTGGTTATGACTTTATCTTCTGACCATCTTGTGACCTGATTCATTGACCCAAAATCAGCTGTTATCAGCTCTTCTTTCATTCTCTTCAATCTCAAAGCTCTTTCAGGTACATTCTTCTTGTATTTGGACCAGACAGGAGGAATGTGTTTTCTTTTCTCTTGGTTCATCTTTTGGATTCTTTCTAACTCCTCTTTAAGCTCACCAATGGTCCATTCTTTATATTGAGCTTTTTATGCCTTGTATTTCTTGAAAGCCATGATGTGATCAATATAATCTTTTCTCAAGCTTTCAACATCTCTTTCTGATAATTTTTATAGAGGTCTTTTGAAAACTGCTCCAAAGTTCTGACCTGGGTTAGCAGATATTGATAGTTCCTTTGGATTTCTTTGTCAGATTTTCCTGCTGTATTTTTTTTGGACATATCCTCAGCTTGTTGAGCTTTTAACTGCAGATATTCTTCTATGTTGTTTGGCCTTGGATATCCTTGAAGAGATGGTAACTTCCTTTTGGCAGGGTCATCTTCATTATAGAAGGATTTTATCTCTTCTCTTACTGCTGGAAGATCTAATGGGTATTGGACACCTGCAAGAGTTATGGCAGAGTTTGGATCATGAGCTTTGACAGAAGATAATGGAACAGGATTTGGTATGGTAACAAGGGTCAGTGGTTGTGAAGATGTTAGAGGTGGTGAAGAGTCATCATCAAGTATAATTCTTCTCCTTTTTGGTTTTGGAGAAGTTGGTGGTGGATCAGTGGGTTGAGTGGCAGTGATTTGAGTGGTAGGTGGTTGCCTAACATCTATTGAAACAACTGGTGTTTCAACCACTGTTGTCATTATAACAGATGATGTGTCATCTGAAGTCTTCTGCTTTTTAGCAGGTGGTATTTGTGATGTGGCAGTGGGTTGAATGGTTGTTGTTGTGGTGGTGAGGAAAGTGGTTGAAGTGTGTGTTGATGTGGCAGTTGTTGGGTTAACATCTGCTGAAACCACTGAAGTATCAACAACTGTTGATACAACAGGTGTCTCAACATCAGTTGGCTTGGAGGTTTGATGAGGGGAGCTTTTGGGAGGTTTAGGAGTGTGTTTTGTGATTCTGGAAGGTGTGGATTTGGGTTGCCTTGTTTTTCTAACAGGCCTTCTTTTTTATTTAGGACTTTCTTCATCCTTGGGCTCAGAAGCACCCTGCTCTTCCTTTTGCATCAAAACTTCCTTTTCCTTTTTAAACCTTGAATTCCCTTTTGCCTCCATATCCCTTTTTAACCTTGCTTTTTCATCAGCAATGGCATTTAGGGTTACATCAACCTTTTTGGAACCATTTGGTTTAGGGATGTCTGCAAGCATACTAGAATTATCTGGTGCAATATAAAGACCATCTTCATATCCCTTTTTCTTAAGCTGCTTCAATTTCTCCCCCTTTTTGGCATCATTGAGTGGAGGATTATCAACAAAAACTATTGTAGGAGGAGCAGAACCTGTGGTTTGTAGTAAATGGGCCTTGATTGCCTTAATATCTGCTTGTGTATCCTTAAACCTAGCTTCCATCAAATTTCTGATCTTTTGACCTTGAATTTCATGTTGCTGATCAGCATATTCTCTTTGTGTATGGAGCATAGGTTGAAATAAACTCCAGAGCTACGCAACAGTGCGAGCAGATGATGGAGCAGATGTTGCAGCTGGTGCAGCAGTGGGTGTTGCCTTTTATGCTTGTAACAACTGTTGCAACATAGACTTGATGTCTGCAACAGATGTTTCAATGGTATCAACCCTCTCCGTCAATTCTTTATATTTTAAACCATCACCCAAATTAATGGGATCATCTAATTTCCCACCGGCAGTGGTTGTATCAACAGTTGACTTAAGGAAAGTTTCCCAAAAGTCATCAACTGATGCCCCTTTGTCTTGGTACTGGGGTCTTCTTCCTTCAGCACTTGATAGCTTTTTGATTGACCAGTGGTTGGAATGAACTCACTAGTAGATATCAGAGGTGCTATAGAAGTAATTGCCTTCAAGGGAGTCTAATTGATGAAACAACTAGCCAAATGTAGATCTGTTGATCCAACACTTGTAGTTGCTGCTCCACTTGAACTACTGACAAGAATTACTGGTAATTCCTGCAGTATAACCTCCTCAGTTGTTGGTGGGTTAACAGGGATAGAAGCACCAGACTCAGTCACTTGTTGTGGTATATTCTCATGGACAGGTGATAGAGAATAACTGATTTGTGTCTGGGAAATATCAACTGCATCCAACAAAGGTAAGATTTGTGGTGGTATTTGGGCTGTGAGGATGGGTGTAGAAAGCGAATTTGCCACGGGAGGTGGGCTGTGGATGATAGAATCAAGTGATTCTAGAGCATCATAACGTGGTATCCCTGTGCTTACAACCTGATCCTTTTGTGAGGATGCAGGAGGAGTGTTAGGCAAGGGTGGAGATCTTTCTTCCATCTGCTGTGAGGAAGTAGCAGCAGTGGTTTCTGGTGACTTTGGTGATGTCACAGGTAGTTGCTCTGGGATCTCATCTTCCAGAGTTACCTTTTTACTAGGTTTGGGGCTTTGTATATTTTTTCTTTGTTGGCTTTTTGGTGGTTTTAGGTGTGGGTTTCACAGCAGTGGTTTTTCTACTGTTATCACCTTGAGCAGTGGGCTCAACAGTAGGTGCCTGAGGAGCAGTGGTTGCTGCTAAAGTCTGCTCAGGAACCTCTGCTTGTGTTTTGGAAGGTTTTGACAGCCTTGTAAAGGTTTCAGAAGTGAGGCTGTTTATTTGAAAGGCTCTCCTTGAATAAGGACATGAGCATTATCTTTTGAAAATTTCTTTTGAAAATAGTAACTTAGAAACCTTGGAAATAACACATTTCTTATTAACATTTTTGACAAGATCATTGAAGATTTCCTGGGAATAGTTAAATTTTTCTCCTTGTAGTATAGCATAACCCAGTTATTGAATCTTCAATAGGATTTCATTGAAAGCAGTGGTTTTGTTGGACACACACATTAGGAGGGTATGAAATAAAAACCTTGTGGCAGGTGGAAAACTGCCTTTTTGTAAAGTATCTTTTTTCATTTCATCTTCATACCCTTTTTCAATGAAATCCCTTTGATACTCTGTTTTAGGGAATGAGGTTTTACCTGCAAGATCATCGAGTTGAAACACCTTCGAGATGGTTTGTGGTGTGATGGTGACTGAAACACCCTTTATCGTAGAAGTAATGGCTAAGGGCGTTTTATCCTTAGTTTCAAGTGTCGCATTTTTCCAAAACTCTCTTTGGGTTTCCAGGTATATTGGAGCATCATAGGTCAACAAAGTTTTGTACTTTGAAGATGACAAAGCATCAATGACAGGGTTGAAGGTAGTGGTATGACTTGGTTTTGTAAGTAAACTTGTGTAATTGTGAGGAGCTTTGTATGGAATGGACATGGTTGAATCGAAGAAAGTGCAAGATGAACAAAGAAGATGAAAGATGTGAGAGAGAATTTGGGGAAAAAACTGCTTTCTGAAGGGAATTTTGAATTCGATTCGACAGTGAAAACCCTGTTTGGGGTTTTGATCAGGGTTTTAAAGACTGAAAAAGTGTATGCTAATATGGCAACGGTTACAAAAGATCTGACGGATAAGTACTGACCACGTGCCAACCTCTGATGAAAGGATGAATAATGGAAGACAGTTGTTTAGGAAACCACTGCTGGAGCAATACTAGTGGTTTACAAAGAAAAATGAAAACAATGGGTGACTTTAACTATCAGTGGATAGCTTGTGTCAGTGGTTTAAAGCACTGAAGTTTGACAACAATATTTAACCATGATAATGAAGAAACAGAGGTTGACTTTCAGCAGTGGATAGCTCTTAACAAAACAGATGTTTGAACCAAACAGTGGATATGGCAGACTTTTAAGGATTGAATGAAAATTTTCATTTTTAACTATTTTTAAAGATGAATTTCTGATTTATTTGAAAACATTTTAATGCTTTTATTCATAGAAAAACATGATTTTGCCTGTTATTCCATGTTTAGCATGCCAATCCTCGAGATCAAACTTTCAAAGGTGGATGTGTCTAATGCTTTTGTTAGCACATCTGCCAGTTGATCTTGAGTTGGTACATGATGCAAAGAAATCAGACGTTTTTCATAGCAATCCCTCACAAAGTGATGTCTGATGTCGATATGCTTGGTGGTTGAATGTGAAACTGGATTTTTGATGATATTTTCTGCTGCTTGACTATCCAGCATGAGTGGTGTTTTCAAAGCAATGATACCAAAATCCAGCAACTGATTTTCAAGCCACAGGAGTTGGGCTATACAGCTTGCAGCAGCAATGTATTCAGCTTCAGCAGTGGATGTTGAAATAGCTGCTTGCTTTTTGCTTTGCCAAGACACTAAGAAATTGCCTAGGAATTGGCACCCTCCTGAAGTGGACTTTCTTGTTGTGTTGCAGCCAGCAAAGTCACTATCTGAGAAACCTGAAAGCTTGATATTCCTATTAGCTGGATACCAGATACCAAGTGTGGGAGCACCTTTTATGTATATGAAGATCCTTTTTACAGCAATAAGGTTTGACTTTCTAGGGGCTGATTGACTCCTTGCACAAACACATGTTGCAAACATGATGTCTGGCCTAGATGCAGTTAGGTACAATAAAGACCCAATCATGCTTCTATATAAGGTTTGGTCAATCAGCTCATCCTTTTCATCAGACAAGACTAGCTTTGTGGTTGCCATGGGTGTACTGCATGGTTTACAATCATTCATATCAAATTTGTTTAAAAGTTCTTTAGCATATTTGCTTTGATGAATGAATGTTCCATTTTGCATTTGCTGAACTTGGAGACCAAGAAAGCATTGCAGTTCACCCATTGCACTCATCTCAAACTCAGCTGTCATGAGTTGCCTAAACTCTTCACATATTTTATTACATGTGCTTTCAAAGATGATGTCATCCACATAAATCTGGACAATCATCAAATCATTCCCTCTGCATTTTAAAAACAGTGTTTTATCAATTGTACCTCTTTTGAAACCATTAGAGAGTAGAAAGGTGGAAAGAGTTTCATACCAGGCCCCAGGTGCTTGTTTCAGGCCATACAAGGCTTTGTTAAGCCTGTAGACATGATCTGGATAAAATGGATCCTCAAAACCTGGAGGTTGACAAACATACACCTCTTCTTGAATTGTACCATAGAGGAAAGCACTTTTGATATCCATTTGAAACACCTTCATGTTGTGGTTGACAGCAAAGGCCAGGAACAGTCTTATAGCTTCCAATCTAGCTACAGGGGCAAAAGTTTCATCACATTCAATCCCCTCTTCCTGTCTGTAACCTTGAACCACTAGCCTGGCTTTATTCTTGACAACAATGCCCCTTTCCTCAGTTTTATTCTTAAAGACCCACTTTGTGCCAATTGGACTCACATCCTCTGGCAGTGGTACAAGCTCCCAAACTTGTTGTCTTTGAAACTGTTGGAGCTCTTCCTGCATGGCTTCTACCCAACTGTTGTCTTTTAGTGCCTCTTGGTACTTGACAGGTTGATGGAGTGATAGGAAACCAACAAAAAGACAAATGTTTTGGGATTGGCTTCTTGTGAGCACCCCTTCATTTATGTTGCCAATGATTTGATCAGGTGGATGAGATCTTAAGAAGATTAAATCTCCTTGGTATGGTATGAAGGCATTTGTTGGTGAAGGCTGCAGATGTGAATCATCTGAGCTAACATCTGTTGGGGACTTTGAAGACCCAACATTTGTTTGAAATGGAAGTGGAGGAATTGGTGGAAGTGGTGTGACACAAGGTTGGTTTTTATCCACTGTTGTCATATTTTGACCAACAGTGGTTGTGGATGTGGAAGCAGAGGTTGAGGAGCTACTTTGGTCAACAACTGTTGAGGTAGCAGTGGTTGGACTTTGACAGCTGTTTTGAACATCTGTTGCGCTGATGGAGGATTTGAATTTTTGCTGTGGAATCACAACTTCATATCCATATTCTTGTGGAGGAGTTTGAGATGGACCTGCACTGTTAGTCTTGACAGCAGTATTTTCAAAAGTTAATTTATCAAGATCAAAGAGTTCTGCAGGATTTGCAGGGATTTTCATTGATGAAAGTTCATTGAACTTCACATCCAAAGTCTCTTCCACTGTCTTAGTCCTGGTGTTAAACACCTTGTAGGCCTTAGCAGTGGTTGAGTATCCCAAATGGTATCCACTGTCTACTTTGGCTGCAAATTTGGAAATGGAATCTTTTAAGTTTAAAATGAAGCATGGGCAGCCAAATACTTTGAAGTATGAGATCAGTGGTTTGATTTTCTACAAAATTTCATAAGCAGTCTTTTTCATGCCTAGGGTTTATTAAAACTCTGTTCTGGACATAGCAAGCAGTGTTTACTGCCTCTGCCCAGAAAGTTAAAGGCAAACCTGAATCTGCAAGCATGGTTCTGGCTGCTTCAATCAGAGTTCTATTCTTTCTCTCAACAACCCCATTCTACTCTGGTGTTCTTGGAATGTTGTACTGCCTTACAATTCCTTTTGACACACAGAAGGCATCCAACTCCTTATTTTTGAATTCTGTGTCATTATCACTTCTAAAGACTTTAACTGGCAAGTCAAACTGCTTTTCAACCTGTGTAACAAAGTCTTGCAATATGCCTGCGGTCTCATCTTTAGAATGTAAGAAATAAGTCCATGTAAACCTAGAAAAGTCATCAACTATCACCAAACAATACCTTTTCTTTTTAAGACTAATGACTTTAACTGTGCCAAACAGATCCATGTGCAGCATTTCAAGGCATCAGTTGTTAGGTCACATTTCAAGGGGAAAGACTGATGCAAGCAACTGCTTATTCTGGATCCACTACCCTGATCCAGTTTTGGCTTTATATCATCTGTTCCTTTATAGGGTTCAATCCCAACATCAAATCTCTTGTTAATATCAAAACTTACATAATATATATACACATATATATATATATATATATAATAAAATTATTTTGTAATACCTTTAATTTATATATATCCGATGGTACCAATTATCAAGCTTATTCCCCTAGCTTTATTTACCCTTTTATAAAAGTAATATATTGAAATAAATTTATGTTTATTGAATATAATATTTAAAGGGTGGATAAATAAAAATTTAAATAAATAAGTTAGTCAAATTATAACTTTCTAGACTTATGGGAACAATTTCATTTTTTTTATAAAGTTATATAAAGGACAAACGTATTGAACACACATTTGAGTCAATTATTTTTATGTGGGCATCCATTTTAATTTTTTTTTTTGAAAATGAAACAATAACTAGGACGTTTAGGGAAATTTTAACGTGCCAGGTAAAAATAAAATACTAAATTATTAATTTAAGTCGAGTAAGAAAAGAGGTTTTCATTCTGTAGTATATTTTACTTCTAAAAATTATTTATCATATCCCTTTTTATATATACCGATTGTACTAACCATCAGACTCATCTTTTCTTTTATAATACACCATAAAAATATATAAAAATTCATTCCATAATTACTCTATAGATATATAACTTTTGGGTATTTATAGATATAGGTCGCAATTAAAATTATGAGTTATTTAAAATCTTATATTAGTTATTTATACTTTAGTAATTATGTAAAACATATTTTCTTGATTTAATCATATTCCATTATCCATGTATATTTATTGAGTATTTTAAAATACGGTCTTTATCTATGAATATTATAATATATTAATCTTCAAACATAATTACATAAATATATATACATAATGTTATATATTTATCCAATTTATTAAAACATATTTTCATGATGCTTTGGTGCATGTAGTTATTTGAAAAATATATGATTGGAATACTTATTTTATTTTATTTATTTATTTATTATTAAAATATTATTATTTTTTTTCCTTATATATCGATAATTTCAATATACTGTAAGAACTTGTTATGATCTTACATTCTTATATCAGAAAAGTTTAATAGCTCAGTTATATCTTCTTTTCTTCACGACTTATAATTAAAATATATCTCCTTATACCAAAATAATCTATCTACATCTTATCTCTTTATATAACAAAAATTTATGAACATCTAATTTTTATAACTAATCATTTATATACTATTTATGACATCGTTAAATGTAGTCTATCCAACATATATATATATATATATATATATATAGGGAGGAGCTCATGCGAGAACTACCCTTATTGTGAGAACCTTGAGAACCAATGTGAACACAACCTAAAATAGCTAAAAAAACCTAAAAAAACCTAACCCCCACCCCCCACCCAAAAACCTAAACCCCCCACCCCCCCCCCCCCCCCAAAAAAAACCTAACCCCCCCCCCCCCCCAAGCTAAAAAAAACCTAAAAAAACCTAACCCCCACCCCCCCACCCAAAAACCTAAACCCCCCACCCCCCCCCCCAAAAAAAAAAAACCTAACCCCCCCCCCCCCCCAAAAAACCTAAACCCCCCCCCCCCCCAAGCTAAAAAAACCTAACCCCACCCCCCCCCCCCCCCCCAAAAAAAAAACCTAAACCCCCCTTCCCCACCCCCCAAAAACCTAAACCCCCCCACCCCCCCCCCCCCCCCAAGCTAAAATGCTAAAAACTAAAAACTAAACCCCCAAAAAACCTAAAAAAATCTAAAAAAAAATAAAAAAATCCAAAAATTTTTTTTTGATTTTTTTAATATTTTTTAGGTTAAAATCGCTACTTTTCGAAGCAAAAAAATTTTTTTTTTTTTTTAAAATTTAAATTTTTTTTTTTGTTCGAAAAGTAGCGATTTTAACCTAAAAAATATTAAAAAAAAAATTTGTGTGATTTTTAGCTATTTTTAGGCATTTTTGGTGTGTTCACATTGGTTCTCGCGGTTCTCGCAATAAGAGGTGGTTCTCGCATGATCTTCTCCCTATATCTATTATGTATATTAAAACAAAACAATTTTGGCCACTTGGCACAAACTTAAGCCACTAATTGCCACCTGGCATCTTATCATTCACTATTGAAAAAATTTGAGCGGTAAAACCACAAACAAGGCTCCGCTCTTTTTCCTTCTCACATTCCAAACCCTAAACGTATCTTCCTTCATACACATCATTCTTCCTCTCCTCTCCACGCCGTTGCTTCTTCTTCAACATCCCTTTTTTCTTTATTTCATCCGTTTCACAATCTCATAATGAAATCGTAATCCTCTATAATCGTTTGTTTTGATGAACGATTGTTCAAAATCACAGAAGTCTATATCTTGCTATAATGAACTGAACTGAACAGAACTGAACTCCTCATCTCACACTAGGGTTTCGGCGTCTTCACCATGCTTCCAATCTCAATCTCATTAATCATTAGATTCCTAATCCGTATCACTACAACATCATCAATATATCAGGTACGATCCAGATTTGTATATTCTATAACTTTGATTGTTGATTTTGAATATTTTTTTTCATATATGGATCTGTTTCGCATCTAGGGTTTTATCGTCATCCAGCACACAGATCTTCAAAGGTGATCTAATGGCTTCATCAACAAGGTAATTAAAATATTTAAAGGTTATAACCTGACTTCATACATTTCATTCACATTTAGACCTAGGGTTTCCAAGATCCAACAAGCCTAACTCTCTTCTCCACCCTTATTCGCCTCCTGTAAATCTTCAACATCAAGGTTGGGTTACGATTTCTTTCTTTTAATGATGTTGATTCTCAGAGTCTTTATCATCCAATATTGATTTGTATTGTTTTTTTGGATTTGCAGTCATTCTCATCTACGGTTTGTTCATCTTCGACCGATTCTCTTTTCGGATTCTACTAATCAAATGTCGTCATCTACAAGGTATGAATCCCTTCTTTATGTATTGTTATGATTTAGTGTTGATATTAGATATAATTTTTTTGGATTATGTGGATTCTTGACTGAACCAAATGTGAAGAAGAAGAAGATTGTAAATGAGCTTTGAGGTCATATAAAAAATCAAACAATGAAATTATTGTTAAATGTCTGATATAGTTACATGGTTTATGCTATACTTTTTTTAATGGTGTTCAACAGTGGGATGCCAAAAGTGTGAAATCAGATTATTGATTGGAATAGAAGAATTTAGGGGAGGAGTTGTCATTAGAGTACACAGATAAGTTTTTTACGATGGTGTTTGGGAATGGAGTTTCGAAGAGGATACTTGCACAATGGAGCAAACAAGGCCTTAGGTATGTTGAATTTTCGTTTTCGATTTATTAAATATCACAATTCAAAAAATTTTGGTGCATAGCCATTTGGATTCGAATCCTGACTTTATTGAACATATTTCTAGCCTATGTATTATTTAATACTTGAAAATCAAAATTTTGATCTTAGTGTGATGCTGTATCGTTAGGCCGTATTCTTATGAACCCACATAAGAATGGTAGATTTAAAACTGACTTTGATGGTCAAGTTGTCTGTTTGGAGCGAATTCAGCTATCTTAGGATCATTTTTTCACCAGTGGTTTATATTATGTTAGAAGTATTTTACTGTTGCAACACTTATAGAGTCTTATGTGTGGGATTGTGTCCGATTTACAAATCTAATGTTTTTACTCTGTTGTTGCTGATCATATGTAGACTTGGCATTTAGGTATATATCTAGGGTTTTGTTAATATACCATGGTTTAGTGAGTGTATGCATTTTAAACTTTATACTATGTACACAATACTCAAATTGATTTTCTTTGTGCAGATATCTCATGATATAAAATACTTCAATATTTAGGTAAGTAAGAGTTTACAAGTTTATAGAATGATTAAACGCTGGTGGTGCACAAGAACTTGATCCGCGGTGCTAATATGGCGTCAATGTGATGACAAACAAGACGATGGCAGCAATGCACGCGACTGATTCGGTTGGTGATCGGTGGCTGTGTCAAAGCGGTGAAAGGTAACGTAAATCTTCCCGGAAAAGCTCAGCAAATGAGACGACAACGTCATGCATTCTGGGCGTTTTTTAGAGCATATTCACGGTTTAATTATCGATCCGCGACTGTTTTCTGATATATGTGTAGATCTTGGAAGTCTGATTTTTAGTGTTCTGTATCAGAAATTAGTTTTTGGAAGTCTTATTTTTGGATCTTTGAAATTTGATTTTTAGGGTTCATTGAGAGGAAAAAGTCAAAGAAACGTAAGAAGTGAAAATTGGACTTTGAGTTTGGGCTTATTAGAGGCATAGGCTTCAAAAACGTTTATACAGTATTTTTATAGTTACGTTAGTTATGTGTTTTTTAGATGGATTTTGGAAATGGTTTTGTCAGTTCTTGTATCTGCTATTACATTCTTAGCTTTGATTATCATTATTATTTTTTTGCAACTGGTCATAAATTTTGTTATGCCTGTAAGTGCTGCAGGATATGTTCATCGAATCGAGTGAACTGGGCGAGCACATACACGAGTCAAAATAATACATACAATAAGAAAACTTTAGTAGCGAACAACCCGCTAACTATTAGAGTTCGTGTGAAATACGGGTCTATATACCACGGAATCAATAATAGTTCTCAAGCTACATTCGATACAAAAGTTGTTATAAAAGTTATACGTTTTGTTTAAAATTCTAGTGTTTTATGCTTTTCGAGTGTGATATTTTACTGGGTACGTTTTTGTTTTCAGGGGAATTGAAGATGTTATTGGGCCCGACAGGATTACACCATGAAGATCAAAAACTTATGTACAAGAATAAAGAGAGGAGCTCGAAAACATTTTTGGATGTTGTCGGTGTGAAGGATCTGTCAAAAATGGTGTTGGTGGAAGACCCGATTAGCCAAGAAAGGCGGTACGTCGAGATGAGGAAGAATGCAACGATGGAGAAGGCTGCTAAAGCGATTTCGCAGATTAGTTTGGAGGTCGATAGACTCGCTGGTCAGGTACACCGTGTAAAAATAATGAAAACCCGACCAGTTATTATTTATTATTAATCAACTTCTGGAAAAAAAATAACATTCTCTGTTTAATGGAAATTATCTTCAGGTTTTGTTATATCCTAATGCTTTCTGATAACCTTTATAGAAGTACATAAATGATTAGTTTTTTTTTAAATATGTTTGCCTGTAGGCGACCGTCTGAGGACAGGACTATTCCGTTGGGCGTCATTGCAGAACGGACAAAACTATTGGTTGAAGATGTTAAGTATCTTCTCATGAAAAGTCTATCTGTATGCTCTTAACTGTTACCGACAAGGCTACAACTTGATGCATACTTGAGTTCATACGTTGTAAATAATATATTGTGATCCATACCCGTACGGTACCGGTACCCGATACCAAATGCTCATCCCTAGGCGTAAGACAAAGGCCATAGGGAAAATGCAGCCGAGATACACGATCATGAAGAAAGCACCCGTGTATTGTTGAGTACATTTGAGACAGCCGAGGCAGCAGCCATGACATATGGTCAACCTGCACTTGAGTTCAAAGAAGCAAAGGCCAAGCTCAACTTCGTAAAGTGTGTTGTTGATATTTAACATCAGGTTGTATTTTGTAGTTTGTTGTTGATCTTATAAGGGATTGGCAGATACTCATAAGTTGAGGCTATTGTATACTCCTAAGCACCTTTGTAACTTAATAGCTACCTTACCTTTTATTTTTATTTTGTCTGTTGATTGATATCTTGCCAACTGCAAATGCCTGTTTCTTTTTTATTTTTTTTATGATTTTACTTGATTGTTTGGTCTTGGTTTTTACTTTTGCGATGTAAGGGTTCAAATTCTAATTATTAACAAACCTTCGGAATATTGAATATGTACGAGGTAACAAACATGCAATCGTGGGTTTGAATGTGAGAATCGATAATTATATGGACATTAACCAGATTGTGCTTTTGAGGCGAGCATTTTTTGATGATCTACATGGTCTTCAATGCCAACAGATATTATATATTTGTGTTTAAGCCACCCGCGAAACTCGCGGGATCTTAGGCTAGTATATATATATATAGGGTAGGGTTCATGAGTGAACAATGATTTATTTGTGAACAAAATGAACTTATCTTGACCATTGATTTTGTAGATCTAGATTTTTTCTTTAATGGCAAGACTGTAATTATCTTTTGTAACTTACAAGTATTTTAATAGACACAAGGGTATAATTGTATATTTCTATCTTTATTTAATTAATTAATTTTTCTCTCTCCTGATTTCTCTTTCCAATTAAAAGAATATTTAATTACATTCTCTATATATTTTTTTTTCTCTCACATATTACCTAACTTAATATTTCATAATTTAAAAAAAAATAAAAACATTATCAAATATTGTTCCAGCTAGAAGACAATTAAAAATATTTAATTACATTCTCTATACATATATGTATTCGATCAATTTTTGATGAAAAGATGTATAGTGGAAACAATATGTGGTAGTACACAAGTGTATAAGTCTGATATATATCGACATGTATACATTATGTACTTGAAAAATACACAGGTGTATACGTCTGGTATATACCGACCTGTATACACATATGTACTTGAATAATACACAAGTGTATAAATCTGGTTTATACTAACCCGTGAAAACAAGATGTAATAATACACAAGTGTATAAGTCTTGTATATACTGACTTGTATACACATATGTTAAAAATCATAATTTAATTAGGTTTAATATTTAATTTTAAAAGAAACATAACAGTTTATTTAAAAAAAAACATTAGCCCTACAATCTCTTATAATTAAAATAATAGAGAAATAATTAAAAATGAGATAGAGAGAGAAAGAGTTAAGAGAGGAGAAAATTAAGGGATTTTAATTAAAAGTACTTGACTAATGTCAATCTTACCCTTTTAATCTAAAAATTGATCAATGGCCAAGATTAGTTCACTAAGTTCACTCTCAAGAAGTTGTTCACTCATGATCCTAATCCTATATATATATATATATATATATAGGGTAAGGTTCATGCGAGAACCACACTTATTGCGAGAACCGCGAGAACCAATGTGAACACAAAATAAAATCTAAAAAAAATCAAAAAAACACTCAAAATTTTTTTTTTTTTTTTTTTAATATTTTTTAATAAAAAATCGCTATATTTCGTTCCCATAAAAAAAAAACTTTTTTTTTCGAGTAAGAGTTATCCATGCACATGTGCATATGTATCATTACTTCAACAAATTCGGTAATACGTTATCAGGAATAGACAATTGCACTTTAATTTACAATACCATTAGTAATACACTACTTTTTACATTACCAATATTCAAAATGCACATGTGCATAATTAGGTATAACCATGATATAACGTGTTTTGGCACAAAAAGTTTGTGATTTTGAATGGAGAAGTAGACCCATATACATGTTTTTTGGTTAGTTATATCTAGTGGTTGATGGTTTGGTTATAGTTGTCAATTTTTTATGTAATATGTTGATTGGATGGTATAAATGGTGTTTACATACATGTAATAAAGTGAAAATATTGTTAATGGTATTGTATTATGGATGGTAGGAGGTAATGGTATTGTATTATGGATGGTAGGAGGTAATGGTAGTGTATTATGGATGGTATGATAGATGAAAGGGAAAGTGTATTCAAAGTGGTGTACCAAAACACCTTATTTAATGTTGATACATATGAATGCACATGTGCATTTCTAATATTGGTAATGTAAAAAGTAGTGTATTACATATGGTAGTGTAAATGAAAGTGCAATTGTCTAATATATGTAATGAATTACGGAATTTGTCAAAGAAATGACAAAAATGCACATGTGCATGCTTGTGTATTATGGATGGAATGATAGATGAAAGAGAAAGTAGTGTACCAAAACACCTTATTTCCTGTTGATACATATAGATGCACATGTGCATTTCTAACATTGGTAATGTAAAAAATAGTGTATTACACGTAGTAGTGTAAATGAAAGTGCAATTGACTATTATTTGTAATGAATTACGGAATTTGACAAAGAAACGACACATATGCACATGTGCATGGATAACTGTTACTCAAATTTTTTTTTTTTTTAACAAAATATAGCGATTTTTTCAAAAAAAAAATAGCAAAAAAAAAAAAAAAAAAATTTTGGGTGTTTTTTAGATTTTTTTAGGAATTACTGTTTGTGTTCACACTGGTTCTCGTGGTTCTCGCAATAAGGGGTGGTTCCTAACGGATCTTTGTCCTATATATATATATATATATATATATATATTTCATAACAACTTCTTATTAGCATTAGAAATTTAGATGTATTACTATCATCTTACCTCCTTTTATATATATCAACGTAGCATGGTGGAATTTACTCAAGATAACAACTTTTGTTATTATTTTAATAATATCTTTTCTTTTATCTAAAATATAGATGTCTTATATTTACTATAAGAATATGTATCACTATATTAGTAGTGGTTTAGTATTTATCCGACTATTGAGAATACTTTGACTGTTAACTTTAGGATATATAATCCATTACTAATTTTTCTTACATTAGTTTCTACTCATGATAGTTCAACTATCCAACGTATAAATTTATTTATTCCATACTGTATAGGTAAAATTGGGATACCAGCGATTACATCTAATATATGATTTATTGGTAAGATTGTGTACAGATTTTGTAGGTATATATGAAATAAATCTAAATTTATAATTAAATACCCATACACTATTTAATATATACCCAATACTTGATATATTTAAATGAAACCCTATCTTGTATTTAAATTGTGGATATTTAATAGAAATATACATGTATATATTTGAAATGTAGGTATATAGAACTAAATGTTTAAACTTTAATCTCTCTCCAATCTGCATATATTTAGATGTTGTTTTAAATAATTTAAAATATATATGGTTAAATCGTTTTAAAATATTTTGTGTTCTGGTTACATAAAATGCGATCAAGGTAGAATAAAATTTTATTTAAAGTGTTACATTAAAATAATGTACCCACATATAGGTGATGTGTCACACCTATAATACTTTTTTTTATAGTAGATATTACCTCTAAGGTAGCAAGCTCTAAGGGATAATTTCAAAATATACATGTATTACAACTATCATAAAAAATGTATAACATATATGTCACGTATAAAATATTTATAGTTCTCTTTTTTTTATATTACATCTTCCTAGGCAGCTTATGGGTACATCTAATAATATTGGTCATTCATACTGTTAACTCAAAATTTGTTAGAATAACATAAAAATCATAATATGAATATTAAGATTTATCTACGCAGAATAACACATAAATTGTTATATTAATTTCCTAACATGAAGTTTAAGTTTTTAGGCATTAAAAGAACACCTAAATGACTTAAACCAGTGGCTCTGATACAACCTTCTGTCGCAACCCCCGGCCCCTATCTCCCGGGAACGGGCGGCCCCGAGCCAGTTTCGGTGGTATCGGTTGTTTAATTATTTTGGCAGCGAAAATTTCATCAGGACCGTAGTTAGGAAATATTTTATCAGAATAAAATACCACACTTTTATAATATTAAACACATGGGAAATTCCCAAGTTTCCAATACACATATTTTTGTAGGGATAAACCATATTTTATTTAAATAAAAATATCTCTTTATTTAGGTAACTTTTATAGCCACTTTTCTAAGCCTTCAGTGCTCTCCAGCTGACTTCAATTTGGCTTTCACATTTTGTTACCTGAAACGCGTTTTAAAAACACTTGTCAGTGGAAAATACTGGTGAGTGAATCCCAGTTTAATCAAAACAGTTTTATCAGTCTACAGTATTGAGGGCGATCTCGCAGTTACATTTGTTTCCATCTACTTTAATTACCACCCACGGTACTGTCAACCCGACTTGTGGTCATGTTACTACTCACAATGTAGTAACAAATTTTGTATACAAAACCCCAACATACCGACGATAATTGTAGAATACAAATACTCAATCACTATTTAATATAATGTTAATTATGTGAGGTTTTGTAAAAACAATTTGCAAAAAGAGAGATTACTCACATTGCTGTCTTAGGGTTTTCCTTTAGGATTTCCTGATGATTATCTATTAATTACACAATGCACATGTGTTAGTATAATAACCCAATATTTACATTAGTAATACCCTCCCCGAGACAGAATTCCAACGACTACGTCAGGCAGAACCACGACAGCCGTTACGGAACCCTAGATCAATCGGGCAGCATATCTAATACGTAACCGGGGGTTATGATACTTACATCGAGGCAGAGCTTCACTATTTAGGGGGGTATAATACCCGGTATAATAATTCTATTCAGAAATTGAGAGAGATGTGTGAGATTTGAACGAAAACAACTGAAGCTCATCGATCCTATTTATTGTGCCTAACTGACACTTTTTTCGCGGCCCGCAACGGAAACAGGGGAAGGCTTCGCGGCCCGCCAGAGACCTAGAGGCGGCAATGGGTTGATGAGTCATCGACACGTGTCAGCCTAAGGTTACGCCGGGTGTTTGAGCTGTCGCGCCCCGCGGAGATCTTGGTGATCTCGTTCGCGGCCCGCGAGCGACTTGTGGATTTTGTGTTTAATTATATTTTTATAAAATTAAAGGTATTCGGGACCGATTCGTATACGGGGTATATTTTAGGACGTGTAGGGGTGTAAGGGGTGTTTTAGAACGGTTGTTATATTTTGGGTATAACTCCTGAACTATTTAATAAAATATATAATGCACTCATGTTAAGTATAGTAACCCAATTTCACTTTATCCCTACGTCATGAGACAGAACCCCAACGTACTTAGTCGGGCAGAGCTTTGACATGTGTTGGTGGGTCTATAAATCAATCGGACAGGGTATTGACTCAGTGATCAGGGGTTACATAACTTAAAACGGGGCAGAGCTTTTGAAGTATTAGAGGTATAATACTTAACAAAGAAATAGGCTATAGAAAAGAATACAGAGGGAGGACGAGAGAGATTGAGGATGAGCAATTGAAAATGTGAAAGCTCATATCCTTTTTATACTTGAGCTAACTTGGCGGCTACGAAAAGCATTTAAATGCTTCCTGATCTTGAACGTAAGCATGCATACGTAGACATTACAAATTCAAATGTTTTGTTTGTTGATTTTTATTATTATTATTTTATTTATTTATTTTTTTCTTTTTATTTCATGTACATAAAAAAAACAAACGTGCACTTAATTTCAACTATTTTGATTTATTTTATTATATTTATTATTATAATTAATTCAACTGCTTCACCTATTTGACGCGTATAATTTTTAAAATATGACGTTTTACAAAACAATGAATATGTCTTTAGAACGAGAATAATCTTATCTACATTTTGAACCAAGTTTCATTAAAAACGGAGTAAGTTATAATGTATTTTTATAATTTAATTATTAAATGGTTCCTAGGCCCGTCGAGGTACTTAATATTTTTAACAGTCAACTTACCCGTGATCTACCCGTTTAATAATATAAGTTTTTATATACTTTAAATTTTATAAATAAAAATTTTGAAACTGTTACACACATGCCCTTTATGCAAAGCCAAATTTTATAGCTTATAAAAGATGGAAGATGTTGAATCTTTTGATAAGAAAATATTTTCTCTGACAATTCCTAACAACTGTCCATGTGGGTTGTCGTCAGAACCCTGCCGATGTTCGTCTGTTAACTACCGGATGGAGTACTTTCGTGGTCTAATCATATCAACTATTCATTACATGGAGCAGATAACAGCGAACTTTACGTCGGTGGGAATAAGTTGATTAACAGAGGATTCATCGTGTATAAGTTAATTTATGGGAACCGTTTCTAGCTAGGGTTTGTTGGGTTGTTTGTAGCTAGGGTTCAGGACAGTGGCGAAACTAGAACATTAACTCAGGGGTATCAAAAAAAAATCACAGTGCAATCGTACAATATTAAAAAAACGACAATATATAAACAAAGTAAAACAAATACCTAACAAATTTGTCATCTTTTTTTCATAGCTTGAAATCGTTCAATCACATCGTCGTCTTTTACTTCACGTAAAAAATCCTTTTCGACCGCACAAACCATAGCATTGTTCAAAAATTCCGGGCCCATTCGATTGCATAAATCCGTCTTGACAAGCTTCAATTTCGAAAAATATCTTTCAACAGTTGCGGTTGCAGCCGGTAAAAGCAAAGCTAGCTTCACTACCCGATAAACTGAAGGACAAGAACTATGCGTTCCCGTTTCAACCATAACACGCGCAAGATCACTTATTCCATTCAAGTTTGCAAATTTATCATGATCGCTTATAGTGTGACGGAATGGGCAATTGGGATTTGGGCTTATTATTTTCAATTGATTAGTATCATCATAGTTATGTCGTGCCGTGCATTAAACTTCAGGGCAATTGGGCAACTATTTACTATCTTTTATTATTTTGGGTTACCATATTGGGCAATTGGGCTTACTATTTACAATCTTCAATTGATTTGGGCTAACATATTGGCCAATTGGGATTTGGGCTTATTATTTTCAATTGATTTGGGCTTACAGACTTTTCTAGGGGTGTCCTCGTAGTTGTTCAGGGGTATCCTTGGTATAAAAACCGAAAAAAAATTTACACTACCGATAAAAAGTTGAGCCGTAGCCCATGCTACGCCTCGGTGTACATATGGTCCGCCCCTGGTTCAGAATGCTTGAAGTTTTATTATAAACACTTTGGTGAAAGTTATCATCTTTTGGGTTAAGTGAAGCAATGAATGGAGGAATATATTTTACTTATTTTATGTTTAATATATGAAGCATATTATATAAGTTTTTAGATGGTGTTTGTAAGGTTTAATTGCCTTTTGTAACTATGATTGACATCTATCATTGACATCTATATACGGAATGAGATTATTCGAGAACTAGAAAAGGATAAAATACAAAACAAGATTCTTCGAGAACTAGAAAAGGATGAATGGAGGAATATATTTTACTTATTTTATGTTTAATATATGAAGCATATTATATAAGTTTTTAGATGGTGTTTGTAAGGTTTAATTGCCTTTTGTAACTATGATTGACATCTATCATTGACATCTATATACGGAATGAGATTATTCGAGAACTAGAAAAGGATAAAATACAAAACAAGATTCTTCGAGAACTAGAAAAGGAGAAAATACGGAACAAGATTCTTCAAAAACTAGCAAAAGGAGAAAATACGGAACAAGATTCTTCGAGAACTAGCAAAAGGAGAAAATACGGAACGCGATTCTTGCACTAAACCCTTGAATATAATTACAGAATCTTATTGAACGTGAACAAACTATCCATGTATATTGCAAGTTAAATCCATAATCATTGTATAGAGCTACAACAACAGATTCAACAATATCGCATTCAAATTACTCATCATTTCATGAATTCGAATTCTTTAAGAAATAATGACTGCTGACTAATTGCAAGACTATTTGTCGGGCTTCGAATGCTCACACAGGGTCATAAACAACGCAGAACTGGAATTGGAGAACTGTTATGCATTTGCTTACTTATTGTTGAAAAGATTTGTTGAAATTGAAGAAAAGAGTAAAAAGGATGAAATGAGGCGTGTTATGTTGGAAACTGAGGTTGAAAATTTGAAGAAAACATTTATATTTGCAAGTAAAACATTTAACATCTCATTAACGCAAATGCAATACTTACAAAATTTGATAGGCACTAGTTGTCAATACAGAAACTTAACAAGAGAAGTAACTAAAAAAACGGTGAACGGTGAGGAACACATTTAACATCTCACCTCCCTTTGATCATCATAACCAATAACCTTCACCTTTTCGCCGTCACTGCACTCCATCCCACACTCTCCTGTGGTTTCTGTACCCATCTTCCTGCGACATGTCATCTAAACCCTTGAACCCAACGCTTCTCCTTACATTACTCATCATTTCCTGAATTCAAGTTCATTAAGAAGTAATGACTGCTGACTAATTGCAAGACTGTATACAGCCCGTATAAAGTTATACGGGTCGTATACAACTTTCATAATTTTTTATTCGATCGTATACTCAGCATACGAGCACTGTTTTATGTCTTGTATACGGGTCGTATAACGTTATACGACCCGTATACAATTAAGCAACTTTCTTTTTTTAATTAGTATACGTAGACTTGACGAAATCGCAGTAATGTTGAGGATTTAGAACTACAAACTTTGTTTGAGTTAGTTAATAATACACCAACGATGTTCTGATATCGAAAACTGTCGGAGAATGCATCCTTAAACTTGATAGCAGCTTTTGCATTTTTAAACTTGATAGCAACTTCTTGCTTAAGCAATGTTCTGATATCGAGTTATATATTCCTTGTAAAAGTTGTTTTGGGTCTGTTAAGAATTTGGGTGATGATGAAGGTTCTGGAAATTGAAGGAAAATGACTTTGTTATGGTTTGGGGAGAACGTTTTGGAAATTGAAGGAAAAGGACTGTGTTTTTGTATTTACCATATCCATTATCCCTTGGTAGTTGTTACCATATCCATTATTTCCTTGGTAGTTGTTACCATATCCATTATCCCTTTGATAGTTATTATCATATCTATTATCCCATTGGTAGTTGTTACCATATCCATTATCCCCTTGGTAGTTGTTACCATATCCATTATCCCTTGGTAGTTGTTACCATTATTTAATTACGTTAAGCTTGATTTTATTTCATCTTCATGAACTAGCAAAAGGAGAGAATATGAAATGAGATTCTTCGAGAACTATATCTATCCATTATCCCCTAGATTTCATTAGGGTATAGTTATAATTCCCCTAATATCAGGCCCATTGTTTACCGTGGAATGCATCCTTAAACTTGATAGCAACAATATGGTGATATTAGAACATTGTACACTGCATGTAAACATATGGGCTTTGTGATGATATGTTACAAATTGGGAACCACATATGCGTGTGTTGCAGTTTGGAAAGATGACCGAATAGAGATCTGAATAACCGATACAGCCCATTTGTAACCCAACTAAAATCTCGTAACTGTGAATCTTTTCCCTCCAAAACCACCACCTTGTCGCGTACGGTCTCCTTGAGTCTAGATTCTTGCTTAAACGATGTTCTGATATCGAGAATGTTCGTTTGGGGAAAATGTTCTGGAAATTGAAGGAAAAAGAAGGTTGAAACTATACAATAATAATGATTCAATACCAAATTTCATTTGTCCACACTAAAAGATGGTGGGCCACAACTCCGCAGCAAAACCACTTTCGCCGGCCGACGCAACGCGGTTTCCTACAGCAAGGACAAATGGTTTCAGTGTTCTTTTTACTTTGAAACAAATCCCATTTATTCAAAGAGAAAGAACAGTCAGACAAACGACCAATTAATAAACATTAAGCACCTGCTAGTTATACTCGGAAGTTATTGATGCAGAATCTTGATAATCATTGTGAACTTGAGAACATGAAGCTCAACAATGGTGGTAAGAAGTCTGTTTATGACTTTGTTTATCTAATGATAGATGACTTACACTATCAGAAGAAAATTCAAACAAACCACCAAACTATGACATCAACATCAATTGATGTCCGATTGACGAACATGAATGTGTGAAATGGGATTTATTTCAAAGTAAAAAGAAACTGAAACCAGTTTGTCTGAGTTTTCTTTCTCTTTGATGAAATGGAATTTATTTCAAAGTAAAAAGAAAACTGAAACCCGTTTTCCTTGATAGTTAAAAGTCTTCCATGCTTGCTTTATGTTTATCAAATGATCGTTTGTCTGAGTTTCCTTTCTCTTTAATGAAATGGGAGTTTTTTCAAAGTAAAAAGAAAACTGAAACCCGTTTTCCTTGATAGAAGAAGCCAGTTCGATTTGATGGTTCTGAACATTATATAGACTGCGAGATCAAAACCCTAATGTGTGAATATTAACTCATACAAAAAAGAAAATCCTATCTATACGGGTCGTATACCATTATACGACCCGTATAAAGATATCATATACGTTGCATACGACCAATGTTTGTTTAAACATGGTGTATACTGCCGTATAAGGTTATACGACCCGTATAAAATAAGATAAACTGACAAAGGCTGCGTCCAGAGACTTTGTCAGTTCATTTTATTCTATACGGGTCGTATAACCTTATACGGCCCGCATACACCATGTTAAAACAAGATTTTACCATGTGTTAATATTAACACCCTTTTTCATATGCGGAAGAGTAAATTACGCAAGATGTCCTATCTATACCATTTAATTACTGGTTCAATTTTTATTTTTTAACGACAAATTTAGATCACTAACGGACCACTAGAGTATCATTGTGCCCATCAGTGGAACCACCCGATCATATCAATCTCCACTAGGCATAATACATATACACCAATTCAGTAGGAAACCCAATAAATATGAGAAAAACCTCCTTGTGGGAATCGAACTCAGGACCTATTGGTCCCAAAGTATTATCTCACCCATAAGATGTCACTAAGCTATAAAGCCATGGGCAATTACTGGTTCAATTGTTAATTTAATAAGATGATGAACACAAACACAAGTCTTAGACACACATGTTTTTGTATCAATTGGTAGCGTATACATAGTGACAATTAATTTATACACTACTATTTTTTCTAATTTTATTTTTTGAATGCACAACTTATTTTAACTTGAGAACCATGATATTCGTATAAACACTTGTCAATTTGTCTTTAACTGTAATACATAGTATAGTTGACTCGACATCTCTCTCAGTCTGTAAACTCAACGCTATATACGAGTGTTTATGTGATTCTCATTTAAAATTGACTTAGTATTAAAAACATAATGTTACCTAAAACCTTTTTAACTTGAAATCTCTGTGTGTAATCATTAAATTCATTCTGCTATGTATATATCATGTTTCTTTTGTTGTGATTGGGTCTTGAGCCACCATATACACAGCGAAAAGTAACGAATAAAGGTATGAAATAATTAAAGAAAACATCTTCAGAGCCCTTAAACGTCCCATTAAACTAAAACCTGTTTCTTCCTTTCCCTTTCTTTTATTATTATTTGCATAAGTTTACACGAGTGGGGAATCTAAAGGCTGCATTTACTAAGAATAATTTTTGTAAATTTTTGTAAATTATGCGCTATAATTGAATAAATCGAGTTAGAATTTTTAACCTAAATCTAATCTAAGTATTAATTAAAAAAAATGTAAAACTTGCCTATTTTTAGCTGGGTAAATACTTAAAAAAAAAGATTGTTTTTAGCTAGTGTGAAGAAAGGGAGAAGCCGACCAAACGCAGAAAGAGGAAACAACTGGCCCTTGAATTAAATCAGTCTTCTTTTTCATATAAAAAGCGTTCTTGCTTTTTCTTTTTCTTTTTCGCTTCCTCACAAACTATTTACTCAACAATTATAATAACATAATTCAATGGTTTTCATTACTTGATTATATGTTAATCGCTATCAATGGTAACGTGTTTTCTTGTTAGCAATGCAGCATTCGTGACACCTTACTCATTTTTTAACGACAAATTTGGATTTCTGACAGACCATTGTAGTATTATCGTGCAACGAGCGTAACCACCCGATCATATCCATCTCCACTAGGCAACAATGCCTATACACCAATTCAAGAAGAAACCAATAAATCTGATAACTAGCTATAATGTCATGGCGACACCTTACCCAATTATCTGTAAATATATAAAAATTAAAACTTGTGAAGGAAAAAGCGGAATAAATTGTCTCTCCGTTTGTAGCAATGTAGGAAAAAGCGGAATAAATTGTCACTCCGTTTGTAGCAATGAAGAAAACAAATGTACAATTTAGCAATGAAGAAAACAAATGTACAATTTTAACATGAGTTATTGTTATAATACTATCATGCATTGTCATTGTTTTCATAAGTCGTCCCAAAAGCATGTTATATTTTTATATAACGAAATTAAGTAAACTTTTAATAATAATTAAAACGGGTCTTAACTAAATCTGACAAAGAGAGGCTTTGCACATGTTTTCAAATCATATAATATATAACTTTTATTGTTCGTGGACGTGATAAAGGAAATAGTTACTAATGAAGTTTACTTTTTAAAAACAAAGAAAAAAAAGTGAATAGTTACTTTGCTTTAATTATTTATGAAACTTGACTTGTTCCAAATAATTTCGAAACAACAAAAACCAAAACTTAGTGGTGACAAGCAAAAGGCAATGCAGCTTTACTAGGAAAGTGAAGGGCAAGTGACATTAGGTGTTAAAGTTCCAAATCGAAAAACGACCAAACATGCATAAGGTTTGATTGTATGTTTATCAGATTTAATCTTTTACAATTGTATTATTTATTATTTTTTTCTTAATTTAATATTCTTTTTAAATGAACCTCCCTATCTATCATTCTAATATACTAAAGCTATTTATGCTTATGTGTTATTTATACATAAGCCTACCCTATTTATTGACAAGTGGATTCTTCTCCTTTAATTATTTAAACAAAATTTACACATGGCAATCCATTCTTAATCCTGTATTTGTTTTATAAAAAAACCACCAATGTTTACACGGAAACCCAATATCATTCGTTCAGATCCTAAGTTGTTTACCCATATGAAACCTTATATCTCTTCTACTGTCGTCTCAATCAAAAAGTTAAGTTTTTTTCTATCGCTAATCTCATCTATGTGTGCTTTCTTTAATGATTTGTGTTTCTTATCGGTATACATTTGTTTTCTCATTACTTTCTTCACCGATTAGGGTTTTAACAAAAACCTATATTCAACAAAATAAATGTCATGTTATTGCGATTATACGTATGTGTTAAAGATTTGGGTAGCCATTTTGATTCTCTACTTTTTCATTCCTTCTGGTAATTTTATCCTTATTTATAATTCCAAGTTTAGATTAAGTTTTTATTACAAATCAGTTCAGATTAGGGCTATTTTGTTTGAATTTGTTACATCGATTTGTTTAGATTATGGTTTGTTTTTGTTCAAATTTGTTCATTGATTTGATTTCGTATTTTATGTTTATCTTACAGTTTGATTCCTCCTCATGATTTTTTTTTTGTTAAAATTAGGGTTTTTTGTTCATTTGATTCGTTTGATGTCCAATTTTGTATCAAGTATATGACATTGTTGGATGATTATTTGTTGATTCTGAATGTCTTTGTAATCACAAACATGTACTTTTGTTTTCTACCGATTTTGTATCAGGTATATTACATTTGGATTTAGTTATACATTTTATGAATTGTGTGATTTTTCTATCTTGATCACTAAGGTAATCATAGTTTCAAATTAAGAAGTTAGGATGCAACAAACGTTGGTGATGAAGCTGGCTTCGCCCCTAATATTGAGGTAATCATGGTTTGAAATTCTCATATATCATCTTGCCATTTACTGTTGTTACTTTTGTCGAAAATTTTTTATGTTGGTTTCCTATTATTGTTTTTGATAGATAATATTGATTGGGAATATTTTTGTTCTTGATAAATAAATGGACTTTTGTTATGGTCCTCAATTAGGATTCAAGGAGGCTTTTCATTTTTTTTTTTGGGTTATTGGATTTTAATAATCCTAAGTTTCACCTGTTGGCCGATAATAATCCCAACTTTAATAATTCTCTCCAATAATCCCAATTTGTAAAAGTTTGGCCGCCATTGATCATTTTCTAACATAGGTGCACTTAAATCAATTAAGGAGTCTCTAGGTGTAATTGAATCTATTGAGGAGACCAAAAATCTTATATCTCTGAAAAGGATCAATGGCGGCCAAACTTTTATAAGTTGGGATTATTGAAAGGAATTTTTAAAGTTGAGATTATTATCGGCCAACAGGTGAAACTTAGGATTATTAAAATCCAATAACCCTTTTTTTCAACCAGATACATATACATGGGAAAAAACAAATACAAGTATGAAATGTAAGATTTTAAAATTGGTGAAATTGCATCTTCATGCTTCGCCATTGAAACGTGCTACACTTAAGGTATCGGGCTCTTTTTTTTTCGTCTGTTTATTACATGATCATATCTTGTGATTTAAGGTAACATTATTCCTTGGCTAATTATTGCAGGCACTATTAAAAGCTTTAACTGATAATGAATTGGTTTATCAAAGAGCTCAGTTTATGCTTTTGGAACCTAAACAAAGATGGTGAAGCGTCTCTTGACAACTTCAAAACGATTAGGTCTTCTTTTTTTTTTATCAAAGAGACTTTAATCTTAGTGTTGCAAAATCATTTGCAAACTCCTGCATAATGCTACATATGTGGTTCTTGACATCTAAATTCAGTAAGGAACCAAGTTTTGTTATATAACCTTAAAGACATCATATATAATGAATGCTTGCGGAGTTTAAGTTTGGTGATGACAAATAAGAAGCAACTGATCAGTCACTAAAGGCTTATCAAGTAAGTTGTTTATTTATTTATTTATTTGAATAAAATGTCAATTTCATACATGAGGTTTGACCAACTTGTATGATTCTATATACTTTGTAACGTGTATTATTCGAATGAAGGAAAAGGGACTATTATAAGGATGAGCAAATGGTACCAGGTATCGGTACAGAATTTGCCGAACCGGGTACATTTTCGGTTACGATTCGGTACTGAATTTTGACATTTTTTGTACTGGTACCCATATTTGTGGATTTTCGGTACCGGTTTGGTACCGGGGTACCGAGCTCATCCTAGACTATTATAGGTAACTTACAGAGTTCAAGTTCGGTGATGACAAAAAAGAAGCAGCTGGTCAGTTACTAAAGGCTTATCAAATAAGTTTTTATTTATTTATTACGAAACATTAATCAAAGAAATGGATTATGTAATGAGACTCGACTAAAAGTCTTAATACTAGGATCGCGTGTTATAGAAGTAGAAGTATATCTGGAAGTAATATAGGCAATCATACTTTCATTCCTAGAATTGCTTGAACACCATCAGACAAGAAGATTCCATTTGAGTTTAAAAGAAGACAGTTTCCTATTGTTGTATGCTTCGCCACGACGATAAATAAAAGTCAAGGTCAATCATTATCCAAAGTAGGTCTGTTTCTCAGACGATCAGTCTTTTCTCATGGTCAGCTTTACATCGCTTTGTCCAGAGTTAAAAGTAGAGATGTACTCAAACTCGTAATTGTTGATAAAGATGGTAAACTTACGAATACGACACTGAATGTTGTATATAAAGAAGCTTTTAGAGATTTGTAATTTGTATTTGTATCTATAGATTTCTAGTTGTGTTTGTAAATATGAAATGTAATTATAAATAAAGAATTTGCAATTATGATATGTATTTATTTGTCATAACTTTTTATTTCAGTTTTTTCATGTTACCCAACCCCGTGTACAACACGGGTTTTAACCTATATATATAGCGAGAACCGCGAGAACCAGTGTGAACACAACAAAAAATACCTAAAAAATCTAAAAAACACACAAACTTTTTTAATATTTTTTTTATAAAAATCGCTACTTTTCGTTAATAAAAAAATTTTAAAAACAAATTAAAAAAAACTTTTTTAGATACTAAAAATAGCGATTTTAATAATAGAGTTAATTGCCATTTTAGTCCCTGTGGTTTGGGTCATTTTACCAGTTTAGTCCAAAGGTTTCATTTTTAACATCTGAATCCAAAAAGGTTTCGTCGTTGCCATTTTGATCCAACTGACTTAACTCCATCCATATGTGTTAAGTCTGCCAAGGGCATTTTAGTCATTTTATTTTTCTTTTAATTAACCATTTATTCTTTATTGATTATTCCTATATAAGAATGGACCTTCTCTAATCAAATGAATCAGATGACCATGGTGAATGGTGAAGAACATTAAAACAATCTCTCCCTCTCAACCACTAATCCACCACCTCCACCAACTGCCACCACCACCCACCCCTTACAACCAGCCACCACCACCTGACAATCGCAGCCCCTCTCTCTCACTACATATCTCTCTCAACCACTAGTCCACCACCTCCACCAACTGCCACCACCACCCACCCCTTACAACTAGCCACTACCACCTGACAATCGCAGCCCCTCTCTCTCACTACATATCTCTCTCAACCCCTCTCCACCACCACCAACAACCGACAACATCAACCATCAAGAATCACCACTGTCTCCACCAACCAGCACCGCCCCTGTATCTACATATCTCTTTACCCCTCTCTACCGCCACCATCAACCATCAAAAATTACCATTGTCTCCACCAACTACCACTGCCCACCACTGATCCACCTGCCGCGAATGTCTGTGAATTATTGGCAGGTGGTGGCTGGTGCAGGTGCAGGTGGGTTATCACCCCAAAATGGGTGATGGAGCTCGGTGGTGGTGGCTGGTATGGGATGTGGTGGCAGTGGCGGTGGTTGTCGCCGGTGTAGCGTGTGGGATTTATGTGTTTTCCAAATGCGAGTTGTAAGAGGGCTTGTATTTGTTATTAAAAGACTCCCTGTTTATGCTGCAAAAGAACAAGAAGAAACTAGTCAGGTGCTGACTCAGGTTCTGCGGGTGGTTAATAACGTTGATGAAGCAAACAATGAAGCCCGCAGACAGAGTTTTCAAGGAGTTGTTGAGTTTCTCGCTTCAGAGTTATTAAACACAAATGCAACTGTAAGAGTCAGCAAAATTGTGCAGTCTTGTTTGGCACTTTTGGCTAGTAGAACTGGCAGTGAAGTGTCGGAGTTGCTTGAACCACTATACCAGCCTTTGCTTCAGTCTCTTTTAATGCGCCCTCTTAGATCAAAGAACGTTGACCAACAGGTTGGGACTGATGATGAAGATGACTGGAGGGAGACATGTTTTTATATAGGAATAATCAATAAAGAATAAATGGTTAATCAAAAGAAAAATGAAATGACTAAAATGCCCTTGGCAGACTTAACACATATGGATGGAGTTAAGTCAGTTGGATCAAAATGGCAACGACGAAACCTTTTTGGATCCAGATGTTAAAAATGAAACCTTTGGACTAAAATGGCAAAATGGCCCAAACCACAGGGACTAAAATGGCAATTAACTCTTAATAAAAAAAATATTAATTTTTTTTAGATTTTTTTAGGTTTTTTGGGGGTTTACTTTATGGTTTAGTTTTTAGCATTTAGCTTGGGTGGGGGTGGGGGTGGGGGTGGGGGGTTAGGTTTTTGGGGGGTGGGGGTGGTTTAGGTTTTTTTGAGGGGTTAGTTTTTTAGGTTTTTGGTGGTGTAGTGGGTTTATTTTGTTGTGTTCACATTGGTTCTCGCAATAAAAGTGGTTCTCGCATGAACCATACCCTATGGGAGAGTTACCTTGAGAACACTAAATACTGCAAGAATCGTGAGAAGTAAGTGTAATTTTTTTTGAATTTGAATTGTTTTTGAAAAAATTCTCACGGTTTTTTCATTCGTTCTCACGATTCTCACAATATTTATTGTTCTCATTTAAACCATATATATAGATAGATAGATATAGATATAATTGAATGGCAAATTTGGATCACCGACGGCCCACTGGAGTATAATCGTGCCACCAGCGGAACCACCCGATCATATCCATGTCTAATAGACATAATGCCTATACACCAATTCAGGGGAAACCCAATAAATATGGGATATATATGCGATATGATTCAAGTCTCACAAATAACTAAATTAAAAGAAATTCACCGTTTAAAAAAACTAAGAATATCCGGTACCAAATTTCCCGAACCGAAGTATTTTCGGTACCGACTTTTGATGTTTTCGGTACCGGTTCGGTACATGTTTTTACCTTCAAATACTGGTACCGTATCGGCTTGGTACCGAATTGTACTGTACCGGATATTTTTGGTACCGGTACCCATTTATGGGGATTTTCGATACCGGTATCAATTCAATAACGATTAGTACCGAGCTCATCTTTGGATCAAGTTATGTTTTAATACCAAGTAAGAGAGAAGGGTTACTTTTGTGTAAATTGTATTCCCTTTAGATGTTTCGCAATACAGTAAGGCCTTCTGTTTATAGTGAAGTAAGAGGCCAAAGTAAAAAAATAACTTCTATCAACTAATTCAACAAAAGCTGTAACAAAGAAAAAGATTTATACAAGCTGTCTGTATACCAATAAATTATATTTAATTTTTTTTTTCTAATAATCAACTAATTCAACAAAAGCTGTAACAAAGAAAAAGAGTTATACAAGCTGTCTGTATACCAATAAATTATATTTAATTTTTTTTTTCTAATAGGGTGTACCAATTTCCTTTGGTATATTAAGTTTCGTGAATATTTGTCTAAGTAAAACACAATTTTATTTCCTTTTTTTAATTTGTATAACCATGTTTTTGAAATAGAATATAAGGGTATCACGTCTGTTGTCACATAATTCAAACAAGTAACCATGTTTTAGAAATAAAATATAAGGGTATCACGTCTGTTGTCACATAATTCAAACAAAGAATTAAAGACTTTTGTACCTCACTAGATCGATTATCATTAATCAAGGTCATATTATTTATTGGATAAAACTATGCAAGGGAATCTCAACAAATTGAAAAAGTTTGGATCGCATGACCAAAACTAGTCAGTCTTCGGGTTGGTCAAATGTGTGAGGAGTCAACCCGGGTAGGCTTGACCAGTTAACTTCTCTTTTCTCTAAATTTTATAAATTTAACTAGAACTATTATACATTAGAAAAGTGATCTAAAATACTAATATCAACTAACTTTAAAGGTAACTAAAATGTTTATTATATAGTTAATATAATTAAAACGTAAGCTTTTTAGTTATGAAATTAGGTAGGTAGCTCGCTTATTTTAACACTTTTATGCTAAAATACTTTTAAAAAGTTTATAAAAACAAAAATAAGTGACGAAAACAAAGATAGCATCACGTGGATAAAGATCCATGCATATGAAACCCGCAGAATGCATCAACCATATGGAAATAATCTACAATAAACCTCACAATTCAACAAACATACCAATAAACCTCCTTTAACAATAATATAGTTTACAATAAAGCCCCTAGATCCTCCTCGAGACAACACAAAATCTGCTTTTCGTAAAAAGAACTTCACTTGCCACAAACAGAATCTCTGTCAACTTTCACCTAAACACCAACATAAGACAAACGGAAAACGTTATTCGTACACACTATCTGAAATCTTACACATTACACCCTTCACTTTCCCATACTTGACAGTTTCAAACCTACGGAGATTTTCTTGGTCCACATTCCTAGGGAGCATGTTTGGTTGGTGGATAACCAAATTTTTGTCCCTAATGTTGAATTATTTTTTTTAAAAACGGCGTTCTGAAGTCCAATGTGGTGCCTTGGGGCTAAAATGCACCGATACTACTCTCGAATCGAGTAGTTCCATGATCGGTGTGAAACTAACACATCGTGGGACTTTGTATTGGTTAATTGAAGCCCCTCTTGATATCGCGTAATCCATTAACTCTTCAAACGTGCCGTTTTGCACGATCCGGATCTCTAACGGCCCGATAGAGTTATCCGCCACCCGACTTTGTCGATAAACCGAGTTTAAAGACTCCTCCATAGCCAAACAACATTGATCCAACACGTCATCAGTGGGGCCCTTACTCGGATCTTTCACCAACAACTCCCAGTAGATAACATAATGACCCGGAATCGTGTTCGTGTCACCATAACTTGTATACTCCACAACCGTCGTGTTAAATTCTTTTAACAACTCGGACGCGTTTTCAACCGCGGATTGCAACTCAGTTTCGTCGGTTTTATCCGCGTCGATACTGAGTAAAACATTTTTTCGCCTTATGAATTTGAATTGCGGTGCGGAGTTATGGAACCCCTTCACTTGGAGAATATCGCCTACGCGGTACCTACAGAGACCCGAGTATGTGGAGATCACTAGCTCGTACTCTTTACCTAGCTCCAAATCAGCTAGATCAAGTAAATGAGGAGGCTGATCACGGGAAATAGTAACCGGATTCGACGGATCATGCGGGATGAACTCGAAGTAACCCATGTTTGGCATGATGGTGTAACAAACCTCAGATGGTTTCACCATTGGGGTTAAATTTAACCCAAAGTAACACTCCGAAGACGCGTACATAGTACACGTTTTCGGTAAATTACCGCTGTAATAATCCAATATAGGAATATATTGGGCCATTGCACCAGTGACAATAACGTCAAGGTACTTGGTATTGGGCCAAATTCGAGTAATAATTCCCTCCCAATTCCCTTCACAACATTCTTCTCTAACAAACCGGGCCAGGTCTGGGTTCGGTTTCAGGATCTTTGAAACACAATCCCGAACCGCGGGATCTATGATTTTGGTGCTCAACTTTCCACTTTCGATATCCTGAGCCAGTTCTTGCCAGTTGAGTTGGAGAAACTTGATGGCCCGAACAAGGCCCGAGGCGAAAACCGCGCCACATCTAAGCACTTCTTCACGGTATATGAGGCCACAAAGCATTTGAGAGTACATGCTTTGGAAAGAGTCGACGCATAGGATGGTTTCGTTTGGGCTGGTGTAGACGTTGTACGGGTCGAAGGGTCGGGTTTTGAACTGCTGGCTTTTGTAGTAGCTTGTTAAGACCGGACGAGCCACTAACCCACTTGGGGTTTTTGATTCAGCCTTGATGAACAAAAAGTACAACCCCTTTCCTTTGTCTAGCCCAGGTACATACCTGTCTCAAAAAATCAGTAATATTCAATAACTTCGTTTATCCTTTTTTTTAAATAATTTGCATGTAAACAAAAGGTGACAGTTTTACATACAGATTCATGACAGGCATGAGAAGGCTGTAGAGCTTCTGCCTGCGGTCCATTTCTGCAGCAATAGTAGGCATGAGTTTTCTTTCACCAGCAGAAGTACCAGAACTGTAATATAACACAAATTCACATTAGCAACACATTAGCAACCACAAGAACAAACAATCTGGAAATGTTTAAACAAGGAGAGAATTAGTAAATTAAACCTTGTGAGGAACTCAGAAATGGGGTGAGACGACAGGATAGGAGAACGATCGCCATTAGCGATACGTTGGATGTAAGGCTGAAGGTCTTCATAGGTAATGACGGGAACTTTTGACTTAAAAGTTTCCCGATCGGTCGCACCATTGAGGTTCCATTGTTGCAGGTATTCCACACCGGCGTTCTGAGTAAGAATCTCAGACAAAACATTTTCTTGAACACTGTCACAATTTTTAGTCATTTCTTCGATAAACCGAAGAGCTTTCGCATCTTTCTCACACGCTGGAGGTCCCAGCGGCGATGAGATAACAGAATCAACAGCCATATTATTTAGATTTTAGAGAGAGATGATGAAAAAGTTTTCTGAGGTAGAAATGTAGTGAGTTTTGATGGATCGGAGGAGGAGGAGGTTGTATTTATAGGATGGTGGAGAGATGCCACGTCAGATAAGGTGGTGGAATTGGCTAAAGGAATAATAATAATAAGGGGGGGAGGGGTGGTTCACTAGTGATAGTTTCTATCACTTACACTGTCCAATAAAATCGTGCCATGTCATCAACCAAATTTCTATCACTAGTGATAGAAATGTAGGGGGGGTGGTATCACTAGTGATGAAATTCTATCACTCCCAAAATTTTTTAATTTTAACTTTTAGAATTCTGCCACATTTAATGTCCATGTACTGATCAGTACACGTGTTATGCAATGTAGACGGCAACTTGCAGAATTCTGCCACGTGTTAAAAATGTAGACGGCAACATGCAGAACTATCAGCAGGAAGACTGCAACATGCAGAGCAAGCTTTAAAATTTAACGCGTAATGCAATCAACGCGTTTAAAATTTAACGCGTTATTTTTTGGGCGGCGGCGGTGTTTCGTGATGGTTCAACGCGTTTTGGGGTGGTATAACGGACCACCCCGTCCCCCCTAATAATAATGTTGTTTTCAAGGGTTTTGAGTTTTGACGGAGCTTTGCATGAAAATGTTTTGCATAGTTGTTGACGTTGACGATGTAACCTGAGGAGGGGACAGGTGGGACCACCGTGTCTATCACCTTGATGGCCAGGTGGGGACCAATTGTATGACACGTCAGATCGGGGTTTTGTCCGGATTCCGGTCCAGACGGCTCTTTCTGATCATATTGTTCTGCTTGACAACGACGGTTTGCCGGCGAACCGGCAATGTTCATCTGTGAAAACAAATTTCAGTTTTATAATTTGGAAAAAGATACATTATTATGTAACTCGATCCTAAAGGAGGAAAAGTTGGTATAGCCAAATAGTATATTAATACATACTTTGTGTTTTAGCTTGCTTGAGGGGATAATAACGGATTCAATAGATCATCTGAATTCACTAGTAATGCGACCAATTCGATGTTTAGTCATATTATATAAACATTGGTTACATCATTTCAACTTTAGTAGGAAGTTTTATGCGAAACTTGAGCACTGTTGAATATAAGTTGATTACAAAAACACTAATTGTATGAGATCATGGTTGTCTTAAGCTTGTTGGGGGATCAATACGGATAACTAATGCAGGGACCTTTTCATCACAAAAAAAAAAAAAATCGAACATATAATTCATGTATCCATTGTGTATAAGTATAAACTTTTTTTTTTCTAAAATATAAGGTATTGAAAAGCGAGTGTCCAAATCCCGTGCTTTATATATTTTACGCCCCTTGAGCCACCCAATATAAGGTCATAAGGAGTCGTCCCGTTTTTCTCATATTCCCCCATGTGTCACATCAACGTAACATTAACTTTTTATCTACTTCTTGTAGGAGCACCGTTCACAAAATAAAAGAAAATACACTTTTATTAATTTTCCATTGCGAATTACTAGTAAGATGAAAACTATATAATAATATTACAAACAGAACGAAACAAATAAACCTTAAACTGAATACAACGAAAGAAAATAAACAAAAGATGAAAGACGAGATAGCGGCTGAGTCAAGCTTAAGACGTTTCCCTTAAAACAAATTTCGGTCCATCCAGGTGAACCCGTCTGTTTCCTAGGGTACAACAGTCTAAGCAGATTGTACTGCCGGGTTTAGCCTAGCACCCGAAAGGATACCTGAAACAAGAGTGTGTAGAGATGCAAAGTCAGGGAATTCATTTGATGTGTGTGGTGTATGAACCATACGACTTCGGTCTTGTGTCTAAAACAAAGCACAAAGCTTTGTATATATACTGGTTAGAATTCGAAATGATAAGTATATATTGAATGCACCATTCAATAAAATAAATTCTAGAATTCAATAGCACAATGAATTCTGTAACTTAATCATTTGACTGGTGGAATTTGAACAGTCTCTAGCTGACAACACCAGACCTAAACACATGTAAAAAATACTAAAGGCGGCGATGCGAGCGTGCAAAGTGCGTAGTGTGCCATCAAAGCGTCACATTGCGCTCATCGCCCTCGTCCCGGTCCCGGGCACGTGCGCGTGCGCGTGTCAGGTGCTTCGCACCCTCCTGACTACCACTGGGTGTGAGTTGTCACACAAGAATACAATCGTGTAGAGAATTCTTGTCACGGCCCCCGACCCGGGTTGACCCGTTTCAGGAGCCGCGGGACAGAAAATCCTGTGGTATTTGTTTAATTGAGTTAACAGCGGAAGATTTTAACAGGATCTTTTTAAAAGCTAAAATTTCCGGATTATTTCATTTCATAATTAGGGATAAACCCCGATAGTTTACAATCATATGATTTCACTGAGAAATCTTTATTTTTCAAAACATGTTTATTTATTTTATATTGAGCCACTTTCTTAAGCTTGTAGTGCTTCGCGGCACTTTTCCTGGATCACAGCAGATCACCTGAAACATATTTGAAACATGTTTTGTCAACGGGAAATACTGGTGAATCATTTTATTTATTAAAACGACACGTTTGTTATAATTTACAGTATTAAGAGCGATTACAATGTTTCCAGATATCAACCAACTACCCACGGTATTTGTCACTCGACTCGTTTCTATGACTATGGTCATATCACCCATTGGCGACCCCTTGGTCCAATGGTGAAGATTATCAAGTAATGTATACAAAACCCCACATACCGGCTGTAATTTGGTGATTACAAAGACTTAATCCCTGTAATTATAACTTTGAAAATATTTAAGAATTTATAAAGCACTTTGATAAAAAGAGAATGACTCACATTGCAGATTTATGTGGACAGAGCTTAGCCTACTGATTTAGCCTTTTAACCTAAATTTAATAATATGCACACGAACTCGGTTAGTAACTAATACAGCATTTACGATAACTCACGAGATTAAACCCTCACAACGAATGACAAAGTGCGATACTTAAACATTCATCGAATTCACGACGAATGACAAAGCATAAACCCTAATGTGGGCAGCACTTAAACATCCATTGGATAGTTTTAATCGATCGGACATTAAATCGTAGCAGCGATCGAGTTAATACCCAGTATCGGAGCAGCGCCTCGCTAATATTGAAAGTAATTTCGACTTCAGAGTATTATAACTTCGTTTTTGAAAGTTTGTTTCGACACCATCAGACTATGCATGCAACAAGCTATTTATAGCTGAAAAATAGGGTTCACGCGACCCGCGTAAACCACCCCATATATCTTACGCGGCCCGCGTGGCCGCCTAGTCTACGAGTAGGGTTGATCGGTCATCAGTAGGTTAGCCAGCTGGTCAATACGTGGATCCGGAACACTTATCCGGTCAAACAAGTCTTGACGCGGCCCGCGTAAGACCATACATGTCTTTTACGCGGCCCGCCTGGAACCCAGAATTTTGTTTTTCTTGATTTTTAAATATGGTTTAGGGTTTCAGGGGTCCGGGTTTTTACTTATGGGTATTTTTAGGATAGTTTTTAGAGTCCTTACATTCTCCTCATCTTATTTAGAATCTCGTCCTCGAGATTCATTAGAATAGGTGAGGATATTTTCGCTTCATCTCTGATTCCAGCTCCCAAGTGTATTCGGGTCCTCTCTTCGAATTCCACTTGACTTTGACCAGTACTAACCGTTTGTGTTTGAGAAATTTCACCTTTCTGTCTTCTATTTGAAGAGGTTTCTCAACAAATTTTAACTTTTCGTTTACCTCTATATCTTGAAGAGGTACTACCAAAGATTCATCTGATAGGCATTTCTTGAGGTTGGATACACGAAATACGTCATGTACTCCAGCTAACTCTTTTGGTAGTTGTAAACGATAAGCAACTGGTCCTATACGTTGGATTACTGGAAATGGTCCTACGTATCGTGGACTTAGCTTTCCTTTCTTTCCAAACCGAACTACTCCTTTCCAAGGAGATACTTTTAATAGTACTTTGTCTCCAATTTGGAATTCCAACGGCTTCCGTCTATTGTCTGCATAACTCTTCTGACGATCTCGAGCCGTCTTCAATCTTTTCTTGATTTGAGTGATCTTGTCTGTAGTTTCTTGTACTATCTCTGGTCCTGATAATTGACTTTCTCCTATTTCTGCCCAACATACTGGAGTTCTGCACTTACGTCCGTATAGTGCTTCGAATGGGGCAGCTTCGATGTTTGAATGATAACTATTGTTATAGGAGAATTCAATTAAAGGTAAGTGGTCATCCCAGTTTCCACCAAAATCTATCACACATGCTCGGAGCATGTCTTCTAGGGTTTGTATCGTCCTTTCACTTTGCCCGTCTGTTTGTGGATGATATGCAGTGCTCAAGTTCAGTTTAGTTCCCATAGCTTCTTGGAAACTTGTCTAGAAGTGAGAAGTGAAACGACTATCCCTATCAGATATAATGGAGAGTGGAACTCCATGTAGGGATACGACTTCATCTACATACAACTTTTCCAACCTTTCCATGCTAAAGGTTTCTTTCATGGGTAGAAAATGAGCTGATTTGGTTAATCGATCCACAATTACCCAAATCGCATCATTACCTTTTCTGGTTTTGGGTAACTTAGTAACAAAATCCATTGTTATGAGTTCCCATTTCCATACTGGCATTTCTAATTGTTGTAGTAGACCTGAAGGTTTCTGGTGTTCTGCCTTAACTTGTGAACAAGTAAGACACTTAGAAACATATTTAGCTATATCCTTTTTCATACCTATCCACCAGAAATTATTTCTTAAATCTTGGTACATCTTATTATTTCCAGGGTGCATGGTATAACTAGATTTATGGGCTTCTTCTAAAATTTTATCTCTTAATTCTCCTTGCTTAGGTACCCAAATCCTTTTCTTATGGAATCTCCAAATTCCATCAGCTCCTTGTTCTAATTCTTTTATTCGTCATTTCATTCCTTCAGCATCGTCCTCTAATGCTTTTTCTTGTACCTTCTTCAGTTGCTCCATTTAATCTAATTGTAAATTTAATCTGAGAGCACGAACCCGTCGTTGGTTCTCATGATACTTACGACTTAAGGCATCTGCAACTACATTGGCCTTTCCTTCATGATACTGAATATCACAGTCGTAATCACTTAGGATTTACATCCATCTCCTTTATCTCATGTTCAACTCTTTTTTCCCAAATATGTACCTTAAACTTTTATGATCCGTATAGACAGTAATTTTACTTCCATACAGATAACGTCTCCGAATTTTAAGGGCAAAAATTATGGCTCCTAATTCTAAATCGTGAGTTGTATAATTTTCCTCGTGCTTTTTCAATTGCCTTGAAGCATACGCAATTACCTTCTTGCGTTGCATTAACACACATCCTAATCCTAGTTTTGAAGCATCACAGTAAACTTCAAAATCTTCAGTCCCTTCTGGTAAAGCTAGGATTGGGGCATTGGTTAACTTTTGCTTTAAAATCCTAAAAGCTTCTTCTTGTTTAGGTCCCCATTCAAACTTAACTGCTTTACAGGTTAGCTTAGTTAATGGTACAGCTATTTTGGAAAAATCCTTAATAAACCGTCTATAATATCCGGCTAAACCTATAAAACTTCTAATTTCCATTGCGGATTGCGGAACCTTCCATTTGGTAATTGCCTCTATTTTAGAGGGATCTACGTGAATACCTTCGTGATTCAGCACGTAACCTAGGAATTGCACTTCCTTTAACCAAAATTCACATTTCGAGAATTTGGCATAAAGCTTTTCTTTTCTTAACAAAGTTAAGAGTGCATGCAAGTGCTTACAATGTTCGTCTCGACTTTTGGAATTTATTTGCCATTTGATCTTTTTCATACTCGGGACAGAATTTTCTTTTCACAAGACTCTTAAATTCTTCCCAGTTCATGGCATAGGCCACATTTCTTCCTTTGGCTTGAAGTACTGTGTTCCACCATTCTAGTGCCCATTATTTAAACAAATGCGATGTATACATCACTTTGTCTTCCTCGGCACATTTACTTATTGCAATTACTGCCTCAGTTTTCTCTAACCAACGCAGTGCTGCAGTCGCCCCTTAATTACCTGCGAACTCAGTAGGTTTACAGGCAAGAAATTCTTTGTAAGTGCAACCAGGTGTTGCAGCTTTCATTTTCTTAGGGAGCGGAGCTTGCAATTCATCATTGTTGTTATTAATATGGTTACCGCCTCCGTTTATACTAATACTAAAATTGTCGCCTTGTGTACGTTTACTAGGAATGATTGATTGAGGTTCAATGGGTTTCTGGGCAGCAGCAATTATTGCTGGAATAGCATTGGCTATCCCTTGAGCAACGATATTTTCTATATCTTGTCTAGTCATAAAGTGATCCTCCTGATGTTGCTCAGATTGGTTTACCTCGTTAACTGGTTCATTATTAGCGTTTTCCATCTGATAATTAATATATATAATTTATTAGTATAGAATAAGAAACAACCAAATATAATAATTAATCTCACATAATCACGTAAACAATTATATAACCAACATTGTAAATTTCTAAATTTTCATTTGTTTATATATTATAATATGCTCCCGTACACACTTTTATCTTACAACCGTTTTATTGTTTATTTTACACATACTGATTTTTATTACTATTATTATTATTACAGATTCACAATCTACTTCTCCCTCGTCAATTTGTATTTTAAAAACGATGTTCCCTCTCATCATATTTCCATGAGATTTGTCCTCCTATCTCTCGGATCTTATTCCCAGCATCCATCAGTTCTTCGCCAAAATGGCGAAGTTCAGCCATATTCTCATTACTCATCGGTGGATTTGGTATAGGTTCTGGGTCAAACTGAGGGAAAAATGTATAAGGATTGTTGAGAAGGTTTTGGAACTGCCAATCATTAGTCCACCACTCGTCCATTCCTAGAGGTTGGGTGTGGATTATAGGTTCTGGGATTGCTGGTTCCAAATTCATTGGAAGTTGGGTTTCAATAGGATGAGTAAAACCATTTTCATTGACAGGCTTAATAGTATCACAGCTTGCCAATATAAAATCTAGCTCCTCCCGCAATGTCATTTCCTGGGTTTGCTTAGAGCTTTCTCCAATTTCCATCTTTATCTGCCTAGAATCTTCCTCAATCTCCAATTCCATCTGTCTAGAACTTTCCCCCATTTCAATTTCCTTTCCTTTCTCTAAGGGATTGTTTATTTTAGGAATCTTCCTAGTGGCGAGTTTCCTTCTACGCACACGCCTCCATCCTACAAATCTTCTCCTCTTCTTAGGCTTGGGTTTCTCCAGAGGTGGAGCGTCGAATTCTATAGGTTGTTCCACATCAGCAAAGTAACCAGTAAACTCTTTAGAAACTTCTATGTTTACAGGGTAAAGGTTGAGATTCTCTAGGGCTCCAGATAACTCATTCATGCTGTTTAGTATATATGTAAAAATAATAAGTTAAAATTTTATAACAAATTTCACAGATAACCTTCAAATATTATTGTATACCGTATGACTTTAATTTCATACAAAAGACAAATAAAATTAAACATACTAGGTTTTATTGTAACTTTATTTATTTACTAGGTAACGTTTCTGGCTTGTAAGTGACTGGGTTATGGTATTTTTAAAGATTTGCATTTATTGCTACAGTGGCTAGGATATAAAGATCCGCCCATTTTTCATCTAACTTGTCTTCCTATGGTGGGTTACTGTCTAGTTTCTGGATTTCCTGATTAACTCTCATTTCTTTTGATTGAGATTTCTTTATTTTCTCTTGACTTTTCTTAATAATCAGACTTCTTTTATTAGGAGAAAGTGGTTCCTCATATTGGGCTTTACGAACAAATATTCCCTCCTCAGTATCTACTGAGTATCTTGAGGATTGGGATGAACTTCCCTTCTCTTTTGGCAAACTATCTAATTTAAGATAGATGTTCGAAAGCTTTTGCTTACCCATACTGTAACTAACAAATAGTCAGTTAATAAAACACATAATCACATAATGGCAATCAGGAAAATTAAGTATTTCTAAATACTTAATTAGCTTAACTCAGTGGCTCTGATACAACCTTTTTCAGTCACGGCCCCCGACCCGGTTTGACCCGTTTCAGGAGCCGCGGGACAAAAAATCCCGTGGTATTTGTTTAATTGAGTTAACATTGGAAGATTTTAACAGGATCTTTTTAAAAGCTAAAATTTCCGGATTATTTCATTTCACAATTAGGCATAAACCCCGATAGTTTACAATCAAATGATTTCACTGAGAAATCTTTATTTTTCAAAACATGTTTCTTTATTTTATATTGAGCCACTTTCTTAAGCTTGTAGTGCTTCGCGGCACTTTTCCTGGATCACAGCAGATCACCTGAAACATGTTTGAAAAAGGTTTTGTCAGCAGGAAATACTGGTGAATCATTCTATTTATTAAAATGACACGTTTGTTATAATTTACAGTATTAAGAGCGATTACAATGTTTCCAGATATCAACCAACTACCCACGGTATTTGTCACTCGACTCGTTTCTGTGACTATGGTCATATCACCCACTGGCTACCCCTTGGTCCAATGGTGAAGATTATCAAGTAATGTATACAAAACCCCACATACCGGCTGTAATTTGGTGATTACAAAGACTTAATCCCTGTAATTATAACTTTGAAAATATTTAAGAATTTATAAAGAACTTTGATAAAAAGAGAATGACTCACATTGCAGATTTATGTGGACAGAGCTTAGCCTGCACATTTAGCCTTTTAACCTAAATTTAATAACATGCACACGAACTCGGTTAGTAACTAATACAGCATTTACGATAACTCACGAGATTAAACCCTCACAACGAATGACAAAGTGCGATACTTAAACATTCATCGAATTCACGACGAATGACAAAGCATAAACCCTAATGTGGGCAGCACTTAAACATCCATTGGATAGTTTTAATCGATCGGACATTAAATCGTAGCAGCGATCGAGTTAATACCCAGTATCGGAGCAGCGCCTCGCTAATATTGAAAGTAATTTCGACTTCAGAGTATTATAACTTCGTTTTTGAAAGTTTGTTTCGACACCATCAGACTATGCATGCAACAAGCTATTTATAGCTGAAAAATAGGGTTCACGCGGCCCGCGTAAACCACCCCATATATCTTACGCAACCCGCGTGGCCGCCTAGTCTACGAGTAGGGTTGATCGGTCATCAGTAGGTTAGCCATCTAGTCAATACGTGGATCCGGAACACTTATCCGGTCAAACAAGTCTTGACGCGGCCCGCGTAAGACCATACATGTCTTTTACGCGGCCCGCCTGGAACCCAGAATTTTGTTTTTCTTGATTTTTAAATATGGTTTAGGGTTTCAGGGGTCCGGGTTTTTACTTATGGGTATTTTTAGGATAATTTTTAGAGTCCTTACAATTCTAATTATAAATCCCCAAAAGATTTGTCTCTCCACCTATGTGGGACAAACTCAATTTCCCACATATTTATGATTCCAACACACAAACATAATGCTCAAGATCTCTCACTCATCTTGGCTTAATTATTTAATAATCATTATATTAACTCATAATATAATATTATTTATAAAATTTCCAACACTTCACTCAGTTTCCAACCAGACAGACGAACTCCCCACATGATACCACAAACCCGTGACCTGCCCGGAATGGAGGAACAAAGTCTTGTTGTTAATATTCCACCGTCGTGATTTTGATATACCTTGGTCATTCCAACCAGACCCACAACACACACCAAACTAACTCGAACTACCCACCTGATGAAGGTTAAACAAGACTTGAATGTCATTGAGAGTGGACACAAACCCAACCCCTCGAAGTAACATGCCAGTGACACAAGAACCCGATGGTTGTTCCCGGATAAGACACCGTCGATTACCTAATAAGGATAAAGATGACTCAAACGGACACCCCATCCTCATCAAGGACTTCATCGCCTCAGCAATGCCTACAATTCCAAAACAGGCGATCGTAGAGTAGTCAACGCGATCCAAAATCTCCATGCGGACCCAAACACATGGTAATAGGAGACAAAAAGACTCACGGCTCCATGACGTTGGTGAAGCCACTCCTAACGGGTAACCCTAACCCATAGTTGTCCGACAATGACCCGAAGATCAGAGAGATCCACCACAAATTCCATCCTTCAATCAGTCACCGAAAAATCATCACTGTAATCCTTACCCGTCATCGAAATAGTGGCAACCATGAACATTATTGCCGATAATATTTGAAACCAGCGAGAAAACCACCATCGACCAAGAACTGTTTATTTTTTTATTCTTTTTATATATTAGCAATCTTTGAAAAAACAAAAAAAAAATATTTGTAATTTACGAGATACATGTATGTGCTCGTAGGTTTTATATATATATATATAGGGTCGGGATTTGGAGAAAACGGTGAAAAGTGTGAGAACGGTGAGAACGATTATGGATCGTCCGATCAAAACGATCAATGGACTAGATTGCGCGGTGGCGTTTTCGTAAATAACATCAATTTTATTACGTGGACGCGCCTCGTTAAGGGTAAAAGCGTCTTTACACCTCTATACCAAAACGCCATACTGATGAATAAAACGCCATTACGGACCAAATCATATCGCTATATAAACAAAAAACATCCAAGACATAAAAACACACCCCCCAGAACCTGAAACGACATATTTTCAACTATATACCATTCAACTTACAAACGCCAAAATCCCCGAAACATCAAACACAACTACTCAAAAACGCCATATTTTCTACTATATACCATTCATCTTAGAAAACGTCAAAACACTCAAACATCAAAAGATTCCAAAAGATCGAAGGTTCTTTCAGATAAACTATTTCTTCAGTAAAACGCCAAAAATGCCAAATATCGTTTCTTGTATATTCAAAATATTGTTCTACGCCAAAGTTTCGGATAATGCATTCTACCCTGAGGTGCTGGGACTCAAATAACATTTTGCTACATGAGATGGACAAATAAAAAACAAAAAGATGTTGGGGTCAGACTTATGTCATTTTTTGTGTTTTGTTCTTGATGAATATTTTAATGGCATGAAAAGACGAATGACACTAATGAGTTGTTTGAAGATACATATTCAAAAAAAAAAAAACTCATGTCATTTTGTCTTCCCAAACGGCCACAAAACACAAGCATGGCTAAGCCAAACCACCAACGAACATGATTCAATGAAGAAAGAGACTGATGACAGTGAAGATTTGGAAGATGAATTGTTTTTATTTTTATTTTTTAATTTTCTTTTTCTGTTGTTTGCTATGTATTTTTGAACTTAAAATAAAAAAAATACATTATCTTAATAAAACGCCAAAACAGTCATAATGCATATGAAAATGCCATAAATGGAGTAAAAATACCAAAAAAACTCACAAACTATAATGAAAGTAATTTGCAAAGTATTAATTAATAAAAGCTAAAAATGAAAAAAAAAGCCAAAAACTACTTAAACCCATTCAAAAACGCCAAACATGGGAGATGGAAAAGTCTATGACCCTAAAAACTCATAAAAACCTGAACATAAAAAACAGTAAAAATACACAGTAAACTGAAAAGACGGCAACTTTATTAATATCATTTATTATAAATAAAAACCCGCCCAAACTACGCGCCAAAAACATCTTATAAAGAGAGACTTCTCTGCACAAACAACTTATCACAAAACCAGAAACAAAACGCCATATTCCCTAGAAACCATTCACTTTAAAAACGCCAAAAAATAATACTTAAAAAAGCCATAGATGCAGAACCTCGATTCTGCTATATTGAGTATTGATCTGAGTGTGGTTTCACTGAATGTATTCTTCTGTGAGTTGGGTATCTCTATAATCTTTTGCTGAATGAGATGGACAAATATTCAAGATAAAGAGACTGATGACACTGATATGACATCATGTCACTTTGTTCTTGATGGATATATGGATGGCATGAAGGGATCAATACATTAGAGCAGGCGTTGGTCTCCAACATGTCATCAAACAAGTATATATCCACACACCATAAAGGATGCCACAAAAATAAGCATCTTCTAAAGACGGCCGGTATGCAGGAAAATAAGGATCTACCAAAGGCATTCAAAAAAACAGGTTCAAAACACCAAAAAATGTTAAAGTAGAAGAGGCTGATGACAGAGAATATTTGAATGAGAAATTAGATTATAATTTTTATTTTATTTTTTCATTTTCTATTGTTTGTTACGTAATTCTCTGTTGTTTATCATCTAATTCTCTGTTATTGTAAAAAAAATGATTATAAAACGCCAAAAACTACAAACAACAAAATGCCTGATAGTTTGAAAACTGTGAGAACGAATGCTAGCAAAGTATGAGGTTGCTATATAAAACGCCAAAAAACGCAAATAAAGAATTACTTCAAAAATGAACACTAATTGACAGAAGAAAATTGAAAAGAAACAGTAAAATAAAGAGACAGTATCATTTATTGCCAAAATATTATAGTTATATAAACGCCACTACATGGAAAATTGAAATTTATTTATATTTTCAAAACGCCATAATTGTCTGTCACGTTATAGGCCTGTATACTAAATGGCAAAACACTTGATATAATAAAATCAAGAAAATTACTGATGTTTTTTACATTAAAAGCATGCATCCTGATCTAAAAAACAATAAAAACGCCAAAACAATACTTAAAACGCCAAAATATTTAATATAATTCTTATCTAAAAACAATAAAACGCCGCGTATTTATTAAACGCCAAAAAAATGAAAAGATGAAGGGAGACGCGTTAATAAAAAAGAAATATGAAAGGACAAAAAAGCCCCTCCGGCTTTCTCTAAGCGGCGTTAGGCCAGGAAGCGTTCTCACCGTTCTCACACTTTTGAGTGTTTTCTCCTGATACCGTTTATATATATATATATATATATATATATATATATATAGGATTAGGTTCAAGAGTGAACACTAGTGCAGTTTGCGAACTGAGCAAACTAATCCTGGCCATACATGTGTGTAGATCAATGTCCAATATTTGATGATGAAATACACTAGTGTATTTTACGATTTGATGATGAAATCCTAGCCATCCACGTGTGTAAATCAATGGCCAAGATTTGTTTACTCAGTTCGCAAATACACCAGTGTTCACTCTAGAACCCCACCCTATATATATATATAGGGTATGGTTCATTTGAGAACCACTCTTATTGCGAGAACCAATGTGACCACAAAAAAAAACTAAAAATACCTAAAAAACACCCAATTTTTTTAATATTTAAAAAATCGCTATATTTTGTTCCAAAAAAATTGTTTTTTTTTCTAGTAACAATTATCGATGCACATGTGCATATGTATCATTTCTTTGACAAATTCCGTAATACATTACCAGTATTAGACAATTGCACTTTCATATACACTACCATCCGTAATATACTATTTTTTACATTAGCAATATATAAAATGCACGTGTGCATCTATATGTATGAACATGATATAACGTGTTTTGTTACAAAATGATTGTGATTTTTAATGATAAAGTAGGCCAATATACATATTTTTGATTAGTTATATCTAGTGGTTGATGGTTTGGCTATATTTGCACTTTATGATGTAATATGTTGTTTGGTATGGTATGAAGGGTGTTGATGTACATGTGCATAAAGTGAAAAATATTATACATATTAGTAATGGTAGTGTATTATGGATACTAGGAGGTAATGGTAGTGTATTATGGATGATATGATAGATGAAAAGGAAAGTGTATTCAAAGTAGTATATCAAAAACACGTTATATCATTTTCATACATATATATGCACATTTGCATATCTAATATTGGTAATGTAAAAGGTATTTTATTACGGATGGTAGTGTAAATGAAAGTGCAATTGTCTAATACTGGTAATGTATTACGGAGTTTATCAAAGAAATGATACATATGCACATGTGCATCCATAATTGTTGCTCGATTTTTTTAGAAACGACATATAGTGATTTTTCTTTAAAAACAAAATTTGTGTGTTTGTTAGGTATTTTTGGTTGTGTTCACATTGGGTCTCGTGGTTCTCGCAGTAAAGGGTGTTTCCTAACCGATACTTATCCTATATATATATATATATATATATATATATATAGGGAGCCGCTAAAATAGAAACCATACCCAGTTGTAAGAACCACGAGAACCACTCTCAACCAATCAGAAAAAGGGGTATTTTGGTCATTTACCCCAAATGTCAAATCTTCCCTCTCTCTTCATTTAAAGTCACTGACTTTTTATATACCTCTCTCCTCTCTCATCTCTCATTTACATATCTCAGATCTTTTATCATCTCTCAATTTCTCAAATCCATTCTTCAAAGCCACCATTCTTTCACCGGCGACATCACAAACCCACCCTTCTCCGGCGACACCATACGCACTCAGAACTCAGACATGTTATCTCTCTCTCTCTCTCGGTGGATGTTTTTTTTGCGGCGGTGTGTCGGTGACGGTGGACGAAGGCGGTGGCGGTGGGTCACCCACACCTGTGACGACGACCCCACGTTTCTCCGGTGACGGTGGTGAAGGTTGCCAGTAAGGATTAATGGCGACAGTGGTGGGTTTTTTGACGGCGACGATGGTGTTCCTTAATTCTGATTGTGTAAGCTGTTTGAAACAAATTATGATTTGTGTTTTCTTTGATTCTGATTGTGTGAGCTGTTTTTGAACACAAATTATGATTTGGGATTTTGAGATTTTTGGCAGTGATAATTTTTTTATTTGTGTTTTTTGAACACAAATTATGAATTGTGTGTTTTGATTATGTCGGTTTTGTGTTTGCATAAGTGATTTATTGTTGATTTGTAGCACATGGTTTCTTTGGGGCTTGATGTGTGTTGATTCCTTTTTGATGTTGGGGGGTTGATCTCAGTTGATACGTGTTTCTCTCTCTAGAAAAATGGTGGGTGTTTGATCAGTGTTATTGATTCTCTGGTGATTTTTGAATAGTGAACTATGTGGGTTTGATGTGTTGAATTTTTGGGGCGGTGATTGTTTTGGTCAAAAAATCAGACAAAGATAATGTAACCAAACTCTCTGTTACGGGGTATGATGCTTGAATTGGTTTATAGCAATAAGGATCACTATGAAAAATAAATAACAAGTGACACAAGGTTTATACGGGGAAAAAGCCCTTGATCAAGAGTTGATCTCCGGCACAAAAAACCCCGGGTGATGGAAACTACCGATCACCAACTCAAATTAAACAAGTAATGTGTTACAACTTCGGATGATAGCGAGCTAAATACAAGGATCACTATAGTGTTCTGTGTAAAAAGTGTACGAAATTGCTAAGTGAATGAACGAGAGCTGTTGTGAGCGATTTTCAGAGTGTGTGTAGCCAAAAATAGCAAAAGTTGTTGTCTAATTAGCTCGCTACCCCTTTTAAATCTAGTAAAAATCTAAATAACAAACTATCCGCAAATGGTGCAAGTCCTCCACGACTCCACAACGTCCATTTCTGACCAAGCACGTGCGGAATAGATTTAGAATATTCTCCAGAAATATCGCCAAGACCAAGTCCCAATTGATATTCCTGCAAAACAGTTACGAATTCAAAACAGACAATCATTAGTATAAGGATCCTTAGGATGATCCATGATCCTGATCCTGAGGCACTTCTGAGGATCACTAACTGACACAGAAGTAAGGATCACCAAACAGGATAATAATTGAGGATCACGGGTCATTTAGAAATCCACCCCTAACAATTGCCCCCAAAATATAAGGAGTTATATTGTAAATAAACGAGTTGTATTTTGTCGATCTTATCTGCAACAAACTAACGGATAACTAGCCGTTATAAGCGGACTAGCCGTTACGATCATGACGTCAGTGAGGTGATTATCCTGTAAAATCATCATTATAAATAAGAGTTAGAGATAGGGATCGATTAGCATTCAAATTCAAGGGAATTCCCTTTAAATTCTCCTCTGACGATCAAGCAGGTAACTCTTTTCCTCTTCCTTCTTTACGTTTTCTTTCTCCGTTCATCTTTCTTTACCTTCTTCAAATCGAGATGATGCTGAAATCCTCACCAGCCAAGTATCATAAGAAGGAAAGTCCTCTCAAGAGCCAGGGTATCCTGGAAGATTCGGTGAAAGAAATATGTTGTTTCTCTGATCCACAAATAGATAGAATTCGCCACTATTTTCCGGCAAATACTGTTTTCAAACCATTTGTTCCCACCGTTTTAAGCGATTATGTCTCTGAAACTTGGGTAGCTTTCCCAGTCACACCCTTCACAATAGGATATTCGTATCCCTTCCCAGACTTTACCCAATCCTTTTTCTCCCTCACCGGCATCTCCTATATTCAAGCCATGCCAATGATCTGGAGGGTCTTGTATACCTTTGAAAGGATCATTGAGCAAGAAGGAATTGACTTGGGAATGTCAGAATTAGCCGAGATGTATGACCTTACCACATTTGGATTCCACCGATATCTATTCAAGCGTAAACCCGGAAAAGAACATCCCATCTTTAGAGCTACTAAAAACGATATCAACTGGAAACAGCGGTTCTTCTTCGCCAGAAGGGACTCTATCCCGGATGGCCAGAATTTGCCGAAAGAATGGAGCATTCATGGTAGGATAGGAGGATCCTTAGAAGGATCACTAAGTAAGCTCATTCTGATAATGCTTACTAATATGCTTTTGTTTCTTTTTGTGCAGCTATCACATTCTCGCACATTATTCCTTCAGCTGCCACCAAGGGGAGACTTGCTGCCTTTAGAAAGCTTGATCCTGAAACCAGAACATTCAAGACAATCACCCAGGACTCACAAGAGGTATCCTCATGCTCTGTCACCATGTCAAGTAAGTATCCTGTTCTTTTTATATTCAAATGTTTAAATAAATAGTTATATATGAATAGAATAAGGACACTTATCTATTTTGGGTGTGTAGGCGCTGGAAAGTCATCAAGATCTGCCTCCAAATTTAGTGTCACTGAGCTTGACACCGTACGATCCTCCAAGAAGAAGCTTCCTGCTAGCCCAACTGCTTCTATCCCCAAGGCACCCGCTAAAGGAAGGGGTGGCAAGAAAAGAAAAGCCTCCGAAGCTGAGGATCTGCAAGGTCTACCTTTGATCCGCCACCAGTTCCTTGAGTACTTCAACGAGATAAGGATCCTTATCCCTGCTTTAGGTATCCAGCCTATTCGAGGATCACTTGTTCCTAAACTGTTCTTTGTCTTCTTTGCAGAAATTTGCTGAGATTGAAGATTATGTTGGGCATGTCGAGGAGCAGGACAAGAAGATTGCTGACCTCCAACAAGTCGCATTGCTTAAGGATCTCAAGATTGCTGACCTCCAAAAGGATCTCAAAGATGCCAAAACTGAAACGGCCAATGTTAGGGGAGGATTTTCTAACAATTAGTGATCCTTACTTGTTATCCTAATTAATGATCCTTACTTCTGTGACAGATAGTGATCCTCAGAAGAGCATTAGGATAAGGATCATGGATCACCTTAAGGATCCTCATACTAACGATTGTTAGTTTGTGTTTCGTATTATTTCGCAGGAGTAATCAGCTTGACTTGGTCTTGGCAACGTTACTATGGAATATTCCACGAGTATTTCGCACACGTTTGATTGGAAATGGACGTTGTGGAGAACGTGGGAGCTTGGCACAAAATTCGGATAGTTTGTTATTGTAGTTAACTTCTATTTTAAAAGGGGTGACGAGCTAGAATTAGAACACTTAGCCATTTTTCAGCTACACACACTCTCGTACAATTGCACTCTTGAAGCTCTCGACGAACACTTATTAGTTTTCATTCATTTTTACACATTTCACCGTAGTGATCCTTGTACCTAGCTCGTTACTATCCGAAGTTGTAAACATTTATTGATTTATTTGAGCTTGGTGATCGGTAGTTTCCATCACCCGGGGTTTTTTGTGCCGGAGATCAACTCTTGATCAAGGGCTTTTTCCCCGTATAAATCCTTGTGTCGTTTGTGCAATTTACGTTGAAGTGATCCTTATCATCGTTCTACATTCAAAGCATCATTCCCCGTAACAAAGAGTTTGGTTGCATTATCCTCATTAGATTTTTTAACCAAAACAGTTTGGCGCCCACCGTGGGACTATTGGTGCTTCATTCTTAGAAAAATTCGTATTTCTGTGCTCATTTCAGTTCCCTACAACCAAGCAAATGGCTTCCTCAGCGAAGAATGCTTCAAATTTGATGCCCTCATTCAGTTCTTCACAAGGCGTTCCCCCTTTGCCTCCACCACCTTCTGGATCCCAGAAGAATGCTGAGAATGCGGCGAAGAAACCAACTCCCATTTTCTCAAAACCTCCAACTTCTTCTGCTCCTTACACTCCCACTACTAGTGACATGTTTACTTTGATTTTGCAGATGAAGGATCATATACAGCAATAGGATAAGACCAATGAAAGGATCCTCAAAGAAATCAGAGATCTCAAGAAACAAAAGAAAACGGCAGAGGATCATTCCCCACTGATGCCCAGATCTTTGAATTTTGATACTCCGGTGATTACTTCTCAGCCATCAGTGGTTCCAGATGTTCAATATGTGGGTGGACCAAAAGGAGTGCACTACGGAACAACGACAGTGACCTAGGCATCGGGTTCATATTTCCAGCCAGCAGGATCCTATCCTCAGCATATGGGATCCCTCACGAATTCAGGAGGATACTCAGGAGCGCAGCAGGTTCAAGGATCCTCCATTGTTCCAGGATCATCCCAGGTTCAAGGATCCTCCTTTGTTCCAGGATCATCCCAGGTTCAAGGATCCTCCTTTGTTCCAGGATCATCCCAGATTCAAGGATCCTCCATTGTTCCAGGATCATTCCAGGTTCAAGGATCCTCCATTGTTCTAGGATCATCCCAGGTTCAAGGATCCTCCTTTGTTCCAGGATCATCCCAGGTTCAAGGATCCTCGTTTGTTCCAGGATCATTCCAGGTTCAAGGATCCTCCATTGTTCCAGGATCATCCCAGGTTCAAGGATCCTCCTTTGTTCCAGGATCATCCCAGTTTCAGGGATCCTTCCAGATGCCAGGATCCTTGAGGAGTTTGCAAACAGGAAATTCAGATGTCCATCAGGGAGATTTTATTCCAATGCAGACCAATGCTTCTACTGGTCCTTCGATCATTCCAGAGCCCCAACAATATGGATTAACATCCATTCTTCCTAATTTGAATCCAATGGGAGGTAACACTTTTAATAATTCTTATACTACTAACCATGGCCTTATGGAGGATCCAGGTATCAATCATGCCATGGCCAGAGAATTACAGAAGTTGAAGGATATGATATCGAGTGTTCCAGAAGTGGTCAAACCTATCCCAGAGATTGCAGATGGGAGCCACAAGATATCTCGTTTTGCACCACCAATCTATGATGCTGAGATACCCAAGAGGTTCCATGTCCCAACTATGAAGCTGTATGATGGTTCGACGGATCCTGAAGAACACATAGCACAATACAGGGAGAGGATGGAGATCAATCCAATCCCAGAAAGGTTAAAGGAAGCATGCCTGTGCAAGGGATTCGGATCCACTCTTACTGGATCAGCTCTCAAATGGCTGCTAAGTCTTCCCCCTACTCTATTACCTCATTTGCTAATCTAGTTAACCTATTTAATAATCAGTTCTCTTGTAGTAGAAAATTTGAACGATTAACTAGTGATCTATATAGGATAACCCAGGGTCATAATGAATCATTAAGGGATTACATTACCAAATTCAGTAAAGAATCCTTAGACATTCCCAACTTGGATATAGCTACGGCTGTTGAGGCCTTTAAAATGGGATTGCTTAGGGATTCATTGTTCTATGATGATCTTGTTATGACACCATGCAGGAACCTAGATGAGGTAAGAACCCGGGCACTTAGGTTCATCCGGCTAGAGGATGACAAAAGGATCCAGGAGAGGTTAGCAGGATCCTCAAAGCAGGATAAGCAAGGATCCTCATTCAGGAACAACAAGTTCAGATCCTATAACAGATCTGATAACCAGAACGTGCATGCTATTGATCAAGAAGAGGATGATGAGGATTATCCTCCAATCTCTGAATATTGTTTTTCTGTTGATAACAATGAACTAATCCTTGCGATGCAGAATCTAGGTGATAAAGCCAGATGGCCCAGAAAGAATGATAGGCTAGCTGCAACTAAGGATAAGTCAAAGTGGTGTGCATACCATGAAGATTTTGGGCATCTTACAGAAGAATGCATTGCACTAAGAAAGGAAATTGGATACTTGTTGAGCAAGGGGCATCTAAAAGAGTTGTTGGGTAGGAAAAAGTCAAGGACTCAGGATCCTGAAAGGATCCCTGAGAAAGCTCCGGCCCCTCCAGCAGATGCACAAGTAATAAACTTTATTTCTGGAGGATCAGACATTTGTGGCACATCCTTCTCAGCAGCTAAAAGGCATGCAAAGGAAACTAAATTGGATAGTGGAGAAAGACCCGTTCGAACATCAAGTGTCTTCGAAGGAAAAGTCATAACCTTTGATGAAGATGATCGTGTTGATATCCAGGATCCTCATCACGATGGTTTAGTTATTACTCTTTTCATTTCTAACCATTTTGTCCGCGGGATCCTTATAGACGGAGGAAGCTCAGTGAACATTATCCAGCTTGATGTTCTAAAGAAGATGGGTATTCCTGAGACAGATATCATACCAAGATCCTCCGTGCTCGTGGGATTTAGTGGCGAAACTAAGAATACCCTGGGGGACATTAAGCTCCCAATATACATCGAAGGCCTACACTCTTATCAAAAATTTTGTGTTATTGACTGTTTATCTTGTTGTAATGTTATCTTTGGCAGGCCCTGGATACACGAGATGAAGGCAGTCCCATCTACTTACCATCAATGTGTGAAGCTCCCTAGTCCTTGGGGAATAGTCAAGATTGATAGTGATCAGCAGGAGGCCAAGAATTGCTATACTTCATCGATGAAACCAGCCTCAAAGTCAAGGGAGCAATAGCAATCAAAGTATCCTCCAAGGGATGTCTTGGAGGCAAGAGAGCAGGATGTGGTAGAAATCCCCATGGATCCTCATGATCCTGAATCCAAAATCTATATCGGATCAAGGATCCTCGGCGAAATGAAAGAAGACCTCGTATCCTTCCTCAAAAGGAGAAAGACTACCTTTGCATGGAAACACGAAGACATGACTGGTATATCTAAAGATGTAATCACTCACAAAATTGGCATTGATAGGTCCTTCAAACCAATCCATCAAAGAAGAAGAAAGTTTGCACCGGAAAGAAATGCCATTATCCAGGAAGAGGTAGAGAAATTGCTCCGGGCAGGTATGATTAGAGAGGTCAAGTATCCAAGATGGTTGGCCCATGTGGTTGTTGTTAAAAAGAAAAATGGAAAGTGGAGGGTATGTGTCGATTTTACCGATTTAAATAAGGCATGTCCCAAGGATCCTTTCCCATTACCCCACATTGACTCCATGGTGGATGCAACTGCGGGTCATGAACTGTTAACTTTTATGGATGCTTCATCTGGATTTCAACAAATCCAAATGGAACCATCCGATCAAGAGGATACAGCCTTCATGACTCCAACTGGTATATATTGCTATATTGCTATGCCGTTCGGACTAAGAAATGCAGGTGCAACATATCAAAGGCTGGTGAATATGATGTTCAAGGATCAGATTGGACAAACTATGGAGGTTTACATAGACGATATGGTGGTAAAATCAATAAAGGCTGAGGTTCACCTAAGAGACTTGGAGGAAGCATTCGATATCCTTGACAAATATAACATGAAACTTAATCCTTCAAAATGTCACTTTGGTGTTAAAGCAGGTAAATTCTTAGGATATATGGTGACAAAGAGAGGCATTGAAGCTACCCCCCCCCCCCCCGAACAAATCAAAGCAATAGTGAACATAAAATCTCCGGCCAATGCTAAGGATGTCCAAAGGCTAACAGGCAGGATAGCAGCTTTGAACAGATTTATATCCAAATCCTCAGAGAAGTGCAAAGAATTCTATGATATCCTAAGGAAGAACAAGAAATTTGAGTGGACTGAGAAGCATGAAAATGCCTTAAGAGCTCTCAAAGATTACCTATCCTCAGCCCCGGCCCTGATGAAACCAGAAAAAGGCGATGTGCTATCCTTATATCTTGCAGTATCCTCAAAAGCAGTAAGTGCGGTCCTTGTTAAGGATCACGAAGGTATACAACATCCGGTCTATTACGTAAGTAAAAGTTTACTTGATGCCGAATCCAGGTATTCACACCTTGAAAAACTTATTCTTGCATTAATTATGGCATCTACTAAGTTGAGACATTATTTTGAAACTCATGTTATTGTTGTTAAAACTAACTTTCCAATTAAGAATGTCCTCAGGAAACCAGAGATGTCAGGAAGGATGGCTAAGTGGGCAGTGAAGCTTAGTGCCTATGATATAAGATATGAGCCTAGGACAGCCATCAAATCCCAAGCATTAGCCGACTTTGTGGCTGATTTCAGTAGTGATTTACAAGAACAAGCTGAGTTAGAAGTCCAGTAGCTAGAGGAGACCAAGGATCCTTGGATACTCTATACTGATGGATCCTCAAATGTCAAAGGCACAGGGCTTGGAATACTACTAAAATCGCCACAGGGAGACATAATACCCCACTCTATAGCTTGTGAGTTCCAAACCACTAACATTGAGGCTGAATATGAAGCCTTAATTGCTGGTTTACAAATTGCTAAGCATATGGGGATCAGGTATCTTGAGGTACATGTAGATTCTCTGTTAATTACAAACCACTTTAATGGATCCTATGCTGTTAAAGGTGAAAAACTAACCAAATATTTAGAGATAGTCAAAGAATTGGCACTCTCCTTTGTTTCCTTTAGTTTGACACAGGTACCAAGGGAAGAAAATACAGAAGCTGATGCATTGGCTAACTTAGGATCATCCTTGAAGATCCCGGAGGATATCAAGATCCCTATTATCCATATCCTAACCCCGGCTATCGAGGATCATGTGGCTATGGAGATAGGAATGAATTCTGCAATTATCCCTAGTGAGGATACTCAATCCCATTCAGGATCATGGATCTCACCAATTATGAGATACTTACAACATGGAGAGATACAAGAGAAAACCCTAGGGCTTTCAAAATTAAGGTATCTCAATTCACAATTTTAAATAATATGTTGTATAGACGATCTCTTGCAGGACCATACTTGAGATGCATTGAGGATCCTGAGATCCAAGAAGTTTTAAAAGACTTCCATGAAGGAGATTGTGGAAACCACACTGGGGGCAGGGCATTATTCTCAAGGATCCTGAGGACAGGATACTACTGGCCAACAATGAAGAGAGATGATGTGGAGTATGCTAAGAGATGTGATCCTTGTCAGAGACACGGCAATATCCTTCATCAACCAGCTGAATTTTTGCATCCTATACCCTCCTCTTGGCCATTTATGAGATGGGGTATGGATATAGTTGGTAAGCTCCCTAAGGCACCTGGTGGAAAAGTGTTCATGCTAGCTATGACTGATTACTTCTCCAAGTGGATAGAGACTGAAGCTTTTGCCCAAGTCAGAGAAAAGGAAGTTATATCCTTCATTAAAAGAAATATTATAACTAGATTTGGAATTCCTTCTGAAATTATATGTGATAATGGTTCCCAATTTATTGGGGGCAGAACCACTAACTTTTGTGACAGCTGGGGGATTAAGATGATAACATCAACACCAGTCCACCCACAAGCTAATGGTCAAGCAGAATCATCCAACAAGATCATCATCAACAATTTGAAGAAGAAGCTTGGATCCAAGAAAGGGAAATGGGCAGAAGAACTACCTTATGTGCTTTGGGCTGATAGGACAACCCCTAAGAATGCTACTGGTCAAACGCCATTCTCTTTGGTATTTGGGGCAGAATCAGTGATCCCAACAGACATGGTGGTTCCAACTGCTAGAACAAGTACCCGTGATCCTGAGGAAAATGATGAGAACTTGGTTCAAGACCTGGATACTATTGAAGAAATCAAGGATCTGGCTAGGATAAGGATGGCCAGTTATCAACAAAGAATGGCTGGTGCTTACAACAAAAATGTCAGGATCAGGAAGTTTCAAGTTGGAGATATGGTATTAAGGAAAGCATTTCAGAATACCACCAATCCTGCTGATGGAAAATTGGCTCCAAAATGGGAAGGCCCTTATTTGATTGAAGCTGAAGCAGGAAAGGGGGCATATAGATTGCTAACCATGGAAGGTGATTTGCTACCAAGAGCTTGGAATGCTGTCCACTTGAAGAAATATTTCATGTGAGCAGGATCCTCATGGCACAGATGATCCTTACGTTAGGAGTATCCTTGAAGGATCCTTAAAGTATTGGTGATCCTTACTTTGGTAATATCCTATTCCCCGTAACTATTTCATTTCTTTATTTTCTCATATAAGGATAAGGATCATGTGTCCTTTATCCATCTCTCACGTGATTTTAAGTTTTGAAAGTTCAGGTATCCTTAGCATCACATTGGTTATCTGCAGAAGCAATCCGTTCCTTGGGTTTAACCCTAGTTATTTGGGCTTGACCCCAGTTCCGCCTGTAGCGCATGATGATCCTGGTATAGTTCAAGGCAGTGGGACCAGTACTCGCTTTAGGGGCTGATAATTCCATTGTACTGGCTATACCTAGGATCCTAAGTATAATGGTAGACGTACCATACATCCGTTCCTAAGGTTTCTAACGTTTTCACGTTAGCTAAGGTTTTGGCATTTTCATGTCACTAAGTTTGGATAGTCGCCAGTTAGGGCCATACTCCAGTTTACATACGATCCTTGGGCTTGTCCCCAGTTATCCTTGGGCTTGTCCCCAGCTATCCTTGGGCTTGTCCCCAGTTATCCTTGGGCTTGTCCCCAGTTATCCTTGGGCTTGTCCCCAGTTGCTAACTCTTATCTTATATTGGCTTAGTCCCAAGTTATGCTTTATTTCAGGTCCTTGAAGATAAGCAACTAGGGATCCTTGATCCTTACTTCTTTCTAAGGTTTATTTTGTAGTTATCCTGATTATGGTTAGGATCCTAACTTGGATCCTCAGGTATGATCCTTCATTATTTTTAATTCTACTCATTGTTTATTTGAATAACCCTTAAAATTTGACAACTAAACTTGTGATCCTTAAAGTATTGTACTTTTTGGGATTCTTTAACTATAGGATACTTGAACTTGGATCATATCCTAAGTATTTTCAATCTGACTTATTCAAAATTGTTTATTCAATAAATGTATATCAAAACAATTGAGAATTAAAGAGACAAAAAGGATAACAATACAAGATAAGCGACAAAAGATTAAGGTTTTATTTATTAAGAAAAGATTAACCCTTAAAAGTGTTTTGGTCAAAAATCAGACGAGGATAATGCAACCAAACTCTTTGTTACGGGGAATGATGCTTAAAATGTGTAACAGCGATGAGGATCACTTCGATGTAAATTGCACAAACAACACAAGGATTTATACGGGGAAAAAGCCCTTGATCAAGAGTTGATCTCCGGCACAAAAAACCCCGGGTGATGGAAACTACCGATCACCAAGCTCAAATAAATGATTAAATGTTTACAACTTCGGATAGTAACGAGCTAGGTACAAGGATCACTATTGTGAAATGTGTAAATGTGAGTGAAAACGAATGTATGTTTGTCGAGAGCTTTAAGTGTGCGAGTATATGAGTGTGTGTAGCTCAGAAATGACTAAGTGTTTTTCTACTAGCTCGTTACTCCTTTAAAATAGAAATAACTACCTAAACTAACTATCCGACTTTCGTGCCAAGCTCCCACGTTCTCCACAACGTTCATATTTGGCCAAACACGTGCGGGATAGTTTGGGAATATTCTCCAGGAATGTCGCCAAGACTTGGTCCGACTTGTTACTTCTGCAAAACAATACGAAACACAAGTGAACAATTGTTAGTATGAGGATCCTTAAGATGATCCATAATCCTGATCCTGAAACTCTTCTGAGGATCACTATCTGTCACAGAAGTAAGGATCACTAAAGAGGATAATAATTAAGGATCACGGGTCATTTAGAAATCCACCCCTAACAATTGCCCCCAAAATATAAGGAGTTAAGTTGTAAATATGTGAGTTATATTTTCTTGATCTCATCCGTAACTAACTAACGGATATATAGCCGTTAATATAGAACTAGCCGTTGCGATCATGACGTCACAGAAGTGACAATCCTGCAGAATCATAATTATAAATAGAGATATAGATAGGATCATTATGCATTCAAATTCGAATGAAACTCCCTTTAAATTCTCAGTCGAAGATCAATCAGGTATCTCTTTCTCCTCTTTCTTCCTTTCTTACTCTGTTTTTCTTTCTTTAAAACCATCGCTCTGAGAATGATGCTCCGAAGCTCACCGGGCAAGGATCACAAGAACGATAGCCCTTTGAAGAGTCAAAAAATCATCAAGGACTCAGCGAATGAAAGATGTTGTTTTAACGATGCACAAGTAGATAAAATCCGTCACTGTTTTCCGGCGAGTGCCTTCTTCAAACCCTTTGATCCCACTGTTCTTAGCGACTATGTTTCTGAAACATGGGTTGCCTTTCCAGCTACTCCATTTACTATAGGGTATACCTATCCTTTCCCAGAATTCACACAATCCTTCTTTTCCCTGACCGGCATATCTTACATCCAAGCCATGCCGATGATTTGGAGGGTTTTATATACCCTAGAGAGGATCATCGAGCAGGAAGGCGTTGATTTAGGAATGTCGGAATTGGCAGAACTGTATGATCTTACTACCTTTGGTTCCCACCGTTATTTGTTCAAGCGAAAACCCGGTGCAGAACATCCCCTTCTCAAAGTCACTAAGAACGACAAAGATTGGAAACGTCGCTTCTTCTTTGTCAGAAGGAATTCCATTCTAAACGGAGAGGATCTACCAAAAACATGGTCCACCAATGGTAGGCCGGAGGATCATGAGAAGGATCACCAGCTAGTCTCCTTCATGTGATAGGATTACTAACCCCTTTTGTCTTGTGTCATGCAGCTATCTCTGTTTTGCATCTCATCACAACATCCGCAACCAGGGAAAGGCTTGCTTCTTTCTGGAACCTTGATCCTGAAACTAGAACTTTTAAGACAATAACCCAAGACTCTCAGGAGGTATCCTCAGGCTCTGTCACCATGTCAAGTAAGTATCCTTGTTTAAAATTTAAATAAATAGTGAAATATGAATTAAGAAAAGATACTTATCTTGTTTTGGTTGTGTAGGTGCTGGAAAATCTGCCAAAACTGCTTCAAGGTTCAGTGTCACCGATCTCACCACTGTCAAATCCTCCAAAAGAAAGGTTCCTGCCAGCCCGACAGCCTCAATCCCCAAGGCACCCCTCAAAGGAAAGGGAATCAAGAGGAGAAAGGCCTCCGATGCTGAGGATTTGCAGGGTCTGCCTCTAATCCGTCATCAATTCCTTGAGTACTTTAATGAGGTGAGGATCACTGTCTTTGCTCATATATTCTGTTGACATATCCTACTGATATATCCTGCTGATATATCCTGCTGATCTGAGGATCACTTAATTCTGACCTTATCCTTTATCCTCTTTACAGAAATTCTCTGAGATCGAAGATTATGTCGGCCACGTTGAGGATCAGGATAAGAAGATTGCCGACCTCCAGCAAGTTGCTGTGCTCAAGGATCTTGCACTTGCTGATCTTCAGAAGGAACTCCAGGATACCAAACAGAAGATGGCTAAGGTGCTGGTTAATTTTGACTATGAAAGGCAGGAGATCACAGATGATGCTAAAGTTTCTGCCGCCATAGCAATGTACAAAACCAAGCTGCAAATGGCCTTGGAAGCTCAGGATCCTGCCTTCGACAAAAGCGGTTGGGAAATTGAAGAATGGAAAGCGAGGCTGGCTGAATTAGGTGATGAAGAGGAGGCTGAAGAGTTCCTGACCATTGAGGCTGGAAGCAAGGATGAAGCTGGTGAAGCAAGTGGAGCCGGAGGTGGTGATGCAGCAAAGGTTTAGGCTGCTTGATTGGGCAATGATGGACATTTCTAGACGTAGCCGGAGCCCAATTTTTTAAATTTGGTATTAGCTTTTTGTGGTTGTGGTGTTGAACAATTTAATGGTTTGTACTTCGAACAATAGGTTTTAGGATTAAGGATCTTGTATGATCCTTAGGACAATAGGCAGGATTGCATATGGTGGAGGGATCCTCTGTTTGGGGGATGAAGCCATTGTGATCCTGCCGCCTTTATATTCCTGCACTACTCTTGAACTTATTATTATGGACACCCTTTACCTACCCCAGCGGACGGGCCACGTTTTGCTGGTAGAAGCTCGGGTAGGTAATTTTGACAACCTTTTAAGGGCTAGTCTTTTGTTTATAAATAAAAACTTAACCTTTTGTCGCTAATCTTGTGTTGTTATACTTTTTAATATCTTACTTTCCAACTGTTGTAATGTTCATTCTGTTTATACTTATCAAGCCTTGAAAAATTAGAAAAGATATCCAGAAAGTTTAGGATATGATCAAGGATCACATATCCCATAATCGATAAGTTCTAAAAAGTGGCATGGTTTAAGAATCATAAGTTCAGTTGTCAAGTATAAGGGTTATTCAAATAAATAATGAATAGAATTAAAAATAGTTAAGGATCATACCTGAGGATCCAAGTTAGGATCCTAACCTTAATAAGGATAACTATAAGATAAACCTTAGAATAAAGTAAGGATCAAGGATCCCTAGTTGCCTATCTTCAAGAACCTGAAATAGAGCATCACTTGGGACTAAGCCAATATAAGATAAGAATTAGCAACTGGGGACAAGCCCAAGGATAACTGGGGACAAGCCCAAGGATAACTGGGGACAAGCCCAAGGATAACTGGGGACAAGCCAAAGGATAACTGGGGACAAGCCCAAGGATCGTATGTAAACTGGAGTATGACCCTAACCGGCGACTATCCAAACTTAGTGGCATGAAAATGCCAAAACCTTAGCTAACGTGAAAACGTTAGAAACCTTAGCTAACGTGAAAACGTTAGAAACCTTAGGAACGGATGTATGGTACGTCTACCATTATACGTAGGATCCTAAGTATAGCTAGTACAATGGAATTATCAGCCCCTAAAACGAGTACTGGTCCCAATGCCTTGAACTATGCCAGGATCATCGTGCGCTACAGGCGGAACTGGGGACAAGCCCGAATAACTGGGGTTAAACCCAAAGGACGGATTGCTTCTGTGGATAACCAACGTTATGCTAAGGATACCTGAACTTTCAAAACTTGAACTCACGTGAGAGATGGATAAAGGATACATGATCCTTATCCCTATATGAGAAAATAATGAAATGAAATAGTTCAAGTTTAGGATATTACCTAAGTAAGGATCACCGATACTTTGAGGATCCTTTAAGGATATCCCTATCGTGAGGATCATTTATGCCAAGAGGATCCTGCTCACATGAAATATTTCTTTAAGTGGACAGCATTCCAAGCTCTTGGTAGCAAATCACCTTCCATTGTTAGCAATCTATATGCCCCCTTTCCTGCTTCAGCTTCAATCAAATAAGGGCCTTCCCATTTTGGAGCCAATTTTCCATCAACAGGATTGGTGGTATTCTGAAATGCTTTCCTTAATACCATATCTCCAACTTGAAACCTCCTGATCCTGACATTTTTGTTGTAAGCACCAGCCATTCTTTGCTGATAACTGGCCATCCTTATCCTAGCCATATCCCTGATTTCTTCAATAGTATCCAGGTCTTGAGCCAAGTTCTCATCATTCTCCTCAGGATCACGGGTACTTGTTCTTGCAGTTGGAACCACCATTTCTGTTGGGATCACTGATTCTGCCCCAAACACCAAAGAGAATGGTGTTTGACCAGTAGCATTCTTGGGGGTTGTCCTATCAGCCCAAAGCACATAGGGTAGTTCTTCTGCCCATTTCCCTTTCTTGGATCCAAGCTTCTTCTTCAAATTGTTGATGATGATCTTGTTGGATGATTCTGCCTGACCATTAGCTTGTGGGTGGACTGGTGTTGATGTTATCATCTTAATCCCCCAGCTGTCACAAAAGTTAGTGGTTCTGCCCCCAATAAATTGGGAACCATTATCACATATAATCTCAGAAGGAATTCCAAATCTAGTGATAATATTTCTTTTAATGAAGGATATAACTTCCTTTTCTCTGACTTGGGCAAAAGCTTCAGCTTCTATCCACTTGGAGAAGTAATCAGTCATAGCTAGCATGAATACTTTTCCACCAGGTGCCTTAGGGAGCTTTCCAACTATATCCATACCCCATCTCATAAATGGCCAAGAGGAGGATATAGGATGCAATAATTCAGCTGGTTGATGAAGGATATTGCTGTGTCTCTGACAAGGATCACATCTCTTAGCATACTCCACAGCATCTCTCTTCATGGTTGGCCAGTAGTATCCTGTCCTCAGGATCCTTGAGAATAATGCCCTGCCCCCAGTGTGGTTTCCACAATCTCCTTCATGGAAGTCTTTTAAAACTTCTTGGATTTCAGGATCCTCAATGCATCTCAAGTATGGTCCTGCAAGAGATCGTCTATACAACATATTATTTAAAATTGTGAATTGAGATACCTTAATTTTGAAAGCCCTAGGGTTTTCTCCTGTAGGAATCTCTCCATGTTGTAAGTATCTCATAATTGGTGAGATCCATGATCCTGATCCTGAATGGGATTGAGTATCCTCACTAGGGATAATTGCAGAATCCTTCCCTATCTCCATAGCCACATGATCCTCGATAACCGGGGTCAGGATATGGATAATAGGAATCTTGATATCCTCCGGGATCTTCAAGGATGATCCTAAATTGGCCAATGCATCAGCTTCTGTATTTTCTTCCCTTGGTACCTGTGACAAACTAAAGGAAACAAAAGAGAGTGCCAAATTCTTGACTATCTCCAAATATTTGGTTAGCTTTTCACCTTTAACAGCATAGGATCCATTAAAGTGGTCTGTAATTATAAAAGAATCTACGTGTACCTCAAGATACCTGATCCCCATATGCTTAGCAATTTGCAAACCAACAATTAAGGCTTCATATTCAGCCTCATTGTTAGTGGTTTGGAACTCACAAGCTATAGAGTGGGGTATTATGTCCCCCTGTGGCGATTTTAGTAGTATTCCCAGCCCTGTGCCTTTGACATTTGAGGATCCATCAGTATAAAGTATCCAAGGATCCTTGGTCTCTTCTAGTTGTTGGACTTCCAACTCAGCTTCTTCTTGTAAATCACTACTGAAATCAGCCACAAAGTCAGCTAATGCTTGGGATTTGATGGCTGTCCTAGGCTCATATCTTATATCATATGCACTTAGTTTTACTGCCCACTTAGCCATCCTTCCTGACATCTCTGGTTTCCTGAGGACATTCTTAATTGGAAAATTAGTTTTAACAATGATAACATGAGTTTTAAAATAATGTCTTAACTTAGTGGATGCCATAATTAATGCAAGAATAAGCTTTTCAAGGTGTGAATACCTGGATTCGGCATCAAGTAAACTTTTACTTACATAATAGACAGGATGTTGTGTACCTTGATGATCCTTAACAAGGACCGCACTTACTGCTTTTGAGGATACTGCAAGATACAAGGATAGCACATCGCCTTTTTCTGGTTTCATCAAAGCTGGGGCTGAGGATAGGTAATCTTTGAGGGATCTTAAAGCATTTTCATGCTTATCAGTCCACTCAAATTTCTTGTTCTTCCTTAGGATATCATAGAATTCTTTACACTTCTCGGAGGATTTGGATATAAATCTGTTCAAGGCTGCTATCCTGCCTGTTAGCCTTTGAACATCCTTAGCATTGACCGGAGATTTGATGTTCACTATTGCTTTGATTTGTTCCGAGCTAGCTTCAATGCCTCTCTTTGTCACCATATACCCTAAGAATTTACCTGCTTTAACACCAAAGTGACATTTTGAAGGATTAAGTTTCATGTTATATTTGTCAAGGATATCGAATGCTTCCTCCAAGTCTCTTAGGTGATCCTCAGCTTTTAAGGATTTTACCACCATATCATCTATATAAACCTCCATAGTTTGTCCAATCTGATTCTTGAACATCATATTCACCAGCCTTTGGTATGTTGCACTTGCATTTCTTAATCCGAACGGCATAGCAATATAGCAGTATATACCAGTCGGAGTCATGAAGGCTGTATCCTCTTGGTCGGATGGTTCCATTTGGATTTGTTGAAATCCCGATGAAGCATCCATAAAAGTTAACAGTTCATGACCCGCGGTTGCATCCACCATGGAGTCAATGTGGGGTAAAGGGAAAGGATCCTTGGGACATGCCTTATTTAAATCGGTAAAATCGACACATACCCTCCACTTTCCGTTTTTCTTTTGAACAACAACCACATTGGCCAACCATCTTGGATACTTGACCTCTCTAATCATACCTGCCCGGAGCAATTTTTCTACCTCTTCCTGGATAATGGCATTCCTTTCCGGTGCAAACTTCCTTCTCCTTTGATGGATTGGTTTGAAGGATCTGTCGATGCCGAGTTTGTGAGTGATAACATCTTTGGATATACCAGTCATATCTTCGTGTTTCCATGCAAAGGTAGTCTTTCTCCTTTTGAGGAAGGATACGAGGTCTTCTTTCATTTCGCCAAGGATCCCTGATCCGATATAGATTTTGGATTCAGGATCATCAGGATCCATGAGGATTTCTACCACATCCTGTTCACTCGTCTCCAAGACATCCCTTGGAGGATACTTTGATTGCTATTGCTCCCTGGATTTCGAAGCTGGTTTCATCGATGAAGTATAGCAATTCTTAGCCTCCTGCTGATCACTATCAATCTTCACTATTCCCCAAGGACTAGGGAGCTTCACACATTTATGGTAAGTGGATGGGACTGCTTTCATATCGTGTATCCAGGGCCTGCCAAGGATAACATTACAACAAGATAAACAGTCAATAACACAAAATTTTTTATAAGAGTGTAGGCCTTCAATGTATATTGGGAGTTTAATGTCCCCCAGGGTATTCTTAGTTTCACCACTAAATCCCACGAGCACAGAGGATCTTGGTATGATCTCTGATTCAGGAATACCCATCTTCTTTAGGACATCAAGCTGGATAATGTTCACTGAACTTCCTCCGTCTATAAGGATCCTAAGGACAAAATGGTTAGATATGAAAAGAGTAATAACTAAACCATCGTGATGAGGATCCTGGATATCAACACGATCCTCTTCATCAAAGGTTATGACTTTCCCTTCCGAGACACTTGATGTTCGAACAAGTCTTTCTCCGTTATCCATTTTAATTTCCTTTGCATGCCTTTTAGCTGCTGAGAAGGATGTGCCGTAAATGTCTGATCCTCCAGAAATGAAGTTTATCACTTGTGCATCCACTGGAGGGGCTGGAGCCTTCTCAGGGATCCTTTCAGGATCCTGAGTCCTTGACTTCTTTCTTCCCAACAATTCTTTTAGATGCCCCTTGCTCAACAAGTATCCAATTTCCTTTCTCAGTGCAATGCATTTTTCTGTGAGGTGCCCAAAATCTTCATGGTATGCACACCACTTTGATTTATCCTTAGTTGCAGCTGGCCTATCATTTTTTCTGGGCCATCTAGCTTTATCACCTAGACTCTGCATCGCAAGGATTAGTTCATTGTTATCAACACTAAAACAATATTCAGAAATTGGAGGATAATCTTCATCAACCTCTTCTTGATCAATAGAATGCACGTTCTGGTTATCAGATCTGTTATAGGATCTGAACTTGTTGTTCCTGAATGAGGATCCTTGCTTATCCTGCTTTGAGGATCCTGCTAACCTCTCCTGGATCCTCTTGTCATCTTCTAGTCGAATGAACCTAAGTGCTCGAGTTCTTACCTCATCTAAGTTCCTGCACGGTGTCATAACAAGATCATCATAGAAAGACGAATCCCTAAGCAATCCCATTTTAAAGGCCTCAACAGCCGTGGCTATATCTAAGTTGGGAATGTCTAAGGATTCTTTACTGAATTTGGTAATGTAATCCCTTAATGATTCATTATGACCCTGGGTTATCCTATACAAATCACTAGTTAATCGTTCAAATTTCCTACTACAAGAAAACTGATTATTAAACAAGTTAACTAGGTTAGCAAATGAGGTAAAAGAATAGGGAGGAAGATTTAGCAGCCATTTGAGAGCTGATCCAGTAAGAGTGGATCCGAATCCTTTGCACAGGCATGCTTCCTTTAACCTTTCTGGGATTGGATTGATCTCCATCCTCTCCCTGTATTGTGCTATGTGTTCTTCAGGATCTGTTGAGCCATCATACAGTTTCATTGTAGGCACATGGAACCTCTTGGGTATCTCAGCATCACAGATTGGTGGTGCAAAACGAGATATCTTATGGCTCCCATCTGCAATCTCTGGGATAGGTTTGACTACTCCCGGGATACTTGATATCATATCCTTTAGCTTTTGCAATTCTCTGGCCATGGCATGATTGATACCTGGATCCTGCATAAGACCATGGTTAGTAGTATAAGAATTGTTAAAAGTGTTACCTCCCATTGGATTCAAGTTAGGAAGAATGGATGTTAATCCATATTGTTGGGGCTCTGGAATGATCGAGGGACCAGTAGAAGCATTGGTCTGCATTGGAATAAAATCTCCCTGATGGACATCTGAACTTCCTGTTTGCAAACTCCTCAAGGATCCTTGCATCTGGAAGGATCCCTGAAACTGGGACGATCCTGGAACAAAGGAGGATCCTTGAACCTATGATGATCCTGGAACGAAGGAGGATCCTTGAACCTGGGATGATCCTGGAACGAAGGAGGATCCTTGAAACTGCTGTATTCCTGAATATCCTCCTGAACTCGTGAGGGATCCCATATGCTGAGGATAGGATCCCGCTGGCTGGAAATATGAACCTGATGCCTGGGTCATTGTTGTTGTTCCGTAGTGCACTCCTTTTGGTCCACCCACATATTGAATGTCTAGAACCACTGATGGCTGAGAAGTAATCACCGGAGTGTCAAAATTCAAAGATCTGGGCATCAGTGGGGAGCGATCCTCTGCCGTTTTCTTCTGTTTCTTAATTTCGTCAATCTCCCGGAGGATCCTTTCGTTGGTCTTATCCTGCTCTTGTGCATGATTCCTCATCTGCAAAATCAAGGCATAGAGATCATTAGTAGGATTAGTTGAAACGGAAGAAGTAGGTGGTTTTGAGAAAATGGGAGTTGGTTTCTTCGCGGCATTCTCAGTATTCTTCTGGGATCCAGAAGGTGGCGGAGGTAAAGGAGGGACGCCTTGTGAAGAAGTGAATGAGGGCATCAAGTTTGAGGCGTTCTTCGCTGAGGAAGCCATTTGCTTGGTTGTAGTGAACCGAAATAAGCACAGAAATGCGTATTTTTCTAAGGACGAAGCACCAATTGCCCCACGGTGGGCGCCAAACTGTTTTGGTCAAAAATCAGACGAGGATAATGCAACCAAACTCTTTGTTACGGGGAATGATGCTTAAAATGTGTAACAGCGATGAGGATCACTTCGATGTAAATTGCACAAACAACACAAGGATTTATACGGGGAAAAAGCCCTTGATCAAGAGTTGATCTCCGTCACAAAAAACCCCGGGTGATGGAAACTACCGATCACCAAGCTCAAATAAATGATTAAATGTTTACAACTTCGGATAGTAACGAGCTAGGTACAAGGATCACTATTGTGAAATGTGTAAATGTGAGTGAAAACGAATGTATGTTTGTCGAGAGCTTCAAGTGTGCGAGTATATGAGTGTGTGTAGCTCAGAAATGACTAAGTGTTTTTCTACTAGCTCGTTACTCCTTTAAAATAGAAATAACTACCTAAACTAACTATCCGACTTTCGTGCCAAGCTCCCACGTTCTCCACAACGTTCATATTTGGCCAAACACGTGCGGGATAGTTTGGGAATATTCTCCAGGAATGTCGCCAAGACTTGGTCCGACTTGTTACTTCTGCAAAACAATACGAAACACAAGTGAACAATTGTTAGTATGAGGATCCTTAAGATGATCCATAATCCTGATCCTGAAACTCTTCTGAGGATCACTATCTGTCACAGAAGTAAGGATCACTAAAGAGGATAATAATTAAGGATCACGGGTCATTTAGAAATCCACCCCTAACAAAAAGGTTGTCAAAATCACCTACCCCGAGCATCTACCAGCAAAACGTGGCCCGTCCGCTGGGGTAGGTAAAGGGTGTCCATGATAATAGGTTCAAAAGTAGTGCAGGAATATAAAGGCGGCAGGATCACAATGGCTTCATCCCCCAAACAAAGGATCCCTCCACCATTTGCAATCCTACCTATTGTCCAAAGGATCATACATGATCCTTAATCCTAAAAACTATTGTTCAGTACAAACCATCAAATTGTTCAACAAAACAACCATCAAACTAAAAAATTGGGCTCCGGCTATGTCTAGAAGTTTCCATCATCGCCCAATCATGCATCCTAAACCTTCCCTGCATCACCACCTCCAGCTCCACTTGTTTCACCACCTTCACCCTTGCCTCCAACCTCAATCGCCAAAACTTCCTCAGCCTCTTCATCGTCTTCAAGATCAGTTAACCTTGCTTTCCAGCCATCAACATCCCAGCTGCTTCTGTCAAAGTTAGGATCTTGAGCTTCCTGGGCCATCTTCAGTTTTGTCTGATACATTGTGATGGCAGCAGAGACCTTTGCACCTTCTATGAGGTCATGCTTTTCATAGTCAAGGTCAATCAGAAGTTTAGCCGTCTTAGTCTTGGCATCTTGGAGTTCCTTCTGAAGGTCAGCGATCTTAAGATCCTTGAGCACGGCAACCTGTTGGAGGTCAGCAATCTTCTTATCCAGCTCCTCAACACTCCTCACGTAATCTTCAATCTCAGCAAATTTCTGCAAAGAAAAGGACAAAGCAGTTCAAGATCAGGTGATCATCATACGAGTAGGATACCTAGGCAGAATTGGTGATCCTTACCTCATTGAAGTATTCAAGGAAGTGGTGGCGGATCAGTGGTAGGCCTTGAAGGTCCTCAGTGTCAGAAGTTTTCCTCTTCTTGCCACCCTTTCCTTTAGTGGGTGCCTTGGGAATGGAGATGCTAGGACTGGTAGAGGCCCTCTTCTTCCTGGATCGAACAACATCAAGGTCAGCCGTGTTGAACCGGGATACAGGCTTGGCAGATTTTCCGGCACCTACACATTCAAAGCAAGATAAGTATCCTTATCCTATTTCAATTTAAATATTTATTTTAATATTCAAACTATGCAAAAAGCGGGATACTTACTTGACATGGTGATGGAACCTGAGGATACTTCTTGTGAGTCTTGGGTGTCTATCTTGAATGTCCTTATTTCAGGATCAAGCTTCCAAAAAGCAGCAAGCCTATCCTTGGTTGCAGGTGTTGTGATGATGTGCGAGACAGAAATAGCTGCATAACACAATACAAAAAGGGGTTAGTGATCCTTATACAAAAACAAGACTATCTGGTGATCCTTCTCAGGATCCTCTGGCCTACCATGGGTGGACCATGTCCTTGGTAGATCCTTTCCGTTTGGAATGGTATCCCTCCTGACGAAGAAGAAGCGACGTTTTCAATTTGTGTCGTTCTTGGTGACTTTAAGAAGGGGGTGTTCTCCGTCGGGTTTTCGTTTGAACAAATAACGATGAGAACCAAAGGTAGTAAGATCATACATCTGTGTCAGCTCTGACATTCCCAAATCAATGCCTTCCTGCTCGATGATCCTCTCCAGGGTATACAAAACCCTCCAAATCATCGGCATGGCTTGGGTGTAAGAGATGCCGGTAAGGGAAAAGAAGGACTGTGTAAATTCTGGGAAAGGATAGGTGTATCCTATGGAGAATGGAGTAACTGGAAAGGCAACCCATGTTTCTGAAACATAGTCGCACAGAATAGTAGGATCGAAGGGTTTGAAAAAGGCACTCGCCGGAAAGCAGTGACGAATCTTATCTATTTGAGCATCGTTAAAGCAACACCTCTCATGTATTGAGTCTTTGATGATCCTTTGACTCTTTAAGGGACTATCCTTCTGGTGATCCTTGGCGGGGGAGGACCGGAGCATCATTCTTGAAGAGATGATGGTAAAGTAAGAAAAACAAAGTAAGAGAAGAGATACCTGATAGATCTTCGACCAAGAATTTAAAGGGAGTTTCTTCGAATTTAAATGCATATCGATCCTATCTTTATCTCCTATTTATAATCATGATTATGCAGGGTTGTCACTTCTGTGACGTCATGGTTGCAACAGATAGTTCTACAATAACGGCTATATTTACGATAGTTAGTTGCGGATAAGATCAAGAAAATATAATTCGCTCATTTTACATATCACTCCTTATATTTTGGGGGCAATTGTTAGGGGAGGATTTTCTAACAATTAGTGATCCTTACTTGTTATCCTAATTAATGATCCTTACTTCTGTGACAGATAGTGATCCTCAGAAGAGCATTAGGATAAGGATCATGGATCACCTTAAGGATCCTCATACTAACGATTGTTTGTTTGTGTTTCGTATTATTTCGCAGGAGTAATCAGCTTGACTTGGTCTTGGCAACGTTACTATGGAATATTCCACGAGTATTTCGCACACGTTTGATTGGAAATGGACGTTGTGGAGAACGTGGGAGCTTGGCACAAAAGTCGGATAGTTTGTTATTGTAGTTAACTTCAATTTTAAAAGGGGTGACGAGCTAGAATTAGAACACTTAGCCATTTTTCAGCTACACACACTCTCGTACAATTGCACTCTTGAAGCTCTCGACGAACACTTATTAGTTTTCATTCATTTTTACACATTTCACCGTAGTGATCCTTGTACCTAGCTCGTTACTATCCGAAGTTGTAAACATTTATTGATTTATTTGAGCTTGGTGATCGGTAGTTTCCATCACCCGGGGTTTTTTGTGCCGGAGATCAACTCTTGATCAAGGGCTTTTTCCCCGTACAAATCCTTGTGTCGTTTGTGCAATTTACGTTGAAGTGATCCTTATCATCGTTCCACATTCAAAGCATCATTCCCCGTAACAAAGAGTTTGGTTGCATTATCCTCATTAGATTTTTTTAACCAAAACAGCCAAGATCCTAATCAATTTTGATTATGAAAAGCAGGAGATCACAGAGGACGCGGAAGTCTCCGCCGCCATAGCCATGTACAAAACCAAGCTACAAATGGCTCAAGAAGCTCAGGATCCTGCCTTTGACAGGAGCAACTGGGATGTGGAAGGCTGGAAGGCAAGGCTGGCTGAACTGGATGAAGAGGAAGAGGCTGAGGAGGTCCTGGCGATTGAGGCTGGAGGCAGTGGCAAGGATCATGGTGGTGAAGCTAGTGGAGCTGGAGATGGTAGTACAACGAAGGTGTAGGCTGCAACAATGGGCAATGATGGACATTTCTAGACGTAGCCGGAGCCCATTTTTTAGTTTGGTTATGGTCTTTTGTTTTGATGGTGTTTTGATGAACAATGGTTGGTCTGTACTCAAACAATAGTAACTAGGATTGAGGATCATAGATGATCCTTCGAACAATAGGTAGGATTACAAATGGTGGAGATATCCTCTGTTTGGGGGATGAAGCCATTGTGATCCTGCCGTCTTTTGATTCCTGCACTTGAAAAACCTATGAACAATGGACACCCTTTACCTACCCCAGCGGATGGGCCACGTATTGCTGGTAGATGCTCGGGGTAGGTAATTTTGACAACCTTAAAAGGGTTTAAACTTTTGTGAATAAAATGACTTTAACTTTTTGGCTATATCCTGTGTTGTTATCCTTATTGTTATTTTATTTTTCAATTTATAGTGATGTCCATGTCGTTTAAACTTATCAAGTAAGGAAAAATTTTAGAAATATCCCTTAAGAGTTAAGGATATGCTCAAGGATCACATAAAAAAATTATTTAAGGATCATAATTTCAGTTGTCAAAGGATAAGTGTCACTTACACATAATGAATAAAATCAAAACAGTTAAGGATCATACCTGAGAACCCAAGTTAGGATCCTATCCTTCAACACTTAAAATTAGGATAACCCAAGATACAAACCTTAGTTGAAAGTAAGGGTCGAGAATCTTTGGCCATTTATCTTCACAAACCTGAAATAGGATATTACTTGGGACTGAGCCAATAGAAAATGAATGTTAGTAACTGGGGACAAGCCCAACAATTCTGGGGACAAGCCCAATATACTGGGGACAAGCCCAAAGGATAACTGGGGACAAGCCCAAAGGATAATTGGGGACAAGCCCAAAGGATAACTGGGGACAAGCCCAAAGGATCGTATGTAAACTGGAGTATGGCCCTTACTGGCGACTATCCAAACTTAGTGACATGAAAATGCCAAAACCTTAGCTAACGTGAAAACGTTAGAAACCTTAGGAACGGATGTATGGTACGTCTACCATTATACGTAGGATCCTGAATATAGCCAGTACAACGAAATTGTCAGCCCCTAAAGCGGGTACTGGTCCCATTGCCATGAACTATACCAGGATCATCGTGCGCTACTGGCGAAACTGGTGACAAGCCCAGACTGGGGACTAGCCCAAAAGATAACTGGATACTTCTGTGGATACTCAATGCTTAGTTAAGGATGCCTGAACCTTCAAAACTCAGAAATCAAGTAAAAGGAGGATAAAGGACGCAGGATCCTTATCCTCATAAGAATAAAAAGAATGAAATAGTTTAAGATTGGAATGTTACCAGAAAGAGGATCATCTATCAGCGGGGATCCTTCAAGGATACTTGTCTGGTAAGGATCATGGATCATGATCACATGAAATATTTCTTCAAATGGACAGCATTCCAAGCTCTAGGTAGCAAATCACCCTCCATTGTTAGCAATCGATATGCCCCCTTTCCTGCTTCAGCTTCAATCAAATAGGGTCATTCCCACTTTGGTGCTAGCTTTCCATCAGCAGGATTGGTGGTGTTTTGAAATGCTTTCCTTAATACCATATCCCCAACTTGAAATTTCCTGAGCCTGACATTTTTGTTGTAAGCTCCAGCCATCCTTTGTTGATAACTGGCCATCCTTATCCTTGCTAAATCCCTGATTTCTTCTATAGTATCCAAGTCTTGAATCAAGTTTTCAGCATTTTCTTCAGGATCACGAACGCTTGTTCTTGCAGTTGGAACCACCATCTCTGTAGGGATCACTGACTCTGCCCCAAATACCAAAGAAAATGGAGTTTGGCCTGTAGCATTCTTGGGAGTTGTTCTTTCAGCCCACATCACATAAGGTAGTTCTTCTGTCCATTTTCCTTTCTTGGATCCAAGCTTCTTCTTCAAATTGTTGATGATGATTTTGTTGGATGATTCTGCCTGACCATTAGCTTGTGGATGGACTGGTGTTGATGTTATCATCTTAATTCCCCAACTGTCACAAAAGTTAGTGGTTCTATTCCCAATAAATTGGGATCCATGATCACAAATAATTTCAGAAGGGATGCCAAATCTAGTAATAATATTCCTTTTAATAAAGGATATAACTTCCTTTTCTCTAACTTGAGCAAAGGCTTCAGCCTCTATCCACTTAGAACAGTAATCAGTCATAGCAAGCATGAATACTTTTCCACCTGGTGCCTTAGGAAGCTTTCCAACTATATCCATTCCCCATCTCATGAATGGCCAAGAAGAGGATATAGGATGCAAGAGCTCTGCTGGTTGGTGAAGGATATTACTATGCCTCTGACAAGGATCACACTTCTTGGCATATTCCACAGCATCCTTCTTCATAGTGGGCCAATAGTATCCTGTTCTCAGGATCCTTGAGAATAATGCCCTGCCCCCAGTGTGGTTTCCACAATCTCCTTCATGGAAATCCTTTAGGACTTCTTGAATTTCAGGATCCTCAATGCATCTCAAATATGGTCCTGCAAGAGATCGTTTATACAACATATTATTTAATAATGTAAATTGAGATACCTTAATTTTAAAAGCCCTTGGGTTTTCTCCTGTAGGGATTTCTCCATGTTGTATGTATCTCATGATTGGAAGTATCCATTATCCTGAATGAGATTGGGTATCATCACTAGGGATGATTGCAGAATCTTCTCCTATCTCCATAGTTACATGATCCTTGATGGCAGGGGTCAGGATATGGATAATAGGGATCTCAATATCCTCAGGAATCTTCAAAGATGATCCTAGATTGGCTAATGCATCAGCTTCTGCATTCTCTTCCCTTGGTACCTGTGTCAAATTAAAGGATACAAAAGAGAGTGCCAATTCTTTGACTATCTCCAAATATTTGATTAGCTTTTCACCTTTAACAGCATAGGATCCATTAAAGTGATTAGTGATCAATAAAGAATCTACATGTACCTCAAGATACCTGATATTCATATGCTTTGCAATTTGCAAACCAGTTATCAAGGCTTCATATTCAGCCTCATTGTTGGTAGTTTGAAATTCACAAGCTATGGAGTGGGGTATTATGTCCCCCTATGGCGATTTTAGTAGTATCCCAAGCCCTGTTCCATTCACATTGGAGGATCCATCAGTAAACAGTATCCAAGGATCCTTGGTTTCTTCAAGCTGTTGGACTTCTAGTTCAGCTTCCTTTTGCAAATCACTACTGAAATCTGCCACAAAGTCAGCTAATGCTTGGGATTTAATGGCTGTCCTAGGCTCATATCTTATATCGTATGCACTCAACTTCACTGCCCACTTAGCCATCCTTCCTGACATTTCAGGTTTCCTGAGAACATTCTTAATTGGGAAATTAGTTTTAACAATAATGGCATGGGTCTCAAAATAATGTCTTAATTTAGTAGATGCCATAATTAATGCAAGGATAAGTTTTTCTAAATGTGAATACCTGGATTCAGCATCAAGTAAGCTCTTACTTACATAATAAATAGGATGTTGTGTACCTTGGTGATCCTTAACAAGGACCGCACTTACTGCTTTTGAGGATACCGCCAAATATAAGGATAACACATCTCCCTTTTCTGGTTTCATTAAGGCTGGGGCTGAGGATAGGTAATCTTTAAGAGCTTTAAGGGCACTTTCATGCTTCTCAGTCCATTCAAATTTCTTGTTTTTCCTCAGGATGTCATAGAACTCCTTGCACTTTTCTGAGGATTTGGATATGAATCTGTTCAAGCCTGCGATCCTGCCGGTCAACCTTTGCACATCCTTAGCATTGGCAGGAGATTTGATATTCACGATGGTCTTAATTTGCTCTGGACTTGCTTCAATGCCCCTCTTTGTTACCATATATCCTAAAAATTTACCTGCCTTTACACCAAAATGACACTTAGAAGGATTTAGTTTCATATTAAATTTATCAAGGATATTGAATGCTTCCTCCAGGTCTTTAAGGTGATCCTCAGCTCTTTTGGACTTAACCACCATGTCATCGATATAGACTTCCATAGTGTATCCAATTTGTTCTTTGAACATCATATTGACAAGCCTTTGGTAAGTAGCACCAGCATTCCTTAATCCAAATGGCATAGCAATATAACAGTATATACCTGTTGGGGTCATGAAGGTTGTATCCTCTTGATCGGATGGTTCCATCTGAATTTGTTGAAATCCAGATGAAGCATCCATAAAAGTTAACAACTCATGACCCGCGGTAGCATCCACCATGGAGTCAATGTGGGGTAATGGGAAAGGATCCTTGGGACATGCCTTGTTTAAATCTGTAAAATCGACACATACCCTCCACTTTCCATTTTTCTTTTGAACAACAACCACATTGGCTAACCATCTTGGATACTTAACCTCTCTAATCATACCTGCTCGAAGTAGCTTATCTACTTCTTCCTGGATAATAGCATTTCTTTCAGGTGCAAACTTCCTTCTCTTTTGATGAATTGGCTTGAATGACCAGTCAATGCCAAGTTTGTGAGTAATTATATCCTTAGATATACCTGTCATGTCTTCATGTTTCCAGGCAAAGGTGGCCTTCCTTCTTTTAAGAAAGGATACTAGCTCTTGTTCAATATCGCTGAGGATCCCTGACCCTATGAAGATCTTGGATTCAGGATCATCAGGATCCATGAGGATTTCTTTCAAATCCTGTTCTCTTGCCTCCAAGACGTCTCTTGAAGGATACTTTAATTGCTATTGCTCCCTTGGTCTTGAGGCTGGTTTCATTGATGAGGTATAGCAATTTTAGCCTCCTGTTGATCACTCTCAATTTTCACCACTCCCCATGGACTTGGAAGCTTTACACACTGATGATAGGTGGATGGAACTGCCTTCATATCATGTATCCATGGCCTGCCAAGGATAACGTTACAACACGATAAGCAATCAATAACACAAAACTTTTGATAAGAATGCAATCCTTCAATATAGATTAGGAGTTTGATATCCCCCAATGTATTCTTTGTTTCTCCACTGAATCCCACAATGACTGAGGATCTTGGGATAATATCGGACTCTAGGATGTTCATTTTCTTGAGAACATCCAGCTGAATGATGTTCATAGAGCTTCCTCCATCTATAAGGATCCTGCGAACAAAGTGGTTAGAAATAAACAATGTAATTACGAGACCGTCATGGTGAGGATCCTGGATGTCAACACGATCATCCTCATCAAAAGTAATGACTTTATCCTGGGTGACAACGGAGGTCCTGACGGGTCTGTCTCCATTATCCATCTTGGTTTCCTTAGCGTGTCTTTTTGCTGCTGAGAAGGATGTACCACAGATGTCTGATCCACCGGATATGAAATTTATGACTTGTGCATCTGCCGGAGGGGCAAGAACCCTTTCCGGGATCCTCTCAGGATCCTGGGTTCTTGACTTCTTTTGTCCCAAGAGTTCCTTTAAATGCCCCTTGCTCAATAAATAACCAATCTCCTTTCTAAGTGCAATACACTCTTCAGTGAGATGCCCAAAATCCTCATGATATGCACACCACTTGGATTTATCCTTTGTAGCAGCTGGTTTATCACTTTTACTTGGCCACCTGGCTTTCTCACCTAGATTCTGCATTGCAAGGATTAGTTCATTGTTATCAACAGAGAAACAATATTCAGAAATAGGAGGATAATTCTCATCATCCTCTTCTTGTTCCACTGCGTGCACATTCTGGTTATCAGATCTGTTATAAGACTTGGATTTGTTGTTCCTGAAGTAGGATCCTTGCTTATCCTGTTTGGTGGATCCTGTCAATCTGTCCTGGATCCTTTTGTCATCCTCTAGGCGAATGAACCTAAGGGCCCTAGTCCTTACTTCATCAAGATTCCTGCAAGGTGTCATAACAAGATCATCATAGAACAATGAATCCCTAAGCAATCCCATTTTAAAGGCTTCAACAGCCGTAGCTATATCCAGATTGGGAATGTCTAAGGATTCTTTACTAAACTTAGTGATATAATCTCTAAGTGATTCATTTTGACCTTGTGTTACCCTATATAGATCACTAGTTAATCGTTCAAACTTTCTACTACAAGAGAATTGACTATTGAACAAGTTAACTAAATTAGCAAATGAAGTAATAGAGTAAGGGGGAAGACTTAGCAGCCATTTAAGAGCAGATCCTGTAAGTGTGGACCCAAATCCCTTGCATAGGCATGCTTCTTTCAATCTTTCCGGAATTGGATTGATCTCCATCCTCTCCCTGTATTGAGCTACATGCTCTTCTGTATCCGTCGAACCATCATATAATTTCATTGATGGTATCTGGAATCTTTTAGGTATCTCAGCATCACACAAAGGTGGTGCAAAACGAGATATCCTATGGCTACCATCCGCAATCTCAGGAATGGGTTTAACCACTCCTGGTACACTGGATATCATATCCTTAAGCTTTTGCAGTTCCCTAGCCATGGCCTGATTGATACTTGTATCATGCATAAAGCCATGGTTAGTGTTATATAAATTATTAAAAGTGTTACCTCCCACAGGATTCGAGTTTGGAATTGCGGATGTGAATCCATCTTGTCGAGACTCTGGCATAATTGAAGGACCAGATGAGGCAATGGTCTGCATTGGTATGAAGTCTCCTTGATGGACGTCTGAGTTCTGAGGTTGCATATTTCTCAAGGATCCTTGATTTTGAAGGGGGTTGGATCCTTGGAATTGTGATGATCCTTGAATCTGAAAGGATCCTGGGACCAGAGAGGATCCTAGGACCTGAGAGGATCCTTGGACCTGGGAGGATCCTTGGACCTGGGAGGATCCTTGGACCTGGGAGGATCCTTGGACCAGGGAGGATCCTTGTACTGCATGCATTCCCACATATCCTCCTGACGTAAAGTATCCTTGATGCTGAGAAGAGGATCCTAATGGTTGAGAAGAGGATCCCTGAGGCTGGAAGCAAGAGCCAAATGCCTGACTCATTGTTGTTGTCCCATAACGCCTTCCTGGTAGTTCACCTAAGTATTGCACGTCCGGAACTGCTGAGTATTGTGAGGTTATGACCGGAGTGTCGAAGTTCAGCGATCTTGGCATCAGAGGGGAGTGATCCTCCACTGATTTCTTCTGTTTCTTGATTTCATCGATTTCCCGGAGGATTCTTTCGTTGGTCTTATCCTGCTCTTGTGCATGATTCCTCATCTGCAAAATCAAGGCATAGAGATCATTAGTAGTAGGATTAGTTGAAACAGAATAAGTAGGTGGTTTTTGGAAAATGGGAGTTGGTTTCTTCGCAGCATTCTTCTGGGATCCAGAAGGTGGTGGAGGTAAAGGAGGAACGCCTTGTGAGGAACTGAATGAGGGCATCAAACTTGAAGTATTCTTCACTGAGGAAGCCATATGTTTGGTTGTAGCGGATCGAAATGACCACAAAAACACGAATCTTTTTAAGAATAAAGCACCAATTGCCCCACGGTGGGCGCCAAACTGTTTTGGTCAAAAAATCAGACAATGATAATGTAACCAAACTCTCTGTTACGGGGTATGATGCTTGAATTGGTTTATAGCAATAAGGATCACTATGAAAAATAAATAACAAGTGACACAAGGTTTATACGGGGAAAAAGCCCTTGATCAAGAGTTGATCTCCGGCACAAAAAACCCCGGGTGATGGAAACTACCGATCACCAACTCAAATTAAACAAGTAATGTGTTACAACTTCGGATGATAGCGAGCTAAATACAAGGATCACTATAGTGTTCTGTGTAAAAAGTGTACGAAATTGCTAAGCGAATGAACGAGAGCTGTTGTGAGCGATTTTCAGAGTGTGTGTAGCCAAAAATAGCAAAAGTTGTTGTCTAATTAGCTCGCTACCCTTTTTAAATCTAGTAAAAATCTAAATAACAAACTATCCGCAAATGGTGCAAGTCCTCCACGACTCCACAACGTCCATTTCTAACCAAGCACGTGCGAAATAGATTTAGAATATTCTCCAGAAATATCACCAAGACCAAGTCCCAATTGATATTCCTGTAAAACAGTTACGAATTCAAAACATACAATCATTAGTATAAGGATCCTTAGGATAATCCATGATCCTGATCCTGAGGCACTTCTGAGGATCACTAACTGACACAGAAGTAAGGATCACCAAACAGGATAATAATTGAGGATCACGGGTCATTTAGAAATCCACCCCTAACAGTGATGATGCAAAAAAAACGCGTATTTTGACGACGATAGCGCGACAAGGATGGTGGAGGGTAGGTTTTTGAACCTGCAACCCCACTTTGCAGCCTCTGATTATCGAAAAATCTGAGCAAAAACCCCGTTTTTTTCAAGAATCCACTGATTGTTTTGATTTTTGTTTGTTGGGTTTTTATATTTTTTTTAGGCGTCGATGATGATAGCAATCTATCTGAGACACCTACCGAGTTGCGATTTTCTGAGTGCGTTCGTTTTGTGTAAAAAACTTTTAGCAAAAAAAAAAGTTAAAACCGTAAATTCTTTAACGTAAAACGTAAATTTTTTAACGTAGAACGTAAAAGTTAAAACCGTAAACTTTTTAACGTTAATGGTAAACTTTTTAATGTAAAACATAAAGTTTTTTAACGCAAAACGTAAAAAGTTTAACGTAAAACGTAAAAAGTTTAACGTAAAACGTAAAAAGGTAAGGTTAACGTAAAAACGTAAAACGTAAAAAGTTTAACGTAAAACGTAAAAAAGATTAATGTCAAAACGTAAAACATAAAAAGTTTAATGTAAAACGTAAAGTTTTTAACGTAAAACGTAAAAAGGTTAACGTAAAAACGTAAAACGTAAAATGTTTAACCTAAAACGTAAAATGTAAAAAATTTAAAAAATCTTTTATGAAAATCTGAATTTAAAAATGTTTTTAATAAAAAATTATGTTTAAAAAACAAAAACTAATATAATAATACAAAAAAGTAATAAAAAAACAATAAAGACAAAAGGACAAAATAGAGTAATTTTACTAAACTATAATTTTGAATTAAAATATTAAAGACATAATAAGAGAAAAAGTATTTAATATTATTTTTAATTACTTTTAATATCATCCATCCATTTTGAAGATCTTATGGCTAGAAAGTGGTTCTCTAGGTTCTTACAACTGTAGGTGGTTTTAATTTTAGCGGTCCTGTATATATATATATATATATATATATATATATATATATATATATATATATATACATATATATGATCCGGTTCAAGGGAAAACCACTTTCAGTCGCGAGAACCATGAGAACTCTCGTTAGCCAATCATATAATGACAACTTGCATTTGTATCATTTATTTAGCCAAGGGCGGAATTGTCTTTTTAGCATTCAGTCAAATCTCTAACAAATTAATTGTCTTTTAAACAAATTTCACACAATCTCTCTCTCTCTTTCAAACTATCACTACGTCACATATCTTTTTCTCTCAAATAACTAACCAAGTAACAATGAAACCCAAATTGATTTTGTAATGATGAAGAGATTTTGCGATGATGAAGATAAAAGGTGATGATTGCACCTAAGATGAAGATTTCCCATGAAAAAAATATCCAAATCGAACCCCTGTTTATGTTCCGATCTCATCTCGCCAAAACCCAAAACCAGATCTGATGAAAAACCTTAAACGTCGTCCCTCATCACACCAACTCTAGCCACCTCCACTGAGGACAACCCTGTCTTCGACGACGCAGATCCTTTAATTTCTCCGACAGCCGACGGATTCCGGCCAGACGACAACATTAGCCGACGGAAACCATCGGCACATCCTCATTCAACACAATCCCCAGCAACTCACTCATCCCCAACAAAGCAAGCAAATCAATCGTCTCCTTATCAACCTCAATCCTATCAACTTTAATGGCGGATTAATCCGGAACAAAGTCCATATGCCTCTCTCTCTCCTCCTCCTGCAGCTTCAATGAGATTCCTCTCCCCGATCCTTTCTGGATCCGCTTCATCAGATGCGTTGAGAACCCTGCGATCTTGTTACGCAGCCGCTTTGACGGTATGATGGCTACTTTGTGACAACTTGTTTTTTCAAGAGCCTTTTCTTTGTACGGATTTCCTTTTCACGCCTTGTGCTTTGATGTAACCTATGTGTACGCTATTTGAATAGTTGATACATTTGGTTTTAATTGAGTGGTTATGAGTTTATTTGTGTGCTATGTGAATAGTTAAGTATACATGTTTTATGTTAATTTAATCACACAACATCTTTGGAGTCGCACACCACCCTCATGACCGCACACTCCCTCATTGAATGGACTGGTCCTCGGGCCAAACCTTTATCACTTATGTATGATACTCGGCCCAAACCAAAACCTACCCATCCCCATCTCGGCCCAACAAGCAAACTGCCCCCACCCCCCTCTTATTTTATAACTTACATACATGAGTTATGCATGAGAAGGAAAAGAAAATTTAAAACCCTAAATTGGTTCCTGTGGTGTGCGACGACAGAAGAAGAAGACCCCCCTTCAATCGATCCCACATCCCTCTTTTTCTCTAGTTCTTCCATCTCTTCTCAAGGTTAGTGTTTTTAGTTGTTTTCGGTTTACGATCTTTCATGGCTGCGTTTTCTAGTTCTTGATGTTCTGGATGTTCTTGATGTCTTGATGTTCTTGATATTTGTGTTGCTACTTGTAGTCTAGGGTTGTTAGAATGCATGATTATTAGTGTTATAATCGCATAAGAGTTTGTTTGATTACTTGGGTTTGATGTGGTATGATCTTGTTTTGAATATTGTTAGTCATGGTTTATGAATTAGATGATTTATAATGATGATAACCTGCTGTAAATGATGAATACATGTTCTTGGTTGCTTGGGATGTGATTAAAATCATAAAAGTCGTTTTAGGAAGCTGGGTAACAAAACTGGTTTTGTCCAGAAAGTTACAGCAGACTTGTGTCGACTGTAACCGGGTCAAAATTGAACGAAAATCAGTGTTTCTTGATTCTATAATGTAGTTCCAGAAAATATCTTTCATACCCTACTGGAATTGTATTTTTTCGACACCGTTTGATATTTTAATTGAATTATTTCGTAACAAAGGTCCAGGCTGCGTTTTCTGTCAGAATTTGCAGCCCATTACGAATGTCATAACTCAATATAGGAATTGAGTTATGATCTGAAATTTTCACTGTAAGTACTTCCAGGTGATTTCAAAAATCTCCAACTGGAATTTCCTCAATCGGAAAAACAAGGAATTTTAAATAATTTTTTCGTAAGCTGCAGTCAGAAGTGATGAATCTGATTGCAGCTTAGTAAATGAATTTTATTAATTATTGTTAAAGGGTTAGACCTTGAAATTTTAACAAAAGGCCTATCCCTCCGAGAGGTGGTCACATAAAAAAATCATAATTTTTGAAGACTTGTAAACAGGTTAAACAAGTCACCCAAAACAGCCTATTCGATTTTTCTAGGCTGTAAAGCATGAACGCATAACGACCAAACTTGCTACTTTTAGTATCCATGCTTGTATGATAATTGTTAGATAACATATTTAATATCGTAGAAAGGTTGTGAACATGATTATGGAATCATATGATAGACATGCTATGTGATTGCTTGTTTGTGTGCTAGTTTCTAGACATGTGTAGGACTTTTGTGTTATGTCTAAACAATGTCTAATATACCATGGTAACTATTATAGGGCGCGGTTGGTCGCTTTAGATTTCATACACTTAATTTAACCCGCCGAGCTAATCTAAGGTGAGTTCACACTTTTCTGAAAAGCATGTAATTCCCGGTGGTTTTGGAATGGAGCAAACAACAACCATCCCCCTTAGGTGGGATGCAACCTACGTATTCTCCTTGGTTAGAATACAGACAACTCCGTCCCCTTGCGAGGGATGAAAACCGTTAATTTACTATTTATTTAACATGTCTTAAATGGACTAGACGAAACTTTATCTGAAAGTCCCTACACATTTTATACCGATTAATCGTTGGGCCAATGGCGAACGAGTTATTAGTTAAATAGCGCTATTAGGTTTGACAAGCCTCACACCGTGCTGCAGAGGACGGGTGTGGACTAATATACTTGGGCACTTAGTTAATGGCGATAGACATTGACTCGGGGCACTAAACATAACTACAGTCAGTAGTCGGTATGGTACGAGTCTAGTAGTTTAAGACAATGGGGTAGCTCCCCATGACATGTTTTCTAAAGAACAGAGTAATTTAACAAACTATGTTTTCGGAACAACACTAAACTACTGTGAACTCGCCAACATTTGTTTTGATACGTTACTACATGCTTTGCAGGACGTTAGGTACTGCGCGGGAGCTTACACGGAGGAATGGTCGTTGTGGCGGGGAACCATCTATTGGATTCCTATTAAACTTTATAAACTTAAACTAATTATTGGGTTTTTAACTTTATACTTCTGCTGACACTTGAACACGGTTTTGCTTATTTGTTTTCGTAACACTAATCGTTTTGATTGTGGTGGTTTTTACTTTACTTTATTTACTTTTACTTATTGTTCAATATGATTGGTGGCATGATCCTGGTCAGTCACACGCCTCGCGGTAATACCCCGCATGTGGATTTTGAGTGTGTGACATACTTCTTCTAGAATCTTCTTGTTGGTGTGGAAATCAAGTGTCATTTTGGAGTAGTAGCGTTTGATTACCTGACGGGAGGATTTCTTCATGGTTTTGGTGCGAACGCAACCCATGGTGTTTCACGACGGAGGCGGTTTTTGCTCCGGTGAATGTTAATGTAACACCTCGTAAAAATCACGTCCAATGGTGTATTGACACGTGTAACAAACCCTAATGAAGTCAAGTGTTGAATTTAAGGGACTAATTTTTTGAAAAATAAAAAACCTTGATTATGAAAGGACTGGAAGTGTTAGCATACCTAAAATAAGTTTCTGAATAACCTCTCACGATGATTATATGCACAAATGAGCCACTTGTCGATCGAGTGTAGTCGTTTGCGTAATTAATTAAAAGTTTGCGCAATGAAGGGTTAAAAGCGTCAGCATGTTAATTCTTACCTCTGAGTGACCTTTTAACAAACCGGGAGCTTCATGATAATTGATTATGCTCTCGGGAATGCCAAACAATGGCCGTCTAAGATTTTATGCCTATAAGTAAAGTTACGCGTAACTTTGCAAGTTAGAGGGGCTAAAAGTGTCAATATGTTTAATTATACCTCTAAATGACCTTTTAGCTAACCCGAAGCATCGTGATGTTTAATAATACTTTCAAGAATGCCTAATATGGATTATATGAGGCTTCAATGCTATTAGATGATGAGATGCACAAGTTTGCGCAATAGAGGGACCTAAAGCGTCAACTTTTGAATATACGCCTTTCGGTGACCATTTAAGCAGACGGGAGCATAGTAACATTTAAGTATATTCTTGGGAATGATCATTTAAGCAGACGGGAGCATAGTAACATTTAAGTAGATGATGAGATGCACAAGTTTGCGCAATTAAAGGACTAATTGCGTCAAACTGCAAAAGTATGTCGATTCGTATAGAATCGGACTTTCCAGAATATGAACATAAGTTAAACATACCTATTTATCCTTTATATAGCTTAGATATACGCTTAGAGGTGTTTGGTGCGCAAAAATAAACTTTTAAGTCATGCAGGGACTAAAAGTGTCAGAAAGTGCACAAGTTTGCATTTTCGCGCATATCTCACATTATGTACATCTCCGGACATCCAAAAATTTATGTAAGCACTAAAATATTTTATTTTAGTGATTGACTTGATAAAATTCCATTCGTCGTGTAATTTGGTTCGTTTTTTTCGCGTCCGTCCGTGTTTCGTCGTAAGTAACCGAACAACGTGACCGTACGACCAAACGAACCGACATCCGACATGTTTTTGAGCATGTTTCATGTTCCCTATGTTTAGGCATATTGTAGAGCCTTAAAATTGGTTTAACGGGCCTTAGATGTGTCGGAAATGACATTTGGAGGTGCAGGGGCCAAAACTGTCAACAAATGAAAGTTGTGCTGATCCGACCTGGACCCTACGGACCGTATGCAGGACCTCTTACGGTCCGTAAAGCACCACCAGACAGCAGAATGTTGTTTTCAGCTGTTTCCAGCTGTTTGTGAGTGTTGCAAATGGTTTTCTAGGCAATCTATGGGCTCCCATGGTTTAGTAAATCAGTGGGCTCTAGGTGTACGTCTGAGATTGAATCACGGTTTATGAAAAACGATCCTAACGGTTCTCAAAATCCTATAAATACCCCCTTTGATTTTGGGTTTCACTTGCACCATTCATTCCTTTCTGATTTCTCTGAATTCTTTGAGGGTCTTGAGCTTCTTGAGAACCTCTTTCAGTCCTTTGGACTCTTGTAAGTATTCTTTCGTGCTTAGTTTAAGCCATTTAGCGTTTATAGCTGAAAAGTCAAGCGTTTTCAATAAACGCTTTGACTTTTAAACGGTTGAGCCATTGTTCGCAACGAACATGGTTACATGACCGTAATTAGGTAGATGTTAAACCCTCAAAAGGGCACCTCCTAATTACCACGTTTACTTAGTTTAATTATCGGGTCAAATAAAAGTCAAACGGGTTAGTTTTAAATAAAATACATAACTATTAATATAAAAGTCATAAAATCATTTTTCTCACTTTAATAACTTGGTAAATATTAGTTGAACATGCCTAACCATGATTCAACCCGACAATTCTAAGTATAGGCTCGGCTCGGTTCGAAACCGAAAGTAGCAAAAGTTAACTTTTGCTTTGACTTTCAGTTCTGACCCGATTTAGCTTAGATTAGATATGCCTTAGGATTCCATTAGGACCATATTATAACTTAGTATAACCCTCCAAGGTTATACAAATTGGGTTCCATAGAAATCCTAGTTCATGCATGTTTCCGTTAAATGCCTAAATGTTGACCGTTATGCCCTTTTGACCCTAAAATGAGAATTTTGAAAATGTGAGAGAACAATAATCTTTATTACTGATTTATAAAATTGTCCCTAAAATTTGACATCAGTTTGAGGTCTAGATTAAAAGTTATGCTCAATAGCGTAATTAGAAAGTTTTTGTTAATTAAACGACATAATTAGCATATAGCCTATCTAAACCTAATTTTTGATACCAAACTTTATACCTAGTAATATAAAATCATATTTTGGGATTTTCGGATATTTTTATTTATTTTTAGGATGAGCATAACATAGGGTTCTAAGCTTGATTCGGTAATTGCCGATTTTACCCTTTTGGGCTATAAAATGAGTTTTACAAAACCTTTTGACACCAAACCTTTTTCTACTGATCTAATATGATAAATAAAATATTTTGAGCCTTCTGGAATAATAAAAATATCAGCTTTCCTTTAAAAACCCGAAAATGGCTCCAAATCGTCTTTTTAAGCGTTTTTAACGCATAGTATAAGTTAAAACTATTTTTGACACTTAAACCTTATGTGAAATTACCAAAATGCCCCTTCGGTTCATAGTTTGGTTATAAATGATAAAATTCACATATGTGTAATACCCTACTGATATAACTTATTAAATTAAGTATTTTTACTGATTGAATCAGACCTAAAACTCAGATTTATATTAAACCTCTTTTATAACCTTTTAAATGACCAAAATACCCCTACGGGGCATAAATTGGTTTTAAATTCGGTTTGGGCATAATGGAAGGTATCATACTGATATCACAACATATTTAAGGCATATTAACTTAGGAAACATGTTCATGACTCATTTGGTTACCCGTTACGCACTTTTCGCGTTCGGATCGGCTTATGTAACTAGTTTGCATAAATTAGCCGAAACTGGTCAAACCTTATCATTTTTATCTCAAAATCCAGAATGTGTTTAGTTTACCCTTGTTACACAAGTATACAAGCTTGTCGGGTCTAAACCACATTCTAATCCGGTTCTCGCTTAATCATGCGTTTTGAACCATATCCTCCTTTTAAAACTAACCGGTCTAAGCATAGGCTTAATCAAGACCCGTTAGGAATCTAATAGGTTATTAAAAACCTTCGTTCCAGATTTAGGAGCCCAGTAAAAGCTATATGTACTTTCTTGGTGGTATACGGCTGGGATAAATTGTATAAATTTGCTCAGGTAAATACTTTTAACTTACTTTCCCTATACCGGCTTGGGGTACGGTATATACAAATACCGCTTGGTCGGGCATTGAATTTTAATCGTATGAAGGTTAATTTATTTGATATGACCCGTTTAAATTGTTTTGTTGCTTAAAACCTTTGGGGGGTTAATGACCGTGTCCCGGATATCCTTGGCATCATTCATGAAATGGCCACGACCTAAGCACGGGGTGTAGGCGTACACCTGACAGATGCATATGTAAAAACTGGTATCCCACTTAAAGGAATCAGCCTTGTGGGCATTATACCTGTGGTGTGTCTATTAATCTTTAACCCGGTATACAGATCGGGCTACTGAACGTATAAGAAACATGTAATTCTGTTACAAGTATTATATACAAATAATTATCCTAAGTTATAAAAAGTTTTGTGCCGTTTGCACTCAAATCAATTTTCTTAAACATTTTCAAAATGAGTCAGTTAAATTGTATTTACCAGTGTAAACTGACGTATTTTTCCAAAAAAGGCTAAGTGCAGGTACTAATCGGAATAGGCTGGCTACTCCTAGCATCAATAAAGAGTCTCGCAAGCTTAGATGCCTAAAGTCTGTTGAACAATGTTTCATTTTAATTTCGATCCGCCTGTGGATCCTTTACATTCTGTTTGTAATACTTGATATTACTTTATATCGGTTTGTAATATATTTATCTTTTGCTTTCCCTGTGCATTTAAATATTGTGTTGTTTGACTATGATGTTATCAACTACGTCACGATACTCCCCACCGGGGCCACCGGTAATACATGGAAATATCGGGGTGTGACAGGTTGGTATCAGAGCCAACATTGAGTGAATTAAACACTAGCCTTTTGTGTTTAATCTCAATGACACAATAGCACATTCCTTGACCTTCTGAGTCTAGACTTAACATAGGAATGCTTTCATCTCTATTCGGAGAATTATTGCTTCCAATTCTATATATTTTGATAAGTCGCCAAGCAAAGAAGCCGTAATGGAAATTCTCCCTGTTTGAAGCCTAGGAAAGGCCGAGCTTCGTACTGCGACTAGGATTAACGTGCAACCAAGGAGAAAACATTTAGAAATAAATGAAGAAGGAACTCCTTTTACTGAAGATCGATCCCTTAGTAGTCCTTATAAGGACATGTTTATCTTTCAGTCCCTTCATGGACAACATCATCTCTTTCAAGTCCCATTCAGGGCAATTCTGTACCTCTTTTAAAATCATTGGAATGATTATCTAAATTTCATTACATATGAATATAATATATGAGATAAATTAAAATAACATCCCTTTTATAAGATCTACCATTATAATAAAATGGCAAAATTTAAAAAGGACAAGACCTAGCTCATGGGTCATTTTAAGACTGGGCCAATATGGTAGATCCTCAAATAGATTCAGATCCTTATTAAATATCTCAATTTAGGATTGTTCTGCGTTAAATATTAAAAAGAATCTTAAAAGTAAAACCTAGCCTAGATGTCATTTCAGACGTGGCCAAGATGGTAAAACCTATTCAAAAGATTCTAATCCTTGTTAACATATGTAACATGTTAACATTCCTGGCAGACGTGGTTCGATAAAATCGCGTAAATCATCCTTATACTGGATTCCCCCAAAATCCTTTCTTAATTGTGATTTAAGCATCTATTAGGGATATAATACTTACGGGCCATATCCATTTTCATATAAGACAAAAGACAGTCGTAGCCTACAACTCCCTGTCAAGGAAAGGCAATGAACAATGATTCAAGCCTAAATACCGTGATCTTACAAAATCATGGTTTAAAATTTAAAATTGCCCCTGTGACTTGGCCTTATATGCCATAGTTATATTTTAATTAAATTTAGGATAATTATAATGAAAATCCTGAATAAAATAAATATCGTTCCTTTCCTGTCAGTATACGTATTGAAAGAGAATCTTAAAAGGTATAACCTAGCTTGAACGTCATTAAAGACCTGGCTACGATGGTAAAACCTGTTTAAAAGAGATTCAGATCCTTGTTAACATCTGAAAACAGGTTAACACTCCCGACAACTGTGATGCGATAAAATCACACTTGTCATCTTTATATTAGGAATTTTTCCAAACCCCTTACTTAGCGTAAATGATCAAGAGGGATCATGGCTAATAAACGTCGAATATGATGCACACATCAAAACATCCATTGGGATGAATACCTTCAGATAAATATGTATACATGAAGAAGATAATTTTATTTCATAACTTCTTGTTAAGACAATGAACTATGAAATTTTCCGATCCAAATGAATCATTCTTATCCGTTGTCCTTGTTTCCGTTAAAATAAGAGGGACTCGTTATAGTGATAGGAATGGATTGGTTGTCTTGTAACCAAGTTCATGTTGTGTGATAAAAAGCAAGTAGTTATCAAGACCCCTTAGGGTAAGCCTTGACAATTCAAGGAGACACCGGGTATGGACTGCCCCAAGCACTTGTTGAATTTGGTGTTTAATAAGCTTCGAGTATGGAAAACTCAGAGGAGACATACAAAAATCGCGATGCTAAAAACGCGACAAATGTTAATGGTACATCAGATGTGAACCTCAATATTCATGAAGTTAACCTCCAAAACTGTAATTAACGCAGCTGTTAGAAAGGCTATGAGAAAAGTCATGGAAAGGTTTCAAAGCCTGCTTATCATGAATCCATTATGGATCCACCTCAGCTACTCACACTTTATAGATTAAGAAATAACCAATCAAGGCTGAGACTGCCCTAAAATTTGTCAAAGATTTTATAGCTAAGTTTAAAAGGATTAAGAATGGAGGCGTTTAACCCTCCTAATGAATGATTAGAGGCAACTCACATTAATTACACCAGATAAATCCCTATTGTAATTTTATTGCTAGAAGTTACGTTTGGTTTCAGGTACTGCTAAGTCTCTCATAAGACCATAAGTTAGCAAACTTTTAGAAATTTTTCCCGTAAGAAACCCAGATATTAAGTGTAAGGTAAAACTTACAGGAAAAAATCATAAGAACCATTTCTTATGTTCCTGTCAGAAACCTTCAGTCGTAAAATTTTAGAAGTATCCTCTCCCCTAGAGGAAGTGCGTCAGCATACATAGTTGATATATCTTTGATCTCTATCGATTGCGAATACCAGACAGTATGATAAAAGCGCCATATGAGGATTGATGTATCTTAATAAGTTCCATAGATTGCTTCCATGCCTGATCAGTATGGAGGTTTAATGCATGGAACCACAAGGATATTCTAATAGTCATATGGTACTAAAGTCAACTATGGTATTCAAAGAAGATATCCAGAATGGAATCGTCCAAGTAAATGTTCCCGATTAAGGAATTCATGGACTTGTAGCATAAATGTGTCACTTATTTGACACAAGCAATGATGGATGAACTAGAGCCTGAGATATGGAAATCTCTGTAACCTTCTTGTATCTTGATTATCTTCTCCTAAGATTACCCTGTTTACCCCTGAAAGACAGGTAGAATTAAGATTTTATATCCCATTTAGGGCTATTTCATTATGAAATCTCCAAGACGGCTAGTGCCATTATTGGAAGAATCGAAACCCTAATTAAGTAAGTTTTAAAATAAAGAATTCATATAGCCTAACTCTATATTCTGAGAATTCAGTATTGTTAATTAAGAAAGACGGCTCATTTTGCTTATGCATTAATTACTGCAACCCTATCTAGGCAACAATTAAGAATTGCCATCAGCCGCCTAGGATCGTCGATTTGTTCGACTAACGGCAAGGATTAGCTATTCCTTAAGATTAGTTTCAAGCAGTGGTTGGAATAACCATCTCACCTTAAAATAAGCTTTTCTGTGATAGTTGTTATATAAGTATCAAGGCTGCTCCCTTGGAGACCTTGCATAGATGGAATGTTAAAGATCTATTGTTAGACAGAAGATTAAGAAGTCCAATTATCAGGATCTGAAAGTTGCCTTGGAAACAACAAGTAAGATCATGCAAATTCATAATCATCTGTAAGATGCCAGTATTCGGCAGAAAATCAAGGATTAATGAAAATAGCAAACCTCCTAAGTTCCTGATAAGGAATAAGGTTCAACAAAAAGATAACACACTGGAAGGGTGTGCCAAGTTGTAATTATTAGGTTAGTTAAGCTCTGAATATATAAAGTCATTCGAAGGATTCGAATGTATCAAGATTAAATAGCTTACAAGCTAAGACCTATTTAAGGAGCTTGGTGAAACTCGCAATGTGACCCACACTAATGATTTAAGGACGTGTCACCAATAAGTCGAGAAGCACTATCACATAATGATATACGGATTTATGATATGATGAGCAACCTGTGTCGATTGAGGATCGACGGGATTAGAAGCTCCAAAAGGATACATGTACCCATTGTAAAGGTCAACTTGGGAGCTTGGAAAAGCTCCAGATATACTATAGAAGTTAAGTCCATTATGCGACAAAAAGTGCTTCCAGCATTTAACAAATCTCGAGGTCGAGATTTCTTTTAAGGGGGTGAGGATGTAACACCTCGTAAAAATCACGTCCAATGGTGTATTGACACGTGTAACAAACCCTAATGAAGTCAAGTGTTGAATTTAAGGGACTAATTTTTCGAAAAATCGAAAACCTTGATTATGAAAGGACTGGAAGTGTTAGCATACCTAAAATAAGTTTCCGAATAACCTCTCATGATGATTATATGCACAAATGAGCCACTTGTCGATCGAGTGTAGCCGTTTGCGTAATTAATTGAAAGTTTGTGCAATGAAGAGTTAAAAGCGTCAGCATGTTAATTCTTACCTCTGAGTGACCTTTTAACAAACCGGGAGCTTCATGATAATTGATTATACTCTCGGGAATGCCAAACATTGGCCGTCTAAGATTTTTATGCCTATAACTAAAGTTACATGCAACTTTGCAAGTTAGAGGGGCTAAAAGTGTCAATATGTTTAATTATACCTCTGAATGACCTTTTAGCGAACCCGAAGCATCGTGATGTTTAATAATACTTTCAAGAATGCCTAATATGGAATATATGAGGCTTCAATGCTATTGGTTTGCGCAATAGAGGGACCTAAAGCGTCAAATTTTGAATATACGCCTTTCGGTGACCATTTAAGCAGACGGGAGCATAGTAACATTTAAGTATATTCTTGGGAATGATCATTATGGGCCAAGGAAGGCTTGGATATCATTAAACGGCATTCCGCGCTACTTTGCGCAATTAAAGGACTAATTGCGTCAAACTACAAAAGTATGTCGATTCGTATAGAATCGGACTTTCCAGAATATGACCATAAGTTAAACATACCCTATTTATCCTTTATATAGCTTAGATATAGGCTTAGAGGTGTTTGGTGCGCAAAAATAAACTTTTAAGTCATGCAGGGACTAAAAGTGTCAGAAAGTGCACAAGTTTGCATTTTCGCGCATATCTCACATTCTGTACATCTCCGGACATCCAAAAATTTATGTAAGCACTAAAATATTTTATTTTAGTGATTGGCTTGATAAAATTCCATTCGTCGTGTAATTTGGTTCGTTTTTTACGCGTCCGTCCGTCTCTCGTCGTTAGTAACCGAACAACGTGACCGTACGACCAAACGAACCGACATCCGACATGTTTTTGAGCATGTTTCATGTTCCATATGTTTAGGCATCATTGTAGAGCCTTAAAATTGGTTTAACGGGCCTTAGATGTGTCGGAAATGACATTTGGAGGTGCAGTGGCCAAAACTGTCAACAAATGAAAGTTGTGCTGATCAGACCTGGTCCTTACGAACCGTATGCAGGACCTCTTACGGTCCGTAAAGCACCACCAGACAGCAGAATGTTGTTTTCAGTTGTTTCCAGCTGTTCCAGCTGTTTGTGAGTGTTGCAAATGGGTTTCTAGGCAATCTATGGGCTCCCATGGTTTAGTAAATCAGTGGGCTCTAGGTGTACGGCTGAGATTGAATCACAGTTTACGAGAAACGATCCTAACGGTTCTCAAAATCCTATAAATACCCCCTTTGATTTTGGGTTTCACTTGCACCATTCATTCCTTTCTGATTTCTCTGAATTCTTTGAGGGTCTTGAGCTTCTTGAGAACCTCTTTCAGTCCTTTGGACTCTTGTAAGTATTCTTTCGTGCTTAGTTTAAGCCATTTAGCGTTTATAGCCGAAAAGTCAAGCGTTTTCAATAAACGCTTTGACTTTTAAACGATTGAGCCATTGTTCGCAACGAACATGGTTACGTGACCGTAATTAGGTAGATGTTAAACCCTCAAAAGGGCACCTCCTAATTACCACGTTTACTTAGTTTAATTGTCGGGTCAAATAAAAGTCAAACGGGTTAGTTTTAAATAAAATACATAACTATTAATATAAAAGTCATAAAATCAGTTTTCTCACTTTAATAACTTGGTTAATATTAGTTGAACATGCCTAAGCATGATTCAACCCGACAATTCTAAGTATAGGTTCGGCTCGGTTCGGAACCGAAAGTAGCAAAAGTTGACTTTTGCTTTGACTTTCAGTTCTGACCCGATTTAGCTTAGATTAGATATGCCTTAGGATTCCATTAGGACGATATTATAAGTTAGTATAACCCTCCAAGGTTATACAACTCGGTTCCATAGAAATCCTAGTTCATGCATGTTTCCGTTAAATGCCTAAATGTTGACCGTTATGCCCTTTTGACCCTAAAATGAGAATTTTGAAAAATGTGAGAGAACAATAATCTTTATTACTGATTTATAAACTTGTCCCTAAAATTTGACATCAGTTTGAGGTCTAGATTAGAAGTTATGCTCAATAGCGTAATTAGAAAGTTTTTGTTAATTAAACGACATAATTAGCATATAGCATATCTAAACCCAATTGTTGATACCAAACTTTATAGCTAGTAATATAAAATAATATTTTGGGATTTTCGGAGATTTTTATTTATTTTTAGGATAAGCATAACATAGGGTTCAAAGCTTGATTCGGTAATTGTCGATTTTGCCCTTTTGGGCTATAAAATGAGTTTTACAAAACCTTTTGACACCAAACCTTTTTCTATTGATCTAATATGATAAATAAAATATTTTGAGCCTTCTGGAATAATAAAAATATTAGCTTTCCATTAAAAACCCGAAAATGGCTCCAAATCGTCTTTTTAAGCGTTTTTAACGCATAGTATAAGTTAAAACTATTTTTGACACTTAAACCTTATGTGAAATTACCAAAATGCCCCTTCGGTTCATAGTTTGGTTATAAATGATAAAATTCACATATGTGTAATACCCTACTGATATAACTTATTAAATTAAGTATTTTTACTGATTGAATCAGACCTGAAACTCAGATTTATATTAAACCTCTTTTATAACCTTTTAAATGACCAAAATACCCCTACGGGGCATAAATTGGTTTTAAATTCGGTTTGGGCATAATGGAAGGTATCATACTGATATCACAACATATTTAAGGCATATTAACTTAGGAAACATGTTCATGACTCATTTGGTTACCCGTTACGCACTTTTCGCGTTCGGATCGGCTTATGTAACTAGTTTGCATAAATTAGCCGAAACTGGTCAAACCTTATCATTTTTATCTCAAAATCCAGAATGTGTTTAGTTTACCCTTGTTACACAAGTATACAAGCTTGTCGGGTCTAAACCACATTCTAATCCGGTTCTCGCTTAATCATGCGTTTTGAACCATATCCTCCTTTTAAAACTAACCGGTCTAAGCATAGGCTTAATCAAGACCCGCTAGGAATCTAATAGGTTATTAAAAACCTTCGTTCCAGATTTAGGAGCCCAGTAAAAGCTATATGTACTTTCTTGGTGGTATACGGCTGGGATAAATTGTATAAATTTGCTCAGGTAAATACTTTTAACTTATTTTCCTTATACGGGCTTGGGGTACGGTATATACAAATACCGCTTGGTCGGGCATTGAATTTTAATCGTATGAAGGTTAATTTATTTGATATGACCTGTTTAAATTGTTTTGTTGCTTAAAACCTTTGGGGGGGTTAATGACCGTGTCCCGGATATCCTTGGCATCATTCATGAAATGGCCACGACCTAAGCACGGGGTGTAGGCGTACACCTGACAGATGCATATGTAAAAACTGGTATCCCACTTAAAGGAATCAGCCTTGTGGGCATTATACCTGTGGTGTGTCTATTAATCTTTAACCCGGTATACAGATCGGGCTACTGAACGTATAAGAAACATGTAATTCTGTTACAAGTATTATATACAAATAATTATCCCAAGTTGTAAAAAGTTTTGTGCCGTTTGCACTCAAATCAATTTTCTTAAACATTTTCAAAATGAGTCAGTTAAATTGTATTTACCAGTGTAAACTGACGTATTTTTCCAAAAAAAGGCTAAGTGCAGGTACTAATCGAAATAGGCTGGCTACTCCTAGCATCAATAAAGAGTCTCGCAAGCTTAGATGCCTAAAGTCTGTTGAACAATGTTTCATTTTAATTTTGATCCGCCTGTGGATCCTTTACATTCCGTTTGTAATACTTGATATTACTTTATATCGGTTTGTAATATATTTATCTTTTGCTTCCGCTGTGCATTTAAATATTGTGTTGTTTGACTATGATGTTATCAACTACGTCACGATACTCCCAACCGGGCCCATCGGTAATACGTGGAAATATCGGGGTGTGACAGTTAAAGGGTTCTAGGTTTATGTGTTGGGATGGTGTGGGTGTAGGGTTTATATATGGGTGGGGATATGGGTTGATTGGGCTCAAAGTTTAGTGAGCTTAGTTGGGTCCATTTAATGTGATAATATTTATTGAAGTCCGGTTCAAAGAGAGATAAGTTATAGAGGTGCACAAACTGGGGTTTTTTCAATATCTGGTTCTGGGTATGGTCACGTATCACTTATACAGATTGTTGATAGAATCGGTTCCGATTCTGGTTCCTAACATAAGAAATCGGGTTTTTTCAATACCTGGTTCCGGGTATGGTCGAGTATCACTTGTCACACCTCAACCTATGGCGGAAACATCGGAGTGAGACGAACGAGATTGCTCAAGACTTAATAACACTAAATGTGACAAATATTTAATAAACAAATTTCATTTCATTGCTAACATCAAGTACATTGTTTGAAATAGTATTAGATTTCGTGGTATCATCATCATGAAAATCCTGCATTATGTTTTTAAGTATAGTTCAATACAAAAGTATTGGCGAGTATACAAGTTTGAGTACTAGCATCATGGTTGCAGAAATCGGCCTAGGTGGCCGATTAATCGGCGCCTAGGCGCTAGGCGGTCATCTACTGCCTAATTTTGAGCTAGGCGGTCAATTAATCGGTCATGGTAAAAAATCGGTTAAAATCGGTCCTAGGCGGTCAAAATCGGTCCTAGGCGGTCAAAAATCGGATTAATCGGACAATATTAGTCGGTCAAAATCGGTCCTAGGCGGTCAAAATCGGTCAAAATCGAACCATACTATCTGAAACTTGAAGTATTTATGTGAATTTTGAAGTATTATTTTTATATTATTGGGTATATATATATATAATTTTGAAAAAACACATATAAAAATCCCATTCCGATTAATCCCGATTAATCCGGATTAATCCCGATTAATCCCTAGGCTGTACCTCACCGCCCGACTAGCGCCTAGCGCATTCTACAACATTGACTAGCATATATATAAAAGTTTGAACAATCTACATGATAAAAATAGTTAACTAGATTAATGTAAACATGGCATGCATTTATACAAGTCAATCCTTTAATTACCGCTAGCGTAAACTTATCGTAGCAACGATAAGATCGTTTTGTGTTTAACTTAACATGACCTCAAGAATACGGGTGGTGTGTTACTCCTAAACATGTTAAGGGGAGGCTCGTACGTAGTTAATGACAAATAAATCACATTAGAATGTTCCAAGAATACAAATCAAGTATCACGTATTTAAGCATGTATGATTAGATTGTTTGTGTTTGTATAAAGTATGTGATTGTGTGTGTTTAATAGCATAAACATATTGCACCCAAAAGTGTAAAAGAAAAAGGGGTCATGTATACTCACGGTTTGCGAAGAAATTTCCACTTAGGTGGTGTTTGTTTTTTCAGATGCAAAAGCTCTGCAGTCTGCGGACCACATCTGTAAACGTCTGCACGAGAAGAGGTGGACCAAATGTCTACGGGGTGTAATAAAAAGAGTGTTTGATTATCTCACCTCTTTACCCCACATCTGCAAACTTTTTTCCCCATGTCTCTTCTCCTAAACCCAAAATCAACCATAACCCTAATTCTTTCTTCAACAAATTCAGCCAAAGAATCAAAGAACCAACTGTTAGGGTTTTGAAAAATGTGAAACGCAACCACAGATTACAGGTTGTTGTGAGCCCTAGCAGTCTTCGCCGGTTAACTTCGTCGGAACTAGCTATAGCTTTGTCGGAACTAGCTGTAGCCCAACACTCGCCTCCCATAACCCCAATCACTCTACAAATCAAATTAAATAACATTCCATCCGATCAAACTCAAAGATGTACTACTACTGTACTAGTTGTAGCTTCAAAGCATTGGATCTAAATGGGTGTTAATAATATTATTATTTTATTTAGAATCTAGAAGTTTAAGATATTGTTAAACAGTTAAGTTGATGTGGGGATGCGAGTACCTTGAGTTAGAATGGGGAATAAGGAAGAGGGTGGTGGTGGAGACGATGTCGTTTTGGATGGGAGAATAGGGCAGAATATGGTGAAGATAAGAGGCAGGTTCATAGATTAGGAGGAGAGGGGTAGAGAGAAGGTTGGAAGAGGTGGGGAGACATTGGACCATGTCTGCGTAGGGAAGAGGACGCGCAACGGTTTGAAGACATTTTTTAATGAAATGTCTTCTAAAAAAAACAAACGGTCTGCAGAGCTAAACGTCTGAGCATGGTCTGCGCGGCACAGACATATGAGGTCAGAAGAGGTTTTTCTGAGAAAACAAATACCCCCTTAGTGAGTTTGACGAGTCTTGAGTTGTTGGAACACCGAAGTTACCAATTTTGGTTCTTGAATTTTTTGCCCAAAGTAGAAAATCTTGGAGATTTGAGAGAGTTTGGAAGTAATTTGGAGGTGGTGCAAGTGTTTGGAAGGTGTTGGGGTTGATATTTATAAGAGGGTTAAGTGGTTGGGAGTTAAATCAAGGTGGTTGGGAGTTATGAGGGATATTAAATGAGTTGGTTGGAGGTTAGAAGGTGGGTTTGGGGTATTAAATGAGTTGGTTGGAGGTTAAGACATTAAAGAAAGTGGTTGGGGAGATGAAATTTTCAAATTTAGTCATTGCACCTGTATTGTTGGTTATTTTATGCTTTAAAGGTGTATGCAGTTATATTATAAGCATGATACGTGTGTGAATGTGATTCTGAAAAAATATAATCTCGATGTATGTCTCGGTTTCAAATTAAAACGAGTATTTCGCGACTGATTACATATTATGCATGTATGATTAAACAAGGTTGATATAAAAATACGATTTCCATTATGATCAAAGTCTTGGTATTACAAGTATTGAAATGAAATAAGAATACAAGTTTCTAAAAATAAAAATGTGAATACAACTTTCTAAATATGGAAAGTACAAAAAATGCGGAGCGTTACATCACTTATACCGGTATTGAAAGAACCGGTTCTTGTTCTTAGCATAAAAAACCATACTCGGTATACCTGGTTCCGGGTCAGGTATGGAACCGGTTCGTCAAAAACTGGGTCATCAAAAACCAGATATAACAAATAAAGTTTGCTAATTTGATTCAACCTATATTTTTTTGTTAATAAAATTGTGTTTTTATGTGACTTACTAGTTATAAATTTGTGGACATAATTATTAAAAATTTTCAATAAGACAATCAGGTTACATAATGATAGAAAAATCCCCCAGGTTATATGATAATAAAAGATATTTTTATAAAAGTTGATGTAAGAGTATTTTATATTCGATGTAAAAAATATCATTTACATTCGATGTAATTTTTTTTTTTTTTTGTAAAAGTCGATGTAAAAAATTTACATTCGATGTAAAAACTATTTTATACATCGAATGTAAAAAATATTTTGTAAAAATGTTACACTACAAATATGTAACACCTCGCAAAATCATGTCCAATATAGTGATGACACCTATCATAAACCTTGATCATGTTAAAAGTTAACTTGAGGGACTAAAGTTGTCAAACAGTGTAAAGATGTATGTGGAAGGACCAAAAATGTCAACATTCCAAACTTGTGCCTCTGATTGACCTCATATGAAGTTCGTATTCTCTATTGGATAAATTGTCGGACAAAAGAAGCCGTTTGTGCTTAAAATCAAAAGTTTACAAAACACAGGGGTTAAACGTGTCAACATGTTAATTTTTACCTCTGAATGACCTTTTAACGATCCCGAAGCTTTGTAATATTTTATTATACTCTCATGAATATCGGATAATGATTTCATGAAGTTTCGGCACAATTAAATGATTTAATTTGCAAATCCCAAGAAAGAGGATTAAAAGCGACAGCATGTGAAAATAATACCTTTCGGGTGATCCCGTAACTGATCGGAAGCTTAACAATGTTATTTTATGACCCAAGACACTTAAAAGTTAACTATGGGGGGTCAAAAGTGCAATAAACAAAAGTTATTTCAAATTATAAAGGACCAGGGACTGAAAATGCAAAGTTTAGAAACTTTTTACCAGAGACAGGGGTCGTCGCGGGGCGCGTAAGCCCCCTCTGTTGCCTACGCGGGCCGCGAGAGAACTGCCAGCGAGAGTTCTCTGGACAGCTGCATGTTGCAGCTCTTCCACCGCCTTTGCATGCAAGTTTTCGATACCAGGGACTGTGTTGATGGTTTTTACTGACATGGGGACACTTGGGATCATCTGGTAACTCCCAATAACAGCTGGATTGATCTTGGGGGCCATCAAATTCCTATAAATAGGACCAAACTTTGCACACTTGAACTTCCATTCTCAAACTTTCACTCACTACTCTTTCTATGGAGCATTCTGGACCTAAAGAAAGCTCTCTAAGTTCAAATTTTCATGCTAAAGACCTTTGTAAGTGTTCTTAGCTTCTGTAGTTAAGTTTTATTTAGTTTAAGGACCAAAAGTCAAAGATATCGTAGTTATACTTTGACTTTTTGATTAATCATTAACGGTCCAGCCATTATTCGAATTGAAAGTGGCTATGTGTTGGTAATTAAGTAGGTGATAATCCCTCAAAAGGGAACCTCCTAATTATCACGTTTACTTAGTTAATTGTCGGGTCAAAGTAATTAAAATAAAAGTCAAACGAGTCCGTTTTTAAATAAAATTCATAACTGATAATGTAGAAGCTATAAAATCAGTTTTATCACTTTAATAACTTGGTAAATAATATAAGAACATGTTTAGAAATGTTCAACCCGACAATTCTGAGTTTAGGCTCGGTTCGCAACCGAAAGTCGCAAAAGTTGACTTTTGCTTTGACTTTCAGTTCTGACCCGAATTAGCTTAGTTTAGTTATGCCTTAAGGTTCCTTTGTGACCATATTATATGTTAGTATAACCCTCTGAGGTTATACTGTAACACCCCGTGTTTCGAAAGTCAAAGTCAAAGTCAAGATTGAAGTCAAAGGAAGAAAAGATTGCTAATTGCGACCTGTCTCTCCTTGCTCAACTCCTGTTTTGACTTCTTTGACTTGTAATTAGTCTATTTTATTATCGCTTTAGTTGTATTATGCGGAGTATCTATTAATAATCGTATAGTAATCGATGTTTATCGCATGATTGATCGCTTTATCGCTACCGCAACCGCATTCGCAACTCGAATTACGCTTTTTGGCTATTGTTATACGTGTGTGTGTGCCTTATGTGTTACTTGTGCATGTTTAATTATGTTATATGTGGAAATCAATCGAAACGCAATCGCAATCGAATCGCAAACGCTAACGAATACAAAATAAGGACGATTGTATGTTGATATAGTAGTTGGGATTAAAAGTAATTTGACTAGGAAACTCTAACGCATAAAAACGCTCGCAATCGCAATCGAAACGGAAAAAATCGTCGCACCGAACGCTTGAACCAAGCGACTGATCGATCAGGTGACCAGCCGATCGACCAGCCGTTCGATCGAGCTGCCACTCGATCGGACAGATGTTCGACCTGGCTGCCGTCCGATCGACCAGTTCCTTTCCACTTTGGGTAACCCTATGAATACCCCATGTCAACATCAAACTTTCCACTTTTTCTCTCTGATGTCCGACTCGTGCTCTTGCTCGCTTTTTCCATCGATTTCTCGCAATTCTGGTAAGATCTCGTCCTAAATCTTGTACTTCCTTAATCTACACGCACTCCTACACCTTTCTATCTTTTGAATCTTAACTTTTAACCGAGAAATCATTAAGATTCAAGGTGTTCTACGATGACGTCATCATGTGTTCTTAAAGAACTTCATGTTATGGCCTCAATCCACCAAGAACAACTTGGATCTAACCAATTTCCACATAAACAAACGAAGATCTTTCATAGATCTAAACATATTTACAATGAAAAAGATTGAAAGATGGTTTTCTAACTTTCTTTCAACTCTTTTACACTCAATGCATGCAAAACCGGTAGAATCGGACCTTGTACCGACTTACTACTCATTCTTGTGGTTGTGTTGATTCAAGATCTGGATTCTATCCATGAGACTACCGATTTCGGGTTAAGCATGAAACACTGTCTCGAACAGTTAACCGGTCAGATTTGGGTGATTCCTGTCCGATCAGGGGTACCAAGTATTGACAAAGTTCTGTTGCTTAATACGTTATCAAAGCGTCTCGATAAAACGACAAACAATCAAAACAACCAAGTGTAAGACGACCAGGACGGAGTGCCGTCCGATCGGACTGCTGTCCGATCGAACAACAAATCCGAACGACTGGCCAATCCGAACGACTTGCACCTTGGTCCCACCTTAATTTTCAAATCAACCCTCAAGAGTTTTTGGAACACTGAATGGATTGCCGTCCGATCGAGTTACCACTCGATCGACCGACCATCCGACTATGTGATGTTTCGAAACTCCAAACACTTAAACAATTTTCAACATATTCAATGCACAAGGGATGCCACCCGATCGAACCACCGTCCGCTCGAGTGACAACCTGCTGTGAACTTGTTCTCACTAAAGTTTCCAACCAATCGGGTTGCCGTCCGATTGAACGACCGTCCGATCGACCAACCTGAAAGGTAGAGATACTTCTATGTTTTCAAAATACTACAACAAAAACTTCAAAAGTCAAACCATCTTACACAAACACATCCTTCTCAAAGGAAGAAACAATCCACTCGAAAGGCCACCCGATCGGATGACCCTCCGAGCGGATTGTTACTCCAACGATCGGCCGTCCGATCGGACTACAATCCGATCGAACTGCTGTCCTAACCACTTGCACTCTGTATCGTTTTACGCGTCGCTTATCGTTATGCTATCAATCTGTTCAGGCTAACCCTACTTTCTAGCGCTCCCTTCAATCCATCAACCGCTGTGAGTATACTCGATCCCTTTTTGCTTTACGCACATTTGGGTGTTACATACGTTACTTATACAAAATCACATCAAACACACTACGAATTACATTTAAAACGCTAACCATTACCGCATGTTATACATGACTAAATGAATGCTTGTTTGTTATGTTTACACATGGAATGCTGTCTACCTGCCTTTGCAACGATAGTACTATTAGTTTGGACTCAGCACCCTTTCACTCGGGAGTTGTTAAGGACAATTACCTACATGGCTCACAGTTGTGAGTATGTATCGCGAACTGCCTTGGGCTGTCAATCCGCAGTCATTGGTATCGATAGGTTCATGTCGATAACTAACATGCCTCATTTCACTCTGTGTATGTGCTGGTTATGCGTAACGCTTTCGAACTCTATATGCTATAATCAAACTTATATGCTCACCTTTACACTATGTGTATTGACTTTTACTTTAACGTATGTGACAGGTGCTTAGGATGCTTATTTGCTTTCTTCGCTGTGAAATCGAGGCTAGGAAAGACCTAGGTCAACAATAAACTATTGTCTGTAATAAAAATCTGAGTTGTCGGAACAGAACAATTTGACTAGATCTTTTCTGTAATAATTGTATTATCATTTATGACATGGTATGGGACGTGTTGCTTTAAATATTTGGTAAATATAGTTGTTATGGAAACTTCTGGACAATCTGCGTCGCTCAGTGCCACGCCCCGATGTTTCTGCCATCGGTTGGGGTGTGACATATACTACATGATCCCTTAGAAATTAGAGTTCATTTGCATGTTTCCGTTATTTGCTTAAAAATGTACTATTATGCCCTTATATTGTAAAAACGAGATTTTTGGATATATGTGTATATAAATACCTTTATTACTGATATATAAGCATGTCAAATAAATTTGACATCAGTTTCTGGTCTCAATATAAAGTTATGCAAGATATCGTAAAATGAAACTTTTTATTAATTAAACTATGTTTTTAGCATAAATCATGTTTAAAACCAAATTTTGGCACCAAACTCATTACCTACTATTTTGATATTATTTGTAGGGATTTTTGGAATATTGGGTCAGATTATAAACTGGCCATATCGTCGAGTTCTTGTATAATTCGATAAATGACGATAATACCCTTTTTGTTAATAAAATGAGTTTAACATATGATTAACATGTCAAACCTTTTCCTACTGATGCTATATATTAAATAAAATATTTTAAACATTAAAGGCTGATCAAAATCTCAGGATTTCATAAACATCTCAATTATCGTCAATTACCGACTTTTACGCTAATTAGGTGCATAGTATGGTTTAAAACCATATTTAACACCTAAGACTCGTTACCTACTGATTTTATAAATAAATTTGAATACTTTAACAGTAAGTATAAGTCTCTATCTCAGACTTCCAATTTTGTCCTTAAAAACATATGTGAAATGACCAAAATACCCCTACGATGCATAGTTTGGCCATAAATGGTAAACTCCACATATATATGATATCTTACTGATGTAACATGATAAAATAAATATTTTTACTGAATGTTTTAGACCAGAACCTTGGTTTACTATTTAACCTCTTTTATAAACTTTAAAATGACCAAAATACCCCTACGGGACATAATTTGGTTTAAAAATCTTTTTGGGCATAATTGTTGATATCCTACTGATATCATATCATATTTAAGGCATAATAACTTATGAGACTTGTACATGACTCATCCGGTTACCCCTTATACTTATACGCATTCGGTACTGTTTATGTAACTCGTTTGCATAAATTAGCCGAAACGGGTCAAACTTTATCATTTTTACTTCAAAATCCAGAATGTATTTAGTTTATCCATTTTATACAAGTCTTCATACTTTTTGGGTCTAAATTACATTCCAATCCGGTCACCGCTTAATCTAGCGTTTCGTGCCGTAAACCTTTCTTTAAAACTAACCGGTCTAAGTTACAACTTAAATAAGACCCGTTAGGCATCTAATACGTTAATAAAACCTCCGTTCCAGATTAGGAGCCCGGTAAAATCTACATACACTTGTTTGAGTAGAACATACAGCTGAGTATACAAAAATTTGCATTTTTAGCTCAAGTAAATACTTTTAACTTATTTTTCCTTATACGGGCTTGGGATACGGTAAATTATTACCGCTTGGTCGGGTATTGAATATTTAATCGATTAGTGGTTAAATCATTGAGATAACCCGTTTTAATCTGTTTTGTTTGATATATAAACATTTGGGGGTTAATATGACCGTGTCCTGGATATCCTCGGCTCATTTCATTTGAAAATGGCCACGACTTAAGGACGGGGTGTATGCATACTCCTGACAGTTGCGTATGTAAAATGATATACCCACTCATGAGTATAACTTCTTGTGGGTTTATATTAGTGGTGTGTCAATTAATCTTGTCTCGGCTTCTATCCCGGACCCTGAACGTACGGCAAACATATAAATCTGTATACAAGGTTATTTTATATAATTATCCCAAGTTATAAAAGAATATTTGTGCCTTGTGCATTTAAATAAATTTTCATAAATGTTTTCAAAAGAGTCAGTTAGTTGTAATTACTAGTGTAAACTGACGTATTTTTCAAAAAGACTAAGTGGCAGGTACTAAGCGAAATTGGCTGGGAGCTTCTGAGCATTAGTTAAAGAATCTTGCAAGTTCTTGATGCTTAAAGTCTGTCGAACAATAATTTTGTTTATGTTTTAAGATCCGCCTGTGGATCCACTCACAACCGTTTGTATAATATTTATCTGTACTTTGCATTTCGGTTTGTAATAGTATTTTCATCCAAGACTTCCGCTGTGCATTAAACTGTGAATATTTGACTATGATGATATCAACTACGTCACGATACTCCCCATCGGGCCCACCGGTAATACGTGGAAATAACGGGGTGTGACAAAATACGATGTAAAAACAATGTAAAAATATTTTACACTAGAAATACGATGTAAAAACGATTGTGTTTTTGTGTTCATGTGGGAAACGACGACATATTTTTTTGTAAAAGATGGAGGTAAAATACATTTACATTGTTGCATTATCTAAGAAATTCTATTTATACTTCTGTTCGTAAGTGTTGCGGTGTCTTTTGGCGAACGAGGACGATGAAGATTGTCACACCCCGATTTCCGATGGGCCCGGATGGGTCGCGATGATTGAATAACAGTATCACAATTAAATAATGCAGCAGAAGTATTGGCGTAAAAATATTTAATTCAATAAAAGCTTGAATATATATAAAAGTTGTACAATCGTTTCAGTATAAGCCCACAGGCGGGATCTAGTAAAAAGAACTTTAGACATCATATGCCTTAAGCTTGAGGAGTTGTAAATTCCTCAGCCTTCATTCTAGCCGACCCAGATTACCAGCCTATTATAAGGTTCGGTACCTGCGGTTCAATCTTTTGAAAATACGTCAGCTTTCGCTGGTAAATACAATTAACTAACTCGTTTTGAAAAGAGGTTTTCAAAAAGAGTTTTATATATAAATAAAAACCTGTAGGTAATCATTTAATATTTCTTGGGATTTTATCTTGTCACCAGATTATATACTTGTCAAACAATGGGAACCAGAGAGCAGAGCCGGTCATTTTCAGTGCTGTAATGATTAAGGTACACACCAAAGTTGAATAAAACATGTCTTACAGTCGGTATGCCTACCCCTGCACGCTATTCCGTATGGCTATAATAGTTAATGAGTCGCGACGCCCGGACACGGTACCAATAACCCCCAATTGTTTCAGTTATCAAGTAAAACAAATTAAACCAAGTTCTTATATTTACGAGCAATCACAGGTGGCTCATTTATATAATACCCACTCCAAGTGGCGTATTTCCATACCCCAATTTAAAAACAAAATAAGTTAAGAGTATTTACCTTTTGCTAGCTTCTAATCAAATATGATTATAATTTAGCAAAAACCGCAAGTAAAAGTATTATTGACCCAAGTCCGATTATCCGGGGGGTTCTTTTATCTGGAATGAACATAATTAATTATCTGTTAGAATGTATACGGGGCAAAGGGTACTCCCTTTAGACATGACCCGTTACTTAAGAATAGATTCTCTAGATTAAACGTAGATTGAAATAAATGTGGTTTATGCCTATCCGAGTGCAATAACTCTTTGGATAAAGGTCAATTAACCAAACATTCTGTTTTGAAGTAGTTTTGAAGTATCTAGAGTCGTTACGCCTAAATTATACGAACTAGGTTCGTATAACAAGTTATGCGCGTATAAGCAGGTTGGAAAGATTAGATAGGTCTTATGACAAGTCTAAGGTGTCAAAACACTTTTCATAACATTATATATTCTTTTTAAAAGTCATAATATTGATTACTTTGGTTTGAAAACCAATTCTTTAGATTTAAGATAAAAAGGGCATAATTGTCCTTTTTCAAAATATAAGTTCTAGATTTGTCATATAATCTACCAAACAACATGACCAAGAGGTATAACTTCTAAGGGTTATACCTTATATTAATATGGTCATAATATCAGTTTTAAATATGTTCTAACGTTGACCAAACGGGTGAGAATCGAAAGTCAAAGAAAAAGTCAATCTGCTTGACTTTCGATATAGAATTTAGCTCTAAACAAGAAATGAAGAGTTGGACATGTTTAGACATGCCCTAATATGTTTTATAAACTGATAAAATGTCAAACTTTGAGGTTTTAATAGTTAGAAACTTAATTAGCATAATTTTCAATATTTACATTTTTGACTTTTTATTTAATAAAAATGCGACTCATCATTTCGCCTACTTAACGTAATCTTTAGAAGGTATAATCTTAGAGGATTATAACTTTCATTATTACGATCACGTAGCCATGTTCGGATTTAACATCGGCTTGACCATAATGGTCATAACAGAAAGTCAAACTGTTTGACTTTCGGTTAATAACTAGCCTAATAAAATGAAATAGAATAGACTAAGGAGAGCACTTAATAGTGTTGAAGAACACTTTCAGAACTCAGTAGGAGGCTTCCAAATATTGGAAACAAGCTCCAAGAGCAGATTTAGAGAGAAAGATGGAAATGAGCAATGAACAAAGGTGACTTAGGGTGATATTTATAGTTGAATTATGATCATAGGATGTTGCCAAGTGTTAAGGAGTGTTCTAGGATGATCCCAGGTGTGCAATGAGGTGTTAGAAGCTGCACAAGAGTGGCAAAATGCAAGAGATATGGTAACAATTCAGACTGTCTTGGTCTGCAAGCATAAAACTGCCAGCATGATCCCTTACAGGCTGTAAGGGTTCACCGCTTAGGGTCCGTAAGGACCTCAGCGCACCAGGTTTCTAAATAACATATGGTCCGTAAGATCCATTGGCTTACGGTCCGTATGGGTTTGCAAGGAAATGTTATTTTGAGATTTTTACATCTTTAGTCCTTGGACTTTGATTCTTTTGTCCTTTGGCACTTTTAGTCCATCTCCTTCCTCGTAGTTGGGATTAATCGAAGATCCGGGACGCGTTTTAGTTAACGCATAATAATATTTTATCTCCTTCCAAGAGTTGGGATCAGTCGGAGGTATGCCACATGTTTCTATGAACGTACTATATAGGTCATTCCTCCTTCCACATAGTCAGGATAAACTAGAGGTTTCTCCCTCCACATAGTCGGTATTAGTTGGAGAATTGGACATGTGTCGTCACGTAGTTAGATGAAATTTTCAAGGTGTTACATCCTCAACCCCTTAAAGAAAATCTCGTCCTCGAGATTTGTTCAAACTAACACGGTTATTCCCGTTTCATTTCAAATTTCATCATCTCAAGTGTATTTTGGGCCACAATGGGAATCCCATTTCACTTTGACGAGGGAAACTCATTTCCTACAGAGCTTTTAAATTTCATGGTCCTTAATGGACAAGGTTTTTCAATAAACCTTAAGCTCTCGTTTGAACGTCATGATGAGACATAACAAGTGCTTTATCAGCTAAGCACTTTTTAGTTTACAGATTTGGAATACATTATGTACTCCACTCACATTCTGTTATCTCAAATGGCCTAATATTCCTAGGGCTCAGCTTACCCTTATTACGTCTTTCCAAAGCAAGACTTTTAGTAATATACTATTCTCCAAATTTGGAATTTGAGAGGCTTCCGCCTTTTATCAGTATAACTCTTCTGCCTATCACGGTAGCCTTGAGTCTATCTCAAATTTGTAAGATTCTTTTAGTTATTTCAAGGAAAATCTTATGTCCAGAGGGTTGGTTTCAACTAACTTTAGCTCAACATGCGGGTGTTCTACACTTTCTTGTGTATTATGCATGAACATAGCATGTTTTCCAGAGTTTGGATGGTACGCTTACTCTACCCATCAGTCTGGGCGTAAGCCGTACTAAAATTTAAGAGCGTACTAAGCGCTTTGCTGGAAATTTTCCAGAAATTAGAGTATATTTAGTATCTCAATCCGATACCATGGACAACGGTACTCCATAAGGAGACTCAATGTTGTCAATATACAGCTTAACTTGTCGGAATTATATGTTTTCCTTGATTAACAAGAAACGCGCCGACTTAGTCAGTCTATTGACTATGATGCACATCGTGTCTTCTGTTGTGTATAATGTAAATCCAGTAGCGGATCAATTCCAACGAGCCTTTCAAACTAGTACTTTTTGTAATCGACTCTATAGCTTCTTTAATAAACGCTGCCACGATTGATCTTAGGTAATCTTGGGGATCAGATCCATTGTTAGCATTTCCAATATCTATGTGGGAATTTCCAGTTTATTGATGCAGACCAGACGGTCTATGACGTTCGACCCACTTGCGAACATGTTAGGTATTTTGCTTCATAGGTGGCTATGGACCTCTCACGCCCGTCCACGCAATTTCTTCAAATTGTGTCTTCAATTCCTTCACCTTAGTGGGTGTCATTAATACGGAGCTCTGGCTATAGTAGCCAATCCATGCAAAATGTTGATTGTAAACTCAACTTGCCTCTCCAGGGGCAGTCTGGGTAAATATTTAGGAACTCATCAGGGTACTCCGAGATAATTGGAATGTCTTCCACTCTTGGCTTCAATTCGTCGATAGTTACTTGTCTCATGTAGATGACACACTCTCTTTTCAAGCACTTGGATCCCTTAATAATAGTTGCCTTCTCGGGCTATCCATAGTGCTGATCTTCCATGAATGGTGATATAACAACCCTCCTATAACCCTTAACGTGACCCTAAAATGTTCCTTATATACCACGTATACAAGAAATGAGCCCGAAATACCCTTGTATTTATAAAAATCAAGAAAAACGAATTTTAGGAGTCTCTCGCGGGGCACGACCCCCTTGGCTAAAGCCTTCGCTGGCCGCAACTGGCTTGGATTGCCGATCAAGTCATACTGCCATGTGGCAGGTGACTCATCAAAGCTAGCCCCTTAACTCGACCAAGCTATACTCGACACGTGCTCTCTCGCGGGCCGCAAGAGAGTTAGCTTATGTCTTCACGGACCGAGAGCCGCCTTCGATCTGGCCTATAAATAGAGTGAACGAGCTCATTTGAAATTCGTTCAGAAATCAAAAATCTATCTCAACTTTCTGTAGATAATTATTATACTCAGGTACTATACCCACTATAAAGCGAAGCTCTGCCTCGTTGCAAGTATTATAACCCTGATGTTACCCTACACGATCGATCTAGGATTCCGTAATGCATGTCAAGGCTCTGCCTGACTCAGTGATTGGAATTCTGTCTCGAGTTGTAAGGTTAATGTGATTTGGGTTATTTTACTAACACATGTGCATTGTTTAATTTTAATAGATAATAACCAGGAGAATCACCAGGAAGCTATAGTAGTATCACCTACGTCAACAATGTAAATACATTCACTTTTCCTCACTTTTTGTGAGTACCTTTCTTTTTATGAGTCAAAATGCTTTATCAAAACCTCAAATGTTTTCAAATACAATTACAGTGATTAAGTCTTTGTAATTCTACAATTGCGGCCAGTAATATGGGGTTTGTATACAGTACTTGATAACCTTCATAATTGGGCACGGGTATCCAATGTGTGATATAACCATAGTCACAGATTCGTCGAGTGACACGTACTGACCGAGTAATTGTGTAGATATAAACATTGTAATCGCCCTTAATACTGTGATGTGTAACAAATAATGCTTTGCAAAAATGGAATGTACTTGCTATTATTTCCTGCTGATAAAATGTTTTTAAAATGCGTTTCTGATAACACAATGTGAAAGCCAATAGAAGCCAGCTGCAGAGCACTGAAGGCTTGGAAAAGTGGCTATAAAAGTTACCTGAATAAAAAAGAGTTTTGTCTTTTGATAAACTAGGGTTTATCCCTATAAAGATATTGAAATGAAAACTTGGGTTTTATCTCAAAGGATTTGTTATAAAAAGTTTGGTGTTTTACTCTGATAAAAATATTTCCTAACTACGGTCCTGATGTATTCCGCTGCCAAATTAGTAAACACCAATACCACTGATCTGGATCTCGTGGCACCCGCTCCCAGGGTAAGGGTCGGGGGTTGCGACAGAGAGTGGTATCAGAGCTACAGCCACTGGTTTAAGCCAAAGAAGTGTTCTGCTGACACTTATATTCCGTGTTAGGAAATAATTTATGTGATTACGTGTAAATATTCTATGTTATTTGACTATTTGTTAGTTTATAGTATGAGTGAGCAAGAAACTTCGGACGCTTATCGTCATATAGTTAGTTCACCAAAAGATGAAGGAACAACATCTGAACCCAATCCTTCAGGATACTCAGCAGATACTGAGGAGGGGATATTTATTTTTAAGGCACAGTCTGAGGAACCCTTGACTACTAAAAATAGAGGTTGGTTTAACAGAAGAGCACATGAGAGAAGAAAGAGACTGAAGAAGTTACAACAACATAGAGCGATAGTCAGAGCTAATAAGGAATCGAATGCACAAACTCAGGAAACAATCATTAGGCCACCTTGGGAAGAGGAACTAGATAGACAATTGGCAGATTTCCATATGTTAGCCACTACAGCAGTAGACGCTAACCTAAACCAAATAGCTGAACCGCCACTGTTACCCTTATTCCCAGACCAACAAATTCTAGAACCCAACCAAGAAAACCAATTGCCGATACATGCATTTGACCCTAACGAGTTACCTAGAATCCCATCCCAATGCCTTTAGAACGTGATCTGTGGTGGGATGACGATAGAACATTTTTTGAAATGAATAGCGCGAACCCTTACGAGGAACCTGTACCTCATAACCCTGACCCATTAAACCCACCAATGAGTCGAGAATGTGTGCAGGAACTCCGTTAGTACGGAGAAAGTTTAGTGAATGAAGGGAATAGAATCCGACAGATAGGAGAGAAACTAGTTTGGAAATATGATGAGAATGAGATGAAGTACTGGATGAACGGCACCTAGAATAATACCTAGATATATGTGTAATTTTGTATTTTGATAAAAAAAACTAGACTAGATAGACTAAAATAGATACGGATGCATAAATACTAGTATATTTGAATTCCAGTTGTAATATGTAACCGATGCATATATATATATAGAAAGAGTAAAAGTCGCAATGATCAATGTTTTTGATCAATCTGTTTATGTGACTGTGTATAAATATTTATACTAAATTTATTATGTGATAATTAATACTTGATAAATGTTTATAATTCAGATGGACAACGAAGTAAATCAGGAAAACTAGGATAATGAAAATAACGGAAACCAAATAGATAACAGTGTCATCCAACATATAGTAGCACAAGGAATTATAGATGATATGCCTTATATTATCAAGACTGTTAAGGAAACAGAAAATAATAAATCTGCAAATGGAAGTAAACGCCAACACACTGAACCAAGTCACAGTGTGAACGATAACGGACCTATAATCCAAGCTCCATTTCCTAAAAGAAGAACCGTCTCTTACGGTTATTCTTATAAAGAATTCTTGGCCTGCAAACCAATAGAATTCTCAGGCAATGAACGAGCCATTGCAGCCTTACGTTAGATAGAAAAGACAGAAGCAGTCATAAAGATAAGTAAATGTGCAGACGAAGATAATATTATGTTTGCTTCTAATCTTTTAAAAAATACAGGCCTAGAATGGTGGAATACTATTCTCCAGTCTAGGGGAAGTGAAAGAGTTTATACTATGGAATGGATCAACTTTAAGGAAATGGTTGAAAGAAAATTCTGTCCTCCTAATGAAAAGGATCAAATCGCCAATAAGTTCCTAAATCTTAGAATGGATGGAATAGACTGCAAAGGTTACACTACCATATTCTTCGAATATGCTAGGATAGTGCCAACCTTAGCCTCACCTGAACCAGTGTTAATCTCCCGTTATATTTGGGGATTAATTAGTGAGATTAGACACGTAGTTAAGACAGCTAGACCGCAAACAATAGAAGAAGCAGTAGAACTAGCCAATACCTTGACTGATGAATTGGTACGTACACAAGAGGAAAACCAGAGAAAGAACCTAGCTCAAAAGCTTACCCAGGAACTTCGCCACAGTAATTCCTACCGTGGAAAAGGAACAGGTTCTTTTGCACCCTACTGTAAGTTTTGTAAAAAGAAGCACTCAGGAAAGTGTGTTGTGTCCTGCAACTTTTGCAAGTACCCAGGACATAAGGAAGAAGATTGTAGGAGAAAGGCTAGTGCCAGAATATGCTACAATTGTGGAGAGGCTAGTCACATCAAACCGAACTGTCCGAAACTAGCTCTAGCAGCAACCAACAAAGCTAAGACAGCTGAAGGACCCAAGAAGAATGCCAGAGCATTTGTTCTGACAACTGAAGAAGCCAAGATGATTCCAGATGTGATTGCCGGTACATTTTTAGTTAACGACATTTTTGCCAAAGTATTATTTGACTCTGGTGCAAACCAAAGTTATAGTAATACTTCTTTCTACAAACTTCTCGACCAGCCCTTAACCAAACTTCAACAAGATTGTCTGGTAGAGACAGCAAACAGAGAATCCATTAAGATAAGTGAAATCTTGCAGGAAGCAAGAATAGAAATCCTAAACCATCATTTCGTTGCTAACCTTTATCTAATGAATCTAGCCGGATTCGATGTTGTATTAGGAATGGATTGGTTGGTAGACAATCGTGCCAGTATTTTATGAGATCAAAAGACAGTACAAGTAAGTACACCAAGAGGTGAAAGGATCACAATCAAAGGAGATAAGCCAACCAGATCGACGAAGTTCATCTCTGTGAGTCAAAACTAACGACTTGACAATTTTTTTTACAGGTATGTTTATAATATTTTCATCTACGTTTGTGAAACAAAAATTAGACCAACTCGCGGTGGATCAAAAAGTTCTCACATTTCTCCCAAGTTATAGTGGTTTTCATTTTTAACTCATCCCTATATATATATATATAACTCGTATCAAATAGATACATGTACATTCACGTCATATATATATATATATATTCTGTTTTTTACAACACTAAACTTTCAAATAAAATAAATGAAAAAAAATTATTTGGTTGATAATGACTTTCTCAGTTTTTGAGTTTTTAGTGATTTTATCTTGAACCAAACCATCTATACTATCTATAATAAGAGATTATTGGCTGATGTAAATCTGCCTATGTGTCAACCATTAAGGTATGCCACTTGTCTATGCTGATGTCATAATTCCCTTTTCAATATTTATATCTATATAAATCTGATTTTATTATTAAGTAAAAGATGGGCGGCCATTTTTGAATCCAAATTTTGAATTCCCACCACTCATCTCAATTCCCCATACACCCCCCATTAATTTCTTCCATATGCAAAGAGAGAGAACAAGAAGAATCCCCAAACCCTCGCCCCTAATCTTCTCCATTGCAGAGAGAACTAGAAGAATCCCTAAACCCTCGCCCCTAATCTTCTCCATTGCAGAGAGAACCAGAAGTCCACACACACCTACATACACCTTTCTCAATTTCGTCTTCGCCGCCTTCAAAACTTCTGCAAATCTCTAAGATTGTCGGTGATTTCTCACAACTGCACCCCTAACACTGGTACGTTTAACTCTCTGCTACAATCTCGATCTTGGATGTGTAATTTGTTTGGTTAGAAAGTGGTTGTTAGGTTAAACTCTCTGCTACAATCTCGATCTAGGTTTTATGTTCACAAATCTGCTAATTTATTGTTTCGAAAGTTGAATTCTCTGTTCGTTAACTGTTTATGTTGAATTCAGATCTTTTTCGTTCAGATTAGACCGGCAGATCTGTTTAAATGAGGTAATTTTGGTAACTTCTAGGGTTACATTCAGTTTCTGTATAAAGCTAGATTGGAATGGTGAGAAGAACACGTGTGTTTTAATTGCTAATGTTTGGCATGTTGAAATAGAATACACCACTTCTTTAATTACTGTTGCTTATAGTTATGGCATTAATCTCTTAACAATATTGTTAATTATTTTATTTATATTTGACAAAAATACGTCCTGACCATTGATATAAAATAATGACAGTGATTCTGTTGTGGTGAAGATAAGGTTTTAGTATTCTGGCTCCTCATGGCTTATAGCAAAACTCCCAGGCAAGGCATTCAAAAGATCTTTATTGGTACGAGTCTTGATGCACTTGTGCGTTTAGATATTGATTTCACATCTGTTTTGAAAGTTTGAATGACTTTCTTGGTGATTTTTTAATTTCTAACATACTTCTTTACTTTTATTAATGCTATATCACATTCAAGAAGTTCAGGAATACATTAAATAACTACTGAAGTTGCAGGGTATGTATTCTGCAATAGTAACAAATAGAGGTTGCAAAAGGCTAGTTGGCTCAGGTCAACGTTGAAAATAAATGAAAATCATTATATAGTAAAAGAAATATGGAGTTTATTATGCTAGGAAATTTAACCATTTTTTTTTCTGGTTATATGTTTCGGTTTGAGTCTGACCCGTATGACCAGATCTGCTATTTTTATGTGGTTTATAACGGCCAAGTTTAGTTGATTGATGATTCGAAAGCAATCTTTAACCGGGCTATCGATGTGTTTCCAAATTATACCCTACCAGTATGTATAAGTTGATACTCTTTTTAATGATTTTTTCATCCGGCTTTGTAACTTATAGTATATACTGTAGGCCATTTGACATTTTCATTTTGTGGGTCCCATTTATAAGAAGTGGCGAAAATAGAAATGTGATTGTAGTCATATATATGAAGATCTTGAATGATTCTTTATGATGGAAAATTGGTTTGTGATCTTGAGTGATCTGTACTCTATGTTATGCAAATTGCTTTGTAGATGAAGATCAGTAAATCTTTATTGAAATACTATTAGGCTAAATCCAAATTAGATATTTAATCATCTTGAAATTACAAAAAAATTAAAAGATTGACTATTTGGTCATTAAATGATTTCCCATCCTCTCCAAAGTTTGGTTTTTTTGACAGTGAACAACTATGGACCCTTTTGTTTGTTCATTTGCAGAAGCCTATGGTGCACTTGACCCCAATGGAAACGTCACATTTAAGTGGGTTATGCGGTAAGTGTCAAAATAATGATGTTTTTTTTAATTTAAGTGTAGAGAGTGTTTGGGGAACGTCACATTTAACAGGTCACCCATGGATCGTTGATGACAAAATGGCGCCCGAAAAGCCCCTTGATTCTGCAGTATTATCACGCTTGAAACAGTTCTCCGCAATGAACAAGCTCAAGAAGATGGCTTTACGGGTAAAATCTTCTTTTCATTTTTTAAACTTTTTAGTAACATTATAAGATTTATCATCTTCTTTAACATTATATGATAGGTTTTCATGGGTATAATTTGAAAACAAAATGAAAGGTTTGGGGTTGTCTCTTCTTATTTTAGATAAGAAACATTAAATTTATGGTCACTGTTTAGGTTTCTTTTGGAATATGATTGGATTCAATGGTCCATATGGTTTAATAGGTTGTAGTGGGATATTTTGGATGGACTAAAAGGGTTCGGGGTTTTTCCCTAAAGTTCCCTTTTTAGATAAAGTTGTTAAATTACTGATTTAATATAGATTTCTTTTAAAAATGATAGGCCTTAAAGTAGGAACGACAATTCTTGACACGACCCAAAATCTGACCGGAACCCGACACGAAAATAAATAGGTTTTGGGTCGACTAACACGACCCATTTAAAAAACGGATCGGGTCCGGGTTGACCCGTGTTAAAAACAGGTTGGGTTCGCGTTGACCCGTTAACCCGTTTAAGTACTAAAAAAAAGAAACTTTTATATTTTTGTTTTTTGCCCTGTTTTCCATTTTACATGGTTAGTATAATAGAAAATGGTCTCCTAAATGGATTTATTGGAACAAACAAACATGTAGAATTGGGGATAGAGGTTCACCCTGAATGTAAACTAGAGTCACAGCAAACGACTGAATCTGATTCAGTCGTAATCACGAGAAGTGTTCAAAAGAAACTATTTAAGGTCAAAAAACATGGTTTACTGTGGGTATTATCCTAACAGACCAAAAAGAACAGCAAGGCAAGAAAAGAGCTGGCATCTGATGCAGACTTCGGAATTGTAGGAGTAAATCATGACAATGGTAAGCAAAAATAAAGATACTTTTTGATCCACATTTTTAGATGTGAGTAATTCGTTTACTTACGAATGTGCAATTTGGGTTATGTTTTATTTTTTACCAGTCATAATGGTATAATCCGCTAATAAGGAAAACAGTTCAATATGTTCAAACAGGTCAAAAGGACTCTTAAGTAATTTATCATTGATGAGGTTGTCAAGCCACTTTGAGATTTTGCTTTTACCATCAGGTTAACTACTTATTTTTACTCTTAATTTCTTATTCCAGTGGTTTAATGCAAAAATTAGGAAATTTGGATGCTTATTTTTATGTACGTGGGTCAAACATTGAGTTAAACCACTGTGAGTTAAAACAGTGAGTTAAACCACTGTTGGGTCTTAACAGGATGCTCGATCTTCTCTACTGGCCTTCAATTGTTGAAACCACTGTTGGGTTAAAAACAGTGAGCTAAATCACCGTTGGGTTAAAAACAGTGAGCTAAATCACCGTTGGGTAAAAACAGTGCTTTAAACCACTGTTGGGTAAAAACAGTGCTTGAACCCACTGTTGGGTAAAAACAGTGCTTGAAACCGCTGTTGGGTTAAAACAGTGAGTTAAACCACTGTTGGGTTAAAACAAGGTTTTGATTCTAGAATGTTGCTTCATAATTCATAGGTATGTCATTGACTCTGGTTACGTGAAGCAACGACAGTATAATCCATCAACTGGAATGTATTCCCTTGATGTTGTTCAAATTAGCAGGTAATAATTAACGCCATCTGTTTGAGTTTACTTCTTATGATCTATTTGAAGTTATAAGCGATCATGAGTTATTAATTGTAGGGTGCAAGCCAAACAACGAGTGGGACGAGCTGGGAGAACGAGACCTGGGAAGTGTTATCGTTTATACCCATTGGTTGTTTATCATGACAATTTGCTGGATGCCACGGTGCCTGAAATACAACGGTCTTCTCTAGCTGGAAGTGTTCTTTATTTGAAATCACTTGACCTTCCCGATATTGATGTTCTTAAATTTGATTTTCTTGATCCACCTTCACGTAAGTTCTTTTCTTTGTGTTACTCCATAATGAATTTAGTGGGCCGAGCTCGAGCTTTTAATGGGGCCCACTTACACACTTAAAATGTCAAGTTTTTCCACTAACTAAAAGGATGACCATAATGACTTTTGTTGCAGTTGAGTCTTTACAAGATGCTCTTAAACAATTGTTTCTAATTGATGCTATAGATGAAAATGGCACCATCACGAGAATAGGAAAAACTATGTTAGGTATTGCATTTTATAACTAATAACATCATTTAGACCTATCACATGATAAAATGCCTTCGTTACTGGCGTGTTTAATGTTTTTTTTTTGTGATAGAGCTTCCTTTGGAACCTTCACTAGCAAGGACTTTGATCGAGGCAAATAAGTATGATTGTTTGACCCAAGCTATCACAGGAAAGAATGGTTTGTCTGTAGTGGTAATCATTGAGGCTGAAGATTTGGTGAAACTATCAGAGCCTTGCGATTTGGATAAATCTTTTGCAATTAGCCAATCAATACAAGGTATTGTTCTTGCTTGAAATCCTCATATATTTGATTTTCGATTAGGGTTTTCAAATATTGGATTGAGCCGTGATGTTGTGGTCGATTGATTGATTTTACGATTACAGGATATGGCTGAATCGGTTGTGTATCCAGATTCGGTTAGATATTTATGACATTTTTTTCTTTCTAAAGTTGATCTAGCATTTGGTTTCACCTTTGGATGATAGATGACGGAGTTGAAGGTGGATTAATTGCTTTATACGGGAACATCTAGAAAGCTGTGGAAGTTAATTCATCAAACAAGAATATTACACTTATAATTGATGATATTTCTCTTCTGGAAGTGGCTGCTAATGGTTCTACAAAATACATTCTAAATTTGATGCATTACTACCATACATTAACCACACAGTTTGTAAGACACCATTTGATCTTCATTCTGAGACATATAAGCATGTTGATTTGAATGTTTTAACTTATTTTTTGTTTTCAGAGGGTTGTACGATAATTACTGTTCTTCATGAGGACATTTATTCAAGTGGAGATGGATTTACATTTCCTTTACAAATGGAGTACCTTGCTGACATCACCATAAACCGAACCTTTGATAACCGGGTTGGCAGCAGATGTTCACGGGCAGGTATTTGCTATATTTTTTGCTCACATTCACCGGTAATAGTTATAGTTGTACAAACATGGAACACTGTTGTTGAAAAAATAGTTATATTTTTTGCTCACATTCACCGGTAATAGTTATAATTTTACACCATTATGGGTGGTTTAGCTAATTTAGATATCGTACCCCATTTTAGCTTCTCGAGTGGATGTAAAGGAGCTTAAAATGGGGTAAGAAATTTGTATATTTTGTATTATTTTGCTAGGGCAATTGAATATGGGTGGTTTAGCTAATTTAGATATCGTACCCTCACCCTGGTAAAATAAGGTGACAGACATAGCAACTAATTTAACTACCTTAGATCTAATATACTATTCCTGACATTTTGATCTCACAATCTGTGACAAAATATGGCACCATATTGTTGCTCTATTTTATGTATTAAAATGATTTTATATACATAATGGATCATCGTACTTCCACACTATTTTCAGTCACATTTTCTCTAAAAAATATTTATTAATCACGTAATTATGCTTTCTCGACATTTCAATTAAATTTCTTTTCTCTGTTATCGTTGAATCAAATAATGTAAGATTATAAGCCGTATATTGTCGTTGAATCAACTTATGGTTAAGATTAGAAGCCGTATTCACAAAACAGTGTTTTGTGGAGAAAATAGTGGTTGAAACCACTGTTGGCTTAAAACTGTGGTTTCAAACCACTGTTGGCTTAAAACAGTGTTTTATGGAGAAAACAGTGGTTGAAACCATAGTTTTAAGCCAACAGTTGTTTCAACCACTGTTTTCTCCATAAACACTGTTTTAACCCAACAGTGGTTTGAAACCACAGTTTTAAGCCAACAGTGGTTTCAACCACTATTTTCTCCACAAAACACTGTTTTGTGAATACGGCTCCTAAACTTAACCATAAGTTGATTCAACGATAATAGAGAAAAGAAATTTAATTGAAATGTCGAGAAAGTATAATTCCGTGACTAATAAATATTTTTTAGAGAAAATGTGACTGAAAATAGTGTGGAAGTACGATGATCCATTATGTATATAAAATCATTTTAATACATAAAATAGAGCAACAATATGGTGCCATATTTTGTCACAGATTGTGAGATCAAAATGTCAGGAATAGTATATTAGATCTAAGGTAGTTAATAGTGTATGTTGTCGTTGACGTTTTCCGGATCTTTTAAGGACTGGGGAAGTGGAGGTGGTAGGGTTCGGGTACTACGAGCTGTATGAGGTCTATGGTGAGGTCGAGTTTAGATGTCGACGATCTTATAAAGGTGCTCCATGGTCCGGATCTGGTGAAACTCAAGCTTAGTCGATTGGAAATTGAAGTCAAAGGTGATTAATGCAAAATGATCTATTAGATTAATTGAATCCTTTTTTGTTGTTTGAATGTTGATATTGTTTGTTCTTCTGCAGATAAAGACCGCGGACTGAGAAAATCACAAACTTAGATCAAAACGCTCCATCTCTTTGAACGACTGAGAGAAAAGGCTATTGAAGAGGTATTGTTGTCAAAACTTCTTTTATTCTGAATGGTCAGTTGTCAAAACTTCTTTTATTCTGATGTATTATAATTCACATCTTATTATATAATTTTGAACACTAAACAACACATAAATTTTTCTTTAACTTCCAGCTCAGTCAGTCACCTGATGACAAGTTCTCGAAGCAGAGAGTTCTCTTGAAGAAGAGTTTTGGACTGCTTCCAACCCAAAAAGCTCCCAACAAGTTTTGAGTATAATTACAATTGCTACTCTTATCTTAATGTATGTTTAGGTACTTCTTAACTTATGAATCATGGTAGAACACTACAAAAGGAGATGACATAGGGCTGATACAAAAACTGATGCAGCAAGTGCATTTTTGGCTTCTCTCGAGGAACCCAAACTCACGAATCTTGCAGATGCAACAAAGAAACCACCAATTGAGTGTGATAGATTCTCACTTAATTAATTGGGTTGTCAATTATACTGTTCTTTTAGTTTGATTTAATTGCGAAATTACTTTTATGATCTTCGAACGATTTTATTATTTATACAGCAACAACAGTTGTATTTTAGTGCACATGACCTAAAGTCGCCGGTTATAAATGCATTCCTACTGTCTTTAACATTATTTTATAAAGATATGTAACTAAAGAAAAAATTTAAATGATATATTATAATCTTTTTTTTAGTATTTGATTTCGATCGTTATTAAACCTACCCGTGTGGTTACACGGATCCTACACCTAGTGTATTATAATAGGATGATTCAATTAAACCCCACTTAAATATGGAAAAAAAAACTTTAATGAAGCACTCACATAATTTCTTCCTAATTGTATTATCTTTTACTGGTTAAATGGAAAGAACCATTATTATTATTATTATTATTATTAAATCAAAGTTTTTTTATCTTTAATTTGAATATATACTATTGTTATATTTTTTTAAAAAAAAATTATTAGGTTTTTTTTTTTGAACGGTCAACAAAAACTTTATTCATTTAGCAAGAGGCTACACCAAATGTACATAATACACCAAAGATGCTACACCAAAGAAAACGAACACAATCCAAATCACGATTCTACCATTACATTAGCTTAAAAGACGTCGAAAATCTTCCATTTTTCCGAAGTTAAGCCATTTTCCTTTGACCGATTTTTAACCCATAAATAACTCATAGCCTTTATTTCCTCCAAAATGCTCGTAATTGTCGGGCATATACCATTGAAAACCATTTTATTTCGTGCCGTCCATATGCTCCACACTGTAACTTGAACAATAGCATTCAATGCCTTCTTCTTTTTGCTTGATCCAGAACCATTCTTATGCAATTCCAAAATGTCATTTAAACTGAAAGCAAAGAACTGTGGAATTTTACACCACTGGGAGACAAGGGACCAAACTGTTTGAGCAAAAGAGCATGACACAAACAAGTGATCACTCGACTCGGTATATTCTCCACATAGTGCACACAAAACCGAATTAACCTGGATATTCCTAGCCTGAAGTGCGGCCCTGGTAGGCAGCCGCTCCTTTTCCGCTCGACATGAAACAAAACCCACTTTTTTTGGTACCCAGCTATTCCATACAAATTTGTAAACCGGTTCCGACCTATTATGCACCCTGAGGATATCTTTAATACTCTTTACTGTGAAATCAGTCGATTGGTGTAAACCCCAAATAACACGGTCTAAATTCGAAGAGATCAAAACGGAAGAGAGGATGGCCATTGTATTAGGTTTTAATCGGTTATTACAGATATCTAATATGGTAGATTACATACTTAACATCTCGAATATCTCTAACAGGGGTAAGATCAAATAAAAAGTTTATTTTGCCTAAGTAGGATGAGAAAAAGAATCTTAACCATTCATTTTTCAAATCAATGGTGAAGATGAAAGTGTAGGAGAAAGGATGAGTGCAAGGGTATCTTAGGAAAATCCTATTTATAGACTTTCTCTCTCCACATGCAAGCCACATGCATATTCCACCCTTATTTTTTAAAAGTTCATAATTTTTTTATACAACATTATTTTTTCATAAAATTTTCACCGTAAAATCGAGCGTTTTTTTATCTTTAATTTGAGTACCATATTGCTATATAAAATATGAAAAGTAAAAAACCCACTAAAATGTGTTGTATTTTTATGTTGTATAACATTTTTTTTGTGCTGGATTTTTGTACTATATTTTTGTGCTAAATTTTTTGTGCTTAATTTTTTTGTCTTAATTTTTTTTTCTCAATTTTTTGTGCTTGATTTTTTTGTACTGCATTTTTTTCTGAATTTTTTCGTGCTATATTTTTTTTTGTACTAGATTTTTTTTCTATATTTTTTTGTACTAGATTTTTTGTGCTATATTTTTTTGTACTAGATTTTTTGTGGTATATTTTTTTGTACTAAATTTTTTTTGTTGTATTTTTAAAAAACAAAAGAGGTTTTGTACTAGATTTTTTTTGTTGTATTTTTAAAAAACAAAAGAGGTGTCACATGTCATTTTCACTCATATTTATAAGGAACAAAATGCCCTTCATTGCTACTTATTAGGAGTGTCACATGTTATCATCACAATCGTTCTTAGACTACTTAGGCAAAATCCACTTTTTAGTGGAACCTTCCCCATCTCTAAATCATCACAATCCTTGTTAGACTACTTAGGCAAAATCCACAGTTTAGTAGTTTATCGAAATAATTTTAGGTTTTGGTCGATGCAAAGATGTTGGGAATATGAAAAAAAAGGTAATCGTTTTTTTTTTCCTATGTGTTATTATAATTTTTATACTAATTATTTAACTAATTAAAACTCTGCAAACCTCAAGAAGTAGTCAAATTGAGATATTTTTCGAATGATGAAGGGGAATAATATATTGCAGTACAAGTTGATTTGGTGAAGATATTCTACATGGTAAAATCGTTTACGTGTATATATATTTATTGATTCACATTTTGACCTACTTTTCTTTCTTTAGTACATGGGTGCCATTGTACAATGTACATATTAAGATTTTCTTTTTAACACGTATTCTTTCACATGACTTCATTTTCATTTCACATTTTAGGGAAACTATTGTTTTAATTTCATCCGTATGTATTTCATCTAAAAAAACTTAATAAAATTTCACTCATTTAAAAAGGTTTTGGTAACATTAAAATTTCAAAAAAACTTCATCCGTGCTTTGTGATTTTCAGTTAACTAAAGTACGAAGAGCCCCTGACTTTATAGTCTAGTGGCATCTTTAGGGTGATATAAGATTTTGGGACCAATAGGTCCTGAGTTCGATTCCCACAAGGGGTGTTTTCCCATATTTATTGGATTTTCTTCTGAATTGGTATATAGGTATTATATCTAGTGGAGATGGATATGATCGGTAGTTTCGCTTGTGACACAATGATACTCTAGTGTTTCGTTAGTGATACAAATTTTTTGCTAAAAAACTAAAGTACTTAAGATTGGATTTATGCGTCCAACCTGTCAATAGTTTTCTATGGGTCACCCATAACAACACATTGCGACAAAAGTTTTACATTTATGTATTATCATTAAATGGTTACTATTTTCTAATTAATTTTATATATTAGGTGTTGAAGACTTGCCCCGATGAAAAGATATGTCATGCGATCCCAAATCGTAAAAGAATTTGAACTTTGAAATGATATATGTGTTAAATTTCAAATTCAAGATTTGTTTTGGGTTTTTTTAATCTTATTTAATGTAATTGATCAATTCATATTCATATTTGATAAAATTCAAACTAAACGAACAGTGAATTTAGGCTTCATATATGATAAAATTCAAACTAAATGAATAGTGAATTTAGGCTATATTAGAATATTGGGTATGGGGCGGGGGTTGTGGCGTGGGTTGGGTACAAACGCCCAAGTCACCACCCCGGGTGGGCTTGGGTTCCGGCGTGGCCCCTTGGGCGGGGGTTTCAGCCCGGGCGTTGGACGGGGCTATCAAGATGACATGACGGGATCTCATTGGCCAAGACAAGTAGCCGTTTGGGCTAGCCGTTGGCCAACGACTTTGTGTTTAAAAAAAATTATTCACTATAAATACTCACAGTTCTATTCATTTTTTTTACCACAACTACTCCACCTCTTCTATAAATATAATCATCTCTATCTTATTTTAAAAAAAAAAATCTCATCCAACCACAATACGAAAAATGAATCCTCATAATCGTGGTTTTGACCCGAACAATCCATGGGCATTCCAAGAAACACCTAGTCCAGCATCCAGTCGTCCAATTGCTCCTTTTTTAATACACTCCAAGATGCCGGATATGGCTGGTTACGCATCGTTTATCTCGAATCATTTGAAGAATGATGTCGGTCGAAAACACCAATACCTTTCGCGCAACGCGTGTCATTGAAAAACACTAGTTTGCTTTAAAAATATAATTGATAAATAGTGGAGGTGTTTAAAATTTACTTAAACTTAAATAAATTAAATAAAATTTAGTTATAAATTTACTATTATGCCCTTTTAATAAAGTAGGATTTTTTTTTGTTATATAGTTATAATAATATATGCCATGGCTTTATAACGTAGTGACATCTTGAGGTGATGGGATAAGACTTTGGGGTCAATAGTTCTGGGTTCGATCACCACAAGAGTGTTTTTCCCATATATAGGGTATGTTTAGCAAAAGTAGCTGGTAGCTGTAAGCTGGTAGCTGTAGCTTTTTATATATATATTTGGTGCATGGTAGAGTAGCTGGAGCTTTTAATAAAATGTATAAAATAACCAAAATGGACATAACTAAAAATTAAAAAGTTTGTGCATTAAAAAGTTTATTATCTTTAGAGGTTAAAATAGTCATTTTCCCTAAAAGCTTTTAGCTCCTTCTAAACGCTACTAGTATGAGCGTTCAACCAAAAGCTTCAAGCCCGTTCAACCAAACAAGACTTTTTATTGAGTAGCAGTTTTTTTCTTAAAAGCTTAAAGTTAGAAACATCTAAAAGCTCCATGTCAAACATACCCTTTTCTTTTTGGGTTTCCTCCTATATTGGTGTATAGGTATTATGCCTAGTGGAGATGGATATGATCGGGTCGTTCCGCCAGTGACACGATGATACTTCAATGGTCCGTCAGTGATCCAAATTTGTCGTTCAAAAAAAGTTATAATAACATATGATAGTCTCATTTATTGATTTATTAGGTAACTTATATATAGTTATAAGACAATGGCCAATGCAAAGCATTTAGCTTGCATTTGGTTCATGTGGATTTAACATCTAAGGGGCAATGCAATGAAGGGCTTTGCATTTAAGTGAAATGTTTTTAGAGAAGAATGGTACATTTAGAGGGATGGTGGACCCCTATGTTTATTTTGTATTTATTTTATTATTTTCTTGTTTTAATTGATTTTGATATGCATAAATAAGTTGTACACCATAAGCTTTAATGACTTGCATATCATTTTTTTTATTTTAAATATAGTAATTGGACAAAATAAAAAAATGTAATGTTTTTATTTTAAAACATAAGTTTATTAATGCTACTTTAATACAAAATAATACAAAAGTTCAAGATACATATATATCAATGTTCGTGTCTAGAAGTTTAATGTTTGAAATTCAGTTAAAAATCAACAAACCAATTTCAATTGTATTATGAATTTACATCGAGATAGTTGGTAAACGGGCAACAAGCTACGCCCCTACTCCTTTTTGAATAGCAAAACTTTCGATATAAATAATGTGAAAATAAAAAAAATGTATATTAATAGAAATGACTTAATTATTAAAAATAAATGTAAAAGTGATGATGATATGGAAATATAAGTATTGGTAGTATATTAATAGAAATAAGTTAATTATTAAAAATAAATGTAAAAGTGATGATTATATGGAAATATAAATATTGGTAAAGATTTTTGTAGGATTTGAGAGAAAATGTATATTTTTAGTGTATTTGTAGAAATCTGACGTGGCAACTCACTAGACACGTTTGTAAATACATTTATCACATTGCATTGGTATGGTATAATAACATATGATAGTCTCATTTATTTATAGTATAGATGATAGTTGTTTAGTAAAGATTTTTGTTAGATGCTAAAAGTGTACATCCCCTTATCTTTACATACGATACAGGATATAGAAAATGTTCTCATAGACTCATACAGATAACAATTTGCAAGCAAAGTAAGTTACAAGAAAAATACAACAATAGGTTATGTTTTTAGTAAGCCAGGTTGATAATAACTTCGAACATGAAAGGAAAAATGGAATATCTCATAGTTAAATTACATTACATGGACATTTTAAATAGTTATATGATTAAACAATACCAGAAAGGGCTAGTTAAGGGTATCGTTTAGTTTGAATTAAAATCCATTTTTCGATAAGTATTTTTTTTATTTAATTTTCATTCTAGTGTATAGTTATCATATAATACATATGAAATAAAGTTATGTTCAAATGAGGTATTTGCATTATAGCAAACCAAATTAATAAAACCAAATTATTTTAGCCACATTGCTAATTTAAATCTCTTTTCATTTTATTCGCTTCACCCAATCGAAGTTTTCACTGGAGGAAAAAAAAAAAAACCCTTACATGAAAAACATAAAAAAATGTGATCATTCAGGTATTAATTTTTTTTATACTAATTATAAGCCGTCATATATAATAATATGTTGATCAGTTCTGTTTAAACTTAATGGAAAACATGAATAACATACCTGTTATAGCATTCAAAGCAGTGGAGAATCCAGTCAAAGATCCAACCATTGAGTTCGACATAGTTGTCATGATGATCTGGTTCCTCCTTAGGGTGTAAAGTGATGATGGTGATGAAACCGAAAGTAGGGTTGATTTCGGTTATGGAGAGAGAGACGAAAATTGATGTTATGAGGGTTGTGTGTATTGTATAATTGTCTAACCCTTTAACTCTCTAATAAGCTCCTTATTTATACACCCAAGAGGAAACCTAATTAGTTAATAAGGGTAATATGGTCCATCAACAATTACCAGCTAATTATTAATAGGTTATTAATATATTTTGATCTAATATAATATAAATGATTATAAAGGCTACAAGATTAAATATTACATTAATATATTTAATCTCACATTCTCCCACTTAGCCGAGTAATCATTTATCATGAGTATTAGGTAAGCCTGGCCAGGAGTTAACACTCATTTTAGCCTTAAACCAAGAACTATAGCAGAGAAATACAGCCGTTGAATCATCATTCGACTCAGGACCCCCATTAGTCATACTATAGCCTCAATTTAAAACCTAACAGTTACGATCAAAATATGTATAAGCCCTTTAGCGTCTGATTTGTATTTATATTTGTCTATATGTCATTACACCGGCAGAACATATGTTAGAGACATACAAAATCAAACTGAGGAAATTTTATTAATTAAAACATAAGCTAGTACAATATGCCATTAAATAAGGTCTTTAGTAAGTCCCATATTCGATACATGTTCTTCGAAAACTTTAGGTGGGAGACCTTTAGTCATCGGATCCGCAAGCATATCTTTAGTACTAATATACTCAATACAAAGATTATTTTCCTCAACTCGTTCACGTACGAACAAATATTTTGTATCGAGATATAAACCAGCTCCAGTCGAACTGTTACTGTTCGAGAAACTAACGGCAGCTGAGTTATCACAGTAAAGCTTCAATGGTCTAGAAATGGAATTAACGATTTTGAGTCCAGTGATCAGATTTCTAAGCAACATTCCATGACAGGTTGCGTTGTAAACAGCAATGTACTCTGCCATCATTGTGGAAGTTGTAGTTAACTGTTGTTTATGACTCTTCCATGAGATAGGTCCGCCTGCTAACATAAAGATGTAGCCCGAAGTGGATTTCTTGTCATCTTTGCATTTAGCAAAGTCAGAATCAGAATAACCTACCACTTCTAAATGATCACTTCTTCTATAAGTCAGTTTACAGTCTTTCGTCCCTTGCAGATATCTGAGGACCTTCTTAGTTGCTTTCCAGTGATCTAGGCCAGGATTAGTCTGATAACGATCTAGCATTCCAGCAATATAAGCGATATCTGGGCGAGTACAGACTTGAGCATACATCAGGCTCCCGACTACTGACGCGTAAGGTATCTGGCTCATTTGCTCCTTTTCAACCTCTGTTGTCGGACACTGGAATGAACCGAAAACATCTCCCTTAACTACTGGAGCGACGGAGGGTTTGCACTGTTGCATGTTGTAACGTGTAAGGACACGATCTATGTAAGTCTTTTGAGACAATCCTAAGATCCCTTTGTGTCTATCTCGGTGAATTTCGATGCCAATGACGTAAGAAGCATCTCTGAGATCCTTCATGTCGAAGTTATGCGAGAGTAACCGCTTCGACTCATGCAACATGTCTAAACTATTACTTGCCAATAGAATATCATCTACGTAAAGGACAAGTATAGTAAAGTTACTCCCACTCATCTTGAGGTAGGTGCATTGATCCACTTGATTCTTCATAAAACCTTGCCTCTTCATGACTTCATCAAACTTGAGGTACCATTGACGTGATGCTTGTTTTAACCCATAAATGGATTTCTTCAACTTACAGACTAGATACTCCTGACCTTCAGGTTTAAAGCCTTCAGGTTGTTTCATGTAAACATCTTCGTCTAAGTCTCCGTTAAGGAAAGCAGTTTTGACGTCCACCTGATGCAGCTCTAAATCAAAATGAGCTACTAGGGCCATAACGATCCTTAATGAATCTTTACGAGAGACAGGTGAAAACATCTCTTGATAATCAATTCCCTCTTTTTGAGTGTAGCCCTTTGCAACCAATCTCTCTTTGTAGTGTTCAACGTTCCCATTCGGATCCAGTTTTGTTTTGAACACCCATTTACAACCTACAGGTTTGGCACCATTGGGTAATTCGACTAAATCCCAAACGTCATTTTTCTTCATGGATTCAAGCTCATCAATCATTGCTTTATTCCATTCAGAAGACTGATCACTGCTAATGGCTTCATTATAAGAGATAGGATCATTGAGCTTTCCAGCATCCATTTCAGTCAGGTAGGTAACATAATCATCCCAATTAGTAGGCCTTCTTTGCCTAGATGACCTCCTGAGTTGATTATCGGGTTCAGCGTTGTCTTGGTTTTGAGCGTTTGATGTGCCTTCGTTATGAGGTATAATGGGTTCTGATTGTGGAGATGGAATTTGTGTAGTGGCTTCAGGTACAATTGTTGCATGGGGTACAAGAGGAGTAAACGGAGTAATGGTAAGCGACGAGTCTCTCCCCCCCGCGTCTTGTACTTCTTGCAATTCTTCGTAAGGGTTGGTACTGCTCCCACTGACCTTGAAATCCTCCAGGAACGCAGCACGCTTGGTTTCAACAATACGGGTGACATGGGAAGGACAATAGAAACGATAACCCTTCGAATGATCAGGATACCTAATAAAGAAGCAGGTAACTGTTTTAGGGTCAAGTTTCCTTAGGAAAGGATTGTAAAGTTTTGCTTCAGCAATGCAGCCCCATACTTTCATATATGTAAGACTCGGTTTCCTTCCTGTCCAAAGTTCATAAGGAGTTTTAGGGACAGACTTAGAAGGAACTCTATTGAGTATATGAACAACTGCTTTTAACGCTTCAGTCCAGAGGAATAATGGTAAATTAGTGTTGGCTAGCATACTGCGCACCATGTTCATAAGGGTACGATTTCTTCGTTCAGCGACACCATTCTGCTGAGGTGTACCAGGCATGGTGTATTGGTTCACAATCCCCTGGCCCTTACAAAACTCATAAAATGGACCAGGAGCTTGACCCACATCAGTATGCCTTCCATAATATTCACCGCCTCTATCTGATCTCACAACTTTAATCTGACGATCTAATTGCTTTTCAACTTCAGCTTTATAATCTTTAAAGGTTGTAAGAGATTCAGACTTTTCCTTTATAAGATACAAGTACGTGTAACGAGAATAATCATCAATGAAAGTGATAAATGAAGTATGTCCTGTTATACCAGCAATTTGATAAGGACCACTAATGTCAGTATGAATGAGTTCTAATAAATTAGAGCTCCTAGTGGCACCTTTCTTATTTGCTAATGTCATTTTGCCTTTAAGACATTTGACACATGTTCCAAAATCAGTAAAATTGAGAGGAGGTAAGACTTCATCCTTTACGAGACGATTTAATCGTTCTCTTGAGATGTGGCCTAAACGTTGATGCCACAACATAGATGAAGTCTCTAAGTCTCGAACCTGGTTCATCTTTGTGAGTGATTCATTAATATTATATGACAACAAAGATTTGGAAAAATTATCATCTAGTTCTAATCTATAGAGACCACCATCCAGAATGCCAGTACCATAAACAATGGAATCATAGAGAATAGAGAGTTTGCGATGACCATGAGAAACGACAAAACCGTCCATGTCTAACTTTGGTCCTGATACAAGGTTCTGAGTTACCTCAGGAACATATAAGGTATCATAAAGTTTAATACATAAACCAGTTTTCAAAAATAATTGTAATGTTCCTATGGCCTTCACTTCTAATTCCCGATCATCTCCAACTTTAAGTGTTCTTTGGTTTCTTCCCAGCTTCCGGATTGTAAGGAATCCCTGAAGTGAATTGGTAACATGAACCATAGAACCAGAATCAAACCACCAAGAATTAGCAGGAACATTTAAATTAAAGGACTCAAGTATCATGAAAAAATCGTTACCTTTCTTAGCCAGCCACTCCTTGAAGTCATGGCATTCCTTTTGCTTATGTCCTGTTTTCTTACAGAACTTGCAGTAGGGTTTGCCTAAGGAGTTCTTAGAGCTGGAAGGTGCACTTGTATTAGGATTTGGAATTGGCTTTTGAACCTTAGAAGCATCATTTCTTTGATAATTGTGCTTCCTCTTCTTTGAGCTGGAGGTGGTGAAGTTAGCAACATCAGTAGTGCGATCCATCTTCATACGCTCTTCCTCCTGCATGCACATAGCGATCAGCTCACTCATCGTCCATTTGTCCTTCTGAGTGTTGTAATTGATCTTGAATGCTTCATAGGACGAAGGAAGCGAAGTGATGATGAAGTGAACAAGAAAACCATCACTGATCTCCATCTCTAGGCCCTTCAACTTATTGGCCATGTCATGCATCATCATGATGTGTTCGCGAATGCCGCTCCTCCCATCATACTTAGTCGTCACCAGCTTGAGGATAAGAGTGCTAGCGTGTGCTTTTGATGTTCCCTTGAATTGATCCTCCACAGAAGCCAAATAGGTTTTAGCATCTTCAGAATAAGGAATGGCCCCTCTGATTGAGTTATGAATGGACTGCTTCATGAACATGAGAGACTTACGGTTACACCTAGTCCACTTATCATGAAGTAACTGCTCAGCAGCAGTACTTGTAGCAGTAAGGTCCGCTGGCTTATTCTCTCTTAGAGCATAATCAAAGTCCAAGAGTCCAAGTGTAAGCATGAGGGCATCCTTCCATGCAGCAAAGTTATCACCAGTCAAATGTGGAATCCCCTGATTGGGTGCTGATAGTGGAAATAAGGTGTGCAAGTTATGATACTAAGAAAGAAGTCTTAATGTGATCTAAGGGCATGTTATACTAAGGCAGGCATAAGTAATGACCATTTTAATTATGAAGCTGTGATAATGTCTAATACTAACATCAAAATAATAGACTTAGTAAAATTCTATTTAAACGAAGACAAATCAGCTTTGGCCAGAAGTGTAATCATTTAAATATGTGTGCAAAGTAATTGTGACAAATCAGCTTTGGCCAGAAATGAGACAATCACTTTAGTTATGCACTTGTCAAGCATGCTAAACATAAATGAATTAAATCAGCTTTGGCCAGAATTAAGACATTTCACGTTTGTAATGCATAGCTTTGGCCAATAAATAGATGTATTAAATAAGCTTTGGCCAGAATTAATACATCAGAAGCTCATTCAAGTTAAGTTATTTTGGTTTTGTAAAAATTATCTGATTCTGATTAATTAATTAAGTATAAACAAAACCAAGTGTTTAATAGCAAACCACCTGTTAGCGCGGATCGAACTCCGCGGTGAGTTCGCTGGGGGGTGCGGGGGACAGTATTGCTTTGTGCGATCGGTAATGCCTTGTGCGATCGATAAGGCCCAAAACTTGTGCGATGTAAATAAAGCCCAAGTCTTGTGCGATCAGTAAGGCCCAAAATTTGTGCGATCAGTGAGGCCCAAAACTTGTGCGATTAGTCAGGCCCAAGTTTTGTGCGATCAGCACTATCTTGTGCGATCCACAGGTCTTGTGCGATCCATAAGTTCTTGTGCCATTTCCCTTGTGCGATCAGACCTTTTTTTTGTGTGTGTTCTGATCTTGTGCGAATGTCTTGTGCGATCAGATCATATCTGATCTGATCTTGTGCGACTGTTAAGGGACTTGTGCGATTATGATTTCGAAACCACTGTTAATGCTGTTTATTGTGATAATTAACTGAAAATCGAAATTTGAGGGATTGTGGGATAGTGTTTCCTATTTTATTTCTGATCTAATCTTATCAAAAGATTTCGAAAATAATAACTGAAAATCCATTAACATTTTTTCGAAAATTTAATAGATAAAATTAAGATCAAAATCATTAAAACACCCACTAATCCAAATTATATTCCAAAATTTATGGAATTTTCGAATTTTCTTAGAACATTATGATGAACCCTAAAAATTTAAAACATAATTCTGGAAATCCGAAACCTGAATTTTAATGGTTTTGTAATGGATTTCGTGACAACAAGTTTAACCCTTTATGATTTCGAGTCAATTTATCAAATAACTTTTTCCGAAAACAGGGATTTCGGCAACAAGGAACTCGAAAACAGTTTTGATTTTAAGGCTTTAAAAACTTCCGTTTTCCAGATTTTTTATTCCAGAATAATGGATACGAAAACCAGATCTGATTTATCAACATATGCTCTGATACCACATGTTGATCAGTTCTGTTTAAACTTAATGGAAAACATGAATAACATACCTGTTATAGCATTCAAAGCAGTGGAGAATCCAGTCAAAGATCCAGCCATTGAGTTCGACATAGTTGTCATAATGATCCGGTTCCTCCTTAGGGTGTAAAGTGATGATGGTGATGAAACCGAAAGTAGGGTTGATTTCGGTTATGGAGATAGAGACGAAAATTGATGTTATGAGGGTTGTGTGTATTGTATAATTGTCTAACCCTTTAACTCTCTAATAAGCTTCTTATTTATACACCCAAGAGGAAACCTAATTAGTTAATAAGGGTAATATGGTCCATCAACAATTACCAACTAATTATTAATAGGTTATTAATATATTTTGATCTAATATAATATAAATGATTATAAAGGCTACAAGATTAAATATTACATTAATATATTTAATCTCCCATAATAGACTTTTTAGAAAATGAACTTTAAAAAGGGGTAGCGGCGCAACTTGTTGCCCGTTTACCAATTATCTCGATGTAAATTCTTCGATTACATTGAATATAAATATACTATATAATTCAAACTATTTGAAATAATTACCATATAAAGATAACTAGTAGGTGTATCCCGCGAGTTGCGTCGGATGTGTAGATGCGGCAAGACACATGTAAGACTCGTTTTCAACCATTTGTATATTAGTATTCAGTGACGTTTTCAGCAAATTGTATATTAGTATTTACCCGGTAAAAATTGACGTTGAAACGATGACAAAAAATAAGTAATCCGTACGGTTAAGTAAACACGTCTAAATGTAAAAGTTAGGTACGATTTTATTTTTAATTTTCATACATATATTATATACCTTTAGTCTCTTATTAATTTATTTAGAATACCATTCTTAGATGCTTAATAGTTAATAGTAATAATAAATTTAAAAAGAAAATAAAAGAATTAATGATAAAGTGAAGGTTGACAAATAGTTGGAAAGAAAATATGTGGACATGATATGAAAATTGAATAGTAAATTTGAGTGTAGAGAAAATTAATTACAAAACATACAATGAGTTGATCAAAACTGATAGATGCTTTGTTATTACTATGCAAAATTAATTACAAAACATCATCACCTTGATCAACTTACTGGATCGAATCATCACAATTCGTTGTGATCTTTCCTATGGTTTATTATCATAACTAAAAAACACATCATGTTCCACCGCTAATAAATATAAAACTATAATCTTATATAAAGAACCTTAAGAACAACATAGCATTTGTATCTAGTCCTTAGTAGAGAAAAAAATGATCATGTAATTACATAATGTCTTGTATATTACACTCAAAAAACTTAGTAGAGAAAAAAAATGATTATGTAATTACATAATGTCTTGTATATTTACACTCAAAAAAAAAAAAAAAAATCTGTGTGTTTATTCATTTCTCACAGGTGTCTACTTGTATCTGGCTGTGTATCACTTGACCTTATATGATTATGATTTTTAAACTATGAGGAAGTTTTTTTATGCATAAACACCAATACAAAATCTTAAATTCATGTATGCCTTATTCATATGCATGCTTTCTAATAAACCCGTGTGCATTAATTTGCATATTTTTCTAATTAATACCATGAATTGTAACTTTTTTATATGATATACCCGACATCGTGTAAACAACATAATTGAAGAAAGATTCATGTGACTATAAATAAAAGATCACTTGTGAAAGTAGATTGTGAAAGATCACTTATAAAAGTAGATTAAGCTAACTTATTTCAGAAAGACATAGCGACCAATTAACAGCATTAGTGACACGACTTTCACATGTACGTTTATGATTTATGCAACTCCTTTTCCCATTGATGTTACACTAATACTGTTTCATACCGATAAACTTACTATAAAAAGAATTTAAACCCAAAAAAAGTCGCTGTTGGTTCTAGTTTGGGGGTACAACAAATTAGAAAGGATGGTAACCCTTTCTTTGATTGTCAATTTTATGGAACAAGCAGCATGTGGTAGGGTATACAATACTTGTGAGGATTTGTGCATGTTTTCATTTACTTTAGCTTTAAAAATTTGCAAATCAAGTTTGGTTTAGTTTTTTATGTTTTAACAGTTGTTGGTCATGTGTATTGTTTTTAAATGGTAGGGTTATAAATGACATTCGTGTTATATAGAAACCCAAAAGCCATATGAAAACGAGTGAAGATAAAAGTTAATGTATAAGAGCATTTGCATCCATTACACTAAAAATGTGTGACGGAAGTTTTTATAATATAAAAAGTGTAAAGAGTGGTTGTGAGTTAAGAAGAGATAAAATATTACTGTTAATTTATATATTTGAGGGGACACTGTTCACCTCTATAAATTTTTAATATATTTTGAATGTGGTTGTGAGTGAAGGAAAGAGAAAATGTAAAAATAAAAATATAAAATAATATTATTTAATTGAAAAAAAAAATGTAACATATGGTAAAAAAATATGGAATGAATAGCAAAGCTAATAGTGAGTAGTAGTGACTAATGATATCATATTGTACTTACATCGGAAGGAATCATGTGCTATGGAGTACATTTGTCATGAACCAAAGACACATATGATTAAAAAAATGTCACAAATTATCGTTTATGTATACGTGATTGTTGATGCATATGGATCATGTTGGATAGTTAGACTACCCGGTATAGTTTGGTTAGTCCCCAAAGAGACTATCAGTCACGTAGGCGCCACCTCACCAAGGGTGAAGGACCATCTCTTGAGGACTACCCAAGGGTGTGGAAGACTACCAAAGCCATAATATAATATTAATATATTAATAAAGAGGAGATAGAAGTCAGATGGGGGCCCACAATTTTTGCTCGTCTCCACCGTCTTGGAGGAGCCGTGAGAGACGCGACGACCCGCCCAGGGGCGGTGTGCGACGCCGGGGACGGAGCGGGATGGGTTGGGGACGGACCCCATACCCTTTGTTCTTATACACCATTTATTATGTACTCAATAATCATGACTATGCATACATCTGACATGCTAATTAGTTAGGTAAGGTGTCTTTCAGATGTATAGTGGCTTACTGGTTGGGGACATGCAACATATAAGTTATAACGGAGGCTCGAGGATCAAATTATGGTCTCATATTCTTTTTGTTTTCGTAACAAGGCCAGAGGATATGGGGGTTTTATCAACGCTACGTCATCATCTATGGCGCCAATGGGGCACCACCATCCATACCCAAACATTTAAGGAGGGGGCACCATTGTTGTGGCTTCAACATGGCAGCGCTTTTGTTTGATAGAGATGAAGGATTGGTTAAATCGGGGCGCTATAGCTTGAAGGGGTTTTATCTCACACCCTTCAAGTTTAGGGGAGAGGCCTTAAAACCCCTGTGTGACGTGATGTTGATAAAGCCCATCTCACATCCTCCGCCTAATTTAATTTGAGTAAATTACGATTTTGGTCCATGTAGTTATATCACTTTTACCCTTTAGTCTAAAAAGAAATCTTTTAACATCTGAGCCTCTAACATCTTTTTTTCTAACCCTTTTGCCCCTATAACTAACCCCATTCATTTACTTTTAGGGGCTAAAAGGATTAGAAAAAAGAAGTTGGGGGGCCAAAATGGTTAGAAAAAAAGGCGTTGGGGGCTCAGATGTTAAAAAAAAATTTGGACTAAAAGGGTAAAAGTGATATAACCACATGTGCTAAAATCGTAATTTACTCATTTAGTTTTTTTAATTAACTTTTATATATATAAAAAAGTTTGAAATTCATATTAATAAAAAAGTGTATTAGTCATGTGATAGAAGAGATAAAATGCGAAGAAAGTGCAAGGTTGCAGGGTGCTTTACGTTTGATACCAAAATTCAAATGATAAAGCAATTGCTAAAGTAATAAAAGATGGGCACTTTGTCTACTGAGGAGTAAAGATTAAAGATGTGCACCTTAAATAAGTTAGTGTTTTATAGTTAGTAATTAATAATTAATTAGTTGATAAAACCATTGGCTTAATCTATATATAGCTAATTTGTGTAGGCAGGAGTTGCTTTTAAATAAAGAACACGAGGTAGAATATGCTAGAAAGTAATTGATAGAAGAAGCTAATACTCTTCCTAAAGAGATGCTTATTTCATGCAAAAATATAAAAGTAAAGATGTTGATAAAATCACAAGTAATCAGTGACAGACTCAGAAATTTTTTTCTGAGAGTACGTAAAAATTTAAAAACTTTAGGCCTCTAGCTATATAAAAAAATTCGGTTCATAGCGGGTCGGGTCATGTAAAACAAGTAAACGTAAACAAAGTTTCGCGGGTCGTGTTGGGTCAATTTCAATTTTAAAACAATCAAACCCTATTTCCTAACTTTCTATCATATTAACAAACAAAGTTTCAAGTAAAATAGTAAAAAAAACATAAAAAACCATCATAAGTAAGTAAAGTAATAACAAAAAACCATCATAGTTCAAACTCTACCTACTTTTATTTACCCTAGTCATTAAATAAAACAACAAAAAAAACTTATCTAAGACATAGCTTGGTCTTTAATTAGAAGAATCCGACGAAAAAAGTGGTACACCCATTTTCTTCTTGAAAAATCGCGCTATAACTTCTCTACTTATGTTTCTTATCAGATATAAATTGCTCCATAAGTTAATAAAACAACACTAAACATTTAAACAAAATAAATAATCATGTTCAACCAATAGTCCAACACCATAGTCCAAAATTTTCAAACATTCAAGCCTTAGTTTTAAATGTTGATAAGTAATCATATAAACAAACAAAGCTTAAAATAAAACATCAAAATAATTAACTACAAGTCTAGAACAACTAAAAAAACATCAAAAAATATAAAAAGATTAAACCGTTATACATCTATATTTTCTCCTAATCACAATAAAACATAAAAAAACAATCAATAGAAAAGGATAAATCTTTGGGTTGGGTAGTTGGGTTAATAAAATTAGATTGTAGATTAGGTTAAGTGGTTAAAGAATAATTATGCAAATTGTGTTATATACTTATATTTCATAATAATTAGTGTTTAGTTTTTTTTATAAATTCATAATATTTTTTTTTCTGAGGAGGGCGGTTGAAAATTTTCAAAGGGTGTGGTTGAAAAATTCAAGAGGTGCGGTTGGGATTTTCGACGAAAACTAGCACTTATTTTTTTTTTCAAAAGGTGTGGTCGACCACCCATCATTGTGGGTAGGTCCGCCCCAGCCCGTAATGGTTAATATCTTATAAGATGCATTTTTCATATCATTATTATAATGTCCCTTCAAAAAGTTATAATGGTTAACACCATTGAATTTCCTTTTGATCATTATTATCCAATTTTTTTTCTCCTCGTTTGGCTTTATACTAAAAACGCTTCTTTCTTTTCATGCCTCTATAACATTCAAAGAGTAGTGTTGAGGATGTTATCATGCCGTTTCCCACCTTTATAATGTTCCTTACGTTTATAATGTCCCTTATAATCTAATAGAGCTCGCACTATGGGATAAACAGATAAGGGCGTACGTAGTACAATCAACAAGAATCATTTTTTATTTATTACATTGTTTTGAGAACAACTTAAATTTTCTGCCAAAACTTAATAACTAAGTGGTACATAAAAGTAAATGCTTTGAAACTAAAGCAACTATTCTTATCTTTTTCGTATTATTATCATCTTTTACATTTTCTTTCTTCGAGTTTATTTATTATAATAAATATTTAGTTTTCTTATCATATAGATAAATATTGAGTATTACATGCCTATATCTAAAGTAAAAAAAAAATAATAAAAAATAAAAGTATATTTAAATATAATATATTAATAGGGAGAAAGACGTCTAAAATATTAAATATATTAAACTAATATAAAACATGAATATTCTTTTCTAATAATTATTACATTACATTACATAAATCATCAAAAGAAAACATAACAAACAACTAGCCAAATATTTGTTAACAATTTCACAAAGTTCTTCACGAATTGCAAGTTTTCTCAAATGTAATGTTGCGTGTATCCGCATAGAGGATGCCATTTCCCAGACAACAAGTTAATTCTTTATAATATCCACGTTTTCTATAAGTCGAATGTGAAGTGGGTCTTCTATGTTTTCAATGTATCTCCCTTTTGGAAATCTATTTGTCGTATCAGACGAGGAATCTCATCCCATGCACAATCCACTATAGCAAGCTAGAGGGATATCATCATCATCATCATACTCGAGAATGTTGGTTGTTGTTGATGCAACAAATAATAGACCAAAGATAGTAGCTGGGGCGGTTAGGTAAAAGGGTTGAAGGGTTCAACTTTGCCTAACGCAGGTCGTGGGGTCCCCCCACGTTTGTAAGACGTGGAAGGAGGTTCACTAGTTTATTTTTGTTGTTTGCTAAAGGTCCTCCTCTGAATCGTATTCAGATTTGGATGAAGGAGCAAATAGAATGTGTGTGTTGGATGTGAAAGGGAGTGACTCGCATGAAGCAAGTACTCGAAGCGAATGACCAGAGATTTCAGGAATCAGGCTGGCCAGGAATGTCTTTACTCAGTAAATGAAGTGTCAAATATATAGGAGAAGATATCTCCCAAAGAGGAATGCATTTGACTAGTGACTTTGCTTGCAGTGAGGGGCTTACCCTTTCGGGGGTTGAAGCCTTTTGACCCCTGGATAATAGAGTGTGTTCTGTGGACCTGCATTGCTTTTGCGCTGGCGAGTTGGTGAAGTAATCAGGAGACATGACTACTTACTGTTCCGTGCTACTTTATTTCGTCTTCCCAGGTTTTTAACCTTTGAACCATCTTGGGCTACCCCCGTCATCAGCCCCCCAAGTCAGAGGTTTTTGGGGAATGAGCTCAAAGACTTCTGACTTTTATACGTATGTTTTTCTGCCTAAAGGCTTCGAGGGTTCGAAGGTTGGAAGATTGAAACGGTTGAGGTTTTTGAATTTCAGAATTTGACAAGACAGTTGACAAGACCTATGGCAGTTTTTCAGACGGCGGTTTTTAATTCTGCCTGTTGATAATTATCACTTATCTCATTTATTTTCACATTTTTATTTTGAAGAACATTACTTGCTCCCTTTTTCTCTTAAGTATCCCTTTTTTTCAAATCAGGTCAGTTCCGTTTTGCTTACTTTCTTTTTAATTGTTCATATCATGGGTGCTCGTAAGGATATGGCGAAGTCTTTTTCTCGACTGACCCAAGAGGAAGTCGATTTGTTTTGTATGGAATGGGGTATAGGGATGAAGTATAAACCGGTTGCACCGGCTTGTGATAAATCTATCAATGAATGTCCTTCTGGTATGATTGCCTTGTATTGTCGTCATTTTGAGTTTTCCAATCTTCGTTACCCGTTCTCAAACTTTGTTTTGAATATTTTGGAATATTACCGAGTGTCTTTTGGTCAGATTCACCCCCTTGGCATGGCTAGGGTTTTACATTTTGAAATTTTGTGCCGGGCCACCGGGTATGACCCATCTCTGTTGTCCTTCCGTCGCTTCTTCCGGCTTGCTAAGAATGGTGATTGGTTCACCTTTGAGACCACTCAAGTTGATACTTGTTTAATTTCTTCCATGGTTTCTACGCTTGGGGTCTGGAAAGATCGGTTTTTCTGGGTGTCGGAGGAGATTGTTCCTTTCAAACTTGTTTGGAGACACCCGGATGCCGTTCTGAACGAACCGGAGCCTTCTGATTCTGAAATAAACACTCGTTTTTTAGAAATTCTCAGGGAGTGCCCCTCGAGGCTTCGTCCCTTCCCTGAGCATTTGTTGGTGTTGTTGGGTATAAGTAAAGTGTGGGAAAAGGCCAACCGGGGGATCCGGTGCTTATTAGAGATGGGAAGGGTATGCATTTATTCTTTTCTTGCTTTTTGGTTCCTTTTTCTTTGTTTGCTTATGTGCTTTTTACATTTGTGTTGCAGTTATGTCTGCCCTTAATTTTATTAAAAGCGATGATACCTCTGACGTTGCCTTTGATGATGTTGCTGCTACTCTGTTACGCCCTAACACGTTGAAACTCAAAATTCGCAGCGGAAAACACATAATTAAAATTTCTTTAATGACATTCTTTCTTTCACTTAAATACATTAATTCCTTTTTAAAATTTGATTGACAACTATCATACATATATCGAATTAAGTGACCACATACACATCCACGTACAATCCATGTCTTGACTCGATCTTTAACCGCGTACAATTCTTGGTGAAACATCCAAAATCCTGAACAACCTGCAGACACCACATTCAATCTCATCATTAGTAACCAGTAACATAATACAAAATATTAACACATGCATGATAAAGCGTCCACATATCATGCTTTCTCTTATACTAGCTCCTTCATCCATCCATTCCATCACTCGCCTTAGATTGCAGAGTCAACCTTTACTTCTATTGTTAACCTGCCTATGTTCACATTAATCCTCAATAGAAAAATGGTTAGTATCATTAACTTCCTATCATATGGACGCGTCCTCAAATACGCATAACTCGTCTTATTCATTCAAGCATATAATTAAATACCTCTCTCAAGCATGTATTCATATTCATTCACACCCGTACCTACAATTTACATCTTACATATATAACTCCTTAATTCATCTTTATGCATAATTCATTGCATAAGTTCCGTTTCTTACCCGAACTTAATCGAATCTCTTTCTTAACCACTTCCGACTCATTTCCATTGTAACTTAACTTAGTAACAACAACAATTCATATTTTCTTATATTACATTCAATAATTACCATATGTCATAATTACATTACCAAACAAAAGGGTAAGTTTAGAGTTCACTTACCTCGTGCGTCCGAGTTCGAGCATAGCTTCCGTGTTTATCCTTGGCCCGTTGCCTTTCATGCTTGTGTCCGCGTTGACATAACTCCTATCCGTACATGTCATCACATTCATCATAACATGATTAGCATACATGAGCATACATACCCTTTTAAGGAAGGTTTCTTGCCATATCATCTTATCAACTAATTTCTCACTTGTAATCCATTTAAAACATAATCCTTATACAAATCTATTATTTAATACATCATCATCACACTCTAAATACATTTATTCATTTTTAGCATACAATCTCACTTATCATTTTCTCCTAAGCATTTCATCAAACACTTGGTGTGCATATCACTTTCTAAGCATAATGTACAAGTGCTTTAAGCATGTTCTTCCCTATTTCATCTTATGAACCGTCACATTCAAGCAAAATCTCATAATCATAAATTCCACATCAAATTTATCTATTTAAGTCTATCATATAACACCTTATACATCACAAGATCACACTATAACATCTACAAGTTCATCATGATCATCATCTTCACACTCATGCAATGGGTTTCATTCTAAATCACCCAATTACTTGAAATTATTCATAACACAAGTTCTATTTGGTGTTTCTAACACCTCTACAAGCTTAATTGCATACAAATTCATGGATTGATCATAACCCACTTCAAACAAGATCATCAAATCTAAGTTTTGAGACATACCTTACGATCCCCTTGTGGAGGTGATCGTTAATTCATGTTCGGTTGTGAATTTGGGCTTCGTTTAGCCTTTCAATTTGGAGAATTTGTGAAGTTTAGGGTTTTGGCTCCATGGGAGCCCTCCCCTGCTCGTTGATGAACACACACACGAGGTGTGTGTATGTGTGTGTTATTTTCTTTTTAATAAAACAACTTTCAAGTTGTTCACTTTGGTCCCTCATGTTTCGTTTTAATTAAATAAGGCTACAACCCTTCGTTTAATACCAACGTTACTAATATTCAACTAGGTTAATTATTCCTAGATAATATTTATTTACGGGTTCACTTTTACCCCTAACGGTATTTTTACCCGTTCCTTTATATTAACCGGGTTTAAATTATCAAACCCATTTTTGGGGTGTTACATACTCCTGGCGAGAATGCGGTTGTTAAAGGTTCTGGTTACGTGAATGTTCCGAATGTTAAAGGCTTTACCAAGGTTACTGCTTCCAAAGGTTCTACCCGTCGTTGCCAACGTCATCTGAAAGGTGTTGATCAGCCTTCTGGTTCGGAGCCTATCGATGTTAGTGATGATATTAAGGAGTTAGGGGATCAGGCTATGGATGTTGGCAAGGGTAAGGAAAAGGAGTTAATTGTTTCAAGCAAGAAGAAGAAATTGATTAAGAAAGGTACCACTCCTGTTATTTAAGGTTCATCAGCTAAAAGTGTTGAGAGTTTCGAAGGTTCAGAGGGTCAGGATATTTATGTGCCTAACTGGGGGGTTAAGGTTGGTGATAATTTTAAGGTTCCGACTGTTTGTGCTGAAGCCTTGGCTCATTTTGCTCCTCTCGGTGTTCGAAGTGCCATATCTGAGATGGATGCCGATCATCTTATTTCTAGGATGATGCTCAGTTCCTGCAACCTTTCTGCCTTTTTGGCTGAAGGTGTTACTCGCTTTGCTAAAGGGATGCAGGAATATGAGGAGGCTTCCAAGAAGAAGGAAAAAATGAAAGCTTCAATTGCTGCAATGAAGAAGGAAATCGATAGCTTTTCTGAGAAAGAGATGGCTTGGACCAAGAAAGTGGAAGAGTTAACAAGGGGCACGAGATTGAGATGGGTGATCTCAAAAAGAGTTTTGATGCTGACCGTCTGAAGCTGAAATCTGATAGAGAGGCATTGGTTGTACAACAGAAGGCTTTTGATGAGGAGAAAGATGGTTTGAAGACTTTGGTTGCCCGGGCCACTGGGGATAATCAGTGGCTTATTGAGCAGGGTTTTCACCAGGTTGTTACTTATTTGCTTCATTCTAAAGAGTTTAACTCCGCTCTTGGCGAGGTTTACACTAAACTGCTTAATCTGGGAAAACACCAAGGTCTTATTGCGGGTTATAAACTTCACGAGTCTGGCCACCCTTTGGAAAAATCTCCCTTGTACCGTTCCGAGGCTTCCGATATCTTTAAGAGTTCTGTTGAGCAAATGGAGAGGTTATCATACCCGTATGTGAGTCAGGTTGCTTCTTGTTATGGTAAGCCTCTCTCCGTCTTGCAGGAACTGAAGCCGGATGGTTTGAATGAAAAGGTATGTGCTGAAATGCTTAGCTCCCTTTCAAGGAAACGCTCCTACTCGGGAGATAGTGAAGATACCTTTTCCGGGGAAGCTGATGCTCCAAAGGACGTCAGCTTGGAGGGTTCAGCTGTTGATGATCAGGGCCCAAAAGCTAAGAAGGTTAAGAAGACTAAGAAGGCTAAAGGTAGCAGTTCTGGGGCCTCTAAACCTTCTATTGATGCATGAAATTCGTAGCTTTCTTAGCTCTTTTAAAACAATTTGTGGTTTGTAACCTTTAAACAATATTAGGTTTTCAGGAACCCTTAAGGTTCCTGTTGGTTGTGTTTTAGGCCTGTATGGCCGTTTGAACAATATCTAAACTTACAAGTCTCTAGGACTTGTTCTGACCTTGAAAGTCTTTCAGGGCTTTCTTTGATATGATATGATGTTTAACTATTTTCTTTGTGTTATGTTTTTATACTTGTGCCTATTTTGTTAAGGCAGTTTGGTTGGCTTTAACCCTTCAAGCTTTTTTGGCTATCCGTAGGTAGGTTGAAGCCTTTGAGGTTTTGAGCTGTCACGTAGGTGGCTTGAAGCCTTGAAGGCTTCTTAGTTTTGTGCCCTGATTTGGTTTGTATTTTTATAATTTTTCGTTTAAGTTGTATCATCCTTTAGATGATTTTTGTTTTCTTGTAACTTTTTCTTTGTCGAGTTTGTGTTGCCTTTATGTTTTTTATACCTTAAAGGGTTCAGTGCTGCAGTCACTTAGCCTTGGTATTTTTAACAAGAAGACATAGCACCTATCTTTTTTATCATTTCTTTGTTTTTCATTTGACTTCATAAGCCTGTTTGTTGGTTATATTTCTAAGGTTTAAGGAACATTTGGTGTAGGTTGTTTAGGCCCGTCTATGAGACAATTTTGTTTTAACTTAATAAGTCTCATGGAGTTGTATTGATTTAGGAACTCACCCCTTATATAGGTTCATTCAACCCTTGAACCTATTGAGCGATGTGGCCTGGGAGCTCATCCCCTTACATGGCTCTTGCCATGGAGTTTTTTGCTAGGTCCTCAACCTGATCTTAGGATAGAAAGACAAGTTTGATAAAACAACTTCATTCATTCAAGCAATACTTGCTTTTTACAAAAGGTATTCATAGTGATGTTCTCAAAAAACATTTTGATACAAACCAAACTTTCCTGTCTAGACATGGAACCTTTTCAGGGTTTTGCCATTCCAATGCCTTGGAAGCCTTTTGCCTTCTGAATCTGCTAGCTTGTAGGATCCACCTTTGTGTGCTTCGAGGATGGTATATGGACCCTCCCATTTTGGGCCAAGCTTTCCTTGATTTTCTTTTTTGCTAGCTTCATTGTTTCTGAGGACCAGGTCCCCTGGCTTGAATCGTTCGTTTTTTACTTTCTTGTTGTAGTAAGCTTCCATTTGTTGCTTGTATTTGGCCTCTTGGATTGCAGCTTGATCTCGTGCTTCCTATAGGAGTTGTAAATTCAACATGGTCTCTCTTTGGTTTGTTTCGGGATCCATGTTGACGATTTGTTGGGTTACAACTCCTATCTCAGCGGGGATCACAGCCTATGATCCAAATACCAAGCTATAGGGTGTTTTCTTATGGCTTGTCTTTTCGGTTGTTCTTATTGCCCATAGAACACTAGGCAATTCTTCAAGCCAGTTGCTTTCGTATCTTCCCAATCTTGTCTTGATACCTTCCACTATGCTCCGATTCGTTTTTTCAACCTGACCGTTTGATTGCGGGTAAGCCACTGAGCTGAAAACCTGGTTGATTCTGTATTCTTTGCACCAAATGCTGAAAGGCTTCTCAGCAAATTGCTATCCATTATCGGTGAAAATTACTCTCGGCAACCCATAACGGCAAATAATGTTCTCCCAAACAAAGTCGATGACCTGTTTGCATGTGATCTTTGCCAGCGGTTTAACCTCGGGCCACTTGGTGAAATAATCTATTACCACCAGTAAGAATTTTACTCCTCCTTTGCTTGGGGGGGGGAATGGACCAACAATGTCCATTCCCCATTTATGGAATGGCCATGCCGAGGTTATTGGGACAAGGTCATGTTTGGGATTTTTTGGGATCGGTGCATGAATCTGGCAAACATCACATTTCCTCAATTGTTCAGTGGTATCTCGATGCATTGAGGGCCAGAAATACCCAAGGTTCATGAGTTTTGCAACCACCGACCTAGCTCCAAAATGAGCTCCGCATATGCCCTCGTGAATTTCCTTGATCAAATATTTACTTTGCTCAGGACCAACACATCTCAGCAAGGGGGCAAGGTAACCTTTTTTGTAAAGGGTTTCTCCTTGTAGTACGTACTGCCTTGCTTTGATTTTAACCCTTTCAGCTTCTACTTGATCATTGGGTAGTTCACCATTTTTAAGTAACTTTTTGATGGGAGTCATCCAGTTTGGATCTTCCTCGGTGGCTACGTCTTGAACTTCCAATTCATCTATTGATGGAGCCTTCAACACTTCTAACAGCACCTTCTTAGTAAGGTGGGCAAAAGGGAGAGATGCAAGTTTACTTAGGGCATTAGCTTTTTTGTTTTGAGATCTGGGAATTTGTTTGACGTTGCATGCTTGGAAGGTACTCATCAGCTCCTTGGATTTTTATTTGTATTTTTTCATGTTGGGCTCTTTAGCAATGTAGCTATCATTTATTTGGCACGAGACTAGCAACGAGTCTGTGAACACTTCAAGCTTTTCAACCTTCATTTCTTTAGCCAGCCTTAAGCCAGCGATTAGTGCCTCGTATTCAGCCTCGTTGTTGGTGGTCTGAAAATCAAAACGGAGAGCATACGTGAATTTCAACCCTTCTGGGTTGTTTAAAATTAGTCCAGCCCCTGACCCTTCAACGCTTGAAGCCCCATAGGCAAAAAGCTTCCAGGCTTCAGGGTTGGAAGGATCAGTGGTGGCAGTGTTCACTTCAGTGATTACTTGGTTTGGGACTTCTGCAATGAAATCAGCCAAGACTTGGGCTTTGATAGCTTTTCGTGGGACGTAGGTGATGTTATGTTCACCTAGTTCCACTGCCCATTTGGCCAACCTTCCTGAGTTTTTTGGTTTTTCAAGCACACTCTTAATAGGTTGGTCAGTGACTACTTGTATAGGGTGTGCTTGAAAATACCTTCGAAGCCTTCTAGCTGTTTGAACTAGGGCTAGGGCAAGTTTTTCAAGAGGAGGATATTTGGTTTCAGCCAATTTTAGAGTTTTGCTGAAGAAATAAACGGGTACCTGAGCTTTGTCCCATTCGATGGTGAGGACTGCACTTATGGCCTCTTCAGCGATTGAAAGATAGACTGAAATTAATTCCCCTGTTTCAGGAGCTGCAATGTCTGGTAAGGAGGCAAGATGTTGTTTCATCTGGTTGAAGGATTCTTCAGCCTCGTTAGTCCATTTGAAGTTCTTCTTATTAGAGCAATTTTGAGCGTTTTGTAGAAGGGCAGAGATCTTTCAGCCAGCTTGGAGGTGAAACGCTTCAAGGCTGCAAGCTTCCCGTTTAAGCTTTCAACCTCCTTCTTGGTTTTTGGTGGTTTGGTTTCAAGAATAGCTTTCACCTTGTTTGGGTTAGCCTTGATGCTTTGTTTCCCAACAATATGACCTAAGAACTTTCCTTCCTCAAACCCAAATGAACATTTTTCAGGGTTGAGCTTCATGTTAACTTTTCTGAGGTTCTTGAAAGTTTCCTGAATGTCATCGAGCATTTGATACTCCGTCTTGCTTTTGATCACCAAGTCATCGACATATGCCTCCATGTTTTTGCTGATTTGGCTTGCAAAGGCGTTGTCCACTAGACGTTGGTAGGTTGCTCTAGCGTTTTTGAGGCCAAAAGGCATCTTTTGGTAACAAAAGATTCCTTTATCGGTGTGGAGCGCCGTCTTTTTCTCATCTTCTTCTTTCATGAGTATTTGATGATATCCTTTGTAAGCATCAAGAAAGCATTTGAAAGGGTAACCGGTGAGGGAGTCAACCTTGAGATCAATTTCTGGTAGTGGATAGCAATCCTTAGGGCAAGCCTTGTTAAGATCCTTGAAATCTATGCACATCCTCCAAGAGTTGTCTGGTTTCTTGACCATAACCGGGTTTGCAACCCATGATTGGTACTTGACTTCTCGGAGAATGCCTGCTGACACAAGCTTTTCAACTTCTTGGCAAGCAGCCAGGCTTCTCTCGGGTGCTAAACTTCTTTTCTTTTGCACCACGGGCTTGACATCCGGTGGTATTCTTAACTCATGTTCAGCAATGTTTCGGGGGATCCCCGTCATATCTTCTGGGCACCAAGTGAAAACATCGCTGTAATGTGTTAGCAACTTTTCAAGATACGAGAGGGTTTCTTGTGAAAGGCCTGGATTGACCCTTATTCTCTGCTCAGGGTACTTAGTATTTATGATTAGCCTTTGCTTGTCTTCCTCACTGCTGGGACTTTCACCCTCAACCAGGTAGGCCTCTTGAGAGGGTTGAAGGGTTGCTATCCCCCTCTCGGTGGGAAATTTGACTGTGCCATGGCCAACAGACACGGCCATGTAGAATGCACACTGTCCCGGCCTTCCAATGATCACATCATAGTTTGAAGGTATGTTGATAACCACAAAGGTGAGTGGTTGGATTCTCTCCTTCTGACCTTCGCTGAAACGATCATTAAGTGTCAGTTGCCCTAAAGGCTTGAGGGGTATATCGGCAATACCTTTTATGGAAGTCCCAGAGGGTTGAAGCCTTGAACGTTCTTCATTGCTCAAGCGGTTGAAGAATTTTTCAAACATGATTTCAGTGGCTGCCCCAGTGTCTATGTATGCTTTATCTGTTTGTAATGTTCCCACAGTGGCTTCTACCACATGAGAGCTTGAAAGAGGGTCTCTTTCTGTTGGGGGGAAGCAAACACACTAAAGCTCCTAAGCTTCCAACCGCTGTCTTTTATGTGGAACACTTTCATCGAAATCTACCATACTTACTTCCTTGCCTTTTCCTTCAGCCATTTTGTCCCTTACTCCCTTTACTAAGTGTGCAAGTTCCCCGGATTTGACGGCTTCTTCAATTCTCTTTTTAAGTTGGAAGCAGTCATTAGTATGGTGTCCCTTTTCTTCATGAAACTCACAAAATTGTGTGGAGTTTTCATTCTTCCTGCTCTTGGGGAGAGGTCTTGGAGGCCTAAAGTTTTGCTTGACTTCTTCCGTGGCAAGGATTTCTTGAGGAGTCTTTGTGAGGGGTGTGAAACTCATGCCTTTCTCCCTGGTTGGAGGGTTCCGACCTTCAGGCCTTCGATGGTCTGAACCTTTTTGACGTCTGTCATAGGAGTTGAAGTTCCCTCTTTTCCTGGCTGGGCTGTTGCTCCGCCAACTAGACCCTCTTTTTCTTTGCTCTTTAATATCTACTGCCTCCTCTCCTCGGATGTGGGCTTCTACCCTTTCGAGAGCTTCTTCCAAGGTCTTGGGCAGAGATTTGTTGAAATCTCTTGTGAGATATTTTGAGGTGATAGCGTTCATGAAACCGGCTACCCTCATTTTCTCATCTGCCCCTACATACGTGAGACCTTCCCTCTTGTATCGTTCAATAAACTCATGAAGACTTTCATCATCACGTTGTTTTATCTAAAAGATCACGGTTGCATCTTTGACATATCGCATTTGTTGGGAGAAGTTGGCCAAAAAACCCTTGTTGAGGTCGTCGAAGCTTCGAATGCTTCGAGCAGGTAAATCATTGAACCAAATTCTGGCTGATCCGACAAGAGTTTGCATAAACATTAGACAACATTCCGCATTTGACCACTTCTCAATCCTTGCTGCACCAGTGAAGATCTGAAGATGGTCCTCTGGGTCCTCAGTCCCATCGTACGTTCTGATGTGGGACGGCATCTTGATTTTCGTTTGAAAATCATAATCGGCTATTCGTTGTGAAAAGCATGAGAGGTTACTTGGCTTATAAGGTTTGGCCAAATCTTCTTCGACCCCTGCACCCACGTTATTGCCATTGTTGTTGTTTCCCTGGGTGGCCAGCACTTGATTAATAAAGTGCTGCCATGGGAAGCTGGCCATTATCTGGGTCATCATCTAGGGCATGGGGTTGAAGCTTTGAAGGCTTCCGGGTGCACCTGAACAGCTAACCCCAAAGGTGGTGCTCATAACAGCACTTCGTGCCAAGGGGAGCACGGATAGGGCCTGTTCCCACGAGGTTGTTGTAGAAGCTGGAAGGCTTGTTACTGGGGACTGTAGGAGCTGATCTAGGGTCAGCTCATGGCCCAGATGAGCACCATTTATAGCTGGTTGAGATGAAAAGAGAGGACGTGTTGTAGGATTTGCCATTGTAGACAGATATGGATTAGGGTTTGGAGGATTACTGGGACCAGCCTCATTCCTAGTTGTAAAAGGTGGGATGGGAGGTCCGGGAGACAACGTTGGTTCGGGCTCATCATAGTCTAGACGGATCCTCACACCCTTGTCCCTTTCCTTATTTACATATTGGTTGAGGAGAGACCTCAACTCAAGGAAATTATTGGCGACCCCCTCGGGGGTAAGTTCGATACGCGTCGGGGTATCCGAGACACCGATATTGGGGGAAGGGACTCCGGATCTGGACGGAGTTGGCGTGTTAAAAGTGAGAAACTCAGAAGCGCTCCCCGGAGTTGAGAAAAGAATTGGTATAGCCACATGAGCTTGGCTAGTACCCGGGGTTGAGGTGTTTGGGACCTGATTCACTTCTTCCGGGGATCCACTTTAGGACATGGCAGTTTCAAAAGAAGAGAGCTACACTACTAGGTCTTTTTTTAGAAGAAATAGCGGCGTAGCCCCACGGTGGGCGCCAACTTGTTGATGCAACAAATAATAGACCAAAGATAGTAGCTGGGCCGGTTAGGCAAAAGAGTTGAAGGGTTCAACTTTGCCTAACGCAGATCGTGGGGTCCCCCCACGTTTGCAAGACGTGGAAGGAGGTTCACTAGTTTATTTTTGTTATTTGCTAAAGGTCCTCCTCTGAATCGTATTCAGATTTGGATGAAGGAGCAAATAGAATGTGTGTGTTGGATGTGAAAGGGAGTGACTCGCATGAAGCAAGTACTCGAAGCGAATGACCAGAGATTTCAGGAATCAGGCTGGCCAGGAATGTCTTTACTCAGTAAATGAAGTGTCAAATATATAGGAGAAGATATCTCCCAAAGAGGAATGCATTTGACTAGTGACCTTGCTTGCAGTGAGGGGCTTACCCTTTCGGGGGTTGAAGCCTTTTGACCCCTGGATAATAGAGTGTGTTCTGTGGACCTGCATTGCTTTTGCGGCTGACGAGTTGGTGAAGTAATCAGGAGACATGACTACTTACTGTTCCGTGCTACTTTATCTCGTATTCCCATGTTTTTAACCTTTGAACCATTTTGCCTTATGAGCATTTACGTATTTAAATCATTCATATTTGGTATTGGGCTACCCCGTCATCAGTTCTTATCATGTTTTTTTTTCAAATTGGACGAGAAATCTCCTCCACTTAACAAGCATTCATCATAAGACGACGAATATCATCATCGTTATCTTCAAGGTTGGTGTCCGTATTTACGTAAAAAGATGTGATGTACTTTCCTTTTGGTGGTGGACTTTACGTTGCCTCTTTTATGATCTTAGTTGGTCCATGATGTCGAATAATTTCACATTGGTTTTTATCTTATGCTATTGTGACCAAAGTCGATGGTTGTTCTTGAGGCACAAAAATTATCTCCCTTCATGTAGTATTGTGAGGACTATATATCTTTCTAGAAAGAGTTAAATGCCATTTTAGTCCCTGGTTTAGGCCATTTTAATAGTTTAGTTCAAATGTTTCATTTTTCGCCTGTAGATCAAAAAATGTTTCACCGTTGCCATTTTAGTCAATTGGGTTAACTTAATCTATTTTTTCTGTTAACGAGAAGGACAATTCGGTCATTTTATATATAATTATGTTAACTAGAAGGGTCATTCGGCCATATAAAATGACCGAATTGCCCTTCTTGCTAACATAAATAATGGATGAAGTTAACATAGTGGACTAAAATGGCAACGGTGAAACCTTTTTGGACCCACAGGCAAAAAATGAAACCGTTGGACTAAATTGGCAAAATAGCCCAAATCACAGTGACTAAAAATGACATTTAACTCTTCTAGAAATATGTGTTGTTTTAAAGTTTCCACAATGCAATCTTTATATTTTTTTTAACGGCCAACTAAATCACCGGATAAGAATACTGAAATGCCCTCAATCAAGCAAATGCATCATCTCCTCCATAACAGTCAGAGTTTGATGCAATCTTTAAATACATGTAACATTTTGATGAGAAGTATGGCGTCCTCCATCGTCACTATTTTATTTAATTGGCAGCTATATATATGAACCAAAAACTTTCACAAACGGACCATGCAATGCATGTCCGTCGACTTGCCATTCGTTTACCCATTGGTCATATGTGTTAGCTTGTCCAAACCACATTGTGTGTGCTACAAGGAAGACGAGGTTAACGTGAACATTTGAGAAAGTTAGCAAAGATGACTTGAGTGCTAGGGGTGTAAACAATTGAGCTACCAACTCCTCAAGATTTACTCACTAAATAGAGTTTGAGCCGATCTTAAACTAGTTAGTTCAAACTTAAGACTATTGAAGTTCGTTTAATACACAATCATGAGCCTGAGATTCGTATACATGGTTTGACTAGACTTGGGAGCCTAAAAGATGCTAATTTTTATAAAAAAAATAACTTTTATTCATTATAACAAGTATATTCTAATACTACGAATTATGATAATATTGGAAGTTACGATAAACATCATTCACCTCAACAGAAAAAATAAACTGAGTTAGTGATTTGAATGAAATTTTTTAAAAATTATGTGAGAAAACTATTATTATTTTTTTTTTCTAAAAACTCCATGTATATTCTTTTTTATTATACATGTAACAAAAATAATTAAATAAAAGAAATTAAAAAGGGTTTGAGTAAATTACCAAAATCGTTCCTGTGGTTTTATATTTGTCAGTTTCATCCAAATGTCTTCAACTTAACACAAAAAATAAACTAAGTTAGTGGTTAGGATGAAAATGGCAAAAAGTTACAAACTTTGGGGGCAATTTGTTATAAAAGTGTCATTTTAGATGAAAATGACAAACGTGCCCAAAACTTAGGAACGATTTTAGCAATTAACTCTTTTAAATATAAAAAAACAATTGGAATGTAATGTTTATTTATCTCTCCTGACACTTAAAAATAACATAAATAATTAGTGTATTTATAGAACCGTATCTGTGCAATTCATGTGTCTACTACAGTATCTACACATAACATGCACATTTGCACAAATTATTTTATTGTTTATTATGTGCAAAATATACACATTTGCTAGTAAAAGGTAAAAATTTCAAAAAGTAAGAACCATAATAGAAAAAATAAATAAATAAACGATCTAGGTTTATTTATTTATCCTCACAATAATTTAGTATTTTGTGATAACATTACACATAATAAATAGAGTAACCTGCAATTTTACCCTCTGGGGTTTAGGCCAATTGGCACTCTGACCCTCTCTAACGAAATAATTGCAATTTACCCCCCCCCCCCCCCAACGTTGATGTTATGTCGAAATGGAACCACTCTGACCCCACAAACGGAACCACTTGATCATATTCATCTCCACTAGGCTATATTGCTTATACACCAATTCAGCCGGAGTATTATCATGCCACAAGTGTAACCACTTGATCATACCCATCTCCACTTGGCTATAATGCCTATACACCAATTCAGGGGGAAACCCAATAAATCTGAGAAAAACCCTCTTGTGAAAATCGAATCCAGGACCTAATGGTCCCAAAGCCTTATCTCACCACCAAGATGCCACTAGACTATAATGCCCTCAAACAGATGGACAAAGTGAAAGAACGATTCATACTTTGGAAGACATGCTCAGAGCCTGTGTGATAGACTTTGGAGGAAGTTGGGATGATCACTTACCATTAATAGAATTTTCTTACAACAACAGTTATCATACAGACATTAATGCTGCACCATTTGAAGCACTCTATGGACGAAAATGCCGAACACCTGCATGTTGGGCAGAAATAGGAGAAAAGCAATTGTCAGGACCTGAAATTGTACAAGAAACAACTGACAAAATAATTCAAGTCAATGAAAGATTGAAAACAACATGAGACCGTCAAAAGAGTTATGCAGATAATCGACGAAAGCCATTAGAATTTAAAATCGGAGACAATAGTAGTTTCACCTTGGAAAGGAGTCGTCAGATTTGGAAAGAAATGAAAGTTAAGCACAAGGTACGTTGGACCTTTTGAAGTTATCAAACGAATAGGACCAGTAGCTTACCAGCTACAGTTACCTGAAGAAATGGCAGGAGTACATGATGTATTTCATGTATGTAACTTAAAGAAATGTTTAGCAGACGAATCCTTGATTGTACCTCTTCAAGAAATAGAGGTAAATGAGAACTGAAGTTTGTGGAAAAGCCAATACAAATTGAAGATAGAAAGATTAAGAATCTCAAGCACAAGAGGTTAGTGCTAGTAAAAGTAAAATGAGATTCAAAGAGAGGACCAGAATACACATAGGAACTAGAATCAGATATGAAACGAAAGTATCCTTACTTATTCCAATGAATCTTGAGGACGAAATGTAAAACAAGATAGGGAGGATGTAACAACACCCAAAACACCTTATAAAGACCCCTGATCGCAACCCTGGACTTGTATGGCGCGAACCGGTACGAAAAACAAAGAATCTTGTAAGTAGACTCTCAGGAGACACACGGGGGTACCCCCTAAATCTTCCGCGTGTCGCGGGGGAGTACCAAGACACGTGGAACTCGAGCGCGTCGTGTGACGGGCTATACGAGCAACGAAGCCTATCTAGGCAATTAGGGTGTCGGCTGCGACACGCGGGGGGGGGGGGGGGGGGGGGGTGCCAGGGTGCACCTATAAAACCAACAACTTGGGACAAAAGTTTGTGCACATTTACGTTCAATTTTTGACGTAAACTTTCTCTCGTATCTTCGTTTTCTTGCACTATACCCCTAATTCTGCGAAACTTTGCCCCGTTGTAAGTGTTTTAATCCTGATCACTGATTCGATACCCTGTCCGATCAATCCGAAATCCAGCAACGGAGCCAAAGTACTGCCTGAATAAGGCTATACTTTGTTAACTATATTGGGGTTTTGATCTTGTGATGTGTCGTTAAAGTTTGAGTTAGGTTGTTGCAAACTGACAAGTGTTGCATTGTATTTTCATTAGGAACCCATGATTAACAACAGGATGCTTTAAGTTAAAAACCCTAAGTCTACAAAGTGAGTCATTCTTTCTTTTTATTAAATGCATTGCAAAACCCTAAATGTTTTTTAGTTATATTTACACTGATTAAGTTTTTGTAATATGATATTACTGTCGGTATGTGGGGTTTTATATTCACTACTTGATAATCTTCACTGTTGGATGAAAGTTAGCCAATGAGTGATATGACCACCGTCACATCGGAACTGCCACCGTGTGACAAATACTGATTGAGTATTTGATAGATATAAAAAACGTAATCACCCTTGATACTGTAAAATATAACAATGTGTCTTTTTATAAAATTGAATGAATTCACCAGTATTTTTCGGTGTTAAAATGTTTTCAAACGCGTTTCAGGTAACTTACTGTGAAGGTAATAGAAGCCCGCTATGGAGCATTGAAGGCTTAAATAAAGTGGCTATGATTACCTGAATAAAAGAAGAAATGGTTTATCAATTAGGGTTTATCCCTATAAAAACAGTTGAATGTAATATGGGTTTTATCTCATTTGTTTGATATTAAACTTTAGTATTTTACAGACTCTGAAATATTTCCTAACTCCGATCCTGATGATGTTTTCCGCTGCAAATTTATAAACACTGATACCACTTATAACTGGTTCACGACTCCCGTCCAGGGTGTGGTCTGTCACACCCCTTTCTGCGGCGGAAGCACGAGGTGTGATCATGAAAGGTTCTCATTGCATATGAAAGGTAACATACTACATGCTCATAAAAATAACTTCAAACGTCATTACCATTACATAACGGAAACATAGATTAAGTGTTTACATCACCAAACAACATATTGTCTGAAAGTTTACAACTTATATAAGACAAACATAAACGACATCCACAAGCATGAGTAAGACCGCGCGCACATCCACTTTTAGTTACCTGAAATACATGTGAGTTTTGGAAAAACGTCAACATAATGTTGGTGTGAATTCATGCAGAGATTGTTTTGAATGTTTAAATACTTGAATGAAAACATGATATGCATCTTGTAGAATGTATGAATGTTTGAATGTAACTTGCAAAACGAATCTGTAACTGAGTACTATGAATGTTTGAATGTGTGAGATCGCTAGTGGTTTGCAAGGCCCCTAACATGTGTCAAGACATAGGAAGCCACCAAACCTAGACATTTTTGTCGACTTTGATTGAGACACAGAAGCACTCATTGGTAGAAGTAGGCCAAGAGTGGGGTTGCCTGAAACCCATTAGATCTAACCTTTTGTTCCGCGGTCTGAATGTATACGTTGATTAATGGTGCTTATGGTACCCTATTCGGGACATGATCTAGAATGTTTCACTTGAATGTTTTATACTCCATCATACCATTTGTAAACATTGTAACATTTGTAACATGTATTTCACCCCCGAAGTTATAAAACCAAAAACAGTTAAAGAAAAGGGGGAGCATGAACTCACAACTTTGCGTTCCTTGCGTCGTAAACTTCACCGGATTTGCTTAATTAACGTCGTGACCTAAACGTGTTTTATTAACGTTAGCCACTAGTCTTGTATCGCACAAGTACAAGTCACTATCTTTTGTGTATGTATTCTTGTGTAAAAAAAATAATTTATATTTTTAACTATGTGTCTTACTTATATTATTTTCTCAAAAATAAATATAAGTATCTTGTATTTTGCACTTTGCACCCGAATTTATGTATTTTGCCCAAGCATGTTGTATACGTATTTTTTTTTCTTGTATTTTCACTCCTTAGGAGTATTTAGTGTATTTACAAGTCCTAATACACTATCGTATAATACATACTACATACACTTAGCACAAAATTTGGTGATCAAATAATATATATATATTTTTCTAAAAAATATACATACTTAATATAAATTTTAACCTTGAAGAAATCATCATTTCTTGACACAAAAATTTGGGAAACCTTGGTAATTATTTTTAGGGAATAAGTTTCACCAAAACTTATATTTTGCTAAGTGTCAAAATTTATAAAAATTTTGACAGAGTTTCCCCTAAAAATGTTGGTTTCCCATGTTTTCAAAACATGTGTTTATTTTCTTTTAAATCATCAACAATATCAACAACATCTTCAAGACTTATCATAAGCCAAAATCATGTAAATCACACTATTTCATGAACTTGAAGTTCTTGTAAATTCTTGTAGTAACTTACTATGTTATTTAGTAAGTCTAGTTACCCTTAAAACATGGTCATTTGTTTGTAAATAATTTTCTTGAAAGATCTAGTCATTTACAACTTGTAGGATGATTTTTCTGAAAATATTTCTTTTGTATTTTTCTTGTTTCTCTAGTGTCTCTACACTTATTTTATCGCCAAAAATAGTGTAGGTTTAAGTAAAAACCAAGATCTTCTAAAAATCATATTTTAAACTTCGTTCTTTTAGAAAAACCATTCATACATCTTAGATCTACAAGTTTACTAGCTTACTTTGTTTATTATTTTCCAAAAAAATTATTTATTCATCAAGTTCATGACTAGACAAGAAGATGATTATTCTAGTTTGTTACATAATCATCCTCCCACTTGCTGGATTAAGTGTTTGAACCTCAACTAGCAAGCTTCATGTGATGGTTGACATCATCAATCTCAAGAAATCAACAAGTAAGTAACATACCCCCACTAAACAACATCATTTTAGCAACATTTTATCATGTATCATCTTATATTTCAAGTTTCATGTGCATGTCTTTTAGTGTTCTTATGAAAATCAACATAATAAGTCTTTTAACCACTAAAAATAGAAGTAAATAAGAGTGTTCATGATGCTTACAACTAGCTTAAAGCTAGGGAAGAACAATGATGAAGATTGAGTGGTTAAAAGCAAACGCTTGAGGTCCTTCAAGATCCCTTGCTTTCCTCCTCCTAGTTATGCTTGATTCACCTTAGGAATGCCTTAGAATGAATGGGGATGGATTGAAAATGGAGGGTGTATGATAGGGGGTGTTGGCCGTAGGTAATGGAGAAGGAAGAAGAAGGATTTTTGTGTTGAAGATGGTGAATGATAAAAGTATTGTTTTAATGGTTTTTATAAAATCTTAGTGGCATAAGACATCTAATGTTGGAATATACTCCAACAAGATCCTATAAAATATAAGAAAGAAATCCCATGTGGGATTCTTGTCTCCTAACCGTCCAACCAGGGGGGGGGGGGTTAAGTGTAATATTTCAACTACTAGTTACATGATTTAGTTGTAATGAAATGGTATTAGTTAGGTATTTTAGTGTTTAGGAGATGTAATAAGATGTTCGGTGACCATAACTAGCCATGAAATAAATAAGCAATGCTTCTAGTAATATTTTTATGTCCTGGGTAGTGTCCGGTTGTTCGGTTAGATACCGGTTCGTTAGAGTGATAAATTACACCGTATAGTGTCTTTTATGTACCCTTTTGTAACCCTTTCAATTCCCGACACTTAGGGAAGTATTCTGGATGATAAATCATGATTTTTGTGTAATATTTCAGTGTCATAATGCTGATTATAGCTGAATTTACTGAAATTCTGCACTTAAAGTGCGTTTCGGGTGCTTTCTAGTGCTTATTTTAGCTTCCGGAATGTCTATATGTTAACCCTTGTATGTACTCTTGGGTTTTAATGTATTCTTGTCGTTGGACCTACACCTAGGCCTCAATTCTAATGTCTGACTGCTTTCTGCAGTTCTGTTGACACATTGTGTCTTACCGGTGAGTTTACTAGTATTTCTGACGCAACGCTCTCGTTAAATGCATAAAGTAATTCTCGTAGTAAAAACGTGCATGAATTCACGTGTGTAGTATGTAATCAGATAATGTTGACATTAAAGCACATAATTGCAGTCATTAATTAATAATTAAAGTGTACGGAAATTACCGGTTTGGTGCCAGTTGTCACATGGTCGGGGGTTGTGACACTAGGTCAGTACATAACACAATCAAAATCAACAATCAAAGTTCGACATTGTGTTTTAAGGATGATTTATGTAATTTTAACAATCATTAACTTTTATATAACAAAATCACCGAACTAAAATAAACACAATCATGTAAAAACCCTAAAAATTAAAAAATGTACCAGTTTTTTTATTCCTTTTAGTTTATTTCTTCATTTTCGGTTTGGAAACTTGTTCTTCCACTTTAGAAATACGCAATGTCAACTCTGAAGAAACTGGATCGGTTAGTTATGTAGATAACCTTTTAATCGGTGAACGAAGAGGTAAAATCAATGTTTCATGATGCTTAATCGGTGTATTTTGAGGCGGTTGTACTGAAGAATCCATGAGAAATCGTACGATTGAAAAAGAATCGAGTGTGGAGTTTGATGAACAATCGTGTGGAAGAAGAATCGAGGCGGTTGCGAATGAAAGAAAGATTTGAAACGGGGGAAGATGAAAAGTGTTTTTGGACAAATGCCCATCTAACTCTTAACGCCTGTTTTATTTACAAGGATGCCACCGTGTAACTTATAGCCTTTAATGAGTTTTTGATCTGATCTAAGGGTCAAGAATCCTTCTTATACTTTGTATTTTAATTGGGCTTTGTCTTATAACCCAACCCTACAAGTAATATTTACAAAGTTAAATACCCAAAATCTGGCTGTCCAGTTTGATTTATTCAGGATAAATAAATAGGACGGTAGTTTGAAAAACATAATTTTTTTTGCCAAGGCCCACCCTGGAACCGTTTGAAATTTGGTTTGTGAATTCGGACTTGGACTTTGGGACACCACTCTTCCAACGCACACACCCGTTAGAAATTTTGGATCACCTTCGCGTAGAAGTGTTGGAGGTGCTCCAAATATGGTAATAATGTATAGCGTTAAAAGTACTTATTTCTGCCTTTAATTGTCAATTACTGCCCATGGCTTTATAGCCTATTGCCATTTTGAGGGTGATATAAGACTTTGGGACCAATAGGTTTCGGGTTCGAATCTCACAAAGGGGTTTTTTCGCATGTTTATTGGGTTTCTCTTGAATTGGTGTATAGGCATTATGCCTAGTGGAGATGGATATGATCGGGTGGTTCTGCTGGTGACACGATGATACTCTAGTGGTCCGGCAGGGATCTAAATTTGTAGTTAAAAAAATGTCAATTACTGTTTTGTTCGATGGATTGTAAAATAACGTGTATTGTTTGTTTTGTAGAAATTTAGAGATGTTTGAACTCTCTTATGTCAAATGCTATCATTATGTCTCAAGAAAAAAATAAATTTTCTTTATATTTAAATGAGTACACTAGTTATATTTTAAACTACATATTATTTTACAATAAACGGGTGTATAACGTGAATATAGAATCAAAATTCGAAATTAAAGTGAATATAAAAAATTAAGAATCAAAATTCGATATTACATATAATAATTTGATCTAAGCAACTAAAGAACACATGATACTTACCGATTATACACTATTGATCACAACACTCATCGATCTTATTTTTTTTTTTAAAATGATTTTACTAGTTATATTTTAAACAACATATACTTTTACGATAAACAAGTGTGTGAAGTGAAATCTAAAAAAGTAAGAATCAACATTCGATAACACATATAATAATTTGATCTAATCAACTAAATAACGCATGATACTTATCGGTTATACACCATTGAGCTCAACGCTCATTGATTTATTTGACACATGACATAACATGGCCAAACCTTGCTAGAAACATGACATGCTAGCGAAAACACCATGATGCATAAAATAACAAACAGTAAACTTGTCATTTTTATCTTTTCGCAAAAATAACTTGAGCCATATGAATTTAGTTACAGTTTATTTTTAAAACTAAAAATAGAATTTGAACTCAACACCATCAAATTATAGATGATGTTATTGAGCCATGATATCAGAGTTAAATATGCTAAAATTATTACAAAATGTTATAATTCAGGTTCTTTTTGTTTTAGGCAAACTTTAAATCAAACAAAATGTTATATAGATTTTCTTAGTTAAAGCCTAACTTTTAGGTGTATGGAAACTTCCTTCTCGTGAACCTAATCCTAATCCTTTACGACTCTAAATTGACCACATGAAAGTTTGAAATGTCACCCTCTCTAAAGATTTAATAATATATCTACAATTGACTTTACATAAACTTTGTCTCCTATTTCAATTGGGTTGTTGTTGCTATTTTGACAAGCTAAACATGTACCGTGTACAACTCCATAAAGCAACTAGATACCAAAAGATAAATGTATTATGGTCGTTTTGACAAGTACCGAACATCGTATAGACAATTCATGCGTGTGTCAAATTAGTAACATGTACAAGTGATCAGTGCATGTTCGTCTAAGGGCGCAACATAATGGGGGTGGGAGGGGGCGGTCGACACCCCTAACGTTTCGCTCAGTAGTGGAGAGTATGTAGTTTTTCGTATCGAAATTTATGGATATATACGTTTTCAATCCCCCCGGTTTTATAGTAGTTTTTGAGTATATACGTTTTTAACCCCCCGGTCCGAAATCTCAAGCTTCGACACTGTGTTGGTCTATTGAATATGCCATATTGGATAGTGTTGGGTGCATGAACTTGGCCTATTGACGTACCAAAAGGGCAGTAAACCACAATGTATAGTCTACCAAAAGTGAGACACGTTAACAAAAAAGAAAGACCAATTAGACATCTACATGACTTTGGTGTCGGTGTTCTGTACTTACTATAATGATAACAAGATTTTAAAACTCAGTTTCATCAAATTAGACAAATGATAATTAGTCTCCTAATTACAAACAATGTTCGTTGACCAAAATATCAAAAGTTTGATATAAAATATATGTTGTAGTGTTCATTTGTCATGAAAAATATAGAGACAATTATTTGTTGACATGGTTGCCACTTTTGTACATCATGCATTTATGGTAGTACAATCCAGCTTGATGCACATTTGCCAAGAAAGAAAAACACATAGCACAACAGGATGTAGGAATGTGGCGTGATTCTTTTAAACAATAGACCTGACAGAACATGCATCTTTATTCGTTGTTACAGTATCTTTTATGGGATAAAAGAAGAAAATTATGAATGTAATTATACGACTGACTGCTTCCTACCGTAAAGGGGGAGTTGTTATCTTATCTTATCTGCTGGAAATTGCAGTGAAGTCTTTATTAAGGTTTGTATTGTTTTGTTTTGTTTGCAATAATGTTGTCAATGTGTTCACATATATCCTCAACATAACCTGGATTGCAATGATTCATGTCCTTCATTTCAATTTATCAAACTAAAGGAAACATTGGTCTCCTGAGTTTCTACACAATTCTCTGCATAATTAATGTATACGTTGATGCAACAGGAACATTCAAGAGTTTCTGACATTTTAGTGCATGCCACCACTAAATATAAATGGGACTAGCACAACGACAAAGCTCGAGCTTGACTCGTGTTGAGCGTTCTACCTAAAACTTAAGCTTTCTTCGTAAATTGTTTTACAGGTTTGAGAGTCGTTCCTGACTCGTTAAGGGTGTGTGTACAGATAAAATTTTATTATCTAACTATTTTATGGTTTTTTAACAACATTTTTTTACACTAAAAACTCATCTAACCTTGCACTTCTAAGATTTAAACCCACATCACCTTTCCTAAAGATAAACACAATATTAATACACTACTAAGGCTATGTGGTGTGGTCATGACCCACCAAATAATCACCATCCTCCACCGCAACGCCATGTCACCCCACCGTTATCCACTAAGACCATGCGTAGTGGTAAGGGTGAATAATGCCCCTACACTTGAGAGTTTTCCGTCATATGGCAGTACAGTCAGCAAGGGACATTATTGGGCGTTTTTCTAAATAGGTGTAGTGGTGATGTGGGCATTATGTTAAAGGGTGTAGAGAATTAAATAAAAATAAAAAACCAACAAAAAAGCTATTGGCCAAAAAAAGAAAAGATTAAATGTGATTGGCCCTTCAAATTTGCTCCAAACGTGATTTTAAACACCACATAATTGACACCACGTACCATAAGAGTGCCGAAAGTAAAAACAATTACTATCACTCATGTTTGTGTCAGAAATTACCAACCGCCGGGATCTAACGGTTCTGTTTTCAGTAAGTGAATCTTGGGCACGGGGGCGTGTTGAGTGAGCACGGCCCCGTGTTCAGCTTACTGTCTGACGTAAAACAGGATTGCCAGTTCCAATGATTGAGCACGGGGGCGTGTTCAGCGGGCACGGCCCGTGCTGAGCTCTGCAGAAGCTGAAAAACTAAGAAAATCCTAAAAAAATAAAAAGAAAAATAAAAGATGATTAGGCCGTTGATTCCTAACTTTCTTAAAATCCTTGTGTCCCCGGCAGCGGCGCCAAAAACTTGATGCGTGTGAAGTGTCGTATATATTAGGTGTATATTTTAAGCCCTTTTTAACACTTATTTTAGCCAAGTTTTAAATTTATAAAACACTATATTTCACTAACACTAAACACACATATGGGCAAGTGCACCCATCGTTGAGCGTAGTATAGTGTTGGTAAGATACCGAGGTCGTCCAAGGACACAAGAGCTTTTAGTACCGGTTTATCCTCAACGTCTAATCAAAATAAAAAGTTTAGAAAAAAATGTTTTAAGCTAAGAAAAATAAAAACTAACTAAAATGCTGAAAAATAAAAATAAAAGAAAAACAGATAGACAAGATGAATCACTTGGTTCCGACTCGTATCTAGTATAACCTTTGATTATTTCCGCACTTTTGCACATAATTAAGAGATTATCTTAGTTATTGTAGTAGGCCCCTCTTTTGAAGGTGACGTTACCCTCACCCCAGTAGTTTGAGTCAGCAAGGATACAATCCTAAAAGGGTGGATTATTGGAAGATAATGAATTAAGTTATTAATGCAGTATTGTGGTAGGCCCCGCTTTTGGCGGTGACGTTACCCTCGGCTAAGTAGTCTGAGTCAGCAGGGATACAGTCCTAAATAGCCGGGTTATAGTATTAATAGTAGTTAACTTATGAGGGGGTCAAAGAGTTTGGACCCCCGCCATCCAATACCGTGAAGTATTGAAGGAGATCCTACTAAATTTGACCCAGGTCCATTGCAGAACCTCTAAACGCTGAACAATGGCAAAACCTTTACCAAACCGTTCCCTTAACCCACGACCAGGTAGCCAACATACCTCCATATAGACCGTGGAGATATGAATGGTGAAAATCCTTTATTTTATATAGACAGTAAAATAATGCCAAGACACCACGGACAAACGATAAGGAAAGATCATCTTCAACATAAGTAACTAGTTATTAAAGTCATTAATACAAAACCAAATAAAAAGTGCAAAAGATTAGAAATAAAAAGTATTATACTAGACACTTTGTCTTCACCAAGTGATGTAAGAGACTTAGGCAAACATGGCCTTGATTGTCAAGAACTCTTACGATCAATCTTGGATCCCGAGACGACTCACACACTCTACGATGGACAATGGATGATGGTGGTGGATGATGGTGTTGTGATGGTGGTGAGTGGTGGATGAAGTGTGAGAGAGGTGGTGTGCCAAGGGATGAGTTGAAATGAATCCAAGCACTCCTATTTATAGGCTGAACAGAGAGCTGGGCACGGCCCCGTGCCCGTCTGACACTCTCTCTCCTCATTAATTGTAATTCGCAATTACAATTAATGCGCCTGCTGTACTTTCGCCACGCCCCCGTGTCCGCTGGGCACGGCCCCGTGGTGGGCAATAGAAGCTTCTATAGGTTTGTCTTTTCTGCTGCTTCTTGGGCACGACCCCGTGCTGGCTGAGCACGGGGCGTGTTCAGTCTTCTGACTTCTCTATTTTGCTTTGGAAGGTGCCGTTGAGGGGTCGGGCAGTCCACTAATGTTCCTTTCCTTGTATTTATGTTGGAATTAGCTGTCTTTTTGCTTCTTTTGTGTTTTTGAGCTCATTTAATCCTGAAAATACAAAAGGAAGACAAAAACACTCTTTTTTCCAATATTAGTACTTAAAAGGGTTAGTTTTATGCCTTATTTGATGTAATTTATATGTTGCATTTTACACACATCAAATACCCCCACACTTGAACTTTTGCTTGTCCTCAAGCAAAACTCTTTAATATGTGGCTTACACTCCCAAATGGAATAGGTAGAAGAGAAGGTTTTGGGCTTGTCGTAGAGTGTCGGGAATCCAAGGTCTTTTTGGGTTTTATCTTTATTTATTTACAATCCTATTCGTAATGATTTATTTAGAACGTTTCATAGGAGAAATTACTTATTTGGGCATAACATGCCTTTTTAAAATTTCATTTATATACAAGTTCACATACCTCATGGGAGAAATCACTCACACTCGGCTGAAGGTGTATTTTTAGTGAATCACTCGAGAGCGGCGTGGAACTTATTCCTACCATAAGCTTGCCAAGCAATCAATCCTCCTCCTTTTTAACTTTTATACCTTTGTAAATATCAAGAGGACTTTGTCGGTTAAGGGTTAGGCTTGGGTTAAAGGTAGGTGGTTGGGTTAGTGGTTAGTAGAAAAAAGGGCGAAAAGCGTAACAAGTGTCGGTTTTCGTAAGATTTTCTATTTTTGCAACTTTTTATTTTGATGAAGCTTTTATTCAAACAAAGTTATTTTTGATGAACTTGTTTGTTTGTTTTTTTTGCTTCATCAACAACACACATTTTTTTTTTACATACGAAAAACCGAACTTGTTACTAAAACAAAGGGTTAAAAATAAAAAGGTTTTGGTGGGAAAAAGGGTTTTTGGTTTGGGTGATGAAATGAAAAGGTTTAGGCTCAAAGGGGCTAACTAGGGGGCGTTTTGGGTAGGTGGTAAAAGAAAAAGAAAAATAATGGTGTAGAATAATTAAAAAAAAAGGGTTAGTCCTAATGCCTCCATCATTTACTTACTTGGGTTTAAGTTGATAAGGACCGGGAATGTATCGTCATGGCAAGTTCTAGAGTCGTAAGAACCAAGCGGCTATTCACACAAGAAACGAAAAATGAGCATTTAGTTTTAATGATATGTAATTGTGCTCAATAAAGGCTCAAAACTCACTTTTGTGGGAATGGGTTTTTATGTGATCAAGTATATATAATCAAATTTTAACTAAGTTTGCTATGCCTTTTCATAATTTTCTTATGTTGGTTCTTTTTATCACTACGCTATCGGTTGTAAATTTGTAAAAATATAACCTTTTTGAGAACTTGAATTTCCCAAGTTAAACCTAGACAAGTAAAAAAAATGAAATTTTTGAAAATTTTTTGGGGTGATTAGCGGTTCCAATAGAGTTTTGTGTAAGGCTTGTATTTAGGACTTGCAAAATTCAAGGTTTTAGCATCCCCCCACACTTAAATTACACATTGTCCTTAATGTGTCCCAAAAATAAAATTTTAGGTTGATTAGGTGTGTAAAATAGTGTTTAAAAAGCAAAAATTTGTGTTACTGGGCGCTGAACACGGCCCCGTGTTACCCGGGCACGGCCCCGTGTTCAAGTGCCAGTAACAAAATTAAAACAAGAGAAACAGAAGTCTGGACACGGGGGCGTGTTGGGTGAACACGGCCCGTGTCCAGTTACCTGAACTGGGCGTTTTTCTGCAGGGGGTTCAGCACGGGGCCGTGTTGGTTGGGCACGGCCCGTGTTGAACCTTCTGAAATGGAGAGAATTGTCGGGTCGCCTCGTTCTTGTGCATGAGTTCATTTTTCTCGTTCCTCTTTTCATCCTTTACCATCATGAGTGTGTTTTATTCCTTACAAACCATCCAAACCTTAAAACCATCATTTCATTTCATCATAGAGAGAACTTACATAATCCTAAATTAACTAGATAAAACAAGGAAATAATAAACCATGGAGTCCTAGCCTTTACTTTATTTTAATTAGCGAAATTTCCAAGAAGTAACTAATCTTGGTTAAACAAGGCCTTTTTGAACTCCTTCTTCCGCGTGCGGTTCTCCTCAAATGTCGGTGAGCCATTCTTCCACCTCCCTTGGAAAGAGAAAAGAAGGCTCATTGGCATTAGTTTGAGGAGTTTCAACTTCCACCGGGATCTCTTGTGGGTGTTCCACGGGAGGTTCCGCCGGTAAGTCTTCCCACCCGGTAGGGTTGTTGATTCCGAGTGCCAGGTTCCAATCCTGCTGAGGAAGGACTGGTTCCATTGGGGGTGCTACAAGAATATTTAACCTCTGGTGCAAGAGGTTAATTTCTTGGAAGCTGCTTTCAAGTCCCATCGTAAGATCGTTAATACGTTCGATTAGGACCTCCTCTACTGAAGTCATTTCGTCGAGAGCCTCCCTTAATGCTAGGGCTGGCAATTTATACACGAGACACGAATACACGACACGTACCTACACGACTTTAACAGGTAACAGGTAAGACCTTAACAGGTTTCGTGTATTAAACAGGTAGACACGAAATTACCTGTTAATTTTCGTGTCTAAACAGGTATAATACCTGTTTACCTGTTGAGTACCTGTTAGTACCTGGTTATTTTTAAAATTAAATATATATATATATATATAATATATATAGTCCATTCATCCCTAATTTATCCCTAATACCTTAACCCTAATTCTTTGCAGCCGTCACTCATTCTCTTCTCTCAACTCTCAACTCTCTACTCTCAACACAGCCGATTCCTCCCGACTCCGAGTCCGTCACCGCCCTTCGCCGCCCGTCGCCAGCCTTCCCTTTCACGCCGGCGGCAATGTTATCCTCCGATTTCGTTCGTTCGATTAGGTAATATAATTTCAATTGTAGACTAGATTCTGCTTCGTTATCGTTCGATTCCCTTTGTGATGAATTTTAGTTTTAACTAGATTCTGCTTCGTTATCGTTCGATTCCATTAGGTAATATAATTTCAATTGTTTGCTTTTGTTTTGCACGACTTCTTCTTTAGATCTAGTTTTTTCTTTTTGATGAATTTGTTTTTTTATATACTTTTATTTAGATTGTGCTTCATTATCGTTTGTGCAATGTCTGAACCGCCGTGTATCAACTGCTACCAGCGATCTCAAGCTCCTTGAGTCCATGTCGTTTGATACGGTGTCGTTTGAGGAATTGCTTGGTCACTGCAATGAGATTTATAAGAAGAATGAGAGTGATGTAGTTGAGCTTGAGGAGAGACTTTCTGCGTTTGGATATGTTGCTGGTACGTGGTTTTGTGGTTATGTAGACTGTTTCTTATATATGGAAGTTTCATTTTGCTATTCAAAAAAAAACCAGATGGTATATCTCGTGAGGTTTGCACATTATACACACACCTTTGAGATGATTCGTATGGTTTCTTATTTTTTTAATGCATGTTTGGTTGCAGGTTTATGCGCTTACAGCACCTCTTATGCATTCCATTGATGATGTTAATCAATTGAAAAGGCGTCACCAACCCGAAAACGAGAAGGTTTGCTAATAAGCTTTATCTTATGTTTGCACACAAGTTGTTTGATAAAAGTCTTCTGCTATAGCTCTTAAGTTTATGGGACATGAATGCTTGTTTGCTATTTAAATTGGGTATATGTTAATTATTTACTAAAGTAACACTTGTAGACATTCAATTTGGCCTCAGAACCAGTCTATAGTTAGTACATATAGTTGTTTGTTTTCTTTTTCTTTGTTTTGGTAAATGCTACTTTGACATGAGGTGATTTAGACTATTACACTAGTACAATATTCAAGCTATGCAATTGACTTGTTGACAATTTTTATTACAGATAACATGGGAATGGCTTTCTTTCATGAATTTTGCTCGGAAGGATAACTTGCAACTTTACCATTAGGTATATTATTCTGTACATTTTTCTTTATATGCAACATGTATCTTTTATTGTTGGTAACTGTAAGATCTGTTTCGTTTTGTGAACTTTATAGGTCAGAGTTGTAAATGACTAAATGGCACTCCACCGACAGGAGATTATTCTTTTGCGAAGTACAACAAGGGGTAGACTAATGAATGCGTATTTCTTTTCTTTTTAGTAGCAGCTACATATGCTAGAAATCCTATAATGTATTAGCCATAAGCTGTTGAGTTCAGTAGGCCAATTGGAACTTGGAAGTTTGGGACTTGATATTGTTTTCAATATATGTTTTGATTAGAATTCTATGTGTTTTTGTCTTAAATTTGTTAAGGAGCATGGATTTATGTTTTATTTTAAGACTTTTATGAACTTTCGTCGACTTTTATTTCGCTGAAAGGTTGTCTAATATGTGTTTCTAAACAACTATTATCGTGTACTATCGTGTATACCAGGTATAAACAGATTCGTGTTCGTGTTTGGGTTACAGGTACACGATAAATTTTCGTGTCGTGTACAGGTATACCCATTTCGTGTTCGTGTCTTATCGTGTTCGTGTCTTATCGTGTACGGGTATACACGATATGCCAGCCCTACTTAATGCTATCACATAGTGCACAAGTGTAGCTTCAATGGAGGGTCTTCTTCCTCTTCGGCTGTTTGACGAATGCACAGAAGATGTTTCGCTGTTTTCACTTGACATTCTACGAAAAATAAACTGAAAAAGTTTATTTAAATGAAACAGTTACCGGACACGGCCCCGTGCTCAATGAGCACGGCCCCGTGTTCATCTTTCTGCAAAATTTTGGAGCAAGGAAACTTGGATTTTTAAGTTATTTCCTGAACTTGTGGGGACTTTTTAGTTTCTAATAACTTAAAACAATGTTACATAACATGTTTTTACCAAGATTCCTTGAACAAAACTCATTAATCCTTACCACAAAGTTTGAAGAATTCAAATTTTTAATGGTAGTTCTTTTGAAGAAAGATGGAGAAGAAGGAAATGGCTAAAAGAGGAAAGGACAAGATGAGTTGTTGGAACCTTCTTTTAGACTTACCTAGGATAGTTTGAGAGAAGATTCCTGCAAATCTCTGCCCCAAGTTGGTCCAAATGTGCAGAATTCTTGGCTGCATTTATAGAAAACGACAGCATTCTGGACACGGCCCCGTGCCCCGTGTGCAGGTGGAGTTCTGACACAGTTTGTCCGTATTCTGACGTACTGATCATAATGGAATCTTTTGATGGACACGGGGGCGTGCTGGCTGGACACGGCCCCGTGTCGAGGGACTGTTTTATGAAGTTGTCTAGTTTTTTTTTAAGGAACTTGTTAGTATCGGGTGGCTCCTGACTGGTTGGAACAACCCCAAAGTGCCTAAGATACCTTAATTGCATTAGACTAAGGCGAGAACGCAAGAGGTTGTCGGTGAGGGTAATTCCTATTTTCATTCTAGGTGGACAAGTCCAACCCTTTCCCGGGCTCTTGTTAAAGAAGGTGAATGCCGAATCGCTCAGGTCTATGTATGCACCGAACGAAGTCGATGGAGAGTCCTTCACGGCACAATCGACACAGGGACGACTATCGTCCAAGTCTCTGCTAAGTACTAAGGTATTTTCGGGAGCAACGAGGTTGTTGGAATGCGGTTCCAGCATTTCGTCATGGTCATAGTCTTGGGGTGGATTAATAAAATCTTTCCTAAGCTCTTCTAACCAATTCAGAATTAGCTTTTCTAGTTTAAATAACTCATCAAGGAGCATTTCCCCTAGAATATCTGGCTGGGCGCATTCGAGGGAGAAATAGTGCTTGTTTTTACTTTCGCCCCTCTTAAGGTTGTAAGAAGTCGGTAGGTCCATGTAGTGGGGCCTATAATTTAGAAAGTAGCATTTTACTTCTTCATGTTTGCCACCACATAATTGACACCACGTACCATAAGAGTGCCGAAAGTAAAAACAATTACTATCACTCATGTTTGTGTCAGAAATTACCAACCGCCGGGATCTAACGGTTCTGTTTTCAGTAAGTGAATCTTGGGCACCGGGGCGTGTTGAGTGAGCACGGCCCCGTGTTCAGCTTACTGTCTGACGTAAAACAGGATTGCCAGTTCCAATGATTGAGCACGGGGGCGTGTTCAGCGGGCACGACCCGTGCTGAGCTCTGCAGAAGCTGAAAAACTAAGAAAATCCTAAAAAAATAAAAAGAAAAATAAAAGATGATTAGGCCGTTGATTCCTAACTTTCTTAAAATCCTTGTGTCCCCGGCAGCGGCACCAAAAACTTGATGCGTGTGAAGTGTCGTATATATTAGGTGTATATTTTAAGCCCTTTTTAACACTAATTTTAGCCAAGTTTTAAATTTATAAAACACGATATTTCACTAACACTAAACACACATATGGGCAAGTGCACCCATCGTTGAGCGTAGTATAGTGTTGGTAAGATACCGAGGTCGTCCAAGGACACAAGAGCTTTTAGTACCGGTTTATCCTCAACGTCTATTCAAAATAAAAAGTTTAGAAAAAATGTTTTAAGCTAAGAAAAATAAAAACTAACTAAAATGCTGAAAAATAAAAATAAAAGAAAAACAGATAGACAAGATGAATCACTTGGTTCCGACTCGTATCTAGTATAACCTTTGATTATTTCCGCACTTTTGCACATAATTAAGAGATTATCTTAGTTATTGTAGTAGGCCCCTCTTTTGAAGGTGACGTTACTCTCACCCCAGTAGTTTGAGTCAGCAAGGATACAATCCTAAAAGGGTGGATTATTGGAAGATAATGAATTAAGTTATTAATGCAGTATTGTGGTAGGCCCCGCTTTTGGCGGTGACGTTACCCTCGGCTAAGTAGTCTGAGTCAGCAGGGATACAGTCCTAAATAGCCGGGTTATAGTATTAATAGTAGTTAACTTATGAGGGGGTCAAAGAGTTTGGACCCCCGCCATCCAATACCGTGAAGTATTGAAGGAGATCCTACTAAATTTGACCCAGGTCCATTGCAGGACCTCTAAACGCTGAACAATGGCAAGACCTTTACCAAACCGTTCCCTTAACCCCCGACCAGGTAGCCAACATACCTCCATATAGACCGTGGAGATATGAATGGTGAAAATCCTTTATTTTATATAGACAGTAAAATAATGCCAAGACACCACGGACAAACGATAAGGAAAGATCACCTTCAACATAAGTAACTAGTTATTAAAGTCATTAATAGAAAACCAAATAAAAAGTGCAAAAGATTAGAAATAAAAAGTATTATACTAGACACTTTGTCTTCACCAAGTGATGTAAGAGACTTAGGCAAACATGGCCTTGATTGTCAAGAACTCTTACGTTCAATCTTGGATCCCGAGACGACTCACACACTCTACGATGGACAATGGATGATGGTGGTGGATGATGGTGTTGTGATGGTGGTGAGTGGTGGATGAAGTGTGAGAGAGGTGGTGTGCCAATGGATGAGTTGAAATGAATCCAAGCACTCCTATTTATAGGCTGAACAGAGAGCTGGGCACGGCCCCGTGTCCGCTGGGCACGGCCCCGTGCCCGTCTGACACTCTCTCTCCTCATTAATTGTAATTCGCAATTACAATTAATGCGCCTGCTGTACTTTCGCCACGCCCCCGTGTCCGCTAGGCACGGCCCCGTGGTGGGCAATAGAAGCTTCTATAGGTTTGTCTTTTCTGCTGCTTCTTGGGCACGACCCCGTGCTGGCTGAGCACGGGGCGTGTTCAGTCTTCCGACTTCTCTATTTTGCTTTGGAAGGTGCCGTTGAGGGGTCGGGCAGTCCACTAATGTTCCTTTCCTTGTATTTATGTTGGAATTAGCTGTCTTTTTGCTTCTTTTGTGTTTTTGAGCTCATTTAATCCTGAAAATACAAAAGGAAGACAAAAACACTCTTTTTCCAATATTAGTACTTAAAAAGGGTTAGTTTTATGCCTTATTTGATGTAATTTATATGTTGCATTTTACACACATCATAGACCATGAACCCTACTATCATCCACTATCCTCTCCCACCAATCAAAATCTATGGATTAAACGATGCGAACGACTAAGATTTGGGAAAAAGGGCAATGTACCACGAGAACTATATCCCGTATGACAATTCATGATCCAATCCACCACCCTATATCCATCCTATAGCGTAAGCAATGAGTAACTATTTATGCGTATATACATATCTAATTAGTTTCCATATATACAATACTTCATTTTCAATTGAGTTAATTGCCATTTTAGTCCATAAGATTTGTCCAAATTTGTCATTTTAGTCCAAATAGTTTTTTTGTTCGCCTCTAAGTCCCTGACTTTTCCCTTTTGTTACCATTTTGATCACATACCCTAACTCCATTCAAAAACCTCATTTTTAACCAGAGGTATTTTGAGAATTTTCATTTTAAATCTTTTCAGTTGCCATTTTGATCCAATTTTAAAAAATCAAAAAATTTATAAAAGATAAAAAAAATCATAAAAATAAAAAAAAATTCTACAAAATCAAAAAAATTCTTAAAAATCATAAAAATTCTAAAAAATAAAAAAATCTAAAAAATAAAAAATAAATAAAAAAAATTCTAAAAAATAAAAAAAATTCAAAATAAAAAATGGAAAAAATAAAAAAATCATACAAAATCTAGATTTTTTTAGATATTTTTTGTTTTTTAGATTTTTTTTATTTTTTAGAATTTTTATGATTTTTTTAATTATTTTGATTTTTTAAAAGTTTTTGATTTTTTAGAATTTTTATGATTTTTTTAATTTTTTAGAACTTTTATGATTTTTTTTGATTTTTTAGATTTTTTTTTTAAATTCTTTTGATTTTTATGATTTTTTTAGATTTTTTAGATTTTTAGATTTTTTTTTATTTTTATGATTTTTTTTATTTTTAGATTGTTTTTTTATTTTTAGATTTTTTTTATTTTTATGACTTTTTTTAATTTTTTAGATTTCTTTTTGATTTTAGCATTTTTTTTTATTTTTTAGAATTGGATCAAAATGGCAATTGAAAAGATTTAAAATGAAAATCACTAAAATACCGCTGGTTAAAAATGAGGTTTTTGGATGAAGTTAGGGTATCTGATCAAAATGGCAAGAAAAGGGAAAAGTCAGGGACACATAGACGAAAAAAACTATTAGGACTAAAATAAAAAATTTTGACAAACCACAGGGACTAAAATGACAACTAACTCTTTTCAATTATATCATAGTTACAATAAAATATCTTATTTGTTTCCATATATACAATACTAACTTTTCAATTAAATCATAGTTATAATAAATGGCGTTTCTCATATAACTTTCTATAATAATATTTGTACATTAATTAATATATTTATATACATCAAAGGAAATTGAGTAGAGTCTAGTCTACCATATGAAATTCGAGTTCAAACTCGTATAATAAATAAGATTCAGTTTAGATGTAGATTTTGGTTTGAACTTGTTTAAGCTTGGATTAATTATGCGTTGCCAAGTTATCAAGTCATTTAGGGGCTTGTTGATTAAAAAGGTTTACAAATTACTACTCTATCCTTTTAAATATAAAAATTTAGTTTTGTAATGCAAATACTTATAATTTGTTTAGTAAATGATTTGTATAATAGTTGACCCATTTAAAATTGGTTTAGTAAATGTACATATAAAGACAAAGACAGGGCTTAAAATGTGAGGTTTTAAACAATTATTTAATAGTTTTATCCATAACACCTCTCCTTTAATTTAAACTAGTGATATTCTCCCACGCTTTGCGGCGGGAATTCGGTTAATATCTGTTCGGTTCGTTACGGTACCGACACTCGCTATAGTAATCGAAAAAGAAAACCTTACATCGATCGAAAGCAACAAAAACGAATATCGATACCGATACTAATGTTGTTTTGAAAACGGCTATTCTGCCGTAAACTTAGTTCGGTTGGTTTGCGTATAAACTTTTTTTTTTTGAAAATGACTATTGTGCAAAATCGAACTGAAACCAACTGAACAACATGTGTATCGGTACCAATATTAATTTTTATTGTCTTTGCTTTCGATAAGCTAAGATCGTATCGCTACCGGAATAAACAACATCGGTACCGTTATGTATTAATTGTTATGGTTTCTTGTTTGAGAATAGATAGCGTGTTGCTACCATAGTTAATTGAACGAAAACCGAGCGAACAACATCGGTTCAGCACCGGTATTTAATTTTATTGTTTTTTTTTTGATAATCTGACAATGTATCGCTAGCATACCCTACCAAACAACATCGGTACTGATACTTTTATCCATTTTTATGGTTTTTTATTTTAATTTTTTTTTCATTTATACAACTTTATCCTTGGCGGCAAATGAATATCGACACTTGTACCATAACAACCTGAACCGATCAATACCGTTCAAAGAACATCGTTGTCGGTACCGGTGTTCGATTTGTTCAATGTAAAACACGTGCTGATTTCTATGTCGAATGCATGAATCATACCGACACTATAACAAACCGATACTGATCCAATGCATGTGGTAACGTACCATCACAGGGTGCGGGCAAATAACTTAGAATGTTAAAATATAAATAAACATAGATGCAAATTTAGAATTTTTTAGAGTACACAGGTTATTACTAAAAAATCAAATTGAACGCTAAATAAAATACCATTAATTATATAAAAAAGAAATTCCTAAGAATTATCAGTTATATAAGAAAATCAAATTAAATGCTAAATAAAATACCATTAATAATAAAAAAGCATAAAAATTGTCAATTACTATATATTAAATAATCAAAGAGTGAATTTCAAGGATTGTCCTTTATCTTTATACTCATTTTCAGTCGTTGTCCTTTATGTTCAAAATTGACAAGTTTTGTCATTTATGTTTTCATATCATACACGTTTTGTCCTTTAGGCCTAACCAAGTTAGTTTTTTCAGTTAAATTTGGTCATGTGCTTTTCACATGAGGGCATTTTTGTCAATTCAAAGGTAAGTTCAACGGCAGATTTACAGCTCAAAGCTTCTGCAACATTTGAATTGACAAAAATGGCCTCATGTGCAAAGCACATGACCAAATTTAACTGAAAAAACTAACTTGGTTAGGCCTAAAGGACAAAACGTGTATGATATGAAAACATAACGGACAAAACTCGTCAATTTTGAATATAAAGGACAACGTCTGAAAATGGGTATAAAGATAAAAGACAATCCTTGAAATTCACTCATAATCAAATTAATACTAAATGAAATATTATTACTTAAAATAAAAGATAAATATTTAAAAAATAATTTACTGTTCATGACAACTATCTATTAATATGTATAAAATGTGTTCTATATCTAAATCAGTAAATTGATTACGGTTAACACTTATGTCGTCACATATTGTCACACCATTATCTAAATCAATAAATTGATTACGGTTAACATTTATGTCGTCACATATTGCCGTACCACTATCTAAATAAATAAATTGATTACGGTTAACACTTATGTCGTCTCTTATTGTCACACCAGTAAGGTTCCTTTCGTTTTGGCACACATTATGAACTTCAGCAGCAATCTTTCTAGCTGTCTCTGTGTTTTATCCTAAACACGTTTTGATGCCCACTTATAAAGGTGTATATATACTAGTGGTACTGTAGAATTTATAAACATAATTAAAAAAAAAACAACAACTTTATGTTAGTAAATAAAGGCTCAAAAACATAATGTTAATGTCGGCATCTAACAAGGGATGTAATCATGTGCATGAATTGATGAATTTTCATCCAATTAACCTGTTTGTCTATAGAGTAGAGTAACCTCATGAAATTGAAGGCACATGCCCCATGCACCACAATCTTAAACTACAGTCGGAAACCCCAAGTGAAAGTACATATAAAAGGACAACATAGTTTGCTATGTTAACACACCCCTTTTAATTTTACAATTATAATAATTTCCTTCATGTATTCTTAGGGATATTTTTTTATAACAACGAAATTTCATTCTTACTTGCCAAGTTATATCAAAACAAAAGGTAGACGGGCAACAAGCTGCGCTGCCACCCCTTTCTGAATTGCAAACCCTAATCTGCCAAAGACAAAACCTCTTCCCCCTGATGCTGAGCAATTGTTATGGATGACCCGTTGGACCCTGGTCAGGAATTGGATAGCTTCTGGCGCTAGGGATATTAAATTAGTAAGTGTATTTTTTTTTTCTTCAGAAAGTTTACACCAAAATTTATGTATGCTTTTTAAAGATTAAACTTTAAAAATATAAATAAGAATACACACGCATATATACATTTGAGAAGTTTATAAAAGTTGTGAAATAAAAATTAGAGTAAATTGCCAAAATCGTGCCTGAGATTTAGGCCTGTTTGCCAGTTTCATCGAACATAATTTTTTTTTTGTGCCAAACAGCCCTTCACCTTTGGTATTTTTTGCCATTTTCATCCAAACCACTAACTTAGTTTATTTTTTATGTTAAGTTGAAGGATATTTAGATGAAACTGTCAAATATAAAACATTAGGGACGATTTTGACAATTTACTCAAACTTTTTTTAATTTCTTTTATTTAATTAATGTTGTCACATATATATAAAACAAAACATACATGCAGTTTTTATAAAAAAAATTAATAGTTTTTGTCACATAATTTTTATAAATTTTCATCAAAACCACTAACTCAGTTTATTTTTTATGTTAAGGCGAAGGATGTTTTAAATTTTATAAATCAAGACAGACATTAATATCCAGTTTTTTTTTTATAGAGATCAGTTTTATTAAGAGAAAACGATATATAAAATAAATATCGATTGTGTGCAGCACACAACAATCGACTACAACTTTTAGTATTTAACCAAGTGTAGAGATAAAAAAAATTGTAAAATGATGTGTTGAGCACCTAAAAAATATGTTGGCAGAAATAAAATATTTATCTAATTAAGATTATGAGCGTAACTAACTAATATTTATTCCGAGTGGTTTGGGTAAAGAAACTTTTGGTTCATGGCATTATACTTACTATTTGGTGGGTAATTTTAAGGTTAGGTAACGATACGTTATTTGATTGGGGGGGGGTGGCTTCTGTTTTTTGTTAGGAGCGAATTTAAAACAGTAGAAGATTAATTACAAACTTGGTACATATGATAAAATTTGTTTATTTGACCTTTTCTATAAGGTCACTAGCATTTTAGTTTTATAAAATTTAGAGGTTGGAAGTAGATTTTATTTTTTTAAAACAGATATATATAAAAATTTGGAAATTAATTTTTGTCTTACTTAATAAAATTTAAAAGATCCTTCAACTTAATAGAAAAAAATAACTGAGTTAGTAGTTGGATGAAAATTTATAAAAATTAAGTGACAAAACTATTAATTTTTTATAAGAACTGCATGTATATTCTGTTATATATATATGTATATGTATATGTGACAAAATTAATTAAATAAAAGAAATTAAAAAGAATTTAAGTAAATTGCCAAAATCATCCATAAGGTTTTATATTTGCTAGTTTTATCCAGATATCCTTCAACTTAACAGAAAAAGTAAACCAAATTAGGGGTTTAGATGAAAATGACAAAAAATGCCAAAGGTGAATGGCTATTTGGCACAAAAAAACATTTTGCATGAAACTGACAAACTGACCTAAACCTCAGGGACGATGTGACAATTTACTCTAAAAATTATAAAACATTGAAAGATTGATAAATATGTTTGACCAAAATGAAAAAGGTACATGAACTATAATAAAATTATAAAAATAAAATAATTAAAAGATTCTTTTTTTATTTATAAAAGGGCATAAAGACTAGGGTTGTCCAAACTACTCGGCTATTGAAGAACGTTCGAAAAAGCTCGAAAATTTGCTCGTTCGATTCTTTGCCCGGTTAAAACTGAGCCGAGTAGCTTGGTTCGGTTTAAAAACGAACCAAGCACGAGCATAGGTACGTTCGCTCGTCGCTCGTTCGGTTTTGATCGAATTTATTTTTATTATATATATATAATATTTATTAAATATAAACATGTAAGATAAATATTTATTATATTATATATATATATATATAATAAATATATTAAAAAGTATTAAAAAAGTTGAAATATGATATTCCCGCTATTGTTTTAGACTTTAGTAAAGTAACCCTAATTTCCCTAAATCCCGTTAGAAACAAAATTATGAAATACATCCAACAAATTAATTTGTGTGCTCTCTTTGACCCGTTAGAACATTGTTCTTACGGGTTAAAAAAAGAATATACTAATTTTTCTAATCATTAATTCGTGTGTTCTCTTTATGTTTGGTTTTGCAGCTGTTGTGGGTTCAAAATTGGAAGTCTTTGAAGTTATTTTGCATTTTAAATGTTCTTAAACATTCAACATTTGGATGACATTTTGTGTTTATTTTTGTGGGACTTTTTATGTTTGTATTTTGTTAAATTGTTAAGTGTGTGTGAGACATATAAGTTGGTGAATTTTGGTGAATGAATGGCTGTGTAGGAATGCTAAATAAAACTGAGCAAAAGCGAACCAAACTGAGCGGCTCGGTTCTAAACCGAACCGAGTTCGAGCATAAGATTTCTGCTCGATTTCCTAAATCCGAACCGAACCGAGCGGCTCGGTTTCAAATCGAACCGAGCACGAGCATACCTCCGTTCGGTTCGATTCGATTCGACTTGTGAACACCCCTAATAAAGACGTAAGGGGCAATTCGGCAATCATGGCTGTCATAATTCACCTACGTATCCCTTTAGCACATTTACAAACCACATCCAAAGACCAGGGCCGGCCTTTGGGTAAGTGAAGTGAAGCCCAAGCTTTGGGCCACCACTTTTGAAGGGCCCCAATTATCAGTTTTACTCTTTTTTAGGCTTGTAGTCTGGAAACGATGATAGAAGCTTAGAAATTGGGTTTCTGAATTGAAAAGGGTAGGGAATCGAAGCGTTCATCATCTTGAACAATGAAAGGTCAGAGATTGAAATCGCAACTGATAATCCTTCAAACAAACTTTGATGGCTATCTAGGTAAACAAAAGGCTAGAATCAAACATGTTCTTGCCTTTGATATCGATAAACAAATTATGCTCTCTTGTTTTGTTGTTTAATCAACGTGTGAAATTGAAATCTAAGCTGCTATTAATACGTAATTTGTAGCGAATGTTCTGTTTAAGTTGTTCATTCTTCAAGACATAAAGGTACATTTTTTTTAATTTTACCCCATTCTGTTTGGTGGTTGTTCTTCCAAGTTTGTTGATGTAATATAGAACAAAAATTTATAATCTAATCTGTTAGTTGTTAGTTGAGCATGTTATAATCAATTGTCTGTTCAAAATTTCTCTCAGCTTTGTTAATTCAAATTAGTGTATGTACATTTGTAAATATTTATTTGTTATTAAAGTATGCATAATTCTGTAAAAAATGAATTGTGTAGGTGTAATTCGATTGCCATTGACAGGTGAGTTACTCCATCATTTAGAATCCTTGTAGCAACATTTTGTTTTAAGTTAGGATACTAACATTTCTCTTTTAGATAAAGTTGGATTAAGGTAATCAATTAGCCAAGATGTTTGACCTAAAAATGAATAGGTTATAACAAGCCACGGTTAGCACAAACATGATCTAAATATCTAGACGGGTCGAATTGAAGATTCAAATAGGTCAAGTAGGTTGAGTGGTCTATCTAGCGTGAAATTTAAAAAGGGCCCCAAATTTTTATTTTGCTTTGAGCCACCAAAATGGTTGAGCCGGCCCTGCCAAAGACTGGAATTCAAATTTCATTAAATTCTACAAATCAAACGCATAATCTAAATTTCCTTCAGATTACAATTTTTAATTTTCTTAAATGGATTCAATTACTTAAATAGTAGAGTAAATTTCAAAGTTCGTCCTTTATGTATGTCTAATATATCAAAGTATGTCATTTGTCTTTAATAACCTCAGAAAACATCCTTAATGTTTGAAAAACCAATCAGGTTATGTCCTTTACCCTAAACCTTGTTTGTTTTCCCAGTTAAATCAGGTCATGTGAGAAGCACATGAGGGTATATTGGTCTTTACCTTAATAAAAACCCTAAACTCCACCATTTTTTAAAACACAGATAATATACACGCACACAACTCTCCCTTCTTCTTCTTCTTCATTTCTTTGTTAGAAAACCCTAAAACAATCTACTTCAACTCACAACCACACCCACACCTTGTCTGATTTCCCCTTCCCTCTCTCGATACTTAATCGGCCACTACCACAACCTGGCATATTCAAGAGAGAGTGAGAGAGAGAGAGAGAGAGAGAGAGAGAGAGAGAGAGAGAGAGAGAGAGAGATCGAGCAGAATAGGAGGCAGGAAAGAGAGAGAGAACCGGCGGAGCCGGTGCCGTCGTCTACGGGGGCGGTGGTTCCAGTTTCTCCGATTAAAACTTGACCGGCGGCGGTGGTTCCAGTTTCTCCAGAGAGAGAGAGAGAGAGATCGCAAACGCTGCAGCTTCTCGAACATTCTTCGAGTGGTTCGAGTACTTACCTTTACCTTTACTTGTTGAATCGCACAAAATCGATTCAAGTTCGTTGAACACCTTCGATCTAAGGATCGAATCCTGTAGATCTCGATCAAAACCTCGAGCCATTCGTTCTTCGAATTGTTCGTTGAGAGCTTTGAGGATTTGGAGAACTTGTTGTGAGTTGTGTTTAGGGTTGAAGATGAAAGCTTCAGGATCGGTTTTCATGGCGGATTGTAAGGAAAACTGGCAACAGGTGGGTCGTGGTGGCGGTGATGGCGACGACAGGTGGGTCGTGGTGGCGGTGGTGGCGGCAGGTAGGTTGTGGTGGTGGTAGGATTGTTAGATCTCAATAAACCACTTTGTTGCCCTAATTTTGGTGAGTTGTAAGAAATTGGGGGTTTTTTGTTCATGGGTTATTGATGATAATGTTGATGATAATCTGGGTTTTGAATATCCGGGTTTTGAAGTTTTGAATATTTTTTTCTTTGTGTTTTGAAGATCTGGGTTTTGTTTGAAGTTTTGAAGATATAATGTGCAGATTATGAAGCTTATAGTTAAGAGAAAGAAGATTTGAATTTTTTATAATTTTATTTTTCTAGTATTAAGGTAAAGACCAATATACCCTCACGTGCTTCTCACATGACCTGATTTAACTGGGAAAACAAACAAGGTTTAGGGTAAAGGACATAACCTGATTGGTTTTTCAAACATTAAGGATGTTTTCTGAGGTTATTAAAGACAAAGGACATACTTTGATATATTAGACATACATAAAGGACGAACTTTGAAATTTACTCTAAATAGTATTATATTAAGCAAAAGCAATATAGATGGCAATAAGACAAGTATTGATAATCTTAGTCTCATACTTGATTGTAAAACCATGTCACGTACCGTACCGGTCAGCGGTGACGGATGCATTCAAGAGGTAGGGTGGGCCTAGACCCACCGTCCACTCAGTTTCCAGCCCACTTAGCGTTAGTTTTTTAATGCAAAATAGTTTAGGGATTTTAAACTCTATTGGCCCAATATTCAATGGATTATTTTCATCTTTTTTATATGAAAACAGTTATGGAGTGACTAGTGAGTAGGCTTTTCTTTGTATTCAATCACAATAACCTTCATAATTTTTTTTCTTAAATTAGCTCAAATGCTTTCTTAATTTAGCTAAAGTGCCTGTAGCTTTTGTTTTTGAAAGTCCTATGTACAAAAAAATGGTTGCTAATCAATATTTAAAAAAAAAAAGAACCATCTTCAACTGAAATTTATGATATTATTAAGTATATAAGTATGAATAGGTTTACACTATCATTAAGTGGATAAATATGACTTGGTTTTACTCGGCTTATTTTGACCTGTCTTGTTTTAACCCGACCACATTGTGCCCCTTTCAAAAAAAATTCAAGATTTCCCACCGCCCGTTAGGTATTGGGTATACTTGTAGATATCAGGTTTATCCTGTTAGTTTGTTAAAAAAAGCCATACCCGTTAGAATTTCTAAATACATTTTTTCTTACCATTCTATTTTTATATAATTTATAATTTTAATTTTAAAAGCTACAATTTTATTTTACTATACTAATAAATGAAAATCTTTTTGTGACACATGTCACTTTCTCATGCCTCTTGCTATTATTTTTCATTTTTTATTATTTCCTACTAAATAATAATCATTAAACTTATCTCCTATGTTAATAGCACATTTTTAGCATATGATTTTAATATATTCTATTGTATTTTTTTTCCTCTTAGGCTATCCGGTATGGTGAGGCTCATTCCCAAGAGGATGGGCCGCCATGTCACCCGCCACGTCACTGAGAGAGAGGATGAGCCTAAAGGAGATAGACCAAGGGGGTGGAGGATGGGACGCCATGTCACTCGCCATGTCACACTATTTATAAAAACAATTAAAAAATATTAAATTGATTTGATTTGAGAGAGAGAGAGGAGAGAGAACGAAAAGAGAGGAGAGAGAAACAGGCCTGGCTTGGGCGTCTTCTGGCAGACGGGACGGAGGTGAGGGGGGGCGGTGTGGGGGTGTGGCGCCGGGGCTCGCCGGGGCAGGGCCGACCCCCATACCCTTTAGTCTTATAATTAGGGGAAGAGGCACAAGCCTAAAGTAGTCTAAGACTACCTAATCTTGCACTAACAGATATTCTACTTTAAAGTATTCTAAATTTACAAATAAATTAAATAATTAAATAACAAATCCTGCAGTGTCACATCAAATGTACCCTAAAAACACTAGCGGCACATAGTCTAGAGTATCCCAGAACTTTTTCAAACATAAAATAAATTAAACAATTAAATGCCAAATGAACATAATTCAAATTCAATTAAATTACAAAATAAATAATTCAACTATATAAATAAATAATTGAACATAATACAAAATAAAAATAAATTATTTCTCGTCTGAATCTTCTAGATAAGGTAGATCTTAAATTGCAATATATGTCACAAGATCAATGCGAAGTCGGAAATGCGTATCTGTATCCATAATCTCACCAAGGCATCATTGTCCACAACGGGTTGAACTAAAGGATCCCTTATGTGGACTGGTGAGAAGGCATACCTGTCGTCCTTAAGAATCATGTTGTACAATATCATGCAAACATACGTCATGTTTCTAATCCTGTCAACATTTGTGGTTCACATGGGTAACCTAAGTATGCCTCATTTTCCCTTTAGAACACCAAAAGCGTATTCCACATCTTTTCTTGTCACTTCTTGCAATTTTCAACCATGTCAGTTGGATGTGGAAACGTTTTCATAAACGTTGACTAGGTAGGCTAGATCCCATTGGTTAAATAGTACCCAAGTTTGTATAAGCGCCCATTGACATTAAATACCGAGATCTTTATTTAAGAAATTAGCCATTAATAAAAATGGGTATCTGAAAATATGGTGGAAGGTTTAATAGTTTGTGAATGGTGTAAAAATAATGATTTAAAATAAATAAATTAACTTTTTCAATAAATGTAACGGTTATATGATTATTAAAAGGTCACAAATCCCCCATTTCACCTTCAATAAAGAGTGGCCGAGTTTCCCTAGCTGCTCGCCTACTCGAAGGAAGGGTTGGCGGGGGTGTTTCGCATGCGGCTTCGAAGCTGAGCACCCTTAGTTGAGGATGCCCCTTCCCCTCTTATAGTCAAAAGTATTCAAGTAATTATTATTTTATATTCCCAGTTCGATTTATGTCATAGCTTATTTTTGCTCTTTTCATATGTATATATGTATTGTAGATGTGACAACTTCACCTAATTTTTTTATGAATATATTTGTTTGAGTTATGTTTGATCTTTAGGGGGCCAAATGTTAAAAGCGCTTATTTTTTCAACTATTTATGAATATTTCATTTATTTAATTATTGTTTTTAAACTACAACGTATATTTTCCGGCTTATTAATACCTATTAAATAATTTATTGATCAAACCCTGTGTAATACACGGGTTTTTTTAACCTACTAAATTATTATAGACATACTGTTTGTTATTACTATAAAAAATTATAATAACTAAAATGTATACAATTTATGATAATATAAATTCCAAAAGATAAGTTAACACTTCACGTTATAAAACCTAATAATCTTATTAAATATTTATTCTAAAAGAAAAGTTTATTTTCATATAATAAAACTACTAGGATAAACTTTTACTAGAGTATGGTTAAACAACAATAAAATTAAAAATGTTTGGGTATATGATTTGGATAGACAGGTGTACAATTTCGGGTAATCAGTTCATATATCATTTACTAGGTTTTTATCCGGGATTGCTTCCCGGGCTCGGGAAAGTTATTTAGATTAATTAATTACAATTTATTATTAATACGACCACATTACATCAACCATCTTATTCTATTCAACAACATTGTCTTAAAATCACGGAATTAGATCTATTCAACAACAGGACCACATGAATAACATTATTTCCAATTTTACTTCAATGCACTTAAATGATCGGGTGATTTGGGATTTTGTAAAAATGTTTGTTCTTGTACTTCTTAACAAAATAAGATGTTGACCAAAATTCAAACAAATGTTGACCAAAAGTAAATCAGATCAGATGTTCAACATAAACACTGAATCTATAACAACAGACACTACAGACACTGATTATATTCAAACTACTGATACATAATCATTGATTCTTCATTCCACTGTTGTAATCTAAGCACTGATGTTGAGGATCAGTGCTATTTTCAAAGGGTGATCAGAGCTTGAATGACAATGCTTTGATCTTCAACAATGCTTGGATCCCATCAGTAGTTTGAGGTTCAATTTTTATGCTTCATCAGTGGTTGGATTCCAATGTATGTAGAAGCTTTGCTGAGCTGTCATCTTCAAGTGCCATTGTCTTGATAGCCTGTTTAAAATATACAGCTTCTTGCTCTTTCTCTTCTGCATCAGTCAACTTTTGCCTCTTTCTTTGGTTTAACATAATGACAGAGGTATCTGATGATGTGAACAGTGGTTCAGAATTGTGGAGCTGCTTCTTTGACATGTTAATAGTTTTGTAATCAGGCTTCTTTGGAAGGCTAGGTTCTGTTTCTCTCTTTTTTCTAAGCCTTTCATAAGCTTCATCAGTGTACTGCCTTGTCCATTTTGCTATGGCCTTGGCAGTTGCAACCTTTGCATCAACCAACTCTTGTTTCTTTCTTTTATACTCCAAGGTAAGATCATCAATAGCCTTTTTGTATTTACGCCAATTTGGTGCTAACCTTTTCATGGTTGGATCTCTTTTTACTCTTTCAATTCTATTGAGTTCTGCTTTGAGACCAACAAGTGGCCAATCTTGGAATTGCTCTTCCTTGGCAGGGTAGAACTTCTCACTCATGATCAATGCCAGAATGTCTTTTCTCACATCTTTTTGCAGGCCAGGTTCTGGTGGTAAATTTGACATTTCTTTACTCAAATCTCTAGCATAGTCTTCCATGAGCTTGACTTTGGTGAGTAAAAACTGATAATGACTTGAATACACATTGTCATTTTCTCCTTCGCATTCAACCCTAGCTATTATTTGAGCTTGTCTAGCTTTTAGTTTTAGATATTCATCCATGTTTTTTGGATTTCTAAAACCAACCAGAGAAGGGAATTTCCTTTTTGAAGGATCATCAACTGTGTAGAACTGCCTCATTTCATTCTTTACTGCATGGAGTTCCAGTGGATAACTGGAAGCTGCTGGGGTACCATCTGCATACTCATATCCTTGAAGAGCTATTGGATCTTTGATTGGATTGACCAATTTTGGAGGAATGAAAGATTCAGGTTTGGTGATTTTGTAAGGTACAGATGAAACAGGATCAGGTGCTGGTATATCATCATCATGCACTTGAAGATTTTTTCTTCTAGTATACACATTTTCAGGAGGAGGTGTTTCTATTTGAGGTTTTGGAGCAAACAGAATTATGGCTTGGGAAGGATTGTTAAAAGTGGTAGGTAATTGACTAACAGTTGTCGAAACAACTGGTGTCTCAACCACTGCTGATGTATCAACAGTTGTCTTTTGCTTTAAGGCAGGTGGTGAGTTTTGTGATGATGGTTTTGTTTGGGGTGTTTGAGTAGTGATGGTGTGTGTTTGACTAACAGCTGTTGAAACAACTGGGGTTTCAACCACTGTTGCCATTACCACGGATGATGTGTCAACTGTTGTCTTCTGCCTTTTAGTAGGTGGTATTGGTGGTGGTGAAGGGATTTTTCGTCATGGAGATAAGACAGTGGATGTAGTGTGTGTTGAAGTGGTAGTGGTGAATGTTTGGATAACAGATGTTGAAACCACTGAAGAAGCAACAACTGTTGATACAACAGGTGTTTTAACATCTGTTGGTTTCGAAGATTGATGTGTGGAGCTTTTGGAAGGTTTGGGAGTTTGATTTGTGGATTTGGGAGGTGTGGCTTTGGGTTGTATGACTTTTCTAGTAGACTTTCTTATGGGCTGAGAATTTTCTTGATCCTTTGGCTCAGAAGTACCCTGTTCATTCATCTCCATAAAAACTCTCTTCTCCTGTTCAAACCTTCCTTTATCCTTTCCCTCCATATCCCTTTTCACCCTTGCTTTTGCATCAACAATGGCATTTAAGGTTACATCAACCTTTTTGGAACCATCTGGCAAAGGGATGTGTGCAAGCATTGTTGAATTATCTGGTGCAATGTACAGACCATCTTCATATCCCTTTTTTCTTCAACTGCCTCATTTTCTCTGCCTTTTTGGCATTATTTGGTGGTGGGCTGTCCATAAAGATGATAGAGGGAGGAGCAGTGCCAGTGGTGTTCATAAATTGAGCCTTCAGGGTTTTTATATCTGCCTGAGTGTCTTTGAACCTGGCTTCCATTATATTTCTGATATTTTGAAGCTGAATTTCATGTTTCTGATCAATATTTGCTCTTTGTTGGTGAAGCAGAGGTTGAAATAATGCCCAAAGGTCAGTGGGAGCAGGTGGTGCCTGCTGTTTTTGTAACAACTGTTGCAGTATGGTTTTGATTTCTGCAATAGATGTATCCAGTTTGTTAAGCCTCTGATGCGTGTGAAATGTTACTTATTTTAGGTATATATTTTAAGCCCTTTTTAACACTTATTTTAGCCAAGTTTTAAATTTATAAAACACGATATTTCACTAACACTAAACACACATATGGGCAAGTGCACCCATCGTTGAGTGTAGTATAGCGTTGGTAAGATACCGAGGTCGTCCAAGGACACAAGAGCTTTTAGTACTGGTTTATCCTCAACGTCTAACCAAAATAGAAGTTTAGAAAAATGTTTTAAGCTAAGAAAAATAAAAACTAACTAAAATGCTGAATATAAAAATAAAAGAAAAAACAGATAGACAAGATGAATCACTTGGTTCCGACTCGTATCTAGTATAACCTTTGATTATTTCCGCACTTTTGCACATAATTAAGAGATTATCTTAGTTATTGTAGTAGGCCCCTCTTTTGAAGGTGACGTTACCCTCACCCCAGTAGTTTGAGTCAGCAGGGATACAATCCTAAAAGGGTGGATTATTGGAAGATAATGAATTAAGTTATTAATGCAGTATTGTGGTAGGCCCCGCTTTTGGCGGTGACGTTACCCTCGGCTAAGTAGTCTGAGTCAGCAGGGATACAGTCCTAAATAGCCGGGTTATAGTATTAATAGTAGTTAACTTATGAGGGGGTCAAAGAGTTTGGACCCCCGCCATCCAATACCGTGAAGTATTGAAGGAGGTCCTACTAAATTTGACCCAGGTCCATTGCAGGACCTCTAAACACTGAACAATGGCAAGACCTTTACCAAATCGTTCCCTTAACCCCCTACCAGGTAGCCAACATACCTCCATATAGACCGTGGAGATATGAATGGTGAAAATCCTTTATTTTATATAGACAGTAAAATAATGCCAAGACACCACGGACAAACGATAAGGAAAGATCACATTCAACATAAGTAACTAGTTATTAAAGTCATTAATACAAAACCAAATAAAAAGTGCAAAAGATTAGAAATAAAAAGTATTATACTAGACACTTTGTCTTCACCAAGTGATGTAAGAGACTTAGGCAAACATGGCCTTGATTGTCAAGAACTCTTACGATCAATCTTGGATCCCGAGACGACTCACACACTCTACGATGGACAATGGATGATGGTGGTGGATGATGGTGTTGTGATGGTGGTGGGTGGTGGATGAAGTGTGAGAGAGGTGGTGTGCCAAGGGATGAGATGAAATGAATCCAAGCACTCCTATTTATAGGCTGAACAGAGTGCTGGACACGGCCCCGTGTCCGCTGGACACGGCCCCGTGTCTGTCTGACAATCTCTCTCCTCATTAATTGTAATTCGCAATTACAATAAATGCGCCTGCTGTACTTTCGACACGCCCCTGTGTCCGCTGAGCACGGCCCCGTGATGGGCAATAGAAGCTTCTATGGATTTGTCTTTTCTGCTGCTTCTTGGGCACGCCCCCGTGCTGGCTGAGCACGGGGCGTGTTCAGCCTTCTGATTTCTCTCTTTGCTTTGGAAGGTGCCGTTGAGGGGTCGGGCAGTCCACTAATATTCCTTTTCTTGTATTTATGTTGGATTTAGCTGTCTTTTTGCTTCTTTTGCGTTTTTGAGCTCATTTAATCCTGAAAATACAAAAGGAAGACAAAAACACTCTTTTTCCAATATTAGTACTTAAAAAGGGTTAGATTTATGCCTTATTTGATGTAATTTATATGTTGCATTTTACACACATCAAATACCCCCACACTTGAACTTTTGCTTGTCCTCAAGCAAAACTCTTTAATATGTGGCTTACACTCCCAAATGGAATAGGTAGAAGAGAAGGTTTTGGGCTTGTCGTAGAGTGTCGGGATTTCCAAGATCTTTTTGGGTTTTATTTTTATTTATTTACACTCCTATTCGTAATGATTTATTTAGAACTTTTCATAAAAGAAATTACTTATTTGGGCATAACATGCTTTTTTTTTTAAATTCCATTTATATACAAGTTCACATACCTCACGGGAGAAGTCACTCACACTCGGCCGAAGGTGTATTTTTAGTGAATCACTCGAGAGCGGCATGGAACTTATTCCTACCATAGGCTTGCCAAGAAATCAATCTTCCTCCTTTTTTAACTTTTATACCTTTGTAGATATCAAGAGGACTTTGTGGGTTAAGGGTTAGGTTAGGGTTAAATGTAGGTGGTTGGGTTAGTGGTTAGTAGAAAAAGGGCTAAAAGCGTAACAAGTGTCGGTTTTCGTATTTTTGCAACTTTTTATTTTGATGAATCTTTTATTCAAACTAAGTTATATTTGATTAACTTGTTTGTTTATTTTCTTTTTGCTTCATCAAATTTTTTATTTTTTTTATTTTTTTTTACGGAAAACCGAACTTGTTACTAAAATAAAGGGTTAAAAATGAAAAAGGTTTTGGTGGGTAAAAGGGTTTTTGTTTGGGTGATGAAACGAAAAGGTTTAGGCTCAAAGGGGCTAACTAGGGGGATTTTTGGGTAGGTGGTAAAAGAAAAAGAAAAATAATGGTGTAGAAATAAAAAGGGTTAGTCCTAATGCCTCCATCATTTACTTACTCGGGTTTAAGTTGATAAGGACCGGGAATGTATTGTCAGGGCAAGTTCTAGAGTCGTAAGAACCAAGCGGCTATTCACACAAGAAACGAAAAATGAGCATTTAGTCAATTGATATGTAATTGTGTGCTCAATAAAGGCTCAAAACTCACTTTTGTGGGAATGGGTTTTTATGTGATCAAGTATATATAATCAAATTTTAAATAAGTTTGTCATGCCTTTTCATAATTTTCTTATGTTGGTTCTTTTTATCACTACGCTATCGGTTGTAAATTTGTAAAAATATAACATTTTTGAGAACTTGAATTTCCCGAGTTAAACCTAGACAAGTAGAAAAAACTGAAATTTTTTGAAAAAATTTGGGGTGATTAGCGGTTCCAATAGAGTTTTGTGTAAGGCTTGTATTTAGGACTTGCAAAGTTCAAGGTTTTAGCATCCCCCCACACTTAAATTACACATTGTCCTCAATGTGTCCCAAAAATAAATTTTTAGGTTGATTAGATGTGTAAAATAGTGTTTAAAAAGCAAAAAATTGTGTTACTGGGCACTGAACACGGCCCCGTGTTGTCCGGGCACGGCCCCGTGCTCAAGTGCCAGTAACAGAATTAAAACAAGAGAAACAGAAGCCTGGACACGGGGGCGTGTTGGGTGAACACGGCCCGTGTCCAGTTACCTGAACTGGGCGTTTTCTGCAGGGTGCTCAGCACGGGGCCGTGTTGGTTGGGCACGGCCCGTGTTGAACCTTCTGAAATGGAGAAAATTGCCGGGTTGCCTTGTTCTTGTGCATGGGTTCATTTTTCTCGTTCCCCTTTTCATCCTTTACCACCATGAGTGTGTTTTATTCATTACAAACCATCCAAACCTTAAAACCATCATTTCATTTCATCATAGAGAGAACTTACATAGTCCTAAATTAAACTAGATAAAGCAAAGAAATAACAAACCATGGAGTCCTAGCCTTTACTTTATTTTAATTAGCAAAATTTCCAAGAAGTAATTAATCTTGGTTAAACAAGGCCTATTTGAACTCCTTCTTCCGCGTGCGGTTCTCCTCAAATGTCGGCGAGCCATTCTTCCACCTCCCTTGGAAGGAGAAAAGAAGGCTCATTGGCATTAGTTTGAGGAGTTTCAACTTCCACCGGGATCTCTTGTTGGTGTTCCACAGGAGGTTCCGCTGGAGAGTCTTCCCACCCGGTAGGGTTGTTGATTCCGAGTGCCAGGTTCCAATCCTGTTGAGGAAGGACTGGTTCCATTGGAGGTGCTACAAGAATATTTAACCTCTGGTGCAAGAGGTTAATTTCTTGGAAGCTGGTTTCAAGTCCCATCGTAAGATCGTTAATACGTTCGATTAGGACCTCCTCCACTGAAGTCATTTCATCGAGAGCCTCCCTTAATGCTACCACATAGTGCACAAGTGTAGCTTCAATAGAGGGTCTTCTTCCTCTTCGGCTGTTTGACGAATGCACAGAAGATGTTTCGCTGTTTTCACTTGACATTCTACAAAAAATAAACTGAAAGAGTTTATTTAATGAAACAGTTATCGGACACGGCCCCGTGCTCAATGAGCACAGCCCCGTGTTCATCTTTCTGCAGAATTTTGGAATAAGGAAACTTGGATTTCTAAGTTATTTTCTAAGCTTGTGGGGTCTTTTTAGTTGCCAATAACTTAAAACAAGGTTACAACATGTTTTTACCAAGATTCCTTGAACAAAACTCATAATTCCCTACCACAAAGTTGGAAAATTTCAAACTTTCAATGGTAGTTCTTGGAGAAAGATGAAGAAGAAGGAAATGGCTAAAAGAGGAAAGGACAAGATGGGTTGTTGGAACCTTCTTTTAGACTTACCTAGGATAGTTGAGAGAAGATTCCTGCAAATCTCTGCCCCAAGTTGGTCCAAATGTGCAGAATTCTTGGCTGCATTTATAGAAAATGACAGCATTCTGGACACGGCCCGTGTTCAGTGGACACGGCCCCGTGTGCAGGTGGAGTTCTGACACAGTTTGTCCGTATTCTGACGTACTGATCAGAATGTAATCTTTCGATGGACACGGGGGCGTGTTGGCTGGGCACGGCCCCGTGTCTAGGGACTGTTTTATGAAGTTTGTCTAGTTTTTTTAAGGTACTTGTTAGTATCAGGTGGTTCCTGACTGGTTGGAACAACCCCAAAGTGCCTAAGATACCTTAATTGTCCTAGACTAAGGCGAGAACGCAAGAGGTTGTCGGTGAGGGTAATTCCTATTTTCATTCTAGGTGGACAAGTCCAACCCTTTCCCGGGCTCTTGTTAAAGAAGGTGTATGCCGAATCGCTCAGGTCTATGTATGCACCGAACGAAGTCGATGGAGAGTCCTTCACGGCACAATCGACACAGGGACGACTATCATCCAAGTCTTTGCTAGGTACGAAGGTATTTTTGGGAGCAACGAGGTTGTCGGAATGCGGTTGCAACAATTCTTCATGGTTATCGTCTTGGGGTGGATCAATAAAATCCTTCCTTAGCTCTTCTAACCAATTCTGAACTAGCTTTTCTAGTTGAAATAGCTCATCAAGGAGCATTTCTCCTAGAATATCTGGCTGGGCGCATTCGAGGGAGAAATAATGCTTATTTTTATTTTCGCCCCTCTTAAGATTGTAAGAAGTTGGTGGGTCCATGTAGTGGGGCCTATAATTTAGAAAGTAGCATTTTACTTCTTCATGTTTGCCACCACATAATTGACACCACGTACCATAAGAGTGCCGAAAATAAAAATAATTACTATCACTCATGTTTATGTCAGAAATTACCAACCGCCGGGATCTAACGGTTCTGTTTTCAGTAACTGAAACTTGGGCACAGGGGCGTGTTGAGTGGGCACGGCCCCATGTTCAGCTTACTGTCTGATGTAAAACAGGATTGCCAGTTCCAATGATTGAGCATGGGGGCGTGTTCAGCGGGCACGGCCCGTGCTGAGCTCTGCAGAAGCTGAAAAACTAAGAAAAATCCTAAAAAATAAAAAGGAAAATAAAAGATGATTAGGCCGTTGATTCCTAACTTTCTTAAAATCCTTGTGTCCCCGGCAGCGGCGCCAAAAACTTGATGCGTGTGAAGTGTTACTTATTTTAGGTATATATTTTAAGCCCTTTTTAACACTTATTTTAGCCAAGTTTTAAATTTATAAAACACGATATTTCACTAACACTAAACACACATATGGGCAAGTGCACCCATCGTTGAGTGTAGTATAGCGTTGGTAAGACACCGAGGTCGTCCAAGGACACAAGAGCTTTTAGTACCGGTTTATCCTCAACGTCTAATCAAAATAAAAGTTTAGAAAAATGTTTTAAGCTAAGAAAAATAAAAACTAACTAAAATGCTGGAAATAAAAATAAAAGAAAAACAGATAGACAAGATGAATCACTTGGTTCCGACTCGTATCTAGTATAACCTTTGATTATTTCCGCACTTTTGCACATAATTAAGAGATTATCTTAGTTATTTTAGTAGGCCCCTCTTTTGAAGGTGACGTTACCCTCACCCCAGTAGTTTGAGTCAGCAGGGATACAATCCTAAAAGGGTGGATTATTGGAAGATAATGAATTAAGTTATTAATGCAGTATTGTGGTAGGCCCCGCTTTTGGCGGTGACGTTACCCTCGGCTAAGTAGTCTGAGTCAGCAGGGATACAGTCCTAAATAGCCGGGTTATAGTATTAATAGTAGTTAACTTATGAGGGGGTCAAAGAGTTTGGACCCCCGCCATCCAATACCGTGAAGTATTGAAGAAGGTCCTACTAAATTTGACCCAGGTCCATTGCAGGACCTCTAAACGCTGAACAATGACAAGACCTTTACCAAACCGTTCCCTTAACCCCCTACCAGGTAGCCAACATACCTCCATATAGACCGTGGAGATATGAATGGTGAAAATCCTTTATTTTATATAGACAGTAAAATAATGCCAAGACACCACGGACAAACGATAAGGAAAGATCACCTTCAACATAAGTAACTAGTTATTAAAGTCATTAATACAAAACCAAATAAAAAGTGCAAAAGATTAGAAATAAAAAGTATTATACTAGACACTTTGTCTTCACCAAGTGATGTAAGAGACTTAGGCAAACATGGCCTTGATTGTCAAGAACTCTTACGATCAATCTTGGATCCCGAGACGACTCACACACTCTACGATGGACAATGGATGATGGTGGTGGATGATGGTGTTGTGATGGGTGGTGGATGAAGTGTGAGAGAGGTGGTGTGCCAAGGGATGAGATGAAATGAATCCAAACACTCCTATTTATAGGCTGAACAGAGTGCTGGACACGGCCCCGTGTCCGCTGGACACGGCCCCGTGTCTGTCTGACAATCTCTCTCCTCATTAATTGTAATTCGCAATTACAATAAATGCGCCTGCTGTACTTTCGACACGCCCCCGTGTCCGCTGAGCACGGCCCCGTGATGGGCAATAGAAGCTTCTATGGATTTGTCTTTTCTGCTGCTTCTTGGGCACGCCCCCGTGCTGGCTGAGCACGGGGAGTGTTCAGCCTTCTGATTTCTCTCTTTTGCTTTGGAAGGTGCCGTTGAGGGGTCGGACAGTCCACTAATATTCCTTTTCTTGTATTTATGTTGGATTTAGCTGTCTTTTTGCTTCTTTTGCGTTTTTGAGCTCATTTAATCCTGAAAATACAAAAGGAAGACAAAAACACTCTTTTTCCAATATTAGTACTTAAAAAGGGTTAGATTTATGCCTTATTTGATGTAATTTATATGTTGCATTTTACACACATCAGCCTCTCCCTCAATTCTCGGTACATTAAACCATCATCCAATTTAATGGGATCATCTGATTTCCCACCAGAGGTGGTTGTAACAGTGGTTGACTGAGGGAGACTTTCCCAAAAGTCATCCCCTGTTGCCCATTTTTCTTGGAACTGGGGGACTTCTTTCCTCAGCAGAGGTTACCAATCTAAGCTCACCAGTGTATACAGGATACACACCAGTATTTAGAAAGGTTCCCATAGAAGAAATTGCCTTCATGGAAGTCTGATTAATGAAACTACTGTCCAAGTGTAAACCAGTGGGTTCAACACTTGTAGTAGCCGCTTCACTTGAACTACTGACAGGAAGTACTTGTACATCCTGCAGTGTAACCTCCTCAGGTGTTGTTGGTGGGTTAGCAATGATAGGGAGCTCAGACGCAGTCACTTTCTGTGGCATGCTCTCAGTGATAGGGGGTTGAGAGGAACTGATTGCTATATGATTTATATCAACTGCATCCAACAAAAGTTTTGTTTGTGGTGGAATTGTAACAGTGAGTACGGGAGTGGAAAGAGGATTTGCCCCGGGCAGTGGGCTGGGGATGATGGATTCAAGTGAGTCCAAAGCAACATAATTTGATGTCCCTATTCTTACAACCTGTTCTTTTTGAAAAGAAACAGGAGGAGTTTGAGGCTCAGGTTGAGATATTTCTACCATCTGCTGTGAGGAAGTAGCAGCAGTGGTTTCTGGTGACTTTTGTGTTTTCACCGGCAGTGGCTCTGGGATCTCATCTTCCAGAGTTGCCTTTGTTTTAGGTTTGAGGGGCTTTTGTGTTTTCTTTTGTCTTGGTCTTTTGGTGGATTTAGGTGTCGGTTTAACATCAGTTGTTTTGCTGCTGTGATCACCTTGAGCAGTGGGCTCAGCAGCAGGTGCCTGAGGAGCAATGGTAGCTGCTAAAGTCTGCTCAGGAGCCTGTGCTTGTGTTTTGGACACTTTTGATAGCCTTGTAAATGTTAACGGTGTAAGGCCATTTATTTGAAAAGGTTCACCCTGGATGAGTACATGAGCATCATCCTTTCCAAATTTCTTTTGAAAATAAAAGCTTAGGAACCTTGGAAATAGTAAAAATGATTTGCTATCAACATTTTTTACCAAGTCATTAAAGATCTCCTGTGAATAGTTAAAGTTTTCCCCATGCAAGATAGCATATGCCAGGTATTGGATCTTTAATGGAATTTCATTGAAAGCAGTGGTCTTATTAGAAACACACATTAAGAGGGTATGAAACAAAAACCTTGGGGCAGGGGGAAAACTGCCTTTTTGCAAAGTGTTTTTTTTCATTTGTTTTGCATACCCTCTTTCTAAAAAATCTGTTTGATACTCTATTTTAGGGAAAGTAGTCTTACCTTCAAGATCATTGAGTTCAAACACCTCAGAAATGGTTTGTGGTGTGATTTTAACATCAACACCCTTTATCAAGGAATTGATAGCTATGGGTGTTTTATCTTGATATTCAAGTTTTGCATTTTTCCAAAATTCCCTCTGGGTTGCTAAGTAAATCAGAGCATCAGAAGTCAACAAAGTTTTGTATTTTGAAGACGAAAAGGCATCTATGACGAAATTGAACGTTTCAGTGTTACTTGGTTTTGTCAAGAGACCCAAGTAGTTATGGGGAGCTTTGTATCAAATTTGTATGACCTTTTGACTGGATTTCCTTTTAACTGATGAAGACCGTGATTTTGCCATTTGAGGAAGAAGGACGATGAGGAATTTTGAGAGAAATTGAGGATAACTGCTTTGAAAAAGGAAAAATGAATTCGATTCGACAGTTAAATCCATGATTGGGGGTTTTGATCAGGGTTTTATAGCAGGAAAAGTGAATGCTGATGTGGCAGCGGTTACAAAAGATCTGACGGCTATGAACTGTCCACGAGCCAACCCCTGATGAGTAATGGAACACAGTTGTTTTATGAAGACACTGATGGAATAATAACAGTGGTTGCAATGATTACACTGAAAAACGGTGGGAGACTTTAAGTTATCAGTGGATAGACTTAAAAATTTTAATGCTTATAATTCATAAAAAAAAATTCATTTTAACTATTTTTAAGATGAATGTTGAGATTTTTTAAATAAAGTATTACATATAATCAGTTAGCATGCTGGGGTGATGTGATAAATACCGTTACATATAAACAACCCTATGATATGAAATTTAACAATCTAACAGAGTATAAAATACTGATGTTGAATCCACTATAGATGCTGAAGCACTGCTGCTACTGAGCAATGTTTTTCCTTTCGTTGATCAGGCTTTAGGAACATAAGTGCTTGTCTTTAACATGGCTTTGTCTTCAACAGTGGATAGGCCTCATCAAACTTTAAGAACATCAGTATTTATAAGGAGCAGTGGTTAATTATAACAGTCCTTAGCATGATCAGCTATTATAACGACTCAAAAACCACTTTGAGAGGAAGCATTGAAAGTATTAAACCTCTGTTGTCTTATCAAACAGATGTTCAGACACAATTCAACATCAAGATAATTTAAATCGTACTCAAACACTAAGTAATAAATAAAAATAGAATACAACATAGAAACACTGGTACATAAATACTAAAGTTGAATCCACTATAGATGCTGAAGCACTGCTGTTACTGAGCAGTGGTTTTCCTTTCGTTGACCAGGCTTTAGGTACATAAGTGCTTGTCTTTAACATGGCTTTGTCTTCAACAGTGGATAGGCCTCATCAGCCTTTAAGAACACCAGTATTTATATGGAGCAGTGGTTAATTATAACAGTCCTTAGCATGATCAGCTGTTATAACCACAACATAACCCTTTGAGAGGAAGCATTGAAACTATTAAATCTCTGTTGTCTTATCAAACAGATGTTCAGACACAATTCAACATTAACATAATTTAAATTGTACTCAAACACTAAATAATAAATAAAAATATAACACAACATAGAAACACTGGTACATCAATACTAAAGTTGAATCCACTATAGATGTTGAAGCACTGCTGCTACTGAGCAGTGGTTTTCCTTTGGTTGATCAGGCTTTAGCTACATAAGTGCTTGTCTTTAACATGGCTTTGTCTTCAACAGTGGATAGGCCTCATCAACCATTAAGAACATCAGTCTTTATAAAGAGCAGTTGTTAACTATAACAGTCCTTAGCATGATCAGCTGTTATAACCGCAACATAACCCTTTGAGAAGAAGCATTGACACTATTAAACCTCTGTTGTCTTACCAAACAGATGTTCAGACACAATTCAACATCAACATAATTTAAATCTTACTAAAACAGTAAATAATAAAAAAAAATACAACATAGATTCATAAAATAAAATTTATTAATTTATTCATGACCTTAAAACTAAAAGTCTAATAATTACATGACATACTAAACAGTATTAAAGTTCAAATCTAAGAATAACAGCAAGAATTAAGAAACTTTAGTTTCAACTCCATCCATTGCTAAACCTCTAGATGTATGTACTTCAGCATCGCCAAGAACTGCAAGTCTCTATCACCGCACTCTATATTACTGACAACACAAACAAGAAACAAACCTAAAATGCAAAGCTCTCTTCTCAACTGTTGTAGCACATCTAAGTTTTCAAGATATTGCAAGAATCTATCCATACTTTCTATAAAAGAAGAAATCCCAATGACAAACCTGACACAAGAAAACCTGACTTTCGATTTAACGAAAATCGAACAACGCAACTTTTCACGATGTTGCAACAATGATACTGCAACATCCATATTGAAAGGTTGACTTGTGATGGGAATCTTCATTGAAACGACGATGTTGGAACAATGATACTGGAACGATAACATGTTCAACAAACATTCGAACAAAGAAGTGTAATCGGAGATTAACGCCTAAATCACGAGAAAGATGCATTTGAGAGAGAGATATACGCACACATATATGAGCGAGCGAGATTTGAATGTGATAGTAGATAATTATATCTTATTTATAGGATTAGAATATACGGTTTGAATTTTCAATTTTGAATGTGGGAACTGATAATTATTAAATTATCTTATTTATTGGAAACTGATGTTTATTGGGAACTGATGTTTATACGTAATCCACAGTAGTATATATCCTTATGCAAAGTAGGAAAAAAAAGAGAGAGAAGGTCAATTTTCATGATGACTTTTCTGTGGTTACTGATGATGATTTGAAAGCAACTGTCATTGTCATGATGACTTTTCTAATTTTTAAAAACATAATAACCGTGAGTTTGAAATTCACATTTTGCATGTTTTAAATGTCCAAAGCTCAAGAAATTAACATTAATTACTGATTTGATTTGCAACAAATAGTTATAAAGAAATTTTTTTATTTTTTAATTTAATTTCAAATTTTATGATCAAAACAATGTTGTTTGAAATCTTACCTCATTGGTATGTAAAGATGAGGTAAAATGGTAATTTTATTGTAATTCTACTTTTTATTTGATAATTTCAATCTAGAGTAAACTGCCATTTTGGTCCCTGAGGTTTGACTACTTTTGTCATTTTAGTCCAAAACTCAAACCTTTTGCATCTGGGTCCCTGTGGTTTCAGTTTTATTGCCATTTTGGTCCAAAAATAAAATCATGTTATTTTGTCCTCTTCCTCAAGGGCAAGATGGTCATTTCATTTTTATTTTATTTAAAGCTTTTTATTAAAGAAACTTTGTATCTATATATCACACATCGCCCACAGATCTTCACCATTAACATTCTCTCTCTAAAAAACCTAAATCATATTCTCTCATCATCCTGTTACTGATTCAATTGATATTCAATCTTTGATTCTTTATTAATGGCGGATCGATCGGCGAAATCGAGAACTCAACCGAGTCGTTTACAGCGGCGAGCTTCGGCGTCGATTCAGGTAACTCCGGTGAGTAACTGGAACGTTGCGACTCCGTTATTATATCCGTTAGCTACGTCACCTGACGTGAAGATGATATTAGTGATGATAAAACCGTGTTGGAGCCAGAGAAGGCTCCGGTTGTGTGTAAACAGTGGCAACATCCGGTGAAATCTGAGGTATGCTATTTTGATATAATTTTTTCAAGATTGTTTGGTTTTTGTTTGAATATGTTTTCTTGAATTTCAACAAGGGTCTTTAATTAGTATACATGTTTTGAATATGTATAAAGCTTTGTTATATGGTTGTTTTTGGGTTCTGGAAGTGAAAAATTCATTTTTTTGGTGGGTAATTGTTTGTAAAATATTTTTATCTGAGTTTGAATTTTTGACTCACAGGTGGCGGTGGTGGCGGTGGTGAGAAGGGGGAGGGGGTGGCGGTGGTGTGTGAGAGAGAGAGGAGAGAAACAAAGGGGTTTTTAGAGAGAGAAGAGAGAGACAGAGGGGTGTTTAGTGTGGGAGAGAGAGGGGTTAATTAAGAAATTGCTTTAATGAAAAGGAAATGAACAAAACTACCCCTGCACAAAAAGTCAAAAAAAGGATGTTGGAACTCTAAAAAATGAGAGTTTTGAGACTTGGACTAAAATGACAACAAAATGTAAACCACAGGGACCCAGATTTAAAAAGTTTGAGATTTGGACTAAAATGACAAAACTGCCCAAACCACAAGGACCAAAATGGCAGTTTACTCTTCAATCTATCACTAAACTAAAACAATCAATAACAAAAAGTGAGCAATGACCGTTTTTTAGGAAAACCACTGATGGTCAATATCAATAGATCTCAACAATAAAAAAAGTGAGCAGTGGCTATTTTTCCTATCAGTGGATACCCCACAGTTTTTTAAACACTGATGTTTGGTCAGTCAATGGTCAACAGAAAGATGCATTCGAACAAAGAAGTGTAATCGGAGATTAGCGCCTATATCCTTATATACTCCTTTATTAAAATATTAAATATTTGAATTTGAATTGTTATGCAAAGTAGGAAAAAAAAGAGAGAGAACGTCAATTATCATATGACTTTTCTGTAATTACTGATATTATCAGTAATTACTGATGATGATTTAAAAGCAACTGTCATTGTCATGATGACTTTTCTAATTTTTAAACCGTGAGTTTGAAATTCACATTTTGCATGTTTTAAATGTCCAAAGCTCAAGAAATTAGCATTAATTACTGATTTGATTTCCAACAAATAGTTATAAAGAATTTTTTAAATTGTATGATCAAAACAATGTTGGAGGAAATCTTACCTCATTGGTATGTAAAGACGAGGTAAAATGGTAATTTCATTGTAATTCTAGTTTTTATTTGATAATTTCAATCTATCATTAATTAACACCATCAATAACAAAAAAGTGAGCAGTGGCTGTTTTTTAGGAAAACAACTGATGGTCAATATCAATAGATGCCAACAATAAAAAAAGTGAGCAGTGGCTATTTTTCCTATCAGTGGATACCCCACAGTTTTTTAAACACTGATGTTTGGTCAGTCAATGGTCAACAGAAAGATGCATTCGAACAAAGAAGTGTAATCGGAGATTAGCGACTATATCCTTATATACTCCTTTATTAAAATATTAAATATTAAATATTAAATATTAAATATTTGAATTTGAATTGTTATGCAAAGTAGGAAAAAAAAGAGAGAGAACGTCAGTTGTCATTATGACTTTTCTGTAATTACTGATATTATCAGTAATTACTGATGATGATTTGAAAGCAACTGTCATTGTCATGATGACTTTTCTAATTTTTAAACCGTGAGTTTGAAATTCACATTTTGCATGTTTTAAATGTCCAAAGCTCAAGAAATTAGCATTAATTACTGATTTGATTTCCAACAAATAGTTATAAAGATTTTTTTAAATTGTATGATCAAAACAATGTTGGAGGAAATCTTACCTCATTGGTATGTAAAGACGAGGTAAAATGGTAATTTCATTGTAATTCTAGTTTTTATTTGATAATTTCAATCTATCACTAATTAACACCATCAATAACAAAAAAGTGAGCAGTGGCTGTTTTTTAGGAAAACAACTGATGGTCAATATCAATAGATGCCAACAATAAAAAAAGTGAGCAGTGGTTATTTTTCCTATCAGTGGATACCCAACAGTTTTTTAAACACTGATGTTTGGTCAGTCAATGGTCAACAGATTTTGAAGAAACATATGTTTCGCCTTAAACAGAAGTTTGCCCATAAACAGAAGTTTGACCATAAACAGGTGTTTGCACATAAAGAGATGTTTATCTGGTGGTTTAAAACCACTGTTGGGTCAAACAAATTTCACAACAGGACCAATACTCAAATAGATGTTGACCTTAAACAAATGTTTGGTTTAGAGCCAAACATCTGTTAAACCCCAAACATCTGTTTAACCCTGAACAGATGTTTAAGTTAATAACATCTACTGTTCAACCTAACAGGGGTTTCCATTAACTATTGACCAAATTGCAAACAGATGTTAAAACCACTGTTTGTTATTGTACTTCTTTACAAAATTACATAGAATTCAAGAAAACGAAACAAACACTTAAAGAACTATAATTTAACACATAATCTAATTGGGCAAAGCAATCTATTATCTAAGAATTCACTGATTCTTACAACATGAAACAAACTCATAATGAAATACTAAAGTTACATAAGAACCACTGATAATTAAATACTAAATTTGAATCCGTTGTAGATGCTGAACCACTGCTGATACTAAACAGTCGTTTTCCTTTGATTAATCAAACTCTAGGTACATAAAGTGCAAACAGTCGTTTTCCTGAACAGATGTTTAAGTTAATAACATCTACTGTTCAACCTAACAGGGGTTTCCATTAACTATTGACCAAATTGCAAACAGATGTTAAAACCACTGTTTGTTATTGTACTTCTTTACAAAATTACATAGAATTCAAGAAAACGAAACAATCACTTAAAGAACTATAATTTAACACATAATCTAATCGGGCAAATCAATCTATTATCTGAGAATTCACTGATTCTTACAACATGAAACAAACTCATAATGAAATACTAAAGTTACATAAGAACCACTGATACTTAAATACTAAATTTGAATCCCCTGTAGATGCCGAACCACCGCTGATACTAAACAGTCGTTTTCCTTTGATTAATCAAACTCTAGGTACATAAAGTGCTTCTCTTTAACAGGACCTTGTCTTCAACAGTGGATAGGCCTCATCAGTCTTTGTTCATAAAGAGCTCCTTTAAAACAAACTTTATGCTTCTTTTAATACAAAAAAGGCAGGAAACACCATTACTCTAGACTCTCTAGTAAGATAAAATCTTATCTTACAACAATAGCAGATCCTTTCTTGCGTTTAGTAGGAACTACTGTGGGTTCTCCACCATCATCTTCTGCACAAGTGAATTATAATCATCATCATCATTTAGACATAAGCAAAAATTATTTTAACTATAAATTTAATAATCTTTCTTTGTGTTTAATTAAACTTTTTGCTTCTTTGAATACAAACCTATAATAACCCGCATCAGATTGTATGAATTTCAAACAACTGTGATTAGACTGAAATATAAACCGAGAATTAGAGTATATCACTTCAAAATAAAAATGTCAAAATTGAAAATCGGAGTAGCAAAAAACACATACTTTAAACGATGTAATACAATTATTACCTTAATTAAGATATCTTCATCATCATAATTTATGGAACCTGTAGAATGAAATGCTCCACTGTTGGGTTATTATCTTTCAACCTCACTTTCCCTAAATTTATCAGTTCTATTTTTCAACAGGATGTAATACAATTATTACCTTAATTAAGATATCTTCAACTGCAAACAACAATAGCAAACAACATCAAACAATAATAGCAAACAACATCAAACAATAATAGCAAACACCTGATGTTGAATCCACTGTAGATGCTGAACCACTGCTGTTACAAACAGATAATACCTCGAGAACTGGAAATGAAACTCTAATTTCAGAAAGAATAATGGCTGAACATACTCAAACATCAATAAACAACAGATGTTATACTCATATCATCACCATCTAGAAAAAAAACGCTAATTTCAAAAAATATTCAAACATACCAGCTTATGGAAGAAATCTATCCAAAGCTAAGCGGATTTCAACTTTGATGACAACAACCCTGGAACCATATGATTAGATTACGAGTAGAAATTAAGATTCATGTAAATAAGAGGAAATCATGAAAGTATTTCAACTAAAAAAAAGAAGAACAAACCTTTTGATGAACTAATCGATGAACAAAAGAAGATTTTATGGTGGCGTCTGGAAGAAGATTAAGGTTTGGATGGAAAGAATTATCTCAATAATTTGAAGGGTTTTTGAAATTTGAATTTGAATCGCCTGAATATATAGAGAGAGAAGGAACCCAAGGTTTGTAAACAAAGATAAGAAGTGAGAAGAGAGTTTATATAAGGAAAAGGAGATGGCACTGTTGGGCAGGAAAAGAGAACTGATGATGCCCTAATCAAGTGACACGTGGCCCAAATAACTTTCATTTATTATATATAATAGATTCTCAATCGCATGCCTGTGAATTTTTTAAATACTAATCCTATACCTAGATACCGGGAAAAGATCAAATAGGAAGTTTATTTTGGGTAGGAAGTGTAGGAAGCAATACGATTAGGACATGTGGCAACATTTAAAATAAAGAAAAAGGGTATTTTAGTCAATCCAACCATTTCTTCTTCCTTTTCAAAACCCAGTAACTTCAAAACCCCCCATTTTCAAAACCTACCATCTTCAACCATTTCTTCACTTTCTATCTCAATAATCACTACATTATAGTGCGATTTTCATCACCAATCAATGATTCAAACACCCGATCAACGTGTTCTTCAACTTTTTTGAAGAAAACCCAGTTTAATTTCATAAAAAAATCTCGTTTTTTCCGGTGATTTTGGGGATAATCTGTCACACCCCAACCGATGGCGGAAACATCGGGGCATGGCACTGAGCGAAACAGATTGTCCAGAAGTTTCCATAACAATTATCAATACTATTTAATTTAAATAATACGTCCCATACCGTATCTCAAACAGTAAAACAATCATTACAGACAAAAATCCAGGCAAATATTCTGTTCCGACAACTCAGATTTTAAATAGTCAGCAATTGTTTATCTGCTTCTAGAGACCCTTAGTTTGACCACTACAGACAACTATTTGTTGGGCTCTAAAGCTTTATTCTAGCTTCAAATTCCTACCAAGTGTGCGTCCTAGGCACCTGTCACATACGTTAAAATAAAGTCAATACATAAAATGTAAAGGTGAGCATACAAGTTTGATAATAGCATATAGAGTTCGAATTCGTTTACGCATAACCAGCACGTACACATAGAGAAATGAAGCACGTTAGTTATCGACATAGATCCATCGATACCAAGGACTGCGGGTTGACTGCCCGAGGCAGTTCGCAATACATGATTACCACCGTAATCCATGCAAGTAATTGTCCTTAACAACCCCCGTGTGAACGGGTGCTGAGTCCAAACTATAGTACTATCGTTGCTAAGGCAGGTAGACAACATTCCATGTGTAAACATAACAAACAAGCATTCATAAGCCACGTATAACATGCATTAACGGTTAGCGTTCAAATAGTATTGAGTAGTGTGATTGTTGTAATTTGAATATTCGTAACGTATGTAACACCCAAAAGTGCGTAAAGCAAAAAGGGATCGAGTATACTCACAGCGGTTAGTGGATTGAAGGGAGCGCTTACACTGTGTTCCCGAGTTAAGTTAAGAAGAGAAAAGAAATGATTCACTCATTTTCTTTTCTTTTCTCTCCGTTTCTTTCCAAATTGGAAAGATTAATTTTAGACAAAAAATCTCTCATTTTCTCTTCTTTTCTCTCCTTTAATGAAACTCTGGAACACAAAAAAAATTATTTCTTTCCAAATCTCTTCTTTTCTCTCATTTAATGAAACTCGGGAACATAGCATTAGCGAGTAAGGTTAGCCTGAATAGATTCGATAGTATAACGATAAGTGACGTTTTACACGTTAAATGGTGCAAAGTGTAAACGGGTCGGATGGTGGTTCGATCGGATGGTAATCCGATCGGACAGCAATCCGTGCGGATAACAATCCGTTCGGATGGTCATCCGGTCGGACAGCTTGTCCGGTCGGATGACGATTCGAGTGGATTGTTTCATCCTATAAGAAGAATGTGTTTGTGTATGATGGCTTGACTTTTGATGTTTTCGTTGTAGCATTTTGAAAACATTGAAGTTGTGACAACCGGTAATTTACGCCCCTATTTACGTGATTAACAGGCGATTAACGCAATAATAAATAGTGATTAAGTCGAAGAATGACTTAATTAGGCCCTTGGAGTGCCCAGGAACGTTTGTTCAGCTATACAGTACGCATATGAAGATTCGCGTGGAATCTGCGAAACATCAAATGACAACGGACTGAAACCGTATGAAATACTGACGACACCGAGAAATATGGATGTTACACGAATATTCTATGCTCATGGAATTTGGGTCGCGATATCGGGTCTCGTAGGAATTACGGGCCACTTACACATGAGATGGGCTTGTGGGCCCTGGGCCCAAGCCCAAAACCCACAAGCCTAAACCTACTATATCAAAATCCTTATAAGATCCTTTCAAGATCCTTCAAAAATCTCAGCAAATCAATACTAATCTCTACAAGAGATCTTATTCCCAAGGTTAAAACAAGTAACCTGATTGAAATTTAAATACATAAAGGACTTTAGAAACCTTCCTCTCTATTAATACGGAGGACCTGATCTCTCCTCCTCATCTCCAAATAAACCCACCATACTCACACATATTACTTTCCCCCTCTTTGTCTGCAAGTATACACACATACAATTTACCAAACATTTTCACTCTCTCCCTCTCGATTTCTACAGCACAACCCTCCTTCTTCACAAAGTCAAAACACTTCTTGGTCACCCTCCCTCCCTCTGATTCAGTCCGACGACAACCACATGGAACCGGCGGCTGCCGGTGGTTCTCTCCGACAGGCGAGACACCCCCTTCTCTCTTCTGCTTATCGGCAGCCACCACCATATGGTGGTGGCGTGTGGCGGCTGCAACAGAAAGAAACGAGAGAGAGAGAGAGAGTAGAGGGAGAAAGAGGCTGAGGAGAGAGGGAGAACCGACGGTCCGTATCATTATCCGGCGAATTTCACGATGATGATGATGAAGATGATGTTGAGCGATGATGGTGGTGGTCCACCGGCGGATTTGACCGCCAGAGCCACATCAGTTACGTTGAGTCCAGTTGGGTTGGTTCATGTCTCGGTCCAGTTTGGTACGAGTTCGGGTCAGCTACAGTCAGGGCAGTCAATAATGGTTCGGGTTAGCTTCGGTTCGGTTTGACTCGGTCAAACCGAGTCAACTCAGTGTTCGGGTCAGCAGGTTCAGGTCGACAGTTCAGTTCGGGTCAGCCGGTTTGGTTCGTGGTTCGGGTTGACTCGGTCAAACCGAGTCAACTCAGTTCAACTCGGTCAACTCTGTTAGCTCACTCGACTTTTCGACGTGAAGAATTGGTAAAATTAGTGATGTGATTGTTTATGTCGTTTTAATAATTTTTATACGTGAACGAGCTCGAACCGATTCATTTATAATTTAGTTACGTTTGATACCTTTGACGAAAACTATATATGGTTGATTATATTGTTGAATTTTGAAAGTGTACGACGACTTTATTTGTCGGGTTATTCCAAAAACAGAGGAGACTCTGTCCGATTTTCATAAAAATCCGAAACACGACAAGTTTTTATAGTTTTAAAACGACACTTTATGGAATTCGAGTTTTATTATAAAGTAAATATAAAGATCTCTTTACTTTGGCAACGTTTTACGAAACACAAAACGGAAACTCTAAACGTTTCGACATGTATGAGTTAAAAGTTAATGAAACTCGGAAACTTTTATAAAATAGATCAAACTATTTATACTTATTTCGAACGTTAAACTCGAATCTTCTTATAGATAAATATAGTTATTATTATATTTATTTCAAACGAACCCGAATCCTTTTATAAATAAATATAGTGTATATATTTATTTCAAACATCGCGTAACACGAGTTCGTTTTATCAAAACAAATATAGTTTATATTTATTTTCAAATACAACTCGACGATTCTTTTGTAGAATAAATATAACTTTTTATATTTATTACAAACGCTGAAACGGCGTATACATATATTATGACAAGTATATACAAAACGCAATATATATAATACAAATTTATTATATATTACTTTCATGCGAATATTCCTATATACACAAACGACTTCTCGGGGCAACAAAAGTTTAACTTCATCGTTTTCATTAAGTTAACAACGTATCGTCAAATCGTTCAGTTAACGGTTCGGTAGAGCTCGGTAACACGTAGATTTGTTACCGCATTAATTAAAAACTTATAAGATATTCCGTGTTAGGAATATTGTAGAATGCACACTAGCAAGCCTCGTCTTGGAAACGACATCACGAAGTCGTATATAGCTAGCTTTGCACAGGAATATTCAGGTGAGTTCATAACCCCACCTTTTATGGTTTTACATTTTTATAAATGTTTTCGGGGTGGAAAGACATGCACTTTTTTCAAAGCAAGAATTACATATTTCTAAACCATTTTACAAGCAAGTTTTAACTGACACAAATGGTTTACGAAAAGCTTATGTTTTATACCGGTTTTTCAAACAAGCATATTTTTCGAAATATGCATACACACGAGATTCTAGTTTTATAAACTACGAGAAAATACAAATACAAGAGTTTACAAAATACAAATGTTAAAATGTATACAAATGGTATGATAAAAATACAAGAAGCACACTTGGTGAGAACGAGAACCAAGTGTGACGAGATATAAGAATACGAGAAACGCACTTGGTGTGGACGAGAACCAAGTATGAGGCGTTATGAGAAATGATACGAGAAATCGTGTCACGAATAGGGTACCATAAGCACCATTAATCAACAATATACCTAGACCGCAGAACAAAATGTTAGATCTAACGGGTGCCGGGCAGCCACACTCTCGGTGAGGGCGAGAATCGAGTAGTGCTTTTGTGTCTCAGAATATACCAATTAAATGCCTAAGGTTTGGTGACTTCCTATGTCGTGTCACATGTTAATGGCTTTGCAACCCATTAACAATCCTGATACTTACAGGAATACTGTATTTATATAAAATTCATACCATACTAAAACTTGATTAATACTTGAAGTACGTGGGGTACTCAAGAAAAACTTGATTTATAACTTGAAGTACGTGGGGTACTCAAGAAAAACTTGATTTATAACTTGAAGTACGTGGGGTACTCAAGAAAACGGGAATTATACTTGAGTACGCGGGGTACTCAAGAAAAACCTGAATTATACATAAGTACGTGGGGTACACATGAATACTTGATTTAAATATGAAAACTTGAATTATACTTGAAGTACGTGGGGTACTCAAGAAAAACTTAAATTATACATGAGTACGTGGGGTACACATGAAAACTTGTTTTATATATGAAAATGATTTTAAATTTGTTTTCACAACAATACTTCAAAAGCCGGTTATTCAAAGAGATTTATTTCAATACTTTTACAAACAAACTATGAACTCGCTCAACTTTATGTTGACTTTTTTGCATGTTCTTTCTCACGTTGCATTTCTAAGACAAGGCACGGTTGGAATAGAAGGACCATGAAGAGTCGAGTACTTAGTGGGCGTTCATTTTCTAAAAGACTTAGCTTATTTGCTTCCGTTGTGCAATGAAGATACCAGTCCAGTCACGCCAATGCTCTGATATTTCGGGGTGTGACAGATTGGTATCAGAGCATTGGCGTGACTGGACTGGTATCTTCATTAGTATTTCGGGGTGTGACAGATTGGTATCAGAGCTATAGGTTACAGCGAAATAGGTTTCTTGTAACACCTCGAAAAAACACGTCCAATGAAGTGTTGACACGTGTAATAAACCCTAATGAAGTCAAACGTTGAATTTAAGGGACTAATTTTTTCGAAAAATCGAAAAACTTTGATTATGAAAGAACTGGAAGTATTATCCTACCTAAAATAAGTTCTAAATAACCTTTTACTGTTTTATATTCACAATTGAGCCACTTGTTAATCAAGTGTAGCCGTTTATGTGATTAATTGAAAGTTTGCGCAATAAAGGGTTAAAAGCGTCAACATGTTAATTCTTACCTCTGAGTGACCTTTTAACAAACCGAGAGCCTCATGATATTTGATTATACTCTCGGGAATGCCAATCATTGGCAATCCAAGGCTTTTATGCCCAAAAGTGAAGTTACCCGCAACTTTGCAAGTTTAAGGGACTAAAAGTGTCAATATGTTTAATTATACCTCTGAATGACCTTTTATCGAGCCCGAAGCATTATAATGTTTAATAATACTTTCAATAATTCCTAATATGGATTATATGAGGCTTCAATACTATTAAGTGATGACTTACGCAAGTTTGCGCATTAGGGGGACCTAAAGCGTCAAACTGCTAAAGTATGCCGATTCGTATGTTATCGGACCTCCCGGAATATGACCATGAGTTATACATACCTTAATTATCCTTCTCATAGCTTAGATATAGGCTTTGAGGTGTTTAGTGCGCAGAAATAAACTTTTAGGTCATGCAGGGACTAAAAGTGTCAAAAAGTGCACAAGTTTGCGTTTACGCGCATATCTCACATTCTGAATATCCCCGGACACCCAAAAATTTATGTAAGCACTAAAATATTTTATTTTAGTGTTTAGCTTGATAAAATTCTATTCGTCACGTCGTTTGGATTGTTTTTCGCGTCCGTCCGTGTTTCGTCGTAATTAGCCGAACAACGTGACCGTACGACCAAACGAACTGACATCCGGCATATTTTTGAACATGTTTCATGTTCCCCTTACTTAGGCATCATTGTAGAGCCTTAAAAATGATTTAACGGGCCTTGGATGTGTCGGAAATGGCAATTGGAGGTTCAGGGGCTAAAACTGTCAACATTTGAAAGTTTCAGATTGCTGGCCATAGCCTTGCGCACCTCAACACTGTGGTTGTTACGGTGCGCAAGCAAGCACCAGATGCAGCAGCTCATTTTCTGTTGCCTGTTCAGCCTTTCAAACGATATATATTGCCTTTTTTCACTTCATGGGCGACCCCTAACTGACTCCTAGGCTCTAGGGACATGTGTTGATGATTCATGGTCCATAATAGCTTGAGTTGTCAACAATCTATGGATCAAAAATCACTATAAAAGGCCATTGTTTGCAAACATTTTTGATCATCCATTCCATCTGCAATTGTGGGACTTTCTGGAGCTCAAGAGCAGACACCAAGCATCCTTAATCGTGATTAGGACTTTGGTAAGCACCCTTGACCTTCCTTGATTAAGTTTTTACTTAGTTTAAGCTTAAAAGTCAAACCGTCGTAATTAACGGTTGACTTAACGATTAATCATTGTTGGTCCAGTGATTAGTCCAATTGAAAGTAGTTATAAGTTGGTAATTATGTGGGTAATAAACCCTTAAAAGGGTTCCCCCTGATTCCCACTCTAACTAGGTCAAATGTCGGGTCAAACTTGTGATTAAAAAGTCAACAGGATACTTAGTTTCTAATTTATGCATAATTAGCAATGTAGAACACATACAACCTGTTTGATCATTTATATAACTTGGTAATTAGTGTAAGAACATGTCTAAACATGTTCCACCCGACAATTTCCTGTTTAGACCCGGTTCGGAACCGAAAGTCGCAAAGCTTTGACTTTTGCTTTGACTTCAGTTTTGACCCATTTTGGTATGATTTAGAAATATCTAAGAGCTTCATTTGGACCAGGTTACATGCTAGTATAACCCTCTGTGATTATACACCATGGTTCATTAGTTAACCAATTAATACGCATGATTCCGTTAAATGCTCATATGTTGACCATTATGCCCTTACTACCATAAAACGTGATTTTTGGAAATGTAAAAGTGTAGAAACCTTAGTCACTGATATATAAACTTGTACCCAAAGTTTGACATCAGTTTGAGGTGTAGTTTGAGAGTTATGCTCATTAGCGTAAATTGAAAGCTTTATGTTAATTAAACGACATAATTAGCGTATGGCCTATCTAAGCCTACTTTTTGATATCAAACTTATTACCCACTGATGTAATATATTATTTTGGGATTTTTGAAGATTTTTAATTAATTTTAGGCTAAGCATAACTCATAGACGTAGGCTTAATCCGGTAATTGTCGATTTTGCCCTTACGGGCCATAAAATGAGTTTTACATACCTAATCAAATCCAAACCTTTTGCTACTGATCCTAAATGATAAATAAATTATTTTAAGCCTTCTGGAACGATAAAAATATCAGCTTTATGTATAAAACCCGAAATGGCTTCTAATCGCCTCTTTAAGCGTTTTTAACGCATAGTATGTACTAGAACTATTTTAAACATACAAGGGTTTATACCTACTGATATTTTGGGCAAATTATAATATTTTAACAGAAAGCAAAAGTTGTTTAGCTCAGACTTCAGTTTTGAGCTTTCCGACTTATGTGAAATTACCAAAATGCCCCTACGGTGCATAGTTGGTTATAATTGATAAATTTCACATATATACTTTATCCTACTGTTAAAACTTAGTAAAATAAGTATTTTTGCTAATTATATCAGACCTGTAACTCAGGTAAATACTTAAACTCTTTTATAACCTTTAAATGACCAAACTACCCTACGAGGCATAGTTTGTGTTTAAATTCGTTTTGGGCATAATAAAAGACATCTTACTAATGTCACAACATATATGAAGCATATTAACTTAGGAAACCTGTAAATGGCTCATATGTATACCCGTTACGCTTATTACGCGTTCGGTTAGGTTTATGTAACTAGTTTACATAAATTAGCCTAAACGGGTCAAACCTTATCGGTTTTATCTTAAAATTCAGAGTGTGTATGAAATACCCATATTAAACAAGTCTCCGAACTTGTTGGGTCTAAATCACATTCTAAAACGGTCTTCGCCCTATCGTGCGTTTGAACCGTATCTTTCGGTAAGACTAACCGGTCTAAGCGTAAGCTTAATTAAAGACCTGTTAGCATTCTAATTGGTTATTTATACCATCATTCCAGACTAGAGCCTTCTGGTAAATTGTACCTACGCTTACTTAAGTGAATACGGCTGAGTTATTATAAACCTTGCTATTTAAGACAGGAGCTAGCTTAGGTAAATACTCTTAACTTATTTTCCCTATACGGGCTTGGGATACGGTACTATAAAAGTACCGCTTGGTCGGGTATGTAGCCATTTAAATCGAATTGTGATTAATGTATTTACATAACTCGCTTTGTTCTGTATTATTTGAGGTATGGCCCTTGGGGTTAAATGACCATGTCCCGGATATCCTTGGCATCATTTTACGAAATGGCCACGACCTAAGCACGGGGTGTAGGCGTACACCTGACAAATACATTATGTAAAAACTGGTAATCCACGAAAAGGAATCAACCTTGTGGGCATTATACCTGTGGCGTGTCAGTTAACTTAAACCGGCTCTTCTAACCGGTGCTAATGGACGGCAAATAAGTAAATGTGTATACAAGATTCTATACAAATAATTGTCCCAAGTTATAAAAGATTAATTTTGCCTCTGTGCATTTTAATCAAGTATAAAAGATTAATTTTGCCTTGTGCATTTTAATCAATGTGTCAATATATTTTGTGCCGAAGTGCATTCAAACCAATTTACAAACTCTTTTCAAATGAGTCGGTTGAGTGTATTTACCAGTGAAAACTGACGTATTTTCAAAAGTCTAAGTGACAGGTACAAGTACGTAAATAGGCTGGAAGCTGCTCAGGACGTTAATAAGGAACCTTGCAAGTTCTAGGCGTCTAAAGTCTGTTGAACAATATTTGTATTTTAAGATCCGCCTGTGGATCCTTTACTTTCCGTTGTAATACTGGATATTACTTTATATTCGTATTGTAATATATTTATCTTTTGCTTCCGCTGTGCATTTATATATTGTGTTGTTTGACTATTATGTTGCCAACCACGTCACGATACTCCCCACCGGGCCCACCGGTGACACGTGGAAAGTCGGGGTGTGACAGGTTGGTATCAGAGCCAACACTGAGTGAATTAAACACTAGCCTTTTGTGTTTAATCTCAGTTAAACAGTTGCACATTCTTGAGTCTAGACATAAACATAGGACAAATTCAAATTCGTTTTGTTTGTCCTTATTTGGTTCCTTTGTTAATTTCTGATTAGCTCTTGCATGGGCAAGTCATTTTTGTAGAAGTCCCGTTTAGGGCAACCATATACTTATTTAAATTTTAAAGGAACGATTATATTAAAAAATATCATTCCTATATTATAAAATCTACCATTATAATAAAATGGCAATATCTAAAAAGGACAAGACCTAGCTCATGTGTTATTTTAAGACAGGGCCAAGATGGTAGTTCCACAATTAGATTTAGATCCTTGTTAACACCTCAAATTAGGATCGTTCTGCATTAAATATTAAAAAGAATCTTAAAGGTAAAACCTAGCCTAAATGTCAATGCAGACATGGCCAAGACGGTAAAACCTAGCCTAAATGTCATTTGCGGACATGGCCAAGACGGTAAAACCTAGCCTAAGCTGCTCAGGACGTTGATAAGGAACCTTGCAAGTTCTAGACGTCTAAAGTCTGTTGAACAATATTTGTATTTTAAGATCCGCTTGTGGATCTTTTACTTTCCGTTGTAATACTGGATATTACTTTATATTCAGATTGTAATATATTTATCTTTTGCTTCCGTTGTGCATTTATATATTGTGTTGTTTGACTATTATGTTGCTAACCACGTCACGATACTCCCCACCGGGCCCACCGGTGACACGTGGAAAGTCGGGGTGTGACATTTCTGTAGAGACACCTAGGCTCTAACCTCAAGTTCCTCTGGGAACGTAAAACGTCGAATACATACAGAACGCCTAGTACTCGAAAATGGTCTCCAACCGTTGCCGAAAGCAAACAGTCAAAAATTTTGTTTCCAAACATAAGCTCAAGTGGTGTTTTACCCATGATACACAAAACAGTCGCATACAGTACACGAAACTCTGAGAGTTTAGGAAACATGCATGTAAGACCTTCGGAAACTTATGTTAAGTTCATTAAAGGACATCACGTAGGAACTGCAAATATTAATTCGGGCACACACAATTATGTATATTGTCTATGATGTTTTAATTTCCTGAGCAGGCAGCCTACGCATAACGAAACGCTAGTGCACGAGAATACATAGAACTCAAATTTTACGTCAACAGATGTCGGAGTGCATCACATTCTACGCAAAACAAAACGCTAGCGCACAGGCATACGTGAGACCTAAGCTATACATCAACGGAGGTTGAAGTACGTCACACGCGACTATCGATCAGGAAGCGGCAGTTGGCACGCGGTCCTGCAAACGACACGAGTCATGCTAAGGAAAAGACGCAAGTCACCGTATCCCCCTATCTTATTAACGACGAATACGCTATGGTAATGTCACCAAATAACTGGTTATCACATGCAACCCCAGGTAAAGTCCTTAAATTTCTTTTATTGAAATTTCGACTTTCACATTTACTGAGTAGATTTTTGTATCTCTACTCCTCTTAATGGTCATTGTGTCACGATCATTTCTTTCAGTGTAGTGAATATTCATTTGCTTCATTTCTTGAAAATTTATATGTTACGCATGCATCGTTTGTTACGCATGAGGTTTCGTTTCGAATTAAGCGTTTCATTAAAGTTCAAATATTGTTTCGCTAAATCTAAGTATTGATTCGTGATTCGAACGACTCGCATTATTGAAATTGTTGGCTTCTTTGTTATCAAGTCAACACATTTTCTTGAAATCCATTTCTTTTCAAGTTACATACATGGTTTTCGTTGTGACCATGCCAAAAGTTTTCTTGTCGATACATGTTTTTATTGTCGCTTTCGCCGAAATCAAATTCAATTTTTTGAACTTGTTCATTACACATATTCAATTCAAGATATCATATGATGTATTGGAAACATCATATTCAAATTCGTTTTAACAAGCGTTTCATTGTTCTGAGTCGTAGTAGATTTGTTGGTCTACGACTCGACTAAGTCGTTTGTAGATTTCGACACCTTGTGGTGTCAGTATAAACTTGTAGCTTGAGCTAAATACGATTGAGCATTCGATGCAAAACACAGGTGATATTTGTTCAATCACCGCTATTATTGAATTGTTTCATTCACTATGACACCTTGTGGCGTCGGTAGAACTTGCAGCTTGCGCTGATCACGATCGAGCGTTTCATGCAAACTATTACATTTGAGCTCGTTGAAATCTAAGTTCATTTATTGGATGCGATCATTTCTAGAATTCATTTGCATCTTGTGATACGTCCTTGAATTCACATCATTCGAATAAGTCTTGATTCAATTTCATGATCGTTCACTTTGGTACTATTCGTATTTTCTACGCATAATGTGACTCTAAGGAGTTAACGTAAACTAAATTTCGAGGACGAAAGTTTTTTAACAGGGGGAGAATGTGACAACCGGTAATTTACGCCCCTATTTACGTGATTAACAGGCAATTAACGCAATAATAAATAGTGATTAAGTCGAAGATTGACTTAATTAGGCCCTTGGAGTGCCCAGGAACGTTTGTTCAGCTATACAGTACGCATATGAAGATTCGCGTGGAATCTGCGAAACATCAAATGACAACGGACTGAAACCGTACAAAATACTGACGACACCGACAAATATGGATGTTACACGAATATTCTATGCTCATGGAATTTGGGTCGCGATATCGAGTCTCGTAGGAATTACGGGCCACTTACACATGAGATGGGCTTGTGGGCCCTGGGCCCAAGCCCAAAACCCACAAGCCTAAACATACTATATCAAAATCCTTATAAGATCCTTATAAGATCCTTCAAAAATCTCAGCAAATCAATACTAATCTCTACAAGAGATCTTATTCCCAAGGTTAAAACAAGTAACCTGATTGCAATTTAAATACATAAAGGATTTTAGAAACCTTCCTCTCTATTAATACGGAGGACCTGATCTCTCCTCCTCATCTCCAAATAAACCCACCATTCTCACACATATTACTTTCCCCCTCTTTGTCTGCAAGTATACACACATACAATTTACCAAACATTTTCACTCTCTCCCTCTCGATTTCTACAGCACAACCCTCCTTCTTCACAAAGTCAAAACAACTCTCGGTCACCCTCCCTCCCTCTGATTCAGTCCGGCGACAACCACAGGGAACCGGCGGCTGCCGGTGGTTCTCTCCGACGGGCGAGACACCCCCCTTCTCACTTCTGCTTATCGGCAACCACCACCATATGGTGGTGGCGTGTGGCGGCTGCAACAGAAAGAAACGAAAGAGAGAGAGAGAGAGAGAGAGAGAGTAGAGGGAGAAAGAGGCTGAGGAGAGAGGGAGAACCGACGGTCCAGCGATCAGCGACAGTATCCGGCGGTCGGTTCAATTGTCCGGCGGTCCGTATCATTATCCGGCGAATTTCACGATGATGATGATGAAGATGATGTTGAGCGATGATGGTGGTGGTCCACCGGCGGATCTGACCGCCGGAGCCACATCGGTTACGTTGAGTCCAGTTGGGTTGGTTCATGTCTCGGTCCAGTTTGGTACGAGTTCGGGTCAGCTACAATCAGGGCAGTCAACAATGGTTCGGGTTAGCTTCGGTTCGGTTTGACTCGGTCAAACCGAGTCAACTCAGTGTTCGGGTCAGCAGGTTCAGGTCGACAGTTCAGTTCGGGTCAGCCGGTTCGGTTCGTGGTTCGGGTTGACTCGGTCAAACCGAGTCAACTCAGTTCAACTCGGTCAACTCTGTTAGCTCACTCGACTTTTCGACGTGAAGAATTGGTAAAATTAGTGATGTGATTATTTATGTCGTTTTAATAATTTTTATACGTGAACGAGCTCGAACCGATTCATTTATACTTTAGTTACGTTTGATACCTTTGACGAAAACTATATATGGTTGATTATATTGTTGAATTTTGAAAGTGTACGACGACTTTATTTGTCGGGTTATTCCAAAACAGAGGAGACTCTGTCCGATTTTCATAATAATCCGAAACACGACAAGTTTTTATAGTTTTAAAACGAAACTTTATGGAATTCGAGTTTTATTATAAAGTAAATATAAAGATCTCTTTAGTTTGGCAACGTTTTACGAAACACAAAACGGAAACTCTAAACGTTTCGACATGTATGAGTTAAAAGTTAATGAAACTCGGAAACTTTTATAAAATAGATCAAACTATTTATACTTATTTCGAACGTTAAACTCAAATCTTCTTATAGGTAAATATAGTTATTATTATATTTATTTCAAACGAACCCGAATCCTTTTATAAATAAATATAGTGTATATATTTATTTCAAACATCGCGTAACACGAATTCGTTTCATCAAAATAAATATAGTTTATATTTATTTTCAAATACAACTCGACGATTCTTTTGTTGAATAAATATAACTTTTTATATTTATTACAAACGCTGAAACGGCGTATACATATATTATGACAAGTATATACAAAACACAATATATATAATACAAGTTTATTATAAATTACTTTCGTGCGAATATTCCTATATACACAAACGACTTCTCGGGGCGACAAAAGTTTAACTTCATCGTTTTCATTAAGTTAACAACGTACCGTCAAATCGTTCAGTTAACGGTTCGGTAGAGCTCGGTAACACGTAGATTTGTTACCGCATTAATTAGAAACTTATAAGATATTCCGTGTTAGGAATATTGTAGAATGCACACTAGCAAGCCTCATCTTGGAAACGACATCACGAAGTCGTATATAGCTAGCTTTGCACAGGAATATTCAGGTGAGTTCATAACCCCACCTTTTATGGTTTTACATTTTTATAAATGTTTTCGGGGTGGAAAGACATGCACTTTTTGCAAAGCAAGAATTACATATTTCTAAACCATTTTACAAGCAAGTTTTAACTGACACAAATGGTTTACGAAAAGCTTATGTTTTATACCGGTTTTTCAAACAAGCGTATTTTTCAAAATATGCATACACACAAGATTCTAGTTTTATAAACTACGGGAAAATACAAATACAAGAGTTTACAAAATACAAATGTTAAAATGTATACAAATGGTATGATAAAAATACAAGAAGCACACTTGGTGAGAACGAGAACCAAGTGTGACGAGATATAAGAATACGAGAAACGCACTTGGTGAGGACGAGAACCAAGTATGAGGCGTTATGAAAAATGATACGAGAAATCGTGTCACGAATAGGGTACCATAAGCACCATTAATCAACAATATACCTAGACCGCAGAACAAAAGGTTAGATCTAACGGGTGCCGGGAAGCCACACTCTCGGTGAGGGCGAGAATCGAGTAGTGCTTTTGTGTCTCAGAATATACCAACTAAATGCCTAAGGTTTGGTGACTTCCTATGTCGTGTCACATGTTAATGGCTTTGCAACCCATTAACAATCCTGATATTTACAGGAATACTGTATTTATATAAAATTCATACCATACTAAAACTTGATTAATACTTGAAGTACGTGGGGTACTCAAGAAAAACTTGATTTATAACTTGAAGTACGTGGGGTACTCAAGAAAAACTTGATTTATAACTTGAAGTACGTGGGGTACTCAAGAAAACGGGAATTATACTTGAGTACGTGGGGTACTTAAGAAAAACCTGAATTATACATAAGTACGTGGGGTACACATGAATACTTGATTTAAATATGAAAACTTGAATTATACTTGAAGTACGTGGGGTACTCAAGAAAAACTTAAATTATACATGAGTACGTGGGGTACACATGAAAACTTGTTTTATATATGAAAATGATTTTAAATTCGTTTTCACAACAATACTTCAAAAACCGGTTATTCAAAGAGATTTATTTCAAATCTTTTACAAACAAACTATGAACTCGCTCAACTTTATGTTGACTTTTTCGCATGTTCTTTCTCAGGTTGCATTTCTAAGACAAGGCACGGTTGGAATAGAAGGACCATGAAGAGTCGAGTACTTAGTGGGCGTTCATTTTCTAAAAGACTTAGCTTATTTGCTTCCGCTATGCAATGATGATACCAGTACAGTCACGCCAATGCTCTGATATTTCGGGGTGTGACTGAAGTATCTCTACCCATCAAGTCGATCGATCGGATGGTGAGTCGTGCGGATGACAATCCGTTTGGATGGTCATCCGGTCGGACAGTGGTCCGGTCGGACGGCAACTTAGTGGTGAGATTACTTAGTGAAGGCAAGTTCACAGCAGAAGTGTCACTTGATCGTATGTCCATCCGATCGGGTGGCAACCCTGTTAATGAATATGTTGAAAATTGTTTAAGTCTTTAAAGTCTTAGTATCTCATGATCCGAAGAGTAATCCAGTCAGATGGTCGTCCGATCGGATTGCAATTCGTTCAATAAATAAACTTCAGATAAGAGTGTTTATGTGTGGGTCCCAAGTGTGATCCGTTCGGATGACAATCCGTTCGGATAACCTATCCGTTCGGACAGCAGTCCGGTCGGACAGCATTCCGTTCCGATTGTTCTGTTCGTCTTACACTTGGTCGTTTTGGTCGTTTTATCGAGACGTTGGGACAACGTGTTAACCAACAGAACCCCGTTTCGACCCAAGTGACCAGACCGAGCAGGAATCACCCTAGTTCGGCCAGTTACCGGCTCAGGACGGTTGTTCTTGTTTAACCCGAAATCGGTGGTCTCGTGAGTAGAATCCAGACCTTGGACTAGTACAACACTATGGGCGAGTAGGAGACTAGAACCGGGTCCGATTCTATCGGTTTTGAGTGTAATGAGAGTAAAAGAGTTGAAAGAAAGTTAGGATCCATCTTTCAATCCTTTTTCACCACTCTTGTGTCGAGATCTTTACAAGATCTTTGTGTTTGCGTGGAAATCAGTTTGTTCTCGGTTGTTCTTGGTGGATTAAAGTCAAAACATGAAGTTCCTGAAGGACTCATGATGACGTCACCCTTGAACACCCGAAATCTAGTGATTTCACGGTTAAAAGTTAAGATTTAAAAGATAGAAAGGTGTAGGAGTGCGTGTAGATCAAGAAAGTACAAGATTCAGGACGAGATCTTACCTGGATTGAGAGAAATCGAAGAAAAGGTGGGGAGCACAAGTGGTTCGGACTGAGAGTTTCCAGAAATGGAAAGGATGACAATGACAGGGGTATTTATAGGATTCCAAAAGAGGAAAGGGTTGTCCGATCGGATGGTTCACCGCCCGGATGACGATCCGGTCGGATGACATCCTGGTCTGATGACACCTGACCTGTGACATAGTGGCTATCCGGTCGGATGGCACTTGGTTCGATTGTTCGACGCGACGATTTTTGGCGTTTCGATTTCGATTGCGAGCGGTTCGATACGATAGGGTTTCCTAGTCAAATTACTTTTAGTCCTAACTACTAATTAGTATAGATCGATTGCGTTACGAGTTTCGATTGAGTTCGATTGATTTCCACAACACATATATATATAATTAAACATGCACAGATAACACGTAAGGCGCACACACACGTATAACAATAATTTAAATACGTAGCTCGAGTTGTGATTCGTTGTCGATTCGATTAGCATAGCTTGATTATCAATTGATTAACTTTATCGCATTGTTACTTCCTATGGTTCACAGTCGTAAGTCGGTTAGATAGCGATTAACATACGTCGGTTATTGTCATTAACAACACTTACTCCACATAATACAATCAAAATAAAGAAATTTCTATAAATCAAATTCGTATTATCGGTCGTTGACTTCGACCTTGACTTTGACTTGTGATAACACGGGGTGTTACATAATCACTCGACTCGTTCGATTCGAGCGCTGATAAGTGTTTCAATCATTCAAAATTCATCAATTGTTGAAGAAATCACTTCGATCCATGTAAGAAATTCTTTAATTTCATTTTTACGATATGGGTTTTTGATTTACTCATTGCGTTTTACGATCATGGCGGGGGTCCGGGGGCAGCTCCCCTGGTAGCGGGGTCCCAGGGGCGGTAGCCCCTGGCTGGGGTCCAAGGGGCAGAGCCCCTGGCGGGGTCCAGGTCAGCTCGGAAAATTAATTTTCTGGAAATTGGCTCATTTCGAAGACAGTAATTCGTAGACAATTCAGACAGTTCACAGTCACAGACAGTTCGCAGACAGTTTTATATGTCCATTGCGTTTTAGAAATAAGAGAGTTTTATGTGTTTTCTGGCTATTGTGTTTTAGAAAAAAACACATTTTAAGTGTTTTTAGTCATTGCGTTTTAGGTAAAACACATTTTTGAAGTGTTTTTAGTCATTGGGTTTTAGGTAAAACACATTTTTTAGGTGTTTTCAGTCCATTGCGTTTTAGAATGAGTTATTTTTAAGTGTTTTCTGGCCATTGCGTTTTACAAATAAGACATTTCTTTGTGTTTTTGGTGCATTGCGTTTTAGGTAAAACACATTTTTATGTGTTTTTAGTCCATTGCGTTTTAGAAATTACATTTTCTTTTGAGTTTTTTGGCTATTGCTTTTTAGAAATAAGACATTTCTTTGTGTTTTCTGGCCATTGCGTTTTACAAATCAGTCATTTCTTTGTATTTTTTGGTGCATTGAGTTTTAGAAAAATGTCGTTTTTTAAGTTTTTTTTTTTCATTGCGTTTTACGTAACTGGGTTTTTAATTTTTTTTTTGAAAATATAGCTATAGTATACTCGTTTTAAAGATAAAAAATGCTCGTTTTTTTGGTGCAATTTTTATAAAAAAATAATGTCGTATGAAAGAGTTATTAACGTTTAAAAAATGAGAGGGAATTGGAGGAGAGAGAAACTATTGGCTTGGATTGACTAGAATGCCCCAAAACAATCTCACGCGCCTCTTTTCTTTCATTCAATTTCCCTGATTTAATCTTAGCCCTTGATTAACTAAATGGATGGTCAAGATCACTTCCTAGCCTTCCTAGCCAAATAAACTTCCTATTGTATCTCCACCCCCAGATACCCGCCCGGATGTTTTGAATTTTAAGTTTTTCCATTAGTTTGGGTTTGATTGTCATTCATAAAGCAAGGTTAAATGTAACTTTCTTGAAAGTGTTATTTTTTATACACAAATAGGCTAACCAAGCCAAGATTTTTCACATACGAGCCCATACGAATCAAGCCCAAACCAGAGTTTTTTGGACTTGGCAAGCCTAAAACCAAGCCCAACCAAAAATACATTTCACTTAATTGATTTATTAAGTTTTATTTTATTTATACAATTAAATCAACTTGTGCACAAAAAGTGGGTTGCCAATGGAATAGATCTAAAAATAAACCTTAACAAAAGTGGCCACATGATGATTAGCAACCGTATATTTTCAATTAACAAAATTGATTTCTCTCTTCTGGAGATGGAGAATTTGACACTTTTTCAACAGTGAAACCCGAAATTAGCATCCCATCACGTTGTTCTTCCTTACAATTCCTTTTCTTTAATTCATTCATTGTGCATATACTACCATATATGATCTTGCATCTATTGCTTATGAATGAATATCGGTGACATATATGTAATGGCGCCTGAAGATGGCGTGGATGACACAGAACTTATAAAAAAAAAGAAACACAAAGCTAAACATAAACATAAAAAGAAAAAGGGTAAGAATAAAGCAGAAGATCACGGAAGCGAGCACGCACCACCACCATCAATCCCCGGTGTCCGTCTTAGTTTGAAGCGAGTCGGGTTTCTTTTGTCTGTGTATCTAGCTTTAGGCACCGTTTGTTTTACTCTTATTCAAGATCAAATCACTGGAAAGAAAACAGATATTGGAGTCCTAGATTCCATGTATTTCTGTGTTGCTACAATGACAACCGTAGGATACGGAGATCTTGTCCCAGAAACCAATTTCGCCAAAGCTATGGCATGTGTTTTCGTGTTTATGGGCATGTTTCTTGGCGGTTTTGCGCTTAGTAAAGCTGCTGATTATATAGTTGAAAAGGAGGTAAACATGTTTGTAAAAGCTATGCAAATTAATGAGGCATTTGATCCTATCCAGATGCTGAGTGATGCCGCTGAAGAATCGGATAAGCTCAAGTATAAGTTTCTTATCGCGCTTATACTTATCGTCGTGCATGTAATTGTTGGAATCATCGTGTTGATTCTAGTTGAAGACATGAGTGTCATTGATGCTTATTATTGTGTTTGTTCCACCATAACCACCCTTGGTTACGGAGACAAGAGCTTTACGACCACTGGGGGACGAGTGTTTGCTGTGTTTTGGATCTTGACTGGTACGATCTCGTTAGCGCAACTGTTTATGTACTTGGTTGAATTATGGACCGAAAGTAGACAAAGACAGCTTGTGGATTGGGTGCTTCATAGGAAAATGACAGTTCAAGATATTGAGAATGCTGATCTTGATAATGATAATAGTGTCAGGTCAGATGCAATTATTATTACTATTATTTTTAGTTATGTTAACAACTACTATGAAACTGTTATATGTTATGATTTTTGTTATGCAGTCCTGCAGAATACGTGGTGTTTAAGCTAAAAGAGATGGGGTTGGTAAACGAACAACTTATCATGAATGTGATGGAAGGATTCAAGACTTTGGATGTCGATAACTCGGGAACATTGACAGCGAACGATTTAGGAAATTTAACCAAGTTGATGTCACGACGTTAGAAGTACATAATCTGTAAATGTGCTTATCACTTTTCTGCATACATCTTCAATTTTTTTCTGCATGAACAACGTTTCTGCTCATTACGTTCACAATCTGTAAATGTAACTTCAAATGATAACAAAGATATTACAAGTTGATATATATATAGGAGAAAACTTCAAATGTTTTAGTTAATTGAGTTTGAAATTCGAAATCACTATGCATTGTAAATGAGTAAAAAGAGTTACATTTATTAGATCTTAGGGGAGTGGGGGTGGTTAAAATTCCATCACTCACAACACCCAATAAGTTCCGCCATGTCATCAATCATTATTTCATCACTAACAACCTTTTTTAGTGGCGGTGGTCATCACTCACAACACCAAAAAATAAACCCCCATGTTCCTGTAACACCACGTAAAAACGTTTCCAATTATATAAAGACACGTGTCCTAAACTCTGAAGTTGTGAAAGATTGAGTTTGAAGGACTAAGATGATAAACGATGAAACTATGCGTCCGGAGGGACTAAAAGTGTCAACATGCCAAACTTGTGCCTCTGAATGACCATACACGAAGATTATATTCTTAAATGAGTAATAATTTGGATGTAAGGAGCCGTTTATGAAAATAATCGAAAAATTATAAACTACAGGGGTTAAACGTGTCAACATGTTAATTCTTACCTCTGAGTGACCTTTTTAACAAACCCGAGGCTTCGTAATATTCAAATATACTCTCAAGAATAAGGGATATAAATTTCACGTGGTTTCGAGATCGTTACACAAGTTTACAAGACTTTGGGTGAAAAGTGTCAACATGATGAAACTAGTGTTTATGGTGATCTTTTAACGAAACCTGGCCTAACAGAGTTTGGTTACACTCCCTTGAACCACTAAAAACTAACTACAAGGGCCTTATATGCCAAAAATGAGGTTATATTAAGTTTTAAAGGACCAGGGACTGAAACTGCCAAGATTGAAACTGTTTTAACCTGATCAGAGGGTTATCGCGGCCCGCGTAAACCCCCTTAAGATGTTACGCGGCCTGCGAGGGACTGCCCAACACAGAAAAGTGTTGACAGCTGCAAGTTTCAGCTCATAACCGACTTAACCTCATTCTAAGTGATACCATGGGCTGCTTGTCGGTCTTATAATACTACTAGGACACTTGGGGTGATCCTAAAGCTTCCAAAAACACATGCCTTGATCTCCTAGCATGCCATCTTGCTATATAAAGGCACCTTAGTTGATTTATTCAAGTGCTCATTCATTTGCAACAACCATAACACTCACTTCTGGAGATAGCTGGCCTTAGAAGAAGATCAAGAAGTGTAGAAAAGATAGCTAGGACCTTATGTAAGTATCTTAGCCCTTTCTTAGTTCAATTTATTTGTTTAAAAACCGAAAAGTCAAAGATATCGTAAATTGACTTTGACTTTCGGTTTAATCACAAATGGTCCAGCCACTATCCGAAATAAAAGTGGTTATGTTTCCATATTAAGGTGGGTGATTAACCCTTAAAAGGGCACCTCCTAATTAATTCGTTTGACTAGTTAATTGTCGGGTCAAACTAATAAGTCATAAAGTCAAACTGGACAGAACTTAAAATAATGATTTAAACTAATAAAACAGAGGTCATAAATTATATTTTAGCATTCTAATAACTTGGTAATTAGTATTAGAATATGTTTAAACATGTCTAACCCGACAATTATAAGTGTAAGGTCGATTCATAACCGAAAGTCGCAAAAGTTTGACTTTTGCTTTGACTCTCAGTTCTCAGTAGTATAACCCCCTAAAGTTATATTGTTTGGTCCTTAGTAGTTTGAATTATATGCTAATGTTCGTTATTATGCTTATAAATGCCATTTTTGCCCTTTTGTCATATAAACGAGTTTTTTAGAAATGTGAGAGGACAAAAAGCTTTGTTACTGATATATAAACTTGTCCCAAAAATTTGACATCAGTTCTTGGTCTCTAACTAAAGTTATGCTCGATATCGTAAATTGAAGCTTTTTATTAATTAAATTACGATATCTTGCATAAGACATGTTTAAACTTGGATTTTGACCCAAAACTCATTACCTACTGTTAAGATATTATTTTTAGGGATTTTTGGAGTTTTTGACCAGATTATAATCTGATCATATCATAGAGTTCTTGTGTAATTCGGTAAATGACGATAATGCCCTTTTCATGCATAAAATGAGATTTACAAATGATTTGAATGCCAAACCTTTTCCTACTGATTTCATACATTAAATAAATTATTTTGAGCATTTAAAACTAATCAAAGTCTCAGATTTACATAAACATCTTAATTATCATCGGTTAGCGAGTTTTACACTAATTAATTGCATAGTATGGTTTAAAACCCTATTTAACACCTAAGACTTATTACCTACTGAATATTTAAACAAATTTTAATATTTTTATAGTAAGTATAAGTCATGAACTCAGACTTCCAAAAATGTCCTTAAAGGCATATGTGAAATGACCAAAATGCCCTTTCGGGCATAGTTTGGCCATAAACGGTAAACCTCACATATATGTTATATTTTACTGATGTAATGTGATAAAATAAATATTTTTACTGATTACCAAAGACCAGAACCTCAGTTTATTATAAAATCTCTTTTATAATCATTAAAATGACCAAAATGCCCCTACGGGACTTAAAATGGTTTTAAATACATTTTGGGCATATATGTTAACATCCTACTGATGTATTAACATATTCTAAGCATAATAACAATTGAGACCTGTATATAATTCATTTGGTTACCCGTTATGCAATTATGAGTTCGGATCGGTTTATGTGGCTAGTTTACGTAAAATAGCCGAAACGGGTTTAACCTTATCATTAAATCCTCAAATTCCAGAATGTGTTTAGTTTACCCATATTATACAAGTATCCACACTTGTCGGGTCTAAACCACATTCTATTCCGGTCTCCGCCTAATCTCGCGTTTAGAACCGTAAAGTTTCTTTCAAGCTAGTCGGTCTAAGTCCTTGACTCAAATAAAGACCCGTTAGTATCCTAATAGGTTATTAAACCTTCTATACAGATTGAGTAGCTTTAGTAGAAGGTATTATCATAAGGCTTAGGAATATACGGCTGAGTTACCTCTTCACTTCTAGCTCAGGTAAATATTTTTAGAGTTATTAAAGACACCGGGTTTCTCCTTATCTTACAGCTGTCGCGGCCCGCGAAGAATAAAGTAAGGGTTCACGCAGCCCGCTTTAACTTAAGATTCACCGAATTCAGGTTTCAACCTTCATACTGCCCGCGTAAGAGTTTTGGGTGGGTCTACGCGGCCCGCCTCAACTTAATTTTTATTGTTTTTGATTTATTTTATAAACTATAACGTATTTCGGGCTCGGTTTTCACATACGGGGTGTAATTAAAGACATATTTGGGACATTCTAAAATATACTAGAGTGTTAGAGATATTATGAGGGTGTCAGGTTATGTGAGGGTTGTTACAGTTGACCTTGCTCCGCCACCTCCGCCGCCCCCCATGTTCACCCTCGACGTCAGCCCTCCACCTCCGCCACCCCTCAACTCCAGCCGACACCCACCTCCATCGCGACTCCACTCCAGCCGACTCTCTCCACTCCAGCCGACACCCACCTCCGCCGCCATCTTCTCCACCACGGCAGCCGACGCCCACCTCCATCAGGTATGTTTTAAGTTTTATTTTTTTCAACTCTTTGTTAATTTAATTTTGTTAATTTAATTCTGAATTTTGTTAATTTAATTCTGAATTGGTTGATTATTTTGTTAATTTAATTCTGAATTTTTGCGAATTTAATTCTGAATTGGTTGATTATTTTGTTAATTTAGGTCTGAATTTTTGTTAATTTAATTCTGAATTGGTTGTTTATTTTGTTAATTTAATTCTGAATTTTGTTTATAATTGTTAGTTTGTTTGTTTGATTAGTTGTTCAACTTGATGAATCGGTTGATTAAAGATTGTGTGATTAGTTTATAATTGTAAAAAAACAAACAACTTCTTCTTGCAGACTGCAGAGGTTTGGTCCAGCTCTTCTGCTGCAGATATCTACAGATGTGGTCCGCAGATTGCAGACGTTTTACCTCTGAAAAAACAAACAACACCTTAATGATTCAAACCTCTTACTGATTCAGGACTTAATGGTTTAGACTGTTTGTTTCGCGAGCAGATGTCTGAATGGTTAAGGTTTATACTGAGTCTGAATGGTTAAGACCTCTAATCTGAATTGGTCAGACATTTGTATCTGAACGTTTAAGCATTATACTTGTTCTTAATGGTTCAGATATCTTACTGGTTCAGCACTTAATAGTTTAGATCTTACTGATTCAGGATTCAGAAGTTGCCAAACAGCCCCTGAGCTGATTCTGACTTAATTCTCGGTGCTTCCCATCGCAACACACAGTTCTAATACCAGTAGTTAGAAATCAAATTTATCAGGTAGTAATGAGTGGAGCTTGTCACTTTAACAAAGGTGAAAATGACCCAACTTTAATGAATAGGGGAATGCTTATTTTATACTTTAAAATGACGTCATCAAAAGTTTGTATAGCTTTTCAGAAAAGAGACTTAACTAACAATAGTGTGTTCATATTAGATTAGTATCGATGAAGATTATTATTAACTTATGTATTTTTTATTTAAATATAGGATGACTTATAAGTTATAAATTAACACACATATATACCAGTTAGGTCTTTTCTTATTTCATCAACGTAATTCGTAAATATTATGTATAAACAATGATTAAAAGAAGCTCATTTTTATGCCAAAAAAAGCTGAAACTAATAAGAACAAAAACCTGGCAACTTGTTCTTCACATGTCTTCCTCTACTCACTCCATTGTCTTCTTCCCCTCTCCTTATACAATCAATCAAACAAGTTAATTCATTTAGGAATGTTCATTGAACCTTTGCTTATATTAGAAAATTACGCGGTTTTTGTACTAGTGACACGTCCAATTGTCATAGATCAGCTGAAAAATTAGTTGGAAACAATGACAAAAATCAACGTCTCAATTAATTTAGATTGAAGAACACATAGTTTGTGTTGGCTTGAAAAATGGAAAGACTACATTCAGTCAATGATAACATTTATGCCCTAATTTTTTTTGCTAATAAAAGCATGATGCTTAACTTGGGTTCACGTTGAGGTATAACCGCATTACTTCGTATCATGAAGCAAAATCAAACCAATAAGGTATATTCCTACGTGCTATGACAACATTTGTTTACCTTTCGTTGCACCAAGCAGAAGTTTCCATGCCAATGCTAATGGGAACAGATGAAAATGTTCCATCAAAGCAGTGAGACTATTTGTACGTTGGAACTAGATACTTAACAATCTAATGTGTGATTGATTTGTACATGTTAATTGCTTGTAACTTTATGTTTTAACCCCAAATTTGCATCGAACAGCTTTGTCAATGTTTCTTATATGTAGACTAGCGGTGAAAGAAGACACATTTGCCATCTGAATTAGGTTGCCTTGCGGAAATTATAATGGGGTGAACACATTTGCCTCTCTCACACACATGCATACACACACACACACACATATATATATATATATATACATACATATATAACTCCATATCCACATAATCCCCCACTACATACATATTTTATATAACCACCGTATAATCCCCACATTTCACTTTTTTTCCATTTGTCACATAATCACCATAAAAGGGGTTATGTGGTGTTACCACTACACATGACCTTATAAAAGCTTATTCCACACGTGGCCCAAAACCCATTAGGTAGACATTAGGTAATTACTAATCGGGTATCGAGCATATCCGACGGTTTTGCGTATACACGTTAGTTTATTAAAAATATCCATTTGGTATACCCAACCGAGAGATTCACAAGAACACAATAATTAAATTTGCAAGTACTAGCATAGATGATAACGCAAATAGAGAAACATTATCAACAAATAAGAACTACACCATGTACAAACTTTATATAGATGGCATTAGGATAATGCAAACAGATATGTGATGTAATGGAAGCATGGCATTGCACACATCTAGACTCACATACAAGATCATGAATTCATGATAGATTGATAAATAATTAACAAACTTAAACACAGTTGTAGAGAATCTAGGGTTAGAAGATTCTTATAGCTAGGTTTACGAATGTAGAGAATGAGGAAGATAGACGCATCTTCTACTACAGATAGTGTAACAATCTTAAAGAGTATAACTGTTGAGTAAAAGTTAGAACAAGAAGTGGGAATTGGAGTACAAAAAAGAGATGGATTGTTTGCCATTTAAGAAAGGAAAACTGTGTAATTTAAAGACACATACGACATAATTTAAATATATAAAAAAGGAAATAATGTCAGGCATATAATCAGGTAAACAGACATAAGTTATGGCCAGGGCCGGCCCTGAGAATTCGTATACCCTGTTCGAGCTCGAAAAAATGTGCCCTTAGGCCTTAACGAAATTGGGTATTTGGCTCACTAAAGGTCCAACCCTAATGTCAAAGGGGTCAATACTTAATCTAAACCATAAGAATAGTTTTGTAAAGGTGCCTATGTTGGTGTTTGTATGTGTGTACCCTATTAAAAAAATATTTTACATATACATATCGAGTTTTTTTAATAAAAAAAGTGCCCTCGAAATATCGGGCCCTGGCCGGTGGTCCTCCCCGCCCACCCCCAGGGCCGGCCATGGTTATGGCTGATCGGGCCAGGTAAACGAGTACATCACCAAATCTAATACTCGTCACACACCTACGGAAAAAAAAAACACATACAATCTCATACCCTTATAAACCCATATGTTCTGGATCTTTCGGGTATTGTGTTTTCTCATCAAGTTCTTGTTTCATTAACATCCCTAGATATATATCTTGTGATGATTAGGGTAGAAGTATGTGTTTTAGTGATTGAAGAACGATTTTCTTTTATTAATCATTCGACAATCTCTTATTCACTGGTCTTTAATAATTAGCAATTTTATCTTAGGTTGACAATTTATTAGATAACAATCTAGCATGTGTCATTTATCGGTCAAGAAGTTAAGTACTGCATCTGTTTTATAATTCTCCTTCAAACCCAAATTTAAACCATTAGATTGACATTTAGAGCACCTATGTGTAAGATGTATTAAATGAACTCGGTGCATAATGATTTAGTTTTATTTTTCTACGATAAGCTATTTAACTATTTACTTATTTACCAATAAACTAATAATGTTTAAAAAGACATAGTTGATCCCCCCAACCCAATTACCACGTGTCTCTTGTCATAACAATATCAATCAATTCAAAACCAACGTACATGCATATCCTATTTCTAACAATTGTAAAGCCAATTTCAAAGATAGTATTGAGTGGGAACGCATTATGCCTGTCACTTTAACAAAGGAGAAATTGACACAACTTTAGTTAATTGGATAGTGCTTATTTTATACTTTATTGACGTTATGAAAAGCTTGTACAGCTTTTCAAAATAGAGACTTGACTGACCATAACCACCATAGTGTGTCTATACTCTATTATTTTTTTTTTTTTATTATTATTATTATTATTATTATTATTATTATTATTATTATTATTATTATTATTATTATTATTATTATTATTATTATTATTATTATTATTATTAATTAACGATACAGAACTAGTAATATAAGTAACTACATAGATAAATACCAATGATTACAAGGAAAATCATTGGTATGCCTAAAATAAGTGACACTAATAAAACAAAATTGTGGCAACTTGTTCTTCAATTGCATGTTTACAAAGAAATTATATTTTAGAACGACTTGATTGTCGTCTTCACGGGTCTTCCTCAACTTCCTTTTTGAATCATCATTAAACCAATAATTATTTCATTCGAACCAGAGATCCTTCTTCACTTGCTTCAATGGAATCCACTCTCTTCATCATCATCATCCTTCTTTCTGCTCTCTCTTTTGTTTCCTCACAATCACAAGATGGGCCAGACCGCTACTTCATTAACTGTGGATCAAACTCTGATACCGTTTTCACCGGGAAGACATTCATCCGAGATGAAAACCCCGCTACCTTCTCATCCCCCGGTGGCCACATGGCCGAAAACAACAACTCCACGTCAGAAATCTACAAAACAGCTAGAGTTTTCACGAAGAAATCATGGTACGAACTCGAAGCAGATAGCGATAACACGTTCGTGATGGTAAACCTTCATTTTTCCCCTTTTAGCTATAACAAAATCGAGTTATCTACTTCCAAATTCAATGTTTCGGTTTCTGGGTTCTCTCTGTTAACCAACTTTAACGTGGGAAACTCGACTGTAATCAAAGATTTCATCATCCCAATTGGAACAAAACGAAAGTTCAGAATTGTATTCACACCCTCCAGTGGTTCATCCCCTGCTTTCGTAAACGCGATTGAAGCGTTCACAACGCCACCTGAACTATTCAAGCATGGCGACACTTTAAATCATATATCACCCTTGGGGAGAGATGGTGAAATGAATAACATATCATCATCTTATGCTTTCATCCCAGTTTATAGAATTAACGTTGGTGGTGACCCTATAGCCGTAGATAGCGACATTTTAAGAAGAAACTGGATACCAGATGATGAATTCATCGTCAACAGTGAATCAGCAAAGAGAGTGAAACTATTCGATGGTGCACTTACTTATAAGGAAGATTTTGCTACCACATATGATGCTCCTGAAAGTGTATACAAGACAGCCAAACAGTTGAATGGTAATTCGTCGGCGAATAATAATGTTACATGGACTTTTGAGGTTAAGAAGAACACCATGTTTCTTGTTAGAGTTCATATCTGTGACATTATAACCAAAGGCTTCAATAATTCTGATGATGAATTCAATTTGTTCATTTACCGGAATTATAGGCTGGTGATTAATCCGGGTAAAGTGGTACAAGCGTTGCAAGTTCCCTTTTATTTTGATTTTGTGGTGGATTCGGTTGAGTCCGGGTTTGTGAATGTTAGTATCGGAGCGGTTTCTAGTAATAACCCTCAGCCCGTGTTATTGAACGGACTCGAGATCATGGAGTTGTTGAGGAATTCGGGCGTAGATAATACTTGGAACAATGGGAAGAGTAGTAGCAAGAAAGTGTATGTTGTGGTTGGATGTGTTGTTGGTAGTGTGGTGATTGTTTTGTTAATAGGTGTCTTTATTGGGTTTAAGTACAGGAAAACGAAGCCCGCCTTAGGGACGAAAACGGAATCTAACACGGTACCATCTCACGGTCAGAGTTCATACATGAGCATGAATTTTGACTTTACCGTTAATGATTCGTCTCAGATTCCTAACTTGAATCTCAGCTATCGGTTCCCGTTTGCCGATATAGTACAAGTGACGAACAATTTCGATGAGAAGTTAGTAATTGGAAAAGGTGGATTCGGGAAGGTGTATAGAGGTACACTTCGTGATGGAAAGTCAGTTGCTGTGAAACGAGCCGAGAGAGGACACAGTCAGGGTCGGCCAGAGTTTGTGAAAGAAATTATGGTACTGTCGAAAATACAACATCAACATTTAGTTAGTTTTATTGGGTACTGTGATGAGAATTCTGAGATGATACTCGTGTTCGAATACATGGAAAAGGGTACTCTTCAAGAACATTTATACGACATGAAGAAAGACGACGAGAAGCTCCCGTGGAGTCAAAGACTCGAGATTTGCATTAGCGCGGCTCAAGGATTACATTACCTTCACACGGGTTTAGATGAGGTGATAATTCATCGAGATGTTAAGTCGACAAACATCTTGCTTAACGAAAACTACACAGCAAAAGTGGCTGATTTTGGGATATCACGACTGGATAATTCGGATGAAGGAGAGATGGATATCAAAGGGAGTTTCGGGTATTTTGATCCCGAATACATAACTTGCTTGAAATTGACGCAAAAATCAGATGTTTACTCTTTTGGAGTCGTTTTACTAGAAGTGCTATGTGCAAGGAAGGCACTTGATACTAAGCTTCCTTCTGAGGAACAGAACTTAGCCGATTGGGGAATCAAACAGATAAAGAATCGGATGGTAGAGAAGATAATTGATCCATATCTTGTAGACAAGATAAACCCGAATTCGTTAAGGATTTATCTAGAAACGGTTGAGAAATGTTTGAAGAGCACAGGAGACGAGAGGCCGAGTATGTATGATGTGTTATGGGGCTTAGAATACGCGCTTAAGTCTCAACAAAAGGTGGTGGGTAAAGAGCCACGTGAAGATAGCACAATGACTGCCTCGCTGCAGTCGATACCAATATTTGATCATTTGCCTTCTATTTGTGACGATAATGAGTATGAAGTGAACGATAGCTCGGTCTCAAGTTATCCAAGTGAAAGCCAAGTATTTTCTCAGTTGAAGATTGATGAAGCCCGATAGTAAAGGGAACATGATCATGCTTTTGTGCCCTTTGTCACCACACCACCGTCTACTCTTTTATGCGTAATCGTGTCTTATTGATTACTCTTGTCAAGTCAAGCAAAAGTTTACTACCATATACGGCTAAGGTAAGTACAGTCTTTATCTAGTATGTGATTTATGTCCATGTATTGTTTGATTATAAAGTTAATTCGATAATTTCAACTTGTTTATTTGAAGTTTTAGCTAAACTAAAGTTAAAACTAATTTGCAATAAAATTAGAAACACATAAAAACAAAAATAGAGTTGAAATCGGTATGGATTAAAGTTTGATCATTCATAGTCATCATATCTTGAATGTGACTCGAATGTGGTCAACAATATACACATCATATCTTGAATTCTTAATCACAACTTAGTCTTAGGCACACTTCATGCTAACATAAACTAACATTGGAATTGGTACAATCAGGCAAATTATTATCGTCCTGTCTTTAAATAAAAAAAAAAGTAAATTACTTTTTGAGTCTTAGCGTTTTAGTGGTTTTAACCATTTGAGTCCAAAATCAAAAAGTTTAACGCCCTGAGTCCCCAGCCATTTATTTTATAACGTTTTGAGTTCAATTTTGTTCATTTTATAACGATTTGAGTCCAAAAAATTGGACTCAAAAGGTTAAAATTTGAACTCAAAATGACTCAAATGGTTAATGAAAATGCTTATAGAGACTCAGGTAGTTAAACTTTTTGCTTTTGGACCCAACTAGTTAAAACTGCTAAAACACAGGAACTCAAAAAGTAATTTACCCTAAAAAAAATAATCATATAGAATCATTTGTAAGATTCACGCGTTAAATTACAAAACAAAGAAAAAATGCTCGGATAGTCCCTGCGCTTTACTCCATTTTCACCTTTAATCCCTAAGTTTTTAAAATTACACCTATAGTCCCCAACTTTTGCAATTTCGTTCCTGGATAGTCGCTGACATGGATGAGGGTTAGTTTTTGGTGTTAAGTGGGTGTAAAATAACCTAAATACCCTTACTACTTAAATTAATAACTAAAAGGTTCAAAAAATACTTAATTAATATTTAAAGATTTATACAGGACCCACCACCCACTTCAACTTTACCACCACCGTCACCGCCGCCGCCGCCACCACCACCACCTTTCACCAGCACTTCTTCTCTCTGATTCCCCTCTCTCCATCTCGAACTTTACAACATTTAACGAATATTTCATGATCTTTACCCGTTATATTGAGTAAAAATTGAAATCGACCCATTAATTCTTTAACAATTTTACGAAACGGGTGTAATCAGAACATCAATTTAGTAAACTTTAACTAATACTTTATCATCTTTACCCATTCAGTTTAGTCAAAATTGAAACTTGAAATCGACACACTAATTCTTGAACAATTTTAGGAAGTGGGTTGTAATCAGATCCAAAAAAAGATTAAAACTTACATGTTCAGTAAATATTCTTTCTTATGATGAACAAGGTTTCTCTGCAACATCTTCCGGCACGGCGGCGATGGGCGAAAGAGTGGTGGTTTCCGGGAAGCCAATCTTCTGGCCAAAGAGTATGATAACGGGATTCGTCATGATTAGGTGGTTAAATGTTGTAAAGTTCGAGAGGGTGAGAGGGGAATTAGAGAGAAGAACGGTGGTGGTGGTCTCACATAAAATTTTATTTTCTTTTTAATCGTTCAGTTATTAATTTAACTAGTAAGGGTATTTAGGTCATTTCATATCTACTTATTAGAGAGAAGAACGGTGGTGGTGGTCTCACATAAAATTTTATTTTCTTTTTAATCGTTCAGTTATTAATTTAACTAGTAAGGGTATTTAGGTCATTTCATATCTACTTAACATCAAAAATTAACACATATCCACGCCAAAGACTAGTAAGAGTTATTACAACTAGTAGTATACCCGTCCGGTGGACGGGTTTTTAGTGTTGTAATAACAAAAGTGTTTATTTACATTTATACGTATAATATGAACCCATTATTAACGAAAAAGCAAGGTTGAAGACAATTTCAATAACTCGGATTGCATCGAGTCTTTTAAGTTTTCGATGTTCACCCATGCTACTTTTCAGAGATAAAACATTGCAAAGTCAACCCATCATATTAATCTCACCATGAATCGTATTAATTCAATGATAACCTACAAAAGAGATACTTGGGTTAAATTTTATCTGACCTTGACTTGATAGCAACTCCAATGATAGCCTACAAAAGAGATACGTGCGTTAAACTTCATCTTCATTCGGGTGGGAAATAATTATACAAGTTAATCTGATTCTGTGCAGAAAGTACTGATTAATTGCCAGATGCTTGCGCTTGGTTTTGAGTTTCAACTAACCTGGTAAAAAAAGGCTTGATCAATTTCTAAAATAGAATCATACTTGCTGTGTTGGAGGACTCACTTTCCAACCATGTTCTTCAGTACTCAAGGGTTGAGATTAAACATCTGCAACCACAAAACACACCCATTTTGTCCAGAGTATGTACATATCACAAAAAAAAAAAAGAAACCTAAAAAAAACATTTTTCAGTTCCCGTTCTGAAATGTAAATTAGGAACATTAGCACTATAGTTAAAAAACAATAAAGGGGCATAACAAAAGCAACTAAAATGTGCACAAAGGTAAAAGCATTACCATGGTTATGAAATGAATTGGCCGTCTCTTTAGCTGTAGTTGATGTATTCATCTTGTTAAATTCCAAAGATGACTTTTTATCTCCTAAAGCATGCTACTATAAAGACAATAACATATAAAAATGTCCTTTTGGTCCTATTTTCAATCAATTCCTTATTTAATCAAAATTTGTGAAACACTAGCAAAATCCATCCAAATCCTAAATACAATCTCCAGCAAGGCATTAGATTGAAAAAACTCATGTATCCACCCATGCTTCATTATTGAAGCTGCATTGGATACGAATGATTGTCAAAATCATATGATTTTTTGCAGTAAAACAACAACCAAACCGTCTAGAACATGTCTGGTTTGGATATGTAACGGGTCCAAAGGGTAGGTTCCAAGTGGTTCTCAAAAACCAAAATCATATGCAGAAACGGGCAATTACATTACCGTGTCGGAACCATTTACGCGCGTGTGTATATATATATACACTCACACATAGGAACACAAAATCACACATTCACCAGAGCACACACATATCCAAATATATACATCCGATATATATGTGAGCCCTTGGATACATACCTGCTACTCAGAACACACGTGATTATCGGCATATTTCATATTCGGGTCTCGAGGTTCTAACCTAGTTGTCAGGTCATACCTAGAACCGACCACTTAACCGTTTGAATGTGAAATACAGAATCCAAACCCGAACCTTAATTATGAAACGGATCAGACTATGTGGTACTCACTGTTCGGTTCCATGGTTGACGGTTCTCACATTTCCGACTATGTTCTGCTCACCCCTACTTCCTGCAGGCCATATCGTTAAAGAATTAGGTAATTATGTTATTTAAGAAAACATCATACAGGTTGAAGTGAATGGATAGACAATCAGCCTGAACATAATTCAAACAAAAACAAATTTACTGCTTTTACATTCATTCTTCTGTTCCATCTCCATATATTTTGGAAGATGACTCCATCTTTGTGCCTGTTTCAACAATAGTCAACTAAATAGACTAAGAAATAAAAACACTAAAAATTGAAGGAAAGAAAAAAGATTTAAAATTTTTAAATTGTAAGTTCATTTCTTATCCCTTTTCATATTTAGTTATAAACCCCATGGAGAAATTTATGCTATCTACACACATACAACTACATACTGGAGGTATTTTTTGTTCTACAAATCAAGAGAAAACGAAAAATCATCATACCTTCCAACGATACGGTCAACCTGACATGAGCATTTAGCACATACATTGTGCTCCCTGGCACAAGCTGCAATTAATGTCTCATTTATTAGGAAAAAAAAACAAAATCATAACAAATTGAAGAAGAACAATAAACAAAAGTCCTAACCGTTGCAGAGATTATGGTAAATCTGACAAAAAGCAGGTTCCATATATTTTTTCACTGCAACCAAATCATCGAAATAATTCATAAACACCAAGATCTACATACAGAACTGAAAGTGCAATAAAACGATATATAGACTATTACCATTTGGCGGGTTGGGTGAGGGGTTGTTCATGGTCATAATCTCATAATTATAATTCTTTGATTCCTGTAAACATGAAGATTCATTTTTTCTAATTATTTGATATAACGAAATTGTGTACAGAGAAATGAAAACAAACAATTCCTTCAGCAGATAAAACAGTTCCAAAGGGAATTCCTTTACCTTGAACTCGCCTGAGAAACCCTAAATCTGTGCAAGTCGACCCCCACCGATCGGAGGGCTGATTAGGGTTAAGGCCGTCGTCGGAGACACATCAATGTTGGGCGTTTCAAGTGTTCCAAAGGGAATTGCAGTGGGATATAAGAGAATCGTAGAAGCAGTTGTAGATTTGTAGATCATGGGTGGTTTTTTACGGGATATACCCATGATTTTTGGAGAGAAAGTAGCTAACCACTCTAAACTGCCAATTTTTAGGAGAGAGAGCACATAACCTCCAGCAACTGCCCAAAAAGCAGTTATTTTTTCTAGTGTAATGGAGGCGGAGGCCACTTCAGTTACAGAGGTCTGCGTCGTGTAGAGGAAAAAAGGGAAACCGATGGAACGTGAGAGAGATAGTACCGGATTTTTAGCATATTAGGAGAGAAGGTCTGAACCGCCTGGGTCAGTTATTTTCTTGAGTTTACACGGTCATGATTTATTTTTAAACAGATCTGACGGTCAAGATGGATTCTCATAGCAGTTGAATTCTACGCTGTCTATAATATATATAATTGATCACACCAGATCTTCTTTTTGGGCTGATGTTTCTGGATCATGGCCCGGCCCTTTAGTTATTTTAGAACCGCATTACAGAATATATAAAAGCCCAGCTAGCAAATAGCTAGACAGACGGAAGGAACAATTACAAACACATAACTGGGTTCTTTAATCACCCTAGAAAGTTTACTTAATCTTACAAGACCTATTCGAAAAGCAAAAAAAAAAAAAACGAATAATTAACAATGGTATTAATTATTAAAGATACTAACACGATTCCTCCTGTCCTCCTCCAAGATCAAGTCATGTCTGAACCGCCACGAAATCGATCAAACCATCATGAGAATAGATTCAGTGGCGAAGCTTGAAAATTTCCACCGGGGGGTTAGAAGTCACCGGACCTAAAAATTCTATATAAGTAAAAAGTTTTTATAAATCCGGGGGTCGAAAACGTATATACTTAAAAAATTCTATACGAAACGTACATACATAACACTACTGAGCGAAAAGTTCGGAGGATCGGGCGCCCCCTCCGGCCCCTTGAAAGCTACGCCCCTGAATAGTTTCGACTACTAATTGCTTTGAATTATTCACAAGGAAATTTTGAACTTGGAAGGTCCAATTCAAGTAATCTAGCAATCACATTCCAAGTCCTAGCACCAACCTCACACTTATGGGCGGACCTAGAGTGATAGAAGGGGTAACCTCCGTTGCACCTTGACACTCCGGTGACGCTCCAACGGTAGTGTAAATTTTGAAAAATTTGACGTTTATTTTTCGTTAACCCTTTTTATTGAAACGTTACCCCTATGCGGATTTTCTAGATCCGCCACTATAGTCATACTCACCAACCAAATGCCCCAACAATTCAAACTCCAACATCAGAAAGGACACAACACCGAAGGAACATCTATCCAGTGGACGTCAAGTTAACTATTAAAGAAAGGTCATCCAATAGTACTCTCTAAGCAAAAAATGTTCATTGTCCTAGGCACACGTGTTTCATCCCGTTGACCTCGTACCAGGGCCGGGCCGTTAGTGTATTTGGGCTAGGTGACAGCTTAGGACCTCCGAAAAATAGGGCCTCTAAAATTAAAAAAAATAAATCTATATTTATAAAAAAAAATATTATATTTACGATGATATTTGTTAACATTAATACAAGTATATTATATTTACGATGATATTTGTTAACATTAATACAAGTATAGTCTGGTGATAAGAACAAGATTTGGTTTTTATAGAGGGCTAGGTTCGACTCCCACTGCTACCCATTTTCAAAATTATTAATCACCTCACTCACTCTTTTATAGATACATCTTTCAAAATTATTAATCATCACACAAATTTTAACATGATACTTCCATGTAAAATTTTACTTAAAAAAATCGTTTCGAACTAATAACAATAGTATACTTAAAATAAGTAGCATGTTTTAATTCCTTTCACACATAATGTAAGTTAGGTTAAACTCTTTTGACCAACTTAGATTTGATTTACGTATTAGATCCCAACATTATTTGATTAGGGAAATCATCTAGTTTATATAATGGTTAAGTGCCTTATAAGTTTCTTCCTAATATATTTCATGTCAGATACAAACCGAAATTACGAGCCTAAAAAATTAAAAAGGGCCTTGGATTTTTAATTCACTTTGAGCTCTCAAAACTCTAGGACCGGCCCTGCCTGGTACCATCCCAAAGAAAATATATATAAGTGAATTTCCCTACTCCCTTGACTGAGAAATTTTCTTCAATATCCATTTCCCAATACCACATGTCCAAAATATCCTTAATGATAAGAAGTGAAGGTTTTCTTTTAAACGGAGATAAAAGAGGGAAAAATTGAACATAACCACGAACTTTGTGAGGACCTGTCGGCCCACGCGTTTGTGCGAAGGTTTGCTCCAAGTGAAAAGAAACTGATCGAGCAGCTGACAGCTCAAAACATGGAGTCGCGCAAAAATTTTCAAACGATAAGGAAGCAGGACCCCGACATGTTTCATGTTCAGAAAGACGTTCAAAACGTTGTGGCGAAGATTAGAGCCGAAAAAAGAGACGGATTGACTCCCATGCAGTCACAAGAAAACGTGCTGATAAACAACGAATTTATTTACGAGACACGGGAGGAACCCGGAACAGAGCCGAGCTGCAGTACCCCTCAGTTTCCACGTCACGTTATTCCAGGTCATGCCCTAGGAGCTGCAGTACATCCGGAGATACGAGCCGAGCTTGACAGGCTTAACGATTTGATAGGTTGGTTGGTTCGGGAGGCGCGGATGGACGAGAGAGGGGTTACCCGCGATACCGCTCCCACCACCTCGAGCACCACATCAGCAGTAGCATCCGCAGCAGCCAGATCCAGATTCGGATCCTGATGCATAGACCAGTTGTAGTTTTTATTTTTGTTATGGATGTACAAACTTATCTTATGTATTTTTGTTATGGATGTACAAAAGTTATCTTATATATGTCATATTTACGTTTGTTTTCAGTCATTCGTTTACTTAATGATTGTTGTCTTAAATTTATATAATACAGAAACAATATATGTTTTGAATATAATACGGAAACAATATATCCCCTGAATATAATACGGAAAAAAAATACTTAAACGCGATAAAATTTTAATTAATATTTTAAAAAATAAAATGTTAAAAACATTATAATATTTAATCGATCGAATCTATTTAAAGAGCCGATTTTTAAAACGGTTAAATTTTTTTTAGTGTAAAATTTTTTTTTTAAACACAAAAAATTTCGCTAAAAAAAACATCTTCGAAAACTATCCAAATAATCACACCAAAACACCCCTTCTTTCAACCATAAAAACACCCAATGCCTGGACGCCTCGTATAAGCCTGTACGAGGCGTCTAGGGTTTCTTAAACTTTGTGGCTGACATCCCCTAAAGACCCCCTTGAATTCAGTGTCTAGACGCCTCGTATAGCCTTATACAAGACGTGTAGGGCACCAAAAGTGTCCAAATAGTGTCAGAAGGTGTGTGGATAGATCTGGCCTTTCTAGATTGTATAGCCTCAGAAATCTATAACAATCTATAACATAATGGAGTATTTCCCACCCAAGAAATCTATAGCATAATGGAGCGTTTCCCACCCAACCAACAATCATGCCAAAACTCTATGGATTCCCATTTACCAATCATTTTCCACAACGCTATGAACGGAATAATATCTTTTTCATGAAGCTTCACAACTGACTTTACAATTTTTTTCCCAAACCCCGTTTCCTCTAGATTTAACCCATTAATCACATGAATCGCTTTAATTACCTTAACCCAAGGATGATTATCATTATTAACGAATCTCCAGCGCCATTTCTGTAACACAACATATGATACCAATTACCAACTTCGAGCAAACAACAAACCAGTTTGCGAACTGGAACCATGTTTAAAATTGACCCGAAATCGGTTTGAAAGTTAGAAACCGATTTGAGACCGCTTAAATCAACCAGTTTTGAACCGGTTTATACATTTTATGAGTTGAACCAGGTTGGAATCAGTTTGAAAAACCGATGCTACAAACCGATTTTTTCGAGAATGTAAAAAAATCGACCGTTGGGATGGCAATATAGGCGCTTGTGACCATTTTTTTGCATTTCTTTTTTCCAGTGTCCCCGTATGTTTGTATGAATATATATTGGATGCACTGGTGGATCTAAGAATTTTTCCTTAGGGGTGCGGAACATTTTTAAAAATTTTAGGCCCCTAGGTATATAAGTAAAAAAATTGGTTTGTATCGGGTCGGGTCATGTAAAACAAAAGAACAACAAACTGAATTTATATAATCATAAAAAACACGTCAAACCTTGTTACAAACATAAGTAAAACGTCGTCCTGCGGGTTTTCATTTTTTGAAATTTATCTTATCTAATACATAATGTTTCAATTTAATCATCATTTTTTGATCCATAAGTTCATCGCTCCATAATATAATGTTTCAATTTTAATTTTCAACTATTCAGCCCTAGAAATCGTGTGTAATCACCCTAAAAATCATCTAAACAACATAATTACCCTAAAAATCATCTAAACAACCATAAATAGCGTCAAAACACACGAAATTTCAAACATATTTAAGAATTTTATTACCCCTTTCTCCTATAATATCAACTAAAATCATAAAAAAAACATAAAAACTACCTCAAAACACATAAAAGTTTTGAATTTCTACTTTCCAAACCCTATACTAGAATCATATAATCAATAATAGATTAAGAGACAACAAACTCATCCTATAAAGACTAGAACAACCCCAAATTACTTCAAAACACATAAAAGTTTAAACTTTTTTAACCCATCCTATTATCTCATGAGTCTTGAACAAAATCACATAAACATCAAAATAACAAAAAACAAAACATGTACTTGTTCGTGGCCGGAATTACACTGTTCGTGGACATAATTTTACAGTCACAGGTCGCTGGCAGTGAGGTGAGGCAGAGGGAGGGCGGGAGTCGCACAAAGCTGGCAGTCGATTGGGTTTTTTCGTAAACTAGGTTTTTTTTTTTTTTTTTTGTAAATTTGACTGATTTTGTTTAGTTAAAGATGTGTTTGGGTTGGGCTCGAATTTTATTAACTTATTGGGCTTGATGGAATGAATTCAAGTTTTATTAAAGGGGTTAGTTGGCTAATTTGTTTACATAATTGGGTCGGGTTTCAATCCGTGTTCATAATTTTTTTATATAAATTCTTAGCATTTTTTTCTAAGGGGTGTGGACGAAAATTTCCAAAGGATGCGGTCGGGATTTTTCGCGGAAAATACCACTAAAATTTGTTTTTTCAAGGGGTGCGACTGCCCACCCACACTATTGGGTAGGTCCGCCCCTGATTGGATGTTTGATCACAACACTCAAAAACGCTCTTGAATAGTCACATGGTATCCAACAACGATCAATCCCAATATTTCGTTGGTGTTGGATATTCATCAAGTGACCTGACAGTTGTGAAATTTTTAACGACGAGTAAAACACTGGTATTTTGGCAAATTTTGATTTATGGGAATTGTCGAACGTGTCAAAGAGCTCAATGCAAGAAATGTTGCAGATTTACGAGCATATATCAAAAACGACTTTAAGAATCCATATGGGTGGAACTTGCAAGCCGCTGAATAATGCTCAAGCTCGGAGTCAAGTAATACTAACAAGGCAACTTATAAATATAAACAATTCACAATTTCTATATTTTTTTTTGCAATGTATTTGTGTTTTGTAATAAATTTTATTTTGTTTATTTTCTATATATAAATGATAGTTATTTTCTTCTGCCTTGACTTAATTTTTATTTATCTTAATTATAAAAATAAAAATGTTCCTACACATTGAGAATAATGTTGACCTCAAGTGTGGGGATGGAAATAAAAAGTTGTGATTTTGACCTTTCATTTAAACACTACACATTAAGGACAATGTTGACCTCAAGTGTGTGGATGGGGAAAATTTCAAAAATGTCCTTGTTTGAGCAATATAAAAAGCGTAAGTAACTAAGTCAATAAGGGATGACACAACTCATTTGGTCTTTTGTCATGTTCCTACACATTGAGAATAAGGAGGCTGAGAAGAGGAAGCGTGAAGATGATGGTTCACGTAAGTCGAACAAGAAGCACCGTGGGAACGGTGACCACAAGAAAGGATCGGAGTCAAGGAGAGATGGGCATAACTCTGGTGAGAAGCCCAAATGCAAAATTTGCAAGAAACAACACTATGGAAAGTGCAGACTCGAGTCGAACTCTCAGACTCAATCAAAACCCTTTGCGTGTGGTATATGCAAGTCCACGGATCACAAAACCTTGGATTGCAAGAAGATAAAAGACGCAACGTGCTAGCGTTGCAACGAAAAGGGGCACATTAAGACCAACTGCCCGAAATACAACAAGAAGCCTGAAGAGGCCAAGAAGACTAATGCTAGAGTCTTCAGAATGGACGCAAAAGAAGCGGTTCTAGACGACAACGTTATTACAGGTACTTTCCTTGTAAATGACGTATATGCTAGGGTACTTTTTGATTCTGGCGTTGATAAGTCGTTTGTAGACAATAAGTTTTGTGAACTGTTGAAATTACCTGTCAAAACCTTAAAAGTGAACTATGAGGTGGAGTTAGCAGATGGCTCTCTAGAAACCGTCTCCACTGTGTTAGATGGATGTGTTATATCCATTAAGAACCATTCTTTTCCTCTGTCTTTACTTCCCTTTAAGTTGGCCGGTTTTGACATAGTTATGGGTATGGACTGGTTATCTCATAACCAGGCCCAAATTGTCTGTAACAAGAAACAAGTGGTAATAAAGACTCCGTCTGGTGAATCACTTACCATTCGGGGAGATACCCAGTATGGGCTGCCTGAGCAGGTGACTATGCTCAAGGCTTCCAAATGTTTGAAGAAGGGGTGTGTCATCTACATGGCGCAAGTGATTATTGATGAGCCTAAACCGAAGATAGAAGACATTCCTGTCATTTCTGAATACCCATAAGTGTTTCCTGAAGATCTACCTGGTTTACCACCAGATAGACAAGTGGAATTCAGAATCGATATCATCCCCGGAGCAGCACCAGTTGCTAGAGCACCATACAGATTGGCACCCACAGAAATGAAGGAGTTGAGGACGCAGCTAGATGAATTGCTGGCTAAAGGTTTCATTAGACCTAGTTCATCTCCCTGGGGAGCGCCAATCTTGTTTGTCAAGAAGAAGGATGGGTCGATGCGCCTGTGCATCGACTATCGCGAGCTTAATAAAGTCACGATCAAGAATAGGTATCCTTTGCCCAGAATCGACGATTTGTTCGATCAGCTTCAAGGGGCAAGTTACTTCTCGAAGATTGATTTGAGGTCAGGCTACCATCAGTTGAAGGTTAAAGATGAAGACGTGCACAAGACTGCATTTAGGACTCGTTATGGTCACTACGAGTTCCTAGTGATGCCTTTTGGGCTCACTAATGCACCAGCCGCATTCATGGATCTCATGAATCGCGTCTGCAAGCCTTACTTGGATAAATTTGTCATCGTTTTCATCGACGACATTCTCATTTATTCTAAGAATCAAGCTGACCATGAGAAACACCTTCGTTGTATTCTCAAACTTCTACATCAGGAGAAACTCTATGCCAAATTCTCTAAGTGTGAATTTTGGCTTTGAGAAGTCCAATTCCTTGGACACGTGGTCAGTGAGCGTGGTATCCAGGTGGATCCCGCTAAGGTTGAAGCCGTAATGAACTGGCAAGAGCCAAAGACGCCTACAGAGATTCGTAGCTTCCTGGGATTGGCAGGATATTACAGGCGTTTCATTGAAAAATTTTCAAGGATTGCTGCACCCCTAACCTCCTTAACTAAGAAGAAGGTTAAGTTTGTTTGGGGCCCTAAGCAGCAAGAATCCTTTGATATCTTGAAGCAAAAGTTGAGCAACGCCCCAGTACTGACATTGCCAGATGGAATAGAAGAATTTGTGGTTTATTATGATGCTTCGCACACTGGCATGGGGTGTGTGCTTATGCAGAAAGGCAAAGTTATTGCCTACGCTTCAAGACAGTTAAAGGTGCATGAAAAGAATTACACCACCCACGACTTGGAGTTGGGTGCCGTTGTGTTCGCACTAAAGCTTTGGAGGCACTATCTATATGGTGTCAGGTGTGTGATTTATTCTGACCACAAGAGCCTCCAACATCTGTTTAATCATAAGGAACTAAACATGAGGCAACGCCGTTGGATGGAAACTTTAAATGATTATGATTGTGAAATCAAATACCATCCCGGCAAGGCAAATGTAGTCGCCGATGCCTTGAGTCGAAAGGAGAGGGTGAAACCCATCCGAATCAATGCCAAGCGCATGAAGATAAAGAATAATTTGATTGAAAGGTTGTTAGCTTCACAGAAGGAAGCTGTGTTGGAAGCTAACTATCCTAATGAAAAGTTAGGAGTAACTGAGGAGCAGTTATCTCTTAGCAAGGACGGACTTCTGAAATTGAATGGACGAATATGGGTTCCAATTTATGGAGGACTTCGTGATGTCATCCTCCAAGAAGCCCATAGTTCCAAATACTCCGTTCATCCTGGAGCTGATAAGATGTACCAGGATTTAAAGGCAAATTATTGGTGGATAGGCTTGAAAAAGTCTGTAGCCGCCCATGTAGCAAAATGCTTGACATGTACGCAAGTCAAAGCCGAGCATCAGAAACCGTCAGGTTTGCTACAACAGCCTGAACTTCCTACGTGGAAGTGGGAAATGGTGACGATGGATTTCATCACCAAGTTGCCAAAGACAAGGAAAGGCAATGATACAATATGGGTTATAGTTGACAGACTGACTAAGTCAGCTCATTTCTTACCCATCAAGGAGACTTATAGCTCCGATATGTTAGCCCAGTTATACGTTGATAAGATTGTAGCCTTACATGGCATACCTGTGGCCATTATCTCTGATAGAGATACTAGGTACACGTCGCATTTTTGGAAGAGTTTCCAGCAATCTTTGGGCACACGTTTGAATTTTAGTACGTCTTACCATCCTCAGACAGACGGTCAGAGTGAGCGTACTATTCAAACGTTGGAAGACATGCTACGTGCATGTGCGATCGATTTGGGAGGTAGTTGGGATAAGAACCTACCATTAATCGAATTCTCCTACAACAATAGCTACCATACCAGCATTAAGGCTGCGCCTTTTGAGGCATTATACGGTAGAAAGTGTAGATCGCCTATTTGTTGGGCGGAAGTTGGAGATGTCCAGTTATCAGGACCAGAGATCGTGTTCGAAACAACGGACAAGATTTTCCAGATTCGTGACCATCTCAAAGCTGCCCGGGATAGGCAGAAGAGTTACGCTGATCCTAAGCGTAAAGACTTTCACTTCGAAGTAGGTGACAAAGTCCTACTTAAAGTGTCACCCTGGAAGGGAGTGATGCGGTTTGGTAAGAAAGGCAAGCTAATCCCGAGATACATAGGACCTTTCGAAGTTATCGAACGTGTCGGGTCAGTTGCCTATAAGTTAAACTTACCAGAAGAGCTCAGTGGAATTCACAATGTGTTCCACATCTGCAATCTGAAGAAGTGCTTCGCTGATGAATCACTGGTTATACCACATACAGATGTGCATATAGATGAGAGCTTAAAATTTGTGGAAAAACCTTTGTCGATTGAAGATCGACAGGTAAAGAAGCTTCGGAGGAAGCATGTACCTATTGTAAAGGTCAAATGGGATGCCCGTAGAGGTCCCGAATACACGTGGGAGGTTGAATCCACGATGAAAGAAAAGTACCCTTACTTATTTCAGTAAATCTCGGGTCGAGATTTATTTTAAGGGGGTGAGGATGTAACACCTTGAAAATTCACGTCCTATAATGTGTTGACACGTGTCATAAAGTTTAAAACGTGTGAAAGAATATTATAGAAGGACTAAAGTTGACAAACATGGAAAGTATGTGAATATACGTATTCTAAGTGTCAACTGTGAATAAACATAATGTACATTAACCCTACAAGATGCTCATACCTTCAAACGAATAAATCATGGATCATACGAAGCTAAAAGTGAGAGATTACAAACTACAGGGGCTAAATGTGTCAACATGTTTAAATTATACCTATGAGTGACCTTTTGACAAACCCGAGGCTTTGTAACGGTTAATTATGCTCACTAGAATACGCGGTTTAAATTTCGTAAAGTTTCGTTGACGTATGAGAGAGTTATGATCAAATTCGTGTGCGAAGGGTTAAAGCGTAAACGTTGAAAGTGAGGACTTTTCGAGTAACAATAAAGTTAACCAGAGACTTGGCAAAGTGGGTATAAGTCCTAAAGCCCTTGTGGGTAAATATAAGGGGGTCAAAATGCAAGAAATAACCTTGGTTGCCCTTTCGAAGAGCCAAGGGTCAACTTTGCAACAAATAGAAAAATCAAATTCTGATTATCAGGCCCAGGCGGCCCGCGTTGGCATTGAAGGATCTTGAGGCGGGCCGCGTCAGGCCGCCAGATGCAGAAAGTGCGACCAGGCTCCTGCAAACGCGGAAAACCGATCCTTTTTCGACATTAATGCAACATGGGCGACCCCTAAACTATCCTAGAGCACTAGGACACATGTGGGAATGTTGTGGGCAGTAGTAGACCTTGTTGTCAACCAATTGTGGTGCCTAAATTCACTATAAAAGGGCCTTCAAGTTCACAAACATTCCTCACACCTTCAAGTGCATACCTGATCAATTTTGGAGCTCCCAAGCAGCCTCAACTGATCATATCTCGTGCATAGGACTCTTGTAAGTCTGCTAGTCCTTCTTTAATTGTGTTTAGCTTGGTTAATTAGCTAAAAGTCAAACCGTCGTAATTACGGTTTGACTTCGACATTAATGAGTAATGGCTCAGGCATATCTCGAATCAAAAGTAGTTATAGGTGGGTATTTATGTGGGTAATAAAACCTCAAAAGGGTTTCCCCTGATCACCACTCTAAACAAGTCAAAAGTCGGGTCAAACTTATATTTAAAAAGTCAACAGGAAGTCTAAAATGCCATTTATGCATAATTAACATTGTAGATCATATACAACCTGTTGGATCATTATTATAACTTAGTAATAATGTAACACCTCGAAAATTCACGTCCTATAAGGTATTGACACATGTCATAAGCTTGAACGTGAGAAAGTATACTTTAGAGGGACTAAAGTTGACAAACATAGAAAGTATGTGAAAATAAGGGTTCAAAATGTCAACAATGGATAAATATACTTTACAATAACCCTACATGATGTTTATACCCTTAGACGGATAAATCATGGATCATACGAAGCTAAAAGTGAGAGATTACAAACTACAGGGGTTAAATGTGTCAACATGTTAAAGTTATACCTCTGAATGACCTTTTGACAAACCCGAAGCCTTGTAATGGTTAATTATGCTCACTAGAATGCACGATTAAAATTTCATAAAGTTTCGTTGTCGTATGAGAAAGTTATGATCAAATTCGTATGCGAGGGGTTAAAAGCGTTAACGTTGAAAGTTATGACTTTTCGGGTAATAACCGAGTGGCCAAGGACTTAGAAAAGTGGGTACAAGTTCTAAAGCCCTTGTAGGTAAATAATAAGGGGTCAAATTGCAAGTAATAATGCTAGTTGACCTTCCGAAGAGCCAAGGGACAAGATGTGGAAACAAAAAAAAATGAAAAAGCTGATCAGAAGGCCCATGCGGCCCGCTTTAGCACCTCAAGCGGGCCGCCTCAGCCCCCCAGATGCAGAAACTCGTTTTTTTCACCTGTTCAGCCTTCTAAACGCCATGTGTTGCCCTTAAACCCTTCCAAGAGCCCCCTAAACACTTAGGGACACTTGTTGAAGAGTTGTGGTCATTGATAGACTTAGATGTCAACAAGTTATGGTGATCTAAACACTATAAATAAGACCATTAGTTGCAACATTTGATCATCCACCTTCATCTGCATTTGTGGAGCATTTCTGGAGCTTAGGAGCAGATCCAAGACATCCCTACACGTACGTAGGACCCTTGTAAGTACCCTTGACCTTCCTCGATTAAGTTTTAGCCTAGTTTTAGCTTAAAAGTCAAACCGTCGTAATTAACGGTTGACTTTAAGATTAATCACAAATGGTCCAGTGATTAGTCGAATCAAGAGTAGTTACAAGTTGGTATTTATGTGGGCATTAAACTCTTAAAAGGGCACCCTCTGAATTACACTATAACAAGATCGTTTGTCGGGTCAAAGTTAATCCGAAAAAGTCAACAGAAGCATAAAACGCGTAATTAGCAATCTAGAAGGCGTGCAACCTGTTTCGTCATTAATATAACTTGGTAATAGGTATATAAACTGGTCTAAGCTTGTTTGATTCGACAACTTTCTGATTAGACCCGGTTCGGAACCGAAAGTCGCAAAGCTTTGACTTTTGCTTTGACTTCAGTTCTGACCCGCTTTAGTATGATTTGGAAATGCCTTAGAGCTTCCTTAGGACCAGGCTACATGTTAGCATAACCCTCTGTGGTTGGTTCATTGATTGACCCATTCGTTTACGCGTTTCCGTTAATTGCTCATATGTTGACCATTATGCTCTTATTACCTTAAAACATGATTTTTGGAAATGTAAAAGTGTAGAAACTTTAATTACTGATATATAAACATGTATGCAAAGTTTAACATCAGTTTGAAGTATAGATTGAGAGTTATGCTCATTAGCGCAAATTGAAAGCTTTATGTTAATAAAATGGCGTAATTAGCATATAGCGTATTTAAACATACTTTTTGATATCAAACTTATTACCCACTGATGTAATATATTATTTTGGGATTTTTGAAGATTTTTATTTAATTTTAGGCTGAGCATAACTTATAGTCGTAGGCTTAATCCGGTAATTGTCGGTTTTGCCCTCACAGACTATAAAATGAGTTTTACATATCTAAACGACTCCAAACCTTTTGCTACTGATCTTAAATAATAAATAAATTAATTTAAGCCTTCTGGAATAATAAAAATATCAGCTTTATGTACGTAACCCAGAAACGGCTCCTAATCGCCTTTCTAAGCGTTTTTAACGCATAGTATGTACTAGAACTATTTTAGACATACACGGGTTGATACCTACTGATATTTTAGGTAATTTATAATGTTTTAACAGTAATCAAAAGTTTTTTAACTCAGACATCAGTTTTGAGCTTTACGGCTTATGTGAAATTACCAAAATGCCCCTTCGGTGCATAGTTTGGTTATAATTGATGAATTTCACATATATACTTTATCCTACTGTTATAACTTATCAAAATAAGTATTTTTGCTGATTATATCAGACCTGTAACTCAGGTAAATACTTAAACTCTTTTATAACCTTTTAAATGACCAAACTACCCCTACGGGCCCTAGTTTGTGTTTAAAAACGTTTCGGGCATAATGAGAGACATCTTACTGATGTCACAACATATTTGAGGCATAATTAACTTAGGAAATCTGTTTAGGACCCATATGGTTACCCGTTACGCCTCTGGCGTGTTCGGTTCGGTTTATGTAACTAGTTTGCATAAATTAGCCGAAACGGGTCAAACCTTATCCTTTTTATCTCAAAATCCAGAATGTGTTTAGTTTACCCATATTATACAAGTCTTCAAACTTTTCGGGTCTAAATCACATTCTATTCCGGTCTTCGCTTAATCATGCGTTTGAACCGTAAACCTTCCTTAAAACTAACCGGTCTAAGTTACGACTTAAATAAGACCCGTTAGGAATCTAATAGGTTAATAAAACCTTCGTTCCAGATTGAGAGCCCTAGTAGAAGTACTTGTGCTTGCTGATTAGAATATACGGCTGAGTATAAATTGCATTGCTAGCTCAGGTAAATACTTTTAACTTATTTTCCCTTATACGGGCTTGGGATACGGTATTATAAAAATACCGCTTGGTCGGGTGTAGAAACCTTTTAATCGGAGATGATTAAATTGCATAATCCCGTTTTAATCTGTATTGATTGATAACAAATAACATTGGGGGTTAATGACCGTGTCCTGGATATCCTTGGCTCATTTTAAAAAGTGAATGGCCACGACGTAAGCACAAGGTGTAGACAAAACACCTCCTGTTGCATATGTATAACGTATACTCACTCGTAAGGGTGTCTTCTTGTGAGATTATATTTGTGGTGTGTCGATTAATCTTGTCCGGCTTGTATTGTATAATCACCGACCCTAAATGTTGGACAACAATGTAAATCGGATACAAGATTTTTATTAATAAAATTGTCCTAAGTTATAAAAGATTAATTTTGCCTCTGTGCATTTTAATCAATGTGTCAAGATATTTTGTGCCGTTTGCACTCGAATCACTTTTCAAACTCTTTTTCCAAAATGAGTCAGTTAATTGTATTTACCAGTGTAAACTGACGTATTTTCCAAAAAGGTTAAGTGACAGGTACTGAACGAAATTTGCTGGAAGCTCAGGGCGTTAATAAGGAATCTTGCAAGTTCTAGATGCCTGAAGTCTGTTGAACAGTTTTCTTTTCTTTTATTGATCCGCCTGTGGATCCTTTACTTTCCGTTGTAATACTTTGATATTACTTTATATTCGGAATGTAATATATTTATCTTTTTCTTCCGCTGTGCATTTATATATTGTGTTGTTTGACCATGATGTTACCAACTACGTCACGATACTCCCCTACCGGGCCCACTGTTGACACGTGGAAATCGGGGTGTGACAGGTTGGTATCAGAGCCAACATTGAGTGAATTAAACACTAGCCTTTTGTGTTTAATCTCAATGACACATTAGCACATTCCTTGACCTTCTGAGTCTAGACTTAACATAGGAATATTCCCAATCCTAATCTGGAAATCTTTTCTTCCAAAATTTTTTATATATATGGGATACGTCGCCAAGCGAAGAAGCCGTAATAGGAGTTCTCCACACCCGGAGCCTTGAAATGCTAAGCTTCGTACCACGGCCAGGATGAAACGTGCAACCAAGGAGAAAGCATTCAGACATAAAAATGAAGAGGAAACTCCTTTTGCTGAAGATCGTTTCCTTAATAGTCCTTATAAGGACATATTTATCTTTCAGTCCCTTCGAGGACACATCATCCCTTCAAAGACCCGCTTAGGGCAACTCTGTACTTTTATTTTCATATAATGGATTGATTAAACTAAGTTTTCATTCTAAACATGAAATATGAAATAAATGGAAAATAACATCCCTTAGAAGGGAATTGCCTACAGGTTATAATTAACGTCCTCTGAGACTAAAGACGGTGGTAGCCTACAACTCTCTGTCAAGGAAAAGTAATGAACTTTGATTCACACCTAAATGCCTCGATCTCAAACGATCATGGCATATAAATTAAACTTGTCCACGTGACTAAGCCTTTTGTGCTATTATTAAATGCCTCGATCCCAAACGATCATGGCTTATAAATTAAACTTGTCTACGCGACTAGGCCATTTGTGCTATTATTAACTTATAAATTAGGATTTATGATAAAAATCCTGAATAAAATAAATATCCTTCCTTCCCTGCCAGTAGGCATTTTAAAAAGAATCTTAAAGGTGAAATCTAGCCTACGCGGCCAAGATGGTGAAACCTACCCAAGGGATTCAGATCCTTGTTAACACCTAAGAACGTGTTAGCACTCCTGACAAATGTGATTCGATAAAATCACAACAGTCATCCTTATATTGGATTCTTCCAATTTTCTTATCTAGCCTAGTGATTTAGAAATCATGGCTTGTATCATCCTATAAGATAATCACATTATAAACATCCGATAGTGATGAAGTGCCTACGGGCTAAACTTGTTGTCCGATAAGACAACGACAGTGGTGGTCTTTGACCTCCTGTCTAAAAATGTTGGACCAGGTCCAAGCATAATAGTCGGTAGGATCCATACGATCTCGACTAATAGCATCTGAGAAGATAATCATATTATAACCATCCCTCAGAAGGGAAATGCCCACGGGCTATATCTATTGTCCTAAAAGACAAAAGACAGTTGAAGTTTTTAGCTCTCTGTCAAGAAAATGTAATGAAATATGTTCAAACCTTAATGCCTCGGTTCTCTGAAATCATGGCTTATAAATTTAAAATTTGTCCTTGTGACTAGGCCTTTTTGCGCCACTTTAATATCCTTGATGTTTTATAACTAGGATAAATTATAATGAAAATACAAATTAAATATAACTAACAAATTAACCAATATGGTTTATATTACCATGGTTGATGAATCGTCAAAGATGACGATTCCATAATGACCTTTGAATAAATCATTGTCAATGTTTATGTAGACATCAAGCTACATGGCTGGATTAGATGAAGTTAACAGCCACATGAAGGAGGACAATGATACTACCAGAATTAATGTAACTGGAGTAGAACTACAGGCAATAATAGATTATGCTGTTACTCGAGCTCTTGATCGGCAGTATGATGAGTCAAATGATACCCACTCTAAGACTCTATATGTGGCTCGTTGTAAGCCCCCTCTTAAAACACATGAGTCAAGGGAGGACGATGTTCATGACTTGTCAAATCAAAGGAGTATTCCGTCTAGACAAGTTGTGTTTCATCAAGAGGCATCAGTTAAGACCTGTTCATATAAATATTTTGTCTCCTGCAAGCCAAGAGACTTTACAGGAGAAAAGGGGGCCATCGATTGCATGACATGGCTCGATGAGATGGACGCTGTTGTTGACATCAGCGGTTGTGCGGAGCAAGATGTTGTGAAATTTGTTTCACAATCATTTAAAGGAGAAGCGTTGGCATGGTGGAGATCATTGCTCCAAGCCACGGGGAAAGTTCTACTCTACAACTTATCTTGGGATCAATTTGTTGCATTAGTCAAGGAAAACTATTGCCCTCAGCATGAGGTAGAAAAGATAGAATCAGACTTCTTGACTCTGGTCATGGAGAATTTGGATTGTCAGGCATATGTGACAAGTTTCAACACTATGTCCCGCCTAGTTCCTTATTTAGTCACCCCTGAACCTAAACGCATAGCGCGTTTCATTGGAGGCCTAGCACCAGAGATAAAAGGGAATGTTAAAGCGTCTAGGCCAACCACATATAGGTCCGCGGTGGACTTATCCTTATCTCTCACCTTAGATGCAATTAGAATTAAGTCTGTTAAGGCTTCTGGCGAGGGAAGAAGAGAAAGAGAGGAGGAAAACTCTCATCGATATAACAAGAAGAAGAAGGGAAGCTCGGAGCGCGGGAAGGATTCCGAGGTTAGGAAGAACTCGAGTCAGCCTGATAACAGACCCAAATGCAGTAACTGCAAAAAGCAACATTATGGAAAATGTACAATAGACCCACGTGCTAAATTGTGTGGAATTTGCAAGACCAAGGGTCACAAAACCTTAGATTGCAAAGGGATGAAGAACACCACATGTTACAATTGTAACGAGGAAGGGCACATCAAAACCAACTGCCCAAAGCTTATAAAGAAGCCTGGAGAGGCCAGGAAAACAAATGCATGAGTCTTCCGGATGAACGCCAAGAGATGGTGCAGAAGGATAACTATATAGCAGGTACTTTTCCTTATCAAGCAGTTTATGCAGAAATTTATTTGATGCTGGCACATGTGATTCAATAATGAACGGTGACTGTTGAGAACTGTTGTCTCCGTCTGATTAGGACTTCGGTCATTTTATACGAAGTAGAAATTGGCCGATGATACTTTAGAAAATGCTCCAACAAACCTTAGATGGATATTTTATATCTAATAGGAATCACTCTTTTCTGATATTCCTATGGCAAGCTTTCAAGCTACCTAAATTCTTCAATATAATAAAGACAGACGTGACGTTTTGATCCTCTGTCAGAAAAGTGATGGACTAGGTCCAAATCTTTAATGCCATTGATGGTCTTTTGCGACCAAGGCTAAGTAATATTAATATATTTTAAATAATGTTCATTAAGAATGTTAGTGCTATAATAGCCTGTATAGGTTATTGACACCATGGCTAGTATATATTAAGGCCATCAGAATGAAAAATAGCAGTTGTTGGATTTCAACTAAGAAATTGTTTTATTGGTGTTAGGAACCAATAGAAAGTATGGCAAACTCGGATAAGACAACAGTCGATCGCGCTATTGATGGCACGACGCATGCTAATGATGCTGAAATTGTGAACCTTAGAATTTCCAAGGATGTTCTTCAAACTATGATAGACGCAGCTGTTGGAAAAGCTGTGAAGAAGGCTGTGAAAAATTTCAAGGAACCCCATGCTGCTCGGTCCAAATTTTACCTAGGACCACATTTCCTTACTCTTAAGGAGGATCTCGTTCATTCCTCTGATGTAAAGGATGAACTAAAAAGGAAAAGGAAGGTAGGTAACTCCCAGAGTTCTAAGAAAAAGAACAAACAAAAGTCCGACCAGAAACCAGTATGTGAGACCTGCAAGAAGCGCCATTATGGGAAATGCAGGTTCGAACCAAAATCCAAATCGCAGCCCAGGGCTTGTGGGATCTGCAAGGCTAAGGGACATAAAACGTTGGACTGTAAGGACATGATGAATGCAGTCTGCTTCGGCTGTAATGAGAAGGGCCACATCAAGACTACGTGCCCTAAATTTGTCAAAGGAAATGCGGCTGAGGAAGTAAAGCCTAAAATTGAAATTGCCTAAAATGCCTAAGCTAGTCCATAAATAATTATTAACCGAGATATTCGTACATATTTATAGTATAGATATATAATTAACAAATTGTAATTATTCTGTGTAAATATAGATTACGTTTCCTTGTTTAGGCGATAGGGTTGTTATGTATTCTCCCCTATTTAAAGGGTGTTTTGCTTAATGAAAGATCATCAATTTTTACAGACTTTCATGGTATCAGAGCTTCGGTTCTGAATACCCATCGCTTTCCCTTTGGTTTCGACCACTGATCTGTTTCTCCCTCATCCCAGCCGAACCCTAGCTTTTATTTTTCTTCAGCAGCCCTCTTCCTGTCAATTTCAGCAGCCCTCTTCCTGTCGATTTCAGTAGCCCAGCCGAAACCCTAATAAACATCAGCCACCTTCAGCCGACTTTCTTCCTGAAACAATGCCCAAATCCGATGAATCAGAATCATCATCCACCAAATCTGTTAACCCTGCCCTACACCCGGCCTACTCTGTGCCCAATATTCAGTCCAAGATACGAACCCTAGATGGAACAAAAGTGACTTATACCTCCTGGGTGAAGTTGTTCAAGTTCCATGCTATAGCATACAAAGTGCTCAACCATATTGACGAGTCAACCAAACCCAAATCCACTGACCCAGACTTTGAAACATGGAAGGAGATTGATGCACTCGTGTCTCAATGGATCTTCAGCACAGTGTCAGATGATTTGCTTGGTCGAGTGCTGGATATGGACGCCACAGCCAGGGACACTTGGGTTCGGTTAGAGAAGCACTTTCTCAGCAATAAACAGGCCAGGGCAGGAGCACTGGAAACCAAGTTCGTTAACCTCACGTTGACTGCATGTTCTTCTATGGATGATTACTGCCAACAACTCAAAGACTTGGCAAATCAACTGGCTGACGTTGATCAACCAATCACTGAATCCAGGCTCGTTTTACAACTTGTTCGGGGACTTTCTCAGGAGTTTGATACTACTGCTCAGTTAATTCACTCTCAAAAGGCTGATTGGGATCTTGCTAGAACGATGTTAAATGATGAAGTTATACGCCAAGAGGCAAGAAAACAACAGAATACTTCTGTTCTAGTTGCACCAGCCGCTGCAGCTCCAAATAACTCCACTGCAGCCGCCCAAAACAATCAGCAACCACCTTTTAATCACCAGCAAACTGACCCGAATCAGTAGCAATATTATCGGCCAAGTGGTCGTGGCCAAAATCAATCAGGTCGCGGTAGAGGAGGACGTGGACGCGGCTCACGGGGTTATTCTGGTTCAACCACATGGGCTTTTCAAAACCAAACAGGGCAGCCCACTTACCCACAATGGGCCTGGTGGAACACTCCACCATGTCCTTACCCAACCCAACAGAATTGGCGGCCCAACAACAACTCCCAACCACCTTCGGCTAACTACCTCGGCTACCCCGTGCCTCCTGGATTCGATGCTTTACGTCCATCAGACCTTAGTGCTGCTTTCAACTCCATGAATCTCACTTACACGGACCCGAACGCAGTCATGGACACCGGTACTGAAGGACACGTCACTGAAAACCGAGGTATGATTTCAGTCCCTGATTCTTCTCCTGTACACACTAAAATTTTGGTTGGTAATGGTCAATGTTTGCCTATTGAGGGTTCTGGCACGGGCTTTCTTCCCATTCTTAACCGAACCTACATTCTCCCAAACATACTTTATAGCCCTCGTATTATTAAAAATCTTGTTTCAGTTCGTCGCTTCACTCGCGACAATAATGTCTCTGTTGAATTTGACCCGTTTGGTTTTTCTTTGAAGGACCTACGAACTGGACGGCTCCTTTCCCGCCACAATAGCACAGGAAATCTCTACCCAATAACTCCACCAACACTCCCGCCACAAGCCTGCTTCCTTGCTTCCCAGTCTCTTCCTTGGCATGATCGTCTTGGACACCCAGGGGCTCAAGTTTTAGATTTACTTAGCAAACGTACTGGTTTTTTATGTAATCACAATAAGACTTCAAACATTTGTCATTCTTGCACTTTATCCAATAGTAAACGTTTGCCATTTTATGAATCTAATTCCTTTACGTTTACTCCATTTGATATTATACATTGTGATTTATGGACATCACCAGTTACTAGTAAATCTGGGTATAAATATTATATGGTCCTTATTGATAATTTTTCCCACTTTGTCTGGGTATACCCACTTAAATATAAATCTAAGACATTTCCCACCTTTGCAAAATTTCACCGTATGATTGCAACTCAATTTAACCGCAACATAAAAACCTTTCAATGTGACTTAGGGGGAGAATTCGATAATAATGCTTTTAAAACTTTTGCCGCTCAACATGGGCTTTTATTCCGTTTTTCCTGCCCCCAGACATCGTCTCAGAACGGCCGAGCCGAACGGATGATTCGTCGCCTAAACGACATCATCCGTTCTTTGCTTATTCATGCTCACCTCCCACCCTCCTTCTGGGTGGAAGCCCTTCACACAGCCACCTACCTTCACAATATTCTACCCTCGAAACGTTTAAACTTTTTCACCCCTACATTTGCCCTTTACCTTCGTCACCCCACTTATGATCATCTCCGAGTGTTTGGTTGCGCTTGCTATCCAAACACTTCAGCTACTCAACCACATAAACTACATACACGATCCGTCAAATGCATCTTTCTTGGGTATCCCCCGGACTTTCATGGATACCGATGCTTTGATCCCACCACCGGAAAGGTCTCAATATCTCGTCATGTTACCTTTGATGAGACCATTTTTCCATTTACCATACCCACCCCCACCGCTTCATACTCTTTCCTTGATGACCCCATACCTTCCGGTTTTACTTTCACTTCCACTCCTTCCCCTAAACCTTCCCTACATTCCACCTCTCCTTACCCGTTTCACTACACACGTCGACCTAAGCCTACCCAACCTGTTACACATCCGCAAACTGCATCACAGCAGCCCCCTACTGCTGCTGCGCCCACCGAACAGCCATCAGCTACTGTACAACAGCCCTCTGCAGCTGCTGCGACCACCACACAGCAAGCTGCTGCTGTCCCGGAGCCTACGGCTCCTCCCACCGCAGCCCCACATCCCTCCGCACCTGGTTCTGCAGCTGCCGGGTCCTCCAAATCTGCCTCGGCAGGCCCACCGCCCAATCCTACAACCAATACCCACCCTATGACCACACGCTCCAAAACCAAACACACTCTCCTATCATCCACCATTTCACCCATCCCTAACACTTACTCGAAAGCCTATGCCGACCCAAATTGGTTACGTGCCATGCAATTAGAATTTGGTGCTTTGCAGGAGAATGATACGTGGGAACTGGTTCCTCGCCCGTCTGATCGCCCTGTTATACGCTGTATGTGGTTATTCCGTCATAAATTTAAATCTGACGGTTCTTTGGAGCGTTACAAAGCCAGACTGGTAGTAAATGGGAAATCTCAGACTGTGGGCATTGATTGTGAGGATACTTTTAGTCCGGTTGTCAAACCGGCTACCATACGGACAGTTTTATCCATTGCTATCTCTCGGTCTTGGCCTATCCATCAATTGGATGTCAAGAATGCTTTTTTGCATGGTAATTTAAATGAAACAGTGTTTATGCATCAGCCGCCTGGGTTTGTGGATAGTAGGTACCCAAATTATGTATGCAGGTTGAAGAAATCTTTATATGGGCTCAAACAGGCCCCGAGAGCGTGGTATACTCGGTTTGCCACATATATTTTATCACATGGGTTCAGGAGTAGTGTGTGTGATAACTCATTATTTATACTCACTCGGGGGACTCAGACTGCTTATTTACTACTGTATGTCGATGATATTGTTATTACTGCTTCTTCGACTGCACTTTTGCAGGACATTATTCGTACACTCTCACGAGAGTTCGCCATGACAGATCTGGGTTCTTTACATCATTTTTTGGGTATTAAAGTTACTCGCACGACAGCAGGTTTATTCTTGGACCAGTCCCAGTATGCCAGAGATATTATTTCCAGGGCGTCTAGACATCCTGTAAACCATGCGCTACACCTGTTGATCTTAATGCTAAACTGAGCGCCACTGATGGACCATTGTTCCATGACCCTACTTTATATCGCAGTCTGGCAGGCGCTTTGCAATATCTGACCTTTACACGTCCGGATATCTCTTATGCTGTTCAGCAAGTTTGTTTATTCATGCATGAGCCTCATGGCCCACACTTTGCCTTCCTGAAGCGCATACTACGGTACCTTCAGGGAACGATTGATTATGGCATACGTATTGTTCGCTCCAACATTCATTCCTTAATCGCCTACTCGGATGCGGACTGGGGTGGTTGTCCGGACTCTCGTCGCTCGACAAGTGGTTATTGTGTTTTTCTGGGCGACAAGTTGATTTCTTGGTCTTCTAAACGCCAACCGACCATTTCTCGTTCTAGTGCAGAGGCAGAATATCGGGGAGTGGCAAACGCTGTCGCAGAGGCCACTTGGATTCGGAATTTGCTTTTGGAGTTACATCTCCCTCTTCGGCAAGCAACAGTTGTGTATTGTGATAACGTTTCGGCCGTCTATCTATCTGATAACCCAGTTCAACACCAGCGTACCAAGCATATAGAGATTGATATTCATTTTGTACGCGAAAAGGTTCGTGTAGGACACATCCGGGTTCTACATGTTCCATCTTCTCTTCAGTACGCGGACATTTTCACAAAGGGCCTTCCACGACACCTATTTCAGACTTTCAGGTCCAGCTTGAGCGTCCTTCCGCATAGTCGCTCAAACTGAGGGGGAGTATTAACCGAGATATTCGTACATATTTATAGTATAGATATATAATTAACAAATTGTAATTATTCTGTGTAAATATAGATTACGTTTCCTTGTTTAGGCGATAGGGTTGTTATGTATTCTCCCCTATTTAAAGGGTGTTTTGCTTAATGAAAGATCATCAATTTTTACAGACTTTCAATAATGACATCAGGTACATTCCTTGGCATTTTATCAGTAATTTAAATGCTAAGAGTTTTTATTTTAGTTCGGATACCGTAAATCCTTCATAAACTATAAGTATAACAAGTTTTTAAAACTTTTCATAAGGACCCTATATATATTAAGTGTAAAAAAAAAACCTACAGGTAGGAAATACACGGGGACTAATTCTTCTATTCCTTTCTGAAACCTTCAAATCATAAAACCCTAATATACCCTCTCTCCAGATAAAGTACATCATCATATGAAATTAATATCTCTTGATCTCTATTGATTTCGAATACCAAACGGTATGACAAAAGCGCCATATGAGGATTGGTGTATCTTAATATGTTCCATAGATTGCTTCCATGCCTGATCAGTATGGAGGTTTAATGCATGGAACCACAAAGATATCCCAATGATCACATGGTACTAAAGTCAACTAATGGCATTCAAAGAAGATATCCATAATATAATTGTCCAAATAAATATTCCCGATTAAGGAATCCGTGGACTCATAACATAAATATGTCACTTATTTGACACAAGCAATGATGGATGAACAGGAGCCTGAGATTTGGAAAAATCTCTGTAACCTCCTTGTACCTTGGATTATCTTCTCCTAAGTTTACCCTGTTTACCTCCCTAGAGGCAAGTAGAGTTAAGATTAACATCCCGCTTTGGGTTAGAGTGTTATAAGAACCCCATATTAATTATGGAATAACCGAAAACCTGATTAAGTAAATTTTAAGATAGGAGATTCATATAGCCTAACTCGATATTCTGAGAGTTTGATATTGTTAGATAAGAAAGACGGTTCGTTTTGCTTATGCACTCATTACCGCAACCCTATATTAACAACGATTAAGAATCACCATCAACTACCCAGGATCGTTGAGTTATTCAACTAGCTATAAGGATTAGCTACTCCTTAAGATTAGTTTTAAGCAATGGTTGGGGGTAACCATCCCACCTTAAGATAAGCTTTTCTATAATAATTGACATGTAAGTATTAAGGCTACTCCTTTGGAGACCTTGTATAGATGGATTGTTAAACATCTGTTGTTAGGACAATAGATTGGTAAGTCCAATATTCAGGATCTGAAAGTTGCATTAGAAACAACAAATAAGATCATACGAATTCCTAATAATCTGTAAGTTGCCATTATTAGGCAGAAAAATACTTCCCTTACTTCAACAAATCTCGAGGTCAAGATTTCTTTTAAGGGGGTGAGGATGTAACACCTCGAAAATTCACGTCCTATAAGGTATTGACACGTGTCATAAGCTTGAACGTGAGAAAGTATACTTTAGAGGGACTAAAGTTGACAAACATAGAAAGTATGTGAAAATAAGGGTTCAAAATGTCAACAATGGATAAATATACTTTACAATAACCCTACATGATGTTTATACCCTTAGACGGATAAATCATGGATCATACGAAGCTAAAAGTGAGAGATTACAAACTACAGGGGTTAAATGTGTCAACATGTTTAAGTTATACCTCTGAATGACCTTTTGACAAACCCGAAGCCTTGTAATGGTTAATTATGCTCACTAGAATGCACGATTAAAATTTCATAAACTTTCGTAATCGTATGAGAAAGTTATGATCAAATTCGTATGCGAGGGGTTAAAAGCGTTAACGTTGAAAGTTATGACTTTTCGGGTAATAACCGAGTGGCCAAGGACTTAGAAAAGTGGGTACAAGTTCTAAAGCCCTTGTAGGTAAATAATAAGGGGTCAAATTGCAAGTAATAATGCTAGTTGACCTTCCGAAGAGCCAAGGGACAAGATGTGGAAACAAAAAAAAATGAAAAAGCTGATCAGAAGGCCCATGCGGCCCGCTTTAGCACCTCAAGCGGGCCGCCTCAGCCCCCCAGATGCAGAAACTCGTTTTTTTCACCTGTTCAGCCCTCTAAACGCCATGTGTTGCCCTTAAACCCTTCCAAGAGCCCCCTAAACACTTAGGGACACTTGTTGAAGAGTTGTGGTCATTGATAGACTTAGATGTCAACAAGTTATGGTGATCTAAACACTATAAATAAGACCATTAGTTGCAACATTTGATCATCCACCTTCATCTGCATTTGTGGAGCATTTCTGGAGATTAGGAGCAGATTCAATACATCCCTACACGTACATAGGACCCTTGTAAGTACCTTTGACCTTCCTCGATTAAGTTTTAGCCTAGTTTTAGCTTAAAAGTCAAACCGTCGTAATTAATGGTTGACTTTAAGATTAATCACAAATGGTCCAGTGATTAGTCGAATCAAGAGTAGTTACAAGTTGGTATTTATGTGGGCATTAAATCCTTAAAAGGGCACCCTATGAATTACACTCTAACAAGATCGTTTGTCGGGTCAAAGTTAATCCGAAAAAGTCAACAGAAGCATAAAACGCGTAATTAGCAATCTAGAAGGCGTGCAACCTGTTTCATCATTAATATAACTTGGTAATAAGTATATAAACTGGTCTAAGCTTGTTTGATTCGACAACATTCCGATTAGACCCGGTTCGGAACCGAAAGTCGCAAAGCTTTGACTTTTGCTTTGACTTCAGTTCTGACCCGCTTTAGTATGATTTGGAAATGCCTTAGAGCTTCCTTAGGACCAGGCTACATGTTAGCATAACCCTCTGTGGTTGGTTCATTGATTGACCCATTCGTTTACGCGTTTCCGTTAATTGCTCATATGTTGACCATTATGCCCTTATTACCTTAAAACATGATTTTTGGAAATGTAAAAGTGTAGAAACTTTAATTACTGATATATAAACATGTATGCAAAGTTTAAGATCAGTTTGAAGTATAGATTGAGAGTTATGCTCATTAGCGCAAATTGAAAGCTTTATGTTAATAAAATGGCGTAATTAGCATATAGCGTATTTAAACATACTTTTTGATATCAAACTTATTACCCACTGATGTAATATATTAATTTGGGATTTTGAAGATTTTTATTTAATTTTAGGCTGAGCATAACTTATAGTCGTAGGCTTAATCCGGTAATTGTCGGTTTTGCCCTTACGGACTATAAAATGAGTTTTACATATCTAAACGACTCCAAACCTTTTGCTACTGATCTTAAATAATAAATAAATTAATTTAAGCCTTCTGGAATAATAAAAATATCAGCTTTATGTACGTAACCCAGAAACGGCTCCTAATCGCCTTTCTAAGCGTTTTTAACGCATAGTATGTACTAGAACTATTTTAGACATACACGGGTTGATACCTACTGATATTTTAGGTAATTTATAATGTTTTAACAGTAATCAAAAGTTGTTTAACTCAGACTTCAGTTTTGAGCTTTACGGCTTATGTGAAATTACCAAAATGCCCCTTCGGTGCATAGTTTGGTTATAATTGATGAATTTCACATATATACTTTATCCTACTGTTATAACTTATCAAAATAAGTATTTTTGCTGATTATATCAGACCTGTAACTCAGGTAAATACTTAAACTCTTTTATAACCTTTTAAATGACCAAACTACCCCTACGGGGCCTAGTTTGTGTTTAAAAACGTTTCGGGCATAATGAGAGACATCTTACTGATGTCACAACATATTTGAGGCATAATTAACTTAGGAAACCTGTTTAGGACCCATATGGTTACCCGTTACGCCTCTGGCGTGTTCGGTTCGGTTTATGTAACTAGTTTGCATAAATTAGCCGAAACGGGTCAAACCTTATCCTTTTTATCTCAAAATCCAGAATGTGTTTAGTTTACCCATATTATACAAGTCTTCAAACTTGTCGGGTCTAAATCACATTCTATTCCGGTCTTCGCTTAATCATGCGTTTGAACCGTAAACCTTCCTTAAAACTAACCGGTCTAAGTTACGACTTAAATAAGACCCGTTAGGAATCTAATAGGTTAATAAAACCTTCGTTCCAGATTGAGAGCCCCAGTAGAAGTACTTGTGCTTGCTGATTAGAATATACGGCTGAGTATAAATTTCATTGCTAGCTCAGGTAAATACTTTTAACTTATTTTCCCTTATACGGGCTTGGGATACGGTATTATAAAAATACCGCTTGGTCGGGTGTAGAAACCTTTTAATCGGAGATGATTAAATTGCATAATCTCGTTTTAATCTGTATTGATTGATAACAAATAACATTGGGGGTTAATGACCGTGTCCTGGATATCCTTGGCTCATTTTAAAAAGTGAATGGCCACGACGTAAGCACAAGGTGTAGACAAAACACCTCCTGTTGCATATGTATAACGTATACTCACTCGTAAGGGTGTCTTCTTGTGAGATTATATTTGTGGTGTGTCGATTAATCTTGTCCGGCTTGTATTGTATAATCACCGGCCCTAAATGTTGGACAACAATGTAAATCGGATACAAGATTTTTATTAATAAAATTGTCCTAAGTTATAAAAGATTAATTTTGCCTCTGTGTATTTTAATCAATGTGTCAAGATATTTTGTGCCGTTTGCACTCGAATCACTTTTCAAACTCTTTTTCCAAAATGAGTCAGTTAATTGTATTTACCAGTGTAAACTGACGTATTTTCCAAAAAGGTTAAGTGACAGGTACTGAACGAAATTTGCTGGAAGCTCAGGGCGTTAATAAGGAATCTTGCAAGTTCTAGATGCCTGAAGTCTGTTGAACAGTTTTCTTTTCTTTTATTGATCCGCCTGTGGATCCTTTACTTTCCGTTGTAATACTTTGATATTACTTTATATTCGGAATGTAATATATTTATCTTTTTCTTCCGCTGTGCATTTATATATTGTGTTGTTTGACCATGATGTTACCAACTACGTCACGATACTCCCCTACCGGGCCCACTGTTGACACGTGGAAATCGGGGTGTGACAAATAAGTGCAAGGACATGTCTAAACATGTTCAACCCGACAATTTCCTGTTTAGACCCGGTTCGGAACCGAAAGTCACATAGTTTGACTTTCACTTTGACTTTCAGTTCTGACCCGTTTAGGCATGTTTTAGAAATGCCTTAGAGCTTTAATTGGACTATGTTACATGTTAGTACAACCCTATGTGATTATACACCTTGGTTCATTAGTTATCCAATTAATATGCATGTTTCCGTTAATTGTTCATATGTTGACCGTTATGCCCTTATTACCTTAAAACGTGATTTTTTGGAAATGTAAAAGAGTAGAAACTTTAATTACTGATATATAAACTTGTATAAGGACATGTCTAAACATGTTCAACCCGACAATTTCCTGTTTAGACCCGGTTCGGAACCGAAAGTCACATAGTTTGACTTTCACTTTGACTTTCAGTTCTGACCCGTTTAGGCATGTTTTAGAAATGCCTTAGAGCTTTAATTGGACTAGGTTACATGTTAGTACAACCCTATGTGATTATACACCTTGGTTCATTAGTTATCCAATTAATATGCATGTTTCCGTTAATTGTTCATATGTTGACCGTTATGCCCTTATTACCTTAAAACGTGATTTTTTGGAAATGTAAAAGAGTAGAAACTTTAATTACTGATATATAAACTTGTATGCAAAGTTTGACATCAGTTTGATTTGTAGATTAGGAGTTATGCTCATTATCGCAAAATGAATGCTTTATGTTAATAAAACGGCGTAATTAGCGTATAGCCTAGTTAAGCCTACTTTTTGATATCAAATCTTTTACCCACTGATGTAATATATTATTTTTGGATTTTTAAAGATTTTTATTTAATTTTAGGCTGAACATAACTAGTAGTCGTAGGCTTAATCCGGTAATTGTCGGTTTTGCCCTTACGGGCCATAAAATTAGTTTTACATATCTAAACGACTCCAAACCTTTTGCTACTGATCACATACGATAAATAAATTATTTTAAGCCTTCTGGAAATATAAAAATATCATATTTAAGTATCGAACCCGTAAATGGCCTTTAATCGCCTTATTAAGCGTTTTTAACGCATAGTACGTAATAAAATTATATTGAACATACCCGGGTTGATACCTACTGATATTTTAGGCAAATTAGAATATTTTAACAGTAAGCAAAGGTTGATTAACTCAGACTCCGGTTTTGAGCTTTTCGGCTTATGTGAAATTACCAAAATGCCCCTACGGTGCATAATTGGTTATAACTGATAGATTTCACATATATACTTTAACCTACTGGTATAACTTAGCAAATTGAGTATATTTGCTGATTACATCAGACCTGTAACTCAGATTGTTACTTAAACTCTTTTATAAACTTTTAAATGACCAAACTACCCCTACGGGGCCTAGTTTGTGTTTAAACACGTTTCGGGCATAATGAAAGACATCTTACTGATGCCACAACATATTTGAAGCATATTAACTTAGGAAACCTGTATATGGCTCTTACGGATACCCGTCACGCTTATTACGCGTACGATTCGGTTTATGTAACAAGTTTACATAAATTAGCCGAAACGTGTCAAACCTACACGGTTTTATCTCAAAATCCAGAATGTGAATAATAAACCCATATTAAACAAGTCTTCAAACTTTTCGGGTCTAAATCACATTCTATCCGGTCTTCGCTTAATCGTGCGTACGAACCGTATCTTTGTAACTAGCCGGTCTAAGCTTAAGCTTAATTAAAGACCCGTTAGGATTCTAATAGGTTATATTAAACCTTCGTTCCAGATTAGGAGAACCAGTAAAAGCTACGTGCATTTTGCTTATTGTGATTAATACTTGCTCAGGTAAATACTTTTAACTTATTTTCCCTATACGGGCTTGGGTTACGGTATATAGCATACCGCTTGATCGGGCATCAAATCTCCACCATTAGGTGGGTAGTTGAATAATTTGATCGGCTCGTTTAAACAGTCTTGTTACTTAAAGCCTTTGGGGGGTTAATGACCATGTCCCGGATATCCTTGGCATCATTTTACGAAATGGCCACGACTTAAGCGCGGGGTGTAGGCGTACACCCGTCAGTGCATAAAAGAACATTGTGGTGTGTCTATTGATCTTTAACCCGGACAAGATCCGGGCTACTGAACGCACAAGAAACATGTAATTCGTTCACAAGATTATAATATTAAATAATTCTCCCAAGTTAAATAAAATGTTTATGCCATGTGCATCCAAACCAATTTTCAATCATTTTCCAAAATGAGTCAGTTGAATGTATTTACCAGTGTAAACTGACGTATTTTCCCAAAAAGATTAAATGCAGGTACTAAGCGAAATTGGCTGGGATTTCTCCTTAGCATCATTAGAAGTCTCGCAAGCTTAAAATGCCTGAAGTCTGTTGAACCATAAATATTATTTTTATTTCGATCCACCTGTGGATAAGCTTCCGGATATTGTGACTTTGATATTACAATATTAAATTCGGTTGTATCATATTTTTAAATTTGCTTCCGCTGTGAATATTATATATTGTGTTGTTTGACTATTATGTTGCCAACCACGTCACGATACTCCCGCACCGGGCCCACCGGTGACACGTGGAAATCGGGGTGTGACAGGTTGTCGATGGCTTTTAGCGCGAAGACAGGTTTCACAATCTATTTTTCCATTTGAAGGGAAGAGTTTTGGAAACAAAAGGTGCGAATAACCATGGGATGGGTGTCCCAAACGTCTATGCCATAGCCAGGCTTCCCGGTTTTCAGTTCCATGAGCCAACATCACAATACCTTGTTGAGCCACTTCATCCACGTAGTACAATCCGTGGCGCTCAGTACCACGTCCAATAATCACACCCGTCCTGATATCCCGTAGGATGCAGAAAGTAGGATGCATTAGTACCGTGCAATTCAATTCTTTGGTAATATGACTAATTGAGAGCAATTTGTGTGATAATGACGGAACATAGAGACAATTTGGTAATTTCATAGTTGGTGAAATTTCAATTACTCCTCCTCCTTTCACTTGCATCATTCCGTTGTTTGCTGTATGGATCTGAGTTTTTTTAGGTTGGGTCATTGAATATATGTCTAATGGTTCAAACGTCATGGTGTCGGTGGCACCAGAATCGAATATCCATGAATTGTTTTTTTCATGATTGATTTCCATTTTCTTTTTGACAACCAAACGAGCGTATTTAATAGGCAACCAAATACACCGAAATCGCGTTCAAAAAATTAAGTTCGAAATAACTCCGCTAAATGGTGAAGCTATCTTCTGCGGCGAATTTATCACAATTCACCGGCGACTTGAACTCGCGTTCAAGATTTAGGTTCGGAATACCAACGCTAGGCTAGCGAAGTTATCTTACTGGCGTAGTTATTAAATACGGCGGGCAACTTGAACTCGCGTTCAAGATTTTTAGGTAACCCGGAACAAATCCGCTCGCTTCTGGATTAACTTCGCCCAATTGAAACGACCCACAACTCCAGTAATTCTGCTGGATTAAATGGCAGCTAGGTAGCTTGGTTTGTCCACTTCAACCGAAAAGTCAATCCAAAAACACCAACTGTGTTGAACTTATTTGGCTTCGATAAAAAAAAACACTACAATTAATTGCTTCAAAAACACCAACTGCATATCATACCCATCATTCTATTACCCATCATTCATACCCATATATATCAACAAATACTTTCTCTTCTGCTACTTCGAAATCAATCAACATATACGAAGACCTGCAAATCAAATCTCCACTGATGAACAAGTCTGCCCAGATTAAAGAAGAAAACGGCTAGGGTTTGGATTGGATTGTAGTTTGCGGCAACGGCGGCGGGGGCTTGGGTTTTTGAACAGATTGTAGGGTTTTGAACAATTTGCAGCGGCGGCTTGGGTTCTTGAACGGATTTTTTTTGAGTTAATTGATTTTGGTTTTTTTTTTTTTTTGGGTTTTTTCTTGGTTTGACTTTGGTTTTGTTGAGATAGATTGTAGATGATGAACAAAGTGTTTACGGATCAGAAACTCTGCTCTGATACCATGTTGGTTGGTATAGAGAACAATCTCTGATTTAGGTTGGAATTGTATTGAAAAATTGTATTGTTCAAGCTATTAGGGTTACAAGAATGGTGTTTATATAGGACACCACTTTACACACTAGCCCCCTACACTATTTATGTTTCTCTTTTCCGACAGTTTGATACCATAAACCGAATACAAGCATAAGAATGATTAACGCATTAGGTAAACCGTTTCTTTTTAAACCATTTATTCTATCATTGCCCAAAATCTATCCCTTAGTTGCCAACTTTGAGCCTAAACATTTCCTTTGACCAACCCATTTACCCATTTGACAGTTAAACTTTTTTTTTAACCCGTGTGATGAAAATTCGATTTTACAATTAATTTGTTTTGTGAAGTTGTGGTTTATTTCTGCATGAAAAAAAAAATCAAAAATTTAGAAAATATTATGGAAAATAAAAGAAAATTGTGGTGAAAAAGCACAAGAATATGCGTTTATAGTTTGTGGAATAAAAGGCGAAAAAAAATTGCCTCATAGTTTCATGTTCGTAGTTAGTTTAGGGGCTGTTTGGCAACATCTGAATGGTTAAGTGCTGAACCAGTAAGAGGTCTGAACCAGTAAGTGTTGAACCAGTATGAGGTCTGAACCATTAAGAGCCTGTATAATGCTTAACCGTTCAGAGGCAAATGTCTGACCAATTCAAATTAGAGGTCTTAACCATTTAGACTTTGTATAAATCTTAACCATTCAGAGGCAAATGTCTGAACCATTCAGACATCTACTCGTGAAACAAACAATCTGAACCATTAAGTGCTGAACCAGTAAGAGGTCTGAACCATTAAGAGCCTCATTAAGAGGTAAACAAACAGCCCCTTAGTGTAGTAGTTTATGTAATAAAGATCGAATTTTCATCACCTTTGCCACTTTTAAAATATCCTATTCCACACCCTTAGCCTAGCCTCATTACAACCCTTAAAGAATTTTTGACATGTGCTTAGTACTTGTGTTCAGTGGTGGAGAATGATTGAGTTGCAAGCTTATGCTGGTATGTGTTATAATCAGTTTGAGTGTTCATTGGAGAATTGCTATTTCATCATTATTAGCTAAAATTTAAACCGAGTGGAGAGAATATTATGATGGATATGGCTACCGGAGATGACAAATGGTCAATTTGAACCATTCTCATCTTTCTTGGTAACTTAACTATCTACATCTATGTATGTTGTGAGCTTTATGTCATCATTATTATTATAACTTTTGTTGTATACGACAACCATGGATTCTGTGAGTATTCTCATTTGTTTATAAGCTTTTATGTTCCATTGTAGTTTTGAGTTTCCTGTTAGTTCCCAACTATTCGTCGTTGGCCGCCAATAGTCTTAACTTCAAAAATAACCACTGGCAGTCTCAACTATGGACATATTGGTAACCAATGGACTCTGACTAACAGAACCCTAACGCAGTTAGTCTCCGGTCTCTGAAAAACCGTTTTTGGCTAGAAAAAAAGTATCTAAAGATCCAATCTAAGGTTACATAGAGATTTGGGATGAAAATGTTAAGTTTTCAGGCCAAAAAGTTGAGTTTTCCGATCAAAAAGAAGTTTTCCAGCGAAAAAAGAAGTTTTCCGGCGACTTTAATAATTGGGCTTTTACTAGAAAAATGTTCCTAAAGGTCCGTAATAAGGTTACAAACAGGTTTGTGACAAAAATGTTGAGTTTTCCGGCCAAAAATGAGTTTTCCGACCAAAAACGTTTTTCCGACGACCAGAGACTAGCGGTGTTAGGGTTCTGTTAGTCAGGGTCCATTGGAGGCCAATATGTTAATAGTTGGGATTGCCAGTAGCTATTTTTGAAGTTGCGACTGTTGGCGGCTAAAGACGAATAGTTGGGATTATTAAAATCCAATATTCCTAGTTTTGGTGATTACAAGATTTAAATTGATTATGTAAATGTGATTTGTTGCAAACTATATGGCATTTCTCATATTGTACGCATGGGTTAAACTATACCGTCGTTACAAATCAATCCAAGAAGCGAATCGGAATCGGAAATGTCTGTTCAAACGTTTTACGTTCTCCTTCATCCAGTCCCATTGTACATTTTACAATCTTGGATTTGTTCTTACAAATCATAATCGAAAAAACAATGGTTATCGGATATGGGTGTTATGGTGGTTGGGAGGTTGAAGGTGGTGTTGGGTTTGTGGAGTAAACAAAAGAAGAAGCAGAGAAAGAAAAGGGGAGAGGGGGTGGGGTTGGGTGGGTAGGTGGCTAATAGGTGGGTATCACTTAATTTTTTTATTAGTAAGGATAATTTTATCATTTTACACCCACTTAACACCAAAAACTAACATTCAACCGTTTCAGGGACTATCCGAGAACGAATGTGCAAAAGTTGAGGACTATTGCTGTAATTTTAGAAGTTTAGGGACTATAGGTGAAATTTGAGCATACCACATGGACTATCCAGACATTTTTCTCAAATGTTTATCAAAACTGAATTATGAGTGATAATGTATGAGTAATCTAAGCACAAATGTACATGTTATTAAATCTATTTGCATTTAGTTATTTTTCTTGTTATTCTAAAAAAATAATGTAATGTGTATAAAACTTCGAATATATATTTGCAACATGATTATTTGATTCAATAAAAAATTTGTTCAAAATCATACATATCAAATATAATTGTTATTTTTTTTTGTTCTTTTCCGACATGAACCAAACCAACATCGTCCTAACAAGTTTGATGGCAGTAGAAGTACTTGTTTTTATGGTTTAAGGTATAAAATTTAGTCTTATTTTGGCCAAACAATATTTTTTGTATCGTACACTTATAGCGAGTGTCGCTATCGTACCACTAACGGCACAAATCAACTAAATTCCAACCGAACAACATTAGTACCGTTATTGGTACCATCGGAATGGTTACTAGAATTCGTTTTGTTTGGTTTTTGATCGATATAAAACATGTGTCAATATTCGTTTGGGCATATCACACCTAACTTTTTTGGGCTTTCTCTTTCGATTGCTATACTAAGTGTTGTAATGTATTGTACCGTAATAAACCAAACTCATACCATCTAAGTACTGGTCACAACGTGTAAGAGAATTCTACTAGTTAGGCTAAAGGGTGTGGGGGTCATGGTTGGGACATGATTCGCCATGTAGAAACATAAATGAAAGACTATACCACCCCTACCCTAATCAACCATGGTTTGCATGGATTAAACCATGGCAACCATGACCCTCCTTTCCATTTTTCAAGTAATCGTTTCATTTTCTTTAGACAAAGATAAATTAAAATAAATAAGAGGATAGTGGTTTGGGTCATGACCATACACTTAGGGTAGTGGTTTTGAATTGTGGATTAGAGGTGAGTGATATTGTACTGATGTGGAAGGTCATGGTGGTCACCCTATAGCCTTATAATTTCTAAGGATATTGCTTATTTCATCATTTAATGAAGTAAGGAAAATTTTGTATAGTTTAAAAAAAAAAAAAACTTGACTAACCACATAGTGTGTTTATAAAATAAAGAAGTTGAGCCTACAACTAGGGCTATCCAAACTGCTCGACGATCGCTTGAAAAATGCTCGAAAAATGCTCGTTCGATTCCCGCTCAGATTTTAAATGAGCCGCTCGGATTGGTTCGATTCAAATTCAATCCAAGCATGAGCAAAGGTTCGCTCGCTCGTTGATCGCTCGGTTTTGCTCGAATTATTTTTATTAATAATTAATATATAGGGTGGGGTTCTAGAGTGAACACTACTGTATTTGCGAACTGAGTGAACAAATCCTGGCCATTGATCTACACACGTGTATGGCCAGGATCTCATCATCAAATCGTAAAATACACTAGTGTATTTCAACATCAAATCCTGGCCATTGATCTACACACGTGTATGGCCAGGATTTGTTCACTAAGTTCACAAGCTACACTAGTGTTCACTTTTGAACCTAATCCTTAATATATATATATATATATATATATATATATATATACAGGGGGCCGCTAGAATGAGAACCACCACGAGTTATGAGAACCACGAGAACCGCGCCCCGCGGGTGGCCGTTGACCACGAATTTTTTTTTACACCTAGATCCGTATATTTTAAGACCGGGTGTAAATTTTGGGTTCAAACGGCGCGCCCGAGGGGGTAGTTTTTTACGCCCAAAGTTTGGTTAAAAAAAAGAAAAATTAAAAAAACCCAAACTTTGGGCGTAAAAAACTACCCCCTCGGGCGCGCCGTTTGAACCCAAAATTTACACCCGGTCTTAAAATATACGGATCTAGGTGTAAAAAAAATTTCGTGGTCAACGGCCACCCGCGGGGCGCGGTTCTCGTGGTTCTCATAACTCGTGGTGGTTCTCATTCTAGCGGCTCCCTATACATATATATATATATTAGATTTTAAAGATTAAAAACCCAAAAAATATACTAGCCCAAAAAAAATTAAAAGCCCAAAAAATATTCAACCCTTAATAGTTAATATCAAAATCTAACCCTAAATCCTATTCCTAAAACAATATTCACAGTCATAATCTGATTGTGCCAAGATCTGCATATCGCCGCTCCACACACCCCAAAATCTAACCCTAAATTCCTAAATTCCTAATTCCTAAAACAAGCCTACGTATTGTTCGAAGATCTGCATGTTGTTCTCGTCGTCGGGTGTACTTGTGCGAAGATCTGATTGTGCGAAGATCTGCATATTGTTCGAAGATCTGATTGTGAGAAGATCTGCATATCGTTAGTAAAGTGTTGGACATGTTTTAATTAAGTTAGGATTTATTTTTCTTGAACGCAGCCTTATAATTCAATCGAGCGAAAACGATCCGCTCGATTTTTTTAGGATTTGATAAAAACCGAGCGAAAACGATCCGATCGATTCAAATTCAATCCGAGCATGAGCATCACTTTTGTGCTCGGTTTTGCAAATTTGATCCGATCGGATCGGATTGGTTGTATTTCAATACGAGTTTGAGCAGACCCTCGATCGGATTGGATCGGCTCATGAACACCCCTACTTACAACTTAATGAAATAAATATCAATATTTCAGTCCGTAAAATGGACTAAAACGTAGGCTAATTAAATAGCCGATGAATAAGATTTAGCTTCCTGTTTTTAGCCTATCTGCCGGCTATTTAGTCTACGTTTTTTCCTCCATCAACTACTTAACTTGAGATTTACACGTGCCATTTTTATTGGTTTTTTTATGGACGCTATTGTACTTCACCATTAGTTTTTATGTAAGCTAAACCTAGCCCTCTTAGCCTACGGATCTTGTTTGCCGTCGTCAGTGGCGGAGCTTGGGCAAAAATTTCGAGGGGGCGTAAAGCCATAGACCCAAAATTTTTTTCCTATCGTTACGTTCTGAGTCAGGCCGGCTATTTGATTCGATTCGGGTCGGGTCAAATAATAATAGTTCCAAATAAAACTAAAAAAATTTCATTTATTCAAAGGACCCGTTCTTACATATAAAAAACTAAATATTGTTTAACAAAAAAAAAGACCAATATATATATATATATATATATATATATATATATATATATATATAATGGTACAAGATAAATGAAACCTGGACGAAAAATTACACTCAGCCCGATGACTTTTAAGATTTAAAGTGGTAACAAACGTTACTTTGATTTATATATTGTATAAATATTTAGGCAAAACAATTGGAGGGGCGATCCTATATAATTTTAAAATTTTCGGACGAAAATCGGAAATTATACACTTCTAACTGAAAGATTGGAGGGGGCGGATGCACCCCCGGGCACTTAATAAGCTACGCCCCTTGCCGTCGTCCGATTGACTTTTCTGTCTTTGTCTATTTTGACAAAGTTAAATGTGCATGTCTGTTCTGTTAATTTTGAAGATAAGCTTTTCTAATCTAGTAATTTTCCCATGTTTATATTAGGAATGATGAAGATTATCTTAACTCATGCATTTTAGTATTATTTAACTAGCGGGTTAAACCCATGTGTAGCAACAGGGATGTTAAAATCTGAAAGGCTCAGTTTTGACATAAAAAAAGTTTATCTACAATGGTTTTATTACACAAAAGTTATATGATGTAACCGAAAAAAAACTACAAAAACGAATACCCGATACTGGTTTCGCTTACACTGATACCATTACTGATCTTGTTCGACCGGTACCAGCTCAGTTCGTCAAAATACTGCTATTTCGAATACATACAAACTCAATTTTCAATAATAAAAGTATATCAGAATGTTAAGAAAAAAATCAAACACAACTGTGTATTTAGTATTTGTAGAAAAACTACGAACACAAGTCATAACAAGAAAAAGAAAACTACTAAGTTAACGGGTATATTATTTATAATGTAAAGTATGAGATTGAAAGTAAAGAAAGAGGTAAAAGTCCAAGTTAGTGTAGATAAATTTTGTAAATGTAATTATGGAATTACAAATTACAAAATAAATAAACAAATACATGTATACCAAAGAGTATGAGAAAAATCCGGAAAATTATGGTACACCTAAAAAGGTAAAACTAATAAAAACAAAATTTTAGCAACTAAAAAGCTTTTTGTTCTTTTTCAACACTCTGTTTAGAGCCACTGGATACTCGTCTTCGTCAACTTCCTTTTGAAATGATGTCTTCTTCCTCCTTGTACAAGGAATCAAATCAATATCTATTTCCGTCGAATAGAACCGGATATTCTTCACATGCTTCAATGGAGTCCACTCTTCTCATCATCCTTCTCTCTGCTCTTTCACTTGTTTCCTCACAATCACAATATGTGCCAGACCACTACTTCATTAACTGTGGATCAAACTCTGATACCGGTTTCACCCGAAAAACATTCACCAGAGATGAAAACCCCACCACCTTCTCACTTTCAGGTGGCCACAAGGCCGTAAACAACAATCCGACGTTGTCGGAAGAAATCTACCGAACAGCAAGAGTTTTCACTAAGAAGTCATGGTATGAACTCGAAGCGGATGGAAACAACACTTTTGTGATGGTAAACCTTCATTTTTCACCCTTTGTTTATAATGGAATTGAATTATCTACTTCTAAATTCAATGTTTCGGTTTCTGGGTTCTTTTCGTTATCCAACTTTAACGTGGGAAACTCGACTGTAATCAAAGAGTTTATAATCCCAATTGGAACAGACCGAAAGTTCATAATTGAATTCACACCCTTCGTAGCCTCTTCCCCTGCTTTTGTAAACGCGATTGAAGCTTTCACAACACCACCTCAACTGTTCAGGCATGGCGTCCCTACACCTCATATATCACCCTTGGGAAAAACTGGTGATATGGATAACATATCTTCATCTTATGCTTTCATCCCAGTTTATAGGATTAACGTTGGTGGTCAGAGCATTGATGTAAACCATGATACTTTAAGAAGAAACTGGATATCAGATGATCCCTTCATCAATATGTAAGATTAAATATATATATTATGTTATATTTAATCTAGTAGCCATTATAATCATTTACATTATATAGATCAAAATATATAACAATCTATTAAATAATTAGTTGGTAATTGTTGATGGACCCAATTACCCTTATTAACTAATTAGGGTTTCCTCTTGGGTGCATATATAAGGAGACTAATGTTGAGGTTTCAAGGTTAGACAACTTGATTAAACACATAACATCAAATCGCCTCCTCTCCTAACCGATTCCCCTTTATCGGTTTCTTCATCACCATCATTAGATTGCACCCTAAGGAGGAACTCGACCAATCTGACGAACATGACGTCTACTTCATTCTCTAGTGTGGTTACTGGCTAATCAGGTACACACATATTATTTTAATGTTCATGATTGAATTTACATAATTAGGGTTTATGTTTTACCCATATTCTTATGATATAATCAACATGTGGTATCAGAGCAATGTTGATTATATCAATTTAATCATGATACATAATTTTGTGTTTTTTTAATGTGGAAACTATAATAAGTAAACAATATTTTAATACCCGGCATCATCAGAGAGAAGGGAATTTCGAAGCCCATAGCAGAAACTTATAAACTTTCTGACTTTCTGCAAATTGGTTAAATCTTTTGATGAGTCTAAATAAGAAGAAAATTGATTGAAATTTCAAAGTGTTAATCTTTTAATGAATTAAATATGGCACTTATATTTTCTCAAAAGATGTGTTCCTCACAACTCATTGCCGCATGGATATCTGTATTCATACATAAAGGATGTGAATTAATTAAGTTTTCCATAACATAGGAATTATTTTATTTTCCTTAATTTATATGAAGGATATCTTAAAAAAACAATATATATATCCCATTACGTTTTTGATGACATATTCTCACATCAATCTTACTTAGGGATAGATTTAGAATAATTATGTTTCCTAGAAAAATTGTGTAGCTTTATCTCCAAGTTTCGAATAACATATTATTTTAATTATAATCGAATAATTAACTTGGATAAATACACATAAGATATTTTGAAATTATAATCAAATCCCTTAAAATTAGTTGATTCAACCATATTACACTAACAGCTGTTTATAGAAGGTTCGAGATCATCCTTAACGAGTCGAGACCAAGATTTCGACTCGAGACCGCAAGGTTGCAACTCGAAATCATAAAGGGTTTTAATATTTACGACTCGAGACCATAAGGTTTCGACTCGAGACCACTGAGGTTTCGACTGGCATTAGTGACTCGCAATCTGATGGTTGCGATTCGAGACCTTAATGACTCGAAACCTCATAATGATTCAAGATGAGTCGAGACCTCACTCGAGATCTCACTCGAGACCTCATAACTGAGTCGAGATCTCATAACTTAGTCGAGATCTCACTCGAGACCTAAGACTAACTTGATATCTCAACCTCATTACTTTATTAGGCTGTTTAATGTGATTTGCTATTAAATAATTTGTTTTTGTAAATACTTTGTTAATTAATCAGAATCAAATAATGTTTTACAAAACCAAAATGGCTTAACTTGAATGAGCTTATGATGTATCATTTCTGGCCAAAGCTGATTTAATACTTCTATTTATCGTTCAAGTATTATGAAAGCCATGTTGAGTATGCATTACAAACGTGAATGTCTTAATTTCTGGCCAAAGCTGATTTAATTCATTCATGTATAACATTCTTAACAAGTGCATAACTAAAGTGATTGTCTCATCTCTGGCCAAAGTTGATTTGTCACGATTACTTTGCACACATGCTTAAATGATTACACTTCTGGCCAAAGCTGATTTGTCTTCGTTTAAGTAGAATTTTAACTAAGTCTATTATTTTGATGTTAGTAATAGACATATCACAACTTCTTCATATAATGATCCTCACATTAATGATCCTTCATTAATCTTATGATCATTTTGTCTGCCTGAATTTTTTAAGTACCCATAACTTTACTCACTATAACTTTCTTCTATAAATCAATATCTCATCCACTCTCATTCTTAAACCTAAAATGTTTTGTTTTATTTAAAGTTTCTATAAGATTAGCTCTTGAATTGAATCCTTGATTATCTCTTAAGACACGATAATCCTATTGCTCTCTTCCGATAAAGATACTACAGTAGAAAAGTTGAGCAAGATGAATAGGATAAATCGAACATGATGTCTCTTATGATAATCAAGATCTCTCTAACATAAATGCTATCACTAAAAGGTTATTCCAGATTAAGTCTTTCCTAAGACTAATCTATTATATATGGAATAATCACAAGAATTCCTCTTAAGTCTTTCCTAAGACTAATCTATTATATATGGAATAATCACAAGAATTCCTAAGATGCATGCCTTCATTTAAAATTATAAACTATAAAGCTAAATGGTATATGTGAATACATAATAATGTACAATACCATGACTCATAAAGTTAAGGGCTTACGCATGGAAATAAGTACATTTTCCAGTACATTACATACTAAGATTTTCACTTGTACAATTTGATGCCTTATAAATCAACTATAACACTCAAAAGTACCAAAGTATAATGAGTGTGTTGATAAGCAACATATGTACAAAGAAATAAATGTTTGAAGCTGGAAAATAAGTTGTTACTCACCTTACAACCACTTAAACTTTAAAAGAGGATTGTTCTAAGGTCCATAGACAAATTACAAGTGCTAATTCCACCTCTAAGGTTCTTCAAGGGAAATCTCATTACACAATTATGCCATTAGACTCGGCATAAGCAACGAGACTATACATTATTTAGAAGAACGGTTGGATAAATTAATTAGGTAGTCACTTCCTAATGATATCCAAGTCTGCTAATTTTTAATATTCCAATTAACATATGATTAGTTGACTCTAGTTCTAAATGTTTCCTTACCAGAAGTCAACAAATAACTAACATGAGAGTTAGTGACAAAATTAAATGTTAAGGCTATAAGAACCATAATAAGCAGTCTTCTAACAATGTTTTTCGATACCTTATATATATTCTGAAGATTAGTCAGAATATAGTATCATAATTAAGCAATGTTATGAAGGTTGTGAGGTTTGCATTGTCAACATAAAGTCACACTTACCTTAAACTCTCATTTTATTTGTTCTAAATATCTGGATAGAAACATTACTAAGATAAAACTAGATGATGCCTTACACTTTCACAACTTTTGTCATCATGCAAATGAGAATTTGACAAAAGGAAAATGAGACTTATAAATTTCATCAATTATAACCGAAATTCATGAGAAATCATGGCATGGTTAATAAGGATGATTTTCTTTCATCTAATCTCATTCTAAGTGATTTTAGATCATGACGTTAAAGCCATAAAATATTACTTGGCTTAAGGAATAAGTATGGGTCCATCACAAGTCATTCATTGACATTCGTGGAACTTAGAATATTCAGACATAATTCATTTATCATTTAAAGACTATCAACTTCTATCTAAATTTTTTCGTATATGGCCCACGGTCTTAGAAGAAATCTATTCATATATACTTAATAAGATTTCTATTAGATATGTCCCTGAGTTTTCTTATGACATCTGGACATTAAGGGAATCAAATAAAGTCTAGCGTATATATGATAGGTTCCCACGTCACATACCTCATTGAAACTTCTCTTTTAGCATTTCTAGAGATATTAAAGATCAGTGGGAGCATTAAGTGTCTTAATAATAACTTGCAATAGTTGCAAGAGGTGGGGGAGTGAAAATTTCACATTACCTTAATTTGCATCTCTTGTACAAGACACCACTCCATCACGACACTGTTCCATCAAAACTTGTCTCCTTAAAATCTAATGCTACACTTACAAAAGTTTCATTGTTGCTTAATTGTGGGCACACTTAGATTTCTTACCTAAACTAATATAATCCTCAACAAGAGAAATCACAACAACTAACGTCATTAATTTTGTGTTTCTCTATTAGAATTTGTTGGTCGTTAAATATTGACCCTTAGCATGCTGAGTTCCTAAAGATTTCTAATGTCAGTGTGAGCAGTCAAAGTCCTTATCATGACTTGTAAGGAATACAAGAGGCGGGGGGAAGAGTGTCATTAAATTTCACTCTGAATTTAACTCCGATTACACCTCTTGTACACCATACTGCACCAACTCTTATAAACTTAGAATCCTAAAAATGATGGCAACCTAACCAAGAGCTAATCCATAAACTGAAACTTCTAATAAACCTAATAATCAACTCAGGAGGTCATTTATGTTTAAAAGCCTACTAACTTTGATTATTACCTAACCTCCCTAATGAAGTTGAAATGGATTTTGGAAATATTTACTGATCCTATCTTTTCAAATTAAGTACTCAGGAAGAGATAAATTGTCAAAGAATCATTCTTACCTATCTTAAAGAAGATTTCTTTGTGGATCATTACTGTTCTAGTAGCTTATAATAGTTTAAAGCTACATTAGATGAACATTAAAAACAATTTTCCCTAACAAATGGCTGACATATTTACATGTTCATAAAACAACCTGAAAGTTCCAAACTGAAGGTTAAAGAACACTTTATTTGTAAGCCAATAAAATCCATGTATGGGTTAATGCAAACATCATAATGTGATGAAATCTTAACGTAATTATTTTCATCAACAACCAAGTGGATTAATGTACCTACCTCAAAATGAGTGGGAGCAACTAAGATAAACCTGTCTATATAGATGATATTCTTTTGACATGTATATGTTACATAAGTCAAAGCATTGTTAACACAAACTTTGATATAATAGATCTCAGAGATATCTCTTATGTGATAGATATCATAACATACTGAGATAGATCCGATGGGACATTAGTTCCGTTCCATAAGTTTAACATTAAATGGGTCCTTACATATGTAACAAACAATACTGCTCTCCTTTAGAGGATAATAGGATAAATGAGATTATTTCCTTACGCTTCATTAATTTGAAGCCTTATGTAAGTTCAATTCTATACTCGTTTAGATATTACTCACTTTGCAACACACTAGATATGTCTAGATTAATGTGAAGCATCTAATAGAGTATTACAATATCTTTAAAGGAAACGAGAGGCTATAATTTAAAGAAGAAGTGAGAATTAAAACCGGTTGATTACTTTAACTTTGTAATGTTCAAAGATGACAAAATGTAATTTCGGGTATATCCTTATGTCAGCAGACAAAACCTATCTCATGGAGGAGTCATAATGGACTGATATCAACAACCTAAGTTATAACGACATAATATAGTCACTAAATGTTGTTGGAAATTTATCAGTGGACTCATAAGTTTATTAACTTCATATAATTAATGTTTTGAAGACTTAGTGTGATAAAGTCAGCTACCATGACTCCTTGAACAGTAACAGTTCGAGAGGTGCTACATTAAATTTCGATACGCAGTTAATTATTCGTTTATGAACGAATTGAGGAAACTAAGTCTTTGTATCGAATACATTCATGATATGCTTAAGGATCCTGTAACTGAAGGGCTATTACCCATAAGTCTTATTAAGAGAGCTCATAGACGGGTATTAGTTGATGGCTGTGCGCAACCGCATATCGTACTATGGATGACTAACTATTAGTTAATTTTCCTCATCAGTTTGATTTTGTATGTCTCTAAGAATATGTCAAGCCGGCATAATGGCATATAGACAAATGAAGTTACAAATTAAACAAAGGGCTTATGCGTATTTTGATCATAACGATTAGGTTTTAAATTAAGGCTATAGTATGACTAATGGGGGTCCTGAGTCGCATAATGATTCAACGGCTGTATTTCTCTGCTATAGTTCTTGTTTAAGGCTAAAATGAGTGTTAACTCCTGATCAGGCTTATCTAATACTCATAGTAAATGATTACTCGGCTAAGTGGGAGAATGTAAGATTAAATATATATATTATGTTATATTTAATCTAGTAGCCATTATAATCATTTACATTATATAGATCAAAATATATAACAATCTATTAAATAATTAGTTGGTAATTGTTGATGGACCCAATTACCCTTATTAACTAATTAGGGTTTCCTCTTGGGTGCATATATAAGGAGACTAATGTTGAGGTTTCAAGGTTAGACAACTTGATTAAACACATAACATCAAATCGCCTCCTCTCCTAACCGATTCCCCTTTATCGGTTTCTTCATCACCATCATTAGATTGCACCCTAAGGAGGAACTCGACCAATCTGACGAACATGACGTCTACTTCATTCTCTAGTGTGGTTACTGGCTAATCAGGTACACACATATTATTTTAATGTTCATGATTGAATTTACATAATTAGGGTTTATGTTTTACCCATATTCTTATGATATAATCAACACAATAATATTGACGCGGCGGAGAACACAACATTCCCAGGCACAATCAATTATGCCCAAGGTTTGGCTGCCAGATATGATGCTCCTGATGCTGTTTACAACACAGCCCAACAATTGAAACCGGATTCCTCGGTCAATATAACATGGAATTTTAGAGTTAATAAGAACGCCATGTACCTTGTTCGGGCCCATTTCTGTGACATTGTAAGCGAAGCCTTCCTGAGTTCTGATGATGCCTTCAATTTCTTCATTTACAGAAATTATAAGGAGGTGATTAATCCGGGTGATAAGGTACGCGTGCCGCAAGGTCCATTTTATTATGATTTTGTGGTGGATTCCGTTGAGTCTGGATTTGTGAATGTTAGTATCGGAGCAATTCCCGGTAACAGTCAACCCGTGTTATTGAATGGGCTCGAGATCATGGAGTTGTTGAAGAATTCGGGTGTAGTTGATCCTTTGAACGATGGGAATAGCAGCAAGAAAGTGTACATCGCGGTTGGATGTGCTGTTGGAGGTGTGATGTTTGTTTTGTTACTAGGTTTTTTTATCGGGTTTAAGTACTGGAAAGCTAAGCCGGTGGTGGGGACGAAAAGGGAATCTAACACGGTACCATCGCACGGTCAGAGTTCATACACAAGCATAAATTTCGACTTTACCGTTAAGGACCCGTCACAACATCCTAACTTGAATCTCAACCTTCAGTTCCAGTTTGCCGACATATTGCAAGCGACAAACAATTTCGATGAGAAGTTGGTGATTGGAAAAGGAGGATTCGGGAAGGTGTATAAAGGAACTCTTCCAAATGGAAAGACAGTTGCGGTGAAGCGAGCCGAGAAAGGACACGGGCAGGGTCGGCCAGAGTTCGTGACAGAAATTATGGTCTTGTCAAAAATACGACACCAACATCTAGTTAGTTTAATTGGGTATTGTGACGAGAAATCCGAGATGATACTGGTGTATGAATACATGGAAAAGGGCACTCTTCAAGAACATTTATACAACACAAATAAAGACGGCGAGAAGCTCTCGTGGAGTAAGAGACTTGAGATCTGCATTAGTGCGAGTCAAGGATTACATTACCTCCACACGGGTTCTGATGCGGTGATAATTCATCGTGATGTTAAGTCAACAAACATCTTGCTTAACGAAAACTATATAGCGAAAGTGGCTGATTTCGGGATATCTCAATTCGATAACTTGGAGGAAAGCGAGATGAATATTAAAGGGAGCATCGGGTATTTGGATCCTGAATACATAAGTTGCTTGAAACTTACTCAAAAATCAGATGTCTACTCTTTTGGAGTTGTTTTACTTGAAGTGCTATGCGCGAGGCCTGCACTTGATAACAAGCTTCCTCAAAAGGAAGTAAATTTGGCTGAGTGGGCGATCAAACAGATAGAGAATGGGATGGTGGAGAAGATAATTGATCCGTATCTTGTAGACAAGGTAAACCCGATTTCACTAAAAAAATATTTGGAAACGGTTGAGAAATGTTTGAAGAACACAGGAGATGAGAGGCCAAGTATGCTTGATGTATTATGGGACTTAATATATGCGTTGAAGCTTCAACAAATGGTGGAGAATAAAGAGCCAAATGAAGATAGCATAACGAATACATCGTTGGAGTGGTCGACGCTAATAACTAATCATTTGCCTTCTAAATGTGACGATGAAGTTTATGATGTGAACGATAACTCGGTCTCAAGTTATCCAAGTGAAAGCCAAGTATTTTCCAAGTTGAAGATTGATGAAGCCCGATAGTATAAATAAGAACAATCAAGGTGCGTTCCATAAAACCTTTAATGTTTTCAGCTTTTCAAGTTAGGGTACATAACCATGTTGCCATGCCATTTATCACCGGATCACAAGACCATGTTCTCTTTGTATGTAATTGTGTCTTATTGATTTATGTTGTCAAGTCATGCACCTAGAGTAAATAGGGTATTATATCCATGAGTAGCATGTGATTTATGTCAATTATTTTTAATTTACCCAATGACCTTTGGCATAGCGTTATCAACGTATTGAGTAAAACTTTTTTCTTTTCAAGCGGTGGACAAAAAGATGTAGTTTAGTAGTAGATTTAAATAGTGTGTGAGTTTCTATTAAAAAAACTTCTTGATTAAAAAGGTAAATATCAATTAAAGATTGAGTTAAACTAAAGTAGGAACCTATGATGTTAATACGGTAAAATATCGGATATCGGCCAAGAACCGGTATTTGAAATATAGGTTATCTCGGTGAGATGTCGGTGGGATATCGGTAATTTTAATATAATGCAGAATTTATATATATAGCAATTTAACACTAATAATCCAGAGAAATATCGGTGATATATCGGTCAATATTGCCGATAATAACGGTACCGATATTCTGACCGATATTTTACTAGGGGACCGATATCACCTATATTAACTACATAGGTAAGAACTAAGTTGCAATGAAACTAAGAAGCAAGAAACACACCAAAGCAAAAGAGTGTGGGCATTGGTTATGAATATAAGAAACAATTTGTTAGAACATATCCAACGGCTTCAAGTGGACGGGATGCATGGCACAACCTATTTAAAACCAACTAGTGTTAGTTTGTTATTGTATTAATCTTTCTTATAAGTATAATCTTACATAATTATTGTTCTTACAATAATAAACATCTATGTAACTAGAAGGCAGTCAAGCATGTTAAAGAAACTGATATTCCGGTTGGGCAAAAGGTATTTTCACAATCATAAATTTGTTACATTAATATGTAAATAATTAGAAGAAAAACCATTTGCATACCTTAAAACGTAAATTTAATAAAAACAAAATTCTGGCAACTTGACCTTTCTTGTTCTTCAACAATCCGTTTTGACCCACTAGATATTGTCTTCACAAGCCTTCGTCAACTCCCTTTTTAAATGATGTGCTATATCGGCACCATTTATTGTTACCATGTATCTGCTATAATTGTATATAAATATTAATAACATGGGTACACTGTGACGACCCAAACTTTCAAGGTTAGCATCACGTAACTCTGAAACCTTTAACTTCGTATCATTTCTTTTCACATTTCTTTATACATTAAAAGTAGGTGCACGTTGTGATAAACTTGTTAATTGGTTATGATTGAATGTTTGGTGTTATACCGAGTGTTAAGCTAGTTAGGACGGTCGCACTTGTGATCAGGCCGCACACCCTCCTCATGACCGCACACTCCCTCACTTTGGTGCTCTTTTAATCTCGGCCCACACATTCTAAGCCCAAACCGAGTGGTGTTACGTAAATGATTGAGGGCTCTCATTTAGTTGCTAATTACACAAGACAACAAACCCTAACTTCTCCTACCTTGAACGGCGACCTTTCCTCCTCCTCCCTCTCTCGGATCAGCAGGAGGCCATCCAACCCGGTCGGGGCTCTTTCTTCTCGAAACAAGAACCCTATCTCCTAGCACTCGGTGAGTATGTCTATCACTAAGTTGACTCAAACCCTAGTTGTTCTTGAATATGTGTATTACATGTCATTTTATATGGGTGCATAGGAGATCAAAGCATGAGGTAGCATGTTGATGAATTAATCTTGATCATAGGATGTTATAGAAGCTGTGCATGATGTGATTTACGGGTTAAAGTTGCATGATGTGGTCAATAATCATTGATGTTAAATAATTCTTGCATGATAATAGTGAGGAACGAATTTCTTGTGAAAACAAACTGGTTAGATCCGATTAGGATGTGTTGTGATGTTAATCAACGAACTAGGGTCGCATGTATGTTAGTCTTGATGATCTTTGATGGTATGTAAGAACTAGGGTTTGCATGTTTATAAATAATGAAGGGTTAAGGAAATAACTGATTAATCGGGTAACTCTTGGGTGGTTACGAATTGATCTGTAAATCACGGGGAGGTACAATGGAACTCGCACAATGCACGTCGCACACTCATGAACTGGATGTACTTAGCGACATGATGAACAACTAAAAATTGCTTAGTCGCACACTCACCCTATGTCGTACACTTGGAATAGACCGCACAGTCATTTAGGCTTGTCGTACATTTGGGCTTCACATGAACCGCACACTTAATTGGGCTTAGCACATTAATGGGCCCAAACGCACACTCTTGTGGTATAGTTTAGGAGGTCCGTTGGGCCGCACAGTGGTATCGAGTCGCACACTCCGGTCGCACATACTCCTTGAATGGGCTCATGTTAGTGGGCCGCACTCTTTTGGTTCGGACTATATGTTATTGGATCGCACAGTGGAGTGTGCGACCGACATACTGTTTGTCTATGTGAAGGCTATGTGGAACTTGAAACCTGTCTATTTGGTTATAGTGTTAGAATACGTGCACGGATAAGTGAATTGTATACAAACTGATTAAGTGTGTGTAAACATCATAGGCTTTGATTGATCAACTTGAAAACGTAACTTGATTTACCGAGCAAACCTAAGGTGAGTTCACTTCTCTTCTCTTTTTCAAGCATGCGTCCCGGGGAGGGACAACTGGTAAATGTTCCGGGGAGGAATACGGGTTTTATTGGGTTTAAATTCGATGTTGGGTAATACACTCAAATCTATCACCTTAAGTCCCATCTACTACCCAACTAGTTGCTAGGGAGGCAACGGGGTTATTAGTTGATAGCGCTATTAGGTTTGGCACCCTCACACCGTACTAGGGAGGACAGGCGTGAACTAATGACCTTAACCACTCGACCAATGTTGATAGGCATTAGGGAAGGGCAAACAAACTGATGCCATCTTGCGGTACTCGAGTTATATCAACATGTTTTTAAATTAATACTTGGTAACTAAACGTTTTGACAAACTGTGAACTCGTCAGTGTTATGCTGATACACTTGTCTGCATGCTTGCAGGTCGTTAGATTATTGGGTGTGGAACTTGCTGTCTGGAATTGCTGGAGTGGTCATGGGTCGTGATGCATGGAAACACGAAACGAGTTTATTTAACTTCTTATATTTGAATTTTTGAAATACATAAACAATGAATTATGCTTCCGCTGAACGATGTTGGGTTTTAAGCTATGTTTTGAAATACATTATCTTAATGAATGGAAATTTTTATTTAATATTCCGTTATTAGTTCAATGTGATTAGTGGCTGGATCCTGGTACGTCACACGCCTTGCGGGGTTTCCGCATGTGGTATTTTGGGGGTGTGGCATACACAGCGGTGGCGGACCAATGAATTTTTCTTAAGAGGTGCTAGAAATTTTTTTATGATGTTAGGCCCCTACTATATAAAAAAATTTCGGTTCATAGCGGGTGGGGTCGTGTAAAACAAAACAAATTCAAACTAAAATTCATATAATCATCAAAAGCAAGACAAACGTCGCTACAAACTTATTTAAAGTTGTGCCCTACATGTTATCATTTTTTAAATCTATCCAAAACGTCATCTAGAGAGACCTTACTAAACAATCATACCCTAGTTTTACTTGATTCTAATAACATAAATAAACAAAGATTCAAATAAAACAGCATAATCAATAATAAAAAAAACCATCAAACATACAAATATCAACCCTTATCTACTTCCATATATCTCTATTTCTCCTAAACAAGACAACAAAACAATTAAAAAACCATTATAAAACATACCTTACTTGTTTAACAGGAAAATTCCGTTGAAAAACGGATCGGTAATGGCTGGAATTCTGGATTTCTAACGAAAAAAAAGATGTTGTCAATCTGGACAGTAGGTCGTGCGTTGCTGGGTTTTTTTGTGTGTGTGGGGGGGGGGGGATTAGGTGTAATAGGTTACTTTACTAGTTTTTAATTTTTTTTTGGGTTGGGTCGAGCTTGGGTTAATAAAATTGGGTTATATATTGGGCTTAAACTTATAAGATTAGACGTAGTTTAATTGAGTTAGGGTCAGGATTTAGAGAAAACGGTAGAAAGTATGAGAACGGTGAGAACGCTTATTGATCGTCCGATCAAAACAATCTATGGACTAGATTGGTGCGTAGTTTAGGCGGGATGTTATTTTTATAACAAAAAATGTAATTAAACACACAGTGGTTGCTAAAAAAATTTACAACTCAATGTAAAACGCCAGAAAATACAACGACAGCAAACATCTTTTCTTTGATCCTCAGTAATGTTCTGCATGAAGCTTAATTTAATGATTTGTTACGTGAGTGTAGTAAGATTTTGCTGCATGAGATGGACAAAATTGAAAAAAGAGGGACTGATGACACCCATATGTCACACTGTCATCTTTGTTCTTGAAGAAGGTTTGGATGATAAGAAGAGACTTATACCAGTGTAAATGCTACTTTGGCCTCAATGAATATAATGAAGACCACATGCAGATAGCATCCACCCACAAGGGGTCGCTCTATGTCTCCAACATCCACAAAGACACTTCAACACATGAGCAAAGAAAATAAACAACGCCAAACCCAAAACGCCATTTATTTGTCACATTTCTTGTAGTTTCAAAAGAAAAAAAAAGAGACTGATGACACTGAATATTTAAAATCATAAATTGCTTCTACTTTGTTTTTTTTTTAATTTTCTTTATCTATTGTTTGTTTTGTAATGTCAGCTAATAAACAACAAAATAATATTAATGCTATAATGAAAAATATAATAAAACGCCAAAATTAGCAAATACGTGTAAAACGCCATAATGCCATAAAAACGCCCCCAAAAAACTACCAAACTATAATAAAATTAATTTGAACAACTAATATTATAAAAAAAAACGTGAAACAATGTGCAAAGAATATAAAACAAAAGAAGTCCAATAGTTATCTAACCGCCATTGGAAAACAAAACGCCATAATTACAACCATCAAAATATTTGACGTGTTACACCATTAAAACAGTTGAGTCTGAAAACAAAACACGGTAAACTGCAAAAAAAAAATGAAGCGACGGAAAACATAATTACTAACATTTATTATATTAAATTTATTTATCTTTTTCAAAACGCCATAATTACCTGTCATGCGCGGGAAAAAAAAGTCAATATAAAAGAAGACCATGAGAACTCAAGCTCAAACACGCCAAAAATACTAAAACGCCACATATTCTCCAAAACGCCAAAAAATTTAAAAAATAACTAAGGTTATTGCATGGAGGTTTGAAAGGAAAGAGAAACGATTCATCATAAAGTTCTCTGACATGAGAAGAGTAAAGGTAAGAACAATAAAAGCCATGATGGGAATGAATGAAAATGTTCAGAAGGATATCCTGGCCTTTGGGGTTCCAATAGACAACGATTGTGAAAAAACGAGAACTGTAATAAAAAGACTGGAGAGAAAGTTTCCAGCAGAAGATGATGATGATATTGAAGATGCTTACATACCAAAACTTAGCAGTTGGGTATTGCATGAAGAAGAAGGAACACTTGAAGTGACTTATAAAAACGGGGTTCATTATTCAAGGCCAATGGAAGAAATGTTGAAGACATGGTTGCTATCTATCATTGAACAACTATGTGATTTAACACCTTCAAACGATCCAAAATCCAAGGATGCAGTGATATTCAAGAATAGGCTGCAGCAAAGAAGAGACGAGCTAATGGCGTTATACGCAAAAATGAAATTTGATGATGAAGAATCTGAACAAAGCGATGGGTACATCTCTGATGTAATCCCACCTACGGAACACTATTAGTTTATTTTGATTTTCGTGTTATTGTAGTTTTATAAAATATTAATCTACGGTAATGAATTATTAACAAAAAGATACAAAACGCCAAAAAATGACATGGAAAAGCCATAACGCCAAAAAATTAACTATATGACACAAAAATAATTAATTCAACGAGAAGAAATCTGAAAAAAAAACAGTAAAACGCAAAAATAATTAATAAATCTACGTAACGCCAAAATTATTTTGCACGCAAAAAATAAAGAAGCATGTCAAACGCGAAAATCGTGAAAGGAGAAGAATACTAAAAAGACAAAAAAACCCCTCGGACCCTGATCATGCCCCTCGCCACGTGTTCAGCCAGGATGCGTTCTCACTGTTCTCACACTTTTTTGCCGTTTTCTCCTGATCTCATTTATATATATATATATATATATAGGGGACCACTAAAATGAGAACCACCTCCAGTTGTAAGAACCGTGAGAACTTTTTGATTCGGGGCGAGTTGGACCAAAATTTTTTTTCATAAACGTAGATGCATGTATTATAAACACATTTGTAAAAAAAATTAAAAAAAAATGTCGTGTGTGTAGTTTTGAGCACCACAAGTTTGGGTTTACGGGTACCGTAAATTTTAAAAATTTACGGTACCCGTAAACCCAAACTTGGGGTGCTCAAAACTACACACACGACATTTTTTTTTGAAAAATAAAAAATGACATGGAAAAAGCCATAACGCCAAAAAAATTAACTATATGACACAAAAAGAATTAATTCAACGAGATGAAATCTGGAAAAAAAAAACAGTAAAACGCCAAAATAATTAATAAATCTACATAACGCCAAAATTATCTTGCCCGCAAAAAATAAAGAAGCATGTCAAACGCGAAAATCGTGAAAGGAGAAGAATACTAAAAAGACAAAAAAAACCCCTCGGACCCTGATCATGCCCCTCGCCACGTGTTCGGCCAAGATGCGTTCTCAACGTTCTCACATTTTTTTGTCGTTTTCTCCTGATCTCATTTATATATATATATATATATATATAGGGGAAGGTTTATTTGAGAAGAAATTTAATGTGAGAAGAAAAAGAAGAAAGGGCATAATGGTAAAACATTAAATAGTTTATAACTCCTCCCATTAATTATCTTATCTCTTATTAATAAAGCAAAAAAAAAAATTTATCCTACACATTTCAAAATTTATCCTACATATATCTTACACTTACCGAAATTTACCCTACGCATATCTAAATTTATCATACACATTTAAGAATTTATCCTACACGTACTAAAATTTATCCTACACATGTCGAAAATTGTACTTCACCCTAAATTATTTTATTTTGAAAGAGTATATTTAAAAGTGAGTTACAAGTTTTTAATTAGTTAGCTAATTAATTACAATTAGAAATTTACCTATATGCCCTTATTAATAACATTAAATACACATATTAAATAAAGTAAAATGGAGCATTTCTATTGGTTTAAAACTTATTCTTTTTATTCTTACAAAATTTTTCTTCTTATTTGAATCTTCCACTATATATATATATATATATATATATATATATATATAGAGAGAGAGAGAGAGAGAGAGTGGGGATCCTACGGAAAGTGTGTTTTTCCTAAAAAGTGTAAAAAGTCATAAAACACAAAAATTTCAGGCATAAAACACACCTAAAACTCACAAATAATAGAATGAATATTACTAAAACACCATATTCAAACTCTAATAGTCCATAAAAACTTCAAACACACCATCGTAGAACTATGAATATAAAACACACAATGCTAAACAACATAAAACACAATAATATTTATCATTCCACAATCAGAGCCTTAACATCTAAAACACAACACAAAACCCACATGCATGATGTTTTAGTAATCTTCATGATATTATTTGTGGGTTTTTGGTGTGTTTTATGGTTGACATTATGGTGTTTTATGACTTTTTACACTTTTTAGGAAATTTAGACTTTCTGGCCAACTCCTATCCTATATATATATAGGGAGAAGATCATGCGAGAACCACCTCTTATTGCGAGAACCGCGACAACCAATGTGAACACAACCAAAAATGCCTAAAAATAGCTAAAAATCACACAAAATTTTTTTTTTAATATTTTTATAAAAAAATCGCTACTTTTCGAAACCAAAAAAAAAATTTTTTTTGATTCTAAAAGTAGCGATTTTAACATAAGAAATATTAAAAAAAATTTAGATTTTTTTTTATTTTTTTAGATTTTTTTTTTTATATTTTTTAGGTTTTTTTGGGGGTTTAGTTTTTAGCATTTTAGCTTGGGGGGGGGGGGGGTTTAGGTTTTTGGGGGTGGGGGAGGGGGGTTTAGGTATTTTTTAGGTTTTAGTTTTTAGCATTTAGCTTGGGGGGGTTTAGGTTTTTTTTTTTTTTTTTTTTGTGGGGGGGGGGGGGGGGAGGGTGGGGGTTAGGTTTTTTAGGTTTTTTTAGCTATTTTAGGTTGTGTTCACATTGGTTCTCGCGGTTCTCACAATAAAGGTGGTTCTCGCATGAGCTCCTCCCTATATATATATATATATATATATATATATATATATATATATATATATATATATATATATATATATATAGGGGACCGCTAAAATGAGAACCACCTCCAGTTGTAAGAACCGTGAGAACTTTTTGATCCGGGGCGAGTTGGACCAAAATTTTTTTCATAAACGTAGATGCATGTATTATAAACACATTTGTAAAAAAAATTAAAAAAAATGTCGTGTGTGTAGTTTTGAGCACCACAAGTTTGGGTTTACGGGTACCGTAAATTTTAAATAAATTTTACGGTACCCGTAAACACAAACTTGGGGTGCTCAAAACTACACACAAGACATTTTTTTACAAATGTGTTTATAATACATGCATCTACGTTTATGAAAAAAAAAATTTGGTCCAACTCGCCCCGTACGGTGTGGTTCTCATGGTTCTTACAACTGGAGGTGGTTCTCATTTTACCGGTCCCCTATATATATATATATATATATATATATATAAATTTGTTATTGGATTTTATCATTCCCAACTATCGGCCTTTGGCCGTTGCCACCCTCAACTAACACTTTGACACCGACACCCACAACTTGACTTTTGTTTGCAATGGCACCACCCAGTTAAATCTCCACTAACTGAATTTGTTTTTTGTCCGACGTGGCACAAGTTTGCTGAGTTGGAGATGATTACATGGCGATGATGTGAATGTAAACCTCATCTCCTTCTTTATAAAACACAGACAAGTCCAAAACACACACACCAATCATCATCATTCTCTTCAATGGCGATCCTACAAACCCTCCGCACCTACGAGCTTCGTGTTCTCCATTGCACACTTTCACCCAATCAAACCCCACCTCTTTCCATACCCATTCAAACCTCAATCCAAACCCTCCTCCAATCACCGTCGTACGCCGTCGCCGACGACAATCTGATTGTAAAATTGTGTAATGATTTCGCCAGAGATGACTTTTTCGTCCGTCATTCGTCGCCGTGATGTGTTAATCTTCGTAGATACCGTTCTCACCTAACCTAAAACCCTAGCGAAATCGAACAAAATTAGCAGAAATTAGAAGTTATTTCATCAATTGTCACACAAATTGATGTTAATTGAACACAAAGAGTATGTTAATACTGCTAATTCGAAGACAAATACATAATTTTTTTCAGGTTTTTTTATTTTATCAGAGTTTTAGAATCGAAACAACTTACGGTTACACGATTGCGTGGAACAGGAGGCTTGTTTTGGTTGCGAGATTATTTCATTTGTGGGGCGGCGCGTGGCGGTAGTGAGGCTGCGCGTGGGGGAAATGAAGGTGTCAGAGAAGAATGAGCGGTGGCCTGAAGAGAAGGCGGAGATAGTGGTGGTGAGTAGAGGGTCGGCGGTGGAGGGCCACGTGGCGTGGCAGATATCCGACCATAGGTGTTGGTCGGAGCAGAGGGATTGGAGTTTGGAAGAAGATGAATGGTAGATATCGCTTCAATGTCTTCCACATAAACCAGGGATTGGAGTTTGGGAGCTTTTTACAGGGAAATGGGGGAAATTGTGTTTGCAAGTGTTTATATATACATATAGTGCCACGCAGGTTTTTATATATACATATAGTGCCACGTATTCGCCATGTCATATTGTCCATTCTATCCACGTAAGCTTGGTTGTGCTACGTAGGATAAGAAACAAACTCAGTTAGTAAAGATTTAACTGAGTGGTGTCAGTTCAAACTAAAAGTCAAGTTAGGGATGCCGGGTGTCAAAGTGTTAGTTGGGGGTGGCAACGACCAAAGGCCGATAGTTGGGGTGATAAAATCCAATAACTCTTATAAATTCATAATATTAATTTTTTAAGAGGAGTGGTTAAAATTTTTTAAGGGGTGCAGTTGAAAATTTTCAAGGGGTACGAGCGGGATTTTCGGTATAAAATTACATTAAAAGTTCTTTTTTCGAGGGGAGCGCCCGCCACCCCGGTCTTTAGGGTGGGTACACCTCTGATACACAGAAGTAGGGATGGGATTGGTATTGTACATGTACCCGTACTCGTACCGGTACCGAAAATACCGGTACCAAATTTGAACAAAACGGGGGTACCAAATACCGTACCGAATATATTGGTACGGGTACAGGTACGGGTATGAGTATGAGTATCGGTACAGGTATTTCGGTACGTTAACCGCTTTGGTACCATGTTGTCTTTATTTTATTTTTTATCACTTGTACAAGTACTAAATAAGTAAAATTGGCACGAGTACCATACAATACGAGTACCGAATAGGTAAAACTGATATGAGTACTAATACAATATAAGTAATAGGTAAAATCAATATGGGTATTATAAATACTATAATACGAAATAAAACATAATATAAATTTTTTTAGGTTTTATATAAAATTCAGTACCAGTACCCGTTTTTACCCGTATCTGTACAGATACCAAATACTAAAATCAATAAAACTGTGTACCAATTAGGGATGAGCTTTTTTTCCCAAATACCTGTACTCGTATCCGTACCGTACCCATACTCGTACCTGTACCCGTACCGATATAGGAAAATGATAAAGTTTATGTTGCCTTTCAAAAAAAATAATAAAATGATTATTGGGATGCCATTTTCGTAAATAAAAACATAACACCAATTTAATTAATAGGATAGTGATGTGGTAACACAGAAAAGTACTTTGTGTAGCTTTTCGAAAGGAGACTGAATGATAATAGTGTTATATATTAGAAATGATGAAGATTATAATTAACTTTGTATTTTAATATATCTTTATATGGATTTCGATTTTTTTATGTCATAAGATTGAGTTATGGCTCAATCGTGTCGGATTCGTTAGGATTTAGGGAAAACAGTGAAAAGTGTGAGAACAGTGAGAACGCTTCTGGATCATCCGAACAATACAATCTATGGACTAGATTGGCGCAGTGGCGTTTTCGTAAATAACATCAATTTTATTACGTAGACGCGCTTCATTAAGGGTAAAAGGGTCTTTTACTGCTCAAATTCAAAACGCCAAACTAAAATGAGAACACGTCATTCAAAACGAATAAAACACCATTAATACAAAAACGCCAAAGCTTAATGATAAAACGCGTTGCAGACATACAGGTAGAAGAAACAAACAGTAACTGAAAGTCAATTATTAACATTTATTAGAAGAAATTCCCTACTAAATTACGCACCACAAACATCATTATATAAACGATGCTAACATCGCTTCCATAATCACTTCCATCGATCATACTAAAAACGACATCTTTTGCCAAAACACTAAATTTAACCAAAACGCCAAAAATGGCAACCATCATTTCATGGAGATACACCCTGAGAATCAGAAGATTCGTCATACGTTTTGACAACAGAAGAATGGTGTTTGTTAAAACAATCAAAGCAATTTTGAAAATGGAAGAAGAGGTACAAAGGGGTATCCTATCGCTTGGCATCCATCTTGATAACGAATGTGATGAAACACAAAGGTTATGAGAAGATTAACAAGAAAATTTGGACCAAGCAAAGCAAATGCAAAAATGGACACAGTCATCACATCATGGCGTTTTGATGAAGAAACAGACATGGTCACATTTATATGTGACAACAGAGAGCAGGAAGACTACATGCTTGAAGACATCATGACCAAGTAGGGGGTTGGGTTCGTGGAGAAGTTACACAACTCCACATGTTTGAACGCAGACATTGACATAAAAATGGCGTTGAGGTAGGACATATTGAATGTCACACCCCAACCGATGGTGGAAACATCGGGTGAGACGAAAACGAGATTGCAAGAGGTTTCATAACACTATGTGACAATACAGTTAAAATTCAGATTTCATAAATAGACTAATTGTCATACAAGAATCCAAAGGAAGATAACATTATTCAACAAAACATAACATCAAATGATAAACTAAATTTAGATGTGTATCTAAGTCCACCTAATCTTTGTTCTTCGTCGCATCATCATCAAACTATCAACCTGCAACATGTATTAAAATATATCAACAAAAAGTTGGCGAGCATACAAGTTTGATTACATAGCATAATATAGACTAAAAGTTGCTTATATCCAACATGAATTATAATATGCGAGTTACTAGTATGCCTAGATTGTGTAGCAATATGTTCAAACCCAAATTTCCAACGCGTTTAATTTTGCCTATTCCAAAGTATCGCGGGAGGTTAACGTGTTTAACTTAACAATACCCAAAGTCTTGTGGGCGGTTCGTTAATCCTATACCGCTATAATTGTTAAGGTAGGCTAGCAAAGTTAATGAGCATATATCAACACAGATAGTTTACATGGCATACGAGATTAACAAGCATCACACATAGTTTCATGTTTCAACAATGGATAGAGTTTGTTTAAAATAGTTTCAAGGTGAAGTGTAGTTTATATAATATACATGTTGCACCCAAAAGTGATTAAAAGAAAAATGGATCGAGTATGCTCACGGTTTTGCAAGCTTTCCTTCTTGAAATCCCGTGAGTGTTGTAGGTGGATGGATTAGTTTGGAGCACCTTGTCCTTCCACACGAAGAAAACATAGGTGTGTGAGTTTGGGGAAATCGAAAGATTATAGATTCGGAATTTAAATAACATGAACATAGACATATGAAAATAATCATCCATCACAAATGATGTTTGGATGATGTACTTACTATCTTGACAATGTCCACTTGTTCGTCATCAAGAGTTCGGTTCGTTTGAATGTTACATAAGTATTACATAGAGTATACCATATCATTATGTCAAGCATGAGGTAGAAGATTAAAGTCTTCATTTAGGCACCTCTAAGTATCATAGATTTCATGCATGAGGTAGGAAGAACAAAGCTCCCAATTGCAACTTGCTTATCATTAGGCACCTCTATGATCGTTAAGAGTAAGAAGACAATCATGAAGAACGGAATCGACTAAAACGGATTTGCCATTTGAAACTTCAACAGCAAACAACTTAGGTATCTTAGAGCGTGTAACATTTAACAAAGGTTCAAATTCAACGGACACAAAGCTTTTGTCCGCACCAATATCAAATAAAAATGAAGCATAAAGGTGGTTAACAAGAAACGAACCATTGACAACTTCATTGTCGTTGTGCGCTAGATTGGCATTGATGTTGAAAGCTCGGCCTCTAGCAGGTTGTTGTTGCTTGATGTGCGTGTAGCGTTATATATATTTATGTATATTTTTAGCCCTTTTTACACTTTAGTCAAGTTTTAAATTTATAAAACATGATATTTTACTAACACTAAACACACATATGGGCAAGTGCACCCATCGTGAGCGTAGTATTGTGACAACCCTCAAAATTACAGGTACTGTAATTAATTTTAATTACGTACTTAATGACTGTGCTTGATTACAACTGACAATTTAAACTGCTCTATGATTTTTTTTTATATCATACATACATATGCATCACATTCGTACTGTCACTCCGTTTATTATACACAAGCTTTAGTGATAAAATTGATGCACAAAAACACAGTTAGCACAATGACCGGATAGCTCAGAAACATGCTGACAATATCAACACATAGACAAACAATAGGTTGAGGGACCTATTTGACATTCTTTGAAACTGGCTTGAAATTATTACTTTTTAATTTCGAGGACTAAAACCTTCATTATTTGAAAGAACAATTTTAGGGTCCTTTTGGTCATTTTTGAAACCTATTTTTAACCTTATAAGTCTAACTGGGTTAGTCTATTATACAAGGATTCTTATTTTGAAATCTAATCTAGTTAATTATTTAACGGTACTATTACAGGGACTGTTATCGTAAATATAGAACCACAGGGATCAAAATGTAAATTTTTAATTAAATGAATAAAAGGGATTTAATCCCAAAGAACCGGCCACACACGGGACTCGAACCCGCGCACACCCGCAAACCAAACACGCGCATAACCGGCTGGACTACCAGCTTCGTTGTGAGTTATATCTGATTGTATAATATATATATAATCTTTAAAAACATATCTGATTACATAAACAGCAACAGTAGGTCGCGGTTCAAACAAGAATTCGCCAAAACTCGATTTTTATTCATCCTTTTTACCTGTAAATCTTACCCACATGTTTCCTAACCGATTTCCCACTCATTTAATCATTCAATCGACACATCTTAGTGCCCTTACGGCTATAATTGAACTTTTTATTTAAAAATTAAAAGTGGATCAAGAACACTACGATTTGTCGGATTTGAGATCAAATTGATGGGCTATATAAGTTCATTAACTCCATACGAACCTCCTACACCTCTCTCATTGCTCAAACACTTCGAATTATATCGGATTTCAAACCTGCAATCGCCGGAGTAGTTCATACTCGCCGGAAAACCGGACCAGTTGCCGGAATCACTCGACACGCACTTCCGACCGATACCGGACCGATTTTATCCGTCTAATCGGTATGTTACTTCTTTTTCAATGATCCTGTGAATTTAATTGAACTATAATCGGGTTTTGATCGAGTTTTGGATGCGTTGACTTTCTGGTTTGACCGAATTTGGGGAAGATGATAAATAGTGATTATTGTTTGTTTTCTTTTATTTAACAGATTTTTCATTAATTCATAATAAATTGAGACTAACTAGTTAAAGTCCGAAAATTTTAACATATATACTTTATCTACTGATTCATTTATTAAAAATATTATGTTAGTCAAAATATTTATAAAACTAATTTTTACAATATTAAAACGGTTTATTACTAAATAATTCCTAATAAATCGATTTTTAGGAATTAAAATCTGAAATTTTCAGATAAATTACTTCAAATACTGATCTTTACATAAATATTTTTTTACTCACATTTTATATAAATTTGATATTTATATAAATAAATCAGTATTTATACTTATTTATATAGTTTAATTTAATGCAATTAAATTATATAACTATATAATTTTGATCCAAAATTATTCTTATGACAAAAGATGCATTATTCTGAGTTTATATAATTTTAGAATCTTAATTTTTATTATGTTTAATTATTTAGATAATTAAACTTATATAAACTTATTTATTGTTATTATAATCATTTTAATTCTTTAAAATGATTCCAAGGCCATAATAATTATTTTAAATCAGTAATATTCAAGTTCAAATAATTACAAATATTATTTTAATTATTTTGACTTAAATTAATTATTTTTGATAATTAGTTATAGAATTATCACATTATTTCTTTTAGACAAAACACTACCGAATCCTATAGATTTAGGATCTCCGCTCATTTGATTAACCATTATCGTTGATATATATTCTATATTATTGCATGTTCAATCAATTAGAGTGACGTGGAATATTATTCCCAAGAACTCTCACATTAGCATATTTATTTGGACTTACTCAAAATCAAGGTGAGTTCATGTCCCCCTTTTCTCTTAACTGTTTTCAGTTTTATACTTCGGGGGTGGAATACATGTTACAAATGTTACAATGTTTACAAATGATATAATAACAAGAAACACTCTTGGTGAGAACGAGTACCAAGTCTGATGAAATTTGAGAATATAAAAATACAAAAAGCACTCTTGGTGAGAACGAGTACCAAGTATGTTACAACTATTACAAACATTTTTATATACGGTATGGTTAGCTTAAGGAGGGTTAGGACGTACAGATCATGTGAGTGGGTAGGCGGGAACTGAAGGCCATCAATCCTCATTGTAGGACCGAGGGACATTAGCGGTAGATCTATCTGGGTGTAGCGAGCCCAGCCCCAGGCCCAACAGAACGGACCTCGGGGTGACTTTGTGCCCGACGCATAAATCTGCTAGGTTTGAGTCTTCCTACTGCATTTCACACATATCAATGGCCTTGCAAACCATTAGTGATCTCTTTATTTCCTTATTGCTACATACCAGGGACTTTCATACACTGTTTACAAAGGATTATACACACATCGTTACAAAGGGACATTTATACACACAAGACATATTTTAAAGGCTTATACACACAGACTTACACATGAACTCGCTCAACAATTTTTGTTGATTTTTCCAACTTACATGTATTTCAGGGAACTAGCAGGATCTGGCAGGGTATGCATGTGTCTAGCTGCGTTGGATAAATAGATGTCATCCAAAGTTGTGAAGTTTGAGAAGTGTAACCTATTCCTGGACGGGTTACATATCTCTAAACCTCGTCTTATTTAAAGTCTTTTGGTGTCCTATGAAAATGTTTTAAATAATTTGTGGTTTGTAACTTATTTCAAATGTCGATGTTTCTAAACAATGATATTGTGGTATTTTCTCACTACTTTTAATGGATGAACATCTCGTATTTTTATCGTATAGCATTGTTGTGATTGTTGCTATGGTATTAAGAAGTCACACCAAATAAACCCACGCTTTCGCAAAGCCAGGGTGTGACAAGTATAGCGTTGATAAGATACCGAGGTCGACCAAGGACACAAGAGCTTTTAGTACTGGTTTATCCTTAACGTCTAATCAAATCAAAATTCTAGAAAAAGGTTTTAAACTAGAAAATAAAAACTAACTAAAAATGCTGAAAATAAAAATAAAAAAAAAACAGATAGACATGATGAATCACTTGTATCCGACTCGCATTTAGTGTAACCTTTGATTATTTTCGCACTTTTGCACTTTTTAAGAGATTATCTTAGTTATAGTAGTAGGCCCCTCTTTTGAAGGTGACGTTACCCTCAACCCAATAGTTTGAGTCAGCAAGGTTACAGTCCTAAAGGGTTGGATTATTGAAAGATAATTAATTAAGTTATTAATGCATAATGTGGTAGGCCCCTCTTTTGAAGGTGACGTTGCCCTCGGCTAAGTAGTTTGAGTCAGCAGGGATACAATCCTAAATAGCCGGGTTAAAGTTTTAATAGTAACTTACATATGAGGGGGTTAAGGAGTTCGGACCCCCGCTATCCAATACCAGTGGGTATTGAAGGAGATCCTACTAAACTTGACCCAGGTCCTTGTAGGATCTATACATTGAACAAGGCAAGACTCTTACCAAACCATTCCCTTAACCACCGGTCAGGTAGCCAACATATCTCCATATAGACCGTGGAGATATGAATGGTGAAAATTTTTAGTTTATATAGACAGTAAAATAATGCCAAGACACCACCGACAAATGATAAGGAAGATTCACCTTCAACATAAGAAACTAGTTATTAAAGTCATTAATACATAACCAAATAAAAAGTGTGAAAAGATTAAAAATAAAAAGTATTACACAAAACACTTGTCTTCACCAAGTGATGTAAGAGACTTAGGCAAACATGGCCTTTGATTGTCAAGAACTCTTATGATCAATCTTGGATCCCGAGACTACTCACACACTCTATCATGGATGATGGATGATGGTGGTGGATGTGGGTTGTGATGGTGGTGGTGGGCGGGTGAAGTGTGAGAGAGGTGGTTTGCCAAAGGATGGTTTGCAAGTGAGCCAAGCACCCCTATTTATGGCCTGTACAGAAGCCCGGACACGGCCCCGTGTCCACCCATCTTCTCTTTATTCATTAAATGCAGTTTGTCTGCATTAGTTGACCACGCCCCCGTGTCCGCTGGGCACGACCCCGTGTGCAAAAGTGTATCTGTACTCTCAAGATTTGCCAAGATTTTGTGAATCTTAGCGTTGACCACGGCCCCGTGTCCGCTGGGCATGCCCCCGTGGTGGGTGATAGAAGCTTCTACAGCTTTTCTTTTCTGCAGACACTTGGGCACGCCCCCGTGCTCATTGAGCACGGGGCGTGTTCAGCCTTCTATTCTCTTGTTTTTGCTTGGGGAGATGCTGTCGAGGGGTCGGGCATGCCACATTTATTCCTTTTCTTGTATTATTGTTAGATTTAGCTGCATTTTTACTTCTTTTGTCCATTTAAGTTCTTTTAACCCTGAAAATACAAAAGGAAGACAAAAATACACTTTTTCCAACATTAGTACTGAAAAAGGGTTAGTTTTATGCCACATTTGATGTAATTTATATGTTGCATTTTGCGCACATGAAATACCCCCACACTTGAATCTTTGCTTGTCCTCAAGCAAAACTCTGTATAATGTGGCTTACACTCCCAAATGGAACGGGTAGAAGAGAAGGTTTTTGGGCTTGTCATAGAGTGTCGGGATTCAAGATTCCTTATTGTTGGTGCATATGTCTGTCGACTTCGTCTTGTATCGAGTCTTGTATGTATATAGATAGATCAGGGAACGAAATACGAGAAAACACAGTTTATAGGTATTTCGTACGAAATGACAAATTGTCATTTCGCACGAAATCAATTTGGTATTTCGCACGAAATAGCTATTTCGTGTGAAGTTGATTTCGCTTGGGATGTTTCGTACGAAATAGCCAGGCCTATAAATACTGATGCCTTGGTTCTCATTTGGTACGAAATAACTTTCCGGTTTCAGAGTCGAACTGCTACCGAAGTGTCTACTCGCTGTAAAACGTTGTTATATCAATCAAAAGACAGTTTAAAGTGAATTGCAAGCTGAATCAACTTGATACGTTTGTTTCCGCCTCTTGTATTGAGCAAAAACTCTTCTGAACGACTCGTTTGGGTCTGAAAACGATCCTACAAGTGGTATCAGAGCTCAGGAGGAAGAGTTCTTATCAATTCAGCTAAAAATACTGATTTCTACATCTTCTTTTCAAAATTAAACAAAATTTCACGGATAAAATGGCTTGATTTTCCCACATTATATGCAAAATTGTGTTTTAACAAAGCCTTGAAAGAATTGGATCTAAAATCGGACTAAAACCTGATCAATTTTGACAAAAACAGTTCGAGATGATGACATCAGTAGTATTTCGTACGAAATAGGAGTTTCATTTCGCACGAAATAGCATATTCAGGGTCTTTTCGCACCAAGTTGGTATTTCGTTTGACCATTTTGCACGAAATCACCTATTTCGTTTGAAAGTGTGTTATTTCGCACGAAAACAGTCATTTCGCATCAGTTTGGGTATTTCGTTTGAACAGGATCATTTCGTGTGAAAGTTGATTTCGTTAGAAAGTGTCATTTCGCACCAGAAGTTCATTTCGTTTGAAGTGTTTTATTTCGTTTGAAAGACAAAATTTGTGAAAATTTTAAAACCGAAACACGGAAGAGGAATTTTACAACGCCTTTGCAACTCCGATTAGCATTGCACAAAACACAATGTTGGAAAATGAAACGTGCACCATGCAAAAACCGCCAAAGCTCATGAATATCGAGGAGTATAAAGGATGGGAGGAGAGATTCGAGAATTGGGTTCAAGCAAATTACTTGGATGCTTGGGAATGTGTTGAAACGAAATATGTTAGACCGATGAATGATGATGAGGAGGTTATTGCAATTAAAGATCTTAGTGCAGAAGAGAAAAAGAAATAAAAAGATGAAAAAATGATGACTAGTTTATTGCATCAAGCTGTGAAAGAAGATATCTTGGTTTTATTGCAACACAATGGAACTGCATACTCTATCTGGAAAGCATTAAAATCAAAGTTTGTTGGAAGTAAAGAGATGATTAAGAACAAAAAGTCACTTTTGAAAAAAGAGTTTGATCTATTTCGTGGGTTGAGAACTGAGAGCACCAAGCAGATCATTGAAAGATACTGCAATTTGTTAGTTAACATGAAGAGAGTGAGCATCACAAAGGATAATGAAGAGTTGATTGAAAAATTGGCTGATGCGTTGCCACATGAAACTTGGGGCACATATCTCATGATGTTGAGAAATAAAAAGGATTTTGGAAACTTAACACTAAGTAAGTTCATTGAAAAACTTGAAGCTCAAGAGATGGAACAAAGAAAGATCTCAAGGATGAAAGATTTTGATGGTGAACAAGATATCGGTCTTTATTACAAAGGAGGTATCAGTGATAAGACCAACATGTCACCAAAGGTTGAGACTGCATTCAATGCTAAGAGTTCGTCTGGAGGATCATCTAAAGGATCAAACAGCAAAACGGGATTCTCTTCATATTCATCATTTGATCTAAACTTGTCGACAACAAAGAATGGCAAAGTTATTCAATGCAACATTGCATTAAATCTTGAAAATAATCAAGATTACTCGGAAGAAATTGCAAAAAGTCACATGTCTTTGTTAGTGACTGTGTTAGAATCGTATGGTAGTTTAGTAGTAGGAAGGATCGGGAATCCAATGTTGACAAAAGAGGATTACGATCAGATTGATGCTGAAGAAATGGAATTGATGGATATAAAGTGGTGTCTTGCGAGTGTTTTGAGAAGAGCTGAAAAGTTTAAATAAATTACGGGAAAAGATGATTTCCGTGATGCAAATGTTTCTACTTTAGGATTTGATAAATCTAAAGTTACTTGTTTTCGTTGCAGGGAAAAAGGGCACTTCAAGAGAGAGTGCACAAACCGCGAAGCAAGTGGAGCTCAAAATCCGTTCAACAACAATGATTACTATCGGAAAGCAATTTATCATCAAGTTGCTCAACAGTCGCATCAACAAGAACCACAAATTGCGCATGCTAAAAAGGATATCGAAGAGTCATCAAAGAGAGCTCTTTATGGTATAATAGATCAAGATGATGAAAAATTACCAGAAGGTTTTAGCTGGGATAATTACTGTCCAGATAAAGAGATTTTAAAAGCCAAAGCTTTTGTTGCTAGAGTTGCTGAAGACAGTGATAATGATGATGATGATGATGATTATGCAAAAAGAATGGAAGAGCATTTAAGATTGATGGAGGAGGGTGATAGTGATGATGAAAAAATTCGAAAGAAAAAGAAAAAAATTAAGAAAAATGTTAGCAGTGATGATGAAGAAGTTCCTGTGATAAAGAAAAAGGTAAAAGAAGTTCCAACTTTCAAAGTTGAAGTAAAAGCTGATGCACAAAAGATTCATGTGAAATGTGAAAATTGTGAAGCAATGAAGAAGCAAAACAGTACTTTGATTCATAACATGAACATATTGAAAGAATCTTATGATGTTCTCAACAAAGCAATGAATCAGTACAATCAATCAAGCAGTGAACAAGCAACAACATGAAAACACTTCAAGGAGCTTTCATGACAAAGCAGAAAATCATCAACAATTACATTGAGAAGTGTGTTGTGTTGGAACAGAAATTGGAAACCCAGAGGATTGAAACAGAAAGAGTAAATAGGTTGTTAAAAAGTTACTCATGTACTTCTTATGTCATTGACAGGATTTATCCAACCGTTGAAGGCATGAAGGCGTTTGAAGAAGAGGAAACGTCTGAAAAGAAGAAGACTGAAGTGAATGATTCTGGTAAGAAAAAAGGTTTCAATTACAACAAGTGTCCACCCCCGCTTGAAAATGGATATTCTTTACGAAATCCAAATTCAGAAAGAGTCGAAAAGGCAACCAACTTACAGTGGGAATCTGAGCCATCAGATAATTTGCCAGACAACATTGATGTTACTTTCACTTCATCTGATACTGATCATAGTCAGAGTTAATAAAGAAAGTGGTCGATCAAGTGTTGGATAAAGATGAAACCGAGGAGTCAAAGTCGGAATCAAATTCAGAGTCAAAGTCTGAAACGTCAAGTCCAACAATCAAAAAGGGCAAACGGGTTTACAATAAAGGGTTTTTGTTATCAAAATCTAATTTGAATGATGAAACATTCAGAGTAGCTTATACTTTGAATGATTCTGACAAATTATATTCTGATGAAGAATTTCCAATAAGAGGTGTTAAAACTGAAATGATCAAAAAGGTTTTCAAATTAACATAAATTAATATTTCTGAAATAAAAGATGCAAATCTTTCTAAAAAACCTAAAAAATATACCTCAAGAGTTCAACAAAGAGAAAACAAGAAAAAGGGTTACAGTTCTGGTTCAGGTTTTCAAAAGAAACCAAACCATAACGGTAATTTCAAAAGAAAAGGTCTTGGATTTATTCCACCGAAATATCATAAAAATGAGAAAACTTATAAACTAAAAACTGTTTTTGTTTCAGGAACATCATCTGAAGAAGAAAAAGAGCAATTGTTCAGAAAGCAAACAGACAAAGAATTCCTTGCTAAGAAGCAAGAGGAAATGAAGAATGAAGCTGCTCAAAGAAAGAAAACAAGAACCTGTTTTCAATGCAAAACATTTGGTTATATTGCCAGGAATTGTCCAAAGGCAGTCCAAACAAAACAGGAAGTTTCTTTTAAACTGAAAGATAAAATGGTTGAAAATGAACCACCAATAAAACCTTTTATAGTTTTCAAAAACTCGAAATTTGAGGTTGGTGAATGTTCAAAAGGTTTTTACAAAAGAAAAGAAAATCTTGACAACCAAAAGTGGGTGGTTAAGAAATCTGATGATAGTTTTAGCAATGAATCTGATTCGTCAAAATCAGAGGAGCTATTATCTGGAAATGAATCTGATTCCACAAAGTCAGAAGAGCCACAAGTTGAACCAAAAATTGAAAAATCAGTACCGCCAATGGATGATGCAAATTTTCCACCATTGAGGGCTGAAAATTTTAAACAAAAAGTTGGTAAAATTGAGATTTCGAATCAATTCTTTTTTGAAAAGAAAGAATTTGATGTTGAGAAAACCTTTAACCCCAAAGTTAAACGTATTTTTGGAAAAATGATTGATGGGAAAGTCAAAGGGGTGAAGGAATTTTATGAGAAGAAGATGAAAGGAAAGAAATCGAGTGTTGATAACTCGAAATCTCCCAAGGTCTGTCAGGCTTGGGAGAATCTCTTTAACTGAAAAAACTGACTTGCTGGAGCTCCCAAGTTGGTAATCGTGGAGCAGGAATCGGCATTATTCTTGAATTTTATGTGTTTGTGAAAACTTACAAGTGGTGAATCAGGGACATTAAATTGTACTTGATTTATTTTTCCTACAAGTGGTTGTGAAGAAAAACAAAGTGATGAATTGATCCCCTAACCTACAAGTGGTTTTATGAAATCAGCAAAACTTATTTTCCGGAAAAACTATTTTGATTAAAACAAACTTAAGTGTTTTGAAATCTTAATGGGAAAATTGTTTGTTGTCAGGGGGAGTTCTGATTGTTTATGCCAAGTGGATGGCGATTTGAAGCAATTCACAACAGTTGTTAATTTTTTGTATAGTTTGTTTTCAAATTTTCTTTAAATGATTTTGCATTTTAGGGGGAGTAAGAAATTTTCAGAAAATCCAAAAACATTAGAAAATTTGAAAAAGACAAAAACATGATAAAATCAAAAATGAGTTTTGTTGTAAAAAAGAGGAAATGATAGTACATCAGCGGACATTCACAGCTTGCTAAAGAATTGGAAAGTTAAATGTGATAAACGGTCTCACTAATGATGTGCCAGTAGGTTTTTACACATTTAGTAGATTGTGTTCGAGATATAAACCTAAATATCTTACTTACTTATTTCGTGGGGAACATCTCTCGGATATATGGGTAACCCCCAAAATCTTGTTTGAGAGACCCCTCTTTCTGAGATACTAGGTCTTTATGTTTAGTGATATCTGGGGTATTATCCCGGGACTTCTGATTTTACGGAAGCAATGGCCTAGTCCCCGTATAATATTTTTTGCTTGCTTGAAATATTAGCAACCCCCCTCAGCATAAAAAATGATGAAACATTGAAAAATGCTAATCATGTGCTGTTGAAGAAAAGATTCTCTAAAGGGAACACGCCTAAAGTCGAAGCCATCATCTCTCGGATTTTGCGGAAGCAATAGCCTAAGCTCTCATGGCCCTCACATTTTAATCCTTTACAGATATCATCTAGGTATACTCACATGTAAGACTGAATTTTGGGATCTGGATACGGGAGTATATTCTGAGATGGGATACGCGAATAAGTTTAAGTACTTAAAACATTAATCTCGTATCTCAAAACAGTTGAACTTTGTGTGAAAATTTAAGTGGATCAGTATATTGACAATCTAAGTGAATCGTTTAGAACTTAAAATGTTTAAAGCTTAACGGTGTTAGTGATTTGTCTCAAAAACTGATATGATCCTCTTACACAAACTCACAAAAATATTGTTTGTAAATATTTTCTTAATACATGTTAACACACTGAAAATTTTAGTAAAACCCAAAAAGAATGTGTTTTAGCATAAAATTATGAAAAATTCAAAAAGATTTTTGACAACTGATGTTGGAGAGCTGATTTTCAAAATTCTGAGTGCTAAACATGATGAACAAAAGGTTTGGGAGAGTGTGTTTGAAATGTTTGTGATGTAAAAATTGTTTAAAAAGAAAAATGTTATTTCTACAAGTGGTTCATCAGAGATTTACATTGTAAAATCATTTATAGATTGATTAATACCTGCAACTGGTTTATAAATTTGTCAAATTTTAAATTTGTGAAATTTATTGTGTGGTAGAGATTGTGTAGGTTAGCCAGGTTCCTGATTCTGGTATCATAGAGAGCCAGGTTTCGAATCCTGAATAGATGCAGAATAGAGCCAGGAATTGATCCTGAACCTGTGAACCTGTTAAAGCAAGACTACGATCCCAAGCACATCTTAAGGGGGAGTCTGCTAGCAAAAGAGAAGTCTGAAGATAGTAGAGCCAGATTCAGATCCTGAAGATCACGCAAATTGCAGATGCTGATGAACTTAAGGAATCAAGAGATCTGATCAAGAGAATTAGGAAGATAAACATCCAAGGGGAAGATTAGTTGATAGAGAGAAGAGAATGGATTGAGGATGTTTTACATTGTCAGACATTTCGGGAAAGAACGAAAAGACTGATAAAGACTGAAGATTGAAGACTCGACACTGAAGACTTCGTCAACATCCAAGGGGGAGTCTGTTGGTGCATATGTCTGTCGACTTCGTCTTGTATCGAGTCTTGTATGTATATAGATAGATCAGGGCACGAAATACGAGAAAAGACAGTTTATAGGTATTTCGTACGAAATGACAAATTGTCATTTCGCACGAAATCAATTTGGTATTTCGCACGAAATAGCTATTTCGTGTGAAGTTGATTTCTCATGGGATGTTTCATACGAAATAGCCAGGCTTATAAATACTGATGCCTTGGTTCTCATTTGGTACGAAATAACTTTCCGGTTTCAGAGTCGAACTGCTGCCGAAGTGTCTACTCGCTGTAAAACGTTGTTATATCAATCAAAAGACAGTTTAAAGTGAATTGCAAGCTGAATCAACTTGATACGTTTGTTTCCGCCTCTCGTATTGGGCAAAAACTATTCTGAGCGACTCGTTTGGGTCTGAAAACGATCCTACATTTATTAGGTTTTATTTTTATTTTATTTCCAATCCTATTCGTCATGATTTATTTAGAACATTACTTAAGATAAATTACTTATTAGGGCATAACATGCCTCTTTAAAATTCCATTTATATACAAGTTCACATACCTCACGGGGGATCACTCAACACTCGGCCGAAGGTGTATTTTTGTGAAGCACTCGAGAGCGGCATTGAACTTACTCTTACCATAAGCTTGCCAAGTAATCAATCCTCCTCCTTTTTAACTATACACCTTTGTAAATATCAAGAGGACTTTTGGGGGAAGGGTTAGGCTTGGGTTAAAGGTAGGTGGTTGGGTTAGTGTTTAGTAGAAAAGGGCGAAAGGCGTAAAAAGCATCGGTTTTCGTAAGACTTTTTATTTTTATAACTTTTTATTTCAATGAAGCATTTCTTCAAACAAAGTTCTTTTTGAAGAACTTGATTGTTTTATTTCTTGGCTTCATTATTTCATCAATTTTTTTATTTTTTTTATAAGGAAGTCACAAGAAACCAAGCTTTGTTACTAAAATAAATGGTTTAAAATGAAAAAGGGTTTTGGTGGGTAAAAAGGGTGTTTGATTTGGGTTAAGAAATGAAAAGGTTTAGGCTCAAAGGGGTTAACTAGGGGGATTTTGGGTAGGTGGTAAAAAAAAGAAAAATAATGGTGTTGAAATAAAAAGGGTTAGTCCTAATGCCTCCATCATTTACTTACTTGGGTTTAAGTTGGTAAGGACCGGGAATGTATTGTCGTGGCAAGTTCTAGAGTTGTAAGAACCAAGCGGCTATTCACACAAGAAACGAAAAATGAGCATTTAGTTAAAGATGTGTATTTATATGCTCAAAAAAGGCTCAAAACTCACTTTTTGTGGGAATGGGTTTTTATGTGATCAAATATATATAATCAAATTTTTACTACATTTGTCAAGCCGTTTCATAATTTTCTTATGTTGGTTCTTTTTATCATGACACTATCGGTTGTAAATTTGTAAAAATATAACCTTTTTAGAACTTGTAATTCCCAAATTAAACCAAGACAAGTAAAAAAAATGAAAAGATTTTGGAAAAAATTTGTGGTATTTAGCGGTTCCAATAGAGTTTTGTGTAAGGCTTGTAATTAGAACTTGCAAAATTCAAGGTTTTAGCATCCCCCCCCCCACACTTAAATTACACATTGTCCTCAATGTGTCCCAAAAATAAGTTTTTAGGTTGATTAAATGTGTTAAAGTGTGTTTAAAAACAAATTTTTATGTTACTGGGCATCTGGACACGGGCCTGTGGTGTCCGGGCACGGCCCCGTGTTCAGGTTGCCAGTAACAGAGATCATTAAAAAGAAACAGAAGCCTGGTCACGGGGGCGTGTTCAGCGAACACGCCCCGTGTCCAGTTACCTGAACTGGGCGATCCGCTGCAGATGGTTCAGCACGGGGCCGTGTTGGCTGGACACGGCCCGTGCTGAACTTGCTGTAATGAAGAAAAATTTGTGGGAGGCTCTGTTTTTGTGCTTGGGGCCTTGGTTCAAGTTTCCCTTAGTATCCTTCACCATCACGAGTGTGTTTTATCCATTACATCATCATCCAAACACCAATTTTAACTAAACCATCATTTCATTAAAACTAACACATTACATAGGTCCTAGAAATTTAAAAACAAAGCAGAAAAATAAAAAGTAAGAAGTCCTAAGATAGATAGGTCAAGTGATACATAAAATCATCCTAGGGAGTTCTACTTTTACGATAGGAATCAAAATCCCAGAAATAGCTTTCCGGTGTTTAGAGGCTTTGTAGAACTCCAAACCGAGGGGTATTCCCTAGATGTTGTTAAAGCCATTCTTCTATTTCTCTTGGGAGGAAGAAGGCGGGCTCATTTTCCTCAACATCTTGCGGAGGGGGAGTGACACCAACCGGAACCCCTTGTAATATGTCTCGAGGGGGCTTCGGGTGTATGGTGTACCATTCGGCCGGTATGATGACTTCCGGTACCATATTCCATGCCCTTTGGGTGATAATCGGTACCAAAGGAGGAGAAGCGAGAATGTTCAACCTTTGGTGCAAAAGGTTGACCTCTCAAAGACATCCCTCTAGTCCCACCGTCAAATGATTGATACGGTCGACCAATGCTTCTTCCACTCCCGTCATCTCAGCAATGGCCTCTCTTAAAGCGTAGATGTAATTTACAAGAGATTCTTCAACCGTTGATGACCTTCTCCCTTGTCGGTTGTTCCTGGAGTGCGATGAAAATGTTCCGCTAGTTCTGCTCTCCATTATGAGAAAACAGACCGAAAAGAGTTCTATTTTATTGGAACAGTACCTCAGATGTCTGCAGATTTTTGGAACAAAGAATCTTGGAGTTTTAAATTATTTTCATGATTTTTAAAGCCATTTTAAGTAGAAATAACTTAAAACACTGTTGTAGAACTTATTTTTAACAAGATTCCTTGAGTAAAAATCTAACAAACATCACCATAAAGCTTAGAATCATGGTAAGTTCAAGCTCTAATGGAGGTATTAAGGAAAAATTGAAGAAGAAGGCAATGGATAAAAGTGGAAAAGACAAGATGGTTGTTGAGAACCTTCTTTAGAATATACCTAAGATGGTATGTGTGAAGATCCCAGCAAATCTTTGTCTTTGGAGTGGTCCAAATGAGCAGGAATCTTGCTGCCTTTATAGAAAATGACAGCACGCTACACACGGCCCCGTGTCGGCTGGACACGGTGGCCCCGTGTGCAGGCAAGATCCTGACACATTTTGTCCGTATTCTGACAAAAAGTCAGACGAGAATCTTTTGGTGGACACGGGGGCGTGCTGACCTGGACACGTCCCCGTGTCTAGAGGCTGTTTATGAAGTTTCGTCTATTTTTAAGGAATTTATCCGGATCGGGCGGTTCCTTACTGGACGGAACAACCCCGAAGTGCCTGAGATAACTTAATTGCTGTAGATTTAGACGAGAACGCAAGAGGTTGTCGGTGAGGGTGATTCCTATGCTAAATGTAGGTGGACAAGTCCAACCCTTTCCCGGGCTCTCGTTAAAGAAGGTGTATGATGAATCGCTCAGGTCTATGTATGCATCGAACGAAGTCGATGGGGAGTCCTTCACGGCACAATCGGCACAGGGACAACTATCGCTCAAGTCATCAAGAGGGTTAGAGGTAGTTTCGGGAACAAAGAAGTTGTTTTTATTCAAATGTGATCCCAACAATTCTTCTTGGGTATCTTCTTGAGAAGAATTAATGATATCCATCTCAAGTTCCTTTACCCAATTAAGAATTAGATCTTCCATTTGAAATAATTCATCAAGAAGCATTTCTCCTAGAAGAGTCGATTGAGAGCATTCGATGGAGAGATAGGGATTATTTTTACTTTCGCCCCTCTTAAGGCTACAGGAAAACAATGGGTCTATATAGTGGGGCTTATAATTTAGAAAATAACATTCTAAATCTTTATGATTGCCACCACATATTTGACACCACGTACCATAAGAGAGCCGATAGTAAAAAAAATCAGTATCACTCATGTTTTCGTCAGAAATTACCAACCGTCGAGATCTTACGGTTCTGTTTTCAGTAACTGATACTTGGGCACCGGGCGTGTTGAGTGGGCACGGCCCCGTGTTCAGCTACTGTCTGACTTAAAACAGGATTGCCAGTTCCAAAGATTGGGCACGGGGCGTGTTCAGCGGGCACGACCCGTGCTGAGTTCTGCAGAAGCTGAAAATTCAAGAAAAATCCTTAAGAAAAACAGAAAAATAAAAAAAAAATGCTTAGGCCGTTGATTCCTAACTTTCTTAAAATCCTTATGTCCCCGGCAACGGCGCCAAAAACTTGATGTGCGTGTAGCGTTATATATATTTATGTATATTTTTAGCCCTTTTTACACTTTCGTCAAGTTTTAAATTTATAAAACACGATATTTTACTAACACTAAACATACATATAGGCAAGTGCACCCATCGTGAGCGTAGTATAGCGTTGGTAAGATACCGAGGTCGTCCAAGGACACAAGAGCTTTTAGTACCGGTTTATCCCCAACGTCTAATCAAATTAAAATTTTAGAAAAATGTTTTAAACTAGAAAATAAAAACTAACTAAAAATGCTGAAAATAAAAATAAAAATAAAACAGATAGACAGGTTGAATCACTTGGATCCGACTCGCATTTAGTGTAACCTTTGATTATTTTCGCACTTTTGCACTTTTTAAGAGATTATCTTAGTTATAGTAGTAGGCCCCTCTTTTGAAGGTGACGTTACCCTCAACCCAGTAGTTTGAGTCAGCAAGGATACAATCCTAAAGGGTTGGATTATTGAAAGATAATTAATTAAGTTATTAATGCATTATGTGGTAAGCCCCTCTTTTGAAGGTGACGTTACCCTCGGCTAAGTAGTTTGAGTCAGCAGGGATACAATCCTAAATAGCCGGGTTAAAGTTTTAATAGTAGCTTACATATGAGGGGGTCAAGGAGTTCGGACCCCCGCCTTCCAATACCAGTGGGTATTGAAGGAGATCCTACTAAACTTGACCCAGGTCCTTCCAGGATCTATACACTGAACAAGGCAAGACTCTTACCAAACCATTCCCTTAATCCCCGACCAGGTAGCCGACATATCTCCATATAGACCGTGGAGATATGAATGGTGAAAATCTTTTATTTTATATACATAGTAAAATAATGCCAAGTCACCACGGACAAATGATAAGGAAGATTCACCTTCAACGTAAGAAACTAGTTATTAAAGTCATTAATACATAACCAAATAAAAAGTGCGAAAAGATTAAAAAAAAGTATTACACTAAACACTTGTCTTCACTAAGTGATGTAAGAGACTTAGGCAAACATGGCCTTTGATTGTTAAGAACTCTTACGATTAATCTTGGATCCCGAGACTACTCACACACTCTATGATGGATGATGGATAATGGTGGTGGATGTGGGTTGTGATGGTGGTGGTGGGTCGGTGAAGTGTGAGAGAGGTGGTTTGCCAAGGGATGGTTTGCAAGTGAGCCAAGCACCCCTATTTATAGCCTGTACAGAAGCCCGAACACGGCCCTGTGTCCATTGGGCACGGCCGCGTGTCCACCCATCTTCTCTTTCTTCATTAAATGCAGTTTGTCTGCATTAGTTGACTACGCCCCCGTGTCCGCTGGGCATGACCCTGATGTGTTAAAAATGCAACATATAAATTTCATCAAATGAGGCATAAAACTAACCCTTTTTTAGTACTAATGTTGGAAAAAGTGTGCTTTTGTCTTCCTTTTGTATTTTCAGGATTAAATGAGCTCAAATTAACAAAAGAAGCAAAAAGACATCAAAATCTAACATAAATACAAGAAGAGGAACAAGACGTGACATGCCCGACCCCACGACAGCATCTTCCCAAGCAAAACAAGAGATCAGAAGACTGAACACGCCCCGTGCTCAGCCAGCACTGGGGCGTGCCCAAGTGTCAGCAGAAAAGACAAAGTGGTAGAAGCTTCTATTGCCCACCACGGGGCCGTGCTCAGTAGACACGGGGCCGTGGTCAACTATAAGATTCGCACAATCCATCAAATCTGCATAGTACAAAGATTCTTCTGCACCACGGGGTCGTGCTCAGCGGACACGGGGGCGTGGTCAACTAAAAAGACAAAACTGCATTAAATGAAGAAAGAGAAGGATGTGGACACTGGGCCGTGCCCACTGGACACGGGGCCATGCCCGAGCTTCTGTTCAGCCTATAAATAGAAGTGCTTGGCTCAAGCTCAAACCATCCCTTGGCACACCACCTCTCTCACACTTCACCCACCACCCACCACCACCATAACACCATCATCCACCGCCATCATCCATTGTCCATCGTAGAGTGTGTGAGTCGTCTCGGGATCCAAGATTGATCGTAAGAGTTCTTGACAATCAAGTCCATGTTTGCCTAAGTCTCTTACATCACTTGGTGAAGACAAAGTGTCTAGTGTAATACTTTTTATTTCTAATCTTTTGCACTTTTTACTTGGTTTTGTATTAATGACTTTAATAACTAGTTGCTTATGTTGAAGGTGATCATTCCTTATCATTTGTCCGTGGTGTCTTAGCATTATTTTACTGTCTATATAAAATAAAAGATTTTCACCATTCATATCTCCACGGTCTATATGGAGGTATGTTGGCTACCTGGTCGGGGGTTAAGGGAACCGTTTGGTAAAGGTCTTGCCATTGTTCAGCGTTTAGAGGTCCTGCAATGGACCTGGGTCAAATTTAGTAGGACCTCCTTCAATACTTAACGGTATTGGATGGCGGGGGTCCAAACTCTTTGATCCCCTCATAAGTTAACTACTATTAATACTATAACCCGGCTATTTAGGACTGTATCCCTGCTGACTCAGACTACTTAGTCAAGGGTAACGTCACCTCCAAAAGAGGGGCCTACCATAATTTGCATTAATAACTTAATTAATTATCTTCCAATAATCCACCCTTTTAGGATTGTATCCTTGCTGACTCAAACTACTGGGGTGAGGGTAACGTCACCTTCAAAAGAGGGGCCTACTACAATAACTAAGATAATCTCTTAAAATAGTGCAAAAGTGCGGAAATAATCAAAGGTTACACTAGATACGAGTCGGAACCAAGTGATTCATCTTGTCTATCTGTTTTTCTTTTTATTTTATTTTTCAGCATTTTTAGTTAGTTTTTATTTTTTAGTTTAAAACATTTTTTCTAAACTTTTTGATTCGATTAGACGTTGAGGATAAACCGGTACTAAAAGCTCTTGTGTCCTTGGACGACCTCGGTATCTTACCAATACTATACTACGCTCACGATGGGTGCACTTGCCCATATGTGTGTCTAGTGTTTGTAAATATCGTGTTTTATAAATTTAAAACTTGGCTAAAAAGTGTTAAAGGGGCTTAAAATATACACCTAAAATATATAACACTAGAATACGCATCAAGTTTTTGGCACCGTTGCCGGGGACACAAGGATTTTAAGAAAGTTAGGAATCAACGGCCTAATCGTTTTTTTTGTTTTTCATTTTTTTTAGGATTTTTCTTAATTTTTCAGCTTCTGCAGAACTCAGCACGGGCCGTTCCCGCTGAACACGCCCCGTGCCCAATCATTGGAACTGGCAATCCTGTTTTAAGTCAGACAGTAGGCTGAACACGGGGCCGTGCCCACTCAACACGCCCCCATGCCCAAGTTTCAGTTACTGAAAACAGAACCGTAAGATCCCGACGGTTGGTAATTTCTGACACAAACATGAGTGATACTGATACTTTTTACTTTCGGCACTCTTATGGTACTATGTGGTGTCAATTATGTGGTGGTAACCATGAAGAATTAGAATGTTTTTTTCTAAATTATAAACCCCACTATATAGACCCATCATTTCCTGGTATCCTTAAGAGGGGCGAAAGTAAAAATAATCCTTATCTCTCCCTCGAATGCGCCCAACCGGATATTCTAGGAGAAATGCTTCTCGATGAATTATTTCAACTAGAAAATCTAATTATCAATTGGTTAAGAGAACTTAGGAAAGATTACAATAATCTTTTCCAAAACGATAGCCAAGAAGAAGGGTTGGAACCGCATTCAAACAACTTCATTGTTTCTAATGATACTTCTAACTCTAGTGAGGACTTGAGCGATAGTCGTCCCTGTGTCGATTGTGCCGTGAAGGACTCCCCATCAACTTCGTTTGATGCATACATAGACCTGAGCGATTCGACATACACCTTCTTTAACGAGAGCCCGGGAAAGGGTTGGACTTGTCCACCTACATATAGCATAGGAATCACCCTCACCGACAACCTCGTACGTTCTCGTCTTAATCTAGAACAATTAAGGTATCTTAGGCACTTTGGGGTTGTTCCATCCAGTAAGGAACCACCCGATCCGGAAAAGTTCCTTAAAAATAGACGCACTTCATAAAACAGCCTTCCGACACGGGGCCGTGTCCAGGTCAACACGCCCCCGTGTCCACCAAAAGATTCCCTTCTGACTTTTGTCAGAATACGGACAAAAACGTGTCAGGATCTTGCCTGCACACGGGGCCGTGTCCAGCCGACACGGGGCCGTGTCCAGCACGCTGTCTTTTCTATAAATGCAGCCAAGAACCCTGCACATTTGGACCATCCAGGGACAAAGATTTGAAAGGATTTTCTGACTTACCATCCTAGGTATGTTCTAAAAGAAGGTTCTTACAAGCATCTTGTCCTTTCCTCTTTTATCTATTGCCTTCTTCTTCTTCATCTTTCTTGCACCAACAACTCCATTAAAGCTTGATGTCAAGCTTTGTTGAGATGTTTATTGAATCTTTGTTCAAGGAATCTTGTTAAAAATAAGTTACACAACATTGTTTTAAGTTTTTTCTGCTAAAAAAGCTTCATAAGTTAAGAAAATAATTTGAAACCCCCAAGATTCCTTGTTCTAAAAATCTGCAGAAAGTTGAACACGGGGCTGTGCTCATTGAGCACGGGGCCGTGTCCGTGGTACTGTTTCATTAAAACAAACTATTTTTGGTATGTTTTGCGTAGAATGTCTAGCCAAAACAGTGGAACCTCTTCTGCGCACTCAAGGAATAGTCGACGGGAAAGGAGGCCATCGATTGAAGCAACTCTCGTAAGGTACGTAATGGCGCTACGTGAAGCCCTTGACGAGATGACTTCGGTGGAGGAGGTCCTCATTGACCGTATAAACTGTCTCTCGGTGGGGTTGGAAAACAGTTTCCAAGAAATAAACCTCTTGCACCAGAGGTTAAACATTCTGGTAACACCTCCCATGGAACCAATCCTCCCTCAAGAGGATTGGAACCTAGCACTTGGGATCCAAAATCCTACCGGTTGGGATGACATTCCGGCGGAACCTCCTCTTGAAGAACTCCAAGAAATCCCGGTGGAAGTTGCACCTCCTCAACCCGGTGCTCATGAGCCCACTTTTCTTCTCCCTGGGGAGATCGAAGAGTGGCTCGCCGACATATGAGGAACCCATTACCGGAGGAAGAAGTTGTCAAGCCACTTTTAACCGAAAGATCTATTTTTTTCGGAAGTTTTGCTAGTAGAATAAATAGTAGGCTAGAACTTCTTGAATTTAGATTTCTTGTGTTTTGTTGACCTAATTATCTAATATTTTAATTTTTAGGACTATTATGTAATTCTCTCTATGATTAATGAATGATGGTTTTAGTTAATTTGGTGTTTTGGATGGTGTTGAAATGAATAAAACACACTTGAGATGGCAAAGGATGCAAGGGAAACTTGAACCAGCACTCCATGCAGGAAAACAGAACCGTCCGACAAATTTCTTCGTTTACAGTAAGCTCGGCACGGGCCGTGTCCACCCAACACGGCCCCGTGCTGCACAGTCTGCAGAAAAAGACCCAGTTCAGGTAACTGGACACGGGCCGTGTTCACCCAGCACGCCCCCGTGTCCAGACTTCTGTTTCTCTTATTTTAATTTGGGTCATTGGATTTTATCACTCGTAACTATTAGTCATTGGCCGATGTCACCTCCAACTATCACTTTGACGTCTGCCACCCCCAACTTAACACTTGGTGTGTTCTGTCACCAGGTCACTAACTTTTGATCATTTTACTATACTTTTGGGGGTGTCCTAAGATCCCGAAAACCTTCCCAAGATTCCTATAACACCCTAAAAAGTGTAGTAACATGATTGAAAGTTAGTAATAGGTTAATGACGTGGTGACAGAACATACTAAGTGTTAAGTTAGGGGTGACGGGCGTCAAAGTGATAGTTGAGGGTGGCATCGACCAATAGCCAATAGTTATAGGTGATAAAATCTAATAATCCTTTTAATTTTGTTACTGGCACTTGAACACGGGGCCGTGCCCGGACAACACGGGGCCGTGTTCAGCGCCCAGTAACACAAAATTTTTGCTTTTTCACACCTTGTACACATTCAATCAACCTAAAAACTTATTTTTGGGACACATTGAGGACAATGTGTAATTTAAGTGTGGGGGGGGGGGGGGGATGTTAAAACCTTGAATCTTGCAAGTCCTAAATACAAGCCTTACACAAAACTCTATTGGAACCGCTAATCACCCCAAATTTTTTCAAAAAATTTTCATTTTTTTTTCTTGTCTAGGTTTAACTCGGGAATTTTAAGTTCTCAAAAAGGTTATATTTTTACGAATTTACAACCGATAGCGTCGTGATAAAAAGAACCAACATAAGAAAATTATGAAAAGGCATGACAAGCTTAGTTAAAATTTAATTATATATACTTGTTCACATAAAAACCCATTCCCACAAAAGTGAGTTTTAAGCCTTTATTGAGCATACAATTACATATCATTGATGTGTGTAAAATGCAACATATAAATTACATCAAATAAGGCATAAAACTAACCCTTTTTTAGTACTAATGTTGGAAAAAGTGTGTTTTTGTCTTCCTTTTGAATTTACAGGGTCAAATGAGCTTAAACGAACAAAAGGAACAAATATACAGCCAAAACCAACATAAATACAAAGAAAAGGAAGAAACGTGGCATGCCCGACCCCTCGACAACAACTCCCAAAGCAAAAACAAGAAGAAAGCTGAGCATGGGGCTGTGCCCAGCTGAGCATGGGGCTGTGCCCAGCCCGACACGGGGCGTGTCCAGCCCGACACGGGGCGTGCCCAGCCCGACACGGGGCGTGTCCAGCTCAACACGGGGCAGTGCTCAGGATGGACATCCCTGGCACTAAAGACAAACCTGTAGAAGCTTCTATTGCCCAACACGGGGCCGTGCCCAGCGGACACGGGGGCGTGGCGAAAAGTACAGCAGGCGCATTAATTGTAATTGCGAATTACAATTAATGAAGAGAGAGAGTGTCAGACGGACACGGGGGCGTGCCCAGCGGACACGGGGGCGTGTGGAGCTAATAAAGACAAACTGTATTAATGAAGAAAGAGAAAAGGGTGGACACGGGGCCGTGTCCAGCGGACACGGGGCCGTGTCCAGGCTTCTGTTCAGCCTATAAATAGGAGTGCTTGGTTTCATTTCAAACCATCCCTTGGCACACCACCTCTCTCACACTTCACCCACCACCCACCACCACCATAACACCATCATCCACCACCATCATCCATTGTCCATCATAGAGTGTGTGAGTCGTCTCGGGATCCAAGATTGATCGTAAGAGTTCTTGACAATCAAGGCCATGTTTGCCTAAGTCTCTTACATCACTTGGTGAAGACAAAGCGTCTAGTGTAATACTTTTTATTTCTAATCTTTTGCACTTTTTACTTGGTTTTGTATTAATGACTTTAATAACTAGTTGCTTATGTTGAAGGTGATCTTTCCTTATCGTTTGTCCGTGGTGTCTTGGCATTATTTTACTGTCTATATAAAATAAAAGATTTTCACCTTTCATATCTCCACGGTCTATATGGAGGTATGTTGGCTACCTGGTCGGGGGTTAAGGGAACGGTTTGGTAAAGGTCTTGCCATTGTTCAGCGTTTAGAGGTCCTGCAATGGACCTGGGTCAAATTTAGTAGGTCCTCCTTCAATACTTAACGGTATTGGATGGCGGGGGTCCAAACTCTTTGATCCCCTCATAAGTTAACTACTATTAATACTATAACCCGGCTATTTAGGACTGTATCTCTGCTGACTCAGACTACTTAGTCGAGGGTAACGTCACCGCCAAAAGCGGGGCCTACCACAATACTGCATTAATAACTTAATTCATTATCTTCCAATAATCCACCCCTTTAGGATTGTATCCCTACTGACTCAAACTACTGGGGTGAGGGTAACGTCACCTTCAAAAGAGGGGCCTACTACAATAACTAAGATAATCTCTTAATTATGTGCAAAAGTGCGGAAATAATCAAAGGTTATACTAGATACGAGTCGGAACCAAGTGATTCATCTTGTCTATCTGTTTTTATTTTATTTTTATTTTCAGCATTTTAGCTAGTTTTTATTTTTCTTAGTTTAAAACATTTTTTCCAAACTTTTATTTTGGTTAGACGTTGAGGATAAACCGGTACTAAAAGCTCTTGTGTCCTTGGACGACCTCGGTATCTTACCAACGCTATACTACACTCAACGATGGGTGCACTTGCCCATATGTGTGTTTAGTGTTAGTGAAATATCGTGTTTTATAAATTTAAAACTTGGCTAAAGTAAGTGTTAAAAAGGGCTTAAAATATACACCTAAAATATACGACACTTTCACGCACATCAATCATTATAACTAAATGCTCATTTTTCGTTTCTTGTATGAATAGCCGCTTGGTTCTTACGACTCTAGAACTTGCCATGACGATACATTCCCGGTCCTTACCAACTTAAACCCGATTAAGTAAATGATGGAGGCATTAGGACTAACCCCTTTTTATTTCTACACCAGTATTTTTCCTTTTTTTACTACCTACCCAAAATCCCCCTAGTTAGCCTCTTTGAGCCTAAACCTTTTCATTTCATAACCCAAACCAAACACCTTTTTTACCCACCAAAACCTTTTTCATTTTTATCCCTTTGTTTTAGTAACAAGTTCGATTTTTCGTATGACTTCCCAAAAAAAAAAATTTGTGTTGTTGATGGAGCAAAAGAAAATAACAAACAAGTTCATAAAAAATAACTTTGTTTTAATAATAGCTTCATCAAAATAAAAGTTACAAAAATAGAAAGTCTTAGGAAAACCTACACTTGTTACGTTTTTTTTAGCCCTTTTTCTACTAACCACCAACCCAACCACCTACCTTTAACCCAAGCCTAACCCTTCACCCACAAAGTCCTCTTGATATTTACAAAGGTATATAAGTTAAAAAGGAGAAGGATTGATTGCTTGGCAAGCCTATGGTAGGAGTAAGTTACATGCCGCTCTCGAGTGATCCACAAAAATACATTTTCGGCCGAGTGTTGAGTGATCCCCGTGAGGTATGTGAACTTGTATATAAATAGAATTTTAAAGAGGCATGTTATGCCCTAATAAGTAATTCACCTTATGAAAAGTTTTAAATAAATCATGACGAATAGGATTGTAAATAAATAAAAATAAAATTAAATAAAGAATCTTGGAAATCCCGACACTCTACGACAAGCCCAAAACCTTCTTTTCTACCCATTCCATTTGGGAGTGTAATAGCCACATATTAAAAAGTTTTGCTTGAGGACAAGCAAAGATTAAAGTGTGGGGGTATTTGATGTGTTAAAAATGCAACATATAAATTTCATCAAATGAGGCATAAAACTAACCCTTTTTTAGTACTAATGTTGGAAAAAGTGTGCTTTTGTCTTCCTTTTGTATTTTCAGGATTAAATGAGCTCAAATTAACAAAAGAAGCAAAAAGACATCAAAATCTAACATAAATAAAAGAAAAGGAACAAGACGTGACATGCCCGACCCCACGACAGCATCTTCCCAAGCAAAACAAGAGATCAGAAGACTGAACACGCCCCGTGCTCAGCCAGCACGGGGGCGTGCCCAAGTGTCAGCAGAAGAGACAAAGTGGTAGAAGCTTCTATTGCCCACCACGGGGCCGTGCTCAGCGGACACGGGGCCGTGGTCAACTATAAGATTCGCACAATCCAGCAAATCTGCATAGTACAAAGATTCTTCTGCACCACGGGGTCGTGCTCAGCGGACACGGGGGCGTGGTCAACTAAAAAGACAAAACTGCATTAAATGAAGAAAGAGAAGGATGTGGACACGGGGCCGTGCCCGAGCTTCTGTTCAGCCTATAAATAGAAGTGCTTGGCTCAAGCTCAAACCATCCCTTGGCACACCACCTCTCTCACACTTCACCCACCACCCACCACCACCATAACACCATCATCCACCACCATCATCCATTGTCCATCGTAGAGTGTGTGAGTCGTCTCGGGATCCAGGATTGATCGTAAGAGTTCTTGACAATCAAGGCCATGTTTGCCTAAGTCTCTTACATCACTTGGTGAAGACAAAGCGTCTAGTGTAATACTTTTTATTTCTAATCTTTTGCACTTTTTACTTGGTTTTGTATTAATGACTTTAATAACTAGTTGCTTATGTTGAAGGTGATCTTTCCTTATCGTTTGTCCGTGGTGTCTTGGCATTATTTTACTGTCTATATAAAATAAAAGATTTTCACCTTTCATATCTCCACGGTCTATATGGAGGTATGTTGGCTACCTGGTCGGGGGTTAAGGGAACGGTTTGGTAAAGGTCTTGCCATTGTTCAGCGTTTAGAGGTCCTGCAATGGACCTGGGTCAAATTTAGTAGGTCCTCCTTCAATACTTAACGGTATTGGATGGCGGGGGTCCAAACTCTTTGATCCCCTCATAAGTTAACTACTATTAATACTATAACCCGGCTATTTAGGACTGTATCTCTGCTGACTCAGACTACTTAGTCGAGGGTAACGTCACCTCCAAAAGAGGGGCCTACCATAATTTGCATTAATAACTTAATTAATTATCTTCCAATAATCCACCCTTTTAGGATTGTATCCTTGCTGACTCAAACTACTGGGGTGAGGGTAACGTCACCTTCAAAAGAGGGACCTACTACAATAACTAAGATAATCTCTTAAAATAGTGCAAAAGTGCGGAAATAATCAAAGGTTACACTAGATACGAGTCGGAACCAAGTGATTCATCTTGTCTATCTGTTTTTCTTTTTATTTTATTTTTCAGCATTTTTAGTTAGTTTTTATTTTTTAGTTTAAAACATTTTTTCTATACGTTTTGATTTGATTAGACGTTGAGGATAAACCGGTACTAAAAGCTCTTGTGTCCTTGGACGACCTCGGTATCTTACCAACACTATACTACGCTCACGATGGGTGCACTTGCCCATATGTGTGTCTAGTGTTAGTAAATATCGTGTTTTATAAATTTAAAACTTGACTAAAAAGTGTTAAAGGGGCTTAAAATATACACCTAAAATATATAACACTAGAATACGCATCAACCCCGTGTGCAGAAGCGTATCTGTACTATCAAGATTTGCCTAGATTCTGCGAACATTAGCGTTGACCACGACCCCGTGTCCGCTGGGCACGCCCCCGTGGTGGGTGATAGAAGCTTCTACAGCTTTGTCTTTTCTGCAGACACTTGGGCACGCCCCGTGCTTATTGAGCACGGGGCGTGTTCAGCCTTCTGTTCTCTTGTTTTTGCTTGGGGAGATGCTGTCGAGGGGTCGGGCATGCCACGTTAATTCCTTTTCTTGTATTATTGTTAGATTTAGCTGCATTTTTGCTTCTTTTGTCCATTTAAGCTCTTTTAACCCTGAAAATACAAAAGTAAGACAAAAATACACTTTTTCCAACATTAGTACTGAAAAAGGGTTAGTTTTATGTCACATTTGATGTAATTTATATGTTGCATTTTGCACACATCATTGCTCTTGGTTCAATTGTGGGCATTGAGGACGAAGATGATTGGTGTCACCACATTTGAAACAAGCTCTGACTGGTTTGGCGTTTTGAGGAGCGGGTTGAGCTTGTTGGGCTTGTGGTTGTAGATTATTACGACAGTGGGTGGTATTGTGCCCATAACGGTTACAAATGGTACAGTGGCGACAACTGACAATGGTCGGGTGGTGATAGTTACATGTGGTACACTTGGGATGAATCCCGACGTACGACTTTTGAGTGTTAACGGGAGCAACAGGGTTTGGGCTAGCTGGAGGTACAATCGCGTTGCAAACGGGGTTCTAGTGCTTTCACTTCTTCCCCCTATTGCCACTCGACTGTTGGGTGATTTGATTGGCTGGCTTAGATTAAACAGGGTTCGTAGCTTGCTTATCGCAAAAGCGATTGTTGTTCAAGGAAGCGGCCAAACGGTACACGGCTTCGATATTGTCGAGTTTGGCTGCCTCGATCGTATACTTTCTTATCTTGCGGTCGGTGGTCATAACGAGGTCGGGAACAATGAAACTAAGTTGTTTGAAGCAAGTAGTATAGGCTTGGTTATCATCACCAACTTGTTTTAAAGCGCAGAATTCTTCTTCCAACCTTTGTTGCTCATGCGGGGGGCATAATTCTTCCATCATAAGTGTCTTAACTTCTTCCCATGGTAAGGCATAAGCAACTTCGTTAGAACGAAGATTCCTTTCGTTTGTCCACCATTCGAGAGCTCGGGCTTGGAATACCCCACTCACACTACGCGTTTTGAGATCTTCGGGACATTCACTGTTGATAAACGTGACTTCTGTGCTGTCAAACCACTCGAGCATAGCAGTCATCCCATCGTTACCAGTGAATCGTTTGGGGTTGCAAGGCAAAAAGTGCTTGAAGTTAAACGACACAGGCTTGCGTGGTTCAACCTTTGAATCAACGGAGGAGTTCGGAGTATCAGAAGCTCGAATCTCAGTGGCGATCTTAGGGACAATACGCGCAATCTGATTGGCCATGAATGCCATCATCTTCTTTTGAGTGTTGGTCTTTGACTTCTTAGTTGAGTTGGAGAGATGAGAAGACATCTAAGATTCAATAGAACGAAAAAGTGAGCTTGATCTCACATAGCATAAAGTGTTACATAGCATAAAGGGTTTTAATCGTTTCGCATAGCATAATATGTTCAAATTGTGTCACATAGCATAATCATGGATTTCACATAGCATAACATGAATTTCACATAGCATAACATGAATAAATGAAAGCATCGTAAATTTAGTTTGTTCACGAGAGGTTATTATGGTTTTTGATTGCGATGAACGTGCGAATTGTGTAAAAAGTTTGAAATGAACTAAGTAACGAGTATAAAGATCGCATATTGAGATAACATAAAAGAGAGGCTCAATAAAACATTAGGTTGTTTCGGGTAGAGAAACGTCGACTATTCCAAAGTGGGTCGAAAGTCCTTTCGAATTAGAGAAATCGTGCTTTGGCCTATTGGCAAGATACTCTCGTCGAGAAGCGATTAACGGTATCTTACCCTTCCAGTTACTACAGGTCTCTAATCGATTGAAACAATCGGGACTTTGGCGAGATTGAAAATCGAGGAATGGGACTTAATCAACAAGATGCGGGTTTCACCCCTAACTTGACGATTTCGTACCCTAGATGCGGTTGGTACTCATCGGGTCAAAATATAAATTTGACACTTTGACGAGGGTCCACTAGAGTTGAAATGGAAATTACCATTAAGTTGTGGATTTCACTCCTAGCTTAATGGTGTAATTTCGTGCAAACATAGTTTAAGGTAGAATGAGAGTCGTTTACCAAATTGTGGGTTTCACGCCTATTTTGGTAAAGTCGTCTCGTTTGTTTTACGAGTGTTTTAAAATAATCAAAAGTGTATTCATGTTAGCCTTAGGAAAGGCATGTAGGTTTAACAAACAAGAAGAATTGCTAGGAAGCATGTAAGGTAGAGCGCATAAATTTTAAACAACAAATAAGAGTCAAACTTCCTAAAACTATAGACTAGGGCAAAGCATTCCTACTTATTTATAATTCTCTATAGTTATGGCTCTGATACCAATCTGTCACACCCCAACCGATGGCGGAAACATCGGAATGAGACAAAAAATGAGATTGCAAGAGGCTTCATAACACTATGTGACAATATAGTTAAAATTCAGATTTCATAAATAGACTAATTGTCATATAAGAATCCAAAGGAAGTTAACATTATTCAACAAAACATAACATCAAATGATAAACTAAATTTAGGTGTGTATCTAAGTCCACCTAATCTTTGTTCTTCATCGCATCATCATCAAACTATCAACCTGCAACATGTATTAAAATATATCAATAAAAAGTTGGCGAGCATACAAGTTTGATTACATAGCATAATATAGACTAAAAGTTGCTCATATCCAACATGAATCATACATAATATGCGAGTTACTAGTATGCCTAGACTGTGTAACAATATGTTCAAACCCAAGTTTCCAACAACTTTAATTTTGCCTATCCCAAAGTTTCTCGGGAGGTTAACGTGTATAACTTAACAATACCCCAAATCTCATGGGCAATGCGTTAATCCTATAGCGCTATAATTGTTAAGGTAGGCTAGCAAAGTTAATGAGCATATATCAACGCAAATAGTTTACATGGCATACGAGATTAACAAGCATCACACATAGTTTCATGTTTCAACAATGGATAGAGTTTGTTTAAAATATTTTCAAGGTGAAGTGTAGTTTGTATAATACACATGTTGCACCCAAAAGTGATTAAAAGAAAAAGGGATCGAGTATGCTCACGGTTTTGCAAGCTTTCCTTCTTGAAATATCGCGAGTGTTGTAGGTGGATGGATTAGTTTGGAGCACCTTGTCCTTCTACATGAAGAAAACATAGGTGTGTGAGTTTGGGGAAATCGGAAGATTATAGATTCGGAATTTAAATAACATGAACATAGACATATGAAAATAATCATCCATCACACATGATGCTTGGATGATGTACTTACTATCTTGATAATGTCCACTTGTTCATCATCAAGAGTTTGGTTCTTTTGAATGTTACATAAGTATTACATAGAGTATACCATATCATATATGTCAAGCATGAGGTAGAAGATTAAAGTCTTCATTTAGGCACCTCTAAGTATCATAGAAATCATGCATGAGGTAGGAAGAACAAAGCTCCCATTTAGGTACCTCTATTGTTCACCACTACACTTGTTGTTATAAACAACAAGGAGGGTCATGAACTTACAAGTAATAATGAAATAACAACAACTAATCTATGGAAAACGTCAAGGAGTGAGTGGATTTCTATGAAAGATAGGCCAAGCTAGTCTAACAATCATACATACATCAAGCTTCAAGGTTGAACACTTCTTGTGGGTAAAACCCTAACTAAAACAGAATGTTTATGAGGTTTTAATCTCTGATTATAAGTGTCACAACCTTGTTTTTAAGCCCAACTAATCATAGACTTGATTATGAGCATAAGGATATAGGAATGTGTATGAGAAACCTCAAGTTTAAGTAGTTAGCAAGTGTTTAAATGAAAACAGAAACTTTGGAGCCTTATATGGTGATGTTCCAGCCTTGGTTTTCCATGGAAAACTTGTTGGAAACATACCTAAGGTTGTTCTAAGTGTTTAGGAAGAAGATTCATTGAAAAAGATGAATAAATGGGGAAGTTATGCTCCCTTTAGTGCCTTAATACGAATCTGATTATCTTCTGTCTTTTGCTACCGATTTAAGTTGATTTAGGAGTGATTTGAGAGTGAATTAGTGAGTTTGCAAAGTGGGAGAAGTGAGGGATTGAGTGGGGTTTATAGGAGGTGATTAGAGTTGAGTTAGGTGGTCATTAATTGCAAGAAACACACTTAACAAACACACATTTGCCCAATAGTTGAGCTGGTAGCATGATTCTAACGAATTGAGTGGCTCAAGGGGCGCGACCACAAATGGGGGTGGCTGTGGCGCGATGCGAGCATGGGATTTGGCGGAATTAAGTTTGAAACTTGTCACTTTAGGTCCCTTATGTTTAACTTGGTTAGGTTTAGTTGAGTTTTAGGGTATTTTTTGACATATAAACATATCTAAGGGTATGGAATGTAATTATTTCATAACACCAACATAAAACGAGTATAAACACGTACGTGTGTCGTAAATAAGTGTTGAAATTGTATAAGTTTAGCATATAGTTTACAAGTTTGCAACTTTGACATGTTTAGCACAAAGTATGAATAAAGTGTCATATGAATAATGTTTTTGAACGTATGAACATGTATAAGAAGTATATAACACAAATGTAACCAAAATATAGATTTCATTATGATTCAAGTCTTGGATTTTACAAAGATTACATCAAAACGATAATTATAAGAACACAAAGTTTCCAAGAATAGAATTACAAACAAGGGTTTCCAAATATAGAAAGTTCAAAATAGCAGGGTGTTACATTCAAATGAAGGCTTCAAAAACTTCAAGAGCAAGAAGCCAATGAAAGTGAAAGTGATGACTTGGATGAGAGACTAGAAGAAAACTCCGAAGAAGAAGACGAAAGAAGTGATGGATACTTCTCAGACAAAGTCTCTTCTGACAAGGAGTTTTAATTTTTTTTTTGTTTTCTTTTGTGTAATTTTTTTTTTCAAATAATAAGATACTATATTTCTCTCATTAGTTACAAAACGCCAAAAAATACCACAAAAGCCATTGAATACAAATGCCAAATAATAAAAACTATTTTCCCTGTGTAGTTTTTGCTATGTTGGTGTATTTTATCATCTTGGACTACAAAACGCCATTGAATATTAAAACGTCAAACTTGGAAGATGGGGCGTCTTACAGCCTTAACAGAGAAAGCTGATCAAAACAGTAAATACAAACAGTAACTGAAAAGGACGGTAGCTTTATTACTGGCATTTATTATAATAAAATCCCGCCTAAACTACGCGCCAAAAACATCCTATAAAGAGAAACGTCTCAGCACAATCCATTAATCACACCCAAAAAACAACGCCATGTTTACTAAAAACCACTCACTTTAAAACGCCAACAAAATAGTTAAAAAACCACAGATGGCAAACCTCGTTTCTTGAATATTCAATATTGTTTTGCATGACGTTTCGCTGAATGGATTCTTACCTAGGGTGGGTATCACTATAAGTTTTTTGCTTAATGAGATGGACAAATATTCAAGAAAAAGAGACTGATGACAATGATATGTCATTTTGTGTACTTTGTTCTTGATGAATATATGCATGGTATGAAGGGATCGATACCAGTGTAAATGCTATTTTGGACTCCATGATCATAATAGCATCTACACAGGCTTTGATCTTCAACAACATGTCGCCAAACAACAATAGATCACACCAGAATACAAGATGCCACTAATCAGGTTCATCTAAAGGACGGGCGTTATGTAGGAAAATCGGCATCTAGCTAAGGTATTCAAAGGTTCAAGGCACAAAAACTTCAGGAAGAAGAGGCTGGTGACTGTGAATATTTGGATGAGAAATTGGATTAACATTTTTATTTTATTTTTCATTTTTTGGGGATCATTTTATGTTGTTTGTTATCTAATTCTCCACTGATAAAATACATTATATCTGTAAAAAAATGTTTATAAAACGCTAAAAACTACAAACACCAAATGCCTAATAGTATGAAAACTGTACTGGCCAAGCACGTTGTTGCTATATAAAACGCCAAAAAATACCAAAACTTAAAATGAAATTACTTTAACCAATTATTATTAAAAACTCCAAAATTAACTAAACACCATTAAAACAATGTATAAAACAACGTGCCATCTTTATCTAAACGCGATTAAAAACAAAACGCAAAACCCTGAAAAGATGGGAAGTGTTATAGCCTTAACAGATGAAGCTGAACAAAACAGTAACTGCAAACAGTAACTGAAACGACGGAAAACTTTGTTACTAAACATTTATTATATTAAAAGCCACGCCATCATAATTGAATTTATTTATCTTTTCAAAATGCCATAATTACCTGTCACATTATAGGCCTGCATCTTACATGACACCACAATTGATACACAAAATACACATCAAAAAAAAAATTACTGATGTTTTTTTACCGCCAAAAACATATATCTACCTGGCGCCAAAAAAAAAGCTCATTATATAAGTACAACAGTTAAACAAAGCTTGACACTCAACACGTTCACTAAACACGCCACACATTGTCTAAACGCCATACAACTTAAAAAAATGGCTCAGGTTATTGCATGGAGGTTTGAGAGGTCAAAGTGACGTTTCGTCCTAAAGCTCTCTAACTGGAGAAGGGTGAAAGTCAAGACAATCAAGGCCATACTTAGTATGGATGAAGCCGTTCAAAGGGATAGTCTAGCCCTTGCAATTCCAGTGGCCTACGAGTGTGAAAGGACTCGAACGGTAATAAGAAGATTAAAGAGAAAATTTCTAGCAGATGATGATGATGTTGACGATACTGATCTACCAAAAGTTATCAGTTGGAGTTTGGATGAACAATCAAGAACGGTGAACGTGAGCTATCAACACGGGGTGGATTATTCATTGACAATGGATGAAGTGCTGAACACAGATAGACTACATCTTCTTGAACAACTCTGTGATTTAGCACCTTCGAACATGCAAGATCCAGCGTTGTGATGATATTTAAGTATATGGTGCAACAAAGACGAGACGAGATTATGGCGTTATACGCCAATGCACAAGATGATGATGATGAGTCTGACGAGAGTGATGAACAAAGCGTTGGTTACATCTCTGATGTAATACCATCCACAGAAGACTATTAGTTTTTGTTTGATTTCGTCTTAGTTGTACCCTTTTAAATTACTAATGAATTTAAAAACGCCATGAACGCCAAGAAATTTACCTTTATAACATATATGAACTGTTGAAATCTACAAAAACGCTTAATGAATTTGGGAACGCCATGGACGAAAATAAGTTATAATTACTAATATTTTAATGAATTTGGGGACGCCATAAATGCCAAAATATTTATTATGCACATGATCTAAAAAACAATAAAATGTCAGGTAGTTATTGAATCTAACTAAATGCCAAAAAAAAAATTACACGCCAAAAAAATGAAGCGGTGTTGTGAGACGCATTGAAAAAAAGAATACAAAAGGCCAAAAAAGCCCCTCCGCCCTTCATTATATCACGTGTCATGTGTTGGGCCAGGATCCTTTCTCACACTTTAGGGCGTTTTCTTTTGATCCCGTACCTATATATATAAACAAAGATCCTTAAAATAACACAACATAAACATGACATGTTTAACCCAATTAATTGAATAAGTCGAAACAATTTGACGGGTTATAAGAGGGTGAACATCTAACTTGTTTTATGGGTGTATAATGTTTAATGGGTGAGTCACGCGTTATATATATATATAGGGAGCCGCTAGAATGAGAACCACCACGAGTTGTAATAACCACGAGAACCGCGCCCCGCGGGTGGCCGTTGACCACGAATTTTTTTTACACCTAGATCCGTATATTTTAAGACCGGGTGTAAATTTTGGGTTCAAACGGCGCGCCCGAGGGGGTAGTTTTTTAGGCCCAAAGTTTGGTTAAAAAAAAAAGAAAAATTAAAAAAACCCAAACTTTGGGCGTAAAAAACTACCCCCTCGGGCGCGCCGTTTGAACCCAAAATTTACACCCGCTCTTAAAATATACGGATCTAGGTGTAAAAAAAATTTTGTGGTCAACGGCCACCCGCGGGGCGCGGTTCTCGTGGTTCTTACAACTCGTGGTGGTTCTCATTCTAGCGGCCCCCTATATACATATATATATATATATATATATATATATATATATATATATATAGAGAGAGAGAGAGAGGGGAAGGTTAACGTACATTACAGCTTAACGTACATCACGTACGACAGGTAATTACGCACGTTCATTTTAAAATCACGCACGTTATAACTCAAAAATCCAAAATCACGCATGTTGAAACACAATAATCACGCATATTGAAAACATTAATCACGCATGTTATAGAACAAATCACGCACGTTGTCCTACGTGAAGTACGTTAAGCCGTGATGTACGATATACTTTATATATATATATATATATATTAATAAACAAATTGAATGAACATATATATATTAATAAACAAATTGAATGAACTGTAAAGTAACCAATCACAGTCTTCTCCTGCTACACATCTTCTTTCTGAGCGACTGAAAGGGGAATGGCAGCAGGTGACAGAGAGAGACTGTGGTGGTTGTTGTTCCGCTGCGACCTACCAGCGACGACCATTCCAGCGATGGCACCAACGTCTCGATGACGGCGACCAGTCCCAGGCGGTCTAGGGTTTTGATCGGCTGTCATCGGCCAGTCCCAGGCGGTCTAGGGTTTTGATCAGCGATCTCAATGAGGACTACAGAGGCCCCCAGCAGGCTTGAAACATCTGATTGGCTCCCGGAGATGTATATTCCGAACCCTAACCCTGACAATTGGGCATATGGTATGTACGCCCTATTACAGCCTTGTTTTTTTTAACAATCATACTGGGCTTATTTTTTGCAGAATAGTTGTGGTCGCTTTAATTGTTAGCTCTTAAATTGCATAATTGATTTCATTTGATTTTGTTTTGGCTTCAATCTAATATCGGTACCTTTTTGCAACATTGATATAGTAAACAACCATTATTGTAAATCCAATCAGATTTGCGTGCGATCAACCTGTTCTTTTACGAAAGTAGTAAATTGTTCATCAACAAAGCTGATAGGCTGCTTGACTACTCTCAGTTGATGATTATTGGTACAACGCTTCATCATTCTACATCATAGTCGCACCATGATGGCGGTTATTTTAGACGATTATGGTTTTCAATTTGGTTTCGACAGATGATGATTTGTCGACATCCTTCATGCAATCACTTTCATCGATTGAGGTATATACATGTGATTTTGTGTGTATTATTAGCAGGGCAAGTTGTATTGAATAGGATTTTGGTTGACTTCGATTGAGTGTTTTTCCCTTTTATGTGATTGTAGATTGCATATATTCACCGGAAATTCACGTTTTCACTTCCGCTCTTCGCATTCGGGTTAGATTTCGTTTTCACTTTCCTGTTAAATTCAAACTCGGTTGGATATTTTTACTTTTATTTCTGATGTTCATCGATAAATGGTGTTGAATTGCAAAAACTAATTTTTTTGCTTAGTTTTCAAATTTCGATTTAAATAGACTATTTGTTTGGATATAGCTTAGACACAGTCATTTCTTTTATCATCCCCTGGTCTTCAAAAGTATAGTTGATTTGCAGCTTAGTAAAGACGTACATATTTCCTTTTTTTAGAAGATCAGAAGTTTATTAGGTTATTTTCCTGATATCACAGAGGTTTTCCTTCAAATCTCCCTTTATTTCTTGAAAAAATTATAATAATAATCTAAAGTTTAAAATGAAACGATTTAAGATGTGTTTGGCTTGAAACTACCTCTGTTATATTGTCTACCAATAATATGAAATTAAGGATGTTTTGATAAGTGATTGGTCATTACAACTATGAAGTTTGTGTGTGATCATTACTTTATTAGAAATAAACGTTGCACCAAATGAACGACGTTTTTCACTTTCTGCCCATGCTGGTCATATGGGTTTGTTGCAAATAATCATGACATAAAGTTGAAAGTAGCTTAAGTTAAAATATCCCTTCGAATGGATTAATTAGGGTTGTGTTTTGTTTTAAATGAGTCAAATTAAAAATAGTTGTTTCCGTAAACAAGTTGAATGGGTCAAACTGCTTAAGTTCGTCCAAAGTCTATACTTAATGCATATGATCGCCTAGGTTGTTCATAGAATTTGTAATACGTAATTAAGTTATACATTAGCTATTTGTTAAAAAAAAATGGACATATAGTGTGTGTAGATCATTCCTTAGCATGGCCCGTGCTAACTGTAGCTTGCTGTTTGTTTTGGACTGTTGTCTCATTTCGCTTTAAAACACGTCATCCATCATCTCTTCTAACAATATCGTTTTCATGTGTAGTGTGAGGGCCATGTAGTTCTTTTACGTATTTCCGGAAGTCTTTAAGGGTATATGCCTCCAACTTAAAGTCTTCACATTGTGTGTATGGGCTATGCAAACAAAAGCATCTAAGCCGATGCTTAAAAAAGTCGCACAAAAGCCGGTGCTTGGGAAGTACTAGCGAGAGCATAAAAATTCGGGATTACTGTAACATGAGTATGAGCACTTTTTCCTTTTTGGTGAAAGTTGTTGCAGTATACTACATATTCTACACAGTTTTTTGGTTCTCTACATGCACACGTCTCCCGCCGCAACGCGCGGGGGGCATCCTACTAGTCCTTTTTAAAACCAAGTAGCGTTACTAATTGGTTATTGAATTGATCATTTTTACAAGTATAATCTTATAGGGTTGGGTTCAATGGAAAACACTAAAAAGTGGGGAATTGAGAATAGTGCATTTACCATGTTAAATAAATCATAAAAATTCAATTTAACATGCTAAAATTTTGTTTTTTCAAAAAAAATCAAAGCTTTTTGCATATAAACACATGTAGAAGTCTTTTTAATAAATAAATTAAAAATTCAAAATCCTTAAAAACAAATAAAAAGGTAAAATACAAAATAAATACAAAAATGATTTTTTTGATTGAAATTGACTCTACACACCTTTATATGAAAATTTCAAAAAGAATTTTGTAAAAAAAAATAACTTTTAGCATTTTCAATTGAATTTTATAATATATTTAACACGTTAAATTCATTTTTTTCTCATTTACTTACTTTTTTAGTGTTCTCTGTTAAACCTAACACATTCTTTTCACTATTTTAAACACTCCCACATGTGGTATTAGGGGGGACGTTCCAATGATGGCTCGTTTCCTACCGAGGCATGGTTCGGGCTGGAGGGCAACCTGGTTTTACCCAGCTGTTACCCCAGCGAATCTCTCGTGTGGGGGCAGTATGGTTTCCGGGCGGATGTCAGCTGGTACCATCGTACGATCGAACATCGCGTTCCCAGGAGCGGGGCTGACGGGAGATTGTCTTTGACAAGCTCTCGGTGACCTATGGTTAATATATAGAAAGTCACATTCCAAAAAGAAAAAGTACAAGGCAGTCAAGCATGTTAAAAGAAATAATATTCTAATGGGACAAAAGGTAATATTTGCAAAAAGCAGAAGAAAAAGCATTTGTATTTGTAATATTGTATACCTTAAAAAGTAAAACTAATAAAAACAAAATCGAGCAACTTGACATATCTTGTTCTTCAACAGACCGTTTACAGCCACTGGTCTTCACAAGTCTTCGTCAACCCCCTTTATAAATGCTGTCTTCTTCCTACTCCTTGTACAACAAATCATCATCAAACCAATAATTATTTCATTCCAACCAGAAACACTTCACATGTTTCAATGGATTTTAATCTTCTCATCATCCTTCTCTCTGCTCTCTCACTTGTTTCCTCACAGTCACAATATGTGTCACCAGACCACTACTTCATTAACTGTGGATCAAACTCTGATACCGATTTCACCGGAAAAACATTCATAGGAGATGAAAACCGCCCTAACTTTTCATTCTCCGGTGGCCGCAAAGCCGTAAATGACAACGCAGCATGGGAAATCTATCAAACAGCAAGAGTTTTCACTAAGAAATCATCATACGAACTCGAAGTGGATGGTAACAACACTTTTGTGATGGTAAACCTTCATTTTTCTCCCTTTGTTTATAATGGAATTGAATTATCTACTTCCAAATTCGATGTTTCGGTTTCTGGGTACACTTTGTTATCTGATTTTAATGTTGGAAACTCGACTGTGATCAAAGAGTTCATAATCCCAATTGGATTAGAACGAAAGTTCAGAATTCAATTCACACCCTCCAGTGGTTCATCCACTGCTTTTGTTAACGCAATTGAAGCATTCACAACACCATCTGAACTGTTCCAGCATGGTGTCCTTTCATCCCATATATCATCAGTAGGAAAGATTGGTGATATGGATATCATATCATCATCATCTTATGCTTTCAACCCGGTCTATAGAATTAACGTTGGTGGTGACAATATAGACGTAGATCGCGACATTTTAAGAAGAAACTGGACACCAGATGATCCGTTCATTGTCGAACCCCACGAAGCGGAAAATAAAACATTCGCAGGCACGCCTAACTATCAGGAGCCTTTTGCTGCCAGATATGATGCTCCTGATGATGTATACAAAACAGCCAAATGGTTGAACCCGAATTCGTCGGTGCATAATGTCACATGGAATTTTGGGGTTAAGAAGAATGCTATGTACTTTGTTAGAGCCCATTTCTGTGACATTGTAAGCCCAGCCCTCTATAGTTCTGATGATGCATTCAATTTCTTCATTTACAACAATTATAAGGAGGTGATTAATCCGGTTGATAAGGTAAGAGCGCTGCAAGTTCCATTTTATTATGATTTTGTGGTGGATTCGGCTGAGTCAGGGTTTGTGAATGTCAGTATTGGAGCAATTCCTGGTAACAGTCAACCCGTGTTATTGAACGGGCTCGAGATCATGGAGTTGTTGAAGAATTCAGGTGTGGTTGATACTTGGAACGATGGGAAGAGTAGCAAGAAATTGTACATTGTGGCTGGATGTGCAGTTGGAGGTGTGGTGTTTGTATTGTTAATAGGTTTCGTAATCGGGTTTAAATGCCGGAAAAAGAAGGCGGTGGGAGGGACGAAAACGGATTCCAACGTGGTACCATCGTACGGTCTGAGTTCATACACGAGTATGAATGTCGACTTCTCCATCAACAACCCGTCACCAATTCCTAATTTGAATCTCAACCTTCGGTTCCATTTTACGGATATATTGCAAGCAACGAATAATTTCGATGAGAAATTGGTGATTGGAAAAGGTGGATTCGGGAAGGTCTATAGGGGAACTCTTCCTGATGGAAAGACAGTTGCAGTGAAACGAGGCGAGAAAGGACACGGGCAGGGTCGGCCAGAGTTCGTGACAGAAATAATGGTCTTGTCGAAAATACGACACCAACATCTAGTTACTCTAATTGGGTATTGTGACGAAAGATCCGAGATGATACTCGTGTACGAGTATATGGAAAAGGGTACTCTTCAAGACCACTTATATGACACGAATAAAGATGACGAGAAGCTCTCGTGGAGGCAGAGACTCGAGATCTGCATTAGCGCAGCTCGAGGATTACATTATCTTCACACAGGGTCGGATGCAGGGATAATTCATCATGATGTTAAGTCAACAAACATCTTGCTTAACGAAAACTATGTAGCAAAAGTGGCTGATTTTGGTATATCGCGGTTGGATAATTTGGAGGAAAGTGAGATGGCTATCAAAGGGAGTTTTGGGTACTTGGACCCCGAATACATAAGTTGCATGAAGCTGACTCAAAAATCAGATGTTTACTCTTTTGGAGTCGTTTTACTGGAAGTGTTGTGCGCAAGGCCGGCACTTGATAACATGCTTCCTCAAAAGGAAGCAAATTTGGCGGATTGGGCAATCAAACATATCAAGGAAGGGATGGTGGAGAACATAGTTGACCCGTATCTGAAAGGCGAGATAAACCCAAATTCGTTAAGGAAATATTTGGAAACAGTTGAGAGATGTTTGAAGAATACAGGAGAGGAGAGGCCTAATATGATTGATGTGTTATGGGACTTGGAATATGCGTTGAAGCTTCAACAAATGGTGGTGGATAGAGAGCCGTATGATGATAGCACCATGAACACATCGTTGCAGTTGTCGATGTCGATGATTGATCGCTTGCCTTCTAAATGTAACGAGGATGATTCTCAAGTGAACGATTCAGGTTACCCGAGTGAAAGCCAAGTGTTTTCCCAGTTGAAGATTGAGGACGCTCGATAGTAAATATAGTTGTTAATACTTTTTAATTTGCACTTGTTATTTCTGTAATAAGCATTTATTTATCCTAATTAGTGCATCATGTCATAGGTTTTAATCTTGTACACCATCTAATCCGCAGGGTGTAGATCCAAGTAGTCCACTTGTATTCTTCTGAAACTTATTTAAGAAGTTCCTTTGAAGTTTTTTTACCATTATTTCAACCCGAGCCTATTGAAATACCTTATAAATTATAAGAGCATTTACATCCATCCCATAATATTTTCACCCTAAATTACATTAAAATTTCATGTTATATTAGAGATTATCATTTTGCACTAATTATTTTTTGACAAACTTAAGAAATGAACCTTTATGCATACATAAAATACCTTGAGGTTTAAAAAACACGCAGACCAACCTTTCACTTCTGAGAAGGTATTGATACCTTTGTGAGTTAGGTACGTTTGCTAGTAGGTCCCACGGAACCTGTCGCTATTGGAGTCAGTTACTCGATGGAGGCTACACAGCCGGAGCAAATAAGTGGATTCCAAATGAACAAAAATAAGCGAACATCCACGAACGTAAATGAACAAAGAAAACATGTGATCACGAATGTAGACGAACTTCACGCTACAAACGGTTCATTGATTGTTCGCTTCATATAAAGAGCTAGTGTTGATGGGAAAAAAGAGTTAATGCTAAAAAAAGTATAAAGAGTTTATTGGCGAAATCAAATAAATAAATAAAATATTTGATTATTGAAAAAATATAAATCTTTAAAGAATAAAAATAGATACTTGAGTAATTTAATAGAAATATTAAAAAAGTTTAATATGTTGGTTAAAAAAAGAAAACGCAAATATAAAATAAACAAGGAACACCATTTTGGTTAATAAGTTTCAAGGAATACCATTTTAGTAAATATTTTTCTCCACCAACAATATTTAAAAAAAAAAAAAAAAACCTCTGGCATTTCAGTGAGCACTCTTTTTATCTCTGGACCACGGATATCCTCGTTAAGATAACTTGGTTGTTCGAAGGGCCAGTGGATCCCCTCTACCCCATGTACTTCCAACCCACTAGTGTAAAATTCCCATACTTTTCAATAAAAGAAATACTAATCAACTTGGATAAAATGTCCAATTTAATGGTTATGTAAAGGACGCAAGAAGGGGTAATATGGTAAATCGAAACAACCCTGTAATGGAAAGAACCGCCTCCCCCCACCTTTATCCGCCACCTTCACCATTTCACTGAATCAGGTTCACGGATTCAACCATCAAATCTCACACGATTTTTAAAGCATAGCACATGGACTCGAGCATACCAGTGAGAGAGGGGGGGGGGGGGGGGGGGGGGGGGGGGGCTACCCGTTTTCGTTAAGGTTCAAGCTCGGGTTGTCTAAAATGAAGATATAAAAGGTTTGAGCACGGATGATCTTTTACCAATAGATGTACCAGGGTGGTCAAGCTTTGTTTTATGTTCAAAAGAAGTTTGATGATATAAAAGGAATATTACCCTATATACTTAAAGTACAAAGTCGGTGGCGAGACCGACAATTCCTCCTTTTTTTGTCTTATATACTGGCATACTGCCATCCATTCGTAACCCTAATCAAATCGTTTCATCGGTTCATCCAATTTTTCTCCACATCACCACATGAACGATGAACGCTGAACAGGTCCACCACTGCCACGAACTACCCGCACCCTTTACAGCTCCACCACCACAATGGTCGAGGATGGTGTTCTGTAGTGGTGAGAAATCGGCGACTAGATCAACCTGAAAGGCGTCGACAACTTCCACCAGCAAATCAAACCGATCACATAAGATGGGGGTTTTGTTCGTATATTTTAATTAAAATCGAATTAGGGTTTTGTTCGTATCAAAATGATGGACTTTCGTAAGCAGAAGAGGGGGTGATTCTCCAAATTGCGTGTTTTTTCTCCCTTCCTTGACTTGATTCGAAGGTTATTTGTTAAATTTCTTTTCAAATCGACGCATTTTTGTGTTCAGTTTCATCTGCATATTTTGATTTTTGTGATTTTAGTTTGATATGTGGCCATGTGGGAGTTTAACCTACACGAATATAATTTCATCTAGATTTCTTCTGTTTTGTAACAGTCAAAGAGAGGCTTTTGAAGATTCAATTGGAAGATACCAGGTATATTAGTATACTACTTTTCTGAGATTTGAACGTATATAGTCATATATGACACCATCACATGACACATACAATAATATGCACATTCCCCACTATGACAGGATGCTGAAAAAAGTTGCTTTGAAATAGCCATCCAAGAAGGCTATGAAGATCCAACTAAAATCCTGAAACCACTATGTGCCATCATAGGACAAACACAGATCTTCAACGGCCAACCGAGCCCTTACAATTTGTAGTTAATGAGGTGTTCAATATGGCTCCAGACGAAACCACATGTTTATGACATGTTAGGAATTGACATTTAGAGAATATGAAGCTCGAAAAGATCGGAAAGTGCAAGTGTAAGTATGTGTAAGTTCAGAAGATGAGTTTGAGTGCAAGTCGGATATATCTGTTGTAGGGTTGGTGCTTATGTTAAGATGCGCTCATGCACATACAAGTTTACAAGCTATATCATCGTGTATTTTTTAGTAGATAGAATATTGTTACTTAGGTAAAAGAGGAAGTGATAAAGTTAAATAAAGTTCTATTTTTTAGTAGGTTGTTCAATCACTAGAACTAATGCCGTTTAGAGCGTGTCGTAACCTCTGTTCTCACCAAATGAACTGTTCCAAGTTCAAGGTCTGCATAGCCCTTTTTCCTAATTTTACTATTTTATCTTTTAGTCTTAGGTTTATTGCCGTGTTACTTTCAAGTGAATTAATGTCATCGTTTTTACCTATGCTACACATGTAATCTTTTCTCCACCCGTGATTTATGACATAATTGTGCTTTATGCGATAGGTTTTTTTATAGTTGTCCTTGCACATGTAATCTTTTCTCCACCTGTGATATATACGCTAAACTACAACTTTGTGCTACCGTACCAAGGGGGTATTATAGGTATTTCCTTTTTTTTCTTGCCATGTAACTTTTTTTTAGTCGATTGAATGTTGTGTGAAGAATTTTTGTATTATGATTTTGATCAAGTCGATTGATCGGCTGAAGAAGACTATATCTTTTAACACTTTGATTTGTTTTGACCTTTATCGTTTAGGACCGTTTGTTGCTACCGACCAGATCATTGTCAGAATCCTCAGTCGATAAGATCCGCAAATAGACTGTTGAAAGGTAATAACTAACGCAATTGACTTTTCTTTGTGTTTAGTGTCCACCTTTCTATAATCATATAAAGTTAAATCCCCTTGATTTTCTCTTAATTCTTCGAATAAAAATAATTTAGAGAAAATCCACACCGGACAACACCTAATCCGTTTGACCCGGTTGGGAAGGATAACGGGTCAGAACATGACATTTTTATGGGACTTTATGGGTCAAATTTCAATTATGGGTCACATTTTTTAATGTGTCAAAGTTGATTATAGATTGCAAATTTGTTGCGGGGGCATTTTGGGTATTATTGAGAATTGAAAGTATTCTTGAAACAAAATTGGATATGTAGCTCTTCCAATATCAACACAGTCTCAGTAAGTTATTACTTTTATACATATATGGCCCTTGGTCACATCCACAAAGGAGGACCTGCTGCCGTCATGCAGTCTGCGGCTTCTGTCAATCGAAACCGCGGTCTTCACCAAGTCACCGGAGATCAACACTTCACCGTCTCCGAGCCGAAGTTGCCGGTCAGCACATTATAACCGAATCAGTTGGAGGCCAGGCATGTATTTAACACAAAAAAGAAGTGGTGAACGAGAAAATCATTTTTACACAAAAAAGAAAATCCGTTATTACATAATTTCTTTAAGCTTTTCAAATAAAAAATCTATTTTTTTTATAAAATATAAAAATTCACATTTTCAAACATTTTCTTAGATTTTTTTTTGTTTTGACTTCTATACGTGTAAACTATAGAAATCCAATAAATGTTTCCGTTATGTTTATATAAAAATAAAAAATCTAATACGTGTAAAATATAAAAATCTATTTGTTTATTGAGCCAAATACTAATTTGATTCTTTTAAATAATAACAAAACATAACGGAAGGACACATTTTTTCAATCTTGAACAGGGTACGTGTTTATAAAAGTAAAAGCTCCCAAAAACAAGAATTATTTTTTTACTACGGATATTTTTTACATATTAATTTGCAACCAAGTCGGTTGATAAAACTAATTAAATTCCTATGGAATTTGAATAGGTGGTAGGGCAATACGTCCATCCCATGTCAGCTCCAGTTTCGTTGAAAAGTGGTGGTGAGGATTTGGTTACAATGGGAGAAGCACTGGAGGCTGCTGCGCTATTCGCCGCACAGAAACCGGTGGAACAGAGTGATGCGGCTGCGATACAAGCAGTAGAAGTCCGAGCAACGAGGCGTATGCAGGTGATACCAGGTGGTGTGGTGGCGAAAGCTCAGGGAGCGGCCTCCCAAAATGCGCGAACTAGGCGTGATGAGGAGAAAACAAAGCTTGGAGATGTGTTGACGGATGCAAGTAGTGTGTTGCCTAAAGACAAAGTGGTGACAAGGGAGGATGCAAAGGGGGTGATCAGGGCGGAGATCAGGAACCAGCCGGAGCTGGCTACATACCCCACCTGGGTGGCTGCGTCCATGGCTGCAGCTGCAAGACTCAACCAGAACAAGTGACTTCAAATATGTATGCATGTGGTTTGGTTTGATAGTGTAGTATGGTGTGCTTTACTACTATGTGGACCTTCAATATAGCAACTGTTTTTGTATGTGAATTAGAAAGAAACATGGACCTTCAATATATGAACTGTTTTGTATATGAATTTACGACTAGGGGTGGTGTCGACCAGCTTAAATCAGCCCGATAACGATCTTATTGTTATTATTATTTATATGATTTTATTATGCCTATAAACACATATCGAGCTCGCAGGCCTAAAAAGTCTATTATTTATATTATTTGTATTTAATATATCAATTAATAGATAATAAACGAGCTGAGCCCAAGTCGAGCTCGAGCTTGAGAAAATACTAACGAGCCGAGCTTGAGCTTTGAAAACAAAGCTCGAATCGAGCCGAACTGAGCCCGAACTCTCATAAGGCTTTCTTGCGTTCTTGCTTAGCTTATTTCAAACCTGGATCACCCACCTGGTAATCTTCATCAATTCTTTAATCCTTTTCTTTTTATTTCCATCGTTGTTCATATGATTCAGTAACATGTTAAACCCTAGATACGCAACACATAACGCTTGGATCCAATCGCAAGGCTTATATAGGTTACATTAGGTTCAACGCTTGGATCCAATCGCAATGCTTATATAGGTTACATTAAGTTCAATCGGACACGTCAAAACACGCGTTTTCGTGTGGTTAACGCAACATATAATGCTTGGACTAATCCATTCGATGTTTGCGATGTATCCGCGCCGCAACGCGCGCGGGCATTATAACTAGTTACAATTTACAATACAACTTATTAACAGGAAAATAGAAATGTCTTTATTTCTAAAAACAAAATTCTGGCACCTTGTTTTTTTTTTTAACGCAAAAGGATTTTTTTTAAACCGGCCCAACAAGAAGCTGTAAAACCTAAAACTTGCACCAAAAACATACATACTTATATTATATCTCTTACATTAAAGTCACTCATTCTCTCTTGATAAAGATCTTTAAATTTTGAATGACTTTTAAAATATACATAAGTAAACAATTTGATTTCCACCATGGTTTTTTTTTTTTTTTTGTTGGTATGAAGTTGGAGTTGAACGACTTTTAAAGCATACATAAGTAAACAATTTAACGCCCCGTTTGCGGTATGCACATATAATGTATATATGTGTGGGCGTTCGGGAGGCTAAAATGAAAGTGCACTAATTTTAACCTTATTTTACTAATTTCGTGAAAATAACGTTAAAAGAGAGGGATGGTTAATCATGTACTATGTGGTGGCGTTGACAGCTGAAAGACAAAGGAGTACATGCACTAATCGGTCTTTGTCTTAATTGCTGCTAAGTGTTATGTGCCTTATGTCCAAGGCTTGATGCAAAACTACTATCGAGCTGGGGGTCTCACCGAAAGCAACCTCTCTTTTTCTACGAGGTAGAGGTAAGATTGTCTACATGTTACCCTCCCCAGACCCTATCTTAGCTTTGCTATTGGTAGGATTTACTGAGTATGATGATGATGATAAGTAAACAAATTGTTTTCTTGTTCTTCTACATTCCATTTAAAATTAGAACTATTGGGATTTTTAATGTTGTTTCTTCCCCCCCCCCCCCCCCCCCCCCCCCTCCTTTTACAATGAATCAAACCAATAATAATTTCATTAGAATCACAAATTCTTCAATGGAATCCACCCTTTCTTTTTCTCTCGTCATTCTTCTCTTTACTCTCACACTTGTTTCCTCACAGTCACAGTATGTCTTACCTGACCGCTACTTCATTAACTGTGGATCAAACTCTGGTATCTGTAAGATTAAATATATATTATTTTATAATCTAGTAGCCATTATAATCATTTACATTATATAGATCAAAATATATAACAACCTATTAAATAATTAGTTGGTAATTGTTAATGGGCCTTATTACCCTTATTGACTAATTAACTAATTAGGGTTTCTTCTTGGGTGCATATATAAGGAGACTTATGTAGAGGTTCTAAGGTTAGACACATAACCTAATTACTCTCATAACATCAATCGACCTCCTCTCCTCAACTGAACACCCTAATCGGTTTCTTCATCACCATCATTAGATTGCACCCTAAGGAGGAACCAGATCAAGTTGACAATCATGTCAAACACTGTTGCTGCGTCTCCATCTGGATTCTCTGTTGGTCTGTACTGATGCAATCAAAGGTATGTTTTCATGTTTTCCATTATGTTTAAACAGAACTGATCAACATGTGGTATCAGAGCATATGTTGATTAGTCATTTCTGTTTTCGTATCCATCAATTCTACGATAGAAATCTGGAAAACGGAATTTTGAAAGCCTAATATAATTCACAGCCGGTTTCGAGTTGCATATAGCCACTCGAGATCAATGATTTTGGAAAAAGATTAATATTATGTTCACTCGAAATCAAATGGGTTATGTTTTATGACCGAAATCTATTTAAAAGCCTTAAAAATTCAGGTTTCGGGTTCCAGAATTATTATTTTATTTTTTAGGGTTCATCATGTGTTCTTAGGAAAATTCAAAATTCCTTTTTGTTTTGGAATATGATTTTGATTATTGAGTTTTTTTTCCATGTTTTGATCTGTTTTAACTATTAAAATTTTCGAAAAAACTGTTATTAGATCAACAGATAAAATTTTCGAAATATTTGATAAAATTAGATCAGCACTAAAACAGGAAACCATATCTCAAAATCCCTAAGAATTCGAATTTTCAGTTATGCTTTCACAACAACAGCTGTTAACAAGAGTTTCGAGATCACTTTTAACGACCCGAGACCAAGATCTCGACTCGAGACCACAAGGTCTTGACTCGAAATTATAAGGGTTCTCAAATCTTTATAACTCGAGACAACGGTTTCTACTCGAGACCATAAGGTTTCGACTCGAGACCACTGAGGTTTCAACTAAGGGTTTTAAATCTTCACAACTCGAGACCATGGTTGCGACTCGAGACCTCATTATGGAGTCGAGATCTCATAAAATTCAGTACTCGAGACTATGTTTCCGAGTCGAGACCACAAGATGAGTCGAGAGTTGACTCGGGATCTCACTCGAGACCTCATAACTGAGTCGAGATCTCATAACTGAGTCGAGATCTCATAACTGAGTCAATATCTCACTCGAGACCTAAGACTAACTCGAAATCTCAACTTCATTACTTTAGGCTGTTTAATGTGAACTAAAATTTAGCTAACATGTGGTTTGCTATTAAATAATTAGTTTTGTAATTAGATAATTAATCAGAATCAAATAAAGTTTCGCAAAACGAAAATGGCTTTACTTGGGTGAGCTTCTGATGTATCACTTCTGGCCAAAGCTGATTTGATACATCTATTTATTGCTCAAGTATTATAAAAGCCATGTTGAGTATGCATTACAGACGTGAATGTCTTAATTTCTGGCCAAAGCTGATTTAATTCATTCATGTATAACATTCTTAACAAGTGCATAACTAAAGTGATTGTCTCATTTCTGGCCAAAGCTGATTTGTCACGATTACTTTGCACACATGCTTAAATGATTACACTTCTGGCCAAAGCTGATTTGTCTTCGTTTAAGTAGAATTTTAACTAAGTCTATTATTTTGATGTTAGTAATAGAAATATCACGACCTCTTCACATAATGATCCTTATATTAATGATCCTTCATTAATTTTATGATCATTTCGTTTGCCTTATTTTAAGTACCCATAACTTTTCTCACTATAATTTTCTTCTACAAATTTATAACTCATCCACTCTAATTCCTAAAACTCATATGTTTTGCCTTATTTAAAGTTTCTAAAAGATTAGCTCTTAAATTAAATCCTTGATTATCTCTTAAGACACGATAATCCTATTGCTCTCTTCTGATAAAGTACTACAGAAGAAAAGTAGAGCATGATGAATAGGACAAATCGGACATGATGTCTCTTATGATAATCAAGAACTCTCAAACATAAATGCTATCACTAAAGTTATTCCAGATTAACTCTTTCCTAAGGCTAATCTATTATTTGTGGAATAATCACTAGAACTCCTAAGATGCATGCCTTCATTTAAAATTATAAACTATAAATCTAAGTGGTATATGTGAATACATAATAATGCACAATACCATGACCCATAAAGTTAAGGGCTTACGCATGGAAATAAGTACATTTTCCAGTACATTGCATACTATGATTTTCACTTGTACAATTTGATGCCTTATAAATCAACTTTACACTCAAAAGTACCAAAGTATAATGAGTGTGTTGATAAGCAACATATGTACAAAGAAATAAATGTTTGAAGCTGGAAAATAAGTTGTTACTCACCTTACAACCATTTAAACTTTAAAAGATGATTGTTCTAAGGTCCATAGATAAATTACAAGTGCTAATTCCACCTCTAAGGTTCTTCAAGGGAAAATCTCACTGCATAATTATGCCATTAGACTAGGCATGAGCAACGAGACTATCCATTATTCAAAGGAACAGTTGGATAAGTTAATTAGGTAGTCACTTACTAATGATATCTTAGTCTGCTAATTTTAATATTCCTATTAACACATGATTAGTTGACTCTAGTTCCATACGTTTCCTTACCTGAAGTCAACAAATAACTAACATGAGAGTTAGTCACAAAATTAAATGTTGTGGCTATAAGAACCATAATAAGCAGTCTTCTAACAACGTTTTTCGATACCTTATATATATTCTGAAGATTAGTCAGAATATAGTATCATAATTAAGCAATGTTATGAAGGTTGTGAGGTTTGCATAGTCAACATAAAGTCACACTTACCTTAAACTCTCATCTTCTTTGTTCTAAATATCTGGATTGAAACATTACTTAGATAAAACTAGATGATACCTTACACTTTCACAACTTTTGTCATCATGCAGGTGAGAATTTGACAAAAGAAAAATGAGACTTATAAATTTCATCCATTATAACCGAAATTCATGAGAAATCATGACATAGTTAATGAGGATGATCATTCAACTAATCTCATTCTAAGTGATTTTAAATCATGATGTTAAAAGCCATAAAATATTACTTGGCTTAAGGAATAAGTATGGGTCCATCATAAGTCATTCATTGACATTCGTGGAACTTATTCCAAATGGATTATTCAGACATAATTCATTTATCATTTAAAAGACTATGAACTTGTATCTAAATTTTGTCGCATATGGCCCACGTTCTTAGAATAAATCTATTCATGTATGTACTTAATAAGATTTCTATTAAATATGTCCCTGAGTTTTCTTATGACATCTGGACACTAAAGAAATCAAATAAAGTCTAACGTATATGTGATAGGTTCCCACGTCACGTAGCTCATTGAAACTTCTCTTGTAGCATTTTAGAGATATCACAGATCAGTAGGAGCATTAAGTGTCTTAATAATAACTTACAATAGTTGCAAGAGGCGGGGGAGTGAAAATTTCACATTACCTCAATTTTCACTTATTGTACAAGACACCGCTCCATCACGACACTGTTCCATCAAAACTTGTCTCCTTAAAATCTAATGCTACTCTTACAAAAGTTTCATTGTTGCTTAATTGTGGGTACACTTAGATTTCTTACCTAAACTTACATACTCCTCAACAAGAGAAACTACAAAGACTGATGTCATTAATTTGTGTTCTCTATTAGAATTTGTTGGTCGTTAAATTTTGACCCTAAGCATGCTGAGTTCCAAAAGATTTCTAAGGTTAGTGGGAGCAGTCAAAGTCCTTATCATGGCTTGCAAGGAATACAAGAGGCGAGGGGAAGAGTGTCATTAAATTTCACTCCGAATTTAACTCCGATTACACCTCTTGTGCACCATACTACACCAACTCTTACAAACTTAGAATCCTGAGAATGATAGCAACCTAACCAAGAGCTAATCCATAAAACTGAAACTTCTAACAAACCCAATAATCAACTCAGGAGGTCATCTAGGTTTAAAAACCTACTAACTTTGATGATTATATAACCTCCCTAACTGAAGTTGAGATGGATTTTGGAAAAGTTTACTGATCCTATCTCTTCTAATTAAGCCATTAGCGTCAATCAATCTTCTGAATGGAATAAAACTGTTTTCAAGTAAAACTGATTTTATGTGTTCGTATAACGTTTGGGATTTGATTAAATTACCTAAGAGTGTTCATAACTAAACCAAATCCTAATATAAGCGTTAAGACACTCAAAAGCATGATTGATTGTCAAAGGTTGTACTCAGGAAGAGATAAATTATTAAAGAATCTTCATTACATATCTAACAAAAGATTTCTTTGACGATCATCATTGTTCTAGTAGCTTATAATAGTTTAAAGCTACATTAGATGAACATTAAAACAATTTTCTCTAACAAATGGCTGACATATTTACATGTTCATAACGCAACCTGAAAGCTCTAAACTTAATGTTAAAGAACAGTTTGTCTATAAGCCAATAAAATCCATATATGGGTTAATGCAAACGTCATAATGTGATGAAATCTTAACGTAATTATTTTCATCAAGAATCAAGTGGATTAATGTACCTACCTCAAAATGCGTGGGAGCAACTAAAATAAATTTGTCTATATATAGATGACATTCTTTTGACAAGTGTATGATACATAAGTCAAAGCATTGTTAACACAAACTTTGATATAATAGATCTCAGAGATATAACTAACGTGATAGATATCATAACATACCGAGATAGACCCAATGGGATACTAGTTTCGTTCCATAAGTTTAACCTTAAATGGGTCCTTACATATGTAACAAACAATACTGCTTTTCTTTAGAGGATAATAGGATAAATGAGATTATTTCCTTACGCTTCATTAATTAGAAGCCTTATGTAAGTTCAAGTCTATACTCGTTTAGATATTACTCACATTGCAACACACTAGATATGTCTAGGTTAACGTGAAGCATTTAATAGAGTATTACAATATCTTTAAAAGAAACGAGAGACTATATTTTAAAGAAGAAGTGAGAACTCAAACCGGTTGATTATTCTAACTTTGTAATATTCAAAGATGACAAAATGTAATTTCGAGTATATCTTTATGTCAGCAGACAAAACCTATCTCATGGAGGAGTCATAATGGACTGATATCAACAACCTAAGTTATAACGACATAATATAGTCACTAAATGTTGTTGGAAATTTATCAGTTGGCTCATAAGTTTATTAACTCCATATAATTAATGTTTTGAAGACTTAGTGTGATAAAGTTAGCTACCATGACTCCTTGAACAGTAACAGTTCAAGAGGTGATGCATTAAATTTCGATATGCAATTAATTATTCGTTTATGAACGAATTGAGGAAACTAAGTTTTGTATCGAATACATTCATGATATGCTTAAGGATCCAATAACTGAAGGGCTATTACCCATAAGTCTTATTAAGAGAGCTCATAGACGGGTATTGTAACAACTCTCATCAAAAGTCCTAATTATTATCTTATTTTGTCCAATAGAAAACCCTAATTGAGACCCTCAAGTAATCCTGCATAAACCCTAAAAATTTCAGAACAATCGGAATCAGGATCAGGGCCCCTAAAACTCGGAGGGGGGGGGGGTAAATTCCCGTTAGTAATATCAACACAGTTTTACGTGTAAAACGAATTTGCATGAACGGCCAACTCACCTGAGCTATGCAGACACGGGGCTACCCTATGGTAGGGTGGTGCCCCTCGCGCCACGCGAGGGGACTGTTTTTCAGGTATAAATAGAGGGGGTTGGCAATTGCAATTCTGCGTTCGTTCGACGTTCAAACTCAAAACGTACACTGAGATATTATAGAAACAGTCCCAAAACACATATAATCTCGAATTTCTGCCGCGATAACAGGGTAATAACTCGATCGCTGCTACGATTCAATGTCCGATCGATTGAAACTATCCAATGGATGTTTAAGTGCTGCCCACATTAGGGTTATGCTTTGTCATTCGTCGTGAATTCGATGGATGTTTAAGTATCGCACTTTGTCATTCGTTGTGAGGGTTTAATCTCATGAGTTATCGTAAATGATTTATTAGTTACTAACCTAGTTCGTGTGCATGTTATTAATTTAGGTAACAAGGTTAATCAGTAGACTAGACTCTGCTCGTGTTAAATCTGCAAAGTGAGTCATTATCTTTTTATCAAATTACTTTCAAAATCATGTTTATTTTCAAGGTTATAATTACAGGGATTAAGTCTTTGTAGTCACCAAATTACAGCCGGTATGTGGGGTTTTGTATACATTACATGATAACCGTCACCATTGGACAACGAGTTAGCCAAGGGGTGATATGACCATAGTCACAGACACCATTGGACAATGAGGTTACCAATGGATGGTCTAGTGACAAATACTGTGGGTAGTTGGTTGATATATGGAAACATTGTAATCGCTCTTAATACTGTATATTATAACAACGTGTCATTTAAGTAAAAAGAATGATTCACCAGTATTTCCCTGCTGACAAAACCTTTTTCAAACATGTTTCAGGTGATCTGTTGTGATTCAGGAGAAGTGCCATAAAACACTACAAGCTTAAGGAAGTGGCTCAATATAAATAAAGAAACATGTTTTGTAAAATAAAGATTTCCCAGTGAAATCACCTTATTGTAAATTACCGGGGTTTTATCCCGAAAGATGAAATAAAATAATCGGGCATTTTCGGTTTTTAAAAAAAGATCCTGCTAAAATCTTCCGCTGTTAAACTCAATTAAATAAATACCATGGGTTTCCTGTCCCGCGGCTCCTGACCGGGTCAAACCGGGTCAGGGGCCGTGACAGGAAAATGTGGTATCAGAGCCACTAAGTTAAGCTAATTAAGTATTTGAGAAATACTTAATTTTCTTGATTGCCATTACATGATTATGTGTTTTATTAACTGATGTAACAACCCGCACTTTCGTGCGTTGTTACTACTCGATATACTCGTTACGCCTAGCACCAGAGATTCGGATCATAATGTAACTATATCGCATACATCGCTATTCGAAGGATAATTGCATATTTTGGCAATACATTATCACTACATCACATCGCAAACACTAACACTCACGATGACATTGAATGAGGACCTATTCTACCCTCCTCGGTGGCCGTGATGTGTCGAAACGCAGACAAATAACGCTAACAACGACTCTCGGGTGAGTGCTATAGCTCCAGTCGTCGTGACGATGATGACAATACGAGTGAATGGTACCCCGTCAGTCATTGTGGCACAACACACCATAACGTTCATGATGACCTCGAGAAAGGACCTATACTACCCTCCTTGATGGTCGTGAAACGTCGCTAATAATCGCATACTCGAATCGAAAACCGATTGTTGTTTCGAAACTTTGAATACGACCCCTAGTGATATATATATACATACATAATAATGATATAAATTAACTATAGAAAGAACGTGCTCCAAAAACTATCGCAACGCTCGAAAAACGAAGAAATTCCCCACGCCGGAGTGGCCATCTGGATGGACAGCCTCATCCGAACGGATGGGCCATCCGACCCAAAAACCCTTCAGCCTCCACTCTTGCCTATAAATAGCATGTCACATCACTGTTCAAGTGATGTGACAGCTCCCACTCAACCAAACACGCTCTAGGACCCTTTTCACTCGATTCCTCGCGATTCTAGTAAGATTTCAACCTAAAACTTGTACTTCTATGATCTACACTCAATTCTACATCATTCTATCTTTTTAAACTCAATTTTTAACCGTGAAATCTACTGATTTAAGGTGTTTTAAGGTGATGTCACCAAGAGTTCATATGAACTTCAAGTTGTGACCTCATCCCACCATAAACGACTCAGATCTGGGTGATTTCCACATGTTTTGATAACAAATCTCACCTAAATCTATGTATTAAACCAAGGAACTGTGCGATTTCGAATTAACCATGAGAAACCGTCAAGAACGGCCAGATCTGATGGAACGGGGTGATTCCCGGCCGTTAGAACGGGTCGGAACTGAATAAATTCCAATTGTTAATACGAAATTACACTGTCCCAGTAAAACCGCATGTATTCCTTCCAAAAACACTCGCAAACAGTTGATCGGAACGTTAAAACAGACGTGTCATCCGAACGGATCACATGTCATCCGATCGGATAACATGTCATCCGAACAGATCACATGTCATCCGATCGGATAACATGCCATCCGACCGGACCAAGTGCCATCCAATCCCAAACTCCAATCATCCGATCGAATGTCAACAGTCATCCGACCGGATGGGGTCATCCAACCGGATGAGGTCATCCGACCGGATGAGGTCATCCGACCGGATGAGCACCATCCGACTGGATAACTGTCATTTTAATACTATTCCCGCGTAATCGTGCATCGTTTACAATACCACTCAATGATTCAACGCAGACGAACTCGCAACCGATCCAATCAAGTTGTATTCTCGCTAAACGCGCACTGTGAGTATACTTGAACCCTTTTTAATCGCATTTTGGGTGTAACATACGTTTCTAACGAATCGAACTTATCAAACGAATTATTCAATCAATCGAATTATCACTTGCGAATAACTGTTATGCATAGATATACGTGATGCTAGTTGCATATGTGCTAGGGCTTATACTCACGACGTCCCACCACGACTAGTATAGTACTATTGCGCCCGACGGGGTCTAGTTTGCCATTGCATATTCGAGCATCGAGGACTTAGTTGGTAGTATCAGCTTTGTGAGTATATATGTCGTGTGTTACGTTTATGCATATGGAATTTCGCTACACATTTTAATCTATTAAACTATACATATCAAACCTGTATACTCGCCAATACTTTTGTATTGACAAATATTTTAACGTATGTTACAGGTTAGATCGCAGGCTATATCAAATCAAGCTAGGAAGTCTAGAAACTCAATTAAAATCTAGGTTGTCGGATTTGTATTATTCGAGAGGACCAGAAATCTGTGATAACTTGTGTGATTGTATTATTTGTTAGTATGGGATAACGAATGTATTAAATATTATCGCAATATAGTTGTTATGGATTCTCTTGAGCAATCTGATTCGCCTAGTGCCACGCCACGATGATTCCGCCATCGGTTGGGGTGTGACAGATTGGTATCAGAGCCATAACTATAGGGAATTAGGCCAGACTCGACCTAGTCCGGGTCGACGTCTTAGAAATTGACCTAGTCTATAGTCTAAGTACCAACAGGCCGATTCATACGAACCAGTAGGGTTTGTATCGGGCCTACTTGATACTCTCGATCGAAATTGCTAAAAGCTACAACTTTGTGTGAACACCGCGTACTACAGCTTCACACGAAGAAGCCTTTCCTAAGGCTAGAATACTACTTAGCCTTTCCTAGGGCTGACACAATACACATGTTTAGAAAATACTCGCATAACAAAACCGAGTGATCCAGTCGAGATCAGGTGTGAAAACCAAGAACTCTCGATGAAATCGCTCACTCAGCTCATTTTTCTATCACGAGAACCTTTCATCGAGTTAGGAGTGACGTCCACATCTCGACGAAAGTCTCCATTTCGAAATTCTAGTGGAAACTCACGGAATTATTCGAAGAGCATAACCACAATTAGGAACGAAGCTGTTAAGTCAGGGGTGAAACCCGTACCTTAATAAGCTGTCCCACTCTCTAAATTGGTTTTCAAAAGCTCTCACCAAGGACTCGACTATCACGATAACTCGAGCCACGTGATGACTAGGAAGACGAATGCCATGAGCTGCATCCCAGTGGAAGCATGGAGTCTTCTAGGTCAACGCGCGCGCACGAACTTGTTAAATATAGTTGGGTTACCTTGGGTAGTCGATGCCTAAACACCCAAGGCACTCTTTCATACGAACCGCCGATTCTACAAATGGTTGGAACTTATTTATGTTTTGAAACCTTACGATTTATCGATTTAACGATTTTCACTCCCTGCTTTATAAACGCACAAATCGCACAGCCATCGCAATCTAAAACGAGACCCGAATGTTCGCAACAAAACTAATGCATAATCTATCGCCCTTGCTCTCGCTTTCTCACCTCGACGCGTCCTCGCATATTCTAAGTCGATCTGTATGTGTACGATTACAAATTACAATTATATAAATACATATATATACGTATAAACAACAAGTCATTTTGTGAGAACTTAGGAATTTCGTGTCTCCTATGTGACTCCTATGTGATTCGCATTACTATTATACTATCGCATCAAGTTTTGGACGCGCTCAATCGCATCGCAAAACTCAAAAATCATTATGATCGAATCTCACTCCAAGTCTCTTCCTGTCTAGATGCCTTCCAATAACTATACTTCGAGGATGTCAGCAAGGAGACGAGCCAAACGAAGGGACGAGAAGAGGATCGCCTCCCTTGTGGTCAAGGGAATGGCAAAAATGATTCCCCGGATCGTTGCTCAAGTGCACTCTCTTAGCAACTCTCGAGCTTCGGAAGACGTCAAGACAAAAGAGCCGCAATCTACTTTTCTCTACAAACACTTCAAAGCCTGTGACCCGATGGAGTTCACGGGTGAAGGAGGTGTATCTCAACTACTCCAGTGGTTCGACTCTATCGAAGTTACCCTTCTTCAAAGTGGGTGTCCCGATAGTTTCCGTACCACTTGCGCTACTGGAGTATTTCAATCGCGAGCACTCGACTGGTGGACCGCCGAACGAAACAAACGTGGTACCTCTGCAGCTTACGCTCTCTCTTGGGATGAGCTGAAAGAACTCATGAAGAAAGAGTACTGTCCTCCTCACGAGATTCAGAAGTTGGAAGACGAATTTTGGAAAATCAAGCAAGTCGAAAGTGACAACGCTGGCTACACCGCAAGGTTCAAACAGCTTAGCATAATCTGCCCAAGTCAAGTCAACACTTCAGAAAAAGCCATTTCGAAGTACATTCGCGGCTTGCCTGAGTGTGTGGGTGATTTTGTCGAAGCTGCAAGACCTGCTACCATCGAAGAAACCTACCACTTAGCCGCAAAAATCAACAACAAACGACTCATGGAAGTGTTTTTCTCCAAGAATCCTGTCAAGCAAGCTTATCAAGCAATCGCCATAAATCCTTCAGACGATCCTGTCAACGATTCTCCTGACGAATCTACTGACGATACTCCTGACGAATCTGCTGACGATACTTCTAACGAATCTGCTGACGATTCTTCTGACGAATCTGCTAACGATTCTTCTGACGAATCTGCTGCCGATTCTTCTGACAAATCTGCCAACGGATCTTCCGACAACTCGGCCAAAGATTCTGCGAGTGAGTCCTCAGACGAATCCTTCAACGACGACATCTCATCGCAAGACACCGACAAACCTAGCCACAAACGAAAGATTTCAAGCCCGAGCTCATCAACAACCAAACTGCTGCAACCGAAACCTCTTCGAGCAGTTCCGATGTTTCAAAACGAGCCTACACTGGAGCTCATCCTCAGTGTTACTCGTGTACCTATCATCATCCAGTTGGGGCTGACTGTCGCTATTGCAATAACTACAATCGTTACGGTCACTTCACCCGCAACTGCCGCATCGAACCGCGAACTTGAGTACGACAACAACAGCTCCAGCAAAAGTCTTCAGCATCAAACATCTAGCAAGCGTAGGATAAAGTTGTAATGATACGATTTTCGACGTTAATTTCTAAGTTTTGAACCTACTCTATTACTCGATGTTGCTACTATGCGTAACATTAACTCTCGTTTTCGTATTCTCTTTCACACTCTAGTCGTCGCACTTAGACTAGAGTCACACACGTACTATATACTATATCACGAAATAATGTGTTTTACCCTCACTACACTCTTAGAACGAGGTACGATAAACGTGCAAGGAACGACTAATCACGGGTGCACACGGGATTATTTGGGGTCAGTGCACGGAGATCGTAGTAAATTCTAAGGTGCCATAAGCGTTACGACGAAGTATGACACCAAACCACGGGATCTAAGTAGTAGGGGTCAAGCAAGGTGACCTTTATCATACTACCAAAGTTCCGTGAAGAAAGTGCCACGTGGAGTTGAACGTTACTAGACCTATTATACTATTGTGATTATTTTCAACACACTACACTTAATCGCAAGGTGTAACAACTAAATTGCATCATCACAAGACTTGTCGTAAGTCTGCAAACGCAGTGCAATCGCCTCATCAATGGACTCTGGGGAGTCTACCTCGCAGGGCAATTGCATCGACGCAAGACTGGTCGTAAGTCTGTTGCAACGAATATCATCAAGTACATAAACGCTCACGATATTGTTGACTGAGGACCTATTCTACCCTCCTCGATAGCCGTGATGTAACGCAACGTAACGTTAAGCTTATTCGAAACAAAGCTCGGCCAATCGCTTATCATGTGTATCTCGCAATCTCTATCGATTATTATGTGAATCTATATCACTTGCTGTGTATCAATCCATCGCTATCGCCTCCCGTTATCCGAGAATTTGTGTTAAGTTAGCACACATGACCTCGCTTCACGAGATGACGCTCATATGATTAAAGCAAGGTGTTTTAGTCATATCAGCGGGCTTTCGTGGAAAAAAAGGCCATGTGGGGTCTAATGTTAGTTAAACTCTGTGGTGTTAATCAATCAAACCGAACCACATAAATCGCGCATATCTCCAGCGCTTGCAACGCAACAACTGCCGCTTATCATAATTCGATTATCGTCGCCGTTATTACTAGTGTTGTGTTTGTTTTATTCGCTTAATCACCTAATCGCTTATTGCTTGTCATGTATAATCTACCGCTTATTCGCGTATCGCGTACCGCTGATCGCTCGCTTGGTGTTCATTGCAGTCTGTGTGGTATTAGTACACATGACATCGCTTCACGAGGCAAAACTAACCTGGTTAAACGTGGTGTTTCACCATGTTAGCAAACTCTCGTGGAAACGTGCCATATGGGTTCAAAATGGGATCTAATCGAAAACGCGCTATTCGCTTACCGCTTATCGCTCGTCGCCTAACCGACACGTTACCTCGATGTTTCGTGTCATCAAGCTACTCACATGCGCCGTCATCACTATATTCGCAATCAATCTCGTCACCTAAACTAATCGCTTTTATCTTCAACTTGGTCCGACCTCCTATTAAATAGACCAAGGAAACGCAATTCTATCTATGTCTTATCGGCACACCTGACACCGCCTCGCGAGACGGAAGTAATATGGGCAAAACATGGTGGATACGCCACTGGTACTTCCTATATATAAGTGTTTTAAGCATATTAACAAACTTTCGTGGGAAAGTGCCAAGTGGGGCTCGGTGATTTACTACCTTTTGTACTATTAAAACTGATTTTTTTTATATAAAACTTTTATTAAAACCATGGGACAAGTGAAATTCCTCACAATGTGGAGGTAACATCGAATCAGCGTAACTCCATGCCCAAGGGAAGTTTTCATGAGTCCAATTCTTTCTTAAAACCTTTTTGCAATATCAAAAACAAGACTTTCTTGAGACGTCGGTTCAACGTCAAGTTCAGCTGAACCCAGGTCGTAGGAGAGTTTTCGTAACCCCAGTATTCATCTTCGAATTCCTTAAAATGTGTAAAACCTAAACTTCCTTGCAACGTTGGTTAACATCGACTTAGTTGGCCATACGTAAAAGGAAAAAAAAAATTCGAGATTTCCATCCAAAATTTCCTTTTGAATATCTAAACATGAACGCTTCTTGTAACGTTGGTTAACGATCGACTCAGTTGATTCAACGTCATGAGAAACCTTTCAAGTCCTTTGAAATTGCAATCGCATCGAACTAACGAATTTTTCGCAACACGAGGTACTCTGGAACGCCAACTCGTGGGATATTACTTTTGTCTTTTACGTCGCCTTCTCGTTATCGCAATCGATCTCTCTTATTCAAAACGCCATCACTTATCAACTCTCGGTCAAATAGCTCGCTGTATCGCTACTTACACAGGATCAACTCTCAAAAGTCTACCTGTTGGATTAATTTCGGGACGAAGTTTCCTAAAGCAGGGGAGACTGAAACAACCCGCACTTTTGTGCGTTGTTACTACTCGATATACTCGTTACGCCTAGCACCAGAGATTCAGATCATAATGTAACTATATCGCATACATCGCTATTCGAAGGATAATCGCATATTTTCGCAATACATTATCACTACATCACATCGCAAACACTAACACTCACGATGACATTGAGTGAGGACCTATTCTACCCTCCTCGGTGGCCGTGATGTGTCGAAACGCAGACAAATAACGCTAACAACGACTCTCGGGTGAGTTCTATAGCTCCAGTCGTCGTGACGATGATGACAATACGAGTGAATGGTACTCCGTCAGTCATTGTGGCACAACAGACCATAACGTTCACGATGACCTCGAGAAAGGACCTATACTACCCTCCTTGATGCCGTGAAACGTCGCTAATAATCGCATACTCGAATCGAAAACCGATTGTTATTTCGAAACTTTGAATACGACCCCTAGTGATATATATATACATACATACATAATAATGATATAAATTAACTATAGAAAGAACGTGCTCCAAAAACTATCACAACGCTCGAAAAACGAAGAAATTCCCCGCGCCGGAGTGGCCATCCGGATGGACAGCCTCATCCGAACGGATGGGCCATCCGAACAGATAGCCATCCGAACGGATGGGCCATCCGACCCAAAAACCCTTCAGCCTCCACTCTTGCCTATAAATAGCATGTCACATCACTGTTCAAGTGATGTGATAGCTCCCACTCAACCAAACACGCTCTAGGACCCTTTTCACTCGATTCCTCTCGATTCCGGTAAGATTTCAACCTAAAACTTGTACTTCTATGATCTACACCCAATTCTACATCATTCTGTCTTTTAAAACACAATTTTTAACCGTGAAATCTACTGATTTGATGTGTTTTAAGGTGATGTCACCAAGAGTTCATATGAACATCAAGTTGTGACCTCATCCCACCATAAAAGACTCAGATCTGGGTGATTTCCACATGTTTTGATAACAAATCTCACCTAAATCTATGTATTAAACCAAAGAACTGTGATATTTCGAATTAACCATGAGAAACCGTCAATAACGGCCAGATCTGATGGAACGGGGTGATTCCCGGCCGTTAGAACGGGTCGAAACTGATGAAATTTCAATTGTTAATCCGAAATTACACTGTCCCAGTAAAACCGCATGTATTCCTTCCAAAAACACTCGCAAACAGTTGATCGGAACGTTAAAACGGACGTGTCATCCGAACGGACCACATGTCATCCGAAAGGACCACATGTCATCCGATCGGATAACATGTCATCCGAACGGACCACATGTCATCCGATCGGATAACATGTCATCCGAACGGATAACATGTCATCCGATCGGATAACATGCCATCTGACCGGACCAAGTGCCATCCAATCCCAAACTCCAGTCATCCGATCGAATGTCAACAGTCATCCGACAGGATGGGGTCATCCGACCGGATGGGGTCATCCGACCGGATGAGGTCATCCGACCGGATAACTGTCATTTTAATACTATTCCCGCGTAATCGTGCATCGTTTACAATACCACTCAATGATTCAACGCAGACAAACTCGCAACCGATCCAATCAAGTTGTATTCTCGCTAAACGCGCACTGTGAGTATACTTGAACCCTTTTTAATCGCATTTTGGGTGTAACATACGTTTCTAACGAATCGAACTTATCAAACGAATTATTCAATCAATCGAATTATCACTTGCGAATAACTGTTATGCATAGATATACGTGATGCTAGTTGCATATGTGCTAGGGCTTATACTCGCGACGTCCCACCACGACTAGTATAGTACTATTGCGCCCGACGGGGTCTAGTTTGCCATTGCATATTCGAGCATCGAGGACTTAGTTGGTAGTATCAGCTTTGTGAGTATATATGTCGTGTGTTACGTTTATGCATATGTTATTTCGCTACACATTTTAATCTATTACGCTATACATATCAAACCTGTATACTCGCCAATACTTTTGTATTGACAAATATTTTAACGTATGTTGCAGGTTAGATCGCAGGCTATATCAAATCAAGCTAGGAAGTCTAGAAACTCAATTAAAATATAGGTTGTCGGATTTGTATTATTCGAGAGGACCAGAAATCTGTGATAACTTGTGTGATTGTATTATTTGTTAGTATGGTATGGGATAATGAATGTATTAAATATTATCGCAATATAGTTGTTATGGATTCTCTTGAGCAATCTGATTCTGTAACAACCCGCACTTTTGTGCGTTGTTACTACTCGATATACTCGTTACGCCTAGCACCAGAGATTCGGATCATAATGTAACTATATCGCATATATCGCTATTCGAAGGATAATCGCATATTTTCGAAATACAATATCGCTATACTATACCACACCACAAACACTAACACTCACGAAGGCATTGAGTGAGGACCTATTCTACCCTCCTCGGTGACCATGATGTGTCAAAACACAGATAATTAACGCCAACAAAGACTCTCGGGTGAGTGCTATAACTCCAGTCGTCGTGACGATGATGACAATACGAGTGAGTGGTACCCCGTCAGTCTTTGTGGAACAAAACACAATAACGTTCACGATGACATCAAGAAAGGACCTATACTACCCTCATTGATGGCCGTGAAACGTCGCTAATAATCGCATACTCGAAACGAAAACAGGCTGTAATTATCGAAACTGTGGATTATGGATACGTAAATACGACCCCTAGTGATATCTATAGGTATATATAATAATAATATAAAAAGCACGCACTTCAAAGTCGATCGCAACGCTCAAAAACGGAGAAATCCATCGCGTCGGAGTGGCCATCCAGACGGATAGCCATCCGGAAAGATGGGCCATCCGACCCAAAATCCACTTCAGCCCTCTGTTGCCTATAAATAGCAAGTCACTTCACTCTAACAGTGATGTGACAGCTCCCACTCGACCAAACACGCTCTAGGACCCTTTTCTCTCGATTCCTCGCGATTCCGGTAAGATTTCAACCTAAAACTTATACTTCTACGATCTACACTCAATTCTACATCATTCTATCTTTTAAAACTCAATTTTTAACCGTGAAATCTATTGATTTTGAGGTGTTTTAAGGTGATGTCACCAAGAGTTCATATGAACTTCAAGTTGTGACCTCATTCCACCATAAGCGCCTCAGATCTGAGTGATTTCCACATGTTTTGATAACGAATCTCACCTAAATCTATGTATTCAACCAAGGAACTGGGCGATTTCGAGCTAAACCGGAGAAACCGTCAAGAACGGCCAGTTCTGATGGAGCGGGGTGATTCCCGGTCGTTAGAGCGGGTCGAAACTGATGGAATTTCAAGTGTTAGTGCGAAATTACACTGTCCCGGTAACTCCGCACGTATTCCTTCCGATAAACACTCAAAAACAGTGTTCAGAATGCGAAACAGACGTGTCATCCGCACGGATCACATGTCATCCGCACGGATCACATGTCATCCGCACGGATCACATGCCATCCGCACGGATCACATGTCATCCGGATGGATGAGCACCATCCGACCAAATAAATGACTTTTCAAGGCTATTCTCGCTTAACCGTACATCGTTTACTCTATTCTTCAACGATTAACACAGACGTGCTCGCAACCGACCCAATCAAGTTGCATCCCCGCTAAATACGCACGGTGAGTATACTTGAACCCTTTTTAATCGTATTTTGGGTGTAACATACGTTTCTAACAAATCGAACTTATCAAACGAATTATTCAATCAATCGAATTATCACTTGCGAATAACTGTTATGAATTGATAGACGTGATGCTAGTTGCATATGTGCTAGGGCTTATACTCGCGACGTCCCACCATGACGAGTATAGTACTATTGCGCCCGACGGGGTCTAGTTTGCCATCGCATATTCAAGCATCGAGGACTTAGTTGGTAGTATCAGCTTTGTGAGTATATATGTCGTGTGTTACGTTCTTGCATATGGAAATTCGCTACACTTTTTATCTATTACGCTATACATATCAAACCTGTATACTCGCCAATACTTTTGTATTGACAAATATTTTTAACGTATGTTGCAGGTTAGATCGCAGACTATATCAAATCAAGCTAGGAGGTCTAGAAACTCAACTAAAATCTAGGTTGTCGGATTTGTATTGTTCGAGAGGACAAGAAATCTGTGATAACTTATGTGATTGTATTATTTTGTTAGTATGGGATAACGTATGTATTAAATATTATCACAATATAGTTGTTATGGATTCTCTTGAGCAATCTGATTCGCCTAGTGCCGCGCCCCGATGATTCCGCCATCGGTTGGGGTGTGACAGATTGGTATCAGAGCCATAACTATAGGGAATTAGGCCAGACTCTACCTAGTCCAGGTCGACGTCTTAGAAATTGACCTAGTCTATAGTCTAAGTACCAACAGGCCGACTCATACGAACCCAGTAGGGTTTGTATCAGGCCTACTTGATACTCTCGATCGAAACTCCTAAAAGCTACAACTTTGTGTGAACACCGCATACTACAACTTCACACGAAGGAGCCTTTCCTAAGGCCAACACAATACACGTGTTTTCAAAAATACTAGCATAACGAAACCGAGTGATCTAGTCGAGATCAGGTGTGAAAACCAAGAACTCTCAACGAGATCGCTCACTCAGCGCATTTTTCTAGCACGAGAACCTTTCATCGAGTTAGGAGTGACATCCACCTCTCGACGAAAGTCTCCACTTCAAAATCTGGTGGAACTCACGAATTTATTTGAAGAGCATAACCACAATTAGGAACGAAGCTGTTAAGTCAGGGGTGAAACCCGTACCTTAATAAGACGTTCCACTCTCTATAAATTGGTTTCCAAAAAGCTCTCACCAACGACTCGACTATCACGATAACTCGAGCCACGCAATGACTAGGAAGACAAATGCCATGAGCGGCATCCCAGTGGAAGCATGAAGTCTTCTAGGTCAACGCACATGCTCGAACTTGTTAAATATCGTTGGGTTACCTTGGGTAGTCGACGCCTAAACACCCAAGGCACTCTAACATACGAACCGCCGATCTTACAAATGGTTGGGACTTATTTACGTTTTGAAACTTTATGCTTTATCGATTTAACGATTTCCACTCCCTGCTTTATAAACGCACAATTCGCACAGCCATCACAATCTAAAACGAAACCCGAATGTTCACAACAAAACTAATGCATAATCTATCGCCTTCGCTATCGTTTTCTCACCTCAACGCGTCCTCGCTTATTCTAAATCGACCTGTACGTGTATGATTACAAACTACAATTATATAGGTATATAAATACGTATAAACAAACAAGTCAATGTGTGAGAACTTAGGGATTTCGTGTCTCCTATGTGGCTCCTATGTGATTCGCATTACTAATATACTATCGCATCAAGTTTTGAACGCGCTCAATCGCATCGCGAAACTCAAAACTCATTATGATTGAATCTCATTCCAAGTCTCTTCCTATCTAGATGCCTTCCAACAACTCTACCTCGAGACGAGTAGCCAGGAGAAGAGCCAAACGAAGCGCCGATAAGAGGATTGCATCACTTGTGACTAAGGAAGTGGTTAAGCTTATTCCTCAAATTGCCGCTCGAGTGCACTCTCTCAGCCACTCTCGAGCCTCGGAAGACTCCAAGACGGAAGCGTCGCAATCTACTTTTCTCTACAAACACTTCAAAGCTTGTGACCCGATGGAGTTCACGGGTGAAGGAGGTGTATCTCAACTACTCCAGTGGTTCGATTCTATCGAAGTTACCCTTCGTCAAAGTGGGTGTCCCGATAGTTTCCGTACTACTTGTGCTACCGGAGTATTTCAATCACGAGCACTCGACTGGTGGACCGCCGAACGTAACAAACGTGGAATCTCCGCAGCTTACGCTCTCTCTTGGGAAGAGCTGAAGGAGCTCATGAAGAAGGAGTACTCTCCTCCTTACGAAATACTGAAGCTGGAAGACGAATTCTGGAAAATCAAGCAAGTCGAAAGTGACAACGCTGGCTACACCGCAAGGTTCAAACAGCTTAGCATAATCTGCCCAAGTCAAGTCAACACACCAGAAAGAGCCATTTCGAAGTACATTCGTGGCTTGCCTGAGTGTGTGGGTGATTTTGTTGAAGCTGCATGACCAGCTACTATCGAAGAAACCTACCGCTTAGCCGCAGAAATCAACAACAAATGACTCAGGGAAGGGTTATTCTCAAAGAATCCTGTCAAGCAAGCTTATCAAGCAATCGCCATTAATCCTTCAGGCGATCCTGTTGACAATTCTCCTAACGAATCTGCTAATGATTCTTCTAACGAATCAGCTGACGATTCTTCTGGCGAATCTGCTAACGGTTCTTCTGACAAATCTGCCGACGGATCTTCCGACAACTCGGCCAAAGATTCTGCAAGTGAGTCCTCAGACGAATCCTCCAACGACGACACCTCTTCGCAAGACACCGACAAATCCAATCGCAAATGAAAGACTTCAAGCCCGAACTCATCAACCACCGAACTGCCACAGCCGAAGCCTCTTCAAGCAGTTATGATGTTTCCAAAACAAGCCTACACTGGAGCTCATCCCCAGTGTTACTCATGTACCTATCATCACCCAGTTGGGGCTGACTGTCGCTATTGCAATAACTGCAAATGTTACAGTCACTTCACCCGCAACTGCCGCATCAAACAGTGAACTTGAGTACAACAACAACAGCTCCAGCGAAAGTCTTCAGCATCAAGCACCTAGCAAGCGCAGGATGAAGTTGTAATGACACGATTTTCGATGTTAATTTCTAATTTTTAAACCTACTATATTACTCAATGTTGCCACTATGTGTAACGCTAACTCTCACTCTCGTGTTCTCTTTCACTCTCTAGTCGTCACACTTAGACTAGATCCACACACATACTATATACTATATCACGAAATAATGTGTTTTACCCTCACTACACTCTTATAACGTGGTACAATAAACGTGCAAGGAACGACTAATCACGGGTGCACACGGGATTATTTGGGTCAGTGCATGGAGATCGTAGAAAATTCTAAGGTGCCACAAGCGTTACGACGAAGTATGACACCAAACCACGGGATCTAAGTAGTAGGGGTCAAGCAAGGTGTGCTTTATCATACTACCGAAATTCCGTGAAGAAAGTGCCACGTGGAGTTGAACGTTATTAGACCTATTATACTATTGTGATTATTTTCAACACACTACACTCAATCGCAAGGCGTAACAAACCGTATCATCGCGAGACTTGTCGTAAGTCTGCAAACGCAGTGCAATCGCCTCATCGATGGACTCTGGGGAGTCTACCTCACAGGGCAATTACATCGACGCAAGACTGGTCGTAAGTCTGTTGCAACGAATCTCATCAAGTATATAAACGCTCACGGTATTGTTGAGTGAGGACCTATTCTACCCTCCTCAATAGCCGTGATGCGACGCAACGTAACGTTAAGCTTATTCGAAACAAAACTCGACTAATCGCAATCGTTTGTCATGTGTATCTCGCAATCTCTATCGCTTATTATGTGAACCTATATCGCTTGCTGTGTATCAATCTATCGCTGTCGCCTACCGTTATCTGTGGTGTTTGTGTTAAGTTAGCACACATGACCTCGCTTCACGAGATGAAGCTCATATGATTAAAGCAAGGTGTTTTAGTCATATCGGCGGGCTTTCGTGGAAAAAGGCCATGTGGGGTCTGATGTCAGTTAACCTCTATGATGTAAATCAATCGAATCGAACCGCATAAATCGCGTATAACTCCATCGCTTGCAACGCAACAACTGCCGCTCATCGTAACTCGTTCATCATCGTCGTCATTATTGGTGTTGCGGTATTCGCTAAATCACCTAGTCGCTTATCGCTTATCGTGTATAATCTACCGCTTATTCGCTCGATTGGTACAACCTATGTGGTAATAACACGCATGACATTGCTTCACGAGGCAAAACTATCCTGGTTAAACGTGGTGTTTCACCATGTTAGCAAACTCTCGTGGAAACGTGCCATGCGGGTTCAATGTGGAATCTAATCGGCATCGCGCTAATCGATTATCGTCTACCGTTCGACGCCTAACCAGACACGACGCATAAGCATTTCGTGTCACCAGGCTATTCGCGCACGCTGTTATAGCAACGTTCGCAATTCAACTCGCTTGTTTAATCTATTCGATTCGATCTTCAACTTGGTCCGACTTCCTATCGATTGGACCGAGGTAGCGAAATTCTATCTGTGTCATATCGGCCCACATGACACCGCCTGATCGGAGTGTCGCGCTCTGGTCAAAGTTAATATTTATAAGCCCAAATTACCCTTAACAATGTGTTAGTGGTAGTAAGGGGTCGAACCACGAAGAGTATGTGGTTTGTGTGTGGATTCGAATGAATTAAAACAATTGTCACAATTTATGAAGCTTGCTAAAGTATTTTTGTATTTTTGTTTAATTAAGAGATATGGGTTTAGACTAATTGAATTGATTAAATTGATGAACAACTAATGATTAACGATTACGAGAAAATGGTTACTAAAACAATAATAATAAAAAGGAATCACGCCTGGTTTCGGTAATTGTTAACCTAGGATTTCTACAAGTTCTAATTTCAACTCAAATGCATTCGATTAACGGATTTAGTGTACCGTGACTTAGGTGCTACTAACTATCAACGCCCCGAAGAACGGACAAAAAGACACTTTGTAATCATCACAAGTAAATCCTAACAACGACAATGTACAATTACATATCACCGTTTCGCAAAGTCATAACTTTTAACATCGTTCGACAATTCACGAATTCGTAACAAATGTAATACTATTGTCAAAAGTTTCAAAAATCAAATACAAATTGTCACTAAGATGAAACAAGAACAAATTGAAACCCTAAAATTAACAACTACCTACACCGGGGTGAAACCGAGATGATTAGCCGCTCATGGTTGATGTAACTTGATCACCGGATGTTTGGAATGCGGATGGAGTCATCTTGAAGCTTGTAGGATGAAGGAATGATGGAGAATTAGGGTTTATGGAATGGTGATGGTGAGAAGGATGATGGATTGGATGAATTAGGGTTTTGATGGTGAATTGGGGATGAATGAATGTGAATTCGGTTGTGTAGATGATAGATTCTCGAATGGTAGGTATTAGATAGGTCAAATTGTGGCTCCAAGAACAAGTTTCAAACTCCAAACAAGTGTAACTACCGAAATTGAATGAACAACAACCAATCAAAATCGTTTCTAACACCCCAAATCAAGAAGTTCGCGTATGCAACATAGGAGGACCGTCGCCGACGGTGGATGTGTCCGTCGGCAACGGCGTGTGGATTTCCAAATGAAGCCGACGCTTTATCTCGCTGTCTACGTACAATTCAGGCGACAGACAGTTGTGTCAACCATCGGCGACGACCCATAAGGGCGTCGGCGACGGTGCCCAGATGTCTGATTTTCTGTTTCGTCCATTTCTTGAGTCCGGTTGACCCGTTTCGCGTCCCGGTGGTTCCGTTTTTGCTCCGGTGACCCGTAAAGCTTCCGAAAAGCTCCTTAAACTTTGCTAGATCTGCAAAATACATATCTAATCAAAAGTAGGCTATTCGAAACTAAAACTTATGCAATAACATCAAATTAAGCAATTACAAGCACCGGTTTTCGACCACGTATCACATCCCCACACTTGTCTTTTGCTTGCCCTCAAGCAAATCTGTTTTTCACTTTCACGTGGGTCGAACAACGAATACACTTCCCATTCCCGAGACAAAGGTTAAGGTCTATTGTCATGCGAAAGTTCAAATCTTTTACAATTTTCACATATTTACCGGTTAAGTGAATAATCACATATAATAATGGTTATCCAAGATTAACCCGCCCGTAAAACTAACAAGTTATGCACATCCCTCACAATGTTCTCTCCACTCGGCTTATATATTGGCTAATATTTATAATGTACTAGCACTTCAAAGACTATTCACTCAAAACCGATTAGAACACATACCCGCATAAGCTTGCAACTCAATCATTCTCCACCATTGATCACGAATACTAAGCACAAGTCAAAAGGTCTTTGAAGGGTTGTAACGGGGCTAGGCTAAGGGTAGGAAATATGATATTTTTAAAGTGGCTAAAGTGATGAAAATTCGATTTTTATTACAAAAGACTATTCTAAACAAAAGTAGACTATAAACATCACTACAAGGCAACACCTTAAGCCTTTTATTCAACAACTACTAACACTTCTTTTTGTGTTTTTCTCAAAGCTTTTTCAATCTTTTTCGCAACATTTTCTGTTTTTTTTTTTTTTGAATCATAACAACTATACAAACTTAAGCTCCTATAATCGAATTTTCATCACACGGGTTTAAAAAGAAAAGGTTTAAGGGTTATGGGCTATAGGGTGGTCAAACGAAAGGTTTAGGCTCAAAATGGGCGACTAGGGAATTTGTTCGGGTAAGGATAGATAAATGGTTTTAAGATAAAAAGTTTACCTAATGCCTTAATCATTCTCGTGCTTGTATTCGGTCTATGGTCTCAAACGTATCAAAAGTTGCAAGTTCTACAATACGCGACTAATGGTCCACTCAAACAAAGAAACATGTAAATGTAAATCTATGATAGAAAAGTGGCTCAAACCTCACGTATAAGGGTATGATATGTGATATGCATAAATTTCTAGTTCCTTAGGCGAATTATTCCCAAATAACCACCCGCTAAATACCTGTTATGCTATTAATTTGAACTTGACAATGACAAAAGACCAAATGGGTTGTAACATCCCTCGTTGACTTAGTTACTTGTGCTTTAAGACCGCTTTTGAAACAGGACATTTTTGAAATTTTTTTTTTGACATTTTCCCCCATCCCCACACTTGAGGTGAACATTGTCCTCAATGTGTAGTATTTAAATGAACGGGTCAAAATCTAAAATTTTTACTACTCCCCCATCCCCACACTTGAGATACATATTGTCCTCAATGTGTAAGAACTAGAGTATTAAACGCACAAGGGATGTGACACGGCTAATTCCCCCAAAATTTCACCCCGGAAAAATAATATACAAAATACACTCCACTTATTTGCTAATCTAAAGATCAAAAGTAAAAAGAAACGTATGCACCTGGTTTGTGAGCTCATTCTTCGTATGCTCCTATCCTCTTCATGAAAGCGGTTGTCCCACGAACCAAATGTACCTACAAATCTTAACCCTTATGTAGAAGCATGCTTCTCACAACCATTAAAATTTGTTAGTTACCTAGTTCTACCACTTTTATGAAAATATTACCAAGCTATACGTTATTTCACTTTGATTTATGTGGAAAATAAATTACAACAACAACAAACCTAACTCACTTTCGTAGGAATCACGGTTGCATTTAGCTTATGCAACAAGCCCTTTTAAACCCCCCAATAGCTTGGGAGGACGAGAGGTCTCGTGAGGGTTATATAGGGAACACACCCACAACATTCATTTAACTAGGCGAGAATTTAAATAACAAAATGAAAATAACGAAAATAAAATAATATACAACAACAACAACAAAAGACATACCTCGCCTCTACCGCTGATATCTCTCATTAGGGTTCACTGGCGGGTTCGGCTGGTACGGATAACCAGTGAGGGCCTCAAGCATATCCCTATAGTTATCTAATGGGCTCGATTCTCCTTGTGGCGGCGGTTGGTACGGCATCGGAACTTGAGCCAACGGCTTCGGGCCAATGAGGGGTTGGATCGGATGGGCCTTGCGGATGAGGAAGATTGGGGTAATCGGTCCACCCCGAGTGTTCAACATATGGGAGGCCGGCTTGATAATCTCTTTGATGGCGCTCTTGATCATGGAGCACTTTGAAGTTATTAATCGCCATCTGGTTAGAGAAGGCCAACGCTCCCCATCGGCGTTGGTCCAACTCTTCTTGTGCGGTTTGGCGCCTAGCCTTCTCTTCTTCCCATGCTCGTCTATGAGCCCTTTCTTCCTCTTGCAACTGTATCATGCGTTCCATTTGTGACTGTTGTAACGCATGTTGTAGCTGTTGTTCCTCCAACTGCTTTTCCACCCTCTCGCGGAAAGATGCTTGAAAACCCCATTGTTGCTGTGAATACGTCCCTTGCGCCTCTTCCCATTCGTTCCTACTAGCATGGTATTCTCTTGCTTCACCAATACCCGCCGACACATTGTCGTAGATCGCTTGATCTCCATGGTTCCACGACCGATACGACGGTATTTGCCTTTGATTCACAAAATCTGCCACATTAGCAGAGATTTCCCTATGCTTCTTCCTGTACCTACGCCTCGGTCCCCGCGGAATGGAAGGATCAATTTCCTCCTCAACATCGGCCATCTCCTCATCGCCCTCTTCTTCATCACCTTCTTCATCACCCTCTTTGTCATTAAACCGATAACTATCCCCTTGCTCATCTTCAACCGTATGCAAATGCCCAAAAGCTTTCACAGTTATTTTCCAATGTCGCCTCATAGAGGCGAAGTTGAATTGATCAATGGGCTTAGACACCCATAGTGACTCTTGAGGTAATGCATTCTGTTGGAGAATCATGGCGCTAATCAACCTTGCATAAGGAATCATCTTTCGTTTAAACGATCCCCGCGTATCCCATGTGTTGATCATAACAATTTGACGCCACGAGAGCTTGGGCGTCCCATATAATAATGCATGCAAAACCCGACAGTCGGGTGCCTTCACCTTTCCACGGTCTCCGAACCGTACCATAATGTTCTCTAACGAAATACCTTGGAGTATCTTTCCCATCAAAGACAAATCGGCCCTTAAATCACCTGCACCTCCAGAACCTAGTAGGGTGTCCTCTAAAAGCCTCACTGGGTCAGCATCGTTATTCTTGTTGTCCAAAAACTGATCATACCCATAATAGCTATACGCGTCGACCCCAAGCGAGTCAAACCTCGCTATAGCATTCATATGTTCGAAAGACATGACCATTTGACTTTTTCCAATGTTACCAATCAACTTCCACCTATGAGCCGGTCTATCAGAATGTTCAAAACGAAGGGTGGATAACCACTCACAAACTGCCCCCAAGTATACCCGAGTAGTGATATCATCACACCAGTCAATCACCCGTTCCCAGCCAAGTTTCTCAAACCTTTGCACTATACCAATCTTCCAAAACTCTTCAACATCTACCGTACGTTCACAAACTGCCCTGTCGGGTACGGATTTTGAAACACCCGTAACCATTTTCATCTTCCACATCTTGGCTTCTAACCTCTTATTGTTGTACCGAGAAAGAGCCTTTGTTTTCTCATCTTTCCATGCAGAAGCCGATCTACTATTTTTTTCTTCTTCCCAATTCCAATCTTGTCGTTCAAGTTGCCCATCGCCCTCTTGTACGTTACTTAGTTGTTCCCAACGTCTTTGATATACCCCGGAGCCCGACCCGGCTCCCGAAGATGAACCTTGACCGGAGGTCTTTGCTTTCTTACCTCCTCGGAACATGGCTACAATCACAAGACAAAGACAACAACAATTAGTACACTCCAAACCTTCAACAATCTCAAACTTTGAACATGGTATGCAATGTTGAACTTCTATCAAATTTTAGATGTAAAATCGCCTTTTTAAACTTCCAAAGTCGCTCATTTTATCATCTACATCAACTAAACATGTTTAATCCTAAGATTCTTCAAAAGAAAATCATGGTTTCCACAATGTTCAACGTCACTACTATGTTCAATCATGCAAAAATCTTAGTGTAATCACACCACTAAACTAAAGCATGTTCAAGTCCCACCCAAATCAAACAAACACCCTAAAATTTATGCTAACACATCCTACATTGTGATAAACAACCTACTCTTAAACAATAAGTTTAAAATTTCGGAAGAAATCAGCGACACATAAGAAAATCATGCATAAATTAAGTGAAAGTTCATACCTTTGGTGAATATTGACAAGAAGAACTAAAGAAAAGTGTAAAATAAGAAGCTTGGATGAACAATCTTCAAAACCCTAAAACGCACGCCCAGAAATCTTGCAAACGAGCAAGAATTGATGGAATTTGTTATGGGGGTTTTGTTCCTCTCTGAAAATCACTCAGGATAGGCTCAAGAAGTAAGTGATTTGGTTAAGGATTGAGAAAGTTATGAGTGAAGTAAGGATTAGGGTTCTAGAGAGAAAGTGGGGAAGATGAAGTTGGAATGCAAGAGAGAAGGGGAAAAAAACGTATGAATCTGAATTGACAGTGATATTAGGTTGAATTCGGGTCAAAAGTGTGGTTTAAAGATGTTTCGGGTCAAGTTTGAGTACCCAATAATTGTTTTAAGTCCGATTTACGAGCCAACAACCAACCAGCGTCGGAACGGTTTAGAAGGACCGTCGGCGACGGTCAGTTCATCCGTCGGCGACGGTGTGCAGAATAAGAAACTGGGCCGACGGCTTAACTCGCTGCCTACGGTGAAATGTCATCTACGGAAGTTTTGGGGAACCGTGGGCGACGTCCAACCCCACCGTCGGCGACGGCTCTTGTATTTTTCAATTTTAAATTTAATTTTTTTTTTTGAAAAATAGGAGGATTTTTATGAACTTTTAATAAAGGGACTATGTACAATAAAAATTCCTAAAAATTATTAAAAATATTTTTGCGATTTTTTTATAAGTTAAATTTAAAAAACGCAGAAACCGTTAACGGCCCTACCACCCCCCGAAAAGTCGTGTATTGTCCCTAATACAGACAAATAAGTCTTAAAACATACCTTTTTGTCTTCAAAACCTATTCGTGATATCCGAACTTTGCACAATCAAGAGGATTAGTACGAGACAAAAACGATTAAACACCAGAACACACAAACAATTAAATAGATGGTACATAACTTTACAAAATTTGTTACCGGTCCTTTTCATTCAACCTCATAAACCGGGATGCTTACCACGAAGCTCACCGATTCCTTGCTTTCCTCTACCTTCTCGTTACCATCAAAAAACGGTTTTAGCCGATGACCATTTACCGTTTGTCGTATCCCATCCTTCGGGTCCTCGATGGTAACATCACCCAATTGTCCGACCCGGGTGATCACATAGGGTCCCATCCATTTGCTCCGGAGCTTTCCGGGAAAGAACTTGAGCTTTGAATTGTAAAGCCACACCTTTTGGCCAACTTCGAACTCTTTCTTTCTCAACTTGGCATCATGCGCTCTTTTCATCCCATCTTTGTACTTAGATGCGTATTCATATGCCGTTTCCCTTAGCTCCTCCAACTCGCACAACTTGAGCTTACGTTCCTTACCTGCGTCATCATATTGAACATTAACCTCTTTAATAGCCCATAACGATTTGTGCACAAGTTCAACCGGTAAATGACAATTTTTACCGTAAACCAACCGGTAAGGTGTAGTGCCAATAGGTGTTTTATGTGCCGTACGGTAGGCCCATAAAGCATCGTTCAACTTAATTGACCAATCCTTATGGTACGCCCGCACGGTCTTTTGCAAAATCTCTTTGATTTGCCTGTTTGACACCTCGACTTGCCCGCTCGTTTGCGGGTGATAGGGGGTAGCAATTCTATGGTCAACACCAAACCGTTTTAGAAGTTTCCCAAACCGAAAATTTTTAAAATGAGATCCTCCATCACTTATGATGACACGAGGAATCCCAAACCTTGAAAAAATATTGGTTTGGACAAAATTACACACCACGGAATGGTCGTTCGTCTTGGTGGCTATTGCTTCGATCCACTTTGACACATAGTCAACGGCCACCAAGATGTACAAATTGCCATAAGAATTTGGGAATGGGCCCATGAAATCAATTCCCCATACGTCAAAAATGTCAACTACAAGGATTGGTTGCATGGGCATCTCATCCCTTTTTGAAATACCCCCTAGTTTTTGGCACTCTACACAATTTCTAGAAAATTCATTTGCGTCTTTAAAAATAGTAGGCCAATAAAGGCCACTATTCAACACTTTATGACCCGTTTTGTGACCACTAAAATGACCACCACATGCAAACGAATGTAGATGCTGTAACACGCTTGGAATTTCTTCATCATCTATGCATCTTCTTATCACTTGATCCGCACACTCCTTCCACAAATGCGGTTCTTCCAACCGATAGTACTTGATTTGGGACATGAAGTGTTGTCTCTTCCATCTATCCCAATGTGCCGGCATATCACCTGTAACAAGATAATTGACAATGTTAGCATACCATGGCAATTTATCTAATTTCATTATGTGCTCATCTGGGAAAGACTCATTGATCTCTACAGTTGTAGGATCTTCTTCAACCATCAACCGGGACAAATGGTCCGCCACAACATTTTCGGTACCCTTTTTGTCCCGTATCTCCAAATCGAACTCTTGGAGTAACAACACCCATCGGATTAACCTCGGTTTTGCATCTTTCTTCTCCATGAGGTACCTAACTGCAGTGTGATCAGAATAAATAATCACTTTACTACCCCATATATATGCCTGAAATTTATCCAAAGCATATACCACCGCGAGTAGCTCTTTTTCGGTAGTGGTGTAATTTAATTGTGCACCCGAAAGAGTCTTACTTGCGTAGTATATGGCAACGGGTTTCTTATCGACCCGTTGTCCCAACATGGCCCCCACCGCATAATCACTCACATCGCACATAATTTCAAAAGGAAAAGACCAATTTGGCGATTGCAAGATTGGAGCCTCAACCAACTTCTCTTTCAAATTGTTAAAAGCATTTTGACAATTTTCATTAAAATCAAACGGTTGATCTTTTAACAACAAGTTACATAATGGCTTGGTTATGTCACTAAAACCCTTAATAAACCGCCGGTAAAAACCCGCATGACCTAGAAATGACCTAACACCTTTAACGGTCGTGGGATACGGTAAAGTAGATATGACTTGTACCTTTGCACGATCAACCTCTATCCCACGACTTGACACCACATGTCCCAACACTATTCCCTCTTGAACCATAAAATGGCTCTTTTCCCAACTTAAGACCAAACTAGTTTCGACACACCTTCTTAACACTTTATCTAGTTGATCCAAACAAGCCTCAAAAGATGACCCAAAAATTGAGAAATCATCCATGAAGATTTCCAAAGACTTCCCCACCATATCTGAAAAGATACTCATCATACACCTTTGGAAGGTGGCGGGGGCGTTACATAATCCAAACGGCATTCGCCTAAATGCGAAAGTGCCATAGGGACAAGTAAACGTGGTCTTTGCTTGGTCTTCCGGATGGATGGCGATTTGGTTATAACCAGAATAGCCATATAAGAAACAATAAAATTTTTGCCCCGATAATTTCTCAACTATTTGATCAATAAACGGTAAAGGGAAATGATCTTTGGAAGTTGCAGTATTCAACTTCCTATAGTCAATACAAATTCGCCACCCAGTTACCGGCCGAGTGGCTACCTCTTCACCTGCATCATTTTTGACGACTTGTATACCCGCTTTCTTGGGAACCGTCTGTGTTGGGCTCACCCATTGGCTATCCGAGATCGGGTAAATGATACCCGCATCGAGCCATTTCAGCACCTCCTTCTTTACTACCTCCCGCATGTTCGGATTTAATCTCCGTTGTGCATCTCGAACGGGAGTTACATTCTCTTCCGTGATGATTTTGTGCATCACCACCGAGGGACTAATACCCTTCAAATCAGCCATGGTCCATCCAATCGCCGCCCGATTAGTGACCAAAACACCCATCAATTTATCCTCTTGCTCCACGGTTAAGTTTGATGCAATGATAACCGGGAGCGTGTTGCCTTCACCAACATAAGCATACTTGAGATGCTTAGGCAACGCCTTCAATTCAACCTCCGGAGGCTCTACTAATGACGGCTTCAACTTGGTATCAATGCTCTCCGGTAAACTCTCAACTTGGTGCGTCCATGTCGGTTTTCCCTCTCTAACCGCAAGCACCTCCAAACTTCTCACTTCCTCGTCTATGCTCTTATCCATCTCCACCTGTGCCCTGTCAAACATATAACAATCCTCCATTGTGTTTTCCCCATCTACGACTGTGTCGCAAAGAGGTATACACGTGTCAACGACGTCCGCCATATAGCATTCATCATCAACTGGAGGGTTCATAAGTCCGGAAAAAACATGCAACCTCAACCTTCAGTTTCCAAATGTCATGTCAACCGTTCCTGTTTTGCAATCAATTTGAGAATTCGCGGTTGCTAAGAACGGTCGACCCAAAATCACCGTAGGTTGTTTGGTTGGGTCTTTGGCCACATAATCAAGTACTAGAAAGTCCACCGGATAGTAAAAATCCTCGATTTTTACTATCACATCCGAGACAATTCCACGGGGTAGTTTGGGTGTCAAATCGGCTAACACCACGGTGGTGTTTGACGATTGTAGTGGACCAAACTCGTATTGGTCATACAAACTACCCGGTAGAATGCTCACGCTAGCACCAAGATCTAGAAGTGCCCGGTTGATTTTAAAATCGCCTACTTGAATTGAAATGATAGGCGCACCCGGATCTTGGAGCTTAGGTGGAAGTGCACCCGAAAGAATCGAACTCACGTTTTCGGTTAAATCTAATTTCATTGGAAATTTGTGAGTGCGTTTTTGGGTACACAAATCTTTCAAGTACTTAACATACGACGGTACTTGTTTGATTGCATCCAAAAGAGGTAAATTTAGCTTTACTTGTTTAAAAATTTCCAACAACTCTTCTTGTTGTGGACCTCTTTTGTTTACAACTTTTTTCACGGGTCCCTTCAATGCTTCAGGATAAGGGGCGGTAGTAGCCTCCACACCCTTTTCCTTAGCCTTGGGGACGGGGATGGTCACAACGGGGGTATCATTGTTCTCTTTCAAGTCATTTTTCTTTTGACCCGTTTGACCATTCTCATTCTCATCTTCACTAGCATCCTCCACCACCCCTTCAACAAACTGGGGTGATGGTGTTTTGACACCATTATCAACGACTCGACCACTACGTAATGTAATTTTATTAATTGGTACCTCACGTGTGTTCCTTGGGTTTGACCCTTGATGCTTAGGGTTCACCGCGGTGTCACTTGGGAGTCTTCCCGTGCTTCCTCTCATTTGAGCCATTTCTTCCGCGAGTTGGCCCACTTACTTCGCCAATGCCTCATGTGCTTTATCCCGAATCTCGTTTGTCTTCTTTATATCCTTGATATCATGGTGAGATTCCTTTTGCATATTCAACAAAGCATCCATTTTGGCACCCAAATCATCGCCACCGGTTTGATTGTTCGACCCGCTTCCATTACCGCCATGGTTGTTGTAATTCCTTTGGTACCCACCTTGGTAATTATTGTCCCTACCTTGGTACCCTTGGTTGTAATTTCGTTGATAACCTCCTTGGTTACCACCTTGACGGTTTTGATATGATGCTCCGCTTTGACCTCCTTGGTTACCCGATTGAAAATTCGGGTTCATTTGATTTGAAGCATTACCATATCGGAAGTTAGGGTGATTCCTCAAACCCGGATGATAAGTGTTGGAGTTCATGTCATATTGCTTCCTATCTCCATACACTTGATTGACTTCCTCCGTATAGTCACTCGACCCCGTTGGACATTGCTCCGCTCTATGTCCAATATCACCACAACCTTCACATACCTCAAATTGAACCGCATTTACCTCTTTCTTCTTTATACGAGCCATTTCCCGCTCTAGAGTGGAAATCCGATCTTTAGAGTCAAGATCGGGAAGTGATCAGGAAACGGGGTGTTGTTTAGCTCTATTGGCCGACTCTTTCTCTTTTGACCGCTTACTCATCCGCTCTAAAAACTCCTAATCATCATCTTCGTGATTGCTCAAAAGAGTCCCATTACTTGTCGACTCGAGACGATTCCATGTTGTGTCATCTAAACCACGTACAAAGCACTTAACCAACTCCCACTTCTCAATTTGATGATGTGGGCATCTCCGCATCATTTCTTTGAATCGAGTGAACGCCTCATGCAATGGCTCACCCGATAATTGGCGAAAAGACCTAATTTCATCACGAGCATCATCGGTCTTTGCCATAGAATAGTACTCATCTAAAAATGCTTGTTGCATTTCTCCCCATGTGCGGATGCTGTTGGCCGGGAGGGTAAGGAACCATTGCTTCGCTTTGTCTTTCAATGAGAATTGGAACAAACGAAGTTTAACCTCATCTAGTGCAAAATTGTGCCCCCCGATAGTGCCGCAAATAGAAGAAAACTCTGTCAAGTGGGTGTACGGTTCGTCATTAGATCTTCCATTAAAATGAGGAAGTATGTTGATGTAATGTGGTTTACAATCAAACATCCTCCTCTCACAAACGATTGGTGAATCATTCTCGGTGACAACCGGCCTAAAACGATCATTCACTCCCCGTGGAGGTCGTTGATGACGATGTGGACCATTAACTTCTTGATCGACCGGTCTTCTATTATCCCGTCTTTCACCTCTTTGATCATCTCTTCTATTATCCCTTGGGTTACCACCTCCCACGAAACGAGGAATCCGGTTAGGGTTTGCATTGTTGTTGTTATTATAAAACCCATCATTCCGGTTCCGTTGGTCATTGTTTCGTGGTTGACGGTTGTTCCCATAACCATCATTTCTTCCACCTCCGTAACCGTATTCGTCGTCCCCAACATAATTGGCATGTTGGTAGCCAAATTCCTCATCATCATACCTTCTAGCATTGTAGACGTTTCCCCTATTCACGTAACCCCAATCTTCATCATCATTGGCCCTATCATCATAGTATCCCCCGTCGGCCGAATTTTCCGTATGAACACTCACATGTTCCGAGATTGATAACCGGGAACACTATACGGTTCATCATCGGGGATTGCATTCCTCAAGTCATCGATGTTGAAGAATGGGTCTTCATTTGCGGGATTACCGCGATCACGATTTCCCCGACGGTCGGAATTGACATTCCTGTCATTTAGGTTGATGGGTAGGGAATTGTGTCTATGAAGGTTCTGTTGCTGAGGTGTTCTTTGATTGTTGTTGGGATTTTGGTTTTGGAAAGGTGGTGTAGGTGGTCCGGTATTGTTGTTATTACCACCCGGTCGCTCGGGAGGTATAGGTTGCATATTTGGAGCGGGATTGAAGTTGCTTCGGTATTGGAATTGGTTTGAGTTGAGGTTTTGGTTTGAGTTTTGGTTCGCCATTGAATCGGTTTCAATGGATGGTGTATGTTGTGGTGTTTGGTTGGTTTGATTAGAAGCAAGTGTTGCTTCTAATCGGCTTGCTAGGTTTCTTCTTGCGACTCTTTCGATTTCCGATTCGTAGACTAAAGGTGAAGTCCTCCCGGAGTTCCGCGTATGCATACACTACCTGTATCCTGCACAAGTACCACGCGTAACAAGGAAAAAGACAAAGTGAAAAACGAAACTAAACAACTTAAACAGATAATCACACAAATTCAAACAATATCCAAATACAAAGCGCACGCACTCCCCGGCAACGGCGCCAAAATTTGATCGGAGTGTCGCGCTCCGGTCAAAGATAATATTTATAAGCCCAAATTACCCTTAACAATGTGTTAGTGGTAGTAAGGGGTCGAACCACGAAGAGTATGTGGTTTGTGTGTGGATTCGAATGAATTAAAACAATTGTCACAATTTATGAAGCTTGCTAAAGTATTTTTGTATTTTTGTTTAATTAAGAGATATGGGTTTAGACTAATTGAATTGATTAAATTGATGAACAACTAATGATTAACGATTACGAGAAAATGGTTACTAAAACAATAATAATAAAAAGGAATCACGCCCGGTTTTGGTAATTGTTAACCTAGGATTTCTACAAGTTCTAATTTCAACTCAAATGCATTCGATTAACGGATTTAGTGTACCGTGACTTAGGTGCTACTAACTATCAACGCCCCGAAGAACGGACAAAAAGACACTTTGTAATCAACACAAGTAAATCCTAACAACGACAATGTACAATTACATATCACCGTTTCGCAAAGTCATAACTTTTAACATCGTTCGACAATTCACGAATTCGTAACAAATGTAATACTATTGTCAAAAGTTTCAAAAACCAAATACAAATTGTCACTAAGATGAAACAAGAACAAATTGAAACCCTAAAATTAACAACTACCTACACCAGGGTGAAACCGAGATGATTAGCTGCTCATGGTTGATGCAACTTGATCACCGGATGTTTGGAATGCGGATGGAGTCATCTTGAAGCTTGTAGGATGAAGGAATGATGGGGAATTAGGGTTTATGGAATGGTGATGGTGAGAAGGATGATGGATTGGATGAATTAGGGTTTTGATGGTGAATTGGGGATGAATGAATGTGAATTCGGTTGTGTAGATGATAGATTCTCGAATGGTAGGTATTAGATAGGTCAAATTGTGGCTCCAAGAACAAGTTTCAAACTCCAAACAAGTGTAACTCCCGAAATTGAATGAACAACAACCAATCAAAATCGTTTCTAACACCCCAAATCAAGAAGTTCGCGTATGCAACATAGGAGGACCGTCGCCGACGGTGGATGTGTCCGTCGGCGACGGCGTGTGGATTTCCAAATGAAGCCGACGCTTTATCTCGCTGTCTACGGACAATTCAGGCGACGGACAGTTGTGTCAACCGTCGGCGACGGCCCATAAGGGCGTCGGCGACGGTGCCCAGATGTCTGATTTTCTGTTTCGTCCATTTCTTGAGTCCGGTTGACCCGTTTCGCGTCCCGGTGGTTCCGTTTTTGCTCTGGTGACCCGTAAAGCTTCCGAAAAGCTCCTTAAACTTTGCTAGATCTGCAAAATACATATCTAATCAAAATTAGGTTATTCGAAACTAAAACTTATGCAATAACATCAAATTAAGCAATTACAAGCACCGGTTTTCGACCACGTATCACCGCCTCACGAAACGGAAGTGATATGGAGAAACATGGTGGATACGCTGTTGGTACTTCCTATATATAAGTGTTTTATCCATATTACCAAACTTTCGTGAGAAAGTGCCAAGTGGGGCTCGATGTTAATTAACTTTTCAAACTGTTAAAAACTGATTTTTATAAAAATTTTATTAAAACCATTGGACAAGTGAAATTTCCTCATAATGTGGAGGTAACATCGAATCAGCTTAACTCCATGCCCAAGGGAAGTCTCATAAGTCCAGTTTTTCTTTAAAAACTTTTGCAATATCAAAACGAAATCTTTCTTAAGACGTTGGGTCGACATCGAGTTCAGCATTAAACCCAGGTCCTAGGAGAGTTTCCGTAACCCCAATTTTCATTTTCGAATTCCTTAAAATGTTTGAAATCTAAACTTTCTTGCAACGTTGGTTAACAATCGACTCAGTTAACCCTACGTTATGAGAAACCTTTCAAAGTTCTTTAAAATTTCAATCGCATCGAACTTACAAATTCTTCGCGACTCGAGGTACCCTTGGAACGCCAACTCGTGGGATGCTCCTTTGGTCATTACGTCGCTTCTCTCTATCGCAATCGATCTCTCTTATTCGAAGCACTCTCGCTTGTCAACTCTCACCCGATTAACTCGTTGTATCGCTACTTATCCAGGATCAACTCTCAAAGGTCTACCTATTGGATTAATTTTGGGACGAAATTTCCTAAAGTAGGGGAGACTGTAACAACCCGCACTTTTGTGCGTTGTTACTACTCGATATACTCCTTACGCCTAGCACCAGAGATTCGGGTCATAATGTAACTATATCGCTATTCGAAGGATAATCGCATATTTTCGAAATACAATATCGCTATACTATACCACACCACAAACACTAACACTCACGAAGGCATTGAGTGAGGACCTATTCTACCCTCCTCGGTGACCATGATGTGTCAAAACGCAGATAATTAACGCCAACAAAGACTCTCGGGTGAGTGCTATAACTCCAGTCATCGTGACGATGATGACAATACGAGTGAGTGGTACCCCGTCAGTCTTTGTGGCACAAAACACAATAACGTTCACGATGACATCAAGAAAGGACCTATGTCATCCGCACGTATTCCTTCTGATAAACACTAAAAAATAGTGTTCATAATGCGAAACAGACGTGTCATCCGCACGGATCACATGCCATCCGCACGGATCACATGCCATCCGGACGGATCACATGTCATCCGGACGGATCACATGTCATCCGGACGGATAACATGTCATCCGGACGGATAACATGTCATCCGGACGGATGGGCACCATCCAACCAAATAAATGACTTTTCAAGGCTATTCTCGCTTAACCATACATCGTTTACTCTATTCTTCAACGATTAACGCAGACGTGCTCGCAACCGACCCAATCAAGTTGCATCCCCGCTAAATACGCACGGTGAGTATACTTGAACCCTTTTTAATCGTATTTTGGGTGTAACATATGTTTCTAACAAATCGAACTTATCAAACGAATTATTCAATCAATCGAATTATCACTTGCGAATAACTGTTATGCATAGATATACGTGATGCTAGTTGCATATGTGCTAGGGCTTATACTCGCGACGTCCCACCATGACTAGTATAGTACTATTGCGCCCGACGGGGTCTAGTTTGCCATCGCATATTCGAGCATCGAGGACTTAGTTGGTAGTATCAGCTTTGTGAGTATATATGTCGTGTGTTACGTTCTTGCATATGGAAATTCGCTACACTTTTTATCTATTACGCTATACATATCAAACCTGTATACCCGCCAATACTTTTGTATTGAAAAATATTTTTAACGTATGTTGCAGGTTAGATCGCATACTATATCAAATCAAGCTAGGAGGTCTAGAAACTCAACTAAAATCTAGGTTGTTGGATTTGTATTGTTCGAGAGGACAAGAAATCTGTGATAACTTATGTGATTGTATTATTTGTTAGTATGGGATAACGTATGTATTAAATATTATCGCAATATAGTTGTTATGGATTCTCTTGAGCAATCTGATTCGCCTAGTGCCGCGCCCCGATGATTCCGCCATCGGTTGGGGTGTGACAACTGACTACGTGTTAATTACAGTATGGGTAAGCAAAAGCTTTTGAACATCTATCTTAAATTAGATAGTACCCCAAAAGAGAAGGGAAGTTCATCCCAATCAAAATCCTCAAGATACTCAGTAGATACTGAGGAGGGAATATTTATTCGTAAAAGCCAGTATGAGGAACCACTTTCTCCTAATAAAAGAAGTTTGATTATTAGGAAAAGTCAGGAGAAAATAAAAAAATCCCAATCAAAAGAAATGAGAGTTAATCAGGAAATCCAGAAATTAGGCAGTAACCCACCATGGGAAGACCAGTTAGATGAAAAATGGGCAGATCTCTATATGCTAGCCACTGTAGCAGTAAATGCAAATCTTTAAAATACCATGACCCATTATTAGCACCCTTATCACCTACAAGTCAGAAACTTTACCCAGTAAATAAATAATTTTACAATAAACCCTAGTATGTTTAATTGTCAGTTGTCCTTTGTATTAAATTAATCACCTGGTATGCAATAATATTTGAATGGTTATTTATGAAATTTTGTTATAAAAATTTTAACTTAGTATTTTGCATATATGTTAAACAGCATGAATGATTTATCTGAAGCCCTTCAAAATCTCAATCTTTATCCGGTGAAAATAGAAGTTTCCAGAGATTTTACTGGTTACATACCCGATATAGAAGAACCTATGGAATTCAACGCTCCACCTCCAGAGAAACCCAAGCCTAAGAAAAGGAGAAGATTTGTAGGATGTAGGCGTGTGCGCAGGAGGAAACCCGTAACTAGGAAGATTCCCAAAATAGAAAATCCCATGGACAAAGGAAAGAGTATTGAAATCGGGGAAGGTTCTAGGCAGATAGAAATGGAGATTGGGGAAGGTTCTAGGCAAACAGAGATGGAAATTGGGGAAAGCTCTAGGCAAATCGAGGAGTTGCCATTTCAGGAGGAATTGGATCGCGCCTTGGTGAGCTGTGATATCGTTAGGCCTCTCAATAATAACCTCTACCCTTATCCTGCCGAAAATCAACTTCCAATAAATTGGAACCAGCAATCCCAGAACCTATAATCCACACCCAACTTCTTGGAATGGACGAGTGGTGGACTAATGATTGGCAGTTTCAAAACCTCCTTAACAATCCTTATACCTTTCTCCCTCAGTTCGACCCGGAACCGATACCAAACCCACCAATGAGCAATGAAAATTTAGCTGAACTCTGCCACTTTGGCGAGGAGTTGGTGGATGCAGGAAATAGGATTCGGGAAGTAGGAGAACAGATCTCCTGGAAGTACGACGAAAGGGAACGTCGTTACTGAAGTACCAACTGACAAGGGATAGTAGGGTTGTGAAACTGGGGATTGTATAATAATAATAATCATACTAAGTAAAAAATATAAAGTCTGTAAAATAATTTAGAAATAAAACTTTGTAACATAATGATGTGTACGGATGCATAATAGGATATATAAAAAAAGGAATCGAGAAATCGATAATTTTGGATATATATATATTTATGTTGTGAAATATGTATGATTGTTTTGTGTAGAATTGTTATTTATTCTGTACTAATAAATTATATATATTAATTATCAGATGGAAAATGCTAATAATGAACCAGTTAACGAGGTTAATCAATCTAAGCAAGATCAGGAGGATCACTTTATGACAAAGCAAGATATAGAAAATATCGTTGCTCAAGGGATAGCCAATGCTATTCCAGCAATCCTTGCTGCTGCCCAGAAACCTGTTGAACCTCAACAAATCATTCCTAGCAAACGTACTTCTGAAGATAACTTCAGTAATAGCGTAAATGGAGGCGGTAATCATACTAATAACAATAAAGATCCACGGCAGGCTCCACTCCTTAAGAAAATGAAAGCTGCAACGCCTGGTTGCACTTACAAAGAATTTCTTGCTTGTAAACCAGCTGAATTTGCAGGCAATGAAGGAGTGACTGTAGCACTGCGTTGGTTCAAAAAAACCGAGGCAGTGATTATAATAAGTAAATGTGCCGAAAACGACAAAGTCATGTACGCGTTAAATCTTTTTAGAGAAGGGGCGCTAGAATGGTGGAATACAGTACTTCAAGCCAAAGGAAGAAATGTGGCTTATGCCATGAATTAGGAAGAATTTAAAAGTATGATAGAAAGAAAATTCTGTCCCGAATATGAAAAGGAACAAATGGCAAATAAATTTCTGAACCACCGGATGGTGAATGTAGATTGTCGAGGGTATACTTCGACATTCTTCGAGTATGCTAGAGTAGTACCAACCCTGTCTCGTTATATTTGGGGATTGATTAGCGAAATCCGTAATATCGTTAAAGATGCGAGACCTCGCACTATTGACGATGCGGTAGAATTAGCTAACACCCTAACTGACGAGTTGGTACGCACAAGAGATGAAAACAGGAAAAAGGAACTGGCTCAGAAAATTTCCCAAGGATTTCGTGTGGGTAATAATAGCAACTTCAAGAAAAGAGAAACAGGGTAATCCTTAACTTCGCCGTTCTGCAGGAATTGCAGAAAGAAACATTATGGAAGATGTAATGTAACCTGCAATTTTTGTAAAGTTGTAGGACATCGCGAAGAAGACTGCAGAAAGAAAACAAGGATCTGCTATAACTGTGGAGAAGCTGGGCATTTCAAAACAGAATGTCCTAAATTGGTTAAACCAGCAGACAATAAAGCCAAGCCAGCTGACGGAGCTACTAAAAAGAATGCCAGAGCATTCCAACTGACCACTCAAGAAGCAGAACTCATTCCAGATGTGATAGCTGATACGTTCCTAGTTCACAACGTATACGCAAAAGTATTATTTGACTCTGGTGTAAAACAAAGTTTTATCAATACTTCATTCTGCCAAGCTCTTAATTTACCTTTAACCAACCTTAGGCATATTTTTACAGTCGAAACCGCAGATGGAAATTCTGTTAAAATAGATAAGGTTTTGCAAAAAGAAAATATAGAACTTTCAGGTTATAAATTTCATGCAAACCTATTACCAATGAATTTAGTTGGGTTCGATGTCGTGTTAGGAATGGATTGGTTAGTAGCCAACCATGCTCGAATCCTCTGTGATAAGAACTCTATAGAAATTCATGCACCCACCGGAGAAGTAATCATGATTACAGGAAATAAGCCACGTAAACCCATGAAGTTCATTTCAGTAATGAAAGTTGCTAGTTATGAACGAAAGCAAGGAATAGTGTATATGATTTCAGTAATCATTAACACAAAGGGAAAGGAACTTAAGGAAATTCCAGTAGTATCAGAATACCCCGATGTATTCCCAGAAGAACTACCTGGATTACCACCTGATAGGGAAGTAGAATTTAGAATTCATCTAATTCCCGGAACTATACCGATAGCCAAGGCACCTTATCGGTTAGCATCTACTGAAATGCTAGAATTGAAAAAGCAATTAGATGAATTACTAAGTAAAGGATTCATACAACCTAGTTCATCCCCTTGGGGATCACCAGTGTTGTTTGTAAAGAAGAAAGATGGGTCAATGAGAATGTGTATTGATTATAGAGAATTGAATAAAGTTACAATTAAGAATCGATACCCATTACCTAGGATTGATGATCTATTCGATCAACTTCAAGGAGCTAGATACTTTTCTAAGATAGATTTACGCTCCGGATATCATCAATTAAAGGTACAAGAAGAAGACATACCTAAAACTGCTTTCATAACTAGGTATGGTCATTACGAGTTTACAGTCATGCCCTTCGGACTAACAAATGCTCCTGCAGCATTCATGGACATGATGAATCGAATCTGTAAACCGTATCTGGATAAATTTGTAATTGTCTTCATCGACGATATACTTATTTATTCCAAAAGCCAGGATGAACACCGTCAGCACCTGCATGCACTCTTAAACTTGTTAAGAAAAGAGAAACTTTATGCCAAATTCTCGAAGTGTGAATTTTGGCTGCAAGAAGTGCAATTTTTAGGCCACATGGTGAATCACGAAGGTATTCACGTAGATCCTGCTAAGATAGAAGCAATTACCAAATGGAAGGTCCCATAATCAGCTATAGAAATTAGAAGTTTTCTAGGGTTAGCCGGATATTATAGACGGTTTATTAAGGATTTTTTGTAGCACCTCGAAAATTCACGTCCTATAAAGTACTGACACGTGTCATATGTTTGAACGTGTGAAAGAATGTTCTGAAAGGACTTAAGTTGACAATCATGGAAAGTATGTGAATATACGAGTTCTAAATGTCAACAGTGAATAAATATATTATATATTAACCCTACATGATGCTCATACCTTCAAACGAATAAATCATGGATCATACGAAGCTAAAAGTGAGAGATTACAAACTACAGGGGCTAAATGTGTCAACATGTTTAAGTTATACCTCTGAGTGACCTTTTGACAAACCCGAAGCTTTGTGATGGTTAATTATGCTCACTAGAATGCACACTATAAATTTCGTAAAGTTTCGTTACCGCATGAGAAAGTTATGATCAAATTCGTGTGCGAAGGGTTAAAGCGTCAACGTTGAAAGTTAGGACTTTTCGGGTAACAATAGAGTTAACCGGGGACTTAACAAAGTGGGTGTATGTTTTAAAGCCCTTAGAAATCAACTTAGAGGGTTCAAAATGCAAGAAAGGAAGTCTAAGCAAAGTTTGAAGGGGCAAGGATCAAAACATAAAAATCTAAAGTTGGATTTGAGTCAGACAAGGTGTCGCGCGACGCGAGGCCCAAGGGGGGGGGGGTCCTTCGCATCACGCCTAGGCCCATCTGATGCGATTTTCTTGGTTCTTTGTCTGCCATAGCTCTTGTGCTCGACCTTTAACCGAATTTCCTCATCTTGGACGACCCCTAGGCACCCCTAAACAATAGGGACACTTGTTAGTGAGTTGTGGTCAGTTGTAGACCCATGTGTCAACAAGCTATGGTGAAAAATTCACTATAAAAGGGCAATGAAGTTGCAAACATTCTTCACACCTTCCTTCAAGCTTTCTGATCATTTCTGGAGCTCAAGTCTTCTTCCAAGTGATCACTAATCAAGCTTAGGACTTCAGTAAGTTTGCTAATCCTTTCTTAATTAAGTTTTAGCTTAGTTTAAGCTTAAAAGTCAAACCGTCGTAATTAACGGTTGACTTAACGATTAATCATTGTTAGTCCAGTGATTAGTTGAAGTGAAAGTAGTTATAAGTTGGTAATTATGTGGGTAATAAACCCTCAAAAGGGTTCCCCCTGATTCCCACTCTAACTAGGTCAAATGTCGGGTCAAACTTGTTAAGAAAAAGTCAACAGGATCCTTAAATTCTAATTTATGCATAAATTAGCAATGTAGAACATATACAACCTGTTTGATCATTAATATAACTTGGTAATAAGTGTAAGAACATGTCTAAACAAGTTCAACCCGACAATTTCCTGTAAAGACCCGGTTCGGAACCGAAAGTCGCATAGTTTGACGTTTACTTTGACTTTCAGTTCTGACCCATTTTGGTATGATTTAGAAATACCTAAGAGCTTCATTTGGACCAGGTTACATGCTAGTATAACCCCCTGTGATTATACACCATGGTTCATTAGTTAACCAATTAATTCGCATGATTCCGTTAATTGCTCATATGTTGACCATTATGCCCTTACCACCTTAAAACGTGATTTTTGAAAATGTAAAAGATTAGAAACCCTAATTACTGATATATAAACTTGTACCCAAAGTTTGACATCAGTTTGAGGTGTAGGTTGAGAGTTATGCTCATTAGCGTAATTAAGAAGATTTATGTTAAATAAACGGCGTAATTAGCGTATAGCCTAGTTAAGCCTACTTTTCGATATCAAAATCTTTACCCACTGATATAATATATTATTTTGGGATTTTTGAAGATTTTTAATTAATTTTAGGCTGAGCATAACTTATAGTCGTAGGCTTAATCCGGTAATTGTCGGTTTTGCCCTTACGGGCCATAAAATGAGTTTTACATATCTAATCGACTCCAAACCTTTTGCTACTGATCTTAAATGATAAATAAATTATTTTAAACCTCCTGGAATGATAAAAATATCAGATTTCTATATAGAACCCGGAAACGGCTTCTAATCGCCTAATTAAGCGTTTTTAACGCCTAGTATGTACTAGAACTATTTTAAACATACTAAGGGTGATACCTACTGATATTTGAGGTAAATTATAATATTTTAACAGTAAGCAAAAGTCGTTAAACTCAGACTTCAGTTTTGAGCTTTTCGACTTATGTGAAATTACCAAAATGCCCCTACGGTGCATAGTTTGGTTATAATTGATAAATTTCACATATATACTTTACCCTACTGATATAACTTAGCAAATTGATTATCGTTGCTGATTACATCAGACCTGTAACTCAGGATATTACTTAAACTCTTTTATCACCTTATAAATGACCAAACTACCCCTACGGGGCATAGTTTGTCTTTAAATTCATTTCGGGCATAATAAATGATATCTTACTGATGTCACAACATATTTGGAGCATATTAACTTAGGAAACCTGTAAATGGCTCTCATTATTACCCGTTATGCTTATTACGCGTTCGGTTCGGTTTATGTAACTAGTTTACATAAATTAGCCGAAACGGGTCAACCCTTATCGGTTTTATCTCAAAATACAGAATGTGTATGAAATACCCATATTAAACAAGTCTCTGAACTTGTCGGGTCTAAATCACATTCTATCCGGTCTTCTCTTAATCGTGCGTACGAACCGTATCTTTGAAACTAACCGGTCTAAGCTTAAGCTTAACTAAAGACCCGTTAGGATTCTAATAGGTTATTATAAACCTTCGTTCCAGATTAGGAGAACCAGTAAAAGCTACTTGCAATTTGCTTATTGTGATTTATACATTACTCAGGCAAATACTTTTAACTTATTTTCCCTATACGGGCTTGGGTTACGGTATATAGAATACCGCTTGACCGGGCATCAAATCTTCCATCGTTGGGTGGTTAATTGAATAATTTGATTGGCTCGTTTAAACAGTCTTGTTTACTTAAAGCCTTTGGGGGGTTAATGACCATGTCCTGGATATCCTTGGCATCATTTTACGAAATGGCCACGACCTAAGCGCGGGGTGTAGGCGTACACCCGTCAGTGCACAAAAGAATAATGTGGTGTGTCTATTGATCTTTAACCCGGACAAGATCCGGGCTACTGAACGCACAAGGAACATGTAATTCGTTCACAAGATTATATATTTAAATAATTCTCCCAAGTTAAATAAAAATGTTTATGCCACGTGCATCCAAATCAATTTTCAATCATTTTCCAAAATGAGACAGTTGATTGTATTTACCAGTGTAAACTGACGTATTTTCCCAAAAAGATTAAATGCAGGTACTAAGCGTAATTGGCTGGGATTTCTCCTTAGCATCAATAGAAGTCTCGCAAGCTTAAGATGCCTAAAGTCTGATGAACTATTGTTTCCATTTTATTTTTCGATCCGTCTGTGGATAAACTTCCGAATATTGTGACATTTGATATTACGATATTAAATTCGGTTGAATTATATCTTACAATTTGCTTCCGCTGTGCATATTTATATATTGTGTTGTTTGACTATTATGTTGCTAACCACATCACGATACTCCCCACCGGGCCCATCGGTGACACGTGGAAGTCGGGGTGTGACATGTTGGTATCAGAGCCAACACTGAGTGAATTAAACACTAGCCTTTTGTGTTTAATCTCAGTTACACAATTGCACATATCTAAACTTTCGAGTCTAGACAAATAACATAGGACAAATTCTACCTTGCTGGATTTTGTTTTGTCCTTTATTTTATATATATTGTTGTTGTTGTCTCATGCTATATTGACAGGATTAACAAAATGCCGCCAAGATTCTTCCGAAGAAGAGGACGAGGCAAGGGGCCAATCACCGCCCCCAATGATAATGAAGCTGGACCTTCGAATGTACGAGCTCCTTCAACCACCGAGAGTGACGATCCCGGACAAAACCGAAGGAACCTCTTCGAGCCGGCTAGACGCTCGGTTTCACACAGTTCAACACCTCCTGTTCATAACCCTTACGGGCCACAGCCGGAGTATGAGCCCAATAACCCTCAACCCTCCTACATACCTTTACAGTGATCCTTATCACATAATTCTTTTGGTGACCCTACACCAGTTTTTAGGGGCCGGTTTAACCCGGAAAATTTTATACAAGAACCAGTGGGTTTTAACCCATTGGGACCGGAGGACCACTTCTCGGGAGACAACGCTATGGACATGGACGAGGACACGGATCCCGTCGAGCCAGCAAGCGGTACGCCGAACCATCCGATAGAGATCTCTGACGGATCTACTTTCCACGGATCACCCTATGTTGCTCCAGATAGCTTTCAAGCTATGTTTACCAGGCACGAATGGTACTATACACCTCCTCGCCATTCACCGCCTCAGCAGCAGCAACATCAGCAACAGGATCCCTCTGTGGATTCACGGGTTGTGGCGGTTACGCCACCGCCTCCACCGCCGCCAGTTCAGCCGGCACCTCCGCAACCGCCGAGGCGTAGGAGATTTGGACCGCGTATGTCTACACGGGGAGGATATTTCCATTTCAGCTCTCCTCGGCAATCAAGTGGCAGCCATTACCCGCCACATCAAGAAGATCCACAAATGGGTGGACCTTCACACCCAGTTGCACCGCAACCACCGCCGATGGGTTTTGATAACCCAATTCCAGCATACACGGGTTCCATGGCGTATAACCCGTTTGAACAGCCAGTGCACACCAACTACAACTACGCCGAAGCCGACCATTACCTGGTAGCGGCTAACTACAACACCCAAGGACCCTATGGAGATCCATGGGGAGTAGGGTACCCAACACATGGGTACCAAATACCTCCAAGACCTATTATCAGGCAACAATCGCAACCACCAAGGTTCTCCCCACCAGAGCGTGAAGAAATTCTGCAAAGGTTGGACCATGTAGAGCGAGAGTTTCACAGGGAACGAAGGGAGCGACAAACTTTCTTCCAAGGATTAACGAGCCTAATTAAAGGGAAGAGCAAGAAGGACCACTGAATCCTTCCATTTGTTGTTGAGCCCCTGCGTGGGCCAATCTTGCTGTATAAACCCCTGCGTGGGTATGCTTGTTTATTTTGACCCCTGCGTGGGTCTATCTTTCTGTAAACCCCTACGAGGGTATGTTATTTGTGTAAGTCCCTGCGTGGACTATTATGCTATTAAGCCCCTGCGTGGGTATGTGTGTTATTAAGCCCCTGCGTGGGTAAGTACTTGTTTAAACCCCAGCGTGGGTAAGTTGTTTGTTGAAAAGTCCCGTTTAGGGCAACATGTATTCTTTTGATAATTAATGGAATGTTATGTTTATAAATTTCATCTTGCTATTATATGCATAGATATTATAAATAAATCAAAATCATTCCTTTTATTAATAATCTGCCTATTTAAATACTGAATAAGAATCTTAAGAGTGAAACCTAGCCTGAGTGTCCTTATAAAGACCTGGCTATGATGTTAAGACCTGTTTAAAAGATTCGAATCCCTGTTAACATCTGAAAACATGTTAACACTCCTGGCAGATGTGAATTGTTAAAATCACACACGTCAATTATATAAGGATCTTTTTAAAGATTCCTAACCAAACTTAATGATCTCTGAATCATGGGTTTAGATCATCAATTAAGATGATCATATTTTGACCATACGTGGTAATATAATGCCTACGGGCCTGCTCATTTCCATATGAGCCAAAAGACAGTGGTAGCGATGACTCCCTGTCAGATAAAGGTAAAGAACTAGGTTCAAACCTTCATGCTTTGATTCTCTGAAATCATAGCTTATAATTTATAAAAGTCCTTGTGACTAGGCCTGTTGTGCCAGTATACCTCCATGTTTTGATTATCTGAAATCATAGCTTATAAATTAAAATGTCCTTGTGACTAGGCCTTTTGTGCCACAAATAAAACTGTTATTGTTTTATAATTAGGATAATTATAATAGAAATCCTAAATAAATATGATTAATAAATTAACCAAATATGGTCTTTGTTTACCATGGTTAATGAATTACCCTAAGGGGCAATTCCATAATAAACTCCCAAATAAACTATTGTCCTTGTTTTCTGTATCAGTTCAATTAAAATGGCTAACTCAGACGAAATTAATAGCCATCCAGTGGAGAATATTGATAATGCCCGGATTAATCTAACGGGTGCTGAATTGAAAGCGTTGGTTGACGACGCTGTTACAAAGGCATTGGAGCGGCAGTACGAAGAGTATAGTGGGACTCGAAGTAGGACCCTATCTACTCCGCATTCAAAGCCACCTTCCAAGAAGGATGAACCCAAAAAGGATGATGATAGACTCTCCTCAAACCACAACAGTGCTCCATCTCTGCAGGTCGTACCGAAACAGGGGACCCAGGACAAGGGTTGTTCCTATAAATACTTTGTTTCATGCAAACCCCGGGATTTCACTGGGGAAAAGGGAGCCATTGACTGTATGACGTGGCTGGATGAGATGGATACAGTTGTGGATATCATCGGATGCGCTGAGAAGGATGTGGTCAAGTATGTGTCGCAATCTTTTAAGGGGGAAGCTTTAGCCTGGTGGAGATCTCTGATTCAAGCCACCGGGAAAATCCCATTGTACAACATGTCGTGGGATCAATTTGTTGCCCTTATCAGGGAAAATTACTGCCCTCAGCATGAGATGGAGAAGATAGAGTCTGATTTTCTATCATTGGTGATGACAAACCTTGACTGTCAAGCTTACCTAACGAGCTTTAACACAATGTCCCGGTTGGTTCCTTATCTGGTGACCCCGGAACCAAAAAGAATAGCTCGTTTTATCGGTGGTTTAGCCCCGGAAATCAAGGCAAGCGTGAAGGCTTCTCGGCCAGCTACTTTTAGATCTGTAGCTGACATATCCTTGTCCCTCACTTTGGATGCGGTCAGGCAGAGATCGCTGAGGTATAAGGAGGCTGAGAAGAGGAAACGTGAAGATGATAGTTCACGGAGATCGAACAAGAAGCACCGTGGGAACGGTGACAACAATAAAGGATCGGAGTCAAGGAAAGATGGGCATCATTCTGATGAGAAGCCCAAATGCAAAATTTGCAAGAAACGGCACTATGGAAAGTGCAGACTAGAGTCGAACTCGCAGACTCAGTCAAAAACCTTTGCATGTGGAATATGCAAGTCCATGGATCACAAAACCTTGGATTGCAAGAAGATGAAAGACGCAACGTGCTACCGTTGCAATGAAAAGGGGCACATTATAACCAACTGCCCTAAATACACCAAGAAGCCTGAAGAGGCCAAGAAGACTAATGCTAGAGTCTTCAGAATGGACGCAAAGGAAGCGGTTCTAGACGACAACGTTATTACAGGTACCTTCCTTGTAAATGATGTCTATGCAAGAGTACTATTTGATTCAGGCGCTGATAAGTCGTTTGTAGATCATAAATTTTGCAAATTGCTGAATTTACCTGTCAAAACCTTGAGTATAAATTATGAGGTAGAGTTAGCAGATGGCACCTTAGAAACCGTCTCAACTGTATTAGATGGATGTGTTATATCCTTTAAGAACCACTCTTTTCCTCTGTCCCTACTTCCATTTAAGTTAGCCGGTTTTGACATAGTCTTGGGTATGGACTGGTTATCTCACAACCAGGCCCAAATCGTCTGCAACAGAAAGCAAGTGGTGATTAAGACTCCGTCTGGTGAATCACTTACCATTCGGGGAGATACTCAGTATGGGCTACCTGAGCAAGCGGCTATGCTCAAGGCTTCAAAATGTTTAAAGAAGGGTTGTGTCATCTACATGGCACAAGTGATTATTGATGAGCCTAAACCAAAGATAGAAGACATCCCTGTCATTTCTGAATACCCAGAAGTTTTTCTGGAAGAACTACCCGGTTTGCCCCCAGATAGGCAAGTGGAATTCAGGATTGATATCATCCCCGGAACAGCACCAGTTGCAAGAGCACCCTATAGATTGGCGCCAACGGAGATGAAGGAATTAAGAACACAACTGGATGAATTGTTAGCAAAAGGTTTCATAAAACCTAGTTCGTCTCCTTGGGGAGCACCTGTCCTGTTTGTCAAGAAGAAGGACGGATCGATGCGTCTGTGCATCGATTATCGTGAGCTTAATAAGGTCACGATAAAAAATAGATACCCATTACCAAGGATCGACGATTTGTTTGATCAATTGCAAGGAGCAAGTTATTTTTCGAAGATTCATTTAAGGTCAGGCTACCACCAACTAAAGGTTAAAGATGAAGACGTACACAAAACTGCATTTAGAACTCGTTATGGTCATTACGAGTTCCTAGTGATGCCTTTTCGGCTCATTAATGCACCTACCGCGTTCATGGATCTCATGAATCGCGTTTGCAAGCCATACTTAGATAAATTCGTCATCGTTTTCATCGACGATATTCTTATCTATTCGAAGAATCAAGCTGACCATGAGAGACACCTTCGCTGTATTCTCAAACTCCTACATCAGGAGAAGCTCTATGCCAAATTCTCTAACTGTGAATTTTGGCTCCGAGAAGTCCAATTCCTTGGACATGTGGTGAGTGAGCGTGGTATCCAAGTGGATCCCGCTAAGGTTGAAGCAGTTATGAACTGGCAAGAGCCAAAGACGCCTACAGAAATTCGTAGCTTCCTGGGATTGGCAGGATATTACAGGCGTCTCATTGAAAACTTTTCAAGGATTGCTGCACCCCTAACTTCCTTGACCAAGAAGAAAGCTGTAACACCCCGTGTTTTCATGAGTGAAAGTCAAAGTCAAGGTCAAAGTCAACGACCGATTTCACGCGACTTGACTCGTAGAAATGTTTTTATTTTATTTATATTATGTGGAGTAAGTGTCGTTCATTACAATAATCGAATCGTGTTAACCATATTTTAATCGACCTACGACTGTGAGTGATAGGAAGTAACAATGCGATAAAGTTAATCAAGCTACGCAAATCAAATCAACATCGAACCGCAACTCGAACTGCGTAATTTACTTATATTTATACGTGTGTGTGTGCCATACGTGTTACCTGTGCATGTTTATTTTGTGTTATGATGTGATAATCAAGCGAACTCAATCGAACTCGAAGCCTAACTCGAATGTAAACGAACCCGAACCCGAATTCCGAGTCGAACCATAAAAGAAGTAGTTGGGACTGAAAGTAATTTGACTAGGAAACCCTATCGAATCGCTCGCAAATCGAAACCGAAGCGTCGTCACACCGAACACACCAAGACAGGCGGCATCCGCACGGATTGCCAATCCGCACGGATGACCAATCCGCACAGATAGCCTATCCGGGTTACGTGCCATGCGCACGGCTCACCCTTTCCCCTTTTGGCATCCTGTAAATACACGGGTCACTCTCCAACTTTTCCACTTTTGGCAAGTGACGTCCGAACCACATGCATTCTTCACTTTTTCTCAGATTTCTCTCAATCCAGGTAAGATCTTGCACTAATTCTTGTACATCCTTGATCACTACACAATTCTACACCTTTCCATCTTTCAAATCTCAACTTCCAACCATGAAATCATCCAGATTTGAGGTATTCTCTGGTGACGTCATCATGAAGTTCTTATGAACTTCAAGCTCGACTTCATTCCAACAAGAATAGCTCAGATCTGAACGATTTCCATGAGATTTCACAACAACTTCACCTAAATCTAAACTTTTCTAAGGATAAAAGAGTTGAAGGAAATAAACCTAAGTTCTCTCCTTCTTTTTCCCTTAAAATCGGTATGAATCTGATATGAATCTAGTGTTCTACTCGTTAATAGTGATGCACTAGTCCTAGATCTGGATTCTACCCACCAGACACCCGATTTCGGGGTCAACCGGAATGACCGTTCTAAGTCGCCAACAGGCCAAACTAGGGTGGTTCCTGACCGGTCTAGTCACGCGAGTAAGAATACGATTCCAAGTGGTTACCACGTAATCAGAACGTCTCGATAAACGACAACAGAAACCAAGAGTAGACGAACGGAACAATCAGACCAGGGACTGTCCGCACGCACCGGCTGTCCGCACGGACAAGCTGTGCGCACGGACAGGCTATCCGGACGGTTGTCACCCGGACGAGCTACCCTTGGGACCCACTTTCCAAACAAGGTTTGAGTATCGACGAATGAGCAATCCGGACGGACGACCTCTGAATGGATTACTCTTCGGATCATGAGATACTAAGGCCTTAAAACAAATTCTAACAGTGTTCATCCGCACGGCCAAGTCGTCCGCATGGACAGGCTATCCGCACGGATTATCTCTGCCCGCGCGCACAGACCGTCCGCACGGATCACCATTGCCCGCACGGACTACCATCCGAACGGATTGTTGTCCGCGCGACCGGCTTGAAAGGTAGAAACACTTAAATGTTTTCTAAATGCTACAACGAAAACTTCAAAGCACAAGCCATCATACACAAACACATCCTTAGGAAGAAACAATCCACTTGAACGTTTATTCGCACGAACAACTTGTCCGTACGGATAAGCTATCCGCACGCATGACTAGTCCGGACGGATTACTGTCCACACGAACAGCCCACGCGCACGGATAGCTTGTCCGGATGGGTCACCATCTGCACGGATTACCATCAGCACGGATAGTTCACCCGCACGGATGACTTCCTCTCACGGATAGCTGATCCGCACGATCAGTTATCCTACCCACACTCACTTTGTAATGTTTTACACGCCACTTATCGTTACGTTATCAAATCTATTCAGGCTAATCGTACTCGCTGTAAAGCGCTCCCTTCAATCCATAATCGCTGTGAGTATACTCGAACCCTTTTTGTTTTAGCACTTTTGGGTGTTACATACGTTACGAATATTCAAACTACTGTTATCACACTACTCAAGCTATTTTCAACGCTAAACCAATAATGCATGTAATGCGTGGCTTATGAATGCTTGTTTGTTATGTTTACACATGGAATGCTGTCTACCTGCCTTAGCAACGATAGTACTATAGTTTGGACTCAGCACCCGTTCACACGGGGGTTGTTAAGGATCTTTTACTTGCATGAATTACGGTGGTAATCATGTAATGCGAACTGCCTTGGGCAATCAACCCGCAGTCATTGGTATCGATGGATCTATGTCGATAACTAACGTGCTTCATTTCACTATGTGTACGTGATGGTTATGCGTAAACGAATTCGAACTCTATATGCTATTATCAAACTTGTATGCTCACCTTTACATTTTATGTATTGACTTTATTTTAACGTATGTGACAGGTGCTTAGGATGCATGTGTGGTAGGAAATGGAAGCTAGAATAAAGCTTTAGAGCCCAACAAATAGTTGTCTGTAGATGACGTATTAGGGGTCTCTAGAAGCAGATAAACAATTGCCACTTATTTAAATCTGAGTTGTCGGAACAGAATATTTGTTTTGATGTTATCTGTAATAACTTGTTTGACTATTTAAGATACGGTATGGGATGTATTGCTTTAATTGAATGGTAATGATAGTTGTTGTGGAAACTTCTGGACAATCTGTTTCGCTCAGTGCCACGCCCCGACGATTCCGCCATCGGTTGGGGTGTGACAGATTGGTATCAGAGCCATAACTATAGGGAATTAGGCAAGACTCGACCTAGTCCGGGTCGAAGTCTTAGAGACCTAGTCTATAGTTAAGAACCAACAGACCAACTCACGCGTATGCGTAAACTTGCCACTATCACTCGCTCTTTTCTATCACTGCACTCGAATTTTCAAGTTATGAACAGGTAATGAGGCCGAGAATAGGTGTGAAAACCGCAAACTCTCGACTAAAGTCGCCTATTCAGCTTACATTTTAGCTACAAACGAGGAGAATCATACCAAATTAGGAGTGAAATCCATATTTTGATGAATAATCTCCTCAATTTTTATTAAAAACAAGGACGAAGTTTTAAGATAGGGTTGGAACCCTAACCTTGACGACTCGTCCTGCTTTTATACAAAACTCCCACCAAAGTTTCGACGGACTCCAACGATCTAAAGACACAATATAACCCGAGGGGATTGCGCCAACGCCCAAGAATCGAGGCAAAGGCATAGTCCTGAGGGTAATTGTGCACACAGGATTCTTGTGAATAGTCGAATCACTTTGGTTAGTCGAAGTCTAAATAGCCGCAGACAATCCATACGCGATTTTATGTGTTTCAATTTTCGTCGCTTTTTATGTGAGATACGTGTTTTGTGCTTATTTATTGACGTTTTGAGGTATTACCGATTTCAATCTAATGCTTTTGGCCTTAGCTACTCACACAACACATCATTAACAAAGCACTCGCACTCCATCACTTTCGAACACTCGCGAACTCTAGGTTTCTGTTTTCTGACTACCCCTAGTGACTAAAGATATATGTGTTTTGCTATCGTGCTTACATGTTTAGGAATACTGCGATTATGTGCTCTATGTGTTTATATGATTTCGTGCAATTCGATGATTTTGTGACTATATGCGTTTACATAGTACGTGTTACTGAGCTTTAGTAAGTAATAGACGTGTGAGGTGAGATTCGAATACATGTGTTGAGTTCCGTGGCGATGTCTATTGCAGACCATGTCGTCTGGATCTCGTCATACGCTCTCTCGTCAGGAAAAGAGGGACAGGCGTCTTGCCTCTATTATCGCGAAAAGTGTGGCAAAAGCTGTGAGCGATGTCTACGAGAACGCCAGCAAATCATCCGAGGAATCGAGGACTGAAGGTCCTAAGGCTGTCATGAGACCTTTCAGTTTCAAACAATTCAAGTCATGTGGGCCGAAAGAATTCACAGGCGAAGGAGGTCCTACTTAGGGGTGTTCACGATCCGATCCGATCCGATCCGATCCGATCGAGGGTCTGCTCATGCTCGGATTGAATTACAACCGATCCGATCCGAGCGGATCAAATTTGTAAAGCCGATCGCAAAAGTGATCCTCATGCTCGGATTGAATTTGAATCGATCGGCTCGGTTTTGAATCGATCGGCTCGGTTTCGCTCGGTTTTTATCAAATCCTAAAAAAAGCGAGCGGATCGTTTTTGCTCGATTGAATAATAAGGCTTCGTTCAACAAAAACAAATTCTAACTTAGAGTGCGAATACAAAAGCAACACAAAATAAAGTGCGAATAGAAAAGCAACACAAAATAAAGTGCGAATAGACGAACTGTTGCAGATTGAAGACCGGAGATTGAAGACCGTCCGACGAACAATTGCAGATTGAAGACCGCTCAGTTTGTGTCGGAGACTAGAGAGCGAAACACAGGAGCGGCGACTGAATTGTGAGTGAATACTGAATACTCTTTTGAATAGGATTTAGGGTTAGATACTTAGATTTACGTATTAAATATTAAGTTAAGTTGGGTTGGGTTGAATGTGATTTGGGCTTTTAATTTTTTTTTTGGGCTATTATATTTTTTGAGTTTTTAATCTATAAAATCTATAATATAAATACATATATATTAATTATTAATAAAAATAATTCGATCGAAACCGAGCGATCGACGAACGAGCGGAGCTATGCTCATGCTCGGATTGAATTTGAATCGAACCGATCTGATCGGCTCATTTACAAACTGAGCGGGAATCGAACGAGCATTTTTCGAGCATTTTTCGAGCGATCGTCGAGCGATCTTCGATCGTCGAGCAGTTTGGACAGCCCTAGTCCTACTGCACTATTCCACTGGTTTGAGTCTATCGAGGTTACTCTGCGACAAAGTGGTTTCCCTGATGACCTTCGACCTCTGAACGCTACCGGCGTCTTTCAGTTCCTTTGCTTTGGACTGGTGGACGGCTGAGAGGAACAAGAGAGGGAATGATGCAGCTTATGGTTTGTCGTGGGACGAGCTCAAGGAAGTCATGCTAGAGGAATTCTGCCCTCCTCACGAGCGTCAAAAGCTTGAAGATGAATTTTGGCACATACATCAGAAGGATGGAGACAATGCTGGTCTAACTGCTCGCTTCAAACAGCTCAGCATTATCTGTCCCGACCAGGTCAAGACTCCTGAGATGACCATCAAGAAGTACATCCGAGCTTTGTCCGACTGCGTTGCTGATTTCGTGCAAGCGGCTAAGACTACCACGATTGAGGAAACCTATCTGTTGGCCGCTGAAATCAATGACAAAAGGGTTAAAGCTGGTGTGTGGGATAAGACCTCCAAGCATCTGCATCAAGCTACCGCTACTGCACCAACTGCTGAACCTACCTCATCAAACAGCAAGAGAAAGAACAAGAGAAAAAGCAACTCCACCAACAAGAACTGTGCGATCACTGCTGCACCAGTTCAAGCTGCACCTGCTCAACAACGTCAAGCGGCAGCGCCTGTGGCCAATGCACAGCCCGCAAAGCGTGCATACACTGGGCCACATCCACTCTGCCCTACTTGCACCTATCATCACCCGACTGCTATTCAATGCCGCTTTTGTGCTCACTGCAACGTGTACGGCCACTTCACTGCCAACTGCCGTATTCGTCAAGCCCCTGCCAATCAAGCTCTACTCGCTGCCCCACAGGGTCAACAAGCTCCTCCGGCACCCGCAGTCAAGGCCAGAGTCTGCTTCACGTGTGGCGACCCGAATCATTTCGCCAACATGTGCCCGAACAGGGTAGTGAAACAAGAACCGCAACAGCAGCAGCCACAGCAGCAGCAACAGCAACAACAGGCAGCACGCGCCAGAACTTTCAATCTTAACGTGCGTCAAGCCCAGGCCGACAACAACGTGGTCAATGGTACGTTCCTCGTGAATGGTATTTATGCTTCATCTTTGTTTGATACTGGAGCGGATAATTGCTTTGTGTCGTTCGAATTTGAGAAACTCCTTAGTCGTAAACGTTCCCGACTCTCCTCTGCCTTCGATGTCGAAGTCGCTACCGGAAGAACCGTCGCTGTAAACTCTGTTATTCGTGATTGCACTCTCGAGCTCAACAATCACATCTTCTCAATCGATCTCATTCCGATGCAACTAGGAAGCTTTGATGTCATAGTAGGCATGGACTTTCTTCGAGAAAACCATGCCGAAGTTGTGTGCTTCGATAAAATGATTCGTTTTTCGCTCGCAAAAAGTGATTCTTTGTGCGTTTATGGTGACACTACTTCGAAGAGTCTCAAACTTATGTCATGCCTCCAAGGTAGCAAGTATCTCCGCAAGGAATACATGGCTTTCTTGGCTAACGTCGTAGCAGCGGAGAAGGAAAAGAAAGAGAAGAAGGAAGTGAAAGAAGTTCCTGTGGTCCGAGAGTTTCCTAATGTTTTTCCAGGGGATCTTCCCGGACTACCTCCAAAGCGCGATATTGACTTTCGCATTGATCTCATTCCTGGAGCTAATCCTATCGCCAGAGCTCCTTATCGACTCGCGCCGTCCGAAATGCGCGAACTCTCAACCCAACTCCAGGAATTGCTTGAAAAAGGCTTTATTCGCCCGAGCACCTCTCCTTGGGACGCACCAGTCCTTTTCGTCAAAAAGAAGGATGGGTCGTTCCGGATGTGCATCGACTACCGGGAATTGAATAAATTGACTATCAAGAACCGCTATCCTCTGCCTCGAATCGACAATTTGTTTGATCAAATACAAGGCGCTACGTGTTTCTCGAAGATCGATCTACGTTCAGGGTACCATCAGCTGCGTATACAAGAGGAGGATATACCCAAAACCGCGTTCCGTACTCGTTACGGCCATTACGAATTCGTTGTCATGCCTTTTGGCCTAACCAACGCACCAGCAGTTTTCATGGATCTGATGAATCGCGTGTGTAAACCATATCTCGACCGTTTCGTCATTGTATTCATCGACGATGTCTTGATCTATTCCAAGTCGAGAGCCGAACACGCGCAACATCTACGTTTGGTTCTCGAGTTGCTCCAGGGGAACCAACTCTACGCCAAGTTCTCCAAGTGTGAATTTTGGTTGGGGGAGGTTCAGTTTCTGGGTCACATTGTAAATAGTCAGGGTATTCACGTCGATCCTGCGAAGATTGAAGCTGTCAAGAGCTGGGTTATGCCTAAGAATCCGTCTGAAGTCCGTTCCTTTCTCGGGCTAGCGGGTTACTATCGACGATTTATCGAGGGATTCTCGAAGATTGTTGTACCCCTTACCTCTCTTACTCATAAGGACCAGCCTTTTGTTTGGGGAACCGAACAAGAGACTGCCTTCCGAACCCTCAAATTCATGCTTTGCAATGTTCCTGTTCTCACACTACCCGACGGAAACGATAATTTCATTGTCTACTGTGATGCTTCCAACCTTGGTCTTGGTTGTGTCCTAATGCAACGAGACAAGGTCATAGCTTACGCATCTCGTCAGCTCAAAGTCCACGAGAAGAACTATACAACCCACGATCTCGAGCTAGGCGCAGTTGTTTTTGCATTAAAGATTTGGCGACACTACCTGTATGGTACAAGGTGTACGATCTTCACCGATCATAAGAGCCTACAACACATCTTTAATCAGAGGGAACTGAATATGCGTCAACGCCGATGAGTAGAACTTCTCAACGATTACGACTGTGAGATCCGTTATCACCCAGGCAAAGCGAATGTTGTTGCCGACGCACTTAGCAGACGGAGCTATCTGCTTAGCACTCGTGATGTTCAAGCCCAGCACAACCTCGAAGCTCTCATTCGCGACGCCCAACATGCATGTTTCAACGAACGCACTCTGAAGAAGGAAAGAATCTACCACGATGGAGCCCAACTTGTGAGCAAATCAAATGGGATATTCCACTTCTTAGACCGAATTTGGATTCCCAAGCGAACCAACCTGCGACAGATTATCATGGATGAAGACCACAAATCCCGATACTCTATCCATCCCGGTGCTGACAAAATGTACCATGATCTTCGCTATAGGTACTGGTGGCCGGGTATGAAACGGGATATCGCTCTCTACGTCGGAAAGTGCCTAACCTATGCTAGGATCAAGGCTGAACATCAAAGACCCTCTGGCTTGCTCGAACAACCACCAATTCCCATGTGGAAGTGGGAGAGCATAGCTATGGATTTCGTAACCAAGCTTCCAACCACGTCATCAGGTCACGACAGCATTTGGGTTGTTATTGACCGTTTGAGTAAATCAGCTCACTTTCTACCAATACGAGAAGATTACAAGGTAGAACGATTAGCCCGAATCTACACCGACGAGATCATTTGTCGACATGGGACGCCTCACGACATCATCTCTGACCGTGATGCTCGGTTTACTTCACGATTGTGGGAAACATTCCAAACGGCACTCGGTACGACGCTTAATCTAAGTACTGCGTTCCACCCACAAACCGATGGTCAGACTGAAAGAAGGATTCGTACTCTTGAAGACATGCTCCGTTCGTGTGTTCTAGACTTCGGTGGTAATTGGGATAGACACCTTCCATTAGTCGAATTCTCGTATAACAACAGCTACCAGGCTAGCATCCAGATGGCACCTTTCGAGGCCCTATACGGAAGAAGATGCCGATCGCCTATTGTGTGGCACGAGATCGGTCATTCGCAACTAACCGGTCCGGAGCTGCTACAAGAAACGACAGACAAAATTTTCCAAATTCGAGACAACTTAGCGAAAGCTCGGGATCGACAGAAAGTTTACGCCGATAAAAAGCGCAAGCCCCGTGAATATGGCGTTGGCGACTACGTACTCCTAAAGGTATCACCTTGGAAGGGTGTAGTCCGATTCGGCAAGAAGGGGAAACTCGCGCCTCGATATGTGGGACCTTTTAAGATTCTGGAAAGGATCGGAAAAGTCGCCTACAGACTCGAATTACCGGAGGAACTTAGCAATGTCCACCCGACTTTCCACGTGTTAAACCTCCGAAAGTGCATCGCCGACCACGACTTACATGTTCCTTTGGACGATCTACAAGTGAACGAAACATTACACTTCGTGGAAAAGCCTGTCGAAATCATGGATCGCCAAACCAAGCAACTCAGGCGCTCAAACATTCCTATCGTGAAGGTCAGATGGGAAGGCAAACGAGGCGCGGAGTTCACTTGGGAACTCGAAAGCGACATGAAGGCAAAATATCCACAGTTGTTTAATTAAGAAATTTGTAGACTTATAGATCAGGTGTTTTCGCACAACATATCCGATTTTTAGCAATTTTATCCGTAAAAAAAAAAGTTGTTTAATTTGGCGATTTTCGGGAAAAAAAATGATGAATATGAAAGATGAAGAAATTGATCAAATCTGAGTGTGTTTAATCATCACAATCGATCACCTGCTCAGATACCACTTATAGGATCGGTTTTGACTCCGTTACGATTATGATTAGTCACACACGTTCACGGATTCCGCACGTCTCCGAGCCAACAAATATCCGCGCGAATAGGCTGAACAACAAGTCAACGCGGATATGTTATCCGCACGGATTGCCATCCGTACGGTGAACATCAACAGCAACATTCAACATCTTTCTAACAAAATTCAAATTTCTCCCAAACGACTTCGAGTTAAGATTTGAAACTTTATAGGCTTTTAGATCAGACAATTTCGCGTAACATATCCAAAAAAAATCAGCGATTTTCATCTGTAAAAGTCGATTTATCTGACGATTCTCAGTGGTCCAAATGAAGGACTCTCACATGTGATCCACGGTTAGTTACGGCTTTCAGCTTAATTTCGGGACGAAATTCCCTAAACAAGGGGAGGCTGTAACACCCCGTGTTTTCACGAGTGAAAGTCAAAGTCAATGTCAAAGTCAACGACCGATTTCGCGCGACTTGACTCGTAGAAATGTTTTTATTTTATTTATATTATGTGGAGTAAGTGTCGTTCATTACAATAATCGAATCGTGTTAACCATATTTCAATCGACTTACGACTGTGAGTGATAGGAAGTAACAATGCAATAAAGTTAATCAAGCTACGCAAATCAAATCAACATCGAACCGCAACTCGAACTGCGTAATTTACTTGTATTTATACGTGTGTGTGTGCCTTACGTGTTACCTGTGCATGTTTATTTTGTGTTATGATGTGATAATCAAGCTGTAGGATCGGTTTTACACCGTATGATTGCGTAACAAACGTTCGACGTGCGGAATCCATGAACGTACGTGACCGAACGCACAAGAACGTTCAATTTTAACGTGATTCTATTGATATGATGTCGTGTACAAGCACCGAGAACCACGTGAGAGACTTTCTCTCTCTAGACTTTCTCTCTCTAAGATTAACTCCCTAAACCACCAAATGAGCCAAAAGTCTTAACTCTAACACTCTAACTCCCTATTTATAGGCTAAGGATTATAAGGATTTCTCCTTATTTACAAGTTTGCCACCTTGCCCTTTATTACTAGATATTACAATAAAATGCTAGAATTCTTCTGTTTCGGCTACGGTTAAGATTGACGGAGGCGATAGACATACTACACTAACACAAGCGAACTCAATCGAACTCGAAGCCTAACTCGAATGTAAACGAACCCGAACCCGAATTCCAAGTCGAACCATAAAAGAAGTAGTTGGGACTGAAAGTAATTTGACTAGGAAACCCTATCGAATCGCTCGCAAATCGAAACCGAAGCGTCGTCGCACCGAACGCACCAAGACAGGCGGCATCCGCACGGATGGTCAATCCGCACGGATTGCCAATCCGCACGGATGACCAATCCGCGCGGATAGCCTATCCGGGTTACGTGCCATGCGCACGGCTCACCCTTTCCCCTTTTGGCATCCTATAAATACACGGGTCACTCTCCAACTTTTCCACTTTTGGCAAGTGACGTCCGAACCACACGCATTCTTCACTTTTTCTCAGATTTCTCTCAATCCAGGTAAGATCTTGCACTAATTCTTGTACATCCTTGATCACTACACAATTCTACACCTTTCCATCTTTCAAATCTCAACTTCCAACCATGAAATCATCCAGATTTGAGGTATTCTCGGGTGACGTCATCATGAAGTTCTTATGAACTTCAAGCTCGACTTCATTCCACCAAGAATAGCTCAGATCTGAACGATTTCCATGAGATTTCACAACAACTTCACCTAAATCTAAACTTTTCTAAGGATAAAAGAGTTGAAGGAAATAAACCTAAGTTCTCTCCTTTTTTTCCCTTAAAATCGGTATGAATCTGATCGGAATCTAGTGTTCTACTCGTTAATAGTGATGCACTAGTCCTAGATCTGGATTCTACCCACCAGACACCCGATTTCGGGGTCAACCGGAATGACCGTTCTAAGTCGCCGAAAGGCCAAACTAGGGTGGTTCCTGACCGGTCTAGTCACGCGAGTAAGAATACGATTCCAAGTGGTTGCCACGTAATCAGAACGTCTCGATAAACGACAACAGAAACCAAGAGTAGACGAACGGAACAATCAGACCAGGGACTGTCCGCACGCACCGGCTGTGCGCACGGACAGGCTATCCGGACGGTTGTCACCCGGACGAGCTACCCTTGGGACCCACTTTCCAAACAAGGTTTGAGTATCGACGAATGAGCAATCCGGACGGACGACCTCGGAATGGATTACTCTTCGGATCATGAGATACTAAGGCCTTAAAACAAATTCTAACAGTGTTCATCCGCACGGCCAAGTCGTCCGCACGGACAGGCTATCCGCACGGATTATCTCTGCCCGCGCGCACAGACCGTCCGCACGGATCACCATTGCCCACACGGACTACCATCCGGACGGATTGTTGTCCGCGCGACCGGCTTGAAAGGTAGAAACACTTAAACGTTTTCTAAATGCTACAATGAAAACTTCAAAGCACAAGCCATCATACACAAACACATCCTTAGGAAGAAACAATCCACTTGAACGTTTATCCGCACGAACAACTTGTCTGTACGGATAAGCTATCCGCACGCATGACTAGTCCGGACGGATTACCGTCCGCACGAACAGCCCACGCGCACGGATAGCTTATCCGGATGGGTCACCATCCGCACGGATTACCATCCGCACGGATAGTTCACCCGCACGGATGACTTCCTCTCACGGATAGCTGATCCGCACGATCAGTTATCCTACCCACACTCACTTTGTAATGTTTTTTTGCGCCACTTATCGTTACGTTATCGAATCTATTCAGGCTAACCGTACTCGCTGTAAAGCGCTCCCTTCAATCCATAATCGCTGTGAGTATACTCGAACCCTTTTTGTTTTAGCACTTTTGGGTGTTACATACGTTACGAATATTCAAACTACTGTTATCACACTACTCAAGCTATTTTCAACGCTAAACCAATAATGCATGTAATGCGTGGCTTATGAATGCTTGTTTGTTATGTTTACACATGGAATGCTGTCTACCTGCCTTAGCAACGATAGTACTATAGTTTGGACTCAGCACCCGTTCATACGGGGGTTGTTAAGGATCTTTTACTTGCATGAATTACGGTGGTAATCATGTAATGCGAACTGCCTCGGGCAGTCAACCCGCAGTCATTGGTATCGATGGATCTATGTCGATAACTAACGTGCTTCATTTCACTATGTGTACGTGCTGGTTATGCGTAAACGAATTCGAACTCTATATGCTATTATCAAACTTGTATGCTCACCTTTACATTTTATGTATTGACTTTATTTTAACGTATGTGACAGGTGCTTAGGATGCATGTGTGGTAGGAAATGGAAGCTAGAATAAAACTTTAGAGCCCAACAAATAGTTGTCTGTAGATGATGTATTAGGGGTCTCTAGAAGCAGATAAACAATTGCCACTTATTTAAATCTGAGTTGTCGGAACAGAATATTTGTTTTGATGTTATCTGTAATAACTTGTTTGACTATTTAAGATACGGTATGGGACGTATTGCTTTAATTGAATGGTAATGATAGTTGTTATGGAAACTTCTGGACAATTTGTTTCGCTCAGTGCCACGCCCCGATGATTCCGCCATCGGTTGGGGTGTGACAAAAGTAAAGGTCGTTTGGGGCCCTAAGCAGCAAGAATCCTTTGATATTCTTAAGCAAAAGTTGAGCAACGCTCCTGTACTGACATTGCCTGAAGGCACCGAAGATTTTGTGGTTTACTGCGATGCATCGCACACCGGCATGGGGTGTGTGCTTATGCAGAAAGGCAAGGTTATTGCCTATGCTTCAAGACAGTTAAAGGTGCATGAAATGAATTACACCACCCATGACTTGGAGTTGGGTGCCGTTGTATTCGCACTAAAACTGTGGAGGCATTATTTATATGGAATAAAGTGTGTGATCTATTCTGATCACAAGAGCCTTCAACATCTGTTTAATCAAAAGGATTTAAACATGAGGCAACGCCGTTGGATGGAGACTTTGAATGATTACGATTGTGAAATCAAATATCATCCCGGCAAGGCGAATGTAGTCGCTGATGCCTTAAGTCGAAAGGAGAGGGTGAAACCCATCCGAATTAATGCCAAGCGCATGGAGATAAAGAACAGTTTGACTGAAAGGTTGTTAGCTGCATAGAAGGAGGCTGTGTTGGAAGCTAACTATCCTAATGAAAAGCTAGGAGTAACCGAGGAGCAGTTATCTCTTGGCAAAGACGGAATTCTAAGATTAAATGGACGAATATGGGTTCCAATTTATGGAGGACTTCGAGATGTCATCCTCCAAGAAGCCCATAGTTCCAAATACTCCGTTCATCCTGGAGCTGATAAGATGTACCAGGATCTAAGGGCAAATTATTGGTGGATAGGCTTGAAAAAGTCTGTAGCTGCCTATGTAGCTAAGTGCTTGACTTGTGCGCAACTCAAAGCAGAACATCAAAAGCCGTTAGGTTTGCTACAACAGCCCGAACTTCCTACGTGGAAGTGGGAAATGGTAACTATGGATTTTATCACCAAGTTACCCAAAACAAGGAAAGGAAATGATACAATATGGGTTAGAGTTGATAGACTGACTAAGTCAGCACATTTCTTACCCATCAAGGAGACTTAGAGCTCCGACATGTTAGCCCAGTTATACGTGGATAAGATTGTAGACTTACATGGCATACCTATGTCTATTATCTCTGACAGAGATACTAGATACACGTCACATTTTTGGAAGAGCTTCCAGCAATCGTTGGGCACGCGTTTGAATTTTAGTACGGCTTACCATCCTCAGACAGACGGTCAGAGTGAGCGTACTATTCAAACATTGGAAGACATGCTACGTGCATGTGTAATTGATTTAGGTGGTAGTTGGGATAACCACCTACCATTAATCGAGTTCTCCTCCAACAATAGCTACCATACCGGCATTAAGGCTGCGCCTTTTGAGGCCTTATACGGTAGAAAGTGTAGAACGCCCGTTTGTTGGGCGGAAGTTGGAGATGTCCAATTATCAGGACCAGAGATAGTGTTCAAAATGACGGACAAGATTGTCCAGATTCGTGACCGTCTCAAAGCTGCCCGAGATAGGCAGAAAAGTTACGCAGATCCAAAGCGTAAGGCTTTTCACTTCGAAGTAGGTGATAAAGTATTACTTAAAGTATCACCCTGGAAGGGGGTGATGCGATTTGGTAAGAAAGGCAAGCTAAGCCCGAGATACATAGGACCTTTCGAGGTTATCGAACGTGTCGGGTCAGTTGCCTATAAGTTAAACTTACCAGAAGAGCTCAGTGGAATTCACAACGTGTTCCACATCTGCAATCTGAAAAAGTGTTTCACTAACGAATCACTGGTAATACCGCATACAGATGTGCACATAGATGAGAGCTTGAAATTCGTGGAAAAACCATTGTCGATTGAGGATCGACAGGTTAAGAAGCTTCGAAGGAAGCATGTGCCTATTGTAAAGGTCAAATGGGATGCCCGTAGAGGACCCGAATATACGTGGGAAGTTGAATCCACGATGAAAGAAAAATACCCTTATTTATTTCAGTAAATCTCGGGTCGAGATTTATTTTAAGGGGGTGAGGATGTAACACCTCGAAAATTCACGTCCTATAAAGTACTGACACGTGTCATATGTTTGAACGTGTGAAAGAATGTTCTGAAAGGACTTAAGTTGACAATCATGGAAAGTGTGTGAATATACGAGTTCTAAATGTCAACAGTGAATAAATATATTGTATATTAACCCTACATGATGCTCATACCTTCAAACGAATAAATCATGGATCATACGAAGCTAAAAGTGAGAGATTACAAACTACAGGGGCTAAATGTGTCAACATGTTTAAGTTATACCTCTGAGTGACCTTTTGACAAACCCGAAGCTTTGTGACGGTTAATTATGCTCACTATAATGCACCCTATAAATTTCGTAAAGTTTCGTTACCGCATGAGAAAGTTATGATCAAATTCGTGTGCGAAGGGTTAAAGCGTCAACGTTGAAAGTTAGGACTTTTCGGGTAATAATAGAGTTAACCGGGGACTTAACAAAGTGGGTGTATGTTTTAAAGCCCTTAGAAATCAACTTAGAGGGTTCAAAATGCAAGAAAGGAAGTCTAAGCAAAGTTTGAAGGAGCAAGGATCAAAACATAAAAATCTAAAGTTGGATTTGAGTCAGACAAGGTGTCGCGCGACGCGAGGCCCAGGGGGGGGTCCTTCGCGTCACGCCTAGGCCCATCTAATGTGATTTTCTTGGTTCTTTGTCTACCATAGCTCTTGTGCTCGACCTTTAACCGAATTTGCTCATCTTGGACGACCCCTAGGCACCCCCTAAACACTAGGGACACTTGTTAGTGAGTTGTGGTCAGTTGTAGACCCATGTGTCAACAAGCTATGGTGAAAAATTCACTATAAAAGGGCAATGAAGTTGCAAACATTCTTCACACCTTCCTTCAAGCTTTCTGATCATTTCTGGAGCTCAAGTCTTCTTCCAAGTGATCACTAATCAAGCTTAGGACTTTAGTAAGTTTGCTAATCCTTTCTTAATTAAGTTTTAGCTTAGTTTAAGCTTAAAAGTCAAACCGTCATAATTAACGGTTGACTTAACGATTAATCATTGTTAGTCCAGTGATTAGTCGAAGTGAAAGTAGTTATAAGTTGGTAATTATGTGGGTAATAAACCCTCAAAAGGGTTCCCCCTGATTCCCACTCTAACTAGGTCAAATGTCGGGTCAAACTTGTTAAGAAAAAGTCAACAGGATCCTTAAATTCTAATTTATGCATAAATTAGCAATGTAGAACATATACAACCTGTTTGATCATTAATATAACTTGGTAATAAGTGTAAGAACATGTCTAAACATGTTCAACCCGACAATTTCCTGTAAAGACCCGGTTTGGAACCGAAAGTCGCATAGTTTGACTTTTAATTTGACTTTCAGTTCTGACCCGTTTTGGTATGATTTAGAAATACCTAAGAGCTTCATTTGGACCAGGTTACATGCTAGTATAACCCCCTGTGATTATACACCATGGTTCATTAGTTAACCAATTAATTCGCATGATTCCGTTAATTGCTCATATGTTGACCATTATGCCCTTACCACCTTAAAACGTGATTTTTGAAAATGTAAAAGAGTAGAAACCTTAATTACTGATATATAAACTTGTACCCAAAGTTTGACATCAGTTTGAGGTGTAGGTTGAGAGTTATGCTCATTAGCGTAATTAAGAAGCTTTATGTTAAATAAACGGCGTAATTAGCGTATAGCCTAGTTAAGCCTACTTTTCGATATCAAAATCTTTACCCACTGATATAATATATTATTTTGGGATTTTTGAAGTTTTTTAATTAATTTTAGGCTGAGCATAACTTATAGTCGTAGGCTTAATCCGGTAATTGTCGGGTTTGCCCTTACGGGCCATAAAATGAGTTTTACATATCTAATCGACTCCAAACCTTTTGCTACTGATCTTAAATGATAAATAAATTATTTTAAACCTCTTGGAATGATAAAAATATCAGATTTCTATATAGAACCCGGAAACGGCTTCTAATCGCCTAATTAAGCGTTTTTAACGCCTAGTATGTACTAGAACTATTTTAAACATACTAAGGGTGATACCTACTGATATTTGAGGTAAATTATAATATTTTAACAGTAAGCAAAAGTTGTTAAACTCAGACTTCAGTTTTGAGCTTTTCGACTTATGTGAAATTACCAAAATGCCCCTACGGTGCATAGTTTGGTTATAATTGATAAATTTCACATATATACTTTACCCTACTGATATAACTTAGCAAATTGATTATCGTTGCTGATTACATTAGACATGTAACTCAGGATATTACTTAAACTCTTTTATCACCTTATAAATGACCAAACTACCCCTACGGGGCATAGTTTGTGTTTAAATTCATTTCGGGCATAATAAATGATATCTTACTGATGTCACAACATATTTGGAGCATATTAACTTAGGAAACCTGTAAATGGCTCTCATTATTACCCGTTACGCTTATTACGCGTTCGGTTCGGTTTATGTAACTAGTTTACATAAATTAGCCGAAACGGGTCAACCCTTATCGGTTTTATCTCAAAATCCAGAATGTGTATGAAATACCCATATTAAACAAGTCTCTGAACTTGTCGGGTCTAAATCACATTCTATCCGGTCTTCGCTTAATCGTGCGTACGAACCGTATCTTTGAAACTAACCGGTCTAAGCTTAAGCTTAACTAAAGACCCGTTAGGATTCTAATAGGTTATTATAAACCTTCGTTCCAGATTAGAAGAACCAGTAAAAGCTACTTGCAATTTGCTTATTGTGATTTATACATTGCTCAGGTAAATACTTTTAACTTATTTTCCCTATACGGGCTTGGGTTACGGTATATAGAATACCGCTTGATCGGGCATTAAATCTTCCATCGTTGGGTGGTTAATTGAATAATTTGATCGGCTCGTTTAAACAGTCTTGTTTACTTAAAGCCTTTGGGGGGTTAATGACCATGTCCCGGATATCCTTGGCATCATTTTACGAAATGGCCACGACCTAAGCGCGGGGTGTAGGCGTACACCCGTCAGTGCATAAAAGAATAATGTGGTGTGTCTATTGATCTTTAACCCGGACAAGATCCGGGCTACTGAACGCACAAGGAACATGTAATTCGTTCACAAGATTATATATTTAAATAATTCTCCCAAGTTAAATAAAAATATTTATGCCACGTGCATCCAAATCAATTTTCAATCATTTTCCAAAATGAGTCAGTTGATTGTATTTACCAGTGTAAACTGACGTATTTTCCCAAAAAGATTAAATGCAGGTACTAAGCGTAATTGGCTGGGATTTCTCCTTAGCATCAATAGAAGTCTCGCAAGCTTAAGATGCCTAAAGTCTGATGAACTATTGTTTCCATTTTATTTTTCCATCCGTCTATGGATAAACTTCCGAATATTGTGACATTTGATATTACGATATTAAATTCGGTTGAATTATATCTTACAATTTGCTTCCGCTGTGCATATTTATATATTGTGTTGTTTGACTATTATGTTGCCAACCACGTCACGATACTCCCCACCGGGCCCACCGGTGACACGTGGAAGTCGGGGTGTGACATTTTTCTAAGATAGCTGCACCGTTAACTAAGCTAACCTGTAAAGCAGTTAAGTTTGAATGGGGATCTAAGCAAGAAGAGGCCTTTAGGATTTTGAAGCATAAGTTAACAAATGCCCCAATTCTAGCCTTACCAGAAGGAACTGAAGATTTTGAAGTATATTGTGATGCTTCTAAGTTAGGATTTGGATGTGTATTGATGCAACGCAAGAAGGTAATTGCTTATGCTTCAAGACAATTGAAAAAGCATGAGGAGAACTATACGAATCATGATTTAGAATTAGAAGCCATAATTTTTGCCCTTAAAATTTGGAGACTTGGATGTGTATTGATGCAATGCAAGAAGGTAATTGCTTATGCTTCAAGACAATTGAAAAAAGCACGAGGAGAACTATACGAATCATGATTTAGAATTAGGAGCCATAATTTTTGCCCTTAAAATTTGGAGACATTATCTGTATGGAAGTAAATTTACTATCTATACAGATGATAAAAGTTTAAAGTACATATTTGGGCAAAAAGAGTTGAACATGAGGCAAAGGAGATGGATGGACATCCTAAGTGACTACGACTGTGATATTCATTATCACGAAGGAAAAGCAAATGTAGTTGCAGATGCCTTAAGTCGTAAGTATCATGAGAACCAAAGACGAGTTCGTGCTCTAAGATTAAATCTACAATTAGATTTAATAGAGCAACTGAAGAATGTTCAAGAGACAGCAATAGAGGATGCTGCTGAAGGAATGAAGGGACAAATAAAAGAATTAGAGCAAGGAAATGATGGAATTTGGAGATTCCACAAGAAAAGAATTTGGGTACCTAAGCAAGGAGAATTAAGAGATAAGATTTTAGAAGAAGCTCATAAATCTAGGTATACCATGCATCCTGGTAACAATAAGATGTATCAAGATTTAAGAAATAATTTCTGGTGGATAGGAATGAAAAAGGACATAGCTAGATATGTTTCTAAGTGTCTAACTTATTCACAAGTTAAGTCAGAACACCAGAAACCCTCAGGTCTACTGCAACAACTAGAAATGCTTGTATGGAAATGGGAACTTATAACAATGGATTTTGTTACTAAGTTACCCAAAACCAGAAAGGGTAATGACACGATTTGGGTAATTATAGATCGATTAACCAAATCAGCTCATTTTCTACCTATGAAAGAAACCTTTAGCATGGAAAGGTTGGCAAAGTTGTATGTAGATGAAGTTGTATCCTTACATGGAGTTCCACTCTCCATTATATCAGATAGGGATAGTCGTTTCACTTCCCACTTCTGGAAAAGTTTCCAAGAAGCTATGGGAACCCGACTAAATCTAAGTACTGCATATCATCCACAAACAGACGGACAAAGTGAAAGGACAATCCAAACTCTGGAAGACATGCTTAGGGCATGTGTGATTGATTTTGGTGGAAATTGGGACAACCATTTACCCTTAATTGGATTCTCCTATAACAATAGTTATCATTCAAGCATTGAAGCTGCCCCGTTCGAAGCACTGTATGGACGTAAATGTAGAACTCCAGTGTGTTGGGCAGAAATAGGAGAAAGTCAATTATCAGGTCCTGAAATTGTGCAAGAAACTACTGACAAGATCACTCAAATCAAGGAAAGACTAAAGACTGCTCGAGATCGCCAAAAGAGCTATGCCGACAATCGACACAAACCACTAGAATTTCAAGTCGGAGATAGAGTACTCTTGAAAGTTTCTCCTTGGAAAGGAGTTGTTTGGTTTGGTAAGAAAGGAAAGCTGAGTCCAAGATACGTAGGACCATTTTCAATAATCCAACGTATAGGACCAGTTGCATATCACTTACAACTACCAGAAGAACTAGCCAGAGTACATGATGTATTTCATGTATCCAACCTCAAGAAATGTTTATCTGATGAATCTTTGGTAGTACCTCTTCAGGATATAGAGGTAAATGAAAGATTAAAATTCATTGAGAAACCTCTTCAGATAGAAGACAGAAAGATTAAGTTTCTCAAACACAAACGGTTAGTACTTGTCAAGGTCAAGTGGGATTCCAAGAGAGGACCCGAATACACTTGGAAATTGGAATCAGAGATGAAGCGAAAGTATCCTCACTTATTCCAATAAATCTCGAGGACGAGATTTTATTAAGGTGGGAGAATGTAACAACTCTCATCAAAAGTCCTAATTATTATCTTATTTTGTCCAATAGAAAACCCTAATTGAGACCCTCAAGTAATCCTGCATAAACCCTAAAAATTTCAGAACAATCGGAATCAGGATCAGGGCCCCTAAAACTCAGGGGGGGTAAATTCCCGTTAGTAATATCAACACAGTTTTACGTGTAAAATGAATTTGCATGAACGGCCAACTCACCTGAGCTATGCAGACACGGGGCTACCCTATGGTAGGGTGGTGCCCCTCGCGCCACGCGACAGCCCCTCGCGCCACGCGAGGGGACTGTTTTTCAGGTATAAATAGAGGGGGTTGGCAATTGCAATTCTACGTTCGTTCGACGTTCAAACTCAAAACGTACACTGAGATATTATAGAAACAGTCCCAAAACACATATAATCTCGAAGTTCTACCGTGATAACAGGGTAATAACTTGATCGCTGCTACGATTCAATGTCCGCTCGATTGAAACTATCCAATGGATGTTTAAGTGCTGCCCACATTAGGGTTATGCTTTGTCATTCGTCGTGAATTCGATGGATGTTTAAGTATCGCACTTTGTCATTCGTTGTGAGGGTTTAGTCTCGTGAGTTATCGTAAATGCTTTATTAGTTACTAACCTAGTTCGTGTGCATGTTATTAATTTAGGTAACAAGGTTAATCAGTAGACTAGACTCTGCCCGTGTTAAATCTGCAAAGTGAGTCATTCTCTTTTTATCAAATTACTTTCAAAATCATGTTTATTTTCAAGGTTATAATTACAAGGATTAAGTATTTGTAGTCACCAAATTACAGCCGGTATGTGGGGTTTTGTATACATTACTTGATAACCGTCACCATTGGACAATGAGGTTACCAATGGATGGTCGAGTGACAAATACTGTGGGTAGTTGGTTGATATATGGAAACATTGTAATCGCTCTTAATACTGTATATTATAACAACGTGTCATTTAAGTAAAAAGAATGATTCACCAGTATTTCCCTGCTGACAAAACCTTTTTCAAACATGTTTCAGGTGATCTGTTGTGATTCAGGAGAAGTGCCGTAAAGCACTACAAGCTTAAGGAAGTGGCTCAATATAAATAAAGAAACATGTTTTGTAAAATAAAGATTTCCCAGTGAAATCACCTTATTGTAAATTACCGGGGTTTTATCCCGAAAGATGAAATAAAATAATCGGGCATTTTCGGTTTTTAAAAAAAGATCCTGCTAAAATCTTCCGCTGTTAAACTCAATTAAATAAATACCACGGGTTTCCTGTCTCGCGGCTCCTGACCGGGTCAAACCGGGCCGGGGGCCGTGACAGGTATTAATTAATGGTCTTGCGCAATTGAATATCGTACGACGAATGACTAACTATTAGTTAATTTTCCTCATCAGTTTGTTTTGTATGTCTCTAAGAATATGTCAAGCCGACATAATGGCATATAGACAAATAAAGTTACAAATCAAACAAAGGGCTTATGCGTATTTTGATCATAACGATTAGGTTTTAAATTAAGGCTATAGTATGACTAATGGGGGTCCTGAGTCGCATAATGATTCAACGGCCGTATTTCTCTGCTATAGTTCTTGTTTAAGGCTAAAATGAGTGTTAACTCCTGATCAGGCTGTAACACCCCGAAATTTATAAAACTTTATAATAAAGTTATAAAGTACAGAATAAACGAGAACAAGCTAACTAGGAAATAAATAACCCAGTTAGCTATAAGCCTCGTAGTAACACATGAAAGAACTAAAAATGCCCAAGTTATAAACCAAACCAAAGTGGAGGGGCTTATATTGTTAGATTTGAAACTTAATTAAATAAAAACAAATTAAAAACCCATCAAACACACCCAAATGGTGTGTCTGGTCGATCAAATGGCAGGGGCGACAATGGGGTTCTCCTCCAAACCCTAATTTTCACAAAAACCATAAATTGAAGGCTCAAATCAAGTTCAAATCGAAATCTGAATATAGATTAGTGATCACCTTGTTGTAGGGATCATAAGGTATGTAATTTCTATGCAAAATCTTCACCCAAATTTCTGAGTGAATCCATGGAATTCAGGATTTGATGTTGCATGTTAGTTGTTTTGAATGAAATAGTGTCTAGGGATAAACCCTAGTCAATTACTTGTTGAAATTTTTGCCTAATTCTTGTGAAATCCATAATCACCATTTAAAGTGATAGATGGGTTTGTAGAAGTATGATGAACATTAGGATTATGATGTTATCTTTGTATAAATTGGGTTCTATGAAACAAGTTTAGATTGAGTAATATGAAAATTGATGTGAATTAGCCTAAATTGATATTAATCTTGGCTAAATAACAAGTGTTGAACTTCATTATAATTGTGAAGAATTATGCCCTTAAGGTGTTTGTGAAAATGCCTAAAAGAGGATTAAAACTGAAAATTTGAGCTAAAACGCGTGTTTGTATAGTTATGGAAAATTATGCGTATTATGTAAACAAAAGAGTTCTAAACGGGTTGTGATTGAACTCTATAGGAAAAGAAACCGGAGCGTCAAGTGGACAAGCCGGTGGTGACGCGCGCTTGAAAGGGATGCTTGAAAGGTACGTGACTTTCGGTTTCGTTACATTGTGCATAAACAAAAGTCTTAGAAATATAAATGAGATAGTAGTGTCAAATACGAGTTTGGTATGTCATAGAAGTGACGAAGCTCACTCGACAAACCAAACGAGTCAAAGTAGCTAATTATATACGTTGGTTGATAATATTGTGTAATTAGTCACGTTGAAATAAAAATAGAGTGATGTAATTCACTAGATAGAGAAACGAATTAAAATATTGGTTAGAATAAGTTTGGTGTGTTGTAAAATGGTGGTTTCCATTAAACAACCAAACGGGTCGAACAATGGTTAAATTTGTAGTGTTGAAGTGACTAAAACGTCACTCATTAAAAATTGAGTTATAAAAGCGTAAACCATGGAACAGATGTGATACGCTAAGGTTGACAAGTCCGGGAATGGGTAATTATGGTTAGAAACCAATGTTGATGAATCATGCAAGTATGTAACTTGACCCGTTGCATTAAGTGAATTGTTATTAAATTATGTATGAACACAATGTAAAATAGAAGTTGCGTTGATTGTAGCGATCATGTTCGTTACTTAAATGAATAGGTTAAGATTTGGTTAAGAGTCGTTTGGTAGTCATAATAATGGTGGATTCCATAAATGAGCCAAACGGGTCGAATAATCAATTTAATGTGAGGCTATTACTTCGATATATGATTATTTAGTCTTTTGTTAATGTTAATAATAGATATATTAAAATACGAGAAACTAGCATTTTGGGTTACTTAAATGACGAACCTCATAAGGGTAAAATAAAGGGGTTATTAAGAGAAGCTAGGAATTGGATAACGGTAGTACCTTACTTGTAGATTTTGAGCCCGGGTGATGGGTAGCGACTTACTAAACACGCAAACCGGTGATGGGAGCGTAGTGTTGAAAATAAAGAACCCATGATTGGGACCTTCTTATTTAAAAATGATATCCCGTTCATGGAAGTTTGGGTGAAACGAATAAATGGATCAAACAACAATGTTACAGAGTCTACCGTAAGTTACGGTCTCTACCGTAAGTTACGGTCTCTACCGTAACTTACGGTGGAGAACAAAAGGATTACGGTGGTTCCCTACTGTCTTACGGCAGACTAGGTCCATACAGCGTCTACCGTAGAGTCCAGGAATATTTGTTACAATTTTTCATATCTTAATTACTTGAATCCGTTTCTGAGCATAGTTCAAGTATGCAAATTATCTAGTATACTAATACAAATATTTGTCAAAATCTCCAGTTTTTAGGTATTGCAAGTACGTGGATGATGATCAAGACAATGTTTCAAGAACCGAACACACATTTTGGACGCTTCCGCACTAATATAATCTATTAAACTATGTTGTTTGTCGCACTACTGGATGATGAATGGTTTATCTCTGTTAATTGACTATGTTAAACTCTATGACGAAGTATAACTTAGTTTACTAACTAAGTTTTTCATAATTATAAAATTTGCTTTTTCATATACTATATTTTTATGACAATTAAATTCAAAATATAAGACGGGTGTTACACAGGCTTATCTAATACTCATAGTAAATGATTACTCGGCTAAGTGGGAGAATGTAAGATTAAATATATATTATTTTATAATCTAGTAGCCATTATAATCATTTACAATATATAGATCAAAATATATAACAACCTATTAAATAATTAGTTGGTAATTGTTGATGGGCCTTATTACCCTTATTAACTAATTAGGGTTTCCTCTTGGGTGCATATATAAGGAGACTTATGTAGAGGTTCTAAGGTTAGACACATAACCTAATTACTCTCATAACATCAATCGACCTCCTCTCCTCAACCGAACACCCTATTCGGTTTCTTCATCACCATCATTAGATTCCACCCTAAGGAGGAACCATATCAAGCTGACAATCATGTCAAACACTGTTGTTGCGTCTCCATCTGGTTTCTTCATCACCATCATTAGATTGTCTAAATGTTACCCTCCCCAGACCTTATCTTAGCTTTGCTATTGGTAGGATTTACTGAGTATGATGATGATGATAAGTAAACAATTTGTTTTCTTGTTCTTCTACATTCCATTTAAAATTAGAACTACCGGGATTTTTAATGTTGTTTCTTCCCCCCCCCCCCCCCCCTCCTTTTACAATGAATCAAACCAATAATAATTTCATTAGAATCACAAATTCTTCAATGGAATCCACCCTTTCTTTTTCTCCCATCATTCTTCTCTTTACTCTCACACTTGTTTCCTCACAGTCACAGTATGTCTTACCTGACCGCTACTTCATTAACTGTGGATCAAACTCTGGCATCAACTTCACCGGGAAGGCATTCATCCGAGATGAAAACCATGTGAACCATGGTGGATGAGGAAGAGGAAATATTGAAAAGGAAAGGAGACCCATGGTTGCCATGGTTTAATCCATGTGAACCATGATAGATGAGGCAAGGGAGTGGTATAACAATCTATTAATGGTCATACATGGAGATTGATGATGCCCCCCACACCCTTTAGCCTTAGCTAGGTTTACGAATGTAGAGAATAAGGAAGATAGAGGCATCTTCTACTTCAGATGGTGTAAGAATCTTAAAGGGTATAATTGTTGAGTAAAATATAGAACAGAAGAAGTGGGAACTGGAGTACAAAAAAGAGATGGATTGCGTTCCATTTAGGAAAGGAAAACTCGGTAATTTAAAGATACATATGACATAATTTAAATATATAAAAAAGGAAATAATGTCAGGCATATAATCAGGTAAACGAGTATAAGTTATGGTTGATCGGGCCGGGTAAACGAGTACATCACAAAATCCAATACTCGTCACACACCCACGAAAAAAAATCACATACAATCTCATACCCTTTTAGACCCCATACCCATTCTGGATCTTTCGGGTATTCAGTATTCTTATCAAGTTCTTGTTTCATTGACATCCCTAGATATATATCTTGTGATGATTAGGGTAAAGGTATGTGTTTTATGTTTTGTGATTAAAGAATGATTTTCTTTTATTAATCATTCGACAATCACTTATTCACTGGTCTTTAATCATTAGCAATCTTTTCTTAGGTTGACAATTGTTTAGATAACAATCTAGCATGCGTCATTTATAGGTCAAGAAGTTAAGTATTGCATCCGTTTTATAATTCTCCTTCAAACCCTAATTTAAACCTTTAGATTGACATTTAGAGCACCTATGTGTAAGATGTATTAAATAAACTCTACGTATAATCCTTTACCCAAAAAAACTCTACGTATAATGATTTAGTTTTATTTTTCTACGACAACCTATGTAAAATCGGTTTTCATCAAGAAATCGAGCCTATGCTTTTATACCACTTGTAGGTTCCGAAATCGGATCTCGAACAAAGTGATTTCTTGTTTCGGATGGTGTAACGAGTGCGGAATCCAAGTTACACCATAAACGAGCGAGAGAGTGAACAATACACAAAAATATCGACATTTAACGGTTCATGTATTAAATTCGACAGAGTTTTGGTACAAATTTAAACCATAAAAGGCTCACACAAAACTCTCTCTCTATAGCTCTTATTCAAGTATGTTCTATTCTACAAGACAAGCTGGGTATGTATATTGTGATACCGAGCTACCAAACGACATCATATAAATTCCAAACTACATCTAAATTTCCAAACTACACCTATGTGTCGTTCAGATTTTTCCAAGTGACACCACATTTCCAAACTACACCACATATAGTTTGGATATTTCTAAACTCCACCACATCTAATTTTATTAGGCAGTGATGAGTGGAGCTTGTCACTTTAACAAAGGTGAAAATGACCCAAAATTTAATGAATATGATAATGCTTATTTTATACTTTAATGACGTCATCAAAAGTTTGTATAGCTTTTCAAAATAGAGACTAAACTAACAATATATAGTGTGTTCATATTAGATTAGTAACGATGAAGATTATAATTAACTTATTTTTTTTATCTAAATATAGGATTTATAAGTTATAAATAAACACACACATATATACCAATTAGTTCACTTCTTATTTCATCAACGTAATTCGTAAAGATTATGTATAAACGGGGAAGGATCCACTAAAAAGTGGATTTTGCTTAAGAAGGATTGTGATAATGACATGTGACATTCCTAATAAGTACGAATGAAGGTCATTTTGGTCCTTATAAATAGAAGTGAAAATGACATGTGGCACAACTTTTTTTTTTTAAATACAACAAAAAAATCTAGTACAAAAAAATCTAGCACAAAAAATCTAGTACAAAAAAATCTAGCACAAAAAATCTAGCACAAAAAAATCTAGTACAAAAAAATAAAGCACGAAAAAATTCAGCAAAAAAATGTAATACAAAAAAATCCAGCACAAAAAATTGAGAAAAAAATTTAAGATAAAAAAATTCAGCACAAAAAATAGTACAAAAATCCAGCAAAAAAAATGTTATACAACATAGAAATACAACACATTTTAGTGGATTTTTTTAGTTTTCATATTTTATATAGCAATATGGTACTCAAATTAAAGATAAAAAAAACGCTTTATTTTACGTTGAAATTTTTATGAAAAAATAATGTCGTATAAAAAAGTTATGAACGTTTAAAAAATGGTGGTGGAATATGCATGTGGAGAGAGAGCCCATAAAAAGGATTTTCCCAAGATACCCTTGCACTTCTTCTTTCTCCTACACTTTCATCTTAATCATTGATTTGAAAAATGAATTGTTAAGATTACTTCTCATACTACTTAGGAAAATTAACTTTTTATTTGATCTTACCCCATGTATAAACAATGATTAAAAGAATCTCATTTTTATGCCAAAAATAGGTGAAACTAATAAGAACAAAAACCTGGCAACTTCTTCTTCACATGTCTTCCTCTACTCACTCCATTGTCTTCTTCCTCTCTCCTTATACAATTAATCAAACAAGTTAATTCATTTAGGAATGTTCGTTCAACCTTTGCTTATATTAGAAAATGGTTTTTTGTAATAGTGATACGTCCAATTGTTATAACCAGCTGAAAAATTAGTTGGAAACAATGACATAAATCAACGTCTCAATTATTATCTATATATTAAAAAAACAACCTAATGAATAGTAACTATTATATATTAAAGGGTCAATTACACTTTTCCTCTTTTAGGTTTGTATCTAATTGCAATGTATACCCTTTAACTTCAATAATTACAGTCACAATTCTTTATTTGTAAAAATCTATTACACCTTACGTCCTTTGACCCTAACCAAAGCTTTACCTTGGTCAATGGATCACCCCATTAATTCAACATGGCGATTTACATGAAATACATTTGATTATTTCTTAAATCTCTCGCTGACCATGTTCTTATTGTATTTTAAAACTAAAACGCTTCATTTACATTTAATTCAGTTACAGGCCTTTGAAACTATGATTTAAGATTTTTCTATTTTAGTTATACGACTTATTTTTATTTACGTACAGATAAATTTTTTGTTCAAAATTTAACGGGTCAGATGTAATGGAAAAATGCAACCCAATTTACATTAAAGAACACATAGTTTGTGTTGGCTTGAAAGATGGAAAGACTGGATTATACATTCGGTCAATGATAACATTTCGGCCCTAAAGTATTTTGCTAATAAAAGCATGATGCTTAACTTGGGTTCACGTTGAGGTATAGCCGCATTACTTCGTATCATGAAGCAAAATCAAACCAATAAGATATATTCCTACGTGCTATGAGAACATTTGTTTACCTTTTGTTGGACCAAGCAGAAGTTTCTATGCCAATGCTAATGGGAAAAGATGAAAATGTTCCATCAAAGAAGTGAGACTATTGATATGTTGGAACTAGATACTTAACAACCTAAGGGTGTAAGGTGTGGGCTTCGGCAAACCCACTTTACCGATTCGGTAAAGTGTGGGAAACCAATGCCAACACCATTGTCGCGTGGGTGGTTGACGAAAGTGGGGGAGAATTGGCGGGTGCTTGCCGACGCGGGGAAGGGAGGAAGGAGAGAGGGGGTGTGGGGTGGGGTCCATTCCAATCTCAACAAATCACATCTTTTTCCTTTTTTTTATTTAAAAAGTTTACCACTTCACCAAATGTCTAAACCATTGCCAACACTTTTCACCAAAGTTTAAACACTTTTCACTGATTGACGTGGCGCACTCTGATTGGTCGATTTTTTAGTTTGCCACTCTCAAGTGTCTAACCACTCCCTACACCCTAATGGGTGATTGGTTTGTCATAACCAGCTGAAAAATTAGTTGGAAACAATGACATAAATCAATGTCTCAATTAATTATTATCTATATATTATCTATATATTAAAAAAGCAACCTAATTAATAGTAACTATTATATATTAAAGGGTCAATCACACTTTTCCTCTTTTAGGTTTGTATCTAATTGCAATGTATACCCTTTAACTTCAATAATTACAGTCACAATTCTTTATTTGTAAAAACATATTACACCTTACGTCCTTTGACCCTAACCAAAGCTTTACCTTGGTCAATGGATCACCCCATTAATTCAACATGGCGATTTACATGAAATACATTTGATTATTTCTTAAGAGTAGGGTTCGCACGGAAAGTGTGTTTTTCCTAGAAAGTCTAGGAAGCGATCTGGTCCATCCGATTGGTGTGTTTAAGGGTTGAGATTAAATCAATGGCAATCTTGTAATATTTGAGTTTAATTAATTGATTGTTTTAAATGAGTAGGGGCAATTTTGTCAATGGCCGTGTTTTAAATCAATTAGATAACCGCCCAGTTCCTAAATTCAAGCGATTTTCCCTCTCTCTCTCTCCAAACCCATCTTGGAAACCCCAATCCCTACCAAAAATAACTACAATCATGGAAGAAGATAACTTTAGAAACGATGGAGAGCACCGGATCAAATTAAAACACTTCTCCATCTCCACCATCTCCGAGTTCATCATCACCATTCAAATATTGTTCTTATCATCTTCGTTTTCTTGACGATGTGTTTTAACAGCAAGCAAATTAATACAGTTGTGTTTTAGCAGCAAGCAGATTCATACAGTTGTGGTTTAGCATCCAGATTCATACATATGTGTTTTAACAGCAAGCAGATTCATACAGTTGTGTTTTAGCATTCAGATTCATACAGATGTGTTTTAACAGCAAACAGAATCATACAGTTGTGTTTTAACAGCAAGCAGATTCATACAGAGGTGTTTTAACAGCAAGCAGATTCATACAGATGTGTTTTAACATCCAGATTCATACAGATGTGTTTTAACAACAAGCAGATTCATACAGATGTGTTTTAACAGCAAGCAGATTCATACAGATGTGTTTTAACAGTAAGCAGAATCATACAGATGTGTTTTAACAGCAAGCAGATTCATACAGTTGTGTTTTAGCATTCAGATTCATACAGTTGTGTTTTAACAGCAAACAGATTCATACAGTTGTGTTTTAACAGCAAGCAGATTCATACGCTTGTGTTTTAGCATTCAGATTCATACAGTTGTGTTTTAACAGCAATTCATACAGTTGTTTTTAGCATTCAGATTCATACAGTTGTGTTTTAACAGCAATCAGATTCATACCCTGTGTTTTACCATCTTTATATTGTGGGATCTATAAAAAAATTTACTTTAGCCCTGTAAACTGTTAAAACACAGCACCAAGAACATGCTGATAAATTCCAGTAATCTTCTGAACAATGGAATATGCGATGTAATGTGACATGGAATTTTAGTTAATGAACACATTGACTTCCAGATTTGAATTCGAAAATAATAAAAATTCCGAAAATCATGGAATTTTAGTTAATGAAGATACATTCCAAAAATAAAATTAAAATGTGAAATTACATGATAGCCCTTCTACTTAAAATCCCTCAATGACACATGTCCAATTCTTATTCCTTCCTATACTTTCTAGGAAAAATAGACTTTCCACCCAACTCCTACTCTATTTCTTAAATCTCTCGCTGACCATGTTCTTATTGTATTTTAAAACTAAAACGCTCCATTTACATTTAATTCAGTTACAGGCCTTTGAAACTATGATTTATGATTTTTCTATTTTAGCTATACGACTTATTTTTATTTACGTACAGATAAATTTTTTGTTCAAAATTTAACGGGTCAAATGTAATGGAAAAATGCAACCCAATTTACATTGAAGAACACATAGTTTGTGTTGGCTTGAAAGATGGAAAGACTGGATTATACATTCGGTCAATGATAACATTTCGGCCCAAAAGTTTTTTGCTAATAAAAGCATGATGCTTAACTTGGGTTCACGTTGAGGTATAGCCGCATTACTTCGTATCATGAAGCAAAATCAAACCAATAAGATATATTCCTACGTGCTATGACAACATTTGTTTACCTTTTGTTGGACCAAGCAGAAGTTTCCATGCCAATGCTAGTGGGAAAATATGAAAATGTTCCATCAAAGAAGTGAGGCTATTGATACGTTGGAACTAGATACTTAACAACCTAATGGGTGATTGATTTGTACATGTTAATTGCTTGTAACTTTATGTTTTTAATCCCAAATTCGCATCGAATATAGTTAGTCAATGTTTCTTATATGTAGACTAGCGGTGAAAGAACACACAAGTTTCAAGATTTGTGGGTGTGCATGAGCATCAATATTGGAACAACGAAGAAAAAAATGGAAGGTAATGCAGACTAAACCATCTCGAAGTAGCCTATGGTGAATCCCAACGTGGCATGTGAACGTACAAGTAACATAGATCCGAAAGTTTGGAGCGTAGCAAATTGATCCGACGTAGTCTACGCCAGGGTCGGGTAGTCTATGTGTGCACGACGAAATTGAGGGTTTTGAGTCGGTTTTTTGACGACCATTTAAAGGGAAAATCTAGGGTTTCGACTAAGACCACAGAAAGAAAGAAGGTGAAGAATTTCAAGTGACACGCAATGATTCACAAATTCAATCCACAATCGCTTCCCAAAATTTATCAACCATCGTCATCATCAGTCTGAACATGCTCCGCTAATTAACCCGTGATTAACCCTTGATGTAGGGTTTGTGTTAAAAATGTATCCAATATTTTTTATAGGTTGGACATATATAGGGGACGGTTTGGGTAATTCCAACTCCTTACCCGATTAGACCTTCCGTAGTGGAAGATTATATGGCGCCTATCCTCTCCATAGCGCCCTATGGCGCCTCCCCACACCGCGAGGGGCATAATACCACCTGAATTAGGTTGCCACGCGAAAATTATAATGGGGTGAACACATTTGCCTCTCTCTCTCACACAAATATATATATATATATACACACACACATATATAGAGAGATTAACGTACAATAGCTCTTAACGTACGACCGGTACGACCTATAATTACACACGTTCATTTGAAAATCACGCATGTTATAAAACTCAAAAACCCTAATCACGCCTTGGTTTTATATTGCGTAATGCGCTTTGATGCGTTTTGGTCCAAAAATCCGATGCGTGATGCACACGCATCACGTATACTGGACGTCTCTTAGTATAAAAGTACCATAAAATAATCATACATATACAAACTACTTATAACAAACTTATAAAACATACTTAGTCTTTAAAATAACAAAACATTAATAAACATACTTAGCCTTTAAAATAACAAAACATTAATAAAACATACTTAGTCTTAGACATAACAAAACACTTAAAAGTTAAACATACTCTTAACTACTAGTTTCTAATCAATTATCATTAAATCATCAGAAGTACCACCCAAATGTCCGTATCTTTCGTCATCATACTCCCCGATATCTTCTTCAATCTTATTTTCATCATATAGAGCATGTCGTTTTCCTTTATCACGTTTTGATGGTCCGGGCCCATCATCCCTTGCTCTAACATTTGATGCTCTAGTATTATGAATGGGCTTACTTTTCAGAATAGTTATCTTTTGTGTATATTTCCAACTGTGTAAAATAAAAAAAAGGTGACTCTTCATTTTCCCTCCAAAGCCAAAATAAAAAACCCCTTCATTTTACATGTTGCACGCATCAGACCGCATATTACAATGCTTCGCATCATGCGATGTCACCCCATCACCGTCGCATCACGTAATCTGCTCGCATCATTACACCTGATGCGCTGTTTCCACCGTAATGTGCAAATCACGCATTATGCGCGCATTTTAAAACCAAGAATCACGCATGTTGGAAACATAAATCACGCACATTATATACCTATAATCACGCATGCCCTAACTCCCAGTTCAAAAATCGCATCCCCTGTTCTACGATCTGAAACCATTGTTACCGCCCTCTGTTAGGCCCTAAAGTGTGAGACTGACGCATCAAATTAACACAACGGGTTATGGTTACGAACTGGGCCTTACCGGGTTAGTTTATATTAGGTTTTGGACCTTTCTAGGTCACTTGGGCCAAGCTTTAGGCCATGTGGGCCAAGCAAGCCCAAGGGGAGCCCATGTAGGGAAGTGGGCTTGTCTATGTATATAAACAAGTTTCTAACTTGTTTTAGGGTTTGAACTTCTTCGAACCTCCTAGTTACAGAAATTCTAGAGAAACAGAGAGTGGGAGGCGATTTGGTTGTGAGCACTTGTACTAGACGATTTTGCTTTGATAGTAATAGAATCGTGTGCAAGTGTTGAAAGTGATTCGGTGTGTTCTTCGTTTTCGGTTTGTTCTTCATATTTTCGTGTTTTTCTTGAATCTCACCAAGTTTGGATTCCGCACAAACTTGGTGATTGTTTGATATCATTGAAAGATCCGTTTCACGGGACTTACAAGTGGTATCAGAGCCTTCAGAACCTATTTCTAGGCTCGATTTGATATCAAATATTCAAGATATTCGTTTTTTTTTTTTTTTTTTTTTGGGTTGGTGTTCTTCGCGTTCTTCGTGTTCTTCGGAGAGTTCATCGAAATTTTATCAAAAAAAATCACTATATTTTGGTGTTTTGATTTGTTTTGAAAGTTGTTATAAGATAAACCAAAATTTTCGAAATTTTTTAGAAATATCTTGTTTCAAAAATTTACACAGATTTCGGAGATTTGTTGACTTATATTTTTGGTGAGATTGAGATTTCCATATTTTATTTTTAGTTACAGCTCATCATCAATAAGCACACCCAAGAAATATTCATCACATGCTCTTTTGAGTCGCAATCACCGTCAAAATCTTCATTGGTTTCGAGTAGTATCATTCATAACGGTTTCGACTCATCACTCATCACTGGTCTCGACTCATCAACATCATCAGTCGCAATCAGAAGTAAGGTCTCGAGTCATCAATTTTCACGGTTTCGACTCATCCTGTTTTCATTTCGACTCGCAACCGTTCAGTCTCGGCTCATCCTGCTTTGGTTACGACTCGCAACCATCATTAGTCTCGAGTCGCAACCACGGTTCCGAGTCGCAACCGAGATCTCGAGTCATCACGTTTTGGTTTCGACTCGCAATCATCATTAGTTTCGGCTCATCTTGCTCTGGTTTCGACTCGCAACCATCTCGTTTCCGAATCGCAACCTCGATTTCGAGTCGCAATCTTCATTTCGCCTCACGGTTTCGAGTTGCAACCATCATCATCACAGTCATTTCATCACAAGTCGCAACCAAGGTCTCGAGTCAATCATCCTTTCGATTTCGAGTCCACTGTTTTCGTGTCCGATTTCGAGTCATCACTCATCATCATCGCCTCTTCTCCGTAGATTGTTCAACCATCTCGAACAGCGACTCCAGTGACCACGTGCAACTCTCCATCTCAGACGATTCGACCAACTCCGACCATCCACCATTATCATCGGAACACTGATCACCGGGAACCTGCAACTTCATCTCCGGTCACAGTCCTCCGTTTTTGAGTCCGTTCACATGTTATAATTGTCTTCGAATTGTCAAGTGTTCGAGAGTCTTCGTCATATCATCGTTCACCAACGCAACATCCACCCTTCATCTCCGATTCTTACATCGATCTCCGGTTACCATCTCCGAGCACCGCCACCATCGACCAGTAGCCTGAGATTTATAATTAGGGTTTCGGTTCTGTGGTTTACGAAGAAGAAGACAGACAACGTGTATATTGTCATTTAGGTTTAAATTTATAATAATAATAATTATAATAATCATTTGATCATCATTACATAATCATTTATTAATAATAATAATAATAATAAGTATTCTTTTATAAAAGTAAAAAAATTATTATTATATTTTAAGTTAAAAATAAATAAAAATTTGTTTTATTAAAAATAATATTCTAATTTAAAAAAAAAGGGGTTTGTTTGTTTGTGATAACTGTTTTGACAGGTTTTGATGTGCGGTTTAGAAAGAGGGTTCGTTAATTAAATTGCTAAGTGTCTGAGTTAGCGAGTACACGGGTTCTCGCTTTAAGCTTGTGTTGAGGAAATTGTTAAAAACGCACATTTTTGGGATCACTTCTTAAAAATGTCTTCTAAGAGAGAGGTGCTTGAGCAGGAATTCCAAGAATTTAGATACTTTTCTGGTGAATCTATAGAAGCATTGATTGGCCGGTTTACTGAACTGCTCTCTAAAATGGAGAAGGCAGAGATGGTGGTGTCTACTCGCATGAGCAACAGAAAGCTTCTGGATGCTATAAAAGAGATTCCAGATCAGGCAAACTGTAGTTGGTTTACCAATGTTAATCAGATAATAGTGACAACCGATTGTTACAGAATGAAGCCAGATGAGCTGATCTCAATCATCAAATCATATGACAATGCTGACAAACAGTCTACTCAAGGCAACACATCTGCTGCAGTTTGTTCATCCACACAAAATTCAGCATTTATGTTTAACAAACCCCTGGCTCAAGAAATTACTCGTGATCGTGAAGAGATACTTTCTGTCTTTTGCACTCCTGAGTGTAGAGAAAGAAATGAGGCATATCGGTTACACAACGCTGAGTTGATTCAAGACTACAACGACATAAAAAATAAAAATTTTACTTTATCAAAGAATGAAAAGCTTTATAAAGATAAAATTGAAGCTCAGCGAAAAGACATCATCAAACTTAAGGATGATGTAAGTGTAAAAACAGCTCATTTCTTAGAGGCACAGGAGAAGGTATGCATTTTGATCAAAGAACTGGAAGATATCAGAGACAGATATCAAATAAATGAGCTTAATATTAAGAAATTTGATTCTTCTAGCAAGTTAGTAAAAAACTTGTGTGATCAACAGCTCGCATACAAGGAAAATAAAGGGCGTGGTTTGGGTTTCAATCAAGTTCCTCCTCCATATAATGACAACTACACATATTTACCCATGACTGAGGAGGAATTGATGAATGAGGACAAGATGGCTTACGGTCCTAAAACTGATAAGTCATCAATCAACAGCAGACCTTTTGATAAACGAGCGAGTCCTTCGGTAAATTTTGTTTCAAAGGGTACTTATGATACTAATGCTTCGTCTTCGTTTGCAGATGAAGTAACAGTTGAAAATGTAGTTAGGGATGAACAAGCATCAGAGTCTGGTTCTTATGAAAATTTAATAAATGAACTTAATCAAGACTCTATTTCGACGTGTGATATTTTTAACTCGGTTTTTCGCTCTGTGATTAATTTCAGGCCTGACGGTTTGGGCGAAAATGTTGATGCTTGTGAAACAAAGACTGAAACGACAAATGAAACGAATGAGCCAGTTGAACCATCTGATTCCAAATGTGAATCATCTGAAGAAACTGATTCTGAGAAATTGGAATCAGTTGATTCTAGTGGATTCAGCTCAAAGGCGTCATGTGCAGAACCGTCTTGTGCTGAAAATTTGTCCAATGTTTCAGCTGAAGTTCCTGCTAAAGTTTCTGGTATTTCATCTAACAAACCAGAACTCTCTGATTCTGTCAAAGCTGATGACATGAAGGATGAAGAGAAGATTGACATGAACAAGGCTCCAAGTGCGCAAGCTAAACAATTTGAACCTTCTGTTAGTGATGAAAAGGTTCAGATCAAGCAGCAAGAGCCGAAGCAAGCAAGTAAAGGACGTGGAAAGAAGAGGCCTAAACATCAAAGACAAGCAGGCTCTCCACAGTCCTCAACGGGCAGCAATAGTCCTCAAAAGGCCCGTGATGTGAAAAATGTCTTTGTTAAGCCAGTCTGTAATGGCAAATGTGAGAAATATGCATTTGACTGTGCTAACAAGGGTTTCAGAAAGACTGGTGAGATTTCTGAACAAGACTTGCAGTCTAAGGAAAACAAGAAGAATCAAAGGAAATCTCCACCACAGAAGGCCCCTGCAAATGACAAGTATAGGCATCCAAATTCATCGTCGTCTGCAGGAAATGTGCAACAAAAACAAGCACAGAAAGGACCAGTTCATCCTTCGGGGCCTACAAGAGCAAATCCAACTGATCAGAATGCTTTCTATGTGAAGAGACAAACATGCTTCAATTGCGGCATTGCTGGTCACATTGCTCGGAACTGCATAAACCGTCCCTATGTACCCTACTATATGCAAAATCAGAGGGTTACACCAAAGGATAACAATCATTCCAAGCCAATGAAGGTATCTTCACCTAAGGCAATGAAGAATGTGAATCCCAAGGTTAAACCTTCTGATGGGGATTGGAACGCTGCTAAAAACAAACGCAAGGCTGTTCAAGAACAAAAACGTTTTTCTAAAACTAACAAGCCTGAATCAGCTAAAGTTGCTCAACCGAAGGCAACAAACACATTTGTTAAACCGAAACAGATTTGGAAACCCAAATCCAAAGCAGCAAAGTCTCCAATCCTTGAAATTAAAGGGGACTTATGTTTAAAGGAAGTGTCTTATTTTGATGCTTCAGGAAATCCCAGGACCACGATGGCCTGGGTACCCATGTCTTACTAATCTCATTACCTTTCAGGAACAACCAAGGAGGAGCTGTTGACAATCTCTGGAATGTTGATAGCGGTTGTTCCAGAGATAAAAACGGGTAACATTTCACTGTTGCAAAAAGTTCAAATTTTTTTTACAGATGATGTGTTTCCTTTGGAGGAGATTAGAGAAGTAAGAAATGATCAGCAAAAGGTACCGTTTAAATTCAGTACTTTGATTTGAATTTGATTAGTCTTCAATCTAATGACGGAACGGTTAACCAAAAATATTTTTTTTCTTTCTTAGTTCATTATCTTTGTATATATTGTGTCCTTTCTCTAGTAAATGGTAAATTTGCGCAAAAATACAAGATTTATGCACAAATTTAGGGGGGGAGAGGAACATATAGATAGATATAGAGTTTAGGAGGAGAAAACTCAGAAAATACAAAAAGAGTTTGCTGTAAATATGTATTGTTTTAGGGGGAGAAAATGAGAAAAATACAAAAACATTAGAAAAATGAAAAAGCCAAAAAGATAAATTGCATGATATGGGAAGTGAAATAAATGTTCGTGTTAAAGGGTTTGACTAACACATGTAAGGTGCCATAGCTGAAAAGACTAGGATCTACTGCGATATGTCGATAGGCTTGACGCTCAACATGATAAAAGATACTAAGTGATATAAACATAACGAACTATGTACCATGTGGGTAACATACCAACGGCGTATGATTTTATGGTCTTAAATCTTGTGTTGATAGATAGCCAACATCTGAGGTTTCGGGTCTTTATATTGTTGAATCATCCGGGGATATCTTGGCTGTCCTTCTGTTCAAAACTAAAATTTTACATGACCCCAGGAAAGAAAGTCACTTGGAATTAGCTCATTTCTATTTGAATGTCTGTATGTTGTCCCGATACACACAATTTTGATCCGATTCTGAAATCTTCTCTGAAAAAGTCGTGTACCTCCTCTGCTGTATCCAGATATATGCTGACCTGGAGGTGCTAGGCAACGACAGCTTCTGCTGCATCCAGATACATGCGGACCTAGCTGTACGTTGTCGCGCTATAGATCTAATACACCCGAAAGAGGCCCTCAAGTGCCCAAAAGAAACCCAAGAAACCTATATCAAACTGAGAAAAACTCATTTGATCTGTATATTATACCATCTCTGCAAAAGATCTATTCTGTTCTCTTCTCAATCTATTCCCAGTTAAGATTTCAGAAATCTGGACTGGACTTGTGAAATATGTGGTAGGGAAGATACTTGCATGATAGAGTGTGCAGTTTATATTTCCAGGATTTGATTAGTATTTATTTGGGTGTTCATTGTTAAGAAATCAAAACATGATAAAACAGATTATATGCAGATCTAGACACAGTCATGATATCTTAAAGGATGACATCAGTATACTCACCTGCTACGATGAATCGTTGTGCTTACCTTGATCGCAGGGGTATGCCTTGGAATGGGACACACGGGTATAATAGTATAATATTACCTAAAGCATATCACGAAGTTGAAAAATTGAAAGTTGAGCGTTAAAGTTTAAGTGGACAAACATATTGGCAATCGCATAGATCAGTTTGATTAGGCTCGTATTGAAAAGTATTCTTTAGTCTGCCTGAGAACGAATTTTGATCCCATTGCAATTGTAATTGTATATTATGGTAGTTGTTTATATTTTGAGTTTTTATTTGTTTTTTAGTTCTCAATATTAAAAATAAAAATTAAAAAAATTCAAAAATTCAAAAAAAAAATACAAAAATAGTGTCTTGCTTTTCTATAAAATAAAAAATCCAAAAATAGAGTGCTTATTTGTTTTTCTTAAAATTAAAAATGTAACCGTTCTTGAAGATTTGACTGATCATCAAAAGTTAAAAGAATTTAAATTGTGAAATTTCATGTACCTAGTGTTCATGTGGTACTCTCCCTGTTGCATAAGAAATGTTTGCTTATGAGTTTGTGAGTATGTGCAGAACTTGATTTCAATCAAGAACAGGGGTTGTTGAAGACTGAGATGCTGTTAGCTGTTGACAAAGCATGGAGCAGCACAACAACAAGATGTACCTGAGTCAGAAGAATCGGATACGCAACGCCGTCTGACAGTGAAAGTACATTTGAAGAAGTACCATGAACCTGTTTGAAAGACAAAGATTGAAGAAGAAAAGAGCTGCTGAGAATCCTCCTCTCACATTCTTTTGACAAAGATTTTCAAGCAAAGCTGATCGTGATCCTGATATGAAGCTAACCACAAAAGCTGAAGAAAGAGACCCAGTGCTGAGAGTTTAGAAGTCAAGAACTTCCACAACATCTGCAGCATAGCGACAACCATAGACTTTGTTAAAGACGTTGCTGATTTCATGTTATGAAGACAATTTGATGGCATCAGTCTAGGGGAGATTGTTAGGCCCTAAAGTGTGAGACTGACGCATCAAATTAATACAACAAGCTATGGTTACGAGCTGGGCCTTACCGGGTTAGTTTACATTAGGATGTGGACCTTTATAGGTCACTTGGGCTAAGCTTTAGGCCATGTGGGCCAAGCAGGCCCAAGGGAAGCCCATGTAGGGAAGTGGGCTTGGTTGAGTATATAAACAAGTTTCTAACTTGTTTTTAGTTTTGAACCTTTGGAGCCTCAGTTACAGAAATTCTAGAGTTACAGAGAGAGAGGCGATTTGGTTGAGAGCTTGTACCAGACGATTTTGCTAGTTCATAGTAATAGAATCGTGTGCAAGTTTAAAAGTGATTCGGTGTGTTTTTCATATTCGGTTCATATTTTCATATTTCTTCGGTTTATTCTTGAATCACATCAAGTTTGGATTCCGCACAAACTTGGTGTTGTTTGATATCATTGAAAGATGTCCTTTCTCTAGTAAATGGTAAATTTGCGCAAAAATACAAGATTTATGCACAAATTTAGGGGGGGGGGGGAGAGGAACATATAGATAGATATAGAGTTTAGGAGGAGAAAACTCAGAAAATACAAAAAGAGTTTGCTGTAAATATGTATTGTTTTAGGGGGAGAAAATGAGAAAAATACAAAAACATTAGAAAAATGAAAAAGCCAAAAAGATAAATTGCATGATATGGGAAGTGAAATAAATGTTCGTGTTAAAGGGTTTGACTAACACATGTAAGGTGCCATAGCTGAAAAGACTAGGATCTACTGCGATATGTCGATAGGCTTGACGCTCAAAATGATAAAAGATACTAAGTGTTATAAACATAACGAACTGTGTACCATGTGGGTAACATACCAACGGCGTATGATTTTATGGTCTTAAATCTTGCGTTGATAGATAGCCAACATCTGAGGTTTCGGGTCTTTATATTGTTGAATCATCCGGGGATATCTTGGCTGTCCTTCTGTTCAGAACTAATATTGTACATGACCCCAGGAAAGAAAGTCACTTGGAATTAGCTCATTTCTATTTGAATGTCTGTATGTTGTCCCGATACACACAATTTTGATCTGATTCTGAAATCTTCTCTGAAAAAGTCGTGTACCTCCTCTGCTGCATCCAGATATATGCTGACCTGGGGGTGCTAGGCAACGACAGCTTCTGCTGCATCCAGATACATGCTGACCTAGCTGTACGTTGTCGCTCTGTAGATCAATTAAACACCCGAAAGAGGCCCTCAAGTGCCCAAAAGAAACCCTAGAAACCTTTATCAAATTGAGAAAAACTCATTTGATCTGTATATTATACCATCTCTGCAAAAGATCTATTCTGTTCTCTTCTCAACCTATTCCCAGTTAAGATTTCAGAAATCTGGATTGGACTTGTGAAATATGTGGTAGGGAAGATACTTGCATGATAGAGTGTGCTGTTTATATTTCTAGGATTTGATTAGTATTTATTTGGGTGTTCATTGTTAAGAAATCAAAACATGATAAAACAGATTATATGCAGACCTAGACACAGTCAGGATATCTTAAAGGATGACATCAGTATACTCACCTGCTACGATGAATCGTTGTGCTTACCTTGATCGCGGGGGTATGCCTTGGAATGGGACACACGGGTATAATAGTATAATATTACCTAAAGCATATCACGAAGTTGAAAAATTGAAAGTTGAGCGTTAAAGTTTAAGTGGACAAACATATTGGCAATCGCATAGACCAGTTTGATTAGGCTCGTACTGAAAAATGTTCCTTAGTCTGTCTGAGAACGAATTTTGATCCCATTGCAATTGTAATTGTATATTATGGTAGTTGTTTATACTTTGAGTTCTTATTTGTTTTTAGTTCTTTAAAAAAAATTAATTAAAAAAAATAAAAAAAAATTCAAAAATCCAAAAATAGTGTGTTTATTTGTTTTTCTTAAAATTAAAAATGTAACCGTTCTTGAAGATTTGACTGATCATAAAAAGCTGAAAGAATTTAAATTGTGAAATCCGAGTACAAGTACTTGGATGTACCTAGTGTTCATATGGTACTCTCCCTATTGCATAAGAAATGTTTGCTTATGAGTTTATGAGCATGTGCAGAACTTGATTTCAATCAAGAACAGGGGGTTGATGAAGACTGAGATGCTGTTAGTTGCTGAAGAAGCCTGAAGCAGCTCAACAACAAGATGTACCTGAGTCAGAAGAATCGGATACGAATTGTTGTCTGACAGTGAAAGTACATTTGAAGAAGTACCATGAATCTGCTTGAAAGAAAAAGATTGAAGAAGAAAAGAGCTGCTGAGAATCCTCCTCTCACATTCTTTTTAACAAGATTTTCAAGCAAAGCTGATCGAGATCCTGATATGAAGCTAACCACAAGAGCTGAAGAAAGAGAACCAGTGCTGAGAGTTCAGAAGTAAAGAACTTCCACAACATCTGCAGCATAGAGACAACCATAGACTCGTTGAAGACGTTGCTGATTTCATGTTATGAAGACAATTTGATGGCATCAGTCTAGGGGGAGATTGTTAGGCCCTAAAGTGTGAGACTGACGCATCAAATTAACACAACGGGTTATGGTTACGAACTGGGCCTTACCGGGTTAGTTTATATTAGGTTTTGGACCTTTCTAGGTCACTTGGGCCAAGCTTTAGGCCATGTGGGCCAAGCAAGCCCAAGGGGAGCCCATGTAGGGAAGTGGGCTTGTCTATGTATATAAACAAGTTTCTAACTTGTTTTAGGGTTTGAACTTCTTCGAACCTCCTAGTTACAGAAATTCTAGAGAAACAGAGAGTGGGAGGCGATTTGGTTGTGAGCACTTGTACTAGACGATTTTGCTTTGATAGTAATAGAATCGTGTGCAAGTGTTGAAAGTGATTCGGTGTGTTCTTCATTTTCGGTTTGTTCTTCATATTTTCGTGTTTTTCTTGAATCTCACCAAGTTTGGATTCCGCACAAACTTGGTGATTGTTTGATATCATTGAAAGATCCGTTTCACGGGACTTACACCCTCTGACTCCAATTGAATCAAAGCTAGTTCATGTTCCTGCATCCTCTGTTCTGCGGTCTGAATCAAAGCTTCGTCGTGGTCCTGCATCCTCTGTTCTACGGTCATTGTTCGAGTCGTCATTTTTTACGAAAATTTTCAAAATCAAAGATGAATTTGAACACAATTCGATGAAATTGACCGAACAATGGCCAATTTGAACTGAAACGAAAAAAAATTGAAACGAATTGGACGAAATTGATCAATCCCGGGCTAATTGAAACGAACACTAATCACGCATGTTGTATCAACTAATTACACATGTTATTTTTTTTGTCACGTACTGGTCGCACGTTAAGGGCTATTGTATTATACACTTTCTCCACATATATAACTCCATATCTACGTAATCCCATACTACATACATCTTTTATATAACCCCCCCTATAATCCCCACATTTCACTTTTTTGCCATTTGTCACATAAGGGGTTATGTGGTGTTACCACTACACATGGCCTTATAAAAGCTTATTCAGCACGTAGCCCAAAACCCATTAGGTAGCCATCAGGTAATTACTAATCGGGTATCGGGCATATCCAACGGTTTTAGGTATACGCGTTAGTTTATTAAAAATATCCATTTGGTATACCCAACCCAAAATTTGCGAGGCAAGGACAAATCAATTACGCTTTTCATAATCAACATAGAAACGTCTCAAAAACTACAATATATATAAAAGGAATACCCATATGTAGATAAAAGATATACCAAAATGCATATAAGAGGTGTGTGCCAGTTTTTTTATAGTTGTTAACTTGTTACCAAAATATTACAATATGGATGTTATAACCAAAAGACTACAACAACAGAGAGATTCACAAGAATACAACAATGAAATTTGCAAGTACTAACATTGATGATAACGCCAATAGAGAAACATTATCAACAAATAAGAACACTACACCATGTACAAACTTTAAATAGATGGCATTAGGATAATGCACACAGATATGTGATGTAATGGAAGCATGGCATTGCACACATCTAGACTCACATACAAGATCATGAATTCATGATAGATTGATAAATAATTAACAAATTTAAACACAGTTGTAGAGAATCTAGGGTTAGAAGATGCTCAGGCTATAGGGTGTGGTCATGATCCTTATGGTCACCATGACCCTCTACATCAGCGCCATGTCACCCACTTCTAATACATCATCCAAAACCACTACCCTAAGGGTGTGGTCATGCCCCAATTAACCACTATTCTCTTATTTTAATTTATTTTTATGAAAAGAAAAAGGAAATTTTGAAAAAGGAAAGGATGCCCATGATTGCCATGTTTTAATTCATGTGAACCATGGTGGATGAGACAATGGAGTGGTATAGCAATCTATTAATGGTCCTACATGGTGATTGATGACCCAACCCATGCCACCCACACCCTTCAGCCTTATAGCTAGGTTTACGAATGTAGAGAATGAGGAAAACTATTTAAGAAAGGAAAACCATGTAATTTAAAGACATATACGACATAATTTAAAGGGTTTTTTTGCATATTTCCCCTTAAAAAACACTAGTAATTGCATATTTACCCAAGCCTAAATGAAAATTGCATATTTCCCATTCTCTATCAAAATGACAAAATTACCCTTTTTCAAAATTAAAATATCTTGCCTTGGAGAATAATCAGGTTCAAAGTATGACTCTTCATTTTCATCTTATGGGTCGTCCCGTTTCTCAGATTCAAGGTTAGTTCTTGCTTAGTTTTAAGAGACCTGCATATTGTGTTGTTTCATATATATTTATTTATTCAGTGGTGTGATAAATCAAAGATATGAAACCATATATATTATTCACTAGCCTAAGACCCCGCGAGTTTCGCGGGTGGCTTAACACACAAATATATAACTTAAAATTGTTGAAATAATCCTTTGAAAGAAATAAACGTTCAAGTAAGGAAATCCATCTCTCTACCCGCGGGTACGTAATGTATCAAACGAAGTTAGATTCAATCTAACTTTAAAAAATTAAACTAAAAATAACGAAGAAGGTTTACCAACGGTACCAGACGTGAAAGAAACAATGAAGAAGGTTTTCGATATGCGTTAACCCAGTTTTTTTAAGAACCCTTGTATTACACGAGTGGTCTCACAATAAATTATATTATTTAACAGTTTTGACATAAACTTTTAATCGAAAGCAACGTTCCATTACTAAGGTAAATATTTTAATTACAATGCATGAAAAGAAATGACTACTAAAAAAATCACAAGTTGTAAAGGATTTCATTATACAATGCATTTGAAGCACTTTGCACCAGTGACTCACTACTTGGCAAACCACAACTACCATGCTGTGAATAAATGGTCTGTAGACTCCACATCACAGTCGCGCATAAACTTGGATTTTCCTTTTAGACAACTTTCAACTCCGCCCTCCACATAAAAATAGTACAATTTAAAGGCACTCACTTGCCACATTTTATAACATAATTCTGGCTATAATTCTTATTCTAGATTAGCAGTTTTCTTACCGATTTAACAGAATCCAAACCCATGTGTCCTTAGACCTTTTCCAACCAATCACAGTAATCACCTTAATACACTTTTCCCACTCTGTGACCTCCTCAAGCGTGCTCGTGGTCTCCTCCAATCCCACTTCCATTAGATGCCAAAGTTAATCCATCTAAACCAATCTATAATTTTGCACCTTTTGTTCCTTCCTAACATAAACAATAATAGCCTAACATGCATCATTAGCAACAAAGATGATCACAATTTTGTTAATTATTATGTTTAAAACTCACATTTAATAAAATCTATTCGATCTCAAAAATCAAACTTAAACCATTTATGTGTGTATTTATGTGTGCAAAATATACCAAGTACAACTGTTCATTTTGCATTGATTTTAGTAACAAAGTTTAGTGTTCTCTACTTTTTATTTTTCTGAATTTTCAAAAACAACTTACTATGGAACACTCGTCCAATCAGGCCATGTATTTTTTATTACTTAGTGTTAGTTAGATAATATAAAACGTATATTTATGTTTTCATGATGTATCATAGTAATATCCTAAGCGTGAATATTCGAAGTCCTATACATGCTTAATTCACAACCCTATGCAGCTGTGTTTTTTCGGCCATATAAGGCTATATAACAGCCCTATTTACAGCCATGTACAACTGTATTTTCCAGCCATAAAATACAACATAACAGTCCCATTTTTACAGCCCAAATTGTTGCATTTAATACGGGCAGGGGGCAGGGTGACTTGGTTGGCTTTGGTTTGCTACTTTAATTAAAAAAAATTCACATGGCTGGCCACGCCAACCTAAGCCACGCCCTCCCCTCATTTTTCACCATAAGTTTGTGGATCCCACCCTCGACACGTGTCGAGCAATGCCCCAAACCCAAGCCCATTCACTCCCCACAGTCTAATAGAGCAGCATGTATCACTAACCCATGTAACTATCATTTTCCTTCAATGAATATATTTATGCATCCATTGGCATGATGAAAAAAAAACCGTTTTTTCGATGCAAGTATTTATGCGAAATGAAACCAAACCAGGAGTATGAACCATCAGAAAAGAAAAGGCAATGTTAATTGATAGATATCGGAATGAATAAGTGACCTAAAACCGTTCAAACAAATACAACCTAAAATCATTCCTCTCAATCACTGCTTTAGAAATCAAGCTTACAAATAACATACATCATCATTTCTAACCCAGAGCTAGGCCGTTGTCGTCATACAATCTTACTGCACACAATACAAAATTATCAGACCCACATAGTGAAAAAGCAATTTATTTTATTTTGAAAAAAAATAAATTCAAATTATTTTTATTATAATATAATCAATGAGCTATTTCAGAATAGCTGGCTCAATTAAAGAGCTCAAGTCTAGCCTATAGCTCATTTAGTAAATGTGGTCAAACCCAGGCTTCATATGCTAAACTTGATTAAGCTCCTGAGCATAAGCGAAACTATTATTTATATGAATATAAGTATTTTGTTTAATGCAAAAAATATTATTGTACATATAATTACGAAAAAATATATATACTTGAAACAACCATATTTGCATATAATTAAAAGAACTAAACAATTAATAAATAACAAAGAAGCCAAACTCAACCTTTAAAAACTACTTACAAAGCGGGTTCGAACCAAGGCAAACTCGGGCTCTGCTTGTTTACACCATGTATATAATTCATAAACATAAAGAAAAAAGCTACATGGAAACCCAACCCAATTTTCTCTATATACCTAATCTGCTTTCTTTTTAAACGGCAGTGGTGGAGTATTATTAAACAAAGCAAAACAACAAAGTGTCCAGCAGGGAGCTAGACCATACAACAAAAATACGACATCTGAACCAACCCTACAGACTTGACCCACATTTTGAGTTACATGTTTTGACCCGAACCCATATATTGACCCGTTGGCCAGCATAGTCTAATCATATATGTGGTTATTTTTAAAATGAAATGCCAAACCCAACGGAGCATTATGATTATGAATTGCTTACTTCTTCCGCACCAGATTTGGTGATCTCCATCTTTTCATCTTCTGCAAATGCAAGACACAGCAATAAATAAAGAGGCATAAGAATCTACTTAGCTTTAAAAAGTGTGAGGCGCTCCAAGACATTCAAGTCCCAAGGCCCCGAGAAAAGAGTTATCGATACAATCAAATAGTATGGATCAAATGTTTGGTAAAATGAAGACATGTTAAAAATAATCAGACAAAGCTAACAAACTCAAATAGTAGTATGGAAAATACCTCCATCATCTGGAATGTCGGAAGTCCGCAAAGTGAGGTTGTCCCTCAAGAGCTGCATAATTAAAGTGCTATCTTTGTACGATTTCTCGCTCAATGAATCAAGCTCTGAGATAGCTTCATCAAAAGCTTGTTTAGCACATATTTTGTAGCAAGTGTATAGAGAAGAAGATTAAAAAATACCTTTCAGGAGAGTTCATGATCTCATAATAGAACACAGAGAAGTTCAAAGCCAAACCCAACCTGATCGGGTGAGTAGAAGATAATTCAGCTTCTGTTGAGGTGGAAGCCAACTGCAAACAACAAATTTCATTGGTGTTAGTCAACACGATGATTAAAAGAACGTATACATAAGGGAGTTATCAAGATGAATATAAAAAGAAATGTCAATGAGAAGGCATCTAAACATCAAGTGCAGATGGATATGTGCATAAATGACAAAACATTTAATATTTATTAAAAGGATCTTGAAGCATTGAAAAGAAAGTAAAAACGAAAATGATAAATAAGTAAACCAACACTAACTGCAACCTTATATACTTACTTGATAAGCCTTCAGAGACTGATCAGCTGCCTCTTTCTTATCATCGATAGTCTTGAACTCTGCAAGATACCTATAATAATCTCCTTTCCTGTATTCAATCAAGAAATCATTAATCCATTAGGTTGTTCAGTTTTATAAATTTCCCAAACAGGGTGTTTTAAACCCTAACATTTGAAGAAGACATAATGCTGGTAAATCAAGTTTAATTTAACTCAATGCAGCCTGATCAAGTTTAAATACATACACTACAACCATGACTGATTAGAATCTTATTCATTTTCAGGTATAGAAAAATGTGTGTTTCTTTTTTAGAGGTGAATAAACCTCGTACCGTATTATCCTTTTTAACGTTAGCAAGTAGTGGTTAGAGCATCTCAACAGGAATTTCAGAAATTCTTTAAGAACAACAACAAACATATAACTAACCTGGGATTCTTCAAGGAGTAAAAAAGTTTCAAAATTGTCATCCTGCTTCTTCAAATTCTGGTGATGATAAGCAATTTAGTAACAAAACTCAAAAAATCAAAAATAGCGATTAGGGTTTATGATGGAATGAATGAACTGTAAAAAGAACAAAAGATGAATAACCAGACACAAATAGAAATCCATTACGATGTCTAAGAACATAAATAAACAGACAAATTACATCAATCAACTGGTAAAAATCTCATATCTCAAAGAATTAGCAGATCCGTTAACATAAACAACAAAATACAAATCATACAACAAAATTGGGGTTTTCTAATAAAAACTAAAAATCACATACAAAGGTGGAATATACTTACCGATGCTTGTATTTCGATGTCTGATGATGAACATAAAACAGAGCACGCTTCTTCAACAATCGATTGAAACATCCGATTAAAAGCAAGATTTTGTATATAGGCGATACAATTGGAAACGGATCCATAATTTCCTAAATAAACTTTCGATTATTGAATCAGTTTTCAACCTTCCATATATAATCTAAGAAAGCGCGTGCAGAATTGAAGGAAATTGAAGGAAATAGAGAGAAGATGAGAATGCCGCCTAAAATCCCAATTATCTGGCCAAAGAGAATAGCCATATCAAAGTCAAATAGTCAACCATTATTTTGCTTTAGTATAAGAGATAGATATTGTATTTAGCTTAGTATTGATTCATATTTAATGGAAGCTAGTAATAAATTAATTTAATACACATCTTCGAAGCCTTATTCATTCTTGCGATATTCACATTTAGAGATAATATACATCTGGAAGCATGGAAGCGAGTAAATGAATTCAAAAATCACCAATGGTGCAATAAAAGTAAAAAAGAAATACATTCAACTAATTTACTAAAACCACAGTAGGTTGTTTTTTTATTGTTTTATTTGATTTAATTCTTGTGTCTTTTGTGAGAGTTAATTGTGTTCTATTTTCTTGGTTGATTGAATCAAGATGGAAGATGACAATGATATTGATCGTTACAATCAAGATGGAAGATGATAATGATATTGATCGTCACTCGTATTATGATTGTTACTCTAGCTCGTGAGGAAAAATAACGAAAAAAAACTTAGTAAAAGACGTAAGTAGCGAAAAAAGACAAAAACTACTAAAAAATGGGTAAATACGCAATTTTCTGAAGTTTATTAAAATTAAGGGCAAAATAGTCATTATATAATTTATTTTTAATAAATTAAATCAAATGGGTAAATTTATAATTTTATAAGTTAATAGAGGGGAAATATGCAATTTTATTTTAGGCTTGGGTAAATATGCAATTTAATAGATTTTTAAGGGAAAATATGCAAAAAACCCTAATTTAAATATATAAAAAAAATGTCAGGCATATAATCAGGTAAACAGGTATAAGTTATGGCTGATCGGGCCGGGTAAACGAGTACATCATCAAATCCAATACTCGTCACACACCCATGAAAAAAAATCACATACAATCATACCCTTTTAAACCCCATACCCATTCTGGATCTTTCGGGTTTTCAGTATTCTCATCAAGTTCTTGTTTCATTGACATCCCTAGATATATATCTTGTGATGATTAGGATAGAGGTATGTGTTTTATGTTTTGTGATTGAAGAACAATTTTCTTTTATTAATCATTCGACAATCTCTTATTCACTAGTCATTAGTCATTAGCAATCTTATCTTTGTTTAGATAACAATCTAGCATGTGTCATTTATCCGTTAAGAAGTATCAAACCCTAATTTAAACCATTAGATTGACATTTAGAGCACTATATGTATAAGATGTATTAAATTAACTTTGCCTACAATGATTTAGTTTTATTTTGCTCCCACAAGCCATGTAACTATTTACTTATTTACCAATACACTAAAAATCTTTAAAAAGATGCAGTTGCCCCCCCCCCCCCCCCCCCCCCCCTACCACGTGTCTCTTCTCATAACAATATCAATACCAACGTACATGCATATCCTATTTCTGACAATTATAAAGCCAATTTCTAAGGGTGAGGGGGCACTCCCCTAAGGGTATTCGGGGCACTCCCTTAAGAGGGGAGTCCCCTCTCTTACGCACACCCAATCAGGTTATGCCACATCAACTCCCCTCTTAAACTCCCCTCGCACCCCAATTTAATGGCGGCACTCCCCTCTTAGGGGAATTGTTTTTTTATTCAAAAAAAAAAAGTTTTCATTGGTTGAAAATGCGGCTGGCCCCACCATATCATCTCCCCTTCTTCGGTGAACTCCCCCCGACCACCCTCCCCGAATTGGGTCACCGCAGGGATGGCGGCGGTGTTCCCGATCGGGGAATGTGGTCACCGAGCCACTCCCCGCTTGGTGCCCCGGATACCCTAAGAGGGGAGTCCCCTCTCTTACGCATAACCAATCCTCGTGTGCCACGTCAACTCCCCTCTTAAACTCCCCTAACACCCTAAATTGATGGCGCCACTCCCCTCTTAGGTGACTTGGTTTTTTATTAGAAAAAAAAAAACAAAAAGTTTTCATTGGTTGAAAAGGAGGCTGGCCCACCATCTTCCCCTCTCCTTCCATCGGTGAACAAGCACCGAACAAGGTCGCCGATTTCGGTCCCTGCCTTGATGGCGCCAGTGTTCCCGAGCGGGGACTTGGGTCACCGCACCCACTCCCCGCGAGTGCCCCGCTCACCCTAAGGGTGAGAGGGGCACTCCCCTCTTAGGGGAGTCCCCTCTCTTACGCACAACCAATCAGGTTATGCCACGTCAACTCCCCTCTTAAACTCCCCTAGCACCCCAATTTGATGGCTGCACTCCCCTATTAGGTGACTTGTTTTTTTATTCAGAAAAAAAAAATGTTGATTGGTTGAAAATGAGGGTGGCTCCACCATCTTCTCTCTCCTTCTTCGGTGAACAAGCCCCGAACACCCTCCCCGATTTGGGTCCCCGCATGGGGTCACCGAGGGTGCCCCTCACCCTAAGATAGTGATGAGTGGGAATCCACGTCAGTTTAACAAAGGAGAAATTGGCACAACTTTGGTTAATAGGATAGTGTGCATTTCCCACATATACAAACAGAAGATTGATGATGTCGGCAATAGGAAAGGCAAATGGTTGGCTAGGGGTGGTGGCCAGCTTTGTCTTTTTTTTTTATTTTTTTTTATTTTGCATAAAATAGGTATCACTATGTCATTGGTTGAAATGGGCGGCCGTCTCTCCCTCATTGGATCAACCATTTTATTATTTTATACACACTTTAAAATTACGTTTTTGCCCTGCAATAGTGTTTTTCTCCCATTGGTTCAAATGGGCGGCTAGCAATACCTATTGAAACACCCAGTTTATTATTTTATATCCACTTTAAAATTACGTTTTTGCCCCCAGTTAAAAAATACGGTTTTGTCTCAACTTCAAAATACATTTACCCTTTTGCCCCGAGCTAAAAAATACGATTTCCCCCTCGGTAAAAAAAAAATACGCTTTTACCCTCAGCCAAAATTACGTTTTCGTCCCAGTTCAAAATAAAATTTTGTTCCCCCCCCCCCCCCCCCCGGCTTAAAATTACGAATTTACACGACTTTATTATTTTATACCTACTTTAACATTACGCTTTTGCCCACAGTTTAAAATTACGTATTTGCCCCCAGTTCAAAATAAATTTATGTTTTTGCCCCCAGCTAAAATTTACGAATTTCCCATCGGTTCAAAATTACGATATCACCCTCAATTTAAAATTACGTTTTTGCCCCAGTGCAAAATAAAATTATGGTTTTGCCCTAACTAAAAATTATGATTTTACCCTCGAAAAAATTTGATTTTTCCGTCAAGTAAAAATAAAAATATGACTTTGCCCCCAGCTAAAAATCGTGTCAAAGAGCTGCCTAATTAACACTGTTTTTACTTTTTATTTCTAGCAAAACTATAGTATTGTTTTTTTAATTGGCTGAGAATAATTCGAACATCGCCCCGCAACGCGGGCGGGGCATCACCTAGTTTTATACATTATTGACGTTATGAAAAGCTTGTATAGCTTTTCAAATTAGAGACTTGACTGACCATAACCACCATAGTGTGTCTATGCTCTATTATTATTAATAATAACTAGTTGATTTCCCACACGTGCGTTGCAGCAGGGACCCAATGTCTGCAAAATGCGTGTCAGCAACGGCAAGCAGATACCGAATATCAAAACATAAATAAAAATGAAGTGGTAAGGATAGTCACTCCGTCCAAAAAAGCGATTTTAAATAACCTAATATATAATAATAGGACCCACACGTCCTACACGTTGGAAATTCAGTTGTTTTCAATTAAGTTATTACGGTGCTAACACGTTGAAATATGGATGAGCTCGGTGCCAGTAACGGCACCGAAAGCACCGATCCGGAAAATCATCGAAATTATGTATCGGCACCGGAAATGTTCGGTACAATACGTTATGGTATTTGAAGGTAAAAATCAATAAATACAGATAGGGTGCTAGACCGGTGTCGAACCGAAAATAACGATTCTGAAAAAATCAAAAGGTGGGTACCAACTTGGTACTGAAAATGATTTGGTATAGTAACTTTGGTACCGATACGATACCGGTTTGATTAAAGGATTTGATATGATTTGCTCATCAATAATCTAAATATCCAATTTAATTTTACACGCTACAATTCATTCCCATTCAAACAAAATACAGTTTACTTACTGTGTGTATGAAAAGTAATCTAAACGATGCATTTACTTGCATTGATACGTTGCTACAGGATTTGATGAGCTCGGTGTCAACCGGTACCGAAAATACCGTTACCGAAATCCCCAAAAGTGGGTACCGGTACCGAATATACCTGGTATGGTTTGGTACCGGTCGGTACTGGTACGGCATCGGTATTTGATGGTAAAACCAGTGAATACCGGTGCCGAACCGGTACCGAAAATACACCCGGTTTAATAAATTTGATACCGGTACCCGTACCCGATACTGTTTGCTCATAACTTGATGATGTCACTATTGATGTTACTGTTCATTTGATTGTATTTTTAATATATATAAGGTAATAATTAACTTATGTATTTTAATTATTTTATTTATATACAGAACTAGTTATACATATATTAAAAAACAAAGCCAATGAATAGTAACTATCAACCTACTCCATTACGTCATTGTATATATACAGTTTTATTTCATCATTAAACACATCTGGGCATTTGGTAAAGTGGTTGGTATAACTTTTTTGAACACAAAAAACGCCGGTTCGATCCCTTTTTTCCTCTTCCCTTTTTGGAGGCCACGATGATCTCATAACACCAAAACACAGCTCTCCACCCTCACACTTTCAGAAACCAGATTCCAGAAGAGAGAAAGAAGCTGAGGAAAGGGAGGGTCTGCTAGAGAGAGACAGAGATGGGAGAGAGAGACGGAGTAGCCTTATGGCAGGCCTCCGGCGGCAGCAACGGTGGTTAAACGGTCCAAATGATGGTGGATTCAATTGACATTAGGGTTCAGGTGTTTAGAAACGGCGATGATGGTGGATCTAGATATTGAACACGGTGACGTTTGTTAGGGTTCCGCCGTACACGGCGGAGGAGATGGTGGGTCACCGACGCCATCATGGAGATCCGCTGATGAACCAGGAACCCGAACTCCGGTGGATCTGACGAATGAGGTAAGCGCCTTTTCCTTTTTCTTTGCTTGACACGTTTATTCAATCCATGCCCTTGGTACAGGTCATATTACGTTTTTTTGTTTTTGTTTTTTTTAGCCTGTACAGGTGCCTCGCCTTAAACCTTCGGCCTCCCTGGCGGCGACGCGGTGGTCTCTCCTGTTTATCTCAGGCTGAAGTAACGGAAAGGCCACGTGTGTTTTTCCGATTTGTAGCAATCTTTGCTAAGAGAGCGCAACTAATTTGATTTATTTGCTATTCTAGGGTTTGTGTTCTTCACCACTATCTTCCCACCATCGTTAGGGTTTCTATTCCATGGCATACACCGGTACCAAAAGCATCATGCAATACCCGACCCGATGCGGAAGATTGCTCCCTTTTTCATTCTAACTAGGACATGCAAGTTTGGTTCGTTCTGCAAGTTCAATCAACCAGTTTTAACGCAAAATCTGGTATTTACTCCCGTTGCTAGATAAAGTTGGGATTTTTGTTGATAATTAATACTTTTTTGGGTGTATTGATTTTTGTTTATACGATGCTTATGTGAAGGTTGATGGAAATGTGGTGAGTTTTTCCTTTTAATATCATTTTATTGCACATTACTATAATGAATTTAAGACTTCGTTCTGTGTTATTGTATCTATTTGATGCTAAATCAGTTTTTTTTTCTCTAAAAATGGTTATTAATGTAGAGAACTTATCACGTGTTGAAGAACATTCAAGTAATTCAATTTATACCAAAAACACCATAACAGATGTTGGGGGAATAGAACCACCCAGCGCAGACTGCATAGCCGCAGACCGCCAGTGGTCACGGCTTCCATAACAAGATCCAGCTCCACCACCATGATTGAGAAAACGGTGGCAATCAAAGTGGTTGATGGTGAAAATGGTGGTTTTAGGTGGTCACGCACGACAATGATCGTGTTTTCAGTTGCTGATTATATGTTGTAGTTATAAAAAGGTTGATTTGGTATATTTGTGAAGGGACAAAAGAGGTTTAAAATGGAGAAGCACAAGGTAAGGAGGCAACCGTCTGTTGAGGTTTTGCTGTCTCTTACCTAAACTTGCTTAAGGTTTAGGTTCTTTTGGTTTCAATAGATTTCTAATGTATGTATCTTAATTTGTATCACCACTTTTCGCTTAACTTCATCGGTTACATTCAAATATATACAGGGAGATAGAGGTCGTGATTATTGCGATAGCGATAGGAATCCAACGTTTTCGGTGGTTGTAATACTCAATGGAGGAGATAGAAGATTCGGGTGCCCCGATGGGGGTAAAAATGACGACTGTAGGTTCGGTTTCTGTTCTGTTTCTTCGTCCGGTTTTATATAAAATATTGATAAACAAGTCTGTGATGCCCACACATATTTTGATTAAATTCCAAATTGAAGTTCTATGTTACTAATTTAAGGTATAATGATTAACCTTGTATAGTGGGCCACATAAAATTAGTGTGCAGATTGTTTATTAATCAATGGTTGATGCTCAAAGTTTGTTTGAAATTTCAGGTCAAGAGATAACCATTTTTAGAGAAAAAAAATGATTCAGCATCAAATAGATACAATAACATAGAACATAGTCTTAAATTCATTATAGTAATGTGCAATAAAATGATATTAAAAGGAAAAAACTCACCACATTTCCATCAACCTTCACATAAACATCGTATAAACACAATCAATACACCAAAAAAAGTTTTATTTATCAACAAAAATCCCAACTTTATCTAGCAAAGAGAGTAAATACCAAATTTTGCGTTAACTCTGGTTGATTGAACTTGCAGAACGAACCGAACTTGCGTGTCCCAGTTAGAATGAAAAGGGAGCAATCTTCCGCATCGGGTCGGGTATCGCATGTACTGTTTCATCTTTCTTTCACCAGGTATAAATGTTTTGTTGTTTTGAGTTAACTGCAGAATGGTTACTTGAATAGATGAGACAGAGGTATGTATGTTGTTGGGACCAAAACGCCTGCCTGATATGTTTTGTTATCAGTAATGAATCCGCGTCGAGTGGGCAAATATGAGGTTGGAAGGAGTGGACTATTGGTGAAGGAACTTTTGCAAAAGTCAAGTTTGCTAGGAATTCTGAAACTCGTCATCCTGTGGCTCTCAAGATCCTTGATAAAGAAAAAGTCGTTAAACATAAAATGGCTCAACAGGTCCATGAATGCCTCAAATATTTATTTACACTACTATCAGTCAATTTCTTATGTTTCATTTCATTGATGATGCAGATCAAAATGGAAGTGGCAACTATGAAGTTGATTAAACATCCCAATGTGGTTCACTTAGACGAGGTCTTTTAATTACACCAACCAACTCTATTCTGATTCTTCAGGTTATGGTGAGCAAAACTAGGGGTGTTAAACGGGTCGTGTTCACGGGATACCGGGTCTAACCCAACCCGACCCGAAAATTTTACACTATCCCGAACCCGAGCCGAACCCGAAAATCATGTCATGTAACACCCTAAATCATATATGACTAAAGTCGCAGCGGAAATACGTACCATAAAATTTTTCATTTGCATTACAACACCTTGACGCGCTTGATCTCAATTCTAAGATTAAAACTTTTTATTCAACTACGTTTATTACACTCATCTACGATAAGAATACATAATTTTATACTTATTAACTACACTCTTAATAATAGTTCCGTACAATCCGTTAAGTGACTCGATCTTCGATCTCCGCTCTTCGATGATTTCCCATGTCTTGTATGACCTGCACTCATCATAAATGGTCGTAGTATTAGTACACATTAGAAATACAAACAAGATTTATCCTTATACATTCTTCGCTCCGTTATCTCTTTACTTTAAAACATTCCATCTGACCATCAACTCCTGGTGGTATTTCGACCTATGCCTGCATTATACTTTATGCTCACGATACATCGTTAATAACATCAGTAGTCAATCATATTAACAACCTGCATACACCCCTACAATTATACCATTGTACTTACATACCTACAGGCACACCTACACACATACCTACGTACATACGTACATACATACATACATACATGACTACCCACGTACATGCCTACCCACATATCGAATCCATTCGTATTCTCCCTAATACATACTTACTTACACGCATACGTCCGCATATACTTACTTACACCCATATAGTCATACATACGCATTTTAATACATACATACATACATACATACATACATACATACATACATACCATCGTACATACCTGCCATACTTAAAACATAACATAGGAGGGTTATAAATTGCTTACAAGTGTTTAAATCCGTATTTAAACGAATACATACATGTATAGCGACATACGAACATATGTACATACCTACCTACAAGTGTGCTTACCCTATCGCTCATAAAACGTAAGTTAAATTAGTCATTCGTAACTTGAAACGCGTTTAAACGAGTTCCCAAGACAAAACGGAGCACGAAACAATTTTCGAAGAAACATTGACCCGTCGCGTCGCGCGACCCCCGTCGCGTGGCGCGACGCCCCCATTTCGGCAGACAGATTGCAGCTGGTTGCTGCATATTTTCAGCGCGATCCGATTTCACGGAAACGGCCGTAACTTCTTCATTATTGGTCCGTTTTACCCGATTCTTTTTCCTACGCGTCCGTAATTTAATTCTCCATCTTATGGAGTTAAGACCCGACATCTGGATTGACAAAATTCCAGACCTTTAAGCCTTCGGCTTGTTACCCTTTTTCCATATCCTATCCCATTCATGCATGTATCCATCTAACTTGTTTATATGACCACAAATTCTTATATACCTAATAATATCAATGACGCCTATTATAAAAGGTTAAATTCTCGGATATCTTGCATTCTTTAAACTCATTTTACTCCAAAGCTTACTTTGACCCGTTAAGGGTATTTTCGTATTTCAATGCATTTGATTCCCAAAACATACATTTCGCTTCCGTACGTATCCTAATTATTCACTTGGTCATTTATCTTATTTCTAAACATCTTTTAAATGTCGTTCGCCCAAAATACCCACCAAGGGTATTTTAGTCAACTTTAGCCCCGACACTTATGACAAAGGACTTCGATACATAACTACCCTCAAACATCATGTTTAAATAGTAAAAACACCATATTACTTAACGACTAAGAAGTGACTACAGGAATCACTTACCTCGTGCATCCGAGTTCAAGCATAACTGCCGTGTTTATCCTTGGCCTGTTGCCCCTCCATGATTATGTCCGCGTTAACATGAATCCTATCCGTACATGTCATTACATTCACATTCTTGTTAGCATATATGATTGTACATATGAACGATCATATCAAATTCATATCTCATGTATGACTTTCATTAGTCAATTCAAACAAGCATAAAGCATACTCAACATCAACCTAACATGATCTTCTTATGAACTATATCTAAAATGCATTCCTCATGTTAGTTTACTATCAATTTCGTTATTACCACATTTTATACATGTTTACCCATTAATCGCATACAATTTCACATATTATTGTCATTTAGACATTTCATCAAACACTTGGTGTGCGTACTACTTTCTAAGCATAACGTACAACTATGTTATGCATAGATCTTCTAAGTTCATGTGTAATTCATCAAATTTTTACTACCAATCAACATATAACATTCACACATAAACATCAACGTAACACCATCACATTTTCTCTCAATTCAACTCACACGAACTCATCATATCCATCCTAATTCATCAACAATCAACAAGAATTGAGCATGGATGATCATTCAAGTCATCATCCTTACCTTAACAAGTGGGTTTCACCTCCAAACATCAAATTTACACAAACCATACATAACCTATGTTCTATATGATGATTCTAACACTTATACATGATAAATTTCACATTATCTTACGGATTAGGACATAACCCACTTCACACATGATCACAAATCTTTGATTTAAAACATACCTTACGATCCCCTTGTAAAGGTGATCACTAATTCATGCTCGGTTGTGAGTTTGGGCCTTGATTCGTTCTTTAATTTGAAGCTTTGATGAACTAGGGTTTTTTGGGGCTCTTGAGAGCCCCTGCTCGAATCGTCCAGAACACACACAAGATGTGTGTGGTTGTGTGGGTGTGTTTATTAAAGAAAACATAACTTTCCCTTGTTCATCTTTGGCCCCTCTAGTTCGTACCCTTGTTTGTTTTTGCCAATCATTTAACCAGGTATGATAATCTACTTATAACACCCCATTATATTAAACATGGGGTCACACTAACAAACTTAGAAAACATAAATTTTGGGGCGTTACAAGTCTACCCCCCTTAAAATAGGTTTCGTCCCCGAAACCTTTCTCACTTTCATTTAACACACATTATCTTCTCTTTCAATCCATCAATACGACCGCAAGCACCTCCTAATGACAACCTTCTATCTTCAAGAACCCGCTCTGGAGTTCTTATTAGCATCGCTTTCATAAATAGTGTTAGTTCCTAACGCGCATCCTAATACTCGTATATCATATGCATTATATACCTTTTTGTTTACTTGGAAACCATTCCAACATCCTATTACTAATATTCCTTTTTGTTTATTTATTCATACACATATATATTTAACTTTGACTGGTACCTTATCATAATAGGTAACTATCCATTCGCGATTCATAAGTTATTCATTTAATTGACTTCTTCCTAACAAGTTTATGCTTTCCATGTAACACTTCTCATTCCTTGATCGTTTAGTAACAGTTCAATGTACACATTCATTCAACTTATAGCAATGCTTACTTTCATATGATCCATACATAAAAGACCAAATACCTCGTATTATCCTTTAAGATTACATTCTTTACATATATTACATGACATTTAATTATTGTTTTGTTATTGTAACGAAGTTACTATTTCATGGTCATACATATTTACTCAACTCCCAGATTAACATCATTCTACATTTTCCATAGTTGTTTGTGCCATTCATATTCTTACTTTACCTTCAACTCATATCATTCATTTTACATCACTATTACTCTCATTTCATGCAGTAATTAATTCGCATAAGTATACGTGTCATGCAAATTCATTATACGCGAGTTTAACCAGTAAACCTTTCTTTAGACCCCTACGATTTCCTTCTTAAGTTAACTTATTAGAAATCAAACATTCCCTTCATAGGTTATTTTCAATCTACCAATCCGTACTCGTCCAACATAAGTTAGACCTTTACTAACCTCATCTCATATCAGCAATCGACAATCCGCAACCCAGAGCCTTCTCTCGTACGCATCCTTCCACCAATTTGATGGGTTTCATCACATCAATGGTTCTAACATTATCATCAACAAAATTTACAATTAGCACATTTCATTCAGACATTCGTTTTATTAGGTGATTACTCACCTATAATTCTTATACCATTTCTTACATACACGTCATAACGTGTCACGCATTTCATTCCTCACAAGAAATCTTTCATTCCAGTTACTTATTTCATCGACCTCTGCAGTTTGACCTTTCAAGGCCAAACTGACATTTCTTATTTATCACACATCTATTGAGGCACACGTTTGTACTTCTTTCCATTCATGCTTACTTGCAAGAACTTTCGTTACATCAATTCAATATTCTTGCCAAAACTTACCTTTTCCAATCATACTTGAATTATTGCCCGGGTCGTAACCCGTTACCCATTACGACTCCTAAGACGTATCTAACACCTAACATGTTCAAAACTTCTTTCTTTCGTCAAAATTAAATTTTTTGCGTGCTAAACATTATGCTCGCCTACAAGCATAAAACTTACAAATCAAAACATTAAACAATTAAACATTCCTTAAAAAGTGAATATTCTCCCAGTTATGCCTTAAACTTATCTATATTATATACACAATTATGTTAGTGTGCAAGAATGGTGAAAGAGACAAATGATATCTACACCTTCGAATCTTTTCATTCTTATCATTCATTATATTTCAAACCCGCCACGCGGTTCCTAACCTATGGTTCATACTTTCATTCCTTTCATATTTTGAATCCATCTCGTGGATTCTAACATATCATTCATGCTTTCAATTCTTTCATATCTCGAATCCATATCGCGGATTCTACATATCTTTCATGCTTTCAATTCTTTCATATCTCGAATCCGTATCGCGGATTCTACATATCATTCATACTTTCATTTCTTTCATATCTCGAATCCGTATCGCGGATTCTACATATCATTCATACTTTCATTTCTTTCATATCTCGAATCCGTATCGCGGATTCTACATATCTTTCATACTTTCATTTCTGGAAGTCTTACATTTCTTTCACCCTCACGTCCACCTACTACCACATTCTAACAGACATACTTGTAACAATTATCACGGTTTCACGAACGTCATATGCTTCTTGTGTACTGGCCAGGTACCCAATCCACATACTAGTTTCGTGTCTTCGTGTAGTTGCCACCTTATGTCTGAAGAATTTAGTTTCGGCACGTGTAACATTCTCAAAACTTCCTTACCATTTCATCATTATATTTCATTTAAAGTTTTATTTCACTTACCAGATTATACCATTACATGTGCCCACTTGTTAAATTTACATACCTGGGCCAACTTGTCTTATTATATGCCTTAACGCCGGTTCTAAACAGCATTCCCGGATCATCCCTTTCACGCAATTAAGTTCACCTTACACATAACATACTGTTAGTCTTCTTCAAACACATACTTAAACACATACTTACCCTTACTTCTACCTTTAGATCTTGATCGAGTCTCGGATTGTACGGGTTTCTTAGCTCAAGAGCACACAAGTTTGAGTTCAAGTACTTACTTTCTCATACTTGATTCCCTCAAACCAGGGCTCTGATACCAACTTTATATGACCACAAATTCTTATATACCTAATAATATCAATGACGCCTATTATAAAAGGTTAAATTCTCGGATATCTTGCATTCTTTAAACTCATTTTACTCCAAAGCTTACTTTGACCCGTTAAGGGTATTTTCGTATTTCAATGCATTTGATTCCCAAAACATACATTTCGCTTCCGTACGTATCCTAATTATTCACTTGGTCATTTATCTTATTTCTAAACATCTTTTAAATGTCGTTCGCCCAAAATACCCACCAAGGGTATTTTAGTCAACTTTAGCCCCGACACTTATGACAAAGGACTTCGATACATAACTACCCTCAAACATCATGTTTAAATAGTAAAAACACCATATTACTTAACGACTAAGAAGTGACTACAGGAATCACTTACCTCGTGCATCCGAGTTCAAGCATAACTGCCGTGTTTATCCTTGGCCTGTTGCCCCTCCATGATTATGTCCGCGTTAACATGAATCCTATCCGTACATGTCATTACATTCACATTCTTGTTAGCATATATGATTGTACATATGAACGATCATATCAAATTCATATCTCATGTATGACTTTCATTAGTCAATTCAAACAAGCATAAAGCATACTCAACATCAACCTAACATGATCTTCTTATGAACTATATCTAAAATGCATTCCTCATGTTAGTTTACTATCAATTTCGTTATTACCACATTTTATACATGTTTACCCATTAATCGCATACAATTTCACATATTATTGTCATTTAGACATTTCATCAAACACTTGGTGTGCGTACTACTTTCTAAGCATAACGTACAACTATGTTATGCATAGATCTTCTAAGTTCATGTGTAATTCATCAAATTTTTACTACCAATCAACATATAACATTCACACATAAACATCAACGTAACACCATCACATTTTCTCTCAATTCAACTCACACGAATTCATCATATCCATCCTAATTCATCAACAATCAACAAGAATTGAGCATGGATGATCATTCAAGTCATCATCCTTACCTTAACAAGTGGGTTTCACCTCCAAACATCAAATTTACACAAACCATACATAACCTATGTTCTATATGATGATTCTAACACTTATACATGATAAATTTCACATTATCTTACGGATTAGGACATAACCCACTTCACACATGATCACAAATCTTTGATTTAAAACATACCTTACGATCCCCTTGTAAAGGTGATCACTAATTCATGCTCGGTTGTGAGTTTGGGCCTTGATTCGTTCTTTAATTTGAAGCTTTGATGAACTAGGGTTTTTTGGGGCTCTTGAGAGCCCCTGCTCGAATCGTCCAGAACACACACAAGATGTGTGTGGTTGTGTGGGTGTGTTTATTAAAGAAAACATAACTTTCCCTTGTTCATCTTTGGCCCCTCTAGTTCGTACCCTTGTTTGTTTTTGCCAATCATTTAACCAGGTATAATAATCTACTTATAACACCCCATTATATTAAACATGGGGTCACACTAACAAACTTAGAAAACATAAATTTTGGGGCGTTACATGTCAAACACCTAAACCCGAATACGACCCGAATATTCGTGGGTTGTCCCGAACATGACCCGTTTGACCCGAACTTTTTTTATTTTCTTTTGCATATTGATATATTAAAATTAAATTTTATTTATAACAAAAAATACAAATGTATAAAAAAATTACATTTTATTTAAAGAATCTTATTTTAAGTTCTTTTTTAAGTTATTGTTATCGCATAAAATACCCAACTAATTTAACTTATAACATAAAAATACATTTTGAAAAATAAAATATAATAAGTTGGTTAAATGAGTCAACCCGACAACCCGATGGGTTCGACCCGAACCTGACCCGGTTACCTAAACGGGGGTTCAACCTGAAACTGACCCGAACCCGATTAGACTAAACCGAAACCCACGAATTTCGTGTTAGGTTCGTGTCGGGTTTTCGAGTCGTATCAGAAATTCACGCCCCTAAGCAAAACCTAGATATTCATCGTACTAGAGTTTCTCACAGGGGAGAGCTTTTTGATAAAATTGTAAATTGCATCATTTAAAATATTACAGGCTACAAAAAAAAATATACCTTTATTTTCCAGCTTGATTATGAAGGTGAACCATGGACGAATGCAAGAAGACGACGCCCGGAAATATTTTCAACAGCTTATTAATCTGCTTCTAGATGCTTCCGGAAACCTCAAAGTTTCGGATTTTAGATTGCGTGCCCTTTCTCGGCAAGTTAGGGTATGTTTAAGATTTTAACTTTCAATACTTGGTGTTATATCTTATAATAGATTTTGAATTTGAATGTTTGCTTTGCAGGATTATTGAGTTGTAGCTGGGTTGGAGTTGTGTCAGTTCTGAGACGATTTGGACGACAATTGTGAGTCAGTTGCGGTGACTGTTCAACCCAGTACCAGTACCAGCAGCGGCATTGTGGTGATTATAGTTGGCAGTTTGCAAAATCAAGTTTAAACTTATAATATGCAACACTGTTAGAGGTGGTTGGCTACACTGTACAATGTACATGTTGTAGCATCAATAACGATTCGGTTAAGCGCGCCGCAACGCGGCGCTACGAAAAAAATCTAGTAATATAAGTAACTACATAGATATATACCAATGATTACAAGGAAAATCATTGGTATGCCTAAAATAAGTGACACTAATAAAACAAAATTGTGGCAACTTGTTCTTTAATTGCATGTTTACAAATTATAGTATTTTAGAACGACTTGATTGTCGTCTTCACGGGTCTTCGTCAACTTCCTTTTAGAATCATCATTAAACCAATAATTATTTGATTCGAACCAGAGATCCTTCTTCACTTGCTTCAATGGAATCCACTCTCTTCATCATCATCATCCTTCTTTCTGCTCTTTCCTTTGTTTCCTCACAATCACAATATGTGTTACCAGACCACTACTTCATTAACTGCGGATCAAACTCTGATATCAACTTCACCGGGAAGACATTCATCCGAGATGAAAACCCCGCTACCTTTTCAGTTTTTGGTGGCCGCATGGCCACGCATAACAACCCCACATCCAATACATCAGAAATCTACAAAACAGCTAGAGTTTTCACTCAGAAATCATGGTACAAACTCGAAGCAGATGCAAGCAACAGTTTCATGATGGTACGCCTTCATTTTTCCCCATTCTTTTCTGATGGATCCAAGTTCGACGTGTCAGTTTCTGGGTTCACTCTGTTATCTAATTTTAGTGTAGAAGAAAAAGAATCGATTGTAATCAGATAACTTATAATCCGAATTCGATCTCGTGGACAGTTTACCATTGAGTTCACACCCTCCAGTGGCTCATCTTCTGCTTTTGTAAACGCCATTGAAGCTTTCACAGCACCATCTGGACCTTTCATGCAGGTCGCTCCTTCACCTCATATATCATCCGCCGGGTATATTGGTGAAATGGATAACATATCATCATCTTATGCCTTCAGCCCAATATATAGAGTTAACATTGGTGGCCAAAGCATTGATCGTGACACTTTAAGAAGAAAATGGACACCAGATGATCCCTTCATCTTCAGAAGTGATCCAGCAAAAAATGTAACATTATCAGGCACGTTTAATCATAACGAATTTTGTTGGAAATTTGGTGAATGGATATTAAATATATTTATAATTGAATGAAATTATAAATATTAATTAAAATATTCATGTGGTAATTAAAAGAGTAACTCTTGAGTATTTAATTAGTTTTATTAGAGTTTTAAGTCTCTAATTAAATGTCTAATTAAGTGTATATTAAGTGAATCCTTTCACTAGTCTTGTTAAAATAGTAGGCTATGTGCCTTTCTTTTTGTTACAACAAGAATAGGGTATTGCTTGATACATGAAGAATACTAGAAGTAGTATGAACACTTGAACACCAACTAGAGATATGAGTACTCTCTACTTGTTTCCACCACATGAGTTCAAACACTACAATTACCGGATGTAACCTTGGGCCGGTGAGCCATCACCGGCAGTACAGACTGCTTCGGCTGTTGTACCCTGGGAGACAGACGCGTCATCTTTAGTAGAGGCGCGAAATCTGTTTTAAGGGAAGCGTGTTGAACACGTGCCTCAACCAAAATCGTCAACGCTTTAGTGTGCTCTTTGTTGCAGTCAAGGGGTAATTTTCAAGACTCAAGATGATGAATAATCGAGTCTAGGATGCTATCAAGTGCGCGTGAAGGACCCACCAGAGATGCGGCTTGAATCAAGATTGGTATATATAATTATATTTATATTCTTTTTATTTAGTTATTGCAACCGGTATTGTACTATGATATTTCCTACGAATAACGAGAGTCTCGTTATGATATATTTTGTAATTATATTTTTCAAAAGGTGAACCTATTTCCTACAAACTTAAAACAGATTTAGTGAGATTGTTGGTACAATCTTAAAAACCTTATTTATAAGGATTTTGGGTTTACGAAAGGATTTATAATAGAATAAAAAATATTTTTAGAGGTTATGATCTTATAAATATTTTTTCGGAAATATGTATGTAGTAAAACTTGTTGTGTTTGGATTTTTTGAGATTGAGATAAAATCTTAAATCCTATACCGTGGTACAAAACGAATTGTTTCGGTTCCAACGTTTGGTTTTTGAAACGATTTTGGGAATCGTTAATTTTTCTAACTTTTGTGTTAGTTCGGGTTTATTAGTGTAAACCATACGTTTTTTTTGTAAACGTTAAATTCTCTAACATGTGTGTTAGACCAGAATTATTGGTGTAAACCATACGTTTTTTGTAAACGTTAAATTCTCTTCAGTAGAGTTTTTATGTCTTTAAATAAGAGTTTTATGTTACTTGATTAGAGTTTTATGTCTCTAATTAAGTCTCTATTTAAAGTAGACTTTTCATCCACCAATTGATTGATATGAACAAATAAGTCTTATAATGATTTTTGTAATCATTTGTCTTCTAACATGTGTGTTAGAAACGTTCATGAAACGCGTTAGTTTGGAAGCAATTTTTAATTGTTTAGTTTCTAACGTGGGTATTAGAAATGACTTATTTATTTGAACCATATATGTGCTTTTAGCAAGTCGAATTAACATTTTGTGAAAATGTTAATATTTCTAACGTGCGCGTTAGAATTTCTTAAATTTTAACATGATTGTTAAAAATGGTTAAAATACAAATGCTTTGAAATGTTTTATGTAGACATTTTATATAAGCAATTTGTTGTAGCATTGTTTTAATGCTTTGTATGATTTAGAAATAAAATGTCATACATTGAAGTTGATGTTTGATTGGCTTCAAGGAATTAAAGCACCATAAAGTGATGGTGTGGTATTTATATGAATTTAATGAAATTAAAATCATATACTAGACTCTTCATATGGAAGATAAACTCTTAAGGAGAGTTTTATGTCAATTTATTAGTTTTTATTAGAGTTTGTGTCTCTAATAAAATCTCTAATAAAGTGAGACTTTTATTAGAGTTTAAGTCTATAATTATTGAGACTTTTAACTCTTCATATGTGAAACTCTTGAGTAGAGTTTTAATGATGACATTTGATGACTTTTATTAGAGTTTAAGTCTATAATTATTGAGACTTTTAACTCTTCATATGTGAAACTCTTAATTAGAGTTTTAATGGTGACATTTGATGAGTTTTATTAGAGTTTAAATATATAATTATTGAGACTCTTAACTCTTCATATGTGAAACTCTTGAGTGGAGTTTTAATGGTGACATTTGATGAGTTTTATTAGAGTTTAAATATATAATTATTGAGACTCTTAACTCTTCATATGTGAAACTCTTGAGTAGAGTTTTAATGGTGACATTTGATGAGTTTTATTGGAGTTTAAATATATAATTATTGAGACTCTTAACTCTTCATATGTGAAACTCTTGAGTAGAGTTTTAATTGTGACATTTGATGAGTTTTATTAGAGTTTAAATATATAATTATTGAGACTCTTAACTCTTCATATGTGAAACTCTTGAGTAGAGTTTTAATGATAACATTTGATGAGTTTTATTAGAGTTTAAGTCTATAATTATTGAGACTCTTAACTCTTCATATGGTGAAACTCTTGAGTAGAATTTTAGTGATGACATTTGATGCTTTAATTTGGTCATGTTATATATATAGATAAAATGACTTAAAGTTTTCTAACATGTGTGTTAGAAAATGTGTATCACGAATACAAGGTTAGGGATTGTTCATAATGGACATAAATGTTTTATGTAAACATTTAATTGCCTATGTGTGCATTAAAACTGATGAGAAACAGTTTATTTTATAAACTATATCTTTGGAAAACGTTTTATGTAAACGTTCGATTCTATAATGTGCTTGTTATAACTTTTTTTTCCAACATGTGTGTTAAAAAAAAAGTTATTTGGTGAAAACAACTTGGTGTTGTTGTGAACAAATTTAATTGTTCAAGTTTACTACTTAAATTTAGTATTTGTAACAACTTGGTGTTGTTTTGAGCATAAATTGTCTATGTTCCGTTTAAATTTCAAAAGTGATTGGCACTTATGATTTAGTTTCCAATGTATTTTATTGTTTTGTGTTCAATATCTTCGGATAACACATGCAATTTTTACAAAGAAATAAATCACTAATGGTTGTGACGTATAAATTATTTTTGTGGAAAATAATTATAACGTCGGTTATACATTGTTTAAAAGAATATGGTTTTAAACAGATAGTACATGAAAATACTTGGACATAAATAACTTGAGAGTTGTTACATTGACTAAAAGTCCAAAACAAAACATCAAATGTATAACCACATCATGAGTGAATAATGAAAGAACGTAGTGAGTGTATTGAGATGAAATACACTAAGGACATTCATGTCAACATACTTCATTAGAAGTCGTTGGAAAATTCACAAGTGTGAATTCTAACATATGAAAGTAAAGTACTATATGTTATTGTATACCTTTAATAAATCTTGAGAGATTTATAAGTAGATGCGTCTACCACTTGATCATTGTTAGATCCATACGGAGATTTTACCTTCATTTAGGAGAGCATCCTAAATATATATATCTCCTAATGAATAACAATAGATGTGTGCAAATCACTTATGGCAAATTATGAATGTCATGTTGTTGAGTGTCGATCTAGTTGACTCTATCTCATACATAATAGTGATTGTAGACGAGAAACACTCATCTTGTTGGTGATGAATGTGTTTACCAAGTGACTTGGATTAAGACTTATGTTTAAGTACTTATGAGTCAGTGGTAGAATGTTGGAGATCAAAGGTAAACAAGTTATGTTCCTTAAATGAATGATGAAATTTAGCTATGTGCTATATACAATAATTTGTGAGACTTTCCTAAATATTGATGTTTTAGGATTATGAATAAGTCTCATTATTTTGTCTTAACAAGGGATGAATGTTGCAAAGTGATATTATGATATCCTTAGGGCTGTGAAGAATCAGAATGATGCATCTTCTGTTCACATGCTAAAGTATTATAGTCTAAAGCATGCTAGACGAGTACTTGGTTAATTATGGGTCTTGACGGAGACTAATTAACTCTAAACATTCAAATGTGTATGAACACAAAAAGAATTCGTGTATAGACAAAGTTGAGAGAGGATTTTTCATTCATTATAAGGAAAAGACATGTAACTTTTAAGAGTTTGTTCGAAAAGCTAATGAGGAGAACTCATTATCTAAGCTTATTCTAGATGTTAAATTAGAATTATTCTAAGTTGGTGACAAACTTATGACAATGGCAAGTGTTTCTTTGGTTAGCTCAGAAGCTTATGTAAGCTAATGCAGTATGAATTGAATTAACTGATGCAATGAGGTTGATCTTGTTCAATCATATGTGTATAAATGTCGTCATAAGTGAAGTTACGGAAATGTTAATCAAATGGCAAGAAATGTGGGGGATGATCCATTTAGAAACAACCCTATAAGGGTATGTAGAAATCGTTTTCATTACCCCATCTGGATGATATCCTATAACACTTAAATCTGGGGGTGTCTTGCATTTGTATCATAAAAGTTTGGCAATAAGGATTTTGTAATCCAATCTAACATTGCAAACAGACGACTATGTGGAGGACACAAAGGTCGCAGTGCATAATGGAGATGTGTTTGCCTTAAATGATAAGCGTATCTTACAAAGACATATATTATAACCAGATTCAGATGGCCACTGAGGTTATAGTCTTAGAAGTTGACAATAGGCAAAATTAACTTATGAGTTAATAACACATCATGACAACTGATCTCAAATACGCAAAGGTATTTGCTAATGTTATGGATCCAACAACCTGAGGGTTTATTAGAGATCAAGTTGTGGAATGGGACTGAAGCCCTTGAAAAATGAAGTTCATATGATGGAAACCTAACTCAGTAGACTGGAGATCCCAAGAATTGAGTTCAATAGGAAAACCTAATTGTATGAATAAGCGAGGTCACTGTGGGGGAATATCCCTACGCATTTAATAAGGTAGTTTATTATAAAGATTAATAAACTTCCTAGTCCATTCCTAAAAGTGACAAGTGTGAGGCTAAGCATAATATGTGGTAAATGATTTGGATAGATCATGATAACCACAATGCTTTTAATGATCTAAGGAGAATCACCTATGTTAGAGAGAAGTGGGGTCGCTTCGAATGGAATTGATGGCACAATTCCTAGAGCTCTCGCAGAACCAGGAAAGTGTTCCACGACCATTATTGGACACGACTATGAGGAGATGACCCGGCTAGGGAGAGTCTTGTGTGAAGTGTATTGTCGTCTACACAAATGGCAGACGAGTTCAAAGACATCGAGATCTACTCAGAGCTAGTGGGCTAAGTGCATTTCATGAGCGAAGGTTCAAATGGTAACACCTACCTATCGTTTGCAAAACTCAACTGTCGAGGTTACATTGGAAATTTTAAGTGTTTTGAATGATCTCCATTCATGTGGGGGATTGTTGGAAATTTGGTGAATGAATATTAAATATATTTATAATTGAATGAAATTATAAATATTAATTAAAATATTCATGTGGTAATTAAAAGAGTAACTCTTGAGTATTTAATTAGTTTTATTAGAGTTTTAAGTCTCTAATTAAATGTCTAATTAAGTGTATATTAAGTGAATCCTTTCACTAGTCTTGTTAAAATAGTAGGCTATGTGCCTTTCTTTTTGTTACAACAAGAATAGGGTATTGCTTGATACATGAAGAATACTAGAAGTAGTATGAACACTTGAACACCAACTAGAGAGATGAGTACTCTTTACTTGTTTCCACCACATGAGTTCAAACACTACAATTACCGGATGTAACCTTGGGCCGGTGAGCCATCTCCGGCAGTACAGACTGCTTCCGCTGTTGTACCCTGGGAGACAGACGCGTCATCTTTAGTAGAGGCGCGAAATCTGTTTTAAGGGAAGCGTGTTGAACACGTGCCTCAACCAAAATCGTCAACGTTTTAGTGTGCTCTTTGTTGCAGTCAAGGGGTAATTTTCAAGACTCAAGATGATGAATAATCGAGTCTAGGATGCTATCAAGTGCGCGTGAAGGACCCACCAGAGATGCGGCTTGAATCAAGATTGGTATATATAATTATATTTATATTCTTTTTATTTAGTTATGATATATTTTGTAATTATATTTTTCAAAAGGTGAACCTATTTCCTACAAATTTTGGGCAACCAGATACGATGCTCCTGCTGATGTATACAAAACAGCCAAAGAATTGACCACTAATTCATCGGCGAATAATATTTTTGGTGTTAATAAGAACGCCATGTACCTTGTTCGAGCTCATTTCTGTGACATTATAAGCCCAGGCCCAGACCCTCCTATTGGCTCCTTCAACTTCTTCATTTACGGCCAATATAATAAGGAGATTAATCCGGGTGAAAAGGTTAAAGCGCCACAAATTCCCTTTTATTATGATTTTGTGGTGGAGTCTGCTGAGTCTGGGTTTGTGAATGTTAGTATTGGAGCCATTCCTGCTTCCAAACAACCCGTGTTATTGAACGGGCTTGAGATCATGGAGTTGTTGAAGAGCTTGGGTATAGTTGGTATTCCGAAGATTTCGGGTGTAGATGATATTCCGAAGATTTCGGGTGTAGATGATATTCAGAACAATGGGAAGAATGTGTACATTGTGGTTGGATGTGCTGTTGGAGTCGTAGTGTTGGTTTTGTTAATAGGTTTCTTCATCTGGTTGAAGTATCAAAAAAGGAAGCCTGTAGTAGGGACGAAAAGAGAATCTAACACGGTACCATCAGACGATTGGAGTTCATAAATGAGCAAAGTTACAGAACTAGCCACTGACCACCCACCACAAATTCTTAATTTGAATCTCCAGCTTCGGTTCCAGTTTGCGGATATATTGCGAGCGACCAATAGCTTTGATGAGAGTTTAGTGATTGGAAAAGGAGGATTCGGGAAGGTCTATAAGGGATCTCTTATAGATGGAAAGACAGTTGCAGTGAAACGAGGCGAGAAAGGACACGGGCAGGGTCGGCCAGAATTCGTGAAAGAAATTATGGTTTTGACGAAAATACGACACCAACATCTAGTTACTTTAATAGGGTATTGTGACGAAAAATCCGAGATGATACTCGTGTACGAATATATGGAAAAGGGTACTCTTCAAGATCATTTATGCAACACTGACAAAGACATCGAGAAGCTATCGTGGAGTCAAAGACTTGAGATCTGCATTGGCGCGACCCGGGGATTACATTACCTTCACACAGGTTTGGAACCAGGGATTATTCATGGTGATGTTAAGTCAACAAACATCTTGCTTAACGAAAATTATACAGCAAAAGTGGGTGATTTTGGGATATCTCGGTGGGATAACGACGAGGAAAGCGAGATGGATATCAAAGGGAGTTTCGGGTATTTGGATCCCGAGTACATAAGTTGCCTGAAACTGACTCAAAAGTCAGATGTTTATTCTTTCGGGGTCGTTTTACTCGAAGTCCTATGCGCAAGGCCCGCACTTGATAACACGCTTAAGGAAGCAAATTTGGCGGACTGGGCGATGAACCATATAAAGGATGGGATGGTGGAGAAGATAGTTGACCCGTATCTTGTAGACAAGATAAACCCGAATTCGTTAACAAAGTATTTGGAAACAGTTGACAAATGTTTGAAGAACACTGGAGACGAGAGACCGAGCATATATGATGTGTTGTGGGATTTAGAATACGCGTTGAAGTTTCAACAAATGGTGGTGGATAGAAAGGCATATGAAGATAGCACCATGAAGACGTCGTTGTTGTTGTCCAAGTCAATGATTGATCGCTTGCCTTCTAAATATAACAATGATGATTCTCAAGTAAAGGAGAACTCGGTCTCAAGTTACCCGAGTGAAAGCCAAGTGTTTTCGCAGTTGAAGATTGATGAAGCTCCACAGTAAATATGATGTTTTTATAAAATAAGCATTGTTTATCCTAATGAGTGCATTGTGATTATTTCATAATCTTTGATCTCTGGTGTATGTCTTCTAATGCACAATTCTGCAAGAAACATTTGTGCCATCTAACCTTTAACCCCAAACAATTGACACTAATATTTAACTGCACAAATAGTTAGATATACCTGGGTTGGGTGTAGCCGTAAGAGCCGAGTTGTCCACAAGTATTTATCTGAAATAACTTATATCTACCCTAGCTGATTTTTGTCAGAACTCGTTTCAATCCGAACTTAGATTGACCAAACTCATTTTAACACGTTATCTGACCACCCCATTTTACATTTTTACTAGACTTAATTTCTCTAAGAGACTACAAATAGAAATTTTAAAAAGGGTTTATATAAGGGTAATTGCACGGTACTAAAAAAAAAAAAAAAAAAAATGAGTTTGGTCAATCTAAGTTCGGATTGGATTGGATTTATGTTATTTTGAACCTCCAATATCCGTCCGTGTGACTGGGTATTTTAGTGTCATAATGAGATAAGTATTCTTTTCTTTGCATTTTAAACAAAAACATTATTTGTTTAAAGAAGAGTATAGGGCTATCCTCAAATATCGGCTGATGATCCCTATGTATCCAGAAAACGAAACCTGCCCAATCTGCCGTAAAGCCTGCATGGATAAATACGGGGAGCATGCTGTTCATTGTAAGGAGCTCCCTGGTTTCAAATATTGGCATGACTGGGTGAGGGATGTTTTGGGGGACATCTTGAGGAGAGCGGGGATTTCTGCGAAGAAGGAGGCCCCTGTGAATTTCCTTACAGACCCCATGGAAGGGAGATCTACACTGAGACCAGCGGATCTAGGGCTGTCCAAACTGCTCGACGATCGAAGATCGCTCGACGATCGCTCGAAAAATGCTCGAAAAATGCTCGTTCGATTCCCGCTCAGTTTGTAAATGAGCCGATCGGATCGGTTCGATTCAAATTCAATCCGAGCATGAGCATAGCTCCGCTCGTTCGTCGATCGCTCGGTTTCGATCGAATTATTTTTATTAATAATTAATATATATATATATTTATATTATAGATTTTATAGATTAAAAACTCAAAAAATATAATAGCCCAAAAAAAATTAAAAGCCCAAATCACATTCAACCCAACCCAACTTAACTTAATATTTAATACGTAAATCTAAGTATCTAACCCTAAATCCTATTCAAAAGAGTATTCAGTATTCACTCACAATTCAGTCGCCGCTCCTGTGTTTCGCTCTCTAGTCTCCGACACAAACTGAGCGGTCTTCAATCTGCAATTGTTCGTCGGACGGTCTTCAATCTCCGGTCTTCAATCTGCAACAGTTCGTCTATTCGCACTTTATTTTGTGTTGCTTTTCTATTCGCACTTTATTTTGTGTTGCTTTTGTATTCGCACTCTAAGTTAGAATTTGTTTTTGTTGAACGAAGCCTTATTATTCAATCGAGCAAAAACGATCCGCTCGCTTTTTTTAGGATTTGATAAAAACCGAGCGAAACCGAGCCGATCGATTCAAAACCGAGCCGATCGATTCAAATTCAATCCGAGCATGAGGATCACTTTTGCGATCGGTTTTACAAATTTGACCCGCTCGGATCGGATCGGTTGTAATTCAATCCGAGCATGAGCAGACCCTCGATCGGATCGGATCGTGAACACCCCTAAGCGGATCTGCTCGTCTTTGGCTGGGCGGGAGGGAAACATGCTTGTGTGGATCTCATAGGAGTCTCCCCCTTAGCTGGTTTAAGGGAAATCGGGTTTGTAGCAGGACAAGCTATAAGGAGAGCAGAATCAAAAAAGGTGGATAAACACGCTAAAGCATGTGCTGATAACGGTCCAACATGCATTTGTCCCCTTCGCCTTCGACACCTTTGGCTCCCTAGCTCCAGAAGCTATCCGTTTGTTGACTAGGGTCCAAAAGGTTGTCCATAACAGTTGCTCATCAACAGGGGGGCTGGGGTTTGTCTTTAATAGGCTAGGGTTTGCTATTCAGAAAGGGGTAGCGGCGCAGCTTGTTGCTCGCTTACCTGCGATATTGATGTAAAGTGCATTATAACTCAAAATTTTTCCATAGAAAGTTTAATTTGAAATCTAAAAAAAGAAGAGTCAAAATGTGTGGAATTTTTCATCAAAAGGGTTCATATTTACATGTATACTATGCCTAACAAACTGGCAAAGCAACCTAACCGTGCCCATTCTACATTCCAAAAAATACAAAAATTACTTCCTTTGACCGAAACCGATCCGTTTTGCCACCTCTTAATATTAAATGTAAGATGGAAAAGCAGACCGAGTGAGTAACTTCATCAGCCTTGCTTCCTCAATTCCAACTACCTGTCCCCTCAAGTTTGAGTTCATTTCTATACATGAGAAGTGATAAGATATGTCTGGCGAGTATTCCATCTGCAACAACTTGGGTAAATGCAATAAATAAAACTCCATCTCTGCAAGTGAAATCAAGAAACAAAACGACTTTTTTTAGTTTAATGTTCAAGAATTCATTAGAAATGAAGCAAAATTAACTTACATCTAAGTTGGTTTGGATCTCTGCATTCGTCTCTGGAGCAGGAACTGCCCGACCCACTCGATCGTGGGCTGGGATGTTGAAAGCGTATTGCAATTTGCATCAACATATAGGAAAAACAAAAAGGCAGATACAGAAACTAAATGCTATATACTAACTTATAAGATGATTTTTTTAATGAAACAATTTACGATGATGTAGGCATCTAACACACGATAAACAACCTATGACCTGTTTCATTTTCAACTAATAATCTGTAACTGCCCCAGTCAACCCGTTTCCATATGAACGAGTTAAAAGAAACATCAATAATGCTTGAGCCCAGAGCCGTCCCCGAGAATCATAAAAAAAAATTGGGCCTCGTGCGAGACAAAAAAAAATTGGGCCCCTTTTCTAGGCCATAAGCGTATAAACAATGTTTTTGGCCTTTTATCATTATACATAACTGGTAATTTTACACTGCGTGTTGCGGTGGAAGTTTGATTATCAGTACAGTATCGCACTTGGTAATAAACAACGTAAAACCACGGGGAAAAGAACATTTTAACGTCAACATACGTATCGAAAAAACACTAAAAGACAAATAGGAAAAGCAAAAAACTACCGGTTCTTATAATACTGATAATGTTAACGATAGTCTTCGGTAGGAATCAGTTTGGTTTGTCATGTTAGCGAGAGAAAAACGTTCAAAGGCAAAATACTTAAAGGAATAAAAGTAAATGGAGTATACGTATATATCAGCAAATTAAAAAAAAAAACAAAAAACAAAACGTGTATATATAAATAAACTTAAATTTAAACGAAAATAACAAAGTTAAAAGGGTTACAAAATAAAATACTAATATAGAAAAAAAAAAAAAAAAAAAGAAGAAATGTGGAAATGTACCAGACTTGTAGTGATGTGCTCCACAAAGGCCATGAAGCAAAATTAAAAGGTAAAAAGTTAATAAAACGAGCGAAGAGAAAAGCCTCGAACACGGAAAGTGGTGTTTAAAAGGCCAGCCATTAACCAATTGATCTACCAATTTCAGTGCCAGCATAGCGTTTTTATTAAGTACATAATATAAAACCTGTAATAGAAGAAAACCTACAAAAAAAACTTTTGGGCCCTTTGAAAGCTTGGGCCTCGAGCGACGGCCCAGATTAGCCGGCCCAATAGCCGGCTTGAGCCCATGTTGAAGGATCGGATGATTGTGAAAAGTTGATCGGGCTTGAATTGTTTGGGTTTAAGTGATTTACCCAATCCCACTGATTAGTCGCCATTGTATCCGGAAGTAACAGACTCGCGAAAGATATACTAAGTTCCAAACGATATCTGTTTTTGGATCAAGGCCCAACCATCATTTATAATACTATTGGTTGATGTGGGCCTTGATAACTTCGTTTGATGATGTGGGCCGGTGTCTTAAATAAATTCTCAATAATGGTTAGAATATAATAGAATTTTTTTTTTTTTGTTAGAAATGCTAGAAAGTAATCTTCATCATCAATTGATTTAATCAAACGCTAAAATTAAATGAGTGAAATTGAAGAGAAGAAAAGAGGCGCGTGGGTTTGTGTAACGGCATTCTAGTCAATCCAGTACAATAGTTTTTCTCTCCCCCAATCCCCCCCCCCCCCCCCGCATTTTTTAAACGTTAATAACTTTTTCATACGACAATACTTTTTAATAAAAATTGCACAAAAAACGAGCGTTTTTTTATATTTAGAACGAGTATACTATTGCTATATTTTCGAAAAAAAATCGAAAACCCAGTTACGTAAAACGTAATGGAAAAAAACTCAGTTGCGTAAAACACAATGGAAAAAAACGTAAAAAATGACTTTTTTCTAAAACGCAATGCACCAAAAACACAAAGAAATGTCTTATTTGTAAAACGCAATGGGCAGAAAACACAAATAAATGTCTTATTTCTAAAACGCAATGGCCTAAAAACACAAATGAAATTGTACTTTCTAAAACGCAATGGACTGAAAACACTTAAAAATGTGTTTTACCTAAAACGCAATGCACAAAAAACACAAAGAAATGTCTTATTTCTAAAACGCAATGGCCATAAAACACTTAAAAATGTCTTTTTTCTAAAACGCAATGGACTGAAAACACATAAAAATGTGTTTTACCTAAAACGCAATGGCCTAAAAGCACTTCAAAAATGTGTTTTTCTAAAACGCAATGGCCAGAAAACACATAAAATGTCTTATTTCTAAAACGCAAAAGCACAAAAGAAGGTGTTCTATCTAAAACGCAATGGACTGAAAATACATAAAAACGTGTTTTACCTAAAATGCAATGACTAAAAACACTTCGAAAATGTGTTTTTCTAAAACGCAATATCTAGAAAACACATAAAATGTCTTTATTTCTAAAACGTAAAAACACAAAAGAAAGTGTCTCTCTACAACCCAATGGACTGAAAACACATAAAAATGTGTTTTTACCTAAAACGCAATGATTAAAACACTTAAAGAATGTGTTTTTTCTAAAACGCGATAGCCAGAAAACACATAAAAATGTTTTATTTCTAAAACGCAATGGCCTAAATATACAAAAGAAATTGTTCTCTCTAAAACGCATTGAACCAGGGTATGTTTTGTATGTGAATTGTCTGAACCAGGAAGTAGGAGATCAAAAACTGTCTACGAAATGAGGCAATTTCCAGAAAATTAAATTTTCTGATTCAGTTTTATTAAAGCAATTAAATTTTCTAATGCAGCTCGACCCCAGTGTGACACTTGTGCTCCGTAAACACCGCACGATGAAGGACAATATCTTTTATCAAAGAGACAATGTGTTTTTGGTCTCAATGTTTGCTTTTTATGTTTGACAATTTCACGTTTTGATTTTCAGTTCAATTTCAAGCTTTGGATCGCTTTCTGAAAAGTTATACGCAAACTGATGCGTAAACCTAATCAGTTTAATGCGGAAAACACTCTGAAACAGTGACATAGGCTTAACATACCTTAAATAAGTTAGAAATAAGTTTTGAAGGCTTTGGAGGTCAAAAACAAGTTTATTCGATCACAGGGACTATTTACGTCAAACTGCGAAACTATACCGATCCGTATAGTAACAAACATTCTGGAACCTGATCATAAGCTAAACGTACCCTATATATCCTTTACATAGCTTAGAAATAAGCTTTGAGGGGTTCGTTATGCGAAAATATGTTTATTTAATCAATATGGACTAAAAGCGTCAAAAAGTGCATAAATTTGCATTTACGCGCATATCTCACGTTCTGAAGATATCCGGACATCCAAAAATTTTTGTAATCATTAAAATATTTTATCTTAGTGATTGGAATGCAAAAATATCACTCGTCGTGTAATTTGGATCGATTTCGCGTCCGTTACGACTTCCGTCGTAATTAACCGAACATCGCAACCGTACGACCAAACGAACCGACATCTGAGATGTTTTTGAGCATATTTCATGTTCCCTATACTTTAACTTCATTGTAGACCTTTGAAATGGGGTTAACGGGTCTTAAACGTGTCAAAAAGCATCAAAAACCAAGTTTTGGACTTGCAGGGACTAAAACTGACATTCTGCCAAACTAGTCTAGGAGGGGCGCGTAAGCCATGTCTGGTTTCTATGCGGCCCGTGACAGACTGTCAGTCAGAAACATTGAATTTGATCATTTGAGCTGAATTTGATGGTTTTGATCCTTGTTTTCCAATACCATTTGATAGTTTTTGATGTCCCATTGTATTGTAAACAATGGGCAACATATGTAAGGTCCAGATTTAAGCACGATTTACGAGAAACGATCCTAACGGTTCTTGGAATTCTATAAATACCCACCAGTTTTCATTCATTCAACTCACACATTGCTCTAATCTGCTCTAAGTTAAAGCCTTAGCTTCATACCTGAGTATTTTAGATCAAATCTTCATTGCTTGGACCTTTTGTGAGTATTCTTTCATGCTTTTTATGCTTTTTAAGCATGAAAGTCAAACAGTGTTTGACTTTCTGCTTTGACCAGGTTATGGTCAACACAAAGTTCGTTTGAACTTTGCAACGTGAGCGTAATCATGATAGTTATAGTCCCTTGTGACTATACCTACTGATTACTACGTTGAATAGTCAAAGTGATGAGTCAAAGTTTCGGTCAAAATGTCGTTTATGCGGATTTTGAGACGAAACTATCATTGGGTATCAAAACACTTTGTTTTGATATCAAAACCTGTTTTCTAACTTAGTTAAACATGTTTTAACATGTTTAGCTCGTCACTTTTAGTCTAGTGCTTGTATAGAGTCGTAAGTCAAGCGGTCTAAACCACCGCTTAGACTTTCGAACCCGACCCGTTTGGTCGATCGTTAGGATCTGACCAAACATATTTTGTGACCATAGTTGTATAGGGAATAACCTTTCGAGGTTATACCTTATGGTCACATCGTTTAGTTAGTTGTATGATAAGTAGTTTATATGCCTTAGGAAAATGACCAAAATGCCCTTTATGCGCATAATTTCATTTTAAGCATATGTAACCAATATTTTGACATCTAAACTGATTATATAACAAAATTAGATATGTTAAGGCATATAATACTTGTCATAGGACTAGTTAGGCGGTCCGAACGCGTTTTACGCGAACGACACGTTAAGGTAGCGTAGACTACCTTAACGGGTCGTAATAGGTCGTAAGCACTTAGGTTAGGTTCCGACTTAGAATGTAGGCTTTGTTAAACCATATCACATGAGTTCCAATACTCATTTGGTTTACGAGACCTCATTCTACCCGATCTTCCGATTTGGTGTCGATTCACTAACATAGTATCTGTTACACTAGGAACCACTTCGACACTTGAACTTTTGATCCTTTGAGCTTTGTTATATCATTTTAACAAGACGTACACGCAATCCCAGGCGAGTACATAGTTCCCTTCTTTTACCGTTTTCAAATGTTTTGGGGTGATTCATATGTGTAACCGAGTTGTTTTCCAAATGTATGGCATATATGTGTTTACTAAGTGCTTTTATGTGTATTATTCCGATTATGCAAATACGATGTTTATCTAAATCCTTAAAAGATCTACCTATCTTTATAGTTAGATTCTTATAGGATATTTGAAGTACAGTCTTAGATCTTCCTATTTTCATAGTGAGATTTTTAAGAAGTACTTTACGACACGATGGTTATGGTTTATGTGTAGATTGTTGGTGATTTAGATAACGAAACGGGTGTAATAAAATAAGAACATGGTGGATACGCCGCTGGTACTTCCTATATATAAGTGTCCTTATTTTATTACTCTTGGAGCGTTATCTGAATCACTTTAGGATGTGTGTACAATTGTTTCAATGTTCGATTATCGAAATCTTCGTAGAATCTCCCATATCTTTATATGTTAGATTCTTAGAAGGATATCTAAAGTATTATCATGAATCATTGATGTGATTTATATAATACTCACACAAGTTTTTATTTATTTCAAAACTGTTATTATTAATCATTAATTGAATTTCTAATAACACATTAACGAGTTTTACGATGGTTTAAACGAGATTACGATGTACAATTTCAATTGGCATAAAAATGACTTAGTAATAATCATATTGCCATATACAAAACTATTTGCCACGTTTTTTTTTCACAATCACGATTATGTATTGCAATACTAAACTTTTGCCATCCTTTGGCTTCAAGATTTATTTTCAATTGACAGCTCTCGTAGTTGTCAAAAGTATTGCAAATATCAAATGTTTTGCCATTTATTTGGCTAACAAAACCTATGTATTCGCCGGCATTTTTATGCTGACTATTTTTCACATATGTTTCAGGTTTTCAACTCTTCAAGCATGTAACACATAGGACTGCATTCGGGCCTTAGACTTTTAAATCAAAAGAAAATTACATGTATTCTTTGTTGTAAAACGATGTTAATAATATTGAAACAATTTAGTACCAGTAGTTGTGAGCAATTTGTAACGTGACTCCCTGATATTTCCACCGCGTGTTGCTGTATTACGCGATTGGGGTGTTACACCCAGCCAGGGGCTCTGCCCCTTGGACCCTGCTCCCAGGGGCGTTGCCCCCTTGGAACCCCGTAGAACGCAATGACTCAATTCAAAAACCTAGATCGTAAAAATGCAATTCAAGAATTTCTTACATGGATCAAAGCCGATTTCTTCAACGATTGACGAAATTTGAATGATAGAAACACTTATCAGCAATCGAATCGAACGGATCGAGTGATTCGCTTCAAAATCACGGGAAAAAAATGAGATATTGTATAAAGTTAAACTGGGTTTCTTCAAAAAAGTTGAAGAACAAGTTGATTGGGTATTTGAATCATTAATTGGTGACGAAAATCACACTATAATGTAGTGATTATTGAGATAGAAAGTGAAGAAAAGGTTGAAGATGGTGGGTTATGAAAATGGTGAGTTTTGAAGTTACTGGGGGAGAAGAAGGATGAAGATTGGATACGATTGACTAAAATACACTTCCTCTTTATTTTAAATTTTGCCACATGTCATAATCCTATTGCTTCCTATCCTTCCTAGCCAAAATAAACTTCCTATTTGATCCTCTCTCTTCTCAATACATGCCGAATTGTTGGCTCGTTTGATGTTGGACTTTCGGATTTAAATGATAAGGGGACCGGGGTGGTGAGTGATAAACTCCCACCACGCGTGATAAACTCGAACACACCACCGCCACCCCTCAAGTTCAACGCGTTAAACATAAAATGCGTGATATTAATCACGTGTGAAAAATCCGACCGTTTGCGTGAAAAATCCGATCGTTTTTTTTAATGTTAATGTTTAATAAAAAAAACCTTTAAACAATCTATATATACTTCAAAAATTTTATACCATTTCACCCACACCAAAACACAAACACATATCACATATTTCACAAATGGATTTTCCTACGGATTCACGTTTCCGATGGACAGCGATAGCGATAGCCAATCGTCTTCCGACAATGAGACGCTTGAATTTTTCGTGTCCGTGTATAACGAACCTGAATCAAGTTCGAACAGCCCAAAGAAGAAAATGGTGGATCGTGATCGTATACATGTCAACGAAGTGTTAATGAACGAGTATTTTGTGGAGAATCCGGTCTACAATGACGAAACGTTTAGAGATCGGTTCCGTTTACCAAAAGAATTATTTTTAAAGATTGTTGGAGACATCGAAGCAACTAAAGAATGGTTTCAAGAAGGTTACGACGCGAGGGGCAAACCAAGTTTCACGCTGATACAAAAATGCACGTCCGCCATTCGCCAACTAGTGACAGGTAACCCTCCCGATCAATTTGATGAATACCTAGCTATGTCGGACAGGACTTCGCGTGAATGTCTGCAATTTTTTTGTAACGCGGTCATTAAATTGTATGGTAAAGAGTTTTAACATAAACCGACGAGACACGACATCTCACGTATTTAAGCCGCACATCAGGCTAGATGGCATTTTCCAGGGATGCTCGATAGCATCGATTGTACACATATCGGGTGGAAAAATTGTCCAATAGAGTTGCGAGGGGCGTATGTTAGGGGTGACGTCAAAAGACCAACCATTATACTTGAAGCGGTGACGTCGAATGATTTATCGTTTTGGCATTCATATTTTGGTGTTCCAGGTTCAAACAGCGACATCAATGTTTTGCACACGTCGTCGTTGTTCCAAACCGTAACGGATGGTACCGCACCCTTCTGTCCATTCTATGTTAACGGACGATATACAGACGAGGCTTTCTTCTTGTGGATGGTAGCTACCCATCATGGTCTGTTTTTGTGAAAGCTCCTTCATTTCCTGTCGAGGCTAAAGAAAAGGGGTTCAAAAAGTTGCAAGAATCGGCAAGAAAAGATGTTGAGAGGGCTTTTGGTGTTTTAAAGGGTAGATGGGGCATATTATGCCAACCGGTTCGTGCGATGAATAAGAAATCAATACATAGCATAGTATATGCATGTATCATATTGCACAATATGCTAATCAAACAAGACGGACGTGCAATATCTCCAGATTGGGTGCCGGACCCTCCTACACAAATTCACGTTCCCGAAAATATCCAACAAGACTTGCGTGATGAAGAAATGCACTTTCGGTTGAGATACGATTTAATTGAACTAGTAGGTTCTTTAGGTATGGAATTTCCTGATTCGGACGAGGAGTAGAGTTTCTTTATGTATGTTTTTTTTAATTGTAGTCTAAAATATTTCTAGTATGTGTAACTGAACTAGTATGTTTTAATTTAAATGAAATTTATGATTTATAATTTTAGTATTTTATTGTTAATTTATAATTAAAAAAAAGTTGTCAGTGATGGAATTACATCACAAGTGCTGACCATTTCCACTATAAAAGGTTGTGAGTGATAGAATAATGGTTGATGACATGACAGAACTTGATTGTATGTTGTGAGTGATGAGTGATCACCACCCCTACCCCTAATGGACAAGTAAAAAGTGTAATCACTTTCGTTTAAAACAACACAAATTGCAAGACCTTAGTTCAAAAAAGAGGTTTATATAAGATTATAGCATTCACTTTCGTTATAATATTCATTGTCATATAGTTTGGGTCAAGTGACTATCACTTACGTATGTGGCCCAATTGAGATCAGACCTTCTTTTGAAACAATGGAATAAGACAAACTTCTGAAAACTAGGACGACAAAGAGACAATCCTGCTCCACTAAAAGATTTTAAAACAAACTAGTTTTATACCTAGTGCGCGCGTTGCGCGCTAAACCAATTCATTCTCGGTTTTGACAATATAACACGAAACGTCTGAAAAATATTTTGACACCTTCAATGCAGATTTACCATCTCAAGTTCACAACAAAGTTTGGTCATAATACTTATATGTATTGAAGCCACAAATATAATCAATTTGCATGCTTCCATACCAAAGTATGCATCTGTTGACTCCGATTGGTTATCTATATTTTTAAATTATATAAGAGAAATGATGGCTGGCTTTTCTACACTAAAAGGGGGGAGAAGTTCTATTTTTTCAAGAATGGGAATTGCTTCAAATTCATCAGAACTCGCAAACTTCTCTTTAAGCGTAATAAAATCCCAATGAGCCCTCGTTACAAATTCCAAATGCAAAGGAATCTAACACGTCAACAAATTTAACAACTAAATTACCTGAAACTAATTACCAAGTAAACACGTGACGCATTTTAAAACTGTGTAATCACTTTGCGACGGGTCTTTTTATTCCGACATGTAAGCAAACTGATTATGAAGATTCAAGACTTGAGACTGTTCTTGTACATGGTGTTTGTTTATTTTGTGTCTTGAGATTTCTTGTTATCCAAGTTGTGTGCTTACTTCTTCAGATATGAATGCCAATGGTTCTTTATCTCGGTATCCATCCTTCCAGGCAAATGGTGTGACATCTGAGACCACCTGAGCAAGTCAAGAGACCTCATTTTTATAAGTTTCTTGTTTCCTTTTATATTTTAACCACCAAACTCAACTCGATTGCTAAGCCCAGATTGAACAAAGCAAATATATCTATCTTATGCTACAAACCCAACACAAAAGTGTGTTATATATAACTATATATAAGATACAGAATGAACCGTACCTACAGTGCGTTCATCTTCAAGGTCAGTCTATAACTGGAATATATAAAAAATGAAATGATACCTTGAAGGTGTGTATAACTGCTCTTTCTATCTTTCTACTGTAAATCCCATCATAATGAGTACCTGATCAATATTATCGATTTCATCTTTAACAACAGCAACAAAACATAGTCACACTAAATCACGGGATCTAACCTCGGGTTTGTTGGATTATTCGGGTTTGTTTACGGGTCACGGGTCGGTGCATTATCGGGTCACGGTTTAACGGATCAAGGCAGGATTGATCCAGGGGTAAAAGGGTAAAAAAAAAACAGCATTTTGTTACGTAAATTGTTGAGGTTTTGCTGCAAGTTTTCATTGTGAATTAGTCAAGTTGTTGACCGGATTCCTTGGATAATATGGACGTTATGGTGCACGTTGGCTAAAAGAATTAGTCTGTTACTTGTACCGATTATTTTGGATATATTTTATTAGTTTATTCTTCCACTGATTCTTATTTGTATGGCTATATAAAGCCTTATTTATTTAATGGATATTGTACCCTTTTGTTTATCGAAACAGTAGCCTTCTTCATTTTTACCTTCTGCATATTTCTTCACATATACTACACATATATTTGAGAGTCTGTGTGTTGAGTGTGTGTGTTTGGGGACCTGAAACCAACATTTGGTATCAGAGCCTAGGGCTTGAGAAGCGGGTTTGAAGATCGGAGGAAGCCTCCGCCGCCGGCAGGTGTGTCGGTCGGTGGAGGGCAGGCGTAGAAGAAGGTTCGAGACGGCAGGTGGCTGTTTTCGGATCGTTTAACAGTAGAAGACGGACGCGTTAAGGTGTTTCGGTCGGTCGTTGTTGTGGTAGACGTACCGGTTAAGACGACGGGGGTGACCGGTGATAAACGCTTGTGTTCGGTGGTTGTTCGGGACTGTGTTGCAGCGTTAGACGAAGACGTTATGGTGTTTGGGTCAACCGTTGTTGCGGGTAAGAACCGGTTGAGATGACGGGGGTGACTGTGATGAACATCGGTGTTCATGGTTGTTAAGATACTAGGCTGTTCGGTTGTTAGTTGCGGGTTTGCGCGGCTGTTATATAACCGGTGATAACAGTAGATGGTGTCGCAGGTGCCTTGATCGAGTTGTTCGTGATAAGAGGAGACCGACGTAGTGCGTTAAAAGCGGGCAAAATGGATCCGTCAAAGCAGGTGGCTTTGGATTCGTCTCGTTTGGCAAAGAGAGAAAACGGAAGAAGCGGGTGGCTTGTTTTCTTTGTCGGTGGAGTGGCCTCTTGAACAAGGGGGTGATCGGAAAAAGGTAAAGAAAAAATTACACGGTGTTAACATTATGGTGTTGGAGTTCAAATCGGGTGACTCGGATGTGACCGGGTGGGTCGTTGATCCGTGATGAGTCAAGATGTGAATGGACGGTTCTAGCGTTATGCCATGTTACATGTTACGGGCGTGGTGTTTTTTATTCGGGTTGAACCGAGACATTGGACGTGATCGAGGTGAAGATCGGGTGTCCGTTAGATGTCATGGTGGTTCGAAACCGAGGTGATTCGGTGCTGCGGTGAAGGCGTAAACAAACACCGATTAAGGGGGTGATTGTTGGATTATTCGGGTTTGTTTACGGGTCACGGGTCGGTGCATTATCGGGTCACGGTTTAACGGATCAAGGCAGGATTGATCCAGGGGTAAAAGGGTCAAAAAAACCAGCATTTTGTTACGTAAATTGTTGAGGTTTTGCTGCAAGTTTTCATTGTGAATTAGTCAAGTTGTTGACCGGATTCCTTGGATAATATGGACGTTATGGTGCACGTTGGCTAAAAGAATTAGTCTGTTACTTGTACCGATTATTTTGGATATATTTTATTAGTTTATTCTTCCACTGATTCTTATTTGTATGGCTATATAAAGCCTCATTTATTTAATGGATATTGTACCCTTTGTTTATCGAAACAGTAGCCTTCTTCATTTTTACCTTCTGCATATTTCTTCACATATACTACACATATATTTGAGAGTCTGTGTGTTGAGTGTGTGTGTTTGGGGACCTGAAACCAACAGGGTTTGTCGATCTCCTCGAAAAAGGAACATGCATCTTCAAGTTCGTACACCGAATCTTCGCCGGAACCTCACTGAAGGTTACCTACTCGTGAAATCAACATAACTCGTCGGATAAAGGTTCATTGGTAGCCGATCTATCGAAATAGCGAACATGCAAGAGAATAGGGTTTACCGGAAACTTGCCATAACTTGGTCGGAACCCTAGCAGCTTGACTGTCATCACTGTCGGAGCTATATCTAACATCCCTCGTCACTCTCTACTCGTGTACCGTCACAAACCCTGCTCGCCGCCGTGGATCCGCCACCACAACCCACCACCGGTCTGACCAAAGGCCAAGACGATGGTCTGCGGGAGAGAATGGTCGTTCCGCCATCACCGCCGCTCCTCTCTCTCCCATTCTATCGCTGCTCTCTCTCTCTCTCTCTCTAATCCCATGCGGTATGCTCTGTCTCTCTCTCCCCGGTGCGGTGGTTTTTTGAAGAATGGAAGGAGCGGTGGGTTTTAAGCTGGATGCGTGGCAAACCTGATTGTAAAAGGAAATTACAAAAATGGCCTCCAATACTGTTCATTCCCTTTCTCTTTTATCATATATTAATTGTACTATTCTGGTGAACTTTTTCCAGAAACCAAGCTCACCGGAAAAATGGTGGTTTGTGATTTACACCTTAAAAGTTAAAACTCAATAAAACTTGTCTTTTTGATTATCTCCAATGATTTTAACAAGTTTTAACCGAAAACATCAACTATCATTGATTTCTCATGTTTTAATTCGTATTTTCTTCTAATAAACCGGGTTTTAGGTTTTTGTCAAGGAAGCCTACAAAAAACCACTAAAAATGGCACTGAAAAATCAGTTTTCATCAAGAAATCGGACCTAGGCTTTGATACCACTTGTAGGTTACGAAATCGGATCTCGAACAAAGTGATTTCTTGTTTTGGATGGCGTAATAAGTGCGGAATCCAAGTAACACCATAAACGAGCGAGAGAGTGAATGATACACAAAAAATATCAACGTTTAACGGTTCATGTATTAAATTCGTCAGAGTTTCGGTACAAGTTTAAACCATGAAAAACTCACACAAAACTCTCTCTCTCCCTCTAGCTCTTATTCAAGTATGTTCTGTTCTACAAGACAAGTTGGGTATGTATATTGTGATACCCAGCTACCAAACGACATCATACAAATTCCAAACTACATCTAAATTTTCAAACTACACCAATCTGTCGTCAATGGCGAAGCTTAAGATTTCCGACCGGGGGTCGAAAGTCACTGGACCTAAAATTATACCTAAAAAATTATAAAACCGGGGGGTCGAAAACGTATATGCCTAAAAAATTCTATACGAAAACTACATACCGGACACTATTGAGCGAAAAGTTCGGTGGGTGGGGCACCCCCGGGCCCCAACTATGCTACGCCCATGTCTGTCGTTCAGACTTATGCAAGTGATCCACATTTCTAAGCTACACCACATATAGTTTGGATATTTCTAAACTACACCACAAATCCAAACTACACCGTATGTAGTTTGGATATTACTTGTCGCTTGGAACTGTCAAGCCAAGTCAAATGACAGAGGAAAGTCATTTAACTTTGGTCACCTCGCACAAACATGAATGGTCACTAGCTGCATACAAAAATTGCATAAAAAATATAACGAATTAATCATCAAACATTAAAGTTGGTCAACTAAAAACCTTTTAGATCAACATATTACATTAATGTTTCCGTGTGTGTGTGTGTATATATATATATATATATAGGGTAGGGTTCATGCGAGAACCACCCTTATTGCGAGAACCGCGAGAACCAATGTGAACATGGGGCAATTTTGTAAATACATACAACTTGTGAATTAGTCGATCCTCTCCCTGCATCCTATACTACTGGACTTCAAACAAAAAATAAATCACAATCTATCAAATATTCATGTCCGACAATCCTCCAAGCATTATCAATCTGCGATTCATCATAGCGATTCATAAAAAATCAAGTTCGTCACTCCACAATATCAGCAATTCGTCGTATGTTCGATATTAGTGCCATATGAACATAATCATCGATCGCACATTCGTCTTCAATTTGAAATTAGGGCAAAACGATCATAATCATAAAGGTTTGTTGTACAAATAAGGATAATTTGAAGAACATATGTCGTCTAACGGAATCACGATTCTCTGTTGCACCGTTCTGTGAATTTGTAAGTTCATACATTTTGTTTTGTAGTCGTATATGACAATACAACTCTTAATCATCGATTCAGATATGTTATTATGTGATTATGACACTTAAGCAGTCGTTTCATATCTCTTTCATATCTGCATTATTGAAAAATGGGTTATATATAAGATTTTTTGAGTGAACAGGGGCGAATGTTGTGATAGAACTATATGTAATGAGGTAGTTATGTGTTTGTTCATATAGTTTTTCTTGCTGAATAATGTTATGTGAATAATGCTAGATATGATGGGCAACACGAAATTTGATTTGGTAAGTGTTGGGGATTTTTTTTACTGAATTATAACTGTTGATAAGTTATGTCATGTTAATGCACATGTGCATAGCTATAGTTATGCACATGTGCATATTTTGATAGAATATGCTTACATGAAACATGATAATAAGGTAATGTTGTGATCTATATAGATATGCACATGTGCATATTTTCTGACAGTACATGCTTGCACAGAACATGTTGATTAGGTATAATTGCGTGATACATAGTTATGCATATGTGCATAGCTTGACAGAATATGATTACACATTACAGGATAATAAACTAAATTTGTGATCTATATAGTTATGCACATGTGCATAAATTGTTATAATAGGTTAATATACACGTGTGCATAGTTTGCAATAATAGTTTAAGAAGGTAGATAATGTTGATGCATATGACTTTGAATAGGAGTCTCACCTATGCATCAATGATCTGTAATCGGTATTTAGTTTTATTTAGGTGTTTTTTGGTGTGTTATACAGTTATGAGAACGTGTATTTCATCTTGGAATATGTTAATAAGGTATAATTGTGTGATATATAGTTATGCACATGTGCATAGATTGACATAATATGTTAATATGCACATGTGCATAGTTTGTCAACATAGGTTATTAAGGTATTTAATGTTTATTCACATGTATATAATGATGCATGTGTGCATATCTTATATGTTGATCATAAATTAATGTTGATACACATGCTCATTGTAGATCATCGATGGAAAAAAATACATGGATTAACAAATAAGAGAGTTAAGCAGATGTTAGACGAAGAGGCGCTGAAGTAATAGGAATGATGGGGTATGCTCAACAACTTCAAAAAGGAACAGACAATACGATGTTATGGATGTTATATGTGGATGATTCAAGGACATGAAACACGTGGTGTTTGTTTTTTTCTTTTTTCTTTTTTTGGCAGTAGTAAGTGGCTAACTGATGTGGTGTGGGCATATTTGGTTGACAGTAGTTGTATAGGATAAATTACGTATGGATGCACATGTGCATTATTCAAAATTAGTAATCATATGTCGATGTATTATGTATATCAAAGGATGCATTATGTATATTAAAGCAATGTATATACGTATCAAAGCATGCTGGTATGTTGTTAAAAATATGTATGGGTGCACATGAGCATTATTAGAACACGTATATTGTGCGTGTGCATATTTTTATTCCGTATCAAATAACCATGTTAATTTAAACAGAAAAACATGCATGCACATGTGCATCTTTCTGTCAATACATTAAGTTTGGTAATGCACATGAAAACAACTAAAAAAACATAATCAAAATGTAAATTCGATAATCCACATCATGACAACTAAAAAGTACAGAATCAAAGTGAATACTGATTGGAATTTGTTTATCGTCATAAATAGTTAATTCAAGAATCATAAATTTGGGTTTGGTCAAATTACGACGTCTGGTTGAACATCTAAGAACGATTGTAGCTCGTTATCAACTATAACGTAATCAAAATAAAAGTCTTTGATGTTGGCAAATTGGGGTTTCATTGTATGTAGTATAATGTATGAATCGCGTTAACCGATAAATAGACGTACGTCTCTCGTATGTCTCTGGAACAGTTTTTTAATTCTTCTCTCGTCTGCATCACCCTTATCATCCTATATTTTTTCAAATGTATACATAATGTAATTGTCAATATAATGCACGTGTGCATAATGTAATTATCAACATAACACGAGCATTATCAATTTATATATAACGACATTTTTTGAACATAACAAGATGCCATATATTCAAAGCATAACTTTAGACATGAACTAGAGAAGTACACTTACAGTAAACATATAAACTCCTATTTTTCTATTACATTCACACCACTTGTGTACCACTATTCAATCACTAAATTCTCCATTTTAGCTATGACTTTCATCCACAACAGAGTACACTCATTGACTTATTCCAGTCTTCTGGCATTTGAACACTGCACGACTTTGAATACCTTCTCATTTCTGCTCGGCCATATGATCCATAATGTAACCATCACTATGCAGTTGACTGCCTTTTTCTTCTTCTTAGAAATATCCAGCTTCCAGGAAAAAAGAGATAATATATGCCACTGTTGAGTAAGAATGTAAATTCTTTACTCCCAGCCATGCTCTGACCATCCACCATAGCGTTTTCGACATCAAACACGGAATGAGGATGTGTTCAACAGTTTATTGCTCGTATCCGCAAACCGGGCACAATGTGTTGCTGATATGAATCCCCTTTTTTTACAGCTCTGTCTTTGTCGGTAACCTGCCTTCGACGCCTTTCCATGCTAACATATTGGCTTTAGGTGCAGCCCAACCGTTCTAGGTCATTACAAAGCCACTCGACGGGTCCCCACTTGTGACACACAAATCCTATCTAACGGGTTTAACATTGAAAGTCGACTTATTTTTCCGAGTGCCAACCCAACCCATATTGACCATCTTCATTCTGGTGTCTCTCAGCAACACCAAAAGCTACATAAACTTCACCAATGCCTCCCCGGATGTCGGATTGTTCTTCCATTGCCAATCCCACACAGTCACCTCCCCTATTTTTTTGTAGTTGTCTGCCACCCAAGCCCCTTTGTTTGCTGCCATCCTGTACATAATTGGATAGTCATCCATAAGGCACTTGTTCAGAATCCATACATCAACGACATAGTCTAATTTTCAACATTATGCACATTTGCATATAATTTAATACAATATCATTTACAATCAACAAAATGCACATGTGCATATAATTTAATACATCATTTACATTAAATATAATGCACATGTGCATATCATTTAATATAATATCATTTACAAAGTATATACATCAATTACAGTCAACATAATACCTTTAGTCACAAATCGAATGGACTGCAACTTCAGGTATGTATTCAACATCAACTTCAGGTATCCAATATGGGGTGCCATTGGGTGTATAATGTATAACAGCTGTAACCGTTCCTGTGAATTTAATAAGAAAATTTAACAAATTACATGTGCAATGTAATTTAATATACAATATAACAAATTAATTATCGTCATCATGCATATGTGCATATATTTATAATGTATCATAATTTATAATATGGTTCAGTTAACACAGTGCACATGTGCATATATTGTTGATTATTAATTAGTAACAACATAATATGAATGTGAACATATTTTAAACATGTATAACATTGAATAATATACAAATTACACAAATGGACATGGGATACCTTTATTCTCAAACCGAATGAACTGCAATTGAGGTTGTTCAATATCTGTGGGTGCTGTACCAGTCGAAGAAGTGTCAATCGTGTAACACCCTTGTTATTATTTTAAAGGTTTTCGTATAAATTACGAAAATAAACATGTAATTGTACATACGTGATGTTGAATAATACGGGATAATTAAAACTTTTACAATTTGAAAATAATACAACTTAATGAATTTGAGTTCGTCGTTTAAAGTTACGACTAAACGTCGTGCGGAAGCTTTTAACTTTATCGTGTTCGGTTCTTCTTCGAGCTTGATCTTCATCCGGGCACTCTTGGCAATCACCTATGATCAAAACCAACTTAAAAGTTAGTTTTGATAGTTAAATAACAAGTTTAAACAAGTTATATGGGATTAGAAATCAAGGCATTTGAACAAAATAATTAAATACAAGAAATTATATATTTTGTTTTCAGCCCCTTCACCCGGCCGTGTCAAAAGATCACCCGGCCGTGTCAGCTTAACATATATTTTTCACAGCCCCTTCACCCGGCCGTGTCAAAAGTTCGCCCGCCCGTGTCAACTCTGCACGTTTATTTTTCATCAAATTTGCATCCAAACCTATCCAAACTCATTTTAATTGCTTGGGGTTCGTTTCTTAACATGTCTAAGCTATCATCCATTACCCGGATCCATTATTCATATAGTTTACGCTCCCGTTACCCGGTTTACGTTTTTCTTTATTACACTTAAGCCAACATTTTACCACCTACTTTATTTTGACCCGTTTAGAAGTTTTCATGCATTTAAGCATCAAACTCGCATTTCTCTTTGTACACTTCGTATTTCCATTTTTTTAATAGCCTCTTATATTCCACAACAACTACTTTGTAGTGGATTTAACATAACGGACCGTTATTCTAAATTTTACCCTTTGGATAGTCATTCTACGTAATTGACCCGTTCTTAGGCATTTGACTCTCAAAGTTTATACTTACAACTCTTACATATATCTAAGAGTTGCATAATCATAATACTAGTATCTAAACGACCTCTAAGGGTCATTTGCCCGATTTACAAATCATGGGCGTTTTGGTCATTTTTTTTAGTCCCTCATTTACGACGAAGGACTCTCGCTAATTATTTGACCCATAATTGCATGTTTATCTAGCAACTTAACTATGCGTACCTGGCTCGGGTCAAGGTATTGACCCGTTTACATAACTTTTTGCTTTAAATCTTTCTAGTTAAAGCAACGCAAGCTTATGTTATTTTCCTGTGATTACAAAACTCAACAAGCGATTGTCAAATGTTATTGTCAAATGGTGTTAACCGCATCATTTGACCCATTTAGTCTAATTGACCATTTGTCCGTATGAGATGGTATTTAATTACCATTTCACCACTTTTAAACCTATCCCGGTTTTCCTTTGAACTTGTTTTACTTAAAACCGTTTTTATTTATTCGTCATTACATGACTAATTTACCGCTTTACCCCTTTTTACTATAATTCATAATTTCTTACAATTTTCCCTCATTCCGACTCTCATTGAATCGTGTCGGAATATCATATATCAACCCCTTAGTAGCATTCATATCTATACTTGAAATTAAGTAACTTTGCAAATAATGTAAAGGGGCGTAAGCTCTACTTACCTCGCGTCCGCGCAAACATTCTTCGCATCCATGATCCGTTTGACCCGTTCCTTTCCAAGCTCCCACCTAGCTTGTTTAGCAACTATATCATAATATCCATAAGATGGTTAGATTGGTCATTCTATATAATGGCCATCACCCTATGGAACCCTTTTTTTACACACTTATCAATTAAAGCATGCCATATATTCAACAACTAGTTTCATACCATAATTCTTTTCATTCACTAACCGTTTGACCCGTTAGTGAAGTTACTTATACAACTAGTTAGTAAGTGATTTTAAACACTTTAAGCATGTCATATAAAGTGTTATTTGTTCCCAACAATCAATAATTCATGCCTAAAGTAAGTATATACAATCTTATGCGTTTTTCTTGGTTAATAAGAACATTATTTATGTGCATCGATTTTCTATTCAGCTGCTGTAATTGACCATTTTGACCCGTTTAAAATCTGAATTAGATCAACATGTTCAAAGACGGATCGTAGAACGCTCCAATACCTTCGCAAGCATATAAGGTACACCTTCTAACGAATTTTCTATGATTTTATATGATTTTTATAAAATCAGCTCAGCAACTATATTTTCATTTTTCAACATCTTTCAAGTTCTGAACAGCAGTTTTAATTCGCCTATTTGGCCTATTTAACAACCACATTTGTTTCTTATGATTGAAAAAAGTAAAAATCTACTTCATAAGCTTTCCGAAAAGGTATAGAACACCCAAATCGGATAAACGGTTGATTTTATATGATTTTTTAAGATTAGTCAAAATACATATAAAAGCTACGAAAATCATGTTTAGGGTCCTTTCAAATTCGACCCAAACCATCAAATGCAACCCATTTCCATGGCTATAACCCTTATTAGACTCTTGGTAATGGTTAGAAACCTATAGCTCAGTGATTGTAGGCTAAGAGATGTCAAAACATCATCTATTTCAAGAAGTCATCATATGAATCCTAATTATACTATCTTCTCAACTTCATCTTTGTCAAATTAAGAACTAGAACTAAAATTAACATATATTCAAGTTCTATTTGGTGATTCTCATACACCATCATGTTTAAAACCAGTACTATTACATATCACACGAAATTAGTCAAATTAGCCAATTACGTGTTTGTTTCATAATTTCAACATATAAACATTCACATAGGCATTTTAACAAACACCTTGCGGGCATAATTTCTCACAATTTATTATCAAGCTCAATACTTGTCATTTAGCCATGGTTAACATCAACTAAGCATGTTTACATCAATTTTCACATTAACAAAATTCCGAATTTACTTCCTAGAACTCAAATTATACTAGAAAAACAATCAAATTCTAGTGTTTTACATGCTCCTACAAAACCCACTTATCACCTTCAATGGTGATTATGGAATTCACTAGAATTAAGCAAAATTTCAACAAGTAATTAACTAGGGTTTGTCCCTAGTCACTATGTCTTTCAAAACAACTAACATGCAACATCAATTCTTGAATTCCATGAATTCACTCAGAAATTTGGGTGAAGATTTTGCATTGAAATTACATACCTTATGATCCCTTTTTAGAGGAGATCACAATTTCGTGCTTGGAAATCGATTTGGAACTGATTTGAAGCCCCAATTTGATCAATTTGCACAAGTTAGGGTTTGGTGGGGAAGCTCCTGTTCGCCCCTGATGTTTTGATCGACCAGACACACTTCTTTTAGTGTGTTTGGTGTTTCAACCTTGTTTTTAATATTATTAGTTTTAGTTTTAACACCTTTAGTCCCTCCATTATCATTAAGTTATTTATTTAAGGTGTTTTAACCTTCTAGTAAGTAATTTACAAGTCTCATGACTAACTGGGTTATTTATTCCCAGTTAGCTTGTTCTTGTTTATTTTATACTTTATAATTTTAATACAAAGTTTTATATTTTCGGGGTGTTACAACTTATTTCCTTTAGTTATAAGGTTTTAACCCACTAGTATGTCACTACAAGACTTCTCTTCTAACTATGTTATTATTATTCCTAGTTAACTTATTGGATTCCGGGAGTTATAACCCGTCTTATTTAAGTTCCGTTAACTCAGACTTTTTATCCTTTTTTTTTCTTGAAAGTTCTTATCCGCCTTTTAATTAATATTGGGATTATTTATTTAAATTCTAATATTTACCGGGTTGCTTTTGCCGCTAACGATACTTTACCCGTCTTTTAGTATTAACGGGGTTTGATTAGGGCTGGCAATAGGTAACCTGTAGGTAACCTGCTAAGACACGATAACAGAAAAGTACACCATGTGATTTTTTACGTTTTTAAAAATAATCAAAATTTGAAAGTTTGGATCCATTATTTTTTTCTTCTAGGTGCATAAAATATACATCTGTCTTATAGACATTGGATATAAAGTAGTTAAACGAGTCATATTCATGTTTAAAATTTTTATTGTTCGCGTTATCAGATACCTGTTAAACCTGTTAAGACACGATTTGCCAGCCCTAGGTTTGATTACCAAACCCGTTTTCGGGGTGTTACAAGTCTACCTCCCTTAAAGAGGTTTCGTCCTCGAAACCTTGTTTACATAATTCCTTTAATTTGGATTAAACGAACTTAGTTTCGATTTTCAAGGCATTCATTCGTTCCTTTTGGTCTAACATTTCCATTTATATTGACGTGTAAGTCTTTCGTGTGTAAGGCCTCGCAGGCCGTTACTTTTTGGCTTGTATCCATTATCTTTATCATTTATTCATTTTGGCGGTTAGACTTGTTAGTCACCGGCTACTTCATACCCCGTTGCCCGGGTATGCTATTTGCCATCTCCGGCCTTATGTGTGTTTAAAATTCTCTAAGACACCCCATACTACTTGTGTTTTTGTCAAAACGTTACTTTTGACTAAAAACTAAATTCTTAGTTTACGTTTCCTCTTTGCCGTACATCTTTCTCCCGTTTGCAGGAATGTTACTTCCGAGAATCTAGTCCTTTCCGTTATTATTTAATGCGAGGAATTATAACAAATCCCCAAGCTTAACCCCTATGACCCGTAGGTTCTTTCACTTAGCCTCTTAGGCTATTTATTTAGATTTTCACCTTTTTTTTTATCCTTTTTAAGGTGAGAGCTTTACAATTCGTTTCTTTCTATTTGTGACCTGAAGGCCCCCTTTTTTTACGTGACCACCGTTGGCGGCCTTACTAATTGTGAGTGACGATTTTCATCATTATCCTTGATTTATTACGACTAAAGTTAACAACCTTGATCATCTTTTTCGTGTGGGCAACACCTTTGTTTTCATGATCCGGCGGATCATCTATACTTTGGTTTTACTCGCCCATTTTGCTCACCATGGCTCTTTCGCCCAAGATGACTTATTTTTGTGAATTTTATTTTGTTCATTCATTTATATCATCATTTACATTAATCCTTGTCCCTTTTCTTGGGCTTATTATCCTAATGTAATACGCTTCCGTCACCTGGCTGTGCTTTTACATTATTGTCAACTATTTTGTTCATTTGTTTCATTTGGGTACTTTTTAATATGTCCCATCCACCCCGTCCTTACTACATCGGATGTAAATATGTCCATCATAAAAGTTCATGGTACCACGTGTTCACTACTTACTTGGCCAGAGTAAGCGATCAACACCTGATATACATGACCCTTTAAAATTTTCACATTACACCCCATGTAAGTAATGCCTCTAATTAATTTTCTTGGAAATAAAATTCTGGATAGGTATTCTATTCAGGTTTTCCAAGCTTTTAATTTACATATGCAACAATCATTCTCTACATGTTTGTTGCATATTGCTATTTCTACGATTAAGTTTAAAATGTGCACCTGGTAATGCCTGCCATAACGGGCTTATTTTGCCGTTAACCTTGTTCGTTGTCGTTACGCGATTTAGTCCTTGGTGAGCATGCTCCTCTTGTCATACTTCGGACCGTTTCTCCATCATATCCGTAATTTGTTCAACTCTTGTCATCTTTAAATGCAAGTGTCCTTCAAGTAAGGCATTCACAGAAGTTAGTAATGTCAACTTTACTAAATGCCCGTATCATAATACTAGGCTTTTTTTTTACAATATGTGTCAACGCACGAAATTTTGTTAGCTATATCTATCATTTAATTGGGGTAACATGTATTACACGATAACCCTATGTGTTGTTTACAACACTTTAATACGCTAAACGATTAATATACATGCACTTACCGGATTTGCGATCAAGCCTCGAACCGAACACACTTTACTTTTTAACCATGAGCTCTGATTACCAACTTGTAACACCCTTGTTATTATTTTAAAGGTTTTCGTATAAATTACGAAAATAAACATGTAATTGTACATACGTGATGTTGAATAATACGGGATAATTAAAACTTTTACAATTTGAAAATAATACAACTTAATAAATTTGAGTTCGTCGTTTAAAGTTACGACGAAACGTCGTGCGGAAGCTTTTAACTTTATCGTGTTCGGTTCTTCTTCGAGCTTGATCTTCATCCGGGCACTCTTGGCAATCACCTATGATCAAAACCAACTTAAAAGTTAGTTTTGATAGTTAAATAACAAGTTTAAACAAGTTATATGGGATTAGAAATCAAGGCATTTGAACAAAATAATTAAATACAAGAAATTATATATTTTGTTTTCAGCCCCTTCACCCGGCCGTGTCAAAAGATCACCCGGCCGTGTCAGCTTAACATATATTTTTCACAGCCCCTTCACCCGGCCGTGTCAAAAGTTCACCCGCCCGTGTCAACTCTGCACGTTTATTTTTCATCAAATTTGCATCCAAACCTATCCAAACTCATTTTAATTGCTTGGGGTTCGTTTCTTAACATGTCTAAGCTATCATCCATTACCCGGATCCATTATTCATATAGTTTACGCTCCCGTTACCCGGTTTACGTTTTTCTTTATTACACTTAAGCCAACATTTTACCACCTACTTTATTTTGACCCATTTAGAAGTTTTCATGCATTTAAGCATCAAACTCGCATTTCTCTTTGTACACTTCGTATTTCCATTTTTTTAATAGCCTCTTATATTCCACAACAACTATTTTGTAGTGGATTTAACATAACGGACCGTTATTCTAAATTTTACCCTTTGTATAGTCATTCTACGTAATTGACCCGTTCTTAGGCATTTGACTCTCAAGGTTTATACTTACAACTCTTACATATATCTAAGAGTTGCATAATCATAATACTAGTATCTAAACGACCTCTAAGGGTCATTTGCCCGATTTACACATCATGGGCCTTTTGGTCATTTTTTTAGTCCCTCATTTACGACGAAGGACTCTCGCTAATTATTTGACCCATAATTGCATGTTTATCTAGCAACTTAACTATGCGTACCTGGCTCGGGTCAAGGTATTGACCCGTTTACATAACTTTTTGCTTTAAATATTTCTAGTTAAAGCAACACAAGCTTATGTTATTTTCCTGTGATTACAAAACTCAACAAGCGATTGTCAAATGTTATTGTCAAATGGTGTTAACCACATCATTTGACCCATTTAGTCTAATTGACCATTTATCCGTATGAGATGGTATTTAATTACCATTTCACCCCTTTTAAACCTATCCCGGTTTTCCTTTGAACTTGTTTTACTTAAAACCGTTTTTATTTATTCGTCATTACATGACTAATTTACCACTTTACCCCTTTTTACTATAATTCATAATTTCTTACAATTTTCCCTCATTCCGACTCTCATTGAATCGTGTCGGAATATCATATATCAACCCCTTAGTAGCATTCATATCTATACTTGAAATTAAGTAACTTTGCAAATAATGTAAAGGGGCGTAAGCTCTACTTACCTCGCGTCCGCGCAAACATTCTTCGCATCCATGATCCGTTTGACCCGTTCCTTTCCAAGCTCCCACCTAGCTTGTTTAGCAACTATATCATAACATCCATAAGATGGTTAGATTGGTCATTCTATATAATGGCCATCACCCTATGGAACCCTTTTTTTACACACTTATCAAATCAAAGCATGCCATATATTCAACAACTAGTTTCATACCATAATTCTTTTCATTCACTAACCGTTTGACCCGTTAGTGAAGTTACTTATACAACTAGTTAGTAAGTGATTTTAAACACTTTAAGCATGTCATATAAAGTGTTATTTGTTCCCAACAATCAATAATTCATGCCTAAAGCAAGTATATACAATCTTATGCCTTTTTCTTAGTTAATAAGAACATTATTTATGTGCAGCGATTTTCTATTCAGCTGCTGTAATTGACCATTTTGACCCGTTTAAAATCTGAATTAGATCAACATGTTCAAAGACGGATCGTAGAACGCTCCAATACCTTCGCAAGCATATAAGGTACACCTTCTAACGAATTTTCTATGATTTTATATGATTTTTATAAAATCAGCTCAGCAACTATATTTTCATTTTTCAACATCTTTCAAGTTCTGAACAACAGTTTTAATTTGCCTATTTAACAACCACATTTGTTTCTTATGATTGAAAAAAGTAAAAATCTACTTCATAAGCTTTCCGAAAAGGTATAGAACACCCAAATCGGATAAACGGTTGATTTTATATGATTTTTTAAGATTAGTCAAAATACATATAAAAGCTACGAAAATCATGTTTAGGGTCCTTTCAAATTCGACCCAAACCATCAAATGCAACCCATTTCTATGGCTATAACCCTTATTAGACTCTTGGTAATGGTTAGAAACCTATAGCTCAGTGATTGTAGGCTAAGAGATGTCAAAACATCATCTATTTCAAGAAGTCATCATATGAATCCTAATTTTACTATCTTCTCAACTTCATCTTTGTCAAATTAAGAACTAGAACTAAAATTAACATATATTCAAGTTCTATTTGGTGATTCTCATACACCATCATGTTTAAAACCCGTACTATTACATATCACACGAAATTAGTCAAATTAGCCAATTACGTGTTTCTTTCATAATTTCAACATATAAACATTCACTTAGGCATTTTAACAAACACCTTGCGGGCATAATTTCTCACAATTTATTATCAAGCTCAATACTTGTCATTTAGCCATGGTTAACATCAACTAAGCATGTTTACATTAATTTTCACATTAACAAAATTCCGAATTTACTTCCTAGAACTCAAATTATACTAGAAAAACAATCAAATTCTAGTGTTTTACATGCTCCTACAAAACCCACTTATCACCTTCAATGGTGATTATGGAATTCACTAGAATTAAGCAAAATTTCAACAAGTAATTAACTAGGGTTTGTCCCTAGTCACTATGTCTTTCAAAACAACTAACATGCAACATCAATTCTTGAATTCCATGAATTCACTCAGAAATTTGGGTGAAGATTTTGCATTGAAATTACATACCTTATGATCCCTTTTTAGAGGATATCACAATTTCGTGCTTGGAAATCGATTTGGAACTGATTTGAAGCCCCAATTTGATCAATTTGCACAAGTTAGGGTTTGGTGGGGAAGCTCCTGTTCGCCCCTGATGTTTTGATCGACCAGACACACTTCTTTTAGTGTGTTTGGTGTTTCAACCTTGTTTTTAATATTATTAGTTTTAGTTTTAACACCTTTAGTCCCTCCATTATCATTAAGTTATTTATTTAAGGTGTTTTAACCTTCTAGTAAGTAATTTACAAGTCTCATGACTAACTGGGTTATTTATTCCCAGTTAGCTTGTTCTTGTTTATTTTATACTTTATAATTTTAATACAAAGTTTTATATTTTCGGGGTGTTACAACTTATTTCCTTTAGTTATAAGGTTTTAACCCACTAGTATGTCACTACAAGACTTCTCTTCTAACTATGTTATTATTATTCCTAGTTAACTTATTGGATTCCGGGAGTTATAACCCGTCTTATTTAAGTTCCGTTAACTCAGACTTTTTATCCTTTTTTTTTCTTGAAAGTTCTTATCCGCCTTTTAATTAATATTGGGATTATTTATTTAAATTCTAATATTTACCGGGTTGCTTTTGCCGCTAACGATACTTTACCCGTCTTTTAGTATTAACGGGGTTTGATTACCAAACCCGTTTTCGGGGTGTTACAAATCGACAACGATTGGTCATATATATTAACATTCCCAGATGCATTCCCAGATGATACCGTAACATTAGCTGGTACTGACATGGAATCAATAGTAGGTATTTCAAATCCATGAAGGGAATGTCGACTATCAACTGTTGTGTACACAATTTTGCAACTTTCAATTGGATTGACAGCATATACGGGTTTGGCAGCAGATGGACCACCAAGATAGGTAGTATCAGATGTATGAGGATGATATTCAGAGATTGGTGGGTTAGTATCATCGGATACGGTAGGTTCAACACGAGATATTTCAACACGGGATGAATAAGAGGACGCCATATGTAGCAATAATCCCGAATGCCCCAGCAATGAAATTTATGGGATGAAATTTGTGGGATACACTGTTGTCTAATGTCGCGAGAACCACCGTAAACTCATGTGTGCCACCGGTAAGCCGCCGTGAACAGCCATGAACCTCAATCAAAGTGTAGATGATGATGATGCGGATTGTGGATTGGGAACAAATGTGATGAAGAAACCCTAAAACAGGGGACACGCGTGTTTATGTTACAAATCCATATATTTACAATTATGACACCGTGTGTTTTTTTTTGTTAGAATTCAATATATTTACAATTTTGCCATGTGTTCACACTGGTTCTCGCGGTTCTCGCAATAAAGGGTGGTTCCTAACGGATCTTTGTCCTATATATATATATATATGACGGGAGTTGGCTACAAAGTCCATTTTTCCTAGAAAGTGTAAAAAGTCATAAAACACCATAATGTCAACCATAAAACACAATCAAAACCCACTAATAACAAAGTGAATATTACTAAAACGACATATTTGTGGGTTTTGTGTTGTATTTTGGATGATAAGACTTTGATTATCGAAGGACTAACATTAATGTGTTTTAGGTTGATTATCATATTGTGTTTTATATTCATAGTTCTACGATGATGTGTTTGAAGTTTTTATGAACTGTTAGGGTTTGGAAATTGTGTTTTAGTGATCTTCACTTTGTTACTTGTGGATTTTAAGTGTGTTTTGTGGCTAAAATTGTGATGTTTTATGACTTTATACACTTTGTAGAAAAATGGACTTTGTAGCCAAACCCTGCCCTATATATATACATATACAGGAACAGGATCAGGAGAAAATGCCTCAAAGTGTGAGAACGATTCTCAGCTACAAGATCTTAGTGGTTTGTGGCTGAGATTGGTGCGGTGGTATTTTTGTAAATACTAGGGGCCTTGAACCACCAGGAGGGGCAAAACAGGAAAATCCAAACAAGGGTGCACATGCTAATCACATGTCATTTCCCCCTATCATATTTAAACGCCAGTAACTTTTTTATACGCGATTATTTATTCAAAAAAATCACACCATAAAATTCAGCGTTTTTTTAATCTTTCCAACGTGTATACTATTGATATATTTTTCGAAAAATGAAGTGAGTTTTTTATGGCGTTTTAAACTTTGTTTTTTATGGCGTTTTCAACTGGGCTTTTATGGTGTTTTTCTGAAGTGTGTGTTTTTATGGTGTTTTTCAACCAGTTTTTTATGTCGTTTTCTGAACTAAGTGTTTTTATGGCGTTTTAACTGAGTTTTCATGGTGTTTTTCTGAACTGAGTGTTTTTATGGCGTTTTCAACTGAGTTTTTATGGTGTTTTTCTGAAATGGGTGTTTTTATGGCGTTTTCAACTGTGTATTTTTCATTGCGTTTTCTGAACTGAGTGTTGTTATGGCGTTTTTATTTGAACACGTGGTACATGTTATTTTTTTAATTTCAAAAGTATAGCAATAGTATACTCGTTAGAAAGATAATAAAACACTCAATTTTATGGTGTATTTTTTTTTTTAAATAATCACGTATAGAAAAGTTACGAGAGTTTAAAAAAGATGGTGGAATATGCATGTGAGTGACATGTGCATGGTCTTTGACATGTAAGTGGCATGTGCATGAGCTTTTTTACAATATTACCCTTAGTGTACCAGTGACCTTAATCCCAACTACAAATGTTCAAGTTAGTTATATCATGTTCTATTTTCAAAATAAACTACACTAATCAACGAGTAGTAAGTAATCAAGAACACGTCATTACCTGCCACATTTTGTTAATCCATGGTTGCCTGTACTTGAAAAAGCATCATCGGGGGTAGTGACGGCACGTCGGAATGGGATTCGATCGGAATGTTGTAGGTGGTGTACAAGGTGGTGGTGCATCGGAATGGTGGTGCACTGACCGTTGGTAGTTGGTGTATGAGGTAATTCGGTTGTTAGGGTGGAGGGTAAAAGAGGAGGGTGCAAATGGATAGTGGGGTGAAAAGTGGGTGGGTGGGGGAGAAAGGAGATAGGGTTTTTGTGTGGGTGTGAAATGACAAAAATACACCCATATCGTTAATTATTTAACGGAAAAAACTAACGACGTTGGCTCAGTGGACTCAAAGGGGGAATTGCAAACCACAAGTACTCAAGTGTCCATTAATTATTACTGTATATTAATTAATAAATGAATTGAAATGAATAGCGATTTTAATATTATAATAATATATACTTTTTTAATACTTTTATTATTTTAATATTATAATAATAGTTATTTATATAACATTAAAATGAAAGGTCGGTGGCTTTGACAAGTGACCATTCTACCCTTTTGACATATTGTTTGCATTGAAGGTTGCATTCAATTTTCTCAATCTCTTGAAAACCCATCATTCAAAGACCAAGAATATCAACACCCAACTTCTCAATTTCAGTAAAGTTTCAGTCTTTATCAATCTTGACCCAAAATACATTGAATTTTCACAATATCTTGAAAACCCAACATTAAAACATCAAGAAAATCAACACCCACCATCTGAATTGCTATAAAGTTTCAATCTTTAACACACCCACCATCAAATCTTGACCCAAAATGGTGGTAAAGATGATGAAATGGAGACCTTGGCCACCAATATTATCAAGAAAGTTTGAGGTGAAAGTGGTGGTGAAGAAGATGGAATTTGGGGGTTGTGATCCTGTACATGCGGACACAGAGAAAGATTATCATAGGGTTGTGGAGATCAAGTGGAAAGGACCCAAGATCACTCTTGGTTCATTGAGGAGAACAGTGAAGAGAGAGGTTACAAAAGATGGGAGTATTGTTGATCCAAACGGTGTCGTTTTGTGGGATCAAGAATTTTGTTCAGTTTGTACCTTTTCTGGGTATAAAGAAAATGAGTTTCTTCCTTGGGAGATTGGGTTCAAAGTCTTAAATGTAAGTGAGTTCTTTCTTTATTCCAGTTTTAATTATTTTTTTTTTTTATTTTTGTTTTAATTTTTATGATAAGTTAGTGTTGTTTTGAATCATTTTTTCATGTGTTTGGATTGATTCTTAATCAGATTGTTTAAATTAGTTAATGTCCTACCAGATTTAGGAAATTACTACTTTTTGTTTCATTATATATTTTTTTAAATTGTTTTTTTTTGGTTAGGTTAGTTTAGTGTTGTTTTGAATCTTCTTTTCATGTGTTTGGATTGAATCTTAATCAGATTGTTTAAATTAGTTAATATTATAGTTGAAATAGTTGTGTATACATTCTTCATACATTTTTGGGGTTTGATGGTTTTGTTTTCGGCTTGCAGTTCTTTCATACGTTTTGATTCGATGGTATTTAATTCGAGTTAGTTTCTGTTTAAACCAGCCGCAATGAGGGAGGGATTGGTACGTTTTCTTTATCTTTTACTTGGTTCAACTTTCGATATAAATTTTGCTCAAGAACCACATATCTACGTTTCGAGTTAGTATAGTTTTTAACATAGCATTTTTTGGGCTAAAATAGAATATGTTTTCATTCGACGGTATAAATTCCAGTTACTCTATTTCGACGTAAATTTAGTTCGGAAAGAGTCAAGTACGCCGCTGCAACGCGCGGCGGGTACAAATACTAGTTTTAATATTATAATAATATTTTTTTTACTTTTTAACCTTGATTCTTTTTTAATATCAGGGGTTAGGATAAACTTGGTGTCAACCGGTATCGAACCAGTAATGGTATCGAAAATACCGGTACGGTCCTGTTCGGTATCAGTACATGAAGGCAAAAACCGGCACTAATACAGAAAACGCCAAAAGTTGGTGCCGAATTAATATTGGAAATCTTTTGGTTCAGGAAATTCAGTGCGGCTACCGGTACTATTTGCTCATCCCTGATCACGGTTATCGTACGAACAACGGTATCGTACAACTTTTTTTGTCGATTTTCTTCAACTTTTAATTTTTTTCTTTTTTAGTTTCAGGGATAGGGATGAGCTCGGTGCCAACCGATACAGAATCGGTACTGATAACGAAAATACTGGTTACGGTACTGGTATATGAAGGTAAAAAACGGTAGTGAACCGGTACCAGGAATGCCAAAAGTTTGTACCGAATTGGTACTTAAGATCTTTCATTCGGCAAATTTGGTACCGGTACCCAGAACAATTTGCTAATCTCTGACCACGGGTTTCATACGAACAACATCGTTACCATACAACTTTTTTTGTTGATTTTCTTTCGGTTATCTTTTAGTGTTTTTTTTCTACGTTTTCTTTTTATTCTTGTCTGCAGTTTTGTTCGCAACACGCTGATAGTGATTTCAAAACACATGTAGACTAAACTTTAAACCTAGTTTGATTTAAGGACACACGCTTATTTTAGCGACATGTCACAGATATGAAAATTACACTTACTCTATAATTATATTTTTTGTTCTTAAAATATATTAGTAATTGTATCATTTGTTTATTATGATCAATAATAGCATTAATCATTTTATTCAAGGTTTATAACGGAATTCGTTCTTTTGTCAATAGCCGTGAGATTTATCTGTTAGGTCCAATTACGTACTATGTACGTGAGAGTAAGTTGTTTTTTTCTTCTTATTACTAGATTATTATTACTATATATTAGTGTATATTATTAGAGTCGGGATTTAGAGAACACGGTAGAAAGTGTGATATTACTGTATATTATTATTACTATATATTACTGTATAATATTAGAGTCAGGATTTAGAGAACGCTTAACGATCGTCCGATCAAAACAATCTATGAACTAGATTGGCGCGGTTGCGTTTTCGTAAATAACATCAATTTTATTACGTGGACGCGCTTCATTAAGGGTAAAATGGTCTTTTGACTACTTCACACAAAACGCCATCTCATGAAATAAAACGCTAAAAAAGTCACAGACCATTCTAAGTAAAACGCCATTAAATATAAAACGCCAAACTTAATTATAGTAAAATCCCGCCAAAAAAATCTTATATATACAACATCTCAGCCTTTTAATTAAAAACACACACAAAAACCCAAACGCCATATTTGATATAACCCATTCGCCTTAGAAACGCCAAAAAACCCAAACATCAAATATCTTCTTCCCCAAAACGTTTTTTGAAATTCAGTTTGGCTGTCAGTAAAATTTCGCTCAATGAAATAGACGAAATCCTTAAGTGAGGATATTGTCCATTTCATTGAGTAAAATTTTATTGACTTATCCTAAACTTCCATCAAATTTATAACGCTAAAACATACAAAAACATTATTGAGGTTTGTTGTCAATAAAGTTTAGCTGTATGGGGTGGAAAACATTGTCAATTATCTTTCTTAACCGAGGATTAACAATGTTGTCCATCTCATATAGCAAAACGTTATTGATTTTAGCATGATCAAAATTTGAGGTTTAAGGTGATCTTATTTCGTGGCGTTATTTTTATCGGTAAAACGCCAAAAAAGTTAAAAAACCAAACATCGTTGATTGTAAAAATTCAAGATTGTTGGCTGAAGGGTCTAAACTCAATAAAATTTTGCTGCATGAGATGGACAAATCTTCAAGAAAAAGATGCTGATGTCAAACTGTGTGCTTTCAACCAGCAACACAAAAAACTACTTGAAAAACAAAAAAACAAAATGAATCATACGAAAGTCGAACCAGTCAGTTAACATGATTCAAAAAAGAAGAAAGAGACTGGTGACAGAGAAGATTTGGAAGATCAATTGTTTATGTATTCTTTTTTTTATTATTTTCCTTTTCAGTTAATTGTTATATAATAAAAACGCCAAAACAGCCAAAATGCTTGTTTAAACGATATCATCCAGTTAAACGCCACCAAAAAACTCTCAAAGTATAATAAAATTACTTTGAAAAATTATTATAAAAAACCAAAAAAAAGGAAACTTGAAAATGTAACTAGTAACAGTATATACAAATCAGTAATACTGAAGAATCTAAAACGCCAAACTTGAAAGATGAGACGTGTTACAAACTTCAGAGATAAAGCTTATCAAAAACAATAATTACAAAATAGTAACTGAAAAGACGAATAATTTATTATAATAATGCACCGCCTAATTTAGGCGCCAAAAAGACATCCAATAAAATGATACGTGTAACACCCCGAAAACGGGTTTGGTAATCAAACCTCGTTAATAGTAAAAACGGGTAAAATACCGTTAGTGGTAAAAGTAAATTGGTAAATATTAGGAATTTATTTAAATAATCCTAATATTTACTTAAAGTGAATAAGAACTTTCAAGAAAATAAAATAGAAAGATAAAAGGTCGATTTAACGGGACTTAAAGTAAAACGGGTTACGACCTCCCGAACCTACCAAGTTAACTAGGAATAAATCTAACCTAGTTAAATAGTGACTTATGAGTGGGTTAAAAGACTTAATTTAAGAATTAAGGAAAAGTTGAGGGACTTAAGTTGTAAGAAATGAAACTTGAGTTTAATTAAGACAAATAAAAACAAACCAAACACCCCTAAATGGGATGTCTGGTCGATTAGAACAAGCAGGGCGACACCCCACTTTCAATCTCTCAAAATTCTGCTTGAACTCTCAAATTGGAGGTGCAAATCTGGTCCAAACGAAAATCCGAGCATAGAATCGTGATCCTCATCACAAGAGGATTACAAGGTATGTAAAAATTAAGGAAAACTCTCAACTTGAAATTTTTATGAATTGGGAAAAATATGAAAATTAGGGTTGCATGTGTATGTTATGATGATTAAGGAGCAACTATAGTGTTTAGGGACAAACCCTAGACCAATAGAAGTCGAAATCATAAGAAATTTTGGTGAAACCTATGAACACCATTGTAGGTGATTAGTGGGTTATGTGTAATTTGATGAACACTAGGATGTAGAATGCTAATCTAGTGTAAATTGATGTATAGAAACTGATTTCTGAAAATATGATGCGTAGTTCATGAACACTAGACATGGAGGTTTGAATTGTGGTGTAAATCTTGGTAAAAATAACTAGTTATGAACTAGTTAGTAAATATGTAAAATTATGCCCGCTAGGTGTTTGTTAAAATGCCTAAACAAAGCTAAAATGTTGAAATTCCATGTGAAGTGTGCATTTTAGTATGTTGATAGATCAATTGACTTCTAGGAAGTCAAACTAACCAATGATTTAGTCAAGTGATAAAGTCGACATAAGACCCGTTAGATGGAGTAGTCATAATTGATAATGACTAATCTAACCGTCTCATGAATTATGATGATAGTTTGACGCGTAACAAGCTAGGTGGAAGCTTGATGAGGGAGCGGGTCAAACGAATCAAGAAGGAAAGGAAAAGCGTAGTTCGAATGCAAGGTAAGTAGAACTTACGCCTACTTGTAGTATATGTATTTATTTGATAAGCGAGGAATACAATAAAGGATTAGGTTCGAATCATGGATTCCGACACGAAACGAAATGAGTCGGAACCAATAAAAATGTTTTAAAACCATGATTAATGGTGAAAAAGGCATAATGGTAAATTGGTCATGTAATGACTAATAACTAATGAGATTCGTTAAGGTCACTTTAGAATGTAACTAATAACGAGAAAATAAGTAGAGATGGAAATTTAGTCAAATACCGACTAAAGTAAATTGTATTTAAAAAGGGGTCTAGTGGCAAAAATCCGAAATGGGTCGGATGGGCAAATTGGTAATTAATAACCATGTTTCGCCACTTATGAAGATGCTTGGTCATATAGGCCAAACGGGCCAAATGGTGTGATAGCACCATTTGACAATATCGACTGATGTGGCTATCAAGTCTTGTGTTAACAGGAGCGATTAGCGATTCGGATACTCCCGTCGCCATAGAAACTGTGATAATAAATACGAAGTATAAATCGGGTCTATCTGTTGACCCGAGCCAGGTACGTATAAATATAATCGTGGACAATATACCTTATGACCATTTTAGTAGCGAGAGCCCTTCGTAGTAAACGAGGGGCTAATGTTGACTAAAATGCCCTTGATGGGTAAATTGGGTAAACAACCCATAAAGGTTGCTTAGGAACTTATATTACGATCTTGTAACCTTTAGACGCGTATGAAAATAGTAGGCATAAACTATCAAGGGTTGAATGCCTTAAAATGCGTATTGTCGCAAAATAGCATATTTGAGGGGTAAACTCGGAATAGAATAGTCTATTATATTAAACCCACCACATTCATGGTTGTGGTGGGAAACTTAATCTAAATGAACGAGTGGGATTATGAGGCATAGTAGATGTGAGCGAAATTAGGCTTAAAAGGACATAAATGTCCTTAACGGGTCAAAATAAGCACTTAAGCATAAGCGGGTTTAGAATGTATAATAACCAGTGACTTGAGCCTTGAACAATAGGAAATAATCATAATAATAGGTTTACAAAAGAAACTAGGACCGTAAACAAGTTTGCTAGATGAAATCATGAACGGGTCAAAAGTTGGTAAAAAGGGCATTAAGCCGAAGAGCTAAAAGTCAGAATTTTTATTATGTCGTATGTTGGATTTAACTCCATTAGATGGAGAATTAAATTACAGACGCGTAGGAAAAAGAATCGCGTAAAACGGAGCTATAACGAAGAAGTTATGGCCGTTTCCGTGAAATCGGGTTGAGCTGTGTATGTCCAGCAACTGATTAAGCAAGAGTCTGTGGAAAAGAGGGCCTCGCGTCACGCGACGCCCCTTGGCGTCACGCGACGCCCTCTAATCCGGAAATAAATTGTTTTGTTGTTTGTTTGACTATGGTACTTGTTTAAACTTATTAGTTGACTATCAAAACTAACTTTTAAGTTGGTTTTGATCTTAGGTGACATTGGGCATGCTACGGATGACGATCAAGCAACTTCGAAGAACCGAACACACGTGATTAAAGCTTCCGCATGTCGTTTCGTTGTTTCTTTTAAGTGACGAACTTAATTACATTATGTTCTAAACTTTTAAATTGTAAAATGTTTTAGTAAACCCGTTTTTCCGATGTATATGTAATCTTAATTACATGAGTGTTTTCGTAAATAATACGCTAAACCTTGATTTATAAGAACGGGTGTTACAATACGTCTCAGCAACTTCCATTTGATCAAACCAAAAAAAAACAAACAAACGCCAATACTACTAAATACCACCCACTGTAAAACGCCAAAACATAAACTGAATGAATTGTTATCAGAGGAGAGTAACTCAGAAAGATTTTGCTGCATAAGATGGACAAAATTTCAAGAAAAATATACTACTAAATACCACCCACTGTAAAACGCCAAAACATAAACTGAATGAATTGTTATCAGAGGAGAGTAACTCAGAAAGATTTTGCTGCATAAGATGGACAAAATTTCAAGAAAAATATACTGATGCCAGTCATATGGCATTTTGTATTTTTTGTTATTGAAGAATGTTTGGATGAGGAGAAGAGATCAATGACACTGAAGAGTGGGTTGACTATAAAGATGAATATCCAGATAAAGAAAAAGCGAAAAACCCACTCACACGCCATAGATCTATGTCCCCAAACATCCACAAAAAAAGCCAGTTCAACAGACGAGCAGGCAAAAAAAATCAAACCAATGAGTTTGTTAAGTTTTACATAAAACGCCATATATTTTGTGGCAATTCTTGTAATATTAAAGAAGAGAAAGACTGATGACAGTGAAGATTGGGAAAAGAGATCCGATTAGGGTTTTTAATTTATTTCCTTCCCTTGTATTTTTTTTTCCTGTGGTTGAAATATAATTTAACAATAGTAAAACGCCAAGATACCACAAACGCTAAAATGTGTATAAAAAATAATAGAACAATTGGCCATCTTGTTTAAAACCCTTTGGAAAACGCCATTCAAATAGATGTCTTGCCCCCTGGGTTCCAATGGCATACGATGTGAATAAACGCCATAAACACCAAAATGTTTATACAATGAAACCATTAAAACGCCATTAATTATTGAATTTGGTTAACGCCAAAAATCTTAAAAACCAAAAATTAAAACAACATTGGGAAAAGCGGAACTAGAAAAGAAGAAGATGAAAGGACAAAAAAGCCCCTCCGCCCTTTTCTAAGCGACGTGACACGTGTTGGGCCAGGAAGCGTTCTCACCGTTCTCACACTTTTGAGCGTTTTCTCTCGAACTCGTTTCTATATTATTATTACTATATATTATTATTACTATATTACTATATATTATTATTATTACTATATATTACTAAACGAATTCAAATGAATAGTTATTTTAATATTATAATAATATATAGTTTTTTAATATTTTTATTATTTTAATATTATAATAATAGTTATGTGTGCATCATGAGTTGTACATTGTGCTTTGTGGATTTTTTTTTTAAAAAGTTGATTTTTTTACTTTTAACCCAAAGGTTTTTACCTTTTGCAATTTTAACCCTACATAATTTGTTTTTTTAACTTTAACCCAAAACTTTTCATTATTTGCAATTTAACTTCACAACTTTTGTCACTTATACTTTTCATCTTTCGCAAATTTTCGTTTTACGTATGGTTCTAAATTTTTCGAGTTAATACGACGCAACGTGCATGTGTAGTTCAATGTTTTTACCTCTATTTTTTCATGTTTGATAGGTTCGCCGCAACACGCATAACCTAGGTCGAGTCAGTGTTGGTGGTCGATGACGGTTGTGTGACATTAGTACTATTTGACACAGTTTTACGCCCCGCCGCAACACGGGGTGTGTTTTAGGGGTTTTTCAAAGAAAAAATGGTTATGCATATGGTTGTCGTAATGTATGTTGGCTTTGGGGGTTTTCCAAAAAAAAATTGATTTTTTTTTACTTTTCACCCGAAAGTATTTCATAAATTACTTTTAACCCAAAACTATTTTTTTTTTTTTACTTTTAACCCAAAACTATTTGTTTTTTTACTTTTAACCCAAAACTTTTTACCTTTTGCAATCTATCCTAATAACTTTTTTTACTTTCAACTTTGGTCCTTTTTAGTTTTTATTTTCCGCAAATTTTTCGCTTTATGCGTGGTTCTAAATTTTGTGACTTAACACATCACAACGTGCGTCTTTAGTTTAACGTTTTTACGCTTCGTTCTAAATTTTGCGAGTTAACATGACGCAACGTTCGTGTGTGGGTGAACGTTTTTACATCGTCTGTTTTTCCCCGTTTGACAGGTTTAACATAACGTGCGGGTCCTAGATCGACTTAGTTATAACTAAAGAATCTCCGCCGCATTGCGGCGGGTCGCAATCCTAGTTTTCTTTACTTTTTAGCTTTAATCATTTTTTTAATACCAGGGGTTCAGATAAGCTTGATGTCAACCGGTATTGAACCAGTTAACATAAAAATCAAACAAAAGCACAAAATGGATTAAACGAAAATGATGATTTGTTTTCTTGTTCTTCAGTTAATGCATCTAAAATTAGAACCACTGGATGCCCATCTTCATTAAGGCCACTGGGGGTGGGAGCGTTATAGCCATACATCACGCGTGAAAAAGTATAGAACACCGCCGCCACCTATTCCCATACTCATGAAACTTTAACGCGTTGATAATATCACGCGTTGAAGAATTGTTTAACGTATGTGTATGGCTTGTACATTGTGTATTAATACTTGTACATTGGAATCTCATCACTAGTGATGACCACCGCCACTAAAGAATGCTTGTGCAGTGGTTGCTGACATAACGGAACATGATTGGATGTTTGTGAGTGATGAAATTTCATCACTAGTGACGACCCCACTCCCTAACTCTTCGCCTACTCCCAATTACACGTTGCCTGCTTGTCTTTTTCTTCCCTCCTTGTAAAATGAATTAAACCAATAATTATTTCATCATACATTCGAATAAAAAAATTTCTACACCTGCTTCAATGAAATCCACCCTTTCTTTTTCTCTCGTCATTCTTCTCTTTACTCTCACACTTGTTTCCTCAGAATCACAGTCACAGTATGTGTTACCGGACCACTACTTCATTAATTGTGGATCAAACTCTGATATCAACTTCACTGGTGTGACGTTCATTGGAGATGAAAACCGAGCAGCTGTCTTTTCAGTCTCCGGTGGCACCATCGCCTTAAATAACTACCTGGCACTGGTCATAGTATTAACCTGGATCGTGACCCTTTAAGAAGAAACTGGGCACCAGATACTAACTTCAAAACTGAGCCAGCAAAACACATTACATTCGGAGGCATGTCTGGTTATAACCCCACCAGTTACAGCACTTCGTCGGTCATTGAGACGTGGAATTTTGGGGTTAATAAGAATGCCATGTACCTTGTTCGAGCTCATTTCCGTGACATTATAAGCCCAGACATGGTCCCTCCTAACGGCTCCTTCAATTTCTTCATTTATAGCCATTATAAGGAGGAGATTAACCTGGCTAAAAAGGTAAAAGCGCCAAAAATTCCTTTTTATTATGATTTTGTGGTGGATTCCGTTGAGTCTGGGCTTGTGAATGTTAGTATCGGAGGAAATCAAGACGCATTATTGAATGGGCTCGAGATCATGGAGTTGTTGAAGAATTCAGATAGCAAGAAGGTGCATGTTGTGGTTGGATGTGTTCTTGGAGGTGTGGTTTTAGTTGTGTTAATAGGTTCCTTAATGACGTTTAAGTACCGGAAAACAAAGTTCGTGGTAGGGACGGAAAAGGAATCTAACGTGGTACCATCATACGATTGGAGTTCATACATGAGCACATATATCGACTTTACTGTTAACCACGCACCACAAATTCCTGATTTGAATCTCAACCTTCGGTTTCAGTTTGCTGATATATTGCAAGCAACAAATAGTTTCGATGAGAAGTTGGTGATTGGAAAAGGGGGATTCGGGAAGGTGTATAGAGGAACTCTGATAGAACCGAGTTCGAGATCGGTGGTCTCCCAAAATAAAAGAACAATAAGAACAGTAAACTTAAGAGATTTTTTGATCAAATTTTCATGTTCTCCATTAAACACCAAACATGCCTTTTTAAAGGCTTACAAAATATGCACGTAATGCAATGCAGGAAATAAGGAAGATGGGTTAGTGGTTCAACTACCCACTAACTTCTAGGAATTGAAATAACAAAAATAAAAACAACTAATGCAAATAAACGTGGGATTGATCAGGAGAACATGGGGCTAATAGTTGGGTGGATCATGGGGGATCCGTATCAATACCCGCCCCATTAAAACGGGTCTTGTCCTCACGACCCACATGTGTAGTCAAGGCGGCCCATGGCGGTTCCGTTGGTGGTTCAAACAATAAGAATTGTGGCGTTTTGCAACGGTGCCCCGGCTGGAACTTTTCGTCACAATGGAAACAAATGCCGGCAGCTTTCTTGGCTTGCATTTCTGCTTGAGTGAGGCGCTTCAACGGGTGTGATGGAGTTGACGCCGGTGTGAGTTGACTCGGACTCGGTTCCACAGTGGGAGAAAGAATCCCGGTATGAAGCTTGTCTTCAATTAAACGAGCTAATCCATATGTTTGATGCAATGTTTGAGGATGATGGATAGCTAGTTCACTTTGAATGTCCGGTTTAAGGCCGGAAATGAAACAGTTCTTCAGTGTCTCGGGCGATAAACCGATGACCCTGTTGGTGAGTCGTTCAAACTCAGTTTGATACGCGGCCACAGTGGTTGTTTGCTGGAGTTTGAAAAGGGTCGCCTGGTGATTCTCGTAGGAAGAAGGACCAAATCGGAGCTCCAAAGATCGGGAAAATTCCGGCCAACTTCCGAGTAACCTGTTGTTGGAGAGATGCTTGTACCAACTCAGTGCATCACCGGTGAAGTAGAACACAGCTAAATAAAGCCGTTGAGCGTCTGAAACGGAGTAGTAGTTAAAGTAGTTATTGGCTTGGAAGAGCCAATCCAATGGGTTCGAACCATCAAACATGGGAAGGGTAATCTTCGGTGGTTTGGGTTTGTGATTGGCAGGAGGTGGTGGTGGCGGCGGCGGTGGTGGTGGAGGTGGCGGTGGTGGAGGTGGCGGAGTGTTCGACCCGGAAGGGCCATGTCTGTTCGGATCGGGGCGAAGAAGGGTAGCAATGAGGTTGTTTGTTTGCTCATATTGAGCTGCCAACTGTTTGATGATGATATCCAGATGAGCGTTGTGTTGCTCTTGACCGGAAACCATCTGGTTGGTGGCTGCGGTGTTGGAGGTGATCAATTTGTGACGGATTCGGCGAGGGAGGTAAGCAAATCATCTGTGGAAGGGTTATCGGAGGTGGGTTCACGACGGGGCGGCATGTCGGGAGGTGACGACGAAGAATGAAAGCACCAAATGATAGAACCGAGTTCGAGATCGGTGGTCTCCCAAAATAAAAGAACAATAAGAACAGTAAACTTAAGAGATTTTTTGATCAAATTTTCATGTTCTCCATTAAACACCAAACATGCCTTTTTAAAGGCTTACAAAATATGCACGTAATGCAATGCAGGAAATAAGGAAGATGGGTTAGTGGTTCAACTACCCACTAACTTCTAGGAATTGAAATAACAAAAATAAAAACAACTAATGCAAATAAACGTGGGATTGATCAGGAGAACATGGGGCTAATAGTTGGGTGGATCATGGGGGATCCGTATCAAACTCTTCCCGATGGAAAGACAGTTGCAGTGAAACGAGGCGAAAAAGGACACGGGCAGGGTCAGCCAGAATTCGTGACAGAAATTATGGTCTTGTCGAAAATACTACACCAACATCTAGTTACTTTAATAGGTTATTGTGACGCAAAATCCGAGATGATACTAGTGTACGAATTTATGGAAAAGGGTACGAATTCAAGATCATTTATATGACACTGACAAAGATGTCGAAAAGCTCTCATGGAGTCAGAGACTCGAGATCTGCATTGGCACAACTCAAGGATTACACTACCTTCACACATGTTTGGAACAGGGGATTATTCATGGTGATGTTAAGTCAACAAACATCTTGCTTAACAAAAACTATATAGCAAAGGTGGCTGATTTTGGGATATCTCAGTGGGAAAACGACGAGGAAAGCAAGATGTATATCAAAGGGAGTTTCAGGTATTTGGATCCTGAGTACATAAGTTGCATGAAACTAACTCAGAAGTCAGACGTTTACTCTTTTGGAGTCGTTTTACTTGAAGTGCTATGCGCAAGGCCCGCACTTGATAAGACGCTTCCTTTTGAGGAAGCAAATTTGGCGGACTGGGCGATCAAACATATAAAGGATGGGACAGTGGAGAAAATAGTTGACCCGTATCTTGTGGACAAGATTAACCCAAATTCGTTAAAAAAGTATTTGGAAACAGTTGACAAATGTTTGAAGAGCACCGGAGACGAGAGACCGGGCATGATTGATGTGATGTGGGACTTAGAATACGCGTTGAAGCTTCAACAAATACTGGTGGATAAAGAAGCATATGAAGATAGCACTATGAAGACGTCGTTGTTGTTGTCCAAGTCAATGATTGATCGCTTGCCTTCTAAATATAACAATGATGATTCTCAAGTAAAGGAGAACTCGGTCTCAAGTTACCCGAGGGAGAGCCAAGTGTTTTCCCAGTTGAAGATTGAGGACGCTCGATAGTAAATATAGTTGTTAATACTTTTTAATTTGCACTTGTTATTTCTGTAATAAGTATTTATTTATTTATTTATCCTAATTAGTGCATCATGTCATAGGCTTTATCTAATCCGCTGGGTGTAGATCCAAGTAGTCCACTCGTATTCTTCTGAAACGTTATTTAAGAAGTTCCTTCGAAGTATTATTTCGATTCTCATCCAACATTAAATAACGCTTAGCTTTTCTTTGTGGAGAGTAGATTGTATTTGTTGAGTTCTTGAATGGTGTTATCGGCTTTTTATTTCAAACGAAATTATATTTTTCCTTCTTAAAATATATTAGAAATTATCATTTGTTTTTTTATGGTCAATAATTGCACTAATTTTTTTTTTTTTTTTTTTTTTTGACAGACATACAGAAATGAACCTTTATGCATACTTAAAATTTCATGTTTCAACCTTTAGGTTTAAAAAACACGCAGACCAACCTTTTACATTATACTTTGTTGCATGTATCAACATTTAACACAAACCCAATTATATAGAATAATTGGAGCTGTGAAGTTTTGTCTTCGATGTTTTTTTCTGAAAAACATCACAAACAGTTCAAAAAAGGCTAATAAATGGAAGCTCTGCAAATAGATGTATAATGAACAATATTTTAACACCATACTTTATATGATGTTAAATCGGTAATTAAAGAACTACAAAATAAATTGATACATATGTAAAATGTCCCCCTTAAATTAACCTACAATTTTCACTCTGCGGATTTCGATCAATGTGACAATTCCTTGGCTTGATCTGACGAATTTTGATTTCTCCATCTTTCAGCATATCATACGCCGAGGAAAACTTTGATAGTATACATCTCCTTTTGTATGTAGGCTTCTCTGATCTTAGCTTTGCGATTTACAATACAACTTAATATCAGGAAAATAAAAATGTATTTATTTCTAAAGACAAAATTCCAGCACCTTGTGCTATTTATTTATTTATTTTTGAACATCCAAGGATTTTTATTAAAACCTGGTCAGCAAGGAGCTGTAAAACCTTCATCAAAAACTTACATAATTATATATCTTATATTAAAGTCACTCCATCTCTCCCAATCAAGATCTTTAAATTTCGAACGACTTTTAAAGAATACATAAGTAAACAATTTGATTTCCTCAACCAATTTTTGTATCTGTATGAAGTTGGAGTTGAACGACTTTTAAAGCATATAAAAATAAACAATTTTTGTTTTCTTGTTCTTCTACGTTCCATTTAAAATTAGAACCACAGGATACTCTTCTTTAGATGTTGTCTTCTTTCCCCTCCTTTTAGAATGAATCAAACCGATAACAATTTCATTAGAATCACAAATTCTTCAATGGAATCCACCCTTTCTTTTTCCCTCGTCATTCTTCTCTTTACTCTCACACGTGTTTCCTCTCAATCACAGTATGTCTTACCTGACCACTACTTCATTAACTGTGGATCAAACTCTGATATCAACTTCACCGGGAAGACATTCATCCGAGATGAAAACCCCGCTACCTTTTCAGTTTTTGGTGGCCGCAAGGCCACGCATAACAACCCCACATCCAATACATCAGAAATCTACCGATCAGCAAGAATTTTCACTCAGAAATCATGGTACGAACTCGGATCAGATGCAAGCAACACTTTGATGATGGTACGCCTTCATTTTTCCTCTTTCTTTTCTGATGGATCCAAGTTCGACGTGTCAGTTTCTGGGTTCACTCTGTTATCCAATTTTAGTGTAGAAGAAAAAGAATCGATTGTAATCAGAGAACTTATAATCCGAATTCGATCTCGTGGACAGTTTACCATTGAATTCACACCCTCCAGTGGCTCATCTTCTGCTTTTGTAAACGCCATTGAAGCTTTCACAGCACCATCTGCACCTTTCATGCAGGTTGCCCCTTCACCTCATGTATCGTCCGCCGGATATATTGGTGAAATGGATAACATATCATCATCTTATACTTTCAGCCCAGTATATAGAATTAATGTTGGTGGCCAGAGCATTGATCGTGACAATTTAAGAAGAAAATGGACACCAGATGACCCCTTCATCTTCAGAAGTGATCCAGCAAAAAACGTAACATTAAAAGGCACGTTTCATCATAACGGATTTTGGGCTACCAGATACGATGCTCCAGCTGATGTATACAAAACAGCCAGAGAATTGACCACTAATTCATCAGCGAATAATATTACATGGAGTTTTGGTGTTAATAAGAACGCCATGTACCTTGTTCGAGCTCATTTCTGTGACATTATAAGCTCAGGCCTTGACCCTCCTAACGGCTCCTTCAACTTCTTCATTTACGGCCAATATAATAAGGAGATTAATCCGGGTGAAAAGGTTAAAGCGCCACAAATTCCCTTTTATTATGATTTTGTGGTGGATTCTGTTGAGTCTGGGTTTGTGAATGTTAGTATTGGAGCTATTCCAGCTTCAAGACAACCCGTGTTATTGAACGGGCTTGAGATCATAGAGTTGATGCAATACTCTGGTGTAGTTGGTATTGCAAAGATTCCGGGTGTAAACGATATTAAGAACGGAGGGAAGAACAGGAATTCGAAGAAAGTGTACATTGTGGTTGGATGTGTTGTTGGAGGTCTCGTGTTTGTTTTGTTAATAGCGTTCTTCATCAGGTTGAAGTATCGAAAAAAGAAGCCCGTGGTAGGGACGGAAAGAGATTCTAACACAGTACCATCATACGACTGGAGTTCATATACAAGCAAAAATACAGAACTTACCGTTAAGCACCCATCACAAATTCCTAATCGGAATCTCAACCTACGGTTCCAGTTTGTCGATATACTAAAAGCGACGAAAAACTTTGATGAGAGTTTAGTGATTGGAAAAGGCGGATTCGGGAAGGTCTATAGAGGAACTCTTTCAGATGGAAAGACAGTTGCAATGAAACGTGGCGGAAAAGGACACGGGCAGGGTCGGCCAGAATTCGTGACAGAAATTATGGTCTTGTCAAAAATACAACACCAACATCTAGTTACTTTAATAGGGTATTGTGACGAAAAATCCGAAATGATACTCGTGTACGAATATATGGAAAAGGGTACTCTTCAAGCTCATTTATGCAACACTGACAAAGATATCGAGAAACTCTCATGGAGTCAGAGACTCGAGATCTGCATTGGCGCAGCTCGAGCATTACATTACCTTCACACGGGTTTGGAACACGGGATTATTCATGGTGATGTTAAGTCAACAAACATCTTGCTTAACGAAAATTTTATAGCAAAAGTGGCTGATTTTGGGATATCTCGGTGGGAAAACGACGAGGAAAGCTTGATGGATATCAAAGGGAGTTTCGGATATCTGGATCCTGAGTACATAAGTTGCATGAAACTGACTCAAAAGTCAGATGTTTACTCTTTTGGAGTCGTTTTACTTGAAGTGCTCAGCGCGAGGCCCGCAGTTGATAATACGCTTCCTTTGGAAGAAGCAAATTTGGCTGACTGGGCGATCAAACAGTTGAAGGATGGGATGGTGGAGAAGATTGTTGACCCGTATCTTGTAGACAAGATAAACCCGAATTCGTTAACAAAGTATTTGGAAACAGTTGACAAATGTTTGAAGAACACTGGAGACGAGAGACCGAATATGGTTGATGTGTTGTGGGACTTAGAATATGCGTTGAAGTTTCAACAAACGGTGATGGATAAAGAAGCATATGAAGATAGCACCATGAAGACCTCGTTGTTGTTGTCCATGTCGATGATTGACCGCTTGCCTTCTAAATGTAACAATGATGATTCTCAAGTGAGCGAGATCTCGCTCTCAAGTTACCCGAGTGAAAGCCAAGTGTTTTCCCAGTTGAAGATTGATGAAGCTCAATAGTAAATACGATGGCTTTAGAGCTACTGTTTGTCTATTCATGTATACATAAATGAGGTAATTGTATTGTATGTTCCCTTTTGCTCATTAGTCATATTGAGAGAGCTATATACCTGTTGTCATCTAGAAACAGCAAGGAGGTTAAACTTCCGGCGACTTGATTCGGCAGCTGCTTATCCTCTCCGGTCAAGTTCTCTTCTTCTGTCAATTCACTTCTTCTCTGTTTGAAGATCATCTATGGCAACAAGAACATCAAATCAGTCCAATATCACAAACTTCATTGCCAATTAAACTTTAATAATGACAATATGTTGAATTGGAAACATAAAGTTCTTACAATTCTCAAAACTATTGGACTGGTACGCTTTTTAAATCGAGAGTTACCAAATTCGTCAACGCAGTTATCCTCGGTGGCATAATGGTGATAGTCATCGGAATTTGTCAGCAAATGTCGCTGATGTTGAACAATTGGGCTCTAGGTTTTCTCGTTATGGTGCTTTCTATTGGAATCCGACTTATTTTGAATGGTTATGGTTCGGGTTGGTCAACAAAAAGTCAACTAATTTGATTTGAAACTTGTTAACCATTTTGGAGTGGTTTTGAATAGAGCTGAAAACAAACCAAACTTTCGGCGAACAGTTCGTGAACCGTTCGGCAGGAAGTTCGTTTTTGTTCGTTCGTTTATTAAACAAACGAACACGAACAAGAAACACGCTAAAGCATGTGCTGATAACCAACATGCATTTGTCCCCTTCGCCTTCGACACCTTTGGCTCCCTAGCTCCAGAAGCTATCCGTTTGTTGACTAGGGTCCAAAAGGTTGTCCATAACAGTTGCTCATCAACAGGGGGGCAGGGGTTTGTCTTTAATAGGCTAGGGTTTGCTATTCAGAAAGGGGTAGCGGCGCAGCTTGTTGCTCGCTTACCTGCGATATTGATGTAAAGTGCACTTATTATTAATCAAATTAAGTGTGTGTTAAAAAAAAAAAAAAATGAACAAACATGAACAGAGGTCGTGTTTGTTCGTTTATGTTCGTGAACGTTTGGTAACCTGTTCGTTTGTGTTCGATAGTTCAGTAGTGTTTTTGGTTTTTATATTTATTTACATACTTCAAAATTTAGAAAAATTAAATATCTAATATGTGTGAGTGTATTATATATTATGTTCATGAACGATTGTTTGTGTTCGTTTGTTTCCATTTGTGTTCATGAACATTATTTTGCGCTCATTTGTGTTCGTCAACGTTCGTTTTTATTCGTTGCCTAAAATTAACAAACAAACACAAACGAACACGAACAAGTTCTTTTCCTTAACAAACGAACATGAACACAAAATCTCGTTAGATAAGTGTTCATGAATGGTTCGCGAACACATATATTTCTTAACAAACGAACATGAACAAGGTCTTGTTCGTGTTTGTTTGGTTCGTTTGCAGCCCTAATTTTGAACAATTTTTATGGTTTGGTTCGAATACAAACCGGTTCGAAACCTACGGGTTCAGTCGGATTGGAATAGGTTCATATTAGCATTGATTACGAATTAGTCTCGGTTTGGATCGGTTCGTCAATTTCGGTCTTGAACTAGTTTAGGGTTGCATTTCTATCTATGACCAAGTGGTCTAGTTGCAAGTGTTTGTATCACTTTAAAAGTCGTGTGATTTAAAATCTCTGTTAACGTAAGATAAAGTAGTATTTAGGTCTAAAAAAATTGGTGTTAAAGAAAAACTAGTTTTTTCAGTTTTAAAAACATATCAATTTTCTTTATATAGGTAATATATTTAGAGATAAAGTTAGAGTAAATTGTCATTTTAGTATCTCAAATTTGTCCCAAATTGGCATTTTATCTCAAATAGTTTTTTCTTCTCCTCAGGGTCCTTAACTTTTCCCGTTTGCTGTCATTTTGATCCAAACCACTAACTCCATCTAAAACCAACGTTAAATGAAGAGCAAAATTGGCCTTTCATTAATTCTTTTATTTTCTTTTCATTTTTAATTAAACAACAAAAATAATAATTATAAAACATATCTCTACCCCCTTCTCTCTCTCTCCTCCCTCTGTCACTCTCCACCCTTTAGGCCATCCGTAGTCATAAAGCCCCTTGTGGGGCGTTATGCGACACGTGTCGTGCCACGTCACACGGGGGCTTCATGGGGCGTTATATCACTAGAGCCCGTAGTCATAAAGCCCCCTACTCATCATTACCTATTTAATAATTTTCAATTTTATTAATTAATATAAAAAAATTGCTTGTTTCTGATTGGTGGAATGTTTGAAAGGAAGGAGGATAGCGGTGCCATTATCATCGCGCCATTCAATTTTTTTTTGGGCATAGCGCCCTGCGTTATGGTGTTTCCGGCGCCATGGCGGCGCTATGGGGGTTATACCGCCCCACTACGTATGCTCTTATCTCTCTCTCTCTCACCTCTGCAGATAAACGCCGACCACCCCCAAAATCAACCAGTACCATCATCATCATCATCGGAAACCAGCAACCACCATCACCATCATCGTCGGCACACCAACATCAACAAAATACTCCATCACCCCTGCAAACCACCACCGCTGCATCTTTTAAACCAAATTGAACCTGCAAATCACCACATGCAAAACCCAATTACACCTGAAAACCACCACAGCGTCATTTTCTTAAACCAAATCACAACGTCAAACCTCTATCCACACCTACAACCCCCCCCCCCCCCCCCCCTCTCTCTGTTCTGATTGTGGTTTCTGTTCCAGGTTTGGGGTTGAAAGCCGATCTGATTTGAGAATGGAGGCTCAAGGGTTCAAACCAGAATGCTGTTTCTGGACCCGATTGTTGTTTCTGTTCCAGCGAATCTCCGACCACACCCTCTCGCATCACAAATCACGTTTTCGTGAAGATCGGCAACTCTTATGTCGCATCTGAAAAGGTAAACGACATGGTCTCCTTTCGATTTAGTTTCCGGCCAACAATAAATCCATTTTTTCGGTGACCTAAGTTATTCTGTCAACTGATTTGTTTTCCTTACTAGCCGAGGCTTATATAGATGGAGATGGTGGCGGTGGTGGGGTAGTTGTTGATAGTGGTGGTTGATGACAATTATGGCTGGGTTTAGGAGTATGTGGACAATGGGTGGATCATTGATGTGGTCATTAGTGTGTGTATATATTTATGATTATAAAGATAATTGTAGAAAATAATTTTGAACTAAAATGGCAAAATCAAGATTAGAGTTAAATGCCATTTTAGTCCCTGTGGTTTGGGTCATTTTGCCAGTATAGTCCAAAGGTTTCATTTTTAACCTGTGGGTCCAAAAAGGTTTCACTGTTGCCATTTTAGTCCACTGGGTTAACTTCATCCATTATTTCTGTTAACGAGAAGGGCGGTTCGGTCATTTTGTATGGCCGAATTGTCTTTCTAGTTAACAGAATTACATGTAAAATGACCGAATTGCCCTTTTGATTAACAGAAAAATTGGATGAAGTTAACCTAGTGGACTAAAATGGCAACGGTGAAACCTTTTTGGACCCACAGGTTAAAAATGAAACCTTTGGACTAAACTGGCAAAATGACTAAAACCATAGGGACTAAAATGGCATTTAACTCTATTATAAAGTGACAAAAATACCCCTAACATAATTGAGTTTTTTGGATGAAGTTGGTGATTTGGATTAAAATGGCAACAAAAGGGAAAAGTCAGGGACCCAAAGAAGAAGAAAAAAAACTATTTAAACTAAAATGTCAATTTGATACAAACCTCTGGGACTAAAATGACAATTTACTCAATAAAGTTAGAGTTAAATGCCATTTTAGTCCCTGTGGTTTGGGTCATTTTGCCAGTTTAGTCCAAAGGTTTCATTTTTAACCTGTGGGTCCAAAAATGTTTCACAGTTGCCATTTTAGTCCACTGGGTTAACTTCATCCATTTTTTCTGTTAACCAGAAGGCCATTTCGGTCATTTTATATGGCTGAATTGCCCTTTTAGTTAACAGAATTACATACAAAATGACCAAATTGGCCTTCTCGTTAACAGAAAAAATGGATGAAGTTAACCAAGTGGACTAAAATGGCAACTGTGAAACCTTTTTGGACCCACAGGTTAAAAATGAAACCTTTGGACTAAACTGGCAAAATTGCCCAAACCACAGGGACTAAAATGTCATTTAACTCATAAAGTTAAGATAAAATTGTACAAGGATTTTTTTTTCTCAAGGCAACCTTCAACTAGCTTGCAATCACGGGGACTATCAATTTCAAACACTATACTAAAAAAAAGTTAGTAAATTATATATGTACAATTAAATTATGGGAACTATAATATAAAATAGAATATGAAAATCAACATAAAACACAAGAATGTTAGTTATTCAATAATTAGAGTCTTATTGTATAAAACATAAAACAAAACCCACGGATATATTGTTTTAGTAATCTTCATTCTATTGTTTGTAGGATTTGAGTGTGTTTTATGGTTCACATTATAGTGTTTTATAACTTTTTAAGGGAATGTTAGATTTTTTCATAATAATGTACATGTGTAGCACTAGTTTTTTCGTTTTTTTTTTATTTTTTATATTAAAAATGCTAGATTTACAGCCAAAAATATTAAAAATAAATAAATAAATAAAAATTCGTGTGTTTTTAAGCATTTTTTTAGTTTTCTCATAAAGATGACTGTTCTCGTGATCCATCCGCTACACATATCTTCTAATCTTACTCCTAATTTCACATCAATATCCCACACTTTAGGACTCAAACTTTTAGCTCCATTAATATTAAACTAATTAATAAAACTACTACCAAAAAGGGCATTTACGCTATGTTCCCGAGTTTCATTAAATGAGAGAAAAGAAAAGATTTAGAAAGAAATAATTTTTAGTTGTGTTCTAGAGTTTCATTAAAGGAAAGAAAATAAGAGAAAAAGAGAGATTTTTTGTCTAAAATTAATCTTTCCAACTTGGAAAGAAACGGAGAGAAAAGAAAAGAAAAGAAAAGAAAATGAGAGAATCTTTTCTTTTATCTCCTTAACTTAACTCGGGAACACAGTGTTAGACTGGCGGTAATAAGGTGTGTTATATGGTGTCCTCTCTATCAGGTTCATGATTCGAGTTCCAAAATGAATAATAATGTAAATTTTGGAGTATGATTATATTGTTGTTAAAAGAGTAAATTGCAATTTTAGTCCCTGAGGTTTGGTCAAAATTGTCATTTTAGTCAAAATAGTTTTTTTTTTCTTCTCTGAATCCCTGACTTTTCCATTTTCTTGTCATTTTGATCACATTGACTAACTCGGTCTAAAAATCTGGTTATAACCAGGAGTATTTTTGGCTTAACTGTTGTGTAGTGATAACCAGAGGTAGTTTACAACATAATTTATAAACCTCATAATAATTTAATGCCAAAAATACCCCTGATTATAACCTGCTTTTTAGACTAAGTTAGGCAATGTGATCAAAATGACAAGAAAAAAGGAAAAGCCAGGGACCCAAAGAAGAAAAAAAACTATTTGAACTAAAATAACAATTTAGAAAAAAAAAACTCAAGACTAAAGTGGCAATTTACTATTGTTAAAAAGTATTAGTGTAACTATTAATTTGTACCTGAAGTCAGCCCAAGTCCTAGGCCCAAAAAACATGTAATTTATGGGGACGGTGAAATTAATGAAACTAAAAAAATATTAAAAAGGCAATGAATTGATTAAGAGCTTTTTTTTTAACGACCAACAGAATCAATCCCAAGCACTCTTGGGGCACTCACTGGACCAAACGGGGTACTCCGAAAGTAACCGGGTCCACCACCAATTCCGGGGAAAATCCGGTAACCCACCCGCCCGTAGGCACGACAATGAAGTTACCGGTAAAAACCGTTTGGCTCAAAGATCCAACCCAGGTTACCCTAGATCTCCTATCATTGCCCATCAATGCCTCACTCTACACCAAATGGGAGTTGAACTTGCATCTCTCAAGAGAAATGCAATTCATCTCTCAAGAGAAATGCAAGTCTTCCACCACTTGATCTAGAGATCATTGGCAAAAACTTTTCTTTTTAGATCTAAGTTTAGCGTTTTGAGATTCAACTTCCAAGGTTAAGATCCAAGCTCCCTTAGATCTAAAAAGAAGAAGTTCATAATTTCACCGTCCATTCGATTTGATTACTATTGTTCTTACATTTAGAACATGTTGGCAGTTGGTATATACCCGTGAATTCTCACAGGCAGACAAAGAATTGAAAACAAAAGCACCCGATGACGATGACTCGATGAGTGGTATATAATGGTATCCCTGAACCAGTATACGCATTTTGTCGCAAGATGTCTTGGTCAAATTATATAGCCAAATATCTATAATTTGACTAATAATATACAAGATATTATAACATTGTAAATACATATCATACGCTACACAAACATGATCATAAATGTCTAGATCCAAACAAGCATATATATATATAAGGTTACATTAAACTCGTTATCTCAACCGATAAAACAACCTATTTAATTAGTAATTACACCATCGATCACTTGTGTCCCCTACCCTTTTGGCTTGGACCAGTTAAAGCCGCCTTATAAGCTTCAACTTTTCTAGCAAAATGGCGGAACTCATCATGAACTTTATGATCATTTCTTGATGGTTGAGAAGATGGGGATAGTTTCGAGAACTCCAACGTAGGAAGCGGGTTATGGTGATCGTGGTTGGACACAAAACCCGACTTGGGTGGGGCCATGATTCTCGACTCGGTGAAAGCCACCATCATCATCAAGAGCACCAATGGTAGCAGGCACAAACGGCCGCGGATCCTACTCATTGATGATAGATTGGTTTATAAGAGGGGGGTGTGTTTATATGGTGTTTGTGGATGTGGGTATGTATGCACAATGCATGCGTGGGTGGGTAGGGTGGGTAGGTTGCTATATTGAGTAAAAGAATATGGAAACTTAAGGGGTGGTGGAGAAATGAGGGTGGAAAAGAATGGTGTAGCGGCTGCAGGCAAGAATCTCCACCGTAGGCTAAAGGATGGTGAAGGGGCTTTTAGGATTTGCGGCTTTTGAGTTATTGTGGGGTTTATTTGGTATTTGACTTGGAATGTTTGAATAAGTATTCTTTTTTATTGTTTGGTGGAGTTTAATAGATTGAAATTTTTACTACTTTTTTGGTTCTCCAATACATGTGGGATTCTCTTTAGAGATCGACAACAAATTTGTTCTATTACATAAAAACTATTCTTGCTTCACAATCTTGTTGTATAAGATAAAAGACAACATGATCTTTAATACTAGTCGCGCTTTCGTGCCAACTTCATGTAGCTTTCAACTTAACTTCTAAGTGTGAATTTGAATCTTGGCTAACCATGGTTCTTCTTGAGTTATCAAATCAAAGTTTGTTGTTACTTAATTAACCCATTAACTTAAACAAATATCAGATTATGGGTTTGACGACATCCTAGTTTCAAGCTCTAAATTTTTTGTTGAAGAAGTCTTGGTTTCAGTCCCTAAATCTTTTTTTAACGTCTAAAACTAAGATTTTCACTGATTGTAATAGACAAAAATCATAATTAACTCAATTAATTTATTTTAAAGGTCTAAAGTAACATAAATATATGCAAAATCAAGTTAAAGATTTATGTCTAAAAGAAACAGTTTAGAGATTAAAGTGAAAACCATCAATAGTTGAGGGATTAATTTGTTAACACGACCAAAAATAAAGCAAATCCATAAAGGATTCGCCCATCAGCCCATGCGCTTTCTCAGCCTCGACACCTAAGGTTTTTGTGATTCTTGGTTTGACCCGATACCTGTAATAACACGTGTAAGTTTCCAAAATATGGGGCAACTTTGTAGAATAGTAACCAAGTTTTAAAAGTGTTCCAATTAGATCATGTAAGTTTCAAAAATGTTCCAATCAGGTCACTCAACATTCATTTTTCATTAAAATTAAAGGTTTTTTCATCCATTTCATAAGTAACCATGGTGATGTGGATTTTCGTTTCTTTTTTCCCTTTTATTTTATGCTAACTTCGAGTGATAACGTGGATTGTAACTTGTTTTTTTATTTTTAATGTAATTAAAGTGCTTTTATTTTTAATAAATATAATTTCCATATATTAAAATAATCCAACGCCAACATCTTATTCTTCAGTTTTTTCTTGACACCTAGAAAAAAGGACATGACTCGATTTGAATGTTAAGTTATCTAATTGAGACAAAAACGATACGAGTGACCTAATTAGAACACTTTTAAAACTTGGTTACTATTCTGTGATATATTATACGATGTTTGTCTCGATACCGGTACATAAAATTCTTGATAAAAATTGTTATATCTTAAACATCTTTTTGATGATATAAAAAACAAAAATAGTTGAAACACTTACTATGAAAAATAAAAAAAAAATATGTTGCTTTTACATTTGGGAATATACATCCACACAATACTCTCCCTAGTCGAGTTAAGACCTCATGGTTGTGTCCGTTCATGGTCATGGAACACGTTCCTGGTTCTGCGAGAGCTCTAGGATTTGCGCCTCCCCACAAATCCATTCGAAGCGACCCCACTTCTCTCTAACATAGGTGATTCCTCTGAATCATTAAAAGCATCATGGTTAATTTGGATTTCCTCAAAATCCTTACCCTCAACATGCTTAACCTTTCCTTCATGTCACTGATTGGAATGGACTAGGAAGTATACAACTCCCTTTATTGATTTTGGGGCACCCCCCACAGTGACTCCCTTTGGGTTTATGATTAAGTTTGCCTATTGAACCTAGATATTGGGATCTCCAGTCAACTAGGTTAGGTTTCCCTCATATTCCCTTCATCTATGGGCTTTAGTCCCATTCCTCTTGACAACCTATACACCTTATTTGTGCTTAAGCCTTTCGTTAACGGGTCCGCAATGTTATCATTTGACCTCACATAGTCAACTGAAATAACACCCGTTGAGATAAGTTGTCGTACCGTGTTGTGCCTACGTCGAATGTGCCTTGATCTGCCATTGTACATCATGTTTTGTGCTCTAGCAAGAGCAGACTGATTATCACAATGTATGCAGATCGCCGTCAACGGCTTTGGCCATCTTGGAATATCTTCCACAAATTGACGTAGCCACTCCGCTTCTTCCCCGCTTTTATATAAAGCGACGAATTCGGATTCCATCGTAGATCTAGCTATAACCGTTTGCTTGGAAGACTTCCAAGCTATAGCTGCGCCAGCAAGAGTAAACACATATCCACTTGTCAATCTATGATCTTTTATATCCGATATCCAGTTCGCATCAGTGAATCCTTCGATCACTGCTGGATCACGGGTATAATGCAATCCATAGTCTCTCGTGTATCTTATGTATCTAAGCACCCTCGTGATAGTTTTCCAATGATCCTCGCTCGGATTACTGGTGTATCTACTTAGCCTGCTCACTGCATATGCTAAGTCGGGTCTAGTACATGTCATTAGATACATTAGACTACCAATGATCCTTGAGTATTCTAACTGAGAAACACTCTCGCCTCTATTCTTCCTTAGGCGTTGGGTATTATCAATTGGAGATCGAGCTATACTCGTATCGTCCGAATTGAATTTCCCAAGGATCTTGTCCACGTAGTGAGATTGATTTAACACAAGACCATTTTGGGTTCTAGTGATTTTTACTCCAAGAATCACATCCGCGAGACCCATGTCTTTCATGTCAAACCTCGCTTTCAACATGTCTTTCGTTGAGTTGATCATCTTATCATCACTCCCAATGATAAGCATATCATCTACATAAAGACATAGAATCACATAACCTCTTGGTGTGTCGTTAAAATAAACACACTTGTCGCACTCATTTATTTTGAAACCATTGTCAATCATGACATGATCAAACTTTTGGTGCCATTGTTTTGGAGCTTGCTTCAAGCCATACAAAGACTTGACCAATTTACATACTTTACCCTTGTTTCCAGGGGTGGAAAAACCCTCAGGTTGTTCCATGTAAATTTCTTCTTCTAAATCGCCATTTAGAAATGCGGTCTTTACATCCATTTGGTGAACTTCCAAATTTCTTAAGGCCGCAATTGCAAGAACCAATCGTATAGAGGTTATTCGCGTTACAGGCGAGTAAGTATCAAAATAATCTAGACTCTCCTTTTGTCTAAATCCTTTGATCACTAACCTTGCCTTGTATTTATCAATACTTCCATCGGCTTTCATATTCCTTTTGAATATCCAACGATATCCAAGTGGTTTACAACCAGGTGGAAGATCTACTAACTCCCAAGTATGATTTTGCAATATAGAATCAATTTCATTCTTAATTGCTTCTTGCCATTGAGGTCCTTCCGCGGAGGTAACCGCTTCGCGGTAGGTATTGGGCTCACCCTCAACCATATAGCTCATGAAGTCTGGACCAAAGGATTTTTCAACCCTTTGTCGTTTACTTCGTCTAAGCTCACCCTCCTCGGCCTCGGGGCTTTCATGTCTTTCATCTATCCTCGTAGATGAACTTGGCCCTGGTTCATCTAACCATGTAGACGAACTTGGACCTGCTTCATCAACCGCTCTTGATGAAGGCGTATGTGTTTTTCCTAACATAGGAAACACATTCTCAAAATATGAGACGACATTAGGATTTGCCTCTATGATAGTGTGTTTGTGTACATCAGGATTCTTGGACTCATGTACAAGAAAACAATGCGCACTACTTTGATGTGCATATCCAATGAAAATGCAATCAACAGTTTTGGGTCCTATCCTAAGAGCCTTAGGAGGTGGTACAATCACCTTAGCTAGGCACCCCCACACTTTCAAGTATTTGTACGAAGGCTTCCTTTTTCTCCATAACTCATATGGAGTTTCGTCCTTATTTTTCAAAGGTATCTTGTTCAAAAGATAGTTTGCTGAGAGAATGGCGTCCCCCCACATTTCTCGGTTCACTCCCGAGCTTATCAACATGGCGTTCATCATCTCTTTCAATGTGCGGTTCTTACGTTCCGCAACGCCATTTGATTGTGGAGAATAAGGTGGTGTACACTCATGTACAATGCCACTTTTTGCGCATAAATCCGCAAAAGGTGCAACATATTCACCTCCTCGATCACTTCTCAAAGCTTTTATCTTCTTTTTAAGTTGATTCTCAACTTCATTTTTGTACAAGATAAACTTCTCTATTGCTTCGTCTTTACTCTTTAGTAAATACACGTAGCAATATTTAGTACAATCATCAATAAACGTGATGAAGTACTTATATCCTCCACGCGTGGGAACCGCTTTTAAATCACACACATCGGTATGAATTAAATCAAGGGGTTCGGTTATTCATTCAACCGATTTAAACGATGATCTCATAAGTTTGGATTCAACACATGTCTCGCATTTGTGATTGGACTCGATATGGAATGTTGGTATCAAGTTTAATTTAATTAAACGTCGTAATGAATTAAAATTTACATGTCCTAGTCTACCATGCCAAACATTAGAAGACTCAACCATGTAAGTAGAAGTAGAAGTTTCATTCAAACTTTTGTTTTGGTTAACAACCATTACATTCATTTTAAACATTCCATTTAGGGCATAGCCCTTTCCAATAAAAGTACCACGTCTAGACAAGACAAAATTGTCCGATTCAAACACTAGACGAAATCCAAACTTGTTGAGCATCCATCCCGACACGAGATTCTTCCGTATCTCTGGAACATAAAGCACATTGGTCAAGGTCAATTCCTTGCCAGAAGTCATCTTCAAGACGACCGTGCCTTCCCCTTTGATGCTTGCGGTAGCTTTATTCCCCATATAAAGCTTTTCTTCACCTGAAGCTTCCTTGAATGTAGAGAAAAGAGCCTTGTCTCCACAAACATGGCGGGTTGCACCCGTGTCAACGAACCATCCTTTTGGGTTTTCACCCATTGCGTTGACTTCTTCAATCATAGCCGCTTCCTCGGTTATCATTGCGATCAGAGGCATACCATCCTCATCAACCATATGCGCACGCTCACGCTTAGGTTTCTTGCATTGGTTAGCACGGTGCCCCGTCTCGTTACAATTGTAACAAGTACCTTGGAAAGGCGCAGGCTTCTTTTTCACAGTCCCCTTTTTAGGTCCAAGGTTGTTAACCTTTGCTTTCCCTTTGTTGTTGGTTTTACCCTTGCCCTTCTTGGCCTTTGAGGATTCCCCAATTTCCACCATATTTGCTTTAGCCGAAGCTTGCAAAATGGTGCCTTTTTAGGCCACCCTGTTTTCTTCTTCTATATGAAGACGAAGAACAAGGTCCTCGACCGACATTTCCTTTCGCTTGTGTTTAAGATAATTCTTAAAATCCAACCAAGCAGGAGGTAATTTTTCGATCATGGCTGCCACTTGAAAAGTTTCGCTAAGTACCATACCCTCAGCATGGATGTCATTTAGTATAATTTGCAACTCTTGGACTTGGTTCATAACAGACTTGTTATCAGCCATTTTAAAATCCAAGAAACGGGCGACAACAAATTTCTTTGTTCCCGCATCCTCCGTTTTGTACTTTTTCTCCAAAGACTCCCATAATTCTTTGGAAGTCTTGATATTATAGTACACATTATACAAAGCATCCGAGAGACTGTTTAGTACGTAGCCTCGACATATAAAGTCGGAGTGCTTCCACGCCTCTACCGCGCTCAGAGCCTGAGCATCGGTCTCCCCTTCCGCAGGTTGGGGAACGGTCTCCGTCAAGGACCTCGCAAGGTTCATGGTGGTCAAGTAGAAGAACATCTTCTGTTGCCACCTCTTGAAGTGGAGACCCGAGAACTTCTCGGGTCGTTCAGCATGATTTGCCACCGTGGACGCTCCCACAGTGTTGGCAGGGGTTCCAACGACAACATTGGTATTGCTCGTGTTCACATTTTCAGTCGACATTCTGAAAAAGTTCCAAGAAAACAAGTTAAATTCTGTTTTCAAAATAATAAAGACGCTACTTTATTATTATTAGGAGTTCAAAAAATTCAGCCATGTAGCTTCTAAGTCCAACTTTGAAGACTACAACAGGAGGATTTTTAGAACTTCAGCGACAGAAAGGAGTAGAAGCAGATTATGTTTTGACAAAGTCGCTACTTTGAATCAAAACAGGAAGAAAATCTGTTTTTTAAAAACACAACTGTATGAATTCAAAACTGGTTCGAATTCACAACAGAAAATGTTTGTGATCCTACACGAACGGTGTTTTAAAAATTTGTTTTGAGATTGTAGGAATCCGTTCGTGTAAAATAAATAAAATAATTTATTAACTTGAAATACAAGAACAATAACAGAAATACAACTGAAAGTAAGTACAATTACAACTGAAGAAATGGAAAAACAAAGACAGAAATCCGAACAGAAAAACTGTTCTTTGGCTGAGGATCGTGTTAGACACGGGTCCCTTAAAACAAATTTCGTGTCTCCCAGGAGAACACGTTTGTTTCCAGGATACAACAGCCGCAAGCAGTTGTACTGTCGGTCTTGACTCCTACCCGAAGGTGTACCTTGCTAGCTTGAGAGAAGAAGATGATAATTCAGTAGGGAGAGGAAAAAGTATAGAGCTGGTGATCTTTCGGTATCTTAGCTGCAGTAGGCTCATCCTATTTATACTGCAAACTGAAGTCGAAACTGAAAAAGAATTAAGTGGGCGAATTAAACTGCATTAAACGTCTTCAATGCACCTTAATTCGTCATTAAATTCTCAGTCAAACGCATTAACTACGTCAGTTTCGAATGCTGAAAACGTAACTGCACTGCAGTAACTGCTGCTGGAAGCTTCTGTGCGTGCGTGCCCAAGACACACTGGTGCGCGCGCAGGTCTGCAGCCCTCGCGCGCGGTGCGTCCACTTGGCTTACTGCCATGCGCGTGTGCGCCATACTCACTTAGGTCCATGCGCGCCTGCGCGCGTGTGCCACGTCACCTGTGAGCCTCTACGAGCACGCCACACAGTCGCGCCGTTTTGGCTCACTTTGGTGCGCCGCGCACGTCACATCAGGCCCATGCACCATGCGCTAGTGCGCGCCATGAGTACCCCGCGCGCATGATTGCCACGTCATGCGCCATCGCGCGTGGACCCACCAGGGTCATGCGCATGCGTGCCACATCACCAACCACTTGGTCCTTGCAACCCTTGTGCTTCCACCACGCGCACGTGGTCAAAAATACAAAGGCGGCTCTCAAGCGGCAAAGTGCGCAATCAAAGCGCCACATTGCGCCTCATCGCCCACGCCACGCGCGTGCGCGTGTGCGAGTGCGAGTTAGGGTGCTCCGCACCCTTCGCGAGTACACTAGTGAGTGCTTCCATGAAATAATAAGGATGGAGAGTTCCCACTTAAATACCCATTTAAGTTCCATCTCTCATCCGATGTGGGACAAGGTGCTACTTTCCCACTTTTTTCAGCATTTAAGTTTCAAACACCAAGCTTTGAGCATCGATATCTCATTCATCTTAGCTCCGTTTTGGACGTGGTTTAGTTCGTTGCGAAGCCCTTCCGACATAGAACACAAACCCACAAATAAATATATAAAACCCACTCATTTTATTATATTTATTTCTAGTCCAAAATAGGAAAAAAAAATCATTTTCCTACATTTGTGAAAAATGCTATTTTCACAAAATTTCCAACATGTAATTCCAGGAAATACCTTTAAAACCCCACTGGAATTGCATTTTTTCGACGACAATTGAGCGTTTTATAAATTTTTCCGTATCGAAGGTTCAAACTGCGTTTTCTGGCAGAATTTGCAGCCCATTACGAATGTCATAACTCAATTTAGGAATTTAGTTATGATCTCAATTTTTTACTGTAGATAGCTTTTAGAGATTACAAAAAATCTCCGATTGGAATTTCATCAATCGGATAAACGAAGAATTTTAAATGAATTTTTTTGTAAGCTGCAGTCAGAAGTGACGAATCTGATTGCAGCTTAGTAAATGAATTTTTCGAATTTTTGGTAAAGAGTTAGATCTTGAAATTCTAACACAAGGCCTAACCCTCCGAGGGGTACGTCACATAAAAAAATCATAATTTTTGAAGACTTGTAAACAGGTTAAATAGGTCACCAAAAACAACATATTTTCAATGATAAGAACTTGCCTAAGTGAGTTACTGAACGCAAATTTGCATTTTGTATGATTAAGGGTAAAAGACTTTTATAAGTCATATCAACCAATGATGAAGTCGAATAGTAGATGCGACATAGAATTCGTAAGATGGAATAGTCGTATGTGATAATGACTAATCTAACCGTCTTACGAATTATGATTATAGTTTGACGCTTGACAAGCTAGGTGGAGGCTTGGAAAGGAAGCGGTTCAAACAAATCAAGTGTGAAGGAAAAACGTGTTTCGGAAGCAAGGTAAGTAAGCTTACGCCCCTTTGTATTATTAACGAAATACTTATTTGCAAGTATTGTATATGAACTTTATTAAGTAATTGAAATATGATGTTCCGGGATGAAATAAAGCGAGTCGGAACAAGGGAGAAATGGTAAGAAACCATGAAAAGTAGTAAAAAGGTAATCCGGACATGAGTGGACAGATGGGAAAAGAGATTCAAATAGATATCATATGGCGAAAGTCAAAACAGGTCAAACAAGACAAGAAACAGTCTTTTAGTAAAAAAAAAAAAGAGTTCAAGGAGAAAACCGGAATGGGTAAAAAGGGCGAGATGGTAACTAGATATCCTCTCATAATAATAATTGGTCATTTCGAGTAAACAGGTCAAATGGTGTGTTAATACCATTTGACAACAATAACTGATGACCGTTTGTTGAGTTTTGCGATCACAGGAATTAATTTATGGCTTGCGTTGCTTTAAACTAGCAAGTTTAAAAGCAAAAGGTATTTTAACGGTTAATTCTATAACCCGAGCCAGGTACGCTTAACTGAATTTATAGTTAAAAGTGTAATTTTTGGTCAAATAGAAAGTGACGGTCCCTCGCCGTGAAATGAAGGACATAAATTTGACCAAAAAGCCCTTGAGGGGTAAGTCGGGCAAACGACCCTTAGGGGTTATTTAGGAACTTGTATCATGATTATGTAGTCCTTAGATATGTATAAAAATTATATGTAATGACATTCATGGGTCGAATGTCTAAAAACGGATTTATGTGCATAGCTTGCGTACTAATAGCGTAATTCATAAGAATTATAAACCCGAGCTAGAGATCTTGAGTTAAATACATTGATGTATGTATTTGGTTGTTTAAAAAAAACAAGTTGGTGGTTTTAAATACAAACCTGTCAAAATGTTGATTTTGAATAATAAGTCGAATGCTTAAAAATTTGGAATTTTATTAGTTTGAATGTTGAATTATAACTCCATAAGATGGAGAATCGAATTACGGTCGCGCGGGAAAAAGAATCACACGAAACGGACATGTAGAACTAAAGTTATGAAATTTTAAAGTTAGAATTTGGTTAAAACTCGGAGCTGGGCATTTGCAGCTCAAACAAACAAACCTGTTGTGAAAAATAGGCCGTCGCGTTACGCGACGGCGAATTAATAAACTGGTCACGCGACGCGACACTTGTTGCAGGCCGCGAAAGCTTAGACGAAAACGATCGCGTGGCGCGACCGATCTATATTTCAGAAATTTTATTTTATTTCCATTGTTGGGTCGTAGGACTTGATTATACGTATTTAAAAGTTGTCAAAACTAACAGTTTATGTGGTTTTGGCATTAGGAGAATGCTCACAATATTTCCGGATGAAGATCAAGCGTCTTTCAAGAACCGAACACACCAAACAAGCTTCCGCATTGAATTATTTTGTTTAAATTAACAAGTAAATAATAAGAATTGCATTTGAATGTTTAAACTAGTTAGAATGATAACTCAAATATTTTGATCATGTATGATTGTAAACCCAACAAAGTTTTTGTAAGCTCGCATTTTTGTAATAAATGCGTGTTAAATATTATAAATTCTATTATTTTAAGATGGGCCTTACAAGTTGGTAATCAGAGCTCAAGGTTAAAATAATAAAGTGTTTGGTTCGAGGCTTGATCGCAAATCCGGTAAGTACATGTATATTAACGGTTAACATGATTAAAGTGTTGTGAACAACACATAAGGTTATCGTGTAATACACGTTACCTCAATTAAATGAAAAATATAGTTGACGAAATTACGCGCGTTGATGCGTATAGTAGAAAAGCCTTGTATTATAATACGGGAGATTATTGAAGTTGATATTATTAACTCTTGTAAATGTTTTAGTTGAAGAACACTCGCATCTAAAGATAGTGGGAGTCTAACAAATTGTGGATTTGATGGAGGAACGGTCCAAAGTACGACAAGTAGAACATGCTCACCAAGGACCTAAATCGCGTAGCGATCGTGAACAAGACTAATGGCAAGAGAAGCCCGTTCGGGCAAGCATTACTAGGTGCACATTTTAAATTTATTACACGAATAGTAATATGCAACAAATACATAGAGACTGACCGTTGCATATATAAATTAAAAACTTGGAAAAACCTGAATAGAATACCTATTCAGGTTATTATTTCCAAGGAAACTAAATAGAAGCGTTACTTACATGGGGTGTAATGTGAAAATTATAAAAGGTCATGCATATCAGGTGTTGATCGTTTAATCTGGCCAAGTAAGTAGTGAACACGTGGTACCATGAACTTTTATGATGGACATACTTACATCCGATGTAGTAAGGACGGGGTGAGTGGGACAAACTAAAAGTACCCAAAGGAATCAAATGAGCAAAATACTTGATAAAAATGTAAACGCACAGCCGGGTGACGGAAGCGTATTACATTAGGATAATGAGCCCGAGAGAAGAGACAAAGATTAATGTAAACGATGACATAAATAAATGACCTAAGGAAAAATTCACGAAAATAAATCATTTTGGACGAAAGAGCCATGGTTGACAAAAGGGGCATGTAAAACCAAAGTATAGATGACCCGCAGGGTCATAAAAAACAAAGGTGTTTCCCACACGAAAAGACAATCAAGGTCGTTAACTTGGTTGTAGTAAGGAAGGGATGACGATGATAATCGTCACTCATAAATTATAAGGTCGTCAAGGATGGTCACATAAAGAATAAAAGACATGGACGAATAAAAGCGATGGATTTCGCTAAGACGACCAAATAAATTGAAGTGAAGTCTTAATGCATACCGGAAGGGTTGCAATAATAACGATTTCGATAAAACACCCGGTTGTTGGGTAAGGATTTAAACACATGCGTAGACCGAGAAGCGGAACTCGGATGGAAAGTCAAAAGACTCGGGTTTTGAGTCATGACTAAAAGACGACAAGATGATGTAAATAGAAATTTTGATAAATTATGGTCAACTATTTTAAAGTTGAACGGGTCGAACAAAGAATGAAGTTTGACATCCATAAGTGATAAAATCTCACACGAACAAGTCAAACGAAATAAATAAAGAATAACGCTTGCTAATGTAAGTAAGCGCGAACCGAATAAATAAAAAGCGCGAAATATTAATAAACCTGTGCAAGGGGTTATTGTAACACCCGTTCTTATAAATCTAGGTTTAACGTATATTTTGCGAAAATAATCATGTGATTAATGATTACATATACATCAAAAATGCGGGTTTGTTAAAAACTTTTACCATTTAAGTAATATATATAATGTAATTTTATTCGCCGTTTAAAATAACGACAAAACAACGTTGCGGAAGCTTTGTTTAACGTGTGTTTGGTTCTTGCTCGACGCTTGATCTTCATCCGGGACTCTCGACATTCACCTGTGATCAAAATCAACTTAAAGGTCAGTTTTGATAATTAAATAATGAGTATAATGAGGAAATTTAAAAAAATCCAACATTGATATCTTGCACCCAAAAACAATGACTTATTTCTGATCTCCACCGTAACTTTCGGTGGCACCCTAAGTTACGGTGGCTCAAGTATTAACAATACCCTACCGTACAACAGTTGATTAGCACCGTAACCCAAATCAACTCCACCGTAACTTACGGTGGCACCGTAAGTTACGGTGGACTCTGCATCCATCTTTTCCATTTTGCCGTAATTTGACACGAAATCATTCGTATCTTTCAAACCGCTTATCCGTTTGACCTACCGTTTCTTCCTACATGTTTGAAATTTGATTTTCCATCATATGGAGTTAAAATCCGACATCCGGCTTGATAAAATTTAAGACTTTTAAGTCTTCGGCTTATTACTCTTTTACCAAAATTTGACCCGTTTGTGATTTTGTCAAACATACAAGTTTGTTTGACCCTTATTTCTTACAAACCTAATAAATTCAATAATGTCTAATATATTAGGTTCCGATTATAGAATTATATACCTTCTTTAACCCATTTTCACCCATATGCTTATTTTGACCCGTTTGAGGTATTTAAGCATATTATAAGCACCAATTGCTTTCATTCATTTCCAAATACATATGTCCACATTTCTTATCAAAGGATCTTCCACCACAACTATATTTGTGGTGGATTCAATGTGGTGATTTATATGTACCAAAATTTACCTTTCAAATCGTTATTTTACGGCAAAGACTCAAATAGAGCCATTTGACTAACATATTACGTCTTCCACTTCTATACTTATTCCAAGTATCCATCAAATCATGAAATTCGTTTCCAAACAACCTTTAAGGGTTGTTTGTTTTATTTAGCCTACAAGGGCGTTTTGGTCGATTTTGGTCCTTCTTTTGTGACGAAGGACTCTCACTAATTATTCGACCAAATAGCACTTTCAACTACAACCTAATTATGCGTACCTGGCTCGGATCAACGTATTGACCCGTTTTAATACCTTGTCTTGACTTATTTTGTTATTCCATAGCTTCGCTAATTCACTAGCCGTTCATCCTGCGAGCATGAGACTCGACATACACTTATTAGTCGTTATTTGTCAAATGGTATTAATATTACCATTTGATCCCTTTTTATTCTTTTTACTAGTTTTGGCTTACTTATAAAGTAGCCGTTCGAAAACCCATTTTATCTTATATTCCGACCCAAATCATTTCGTGTCGGAAACCATATTTCGAATAATATCTCCATCATATTTATGACTTATAGAATAGATATGTATTCTACAAAAATAAACGGTGTAAGTTTTACTTACCTCTCATCCGAACTACGCTTTTCCTTTCCTTCTTGATTCGTTTGATCCGCTCCATCATCAAGCTTCCACCTAGCTTGTTACGCGTCAAACTATCATCATTCGTTTTCAAGGTGGTTAGTTTAATCATAATTTAATACGATTATTCCACCTTACTCTTTCATATCAAAATTTACCATTTATTGAATTATAGGTCAGTTTGACTTTTTAAAAGTCAAATGCCCATTAGTATACTAATTGCATATTCGAGTTTATCAACTAGTTCTAGCATTCTTTAATTACCCGGTAGGCGTTATCTTTAAACCACCGTTTTAACCAAAGTTCTAACCACGTTCATCACATTTGGAACTCTTTTTAATCACATTTTGCATAATAGCCAAAACATCACAACTAGGTGTTTTAACTACAAAAATTCTAGTTTCGAGCCTTCTTTGAGGCATTTCAACAAACACTTTGAGGGCAGCAATTTGCATGTTTATTTATCAAGTCTCTAGCTTATCTCTTAGCCCTAATTTCACATAAATCAACCATCTTACAAAGTGGTTAACTTCTATAATTTCTGAAATCACTTCAAAATTGTCAATTTACACTAGATCAACAATCTATTTCCTAGTGTTCATCAAATTTCACATAACTCACTAATCACCTACAATGGTGATTATAGTTTTCACTAAAATTTCACATGATTTCAGCTTGTGTTTGTCTAGGGTTTGTCCCTAGACACTATAGTTGTTCCTAAATCATCATAACATACACATGCAACCATAAATTCAGAAATTCCCAATTTCATGAGAATTTCAAGCTAAGAGTTTTCATTAAATTTTACATACCTTTTAATCCTCTTGTGATGAAGATCAATAATCCATGCTTTAATTTCGATTTTGGACTGAATTGGACCTTCAATTTGCAAGTTTAGTGAAGTTCTAGGGTTTTGAAGAGTGGGGATCGACCTGCTCTCTTCTTTGATCGACCAGACACCTCTAATTGGGGTGTTTGGTTTATTTTTATTTGTTTTATTAAATTCTAGTTTCTAGTTCTACAACTTAGGTCCCTCCACTTTTGTATAACTTATAGTTTGGCTAATTTTAACCCTATTATAAGTTATCTCTAGACTATTAGCTAACTAGGTTAAAATTCCTAGTTAGTAAATTCTTGTTTATTTAATAATCCAAATATTCACCTGGTTATTTTTACCACTAAAGGTAAATTACCCGTCTTTTAATATAAACGTGGTTTGATTACCAAACCCGTTTTCGGGGTGTTACAGTTATGGCCGCTAAAAACCTTAAGGTAAAAGAACTCGGGTAGAGGGTTGCAAAGAAATATAGGTGATAACCAGATAATGGTAAGCGTAGAATAAACTGACGTGTGAGTGACGTAAGAAGCCATAAAGTCGGAAAAAATTGTCCGAAAGAAAACAAATGTAGCCTTAGACTATGGTCAAAGTAAAAGGAAATACAAAAGCGAAAATAAATGATTTTGAACATAAAAAGGGTGCCTTAACGCCATATACAAATATAAGTGTATATACCTTTGAATAAAGACTTGAATAAAAGATGATCTACGGGATTATCATAACCTACGAGATTATAAATGATGCTAAGGTCTACGGGACCAAAAAGACCTTCGGGTCACAAATAGAAAGAAACGAATTATTAGGGTTCTCACCTTAAAAAGGTGATGTAGGATCGTTTTCAGACCTGAACGAGTCGATCAGAAGAGTTTTTGCTCAATACGAAAGGCGAAAACAGACGTATCAAGTTCAATTCAGCTAGATATACACTTTAAACTGTCTATTGATTGATTTGCAAAGTTTTACAGCGAGACGACACTTCGGCAGCACTTCGGCTCCGGAAACACACATACATAACTCCCTCAAACGAAATCAGGAAGCACATATATATAGGCGTGCTAATTCCGTTTGAACCTGTCTCAAATGAAATCACATTCAAACGAAATCAGGTAATTTCGTTTGAACTGCCATGGTGTAATTTCAAGCGGAATCACAGATTCTAATTCCGTTTGAAACTGCCACACACCCTATATTTGACATTTTTCTCGTATAACGTGCCCTGATCTAATTACAAACATACAAGACTCGATACAAGACGAAGTCGACAGACGCATGCACCAACAGACTCCCCCTCGAATGTTGACGAGTCTTCAGTGTCGAGTTTTCGCATCTTCAGTCTTTATCAGTCCTATCGAACTCTTTGAAGTATCTAACAATGTAAAGTATCCTCAATCTCTGTCTTCTCATTTCATTAGTACCAACAGATAACTTCCCTTTGGATGTTAATCTAATCTTCAATTCCATCAGATCTCTTGATTCCTTAAGTTCATCAGCATCATCAGCGTGCATGAACTTCAGGATCTGAACTTGGCTTTTCAATCTTCAGACTCCCCCTTTCGACAAGCTGGTTCAAGATTGTGACCTGGCTCACATCCTACTCAGAATCAAAACCTGCCTTTTATCTGTTTATCCCAAGATCTGTAGCTGGCTCTACTTTTTCCTGCACAAATATCTACCCAAAAATAAATTTCACAAATTTAAAATTTGACAAATTTATACTCTGCTTACCACTTGTAAAATCAATTCTCAAAATGATTTAACATTTAAAACATTTCTGATGACCACTTGTGGATAAGATATTACAAGAATGATTTTACAATATTAATCTCTAATGAACCACTTGAAAAAATATCATTTTCCTTTTCAACAACACACTCTCCCAACCCAGTTGTTCATCTTGTCTAGCACTTGGAATTTTGAAAATCAGCTCTTCAACATCAGTTGTCGAAAATCTTTTTATATTTTTCAAAAATTTATGCTAAAACATACTGAAAATCTTTTTGGATTTTTGATTTTAAAAGCAATGCAGTAAAGAAATATTTACAGACAATATTTTTGTGAGTTTGTGTAAGAGGATCATATCAGTTTTTGAAACAAATAACCAACACCGTTAAGCTTTAAACATTTTAAGTTCAAAACGATTCACTTAGATTGTCAGTATATTGATCCACTTAAATTCTCACACAAAGTTCAACTGTTTTGAGATACGAGATTAATGTTTTAAAGACTTAAACTTATTCACGTGTCCCACCTCTTGAATATACTCCCGTATCTAGATCCCGATATTCAGTATTACAGGTGAGTATACCACAGATGATATCTGTAAGGGGTTAAATTGCGAGGCCATGAGAGCTCAGGTCAGAACTTCCGTTCAGCAGAGAGATGATGGCTCGACTTTTGGTGTGTCCCCTTAGAGGATCTTTTGTTTCAACAGCACATGATTAGCATTTTTCAATGTTTCGTCATTTTTTATGCTGAGGGTTGTGCTATATTTCAAGCAAGCGTAAAGTATTCTCCGGGGACTAGGCCATTGCTTCCGGAAAATCAGAAGTCCCGGGATAATACCCCAGATATCACTGAGCATAAAGACCTAGTATCTCAGAAAGAGGGACCTTTCAAACAAAATTTTGGGGGTTTCCCATATATCCGAGAGATGTTCCCCACGAAATAAGCAAGTTTGAAATTTAGGTTTATATCTCGTCACAATCTACTTGTAAAAACCTACTGGGACATCATCAGTGAGACCGTTTATCACATTGTGACTTTCCATTTCTTTAGCATGCTGTGATAGTCTACTGATGTACTATCATTTCCTCTTTTATACAACAAAACTCTCTTTTTTTATTTTATCATGTTTTTGACTTTTTCAAATTTTCAAATGTTTTTGGATTTTCTGAAATTCTTACTCCCCCTAAAATGAAAAAGCATTTAAGAGAAATTTGAAAAACAAACTGTATAAATAAAATGACAACTGATATCAAATCACTTCAATTCGCCATCCACTTGGCATAAACAATCAGAACTCCCCCTCACAACAAACTATTTTCCCATTTGATTTCAAAACACTTAAGTTTGTTTTAATCACAATGGTTTTTCCGGAAAATTAGTTTTGTTGATTTTATAAAACCACTTGTAGGTTAGGGGATTCATTACCTTGTTCTTTCAACCTCTTGAAAAATTTAACATTTTTAGGTTCAATCATCAAAAATCACTTGTAGAAAAGCAAGTACAACTTAATGTCCCTGATTTACCACTTGTAATACGAAATCACTTTCGTGAATTTCTCAAGAAAGATGCCGATACCTGCTCCACTCTTACCAACCTGGGAGCTCCGGCAAGTCCAGGGTTTTACTGATCATAATAAGTTCCATCCCAGTCACAAACCTGGGACGAAACACCCTTACCTGGTTTCTTCATTTTCTTCTCATAGAACTCTTTAACCCCTTTGACTTTTCTGTCAACCATTTTTCCAAAGATGTGTTTCACTTTGGAATTAAACACCTTATCAACATCAAATTCTTTCTTTTCAGAATAGAATTGATTTGAAATTTCAACCTTACCAACTTTTTGTTTAAAGTTTTCAGCCTTCAATGGTGGAAAATTGACATCATCCATTGGAGGAACTGAATTCTCACCTTTAACCCCAATTTGTGGCTCCTCTGACTTTGTGGAATCAGATTCATCGCCAGAAGTTAGCTCCTCTGATTTTGATGAATCAGAATCATTGCTAGACCCATCATCAGATTTCTTAACAACCCATTTTTGGTTGTCAAGATTTGCACTTTTCTTGTAAAACCTCTTTGAACATTCACCAATTTCAAATTTTAAATTTTTGAAAAGTTTAGTTCTTTCAATTGGTGGTTCAAACTCAACCATTTTTTCTTTCAGTTTAGAAACTCCCTGTTTGGTTTGAATTGCTTGTGAACATTTCATAGCTAGATGTCCAATTCTACCACATTTAAAACAGGTTCGAGTCTCCTTCTTCTTTTGATCAACCATCTTCTCCATTTCTTCTTGCTTCTTCGCAAGGAATTCTTTATTCGACTGTTTTCTGAACAAAATTTATTTTTCCTCTTCTGAAGATGTACCTGAAACAAATATCATTTTTTATTTAAAATCTCGAACATATTTTTCATTTTTATAATTTTCTGGTGGAATAAATCCTAATCCTTTCTTTTTGAAATTACCGTTATGGTTTGGTTTCTTTCGATAACCAGAACCAGAACTGTAACATTTTTTCTTGTTTTCTCTTTGTTGAACTCTTGAAGTGTATTTTTTAGGTTTTTCAGAAAGATTTACATCTTTTATTTCAGAAATATTAATTTCTGTTAGTTTGAAAACCTTTTTTATCATTTCTGGTTTAACACCTCTTATTAGAAATTCCTCATCAGAATATAATTTGTCAGAATCATTCAATGTATATGCAACTTTGAATGTTTCGTCATTCAAATTAGATTTTGATAGAAGAAATTCATTATTGTAAACCCGTTTCTCCCTTTTGACTGAAAGACTTGACATGTCGGACTTAGACTTTGATTCTGATTTAGACTCCGACTTTGACTCCTCCATTTCATCGTTATCTAACACATGATCCACCACTTTCTTCATCAATTGAGATTGTTGATCAGTGTCAGACGATGTAAAAGTGACATCAATATTTTCTGGCAAGTTAACTGAAGACTCTGACTCCCACTGTAAGTTTGTTGCCTTTTTGACTCTTTCTGAATTTGGATTTCTCGGAGAATATCCATCTTCAAGCGGGGGTGGACACTTGTTGTAACTGACACCTTGTTTCTTACCAGATGTCTTAACTTCAGTATCCTTCTTCTCTTCCTTTTTCTTTTTAGAAGTCTTTTCTTCAGATACTATCGGTTCTTCAGTTACTTCATCATCCTCAAATGCCTTCATGCCTTCAACAGTTGGATAAATCCTGTCAATGACATAAGAAGTACATGAGTAACTTTTTAATAATCGATTAACTCTTTCAGTTTCAATTCTTTGTGTTTCCAGTTTTTGTTCTAGCACAGCACACTTTTCAATGTAATTGTTCACCACTTTCTGCTTTGTCATGAAAGCTCCTTGAAGTGTTTTCATGGTTGTTGCTTGTTCATCACTTGATTGATTGTATTGATTCATGGCTTTGTTCAGAACATCGTATGATTCCTTCAACCTGTTCATATTGTTAATGAATTCGCTGTTTTTCTTTTTCATGATCTCACAGGTTTCACAATTCACAGGAATCTTTCTTGCATCAACTTCTTCATCAACTTTTAACTTTGGAACTTCCTTTACCTTTCTCTTTATCACTGGAACTTCCTCATCATCACTGCTGACAGGTGTTTTGATCTTTTTCTATTTCTTTTTAGCTTTTTCATCTTCACTATCACTCTCTTCCATCATTTTCAAATGAGCTGCCATTCTTTTCGCATAATAATCATCATCATTATCACTATCTTCTTCAATTCGAGCAAGAAAAGCTTTATGATTTGAAGTTTTGTTAGGATCATAATCATTCCAACTGAAATTTGCCCAGCTAAAACCTTCAGGTAATTTTTCATCATCTTAGTTTATTAGGCATGCTTTACTATCAGCTGAAACATATTTGTCCCAACTGAAACCTTTCAATGATTTTTGATCTTCTTGATTCACCATACATGCTCTCTTTGATGACTCCTCTATTGTTTTTCTACCATGTGCCACTTGTGGTTCTTGTTGTTGTTGAGCAACTTGATGATAGATGGCCTTCCGGTAGTAATCATTATTGTTGAACGGATTTTGAGCCCCACTTGCTTCGCGATTAGTGCACTCACTTTTGAAGTGTCCTTTTTCCCTGCAACGAAAACAAGTAACTTTAGATTTATCAAAACCCAAATTAGAAACACATGCATCACGGAAATCATCTCTTCCTGTGATCTGTTTGAACTTCTCAGCTCTCCTCAACACACTTGCCAAACACCACTTAATGTCCATCAATTCCATTTCTTCAGCATCAATCTGATCGTAATCCTCTTTTATGTCACACCCCTAATTTCCACGTGTCACCGGTGGGCCCGGTGGGGGTATCGTGACGTCGTTGGTATCATCATAGACAAGCAACACAATATAATAATGCACAGCGGAAGCAAAAGATAGATTCATTTCAACTTTTAAATAAAATGTAATAATAAATATCATGAGTAGTTGAAACGGATCCACAGGCGGATTGAAATAAAATAGGATAATTGTTCAACAGTTTATTTGTCGTCCAAGCTGCGAGACCTATTGTGGACGCTCTAGAAGCCTACCAGCCTATTACGTGTAGTACCTGCACTTAATCTTTTTGGGAAAAATACGTCAGTTTACACTGGTAAATACAATTCGACTGACTCATTTTGAAAAGGTTGAAAATTGATTTAAATGCACAAGGCACAAAACATTTTTATTAACTTGGGTCAATTATTTAATATAATAATCATGTGAACGAATTACATGTTACTTGCGTTCAGTGGCCCGGATCTAGTCCGGGCTAAAGATCAATGGACCCACCACATTCAAGAGTTATATACAGACAGGTGTATGCCTACACCCCGTACTCAGGTCGCGGCCATCTCGTAAGATGATGCCAAGGATATCCGGGACATGGTCAATTAACCCCCCAAAGGCCTTAAGTGAACAAGACTGTTTAAACGAGCCGATTAAATTATTCAACTATCCACGCAACGGTGGAGGATTTAATGCTCGATCAAGCGGTATTCTATATACCGTAACCCAAGCCCGTATAGGGAAAATAAGCCAAAGAGTATTTACCTGAATAAGTATCAATCACAATCAAGAAAAATGCAAGTATCTTTTACTGGTGCTCCTAATCTGGAACAAAGGTTTATAATAACCTATTAGACTTCTAACGGGTCTTTATTCAAGCCTAAGCCTAGACCGGTTAGTTTTAAATGACGATACGGTTCACGCACGATTAAGCGAAGACCGGATGGAATGTGAATTTGACCCGACAAGTTTGAAGACTTGTATAATATGGGTTTACTAAACACATTCTGGATTTTGAGACGAAAATGATAATGTTTGACCCGTTTCGGCCAATTTATGTAAACTAGTTACATAAACCGAACCGAACGCGAAAAGTGCGTTACGGGCGACCATGAGAGTCATATGCAAGTTTCCTGAGTTGATATGCTTTAAATATGTTAAAATATCAGCAAAGTAATTTCTATTATGCCCGGAACGGATTTAAACTCAACTTATGCCTCATAGGGGCATTTTGGTCATTTAAAAGATTATAAAAGATCTTATTTGCAAACCTGAGTTACGGGTCTGAATTATACAGTAAATATACTTAATTTGTCTTATTATAACAGTAGGGTATGACCCATATACAAAACTTATCATTTAAAATCAAACTATGCACCGTAGGGGTATTTTAGTAATTTCACAAGGGCTAAAAATGTCAAAACTGGAAATCTGAGTTCAAAAACTTATACTTACTGTTATTATATGAAAATATGCTAAATACATCAGTAGGTATGAATCTTATGTGTTTAATATGAGTATAATGCTTACTATGCGCTAAAAACGCTTAAAAATGCGATTTAGAGCCGTTTCCGGGTTTTTAAAAGAAAGCTGAGATTTTTATATTTCCAGAATGCTCAAAATAATCTATTTAACAAATAAAATCAGTAGAAAAAGGTTTGGGGTCAAAAGAATTTATAAAACTCATTTTATGGCTTAAAAGGTCAAAACCGGCAGTAACCGAATCAACTTAGCGACCTATGAAACGATCAGCCAAAAATTAAATAAAAATCATCAAAAATCCCAAAATATTATATAACATCAGTGGGTAAAAAGTTTTATACCAAAAAGTGGCCTTAAATAGGTTATACGCTAAAAGCGCCGTTTATGTACATAAAGATATAGTTTTACGATATCGGCCATAACTCAAAATCTGGACCACCAACTGATCTCAAATTTTCGGTGCAAGTTTATAAATTAGTAATAAAGATTTCTACTCTTTCACTTTTCCAAAAATCACGTTTTATATCAAAAAGGGCAAAATAGTCAACTTTAAGCATAACTCGGAAACATGCATACGAATCGGTTAAGCATAGACTCAAGTTATAAAAATTCCAGAGAGTCATACATAAATAAAAATGGTCAACAATAAACTCTAATACAGATCTCAAACATGCATGCACGGATCCGAATCGAGAGTCAACGAAAAAGTCGTTTTATAAGACTTTCGGTTCCGATCCGAGTTTATACTAAAGATTGTCGAGTTGATTATGATAAAACACATTCTTATATTCATTATAAGTTATTTATGATGATCAAACTGATTGCATGTCATCTACATTACCATTTACGCTATATTTTGCAAAAACGATTTCTGTTGACTTTTTAAGAACATCTTTGACTCGACAACTAGCATGCTTAGAGTGGGAATCAGAGAATACCCTTTTGAGGGTTTGTTTCCCACATAAATACCAACTTATAAGTGGTTTCAATTTGAGAAATTACAGAGCCAATTTCGTTTAATCGAAAAGTCAAACTATATGAACAACGGTTTGACTTTTAACTAATAATCTATGCTAGAACGGATTAGAGGATGATATGAATGCTTACAAAGGTCCTAATGAAGCCTAGAAAGCACTTGGAGGCTGCCTTGACGACCAGAAAGCTCCTGGAATGCCTTGAGAGTTCTTGCAAAATTGTATGTGTTCTTGGTGGTTACACAAGTCCTCAAAAAAAGTGATGAATTGATCAGATTTATTGTGAATTCAGGAGTTGTAAGAGTGCACCAGGTGTCCTAGACATGCATGGCCATCTATTGGTGAGAAATGGAGGTGCTCACAGCTGTTTTACACTAAAAAAAATGGACTAAACAGCCCCTGCTCGCAATCTGCTGCACCTGGGTTTATTGGCAGCTGCCAAACTTTGCTAATTATTGGCAGTTTTGGTCCCTGTCCTTGCACGCGAGGTTTTGGCTATGAATCTTGACTCGTAAACCCTCAAATCTGGTTTTTAAGAACCTTGGGACATTTACCAACATGGTAATGTCCTCGGATAACTTTGCGCTCACCCGAAAAGCCATGAAATTTGACGTTGACGCTTTTAACCCCTCAAGTACGGTTTTGGCCATAACTTTCTCATACGATATCGAAACTTCATGAAATTTTTACCACATATTCTAGTGAGTATATTCTAGCATTACAAAGCTTCGGGGCTGCCAAAAGTTCACTCAGAGGTATAAATTCAACATGTTGACACTTTTAGTCCCTATAGTTTGTAATTCCTCACTTTCGTGCATTTTCCGCTTCGTATGATCCATGATCCATCCGTTTAAGGTTATAAACATTATGTAGGGTTATTATAGAGTCTATTTATCCATTGTTGACACTTTGAACCCGTGAATTCACATAGTTTCACCGTTTGTCAACTTTAGTCCCTTTAAAGTATGTTTTCACAGATTCTAAGTCCATGACACGTGTCAACACATTATTGAACGTAAATTTTCGAGGTGTTACATTTTATAAGCATTGGATTCCCGATCCGACCTGCTACTAAACTACCATATGACTCTAAAACAGTCCCCAACAAAGACATGTGACTTTTTGCAACTTCTTCAGAATAATCTTGATCATTCTCAAGATTCAAAACAATGTTGCATTGTAACTTTCTTCCATTCTTGGTTGCTGACACGTTTGGATCAAATGATGGATATGAAGAAAAACTCGTTTTGCTGCTTGATCCTTTAGATGATCCTCCAGACGAACTCTTTGCATTGAAAGCAGTCTCAATCTTTGGTGACATGTTGGTCTTGTCACTGATACCTCCTTTGTAATAAAGACCGATATCTTGTTCACCATCAAAATCTTTCATTCTTGAAATTTTTCTTTGTTCCATCTCCTGAGCTTCAAGTTTTTCAATGAACTTGCTCAGAGTTAAACTGCTAAACCCTTTCTTATTTCTTAGCATCATAAGGTATGTGCCCCATGTTTCATGTGGCAACGCATCAGCCAACTTTTCGATCAACTCTTCATTATCTTTGGTGATGCTCAATCTTTTCATGTTTGCTAACAGATTGCAATATCTTTCAATGATCTGCTTCGTGTTTTCATTTTTTAAACCCCGGAATAAATCGAATTCCTTTTTCAAAAGTGATTTTTTGTTCTTGACCATCTCTTGGCTTCCAACAAACTTCGATCTTAATGCTTTCCATATTGAATAAGAAGTTCCATTGTGTTGCAATAAAACCAAGATATCTTCCTTAACAGCTTGATGCAATAAACTCGTCATCATTTTCTCATCTTTGTATTTTTTTTCTATCTTCAGCACTAAGGTCTTTTATTGATATAATCTCCTCATCATTAGTCATCGGTCTAACATATTTCGTCTCAACACATTCCCAAGCATCTAAGTAATTTGCTTGTACCCAATTCTCGAATCGTTCCTCCCAACCCTTATACTCCTCAATGTTCATAAGCTTTGGCGGTTTTTGCATAGTGCCCGTTTCATTTTCTAACATTGTGTTCTGTGCAAGAGTAATCGGGGTAACTGGAGTAGCAAATGCGTTGTAAAATTCCTCTTCCACAATTCGGTTTTCAAGAAATTCACAATTCAGACACTTTCAAACGGAATTAACCCTTTCAAACGAAATCCCACTTCACACGGAATTACCTTGTTCAAACGAAATAACTCCTTTCAAGCGGAATCAACACTATCAAACGAGATCCCGTTGAAGCGGAATACCCTTTCAAACGAAATACCTAATTCCATATGAACTAACACCTTTTCAAACGGAATCACTAATTCCGTATGAAATTCCCAAATGGAATTACAAGTTGGAGCGGAATAGCAAGTTCAAACGGAATCACTCAAGCGGAATTATCTATTTCAAACAAAATCAACCCACTTTTCAAGCGAAATACCGGTTTCAAGCGGAATTAACCGTCTAATTCCGTATGAAATGCTGCTGATGTCATCATCTCGAGCCGATTTTCAAGCGAAATTACAATTATTACCAATTTTTATATCGAATTAAGATCCGATATTCTCAAGGATTTGTTAAAACACAGTTTCGCACAAAATGTGAGAAATTTAGCCGATTCTAACCGTGAAAAGTTGTTAATTTTGAAAAAGAAGGTGTAGAAATCAGAATATGCAGCTGAATTGGTAAGAACTCTTCCTCCTGAGCTCTGATACCACTTGTAGGATCATTTTCAGACCTGAACGAGTCGATCAGAAGAGTTTTTGCTCAATACGAAAGGCGAAAACAGACGTATCAAGTTCAATTCAGCTAGATATACACTTTAAATTGTCTATTGATTGATTTGACAAAGTTTTACAGCGAGACGACACTTAGGCAGCACTTCGGCTCCGGAAACACACATACATAACTCCCTCAAACGAAATCAGGAAGCACATATATATAGTCGTGCTAATTCCGTTTGAACCTGTCTCAAACAAAATCACATTCAAATGAAATCAGGTAATTTCGTTTGAACTGCCATGGTGTAATTTCAAGCGGAATCACAGATTCTAATTCCGTTTGAAACTGCCACACACCCTATATTTGACATTTTTCTCGTATAACGTGCCCTGATCTAATTACAAACATACAAGACTCGATACAAGACGAAGTCGACAGACGCATGCACCAACAGGTGAAAATCTAAAGAAAAAGCTTACGAGGCTAAGTAAAAGAACCTGCGGGTCACTTGGATAAAGCGTGGAAAACTGGTTACAATTCTCCATGTAAAATAATAACGGTCAGGAATAAAACTTAGACGGAAATTCCTAGACATGAGGAAAAGACATAAGACAGAGAAAACGTAAACTAAAAATTTAGTTTTTTAGTCAAAAGCAGCTTTTTAACAAACATAAGTAACATGAGGGGATTTAGAAAATCTTAAACACACATAAGGCCAGAGATGGCAAAATAGTATACGACGGCGACTAAATAGTCTAGCCGGAGGAACTATTCAAGGTTGAGAAAATGTCATGACAAATACAAAGCGCTTGTTAATATAAGACAAGCGTGGGATAAACATGTTAACAGACTGATGAGTCTAAGTGGTCAAGTGACAACTCGGTCAAGAAAGATAAAGGATAAAAGCTGAAAGTAACGGCTCGCGAGGCCTTACACATGAAAGACGTGCGCGTCAATATAAGTGAAAACGTTAGAACGAAAAGAATAATTGAATGCCTTAAAAACGAAACTAAGTTCGTTTTGCCTAAATACATGAGCTACATAAATAAGGTTTCCAGGACGAAACCTCTTTAAGGGGGTAGACTTGTAACATCCTAAAAACGGGTTCGGTAATCGAACCACGTTAATATTGATGACGGGTAAAATACCATTAGCGGTGAAAATTTACCCGGTAAATATTAGGATTTAAATAACAAATCTAATATTAATAAAAAGAAGGATAAATACTTTGAGAAAGCAAAGTATATAAAAGGACCAAGTTAACGAGACTTAAAGTGAAACGGGTTTGGTAAAACCCGAAAAATATATAGGTGTTATATATTTAGTAAACATCGGTTATGAACAAGATAAAATAACTAGGAAATAAATAACCTAGTTAATTATAAGTCTTGTAGTAATAAAGAAGTTGGTTAAAATACACTCTATGTAACTTGGGTGAATTAGAGGGGCTAAAGGTGTTAAAAGTTAAACTAGTTTTAATTAAAACAAAAAAATTGAAATTCCAAACACACACTTGAGTGTGTCTGGATCGAACAAAACACAGGAGGGCGACCAAACTCACCTCCAAACCCTAGTTCTTGCTAATTGATCAAATTGAAGGCTCAAATCGATTCTAGATCGAAATCCAAGCATAGATTAGTTATCTCCTCAGTAAAGGGATCATAAGGTATGTAAAAATTTCACTATTTGGTTCAATCTAAAATTCTGTATGAACACTTATGATTCGAAATTGAGCTTGCATGATAGTTGTTTGGGTGAATTTGGGTTGAAATCATGTCTATGAATATACCCTAGCCATTAGTTTGTTCAATTATGTTCATCACTATGAAAATCCATAATCACCAATATAGGTGCTTAGCGGGTTTTGTAGAAACATGTCAAACACTAGGATTATGATTATTATTCTAGTGTAATTTGAGTTCCATAAAGTAAATTCAGATTTGTTGATGCTAAATTCGTGTATGTGATGTTTTTAGGGTTTTGATTACAAAAAAATAATGTTATAATGTCATAAACATGTTTTAATTGAAAGTTGAATTCAAACAGCTTCTGATCAGAATTTACAGCAGACTTGTATTGGCTGTAACGTGGACAAAACGTGACAAGATGATGGAGAGTGTGAAACACGAGCCTTAATGTGTATTAGATTACGTGTTTTAATGTGTTTTACGTGATTATACACTTTGAATATGTTAACTATGCAAGTATATGGTTTTATAGGTTAATCGCGTAATTCGGTGAAGTTATGACGTTTGGTGATGATGTTGAACAGCCGATAATAATAATCAAATGAATCACATCATTCGGTATACGTTTCGGGTAAAAAGATAATTCGAATGTACGAGGATTATGAACGAACGAAGTCGAGGGGCCGTTTAGTCATTGTATGAAAGTGAATATAGCAAATATGGAGACAAGGATCAAACGTAGCCTATGGTTCACCAACGTAACCTACGGCCAGTAATCAACAAAGAAACAGAAAGTATAAACCGTAACCTACGGTAATAACCGTAGGCTACAGTTGGACATTAAATGGCAGCGTGACTTTAAAGAATTAAAAGGATAAAAGGGAGGGCAGCCGCCACTTTGGGAGACATTATCCATCCACACAATCATAGCAAACAAGGTTTTGGTCAACATCCATCATCATCACAAAGTCACTTCATCCTCTAGAATTTTGACAGCATACTCATGTAAAGGGACATGCAAGACTTGAGAGTGGGCTTGTGGATTTTTTAGATTGGGCCGCCAACACCAAAGGCAGAAAATACATGTGGGACTTGGACTCTCGTATCAATCATCATCATCACATAGTGGGCCACATATCCACGTGAGGAGGCACAAGCATCAAAAATCAACATCAACATAATTGTCATCATCACGTGGACTTAGAGGCTGCATGTGGGCTTCTCTTTTGGGCCGAATAGAGAGAGGTGAGAAGGATTATTTTCGGACCACCTCAACAAGCGAAGAAAACATCACAAAAAACATCATCATCGATCGAAGGGGGGCAATCGGCTCTGGACTCCTCTTCAGTCCACAACTTACCAAATCAATCATGCCTTCAACTTCATATCAAGCTTTTGATCGGACGAGTATAATGAGCGGCTAGTCTCGTCGGTTTCACTCCGGTGTAGGTAGTTGTTAAACTTAGGGTTTTGAATTGTTCTTGATTCAACTTTGTGACAACTTGTATTGATTTTTGAAACCTTTGACAATAGTTTACATTTATTTCGTATTCGTAAATTGTCGAACGATGTTAAAAGTTATGACTTTACGAAATGGTTATGCATTGTCTTGGTTAGGTTTTACTTGTGTTGATTACAAAGTGCATTCTTGTCCGTTCTTTGAAACGTTGATAGTTATTGGCACCTAAGTCACGGTACACTAAATCCGCTAATCGTATACAATTGAGTTGAATCTAAAAACTCGTAGAAACCCTAGGTCTTGCAATTATCGAACCGGGTGTGATCCGTATTCTAATTTCTTGTTTCAACTTTTTAGCTTAGTTTACAATTTTAGTTAATATTCAATTGACTTCGATAACATCAATTTGTCGGTTCATTCCGATTTATTTTAAAAACCAAACAAATAAATAAAAAATTAGCAATCTTCATAATCACCTTGTATATTATTTGTAAATAGTCTAACTAATCGAACGGGTCGTGCAATACTGACCACCTGCTCTTCGTGGATTCGATACCCGACTTACCCTAGCTACCTAGGTTTAATTGGGTTTTTGACTGATCGGGACGACATGGTCACGTCAAAATGGCGCCGTTGCTGGGGAGCTAGTGCGCTTAGTATTTCATTGCTTGTTCGATTTTAGTTTAGTTTTTTTTTTCTTGTATATTCGTGATTTTACTTTGGGTGGTCGAGCTTGTCTGTGCAGGTACATGTTTTGCAGTCACCATCTTTCAATATGAATTGGGTAGATGATGATCCGTGTGAGTGTTGCGGAAGTAGAGAGCATTATTTAGAGGATTGCTCTGTTTTCTACGAAAAAGTTCAAGCCAACAAGGATCGGGAAGACTACCTCAGCGGATTATATGAGTATAGGAGGGTTGATTATGAAGATTTCAGTGGTCCATCCTCATATTATCCATATGATAATCCACCACCACCACATTATCATGACTATTACTATGAACCCAAATCACCATATTTCTCAAGTTACTGGGAGGAGGAGTATGATGATTATTATAATGAATACCCTCAACCGGTATACGAGAAACCACAAGATTCGATGCATTCCAAGCTTCATACTCTCATGAACATGGTGAAAGAATATCACCAGGATATCAAAGATATGAAGAAAGCGAATGAAGTGAGAGATAAAGCCCATGAAGCATTGGTGGTGCAAGTGGGCCAATTAGCGGAGGAATTAGCCCAACTTAAACGAGACCAAGAGGTTTGGGCCAATGGTACAATAGTAGATGGTGATGTGGTGGAAGAGGTTATCGATCTTCCCGAGCAAGAAAATGAATGTTTGAACCGAGCGGAAGACATCACACCGCGAGCCGAGTCAGATCCGAAAGATGCCCACATTCATATCCATCCTTCTCCCATACTTATCACTCCAACCAACAAAGTTGGGGATGCGGATTCGGGTATAAGGATTCGAAGGGTGGCGTTGCAAGACATAGGCCAGTTTAGTAAGAAGCGACCCCAAAGTTGTACAATATGCATGCCGAGCAAAATAAAAAGAGAATGGATCCGGCATGCCAAATACCGAGCGTATGTAGGCAACTCTGTAGGAAAATGTGCACTTCGACCACCATGAGAGGCAAATCAGGTATAATTGTTGTAGAGTTTGTACTATTATTCGTTTTATTTTTATTTTTATTTTTTTTCTTTTCTTAGTTAAATGAACTTTGTGGGTGTGTTCCCTATATAACCCTCACGAGACCTCTCGTCCTCCCGAGCTATCGGGAGGTTTAAAAGGGCTTGTTGCATAAGCTAAATGCAACCGTGATTCCTATGAAAGTGAGTTAGGTTTGTTGTTATTGTAAATTAATTTTCCACATACATCAAGGTAAACTAACGTATGATTTGGTAATATCTTCATAAAAGTGGTAGAACTAGGTAGCTAATAAATTTAATGGTTGTGAGAAGCATGCTTCTACACAAGGGTTAAGATTTGTAGGTACATTATGTTCCTAGGACGACCGCTTTCTTGAAGAGAATAAGAGCACACGAGGAATGAGCTCAAAAATCAGGTGCATACGTTTCTTTTTACTTTTGATTCTTAGCTTCGTAATAAGTGGTTTGTATTTTGTATTTTGTATTTTATTTCCGGGGTGAAATTTTGGGGAGGTTAGCCGTGTCACATCCCTTGTGCCTTTTAAAAACTCAAGTTTTTACACATTGAGGACAATGTTTACCTCAAGTGTGGGGATGGGGGAGTAAAAGTTTTCGATTTTGACCCGTTTATTTAAACACTACACATTGAGGACAATGTTTACCTCAAGTGTGGGGATGGGGGAAAATTTCAAAAATGTCTTTGTTTAAAGCGATCTAAAAAGCACAAGTAATTAAGTCAACGAGGGATGGCACAACCCATTTGGTCTTTTGTCATTGTCAAGTTTAAAATAATAGCATGACGGGTATTTAGTGGGTGGTTATTTGGGAATAATTCGCCTAAGAAACTAGCACATCATGCATATCACATACCATACCCTTTATATATGTGAGGTTTTGAGCCACTTTTACATCATAGGATTACATATTCATGTTTCTTTGTTTGAGTGGCATTAGTCATGTATTGTAGAACTTGCGACTTTTGATACATTTGAGACCATAGACCGAATACAAGCACGAGGATGATTAAGGCATTAGGTGAACCGTTTCCTTTAAAATCATTTATCTATCATTACCCAAATAAATCCCCTAGTCGCCCACTTTGAGCCTAATCCTTTCGTTTGACCACCCTATAGCCCATAACCTTAAACCTTTTTCTTTTAAACTCGTGTGATGGAAATTCGATTATAGGAGTCGAGTTTGTATAGTTGTGTTTGATTGTTTGTATATATATGAAAAAAAAAAGAAAATGTTGCGAAAAAGAATAGAAATCATTGAGAAAAGAACAAAAATATGAAGTTAGTAATTGTTGAATAAAAGGCTAAAGTTGTTGCCTTGTAGTTGATGTTTATAGTTTAGTTTTGTTTAGAGTAGTCATTTGTAATAAAAATTGAATTTACATCACCATAGCCACTTTAAATTATCCTACTTCCTACCCTTAACCTAGCCCCGTTACAACCCTTCCAAAGACCTTATGACTTGTGCTTAGTATTCGTGTTCGGTGGTGGAAAATGATTGAGTTGCAAGCCTATGCGGGTACGTGTTCTAATCAGTTTTAAGCGGTTATTCTTTGAAGTGCTAATACATTATGGAAATTAGCCAATTTATAAACCGAGTGGAGAGAACATTGTGAGGGATGTGCATGAATTGTTGGTTTCACGGGCAGGTTAATCTTGATTTTTGAAACCTTTGACAATAGTTTACATTTGTTTCGTATTCGTAAATTGTCGAACGATGTTAAAAGTTATGACTTTACGAAATGGTTATGTGTAGTTATGCATTGTCTTGGTTAGGTTTTACTTGTGTTGATTACAAAGTGCATTTTTGTCCGTTCTTTGAAACGTTGATAGTTATTGGCACCTAAGTCACGGTACACTAAATCCGCTAATCGTATACAATTAAGTTGAATCTAAAAACTCATAGAAACCCTAGGTCTTGCAATTATCGAACCGGGTGTGATCCGTATTCTAATTTCTTGTTTCAACTTTTTAGCTTAGTTTACAATTTTAGTTAATATTCAATTGACTTCGATAACATCAATTTGTCGGTTCATTCCGATTTATTTTAAAAACCAAACAAATAAATAAAAAAATAGAAATCTTCATAATCACCTTGTATATTATTTGTAAATAGTCTAACTAATCGAGCGGGTCGTGCAATACTGACCACCTGCTCTTCGTGGATTCGATACCTGACTTACCCTAGCTACCTAGGTTTAATTGGGTTTTTGACTGATCGGGATGACACGGTCACGTCACAAGAACATGTGTTTCTTGAGTCTAAAATGTAATTCCAGGAAATATCTTTAAAACCCCACTGGAATTGCATTTTTTGACGACAACTGAGCGTTTTATGAATTTTTCTGTATCGAAGGTTCAAACTGCGTTTTCTGGCAGAATTTGCAGCCCATTACGAATGTCATAACTCAATTTAGGAATTTAGTTATGATCTCAAATTTTTACTGTAGATAGCTTTAAGTGATTACAAAAATCTCCAATTGGAATTTCGTCAATCGGATAAACGAGGAATTTTAAATGAATTTTTTTGTAAGCTGCTGTCAAAAGTGACGAATCTAATTGCAGCTTAGTAAATGAATTTTTACGAATTTTGGTAAAGAGTTAGATCTTGAAATTCTAACACAAGGCCTAACCCTCCGAGAGGTACGTTACATAAAAAAATCATAATTTTTTAAGACTTGTAAACAGGTTAAACAGGTCACCAAAAACAGCCTATTTTCAGTGATATGAACTTGCCTAAGTGAGTTACTGAACGCAAATTTGCATTTTGTATGATTAAGGGTAAATGACTTTTATAAGTCATATCAACCAATGATGAAGTCGAATAGTAGATTCGACATAGAATTCGTAAGATGGAATAGTCGTATGTGATAATGACTAATCTAACCGTCTTACGAATTATGATTATAGTTTGACGCTTGACGAGGCTTGGAAAGGAAGCGGGTCAAACAAATCAAGTGTGAAGGAAAAGCGTGTTTCAGATGCAAGGTAAGTAAGCTTACGCCCCTTTATATTATTTACGAAATACTTATTTGCAAGTATTGTATATGAACTTTATTAAGTAATTGAAATATGATGTTCCGGCATGAAATAATGCGAGTCGGAACAAGGGAGAAATGGTAAGAAACCATGAAAAATGGTAAAAAGGTAATCCGGACATGAGTGGACGGATGGGAAAAGAGATTCAAATAGATATCATATGACGAAAGTCATAACGGGTCAAACAAGACAAGAAACAGTCTTTTAGTAAAGAAAAAAGTTCAAGGAGAAAATCGGAATGGGTAAAAAGGGCGAAATGGTAACTAGATATCCTCTCATAAAAACAATTGGTCATTTCGACTAAACGGGTCAAATGGTGTGTTAATACTATTTGACAACAATAACTGATGACCGTTTGTTGAGTTTTGTGATCACATGAATTAATTTATGGCTTGCGTTGCTTTAAACTAGCAAGTTTAAAAGCAAAAGGTATTTTAAAGGGTTAATTTTATAACCCGAGCCAGGTACGCTTAACTGAATTTATAGTTAAAAGTGTAATTTTTGGTCAAATAGATAGTGACGGTCCCTCGCCGTGAAATGAAGGACATAAATTTGACCAAAAAGCCCTTGAGGGGTAAGTCGGGCAAACGACCCTTAGGGGTTATTTAGGATGTATCATGATTATGTAGTCCTTAGATATGTATAAAAATTATAGGTAATGACATTCGTGGGTCAAATGTCTAAAAACGGATTTATGCGCATAGCTTGCGTACTAATAGCATAATTCATAAGAATTATAAACCTGAGCTAGAGATCTTGAGTTAAATACATTGATGTATGTATTTGGTTGTTTAAAAAAAAACAAGTTGGTGGTTTTAAATACAAACGGGTCAAAATGTTGATTTTGAATAATAAGTCGAATGCTTAAAAATTTGGAATTTTATTAGTTTGAATGTTGAATTATAACTCCATATGATGGAGAATCGAATTACGGTCGCGTGGGAAAAAGAATCACGCGAAACGGACTTGTAGAACTAAAGTTATGAAATTTTAAAGTTAGAATTTGGTTAAAATTCGGAGCCGGGCATTTGCAGCTCAAACAAACAAACCTGCTGTGAAAAATAGGCCATCGCGTTACGCGACGGCGAATTAATAAACCGGTCGCGCGACGCGACACTTGTCGCGGGCCGCGAAAGCTGAGACGAAAACGGTCGCGGGGCGCGACCGATCTATATTTCAGAAATTTTCTTTTATTTCCATTGTTGGGCCGTAGGACTTGATTATACGTATTTAAAAGTTGTTAAAACTAACAGTTTATGTGGTTTTGGCATTAGGTGAAGGCTCACAAGATTTCCGGATGAAGATCAAGCGTCTTTCAAGAACCGAACACACCGAACAAGCTTCCGCATTGAATTATTTTGTTTAAATTAACAAGTAAATAATAAGAATTGCATTTGAATGTTTAAACTAGTTAGAATGATAACTCAAATATTTTGATCATGTATGATTGTAAACCCAACAAAATTTTTGTAAGCTCGCATTTTTGTAATAAATGCGTGTTAAATATTATAAATTCTATTATTTTAAGATGGGTCTTACACATAACTTGTTTAGACAATCAAATCTTGTTTGCTTATGTCCAAACAACAACTAAATTCTAGTTAAATAGAGCATACCTCATTAGTTTCTAAACCGCATGCAATGTACTCAACAACAAAGAATCCAAAAGAGTTCTAAAAGACCCATACTTAATAAAGAATGTAGTAAATCTAATAACAATGTAGTAGTAAAATAGAAGAACGTACCTTCTCATTAGTATGGCCTTTCAAGGTTAAGACACAACTGCTTAAGAATCGATTGGTTCCAATGCTCAAAGCATCCACAATAATACATCTTGTTTCTGTACATACAAATTGAACCAAAAAAATCATTAGATTAGATGGTTAGCTTTTTGTAGACGATGAAACAAAAATTGGAAAAGAAAATAATTTAACAAACTAAAATCACTATTTAATTTGAGAAGAACCAAACCAACCTGTTTAAAAAACTAAAATCAATGTCTAATTTGAGAAGACCCAAACCAACCCGTTAACATCACTATTAAGTTTGAGAAGACCTAAATCAACTCGTTTAGCAAACATAAATCACCAAAACCATTGACAAAATGTATTGTTTGTTAGGTTTTCTATCATCATAAACTGAAAACAAAGATTATGTTTATCAATCTCTCTATTTTTTCAGCATATATTCCTTTATGAACGAATGAACCCCAATTTGGGGTTCTTTCCGTTTTGTTGAAGCTAACCATGTTATAATAGGATCATGCTACACAATCATATACCTTTCAAGATTTCTTCAATAGTACATTAACAAACCCAAGACACCAGAAAGTGACATAAACCAGCATCACTTAAAACAACCAACACAATTAGCTTCAAATCAAATTAATCCACCAAAAAGTAAAATCCACATTGTTGATTGGTGATCTGAAACATTAACACTAACTGAAACAAAACCACCTTCCTTTTTTGTAATCACATCAAAGGTATTTACGAAAACTAAATAACACAACATTTTAAAGGTTATGCTCAACCACAAAGTTCTAAAAACCCCAAAGAGTTTAGAGGAGGTTGAACACAGAAACCATCCCAACATCAAACCCACGGCTAAACTCAGTCGTCTACAACAAAAGAAACGAAGAGAGCACGGCGAACATATAGGATAATGAAATCCCCAACAATAAACCTCAATTTTGGTCGCTAGACATCACTGGGACAGAAACAAACAGAGGCAGAGATGTTGTGGTGAGATAATATGAGATTGATGGGGTGAGGTAGATGGGTTTTACCTTAATAATCAGATAAGCACACATGCAGACGAATCAGTCACCGATCTACTTGAAAATCGAACATGCAAGCTTTAATCCTTATGCTGGAACTTCGCCGGAATACAGCCGAAACCCTAGGTATTTCGCTGGATCTTCTTGAAGCCATCTTCATCACCATAGGGTTTCGCCCGCTGATGCCTCTTGAAACCGCAATCGAAACCCTTGCCACCACTTAGGGTGCGACTGTTGACCACCGCTGCAGTGACCGGAAAGCCCAGTACCACCGTCGTTTCAACATGTGGCTCTTCGCTGCATCACTGTTCCTCTCATCTTTCTCTCTCACACTTGCTGGATTTCTTCCGGTTCCATGTGTTTCTCTCTTTCTGTGATTGAACCATTTGGGGGTTTTGTGATTTTGTTGGTTGGCGAGGACGTGTCATATTAGTTAAACATGTCTCATCTGTCAGTTAAACACGTATTATCTTTTAATAAAATACCAAAACTAACCTTAATCACTGTTCATTTCACTTTCTCTATTAACAGTTATTAATTGAATATTTTATGGGTAGGTGAAGAACACATGTGGAGTAATTATCATACTCTACAAAATTACACTATAAGATCAAAATTACCCTACAATAACATTTTATAAAATTACCCTACAAGATCAAAATTACCTTATAAGAACATTTTACAAAATTACCCTACAAGATCATTTGTAGGGTGATTTTGAATATTTTATGGGTAGGTAAAGAACACATGTGGAGTAATTATGATACTCTACAAAATTACTCTACAAGATCAAAATTACCCTACAATAACATTTTACAAAATTACCCTACAAGACCAAAATTACCCTACAAGATTATTTTACAAAATTACCCTACAAGATCATTTGTAGGGTGATATTGAATATTTTATGGGTGGGTGAAGAACACATGTGGGGTAATTATGATACTCTACAAAATTACTCTACAAGATCAAAATTACCCAACAAGATCAAAATTACCCTACAAGAACATTTTACAAAATTACTCTACAAGATCATTTGTATGGTGATTTTGAATATTTTATGGGCAGGTGAAGAACACGTGTGGAGTAATTATGATACTCTACAAAATTACCCTATAAGATCAAAATTAATCTACAATAACATTTTACAAAATTACCCTACAAGATCAAAATTACCATACAAAAACATTTTACAAAATTACCCTACAAGATCATTTGTAGGGTGATTTTGAATATTTTATGGGTAGGTGAAGAGCACATGTGGAGTAATTATGATACTCTACACAATTACCCGACAAGATCAAAATTACCCTACAAGAACATTTTACAAAATTACCCTACAAGATCATTTGTAGGGTGATATTGAATGTTTTATGGGTAGGTGAAGAACACACGTGGAGTAATTATGATACTCTACAAAATTATTCTAAAAAATCAAAATTACCCTACAATAAAATTTTACAAAATTAACCTACAAGATCAAAATTACCTTACAAGAACATTTTACAAAATTACCCTACAAGATCATTTGTAGGGTGATTTTGATAATTACTCTACAAGTAAATAATTACGAAAAATGTCACCGCGTTTTTTACCTTTTCACCTTATCCGTACGTTTTGTATGATAAGGTATTTGTATTTGATCTTTTGTCATGTAAATAAACCTAAAGGTTTTGTAAACCATTAAAGAATAGTTCAATAAAAAGATTGTTACGTAAGAAAATGTAAATGAACATTCATGTGCATAAATGAGTATGAACATGATATTTATTCATGCTCGCTTGTCTTCTTAAACAAATAGAATGTTGTGTTCATATTCATGTATTTATTAAATGAATAAATGTAAACAAACATGTTCCAAATATAAATAAAAAAATATCATAATGGAATGTTCGTAAATAATTCGGAACGAAGTGCACTTATATTTGTGCACTTATATTTGTACATTTAATAATCGAATGAACATGAACACAATTTTTTGTTAATTTAAACCAGCGAACATGATCACATCATTTGTTATTTGCTTATATACAATTCAATAAGTAAAATTTATTCAAATTTATTTATTATTGATATTAATTCATTATTAATATATGTTTCATACGTAGTTTAAGACAAAACAGACTAAAGATTATTATTAAGAGTAAACTTCCGTTTTGCTTCCTGTGGTTCGGTCATTTTAACGGTTTTGCTCTAATAGTTTGAAAATAGCCATTTTCCTCCCTGATTTTTTTAACTTATCTTCATTTTGCTCCCAGCCTCTAAATCCATCAGGGAGGAAACTTGCGACAAATTCGAAAGATTAGGGAGCAAACTGGCGACAAACTCGAAAGATCAGGGAGAAAAATGGCTATTTTTAAACTATTGGAGCAAAACCGTTAAAATGACCAAACCAAATGGAGCAAAACGAAAGTTTACTCTATTATTAATATACGAAAGTGAAACTAATTAATTTTTTAAAGAATAATATCATCTGCACATGTTCAGCTATTTAAAAAATTACATCCCACGAATACGTTTTCAAATGAAGTCAAACATTTTAAATATTTTATGTTCACGAACACAAAGAAAAAAAATACATATAATGGATTGATAGAATACAAATATAAATAAGTTGTAAGATGTTTAAAACATAAAATCTTAGTACAAAATAAGGGATACACATCATTTTGGTAAATATTTTTTAAGAAACACTATTTTTGTAAATAATTTTTCCATTTAACACTAGTTTAGAAAGAAAACTCAAGATAATTAGACACAAAAACTATTAAGATATAGCATTTTATATATTGTGTTTTATTTTTATTTATTTGTTTATTATTATTATTATTTGTACTATTAATCATTTGATCTTTCGAAATCTTTGACTCATTATGTATTACGTTTCCCATGTTGAAAAACTTAACTTGAATAAAGTATACATAGTGTCATAGTATTCTACACCCGTGCAATGCACGTTTGATCACAGAATTTAAGCAAAACGGTGGTACTGCTAACATTAATCAATAAAATTTATTGACCAAAATAGTAATATAGATATTTATGAACTAATGTTTCTACAATAAATTTCAAACTTACCAAATATTAAAACAACAATGTGTTATTAAACAACCCGTAACATGTCGTACTTTTTGACCGACAACGTTTTATTTTAACACAAAGGTAATGAATTGCCAGGTTATAAGTTTATTCGATATACATGCCGTTATAATTATTATAAGTCGTTAGTCGTATATTGAATAAGTCAGTCTAGATAAATTACAAAATTTTAAATATTTTTAAGAATACACCCATTACAAAACAAAATAGTGTCACTGTCGGTAATGTAGACATGGTAATGTGATTTGCGACGGAATACCAGTAGATTTTTTACTTGACCTTCATAAGTATAGCCATGTGTAATGTGATTTGCGACGGATTACCCGTTGACTTTTTACTAGCAGGGGTGCAAACAAGCTGAGTTTAAATGAGTCCGAGCCCAACTTAAAAACAAGCTCGTTTAGCAAACAAGCCCAAACTCGAGCTTCACTTATCGAGCTCGAGCTACCTCGCGAGCCTAAATAAACCCATTATTTATATAATTTTTAATCAACATATTAAGTATTTATATTTAAACTAGGTTAAACCCCCACCGCGTTACGGCCGGGGGCTTACAAATTAAGAAGAACAACAGGTTTAACCCCCACTGCAACGGTCTCTTAGCGAACGCGACATGCTCTTTTGATAACATAAACACAAATTATTGAAATCAAACTTTCATATACATCCTTTTTATTCACACAAAACTACGACCTCCATAATTACTCAAACATTCTCATCACCACTAAGTGCCAACATCAGCCCTCCCCATCTATTAGTTACACCGGCCACACCAGATAACACAATTTTTAAAGTCGATAGGTATCAATCAAATTGAAAGATAATAATAAACAATATTTGTTCAAATGGTAAGTTAATCTGAACATATCTTCCCAAAGTTGAACTCATATTATGGAATCTTAAATCAGGATTTTATAGTTTCATATATACACAAGCAAATTGTTCAAATGTTTAACTCCAAACAATTATATTTCTTTCTCTTTGTTTTAAAAAACAGCTATCCTCTATCTCACTATTTTTACTTTAGTACGTCATCTCTTTCTCTAATTTTTCTCTTTTTTTTAAACAACTATCCTCATTAAAACATCTCACTCTTTTTTACTTTGGTACGTCATCTCTTTCTCTAATTTCTGAAAATCAGCCCTTAACTTTTTCACAAGCTGCTTTTCTATTTTTTAACCACACTGTATTATTTTTTGTTTTGTAAAACACCAACAACAGCAATGAACAATCATCGACACCATTGAACCGTCACCACCACCATCAATAGTCCATACCAATGTAAAAAAACATTAAAATTAACCGACTTAGATGTAAGCATCATCACCGTCGGGACAAAACAAAGAGGCTTAAACACATTTCTTCATCGCCAAGAAACTATGGCTCAGTGCCGTCACGGCTGCAAACGCAGTTGCCATGCCAAGGGACTGACCACCATCATTGCCAGCTAAAAACAACAGACCGACACCAATACTGGCGGTTGATATGCAAGAACAACACTGGTAGTGGAAAAAAGCCGTCGGAAAAATCGCCAAAAATACACCGACAAAGAGATCAGTTTTCAACCCAAAGGTTGGTACAACCCATACAACTATAGGCACAACCCTCACATGCACATAACACACACGGACAACAACACCGGCGATGGTGCCTACAAATCCGTCATCAAATCCAAGGACAAACACACCGAGAAACCAACCGTCGGAGACCGACAAAACATGGTATTACGGTGTGAGCGGCTTCTAAAGCCAGCATGATGATGTCTCAGCCATAAATACGGCTCGAAAACCGTCAGGCAACAACACCAACAAAATCAATCATGAACTGTAACGACTCTCATCAAAAGTCATAATTATTAAATTAATTTGACCAATAGGAAACCCTAATTGAGACACCCAAGTGATTCTGTGCAAACCCTAAAATTTTCATAATTTTCAGAATCAGGATTAGGGCCCCTAAAACTCAGGGGGGGCATTCCCTAGTTGATGATTATCTACATTTACGTGTTGAAGAAGCTGAATTTTAAAGTATCGTCGACTCAGCAATGCTAGAAACACACGCGGCAATCATATAGCCCATTTTCAACCCATACGATGCGTAGGGGTTTTAAGCCTACGGTGCGTATGGGTACCATACGATGCGTATGGCATCTTTAGCCTACGATGCGCAGGGCTGACTAAATTTCACCTATAAATAGAGGACATTGGCATTCGCTTTCTGGTGTTCAAACGACGAAAGAATTCGTCCAATTCTTCGATATATCATCTGTTTACTTCAATTAACACACACGAATCTTCAATTAAGTATAGCGGGGTGCTGCAGAACAGGGTATTAACTTAATCGCTATTACGATTCATTGTCCGATCGATCCATATATCCAATGGATGTTTAAGTGCCGCCCACATTAGGGTTATACTTTATCGTTCGTCATTAATTTGACGGATTGTCGTTAATTCGATAGGTAAAGTATTATACTTTGTCGTTCGTCGTTAATTCGACGGATCATCGTTAATTCGATGGATGAAGTATTGCACTTTGTCATTCGTTGTGAGAATATGATCTCGTGAGTTATCGTAAAATGCTATATTAAGTTACTTACCTAGTTCATGTGCATTAGGTTAAAAAGGCTAATCAATAGGCTAAGCTCTGCTCAAATTAAATCTGCAATATATATCAAGGATTATCTGTAGACTAAGCTTTGCCCGTAGAAATCTGCAATGTGAGTTCATTTCTCTTTTCTCACAGTTTGTGAGTCCATTATATTTTCTCACAAGTTTTATCACCTTTTTGTGAAACAATTATATTTACAAAGATTTTCCAAAATCCTAAATAGTTACCAGTTATACTTACAGTGATTAAGTTTTTATATTAACTGCTGGTATGAAAGATTATATATATTATTTGATTCTCATTATTAATTACCAGAAAGTTAATTAATATTATCTTGATTACAATAACAGTGGAAATTATGTATTTTTACTAAGATTATATTTTAGTCTTAGTCACGATGAAATAATAAATAATGATATTACAATTATTTAATTATCATATTTGATAAGTTATATTAATTTGACATAAATTGATATATGTCATTATCTGGATTAAATGGTTTTATGCCAAAAGTAATATATTTGACAAAGAAATGTCACAGGACACAATTATGTCCAAAGACACGGGTTGAGAGAATGATCAACAGTGTTATGAATAGAAATTACTAGTTGAAAGAATGATCAACAGTAATATAATCTGAGTCACTAGTTGAAAGAATGATCAACAGTGTTATAGAATCACTAGTTGAAAGAATGATCAACAGTGATATGACCAGAATCATTAATTGAAAGAATAATCAATATTGATATGATTATAGTCACAGGAATCGCCTAGTGACAGATAAATTGAATAATAGTCAAATACATTTATTTGATGAATTCACTATCGGACTAAAGTGAAGTCAATAATTGATATGATTATTGTCACATTGGAACTGTCATTATTTGACAAATACTGAGTGAATTGGGTAAATAAAAAAAAAACCTTAATACTGTAAGGTATAACAATATATTTACAAAAATGGAATGAATTCACTCAGTGTTATCGCTGACAAAACCTTTTTCAAACATTTTTCAGGTAAGTGGAATAAGAGCTGGATACGACACTGAAAAGGCTTCAAGAAGTGGCTTATTTTATTTAAATTAAATTAAGAAATATTGTAAACAAAATTCACATTATAAAACATGGGTTTATCCCATTTCTTTAAATAAAATCCGGTGTTTTCTAAACTCTGATATTTTTCCTAACTCACGGTCCTGATGAAATTTCCGCTGCAACGTTTTTAAAATAATCACCGGTACCGCCGGGCTGTTCATGATTCCCGATTCCGTCCAGGGTGGGTCGGGGGTCGTGACAGAAGGTGGTATCAGAGCCAAACTCAAAGAGCCACTTGTTTAAGCTAATTAGGTGTTCTTTTTAATACCTAAACTTAAACAATAAAGTTAGGAAACTGATACAAATTAACATATGTGTTCTATATGAATATATATATATATGTTAATATACACAGATAATATCCTGGAAGTATTGTTTTGTTTTCTGTGATGATAATATGTGAAAATGTTTGCAATTCAGATGTCGAATGAAGTACCACAGAATCCAGAAGTTCATGTTAATAATGAAAATCCTTTGGATAAAAATGCTATAGAAAATTTAATAGCCCAAGGAATAGCTAATGCTTTACCTTCAATAATTAAAGCTGTTAAAAATACCGTAGAACCTACCAAAGTTGTGAGTAGCAAGCATACTCGTGACGATGGTTTTAGCCATAGTGTCAATGGAGGTAATGATGATATTATCAAAACCCCATTTCCTAAGAAAAAGAAGGCGATGACTCTAGGGTGTACATACAAAGAATTTTTAGCTTGTAAACCAACTGAGTTCGCCGGCAGTGAAGGAGCTACAGCTGCTCTGCGATGGTTGGAAAAAACGGAAGCTGTTTTTACAATCAGCAAATGTGCCGAAGAAGATAAGGTGATGTATGCATCTAATCTCTTTAAGGAAGAAGCCTTAGAATGGTGGAATACAATTCTTCAGGCAAAAGGAAGTGGTATGGCTTATGCCATGAACTGGGAAAAATTCAAGGAAATAACGGAAAGGAAATTATGTCCTCCTTATGAAAAGGAACGAATAGCTAACAAGTTCCTAAATCATAAAATGATAGATGTCAATTGTCGTGAATATACGACTACATTCTTCGAATATGCAAGAATGGTACCAACTCTGGCTTCGCCAGAACCTGTACTTATTTCTCGTTATATTTGGGGATTAGTTAGTGAAATTCGAGACATAGTTAAGGCTACTAGACCACAGACTATTGAAGAAGCAGTCGAGCTAGCTAACATGCTGACAGATGGACTAATCCGTACAAGAGAAGAAAATAAGAAGAAAGAGTTAGCCCAGAAAATTTCCCAAGAATTCTACAAGAAAACAGGAACTGAACAGTCATTGGAGCAACCTATCTGCAAAAGCTGTAACAAAAAGCATTCAGGAAAATGTCGTTTTAGGAAAACATCCTACTGTAACTTCTGCAAGATGGCCGGGCATACAGAGGAAGAGTGTAGAAGGAAAACTACTGTTTGTTTCAATTGCGGGGAAACAGGACACATCAAACCATATTGCCCTAAACTAACCAAAGCACCTGACAACAAGGCCAGAACCACAGACGAAGCTAAGAAGAACGCGCGAGCATTCGTACTTACTACGCAAGAAGCAGAAATGATTCCAGACGTAGTCGCTGATATGTAGTATCTAAGTTAAGTTATTATTTGACCCTAGTACAAGTAAAAGTTTATAAATAAAAAAATATTCTGTCAAGAATTTCATCTATTCAAAACCATAACAGAATTGTTTGGTTTTCACTTTCACTGAATCATTCATTTGGTCACGATCACCTTGTGGTGACGTTTTCACAAAATTTGAAGCTTGTGCTAATCTCGTTGCATACGGGTTTAATTATTCTATTGAATCCGTTTTGTTGGTTTATTCTATAAAATCAATCTTAACACAATTATGTGCTAAGATAATGATACACAATTTCATTTCATATTTCAGTGTATCTCTTAAAGATTTTTATATCAACAATCGAGCGTTTCGTAATCCTTATTGTTTTATCATCTTTGATCGAAAAACATTATTCAAGTATTTCGATTTCAATCTTACTCAATTTATTCGAAACATTCGAATTTACTTCATTTGATTTAAAGCATGGTGAAATTCGTTTCATTCACCACTATTATTTTCAATTCCTATGACACCTTGTGGTGGCATTTTCTTTAAATTTGAATCTTGAGATAGTCTCATTTTCACTCCTGATGAACGAATTTTAATTTCTGTTGGTTCATCATCTTAAACAGTCTTAATACAATTATGTGTTAAGATAAGTGTACACAAATTCATATCATATTCCGGTGTACCTCTTAACGTTTCTTTCATCATTTATCGAAATTTCTAAAAATTTCATTTGGTCTTATCATTTGAAAATCCTATTCGAACTAAATATCCAAAATTATTTCATTAGAGCTTTCAGTTGATTACACGGTGAAATTGTTCAGTCATCATAATTATTGAATTATTTCAATCCTTACGACACTTTGTGGAGTCGTTATAAATTTGTAGCTTGAGCTAATCATAAGCATACGAATCTTTCAAAATCACGTATGTATTTCGTTTGACTCATCATTTGAAAGTAGTCTTGATGCAATTATGTATTAAGACAATGATACACTAAACTCTATTATATTCCAGTGTATCCTTGCAAATTCAATAATGTCAACACACTGATTTTTCTCTTGTTATGATTCGATAGTTGACTAAATATTTTCATGCTTTTATTTCATTTTGAGATTGTTGATTCTGAGTCTTCTTCAGTTGCCAATCAAAGTAAGCTTTCTCTTGACAAAAGAATTCTTATTTGATTCTAAAAAAAAAAAAATTCTTTACATCTATTTGATCATATATCTTTTGGCTTGAAAATAGTCACATTGGAAATTATATCATTTCATCTCTTTCGTTTGACATTGATTTCAGTTGACCCTTTGAAAATCCTATCTATTGTACAAAATTCGATTCTGTGTCATCTACCTTAATATTGTTTTTATTAATTTGAATATGACATAAGTCCAAAAGAAATATCATAACCCAAATACACTTGGAAGCTGGAACCTGAGATGAAGAAAAAGTATTCCTACTTATTCCAGCAAATCTCGAGGACGAGATTTTTATTAAGGTGGGGAGAATGTAACGACTCTCATCAAAAGTCATAATTATTAAATTAATTTGACCAATAGGAAACCCTAATTGAGACACCCAAGTGATTCTGTGCAAACCCTAAAATTTTCATAATTTTCAGAATAAGGATTAGGGCCCCTAAAACTCAGGGGGGGGGGGGCATTCCCTAGTTGATGATTATCTACATTTACGTGTTGAAGAAGCTGAATTTTAAAGTATCGTCGACTCAGCAATGCTAGAAACACACGCGGCAATCATATAGCCCATTTTCAACCCATACGATGCGTAGGGGTTTTAAGCCTACGGTGCGTATGGGTACCATACGATGCGTATGGCATCTTTAGCCTACGATGCGCAGGGCTGACTAAATTTCACCTATAAATAGAGGACATTGGCATTCGCTTTCTGGTGTTCAAACGACGAAAGAATTCGTCCAATTCTTCGATATATCATCTGTTTACTTCAATTAACACACACGAATCTTCAATTAATGTCACGGCCCTTAGCCCCGGTTTGACCCGGTCCAGAGCCGCGAGGCAGGAAATCCCGTGGTATTTAATTTAGCGACAGCGGAAGACTTTTTTAATAGGATCAATTATTAATAAAACTGCTCGTTTATATATAATATAGGGATAATTCCCATAATTTACAAACACTTGATTTCACTAGGAAATCCTTTATTTCTTTAAAACATGTTTCTTTATTTATTTACATTGAGCCACTTTCTAAGCTTGTAGTGCTACTCGGCACTTTTCCTTTGCTCACAACAGATCACCTGAAACATGTTTGAAAAAGGTTTTGTCAGCGGGAAATACTGAGTGAATCATTCGGTTTTAGTAAAACATCCTGTTTATTATAATGTACAGTATTAAGAGCGATTACAATTGCCTCATCTTTTAAATTAACTGATCCAGTTGTCACTTTACCGGACTGTGACTGTGGACATATCACTTGTAGGGTCCGTTCACCCCAAGTGATAAATAATTAGTAGCTATGTGCACATCCCCCCACATACTGGCAGTAATTTCAGATAACAACGACTTAATCCCTATAACTATAACTTTGATAAAAACATGCTTTTGAAAGTAATTTGATAAAAAGAGAATGACTCACATTGTAGATTTAACGCGCAGAATATAAGCCTACTGATTAGCCTTGATTAACCTAATTTAATTAACAATGCACACACAATCAGTTAGTAACTAATACAACAGTTACGACAATTCACGAGATTAAACCTTCACAACGATTTATTAGTGCAATACTTAACAATTCAGTGGATTCACAACGAATGACAGAGTATAGTCCGAATTCGAGCAGTACTCAAACATTCAAGTCGAAATCACAATGAATTAATAAAGTATAATCTCAATTTGAGCGGCACTTAAACAATCGTTGGATAGTTATAATCGATCGGACGTTGAATCGTAATAGCGATCGAGTTAATACCCTGATTGTGGCGTCGATTAGTGCACTGTGTGTGTTAATTGTAGTATACAGAACGTAAATTCGATTTCTGGACAGAATTCCTTCGTCGATTTTATGCCAAATTTCAAGTCCCAATGTCTGCTATTTATAGCCAAATTTTGAGATGCCCTGCGCATCGTAGGCCAAACATCCCCTACGCATCGTATGGGGTTTTTAACTGGCTGCGCATCGTAGGCAATAAAGCCCTACGATGCGTATGGGTTGAAAAATAGGGTTATAGACTAGCCACGTCTGGGACTAGCTATGCTGAATCAATACATTCGAATTTTATGAATTTTACAACGAATTTTAAAGATAATTATCAACTAGGGTTTACCCCCTTTGAGTTTTAGGGGCCCTAATCCTGATTCTGAAAATTATGAAAATTTCAGGGTTTGTTCAGAATCACCTGGGTTTCTCAATTAGGGTTTCCTATTGACCAAATTAAAATAATAACTAGGACTTTTGATGAGAGTTGTTACATTCTTCCCACCTTAATAAAAATCTCGTCCTCGAGATTTACTGGAATAATTGAGGATACTTTTTCTTCATTTCTGATTCCAGCTCCCAAGTGTATTCAGCTCCTCTTTTTGAATCCCATCTAACTTTGACTAAAACTAGTCTTTTATGTTTGAGAAACTTGATCTTTCGATCCTCAATTTGAAGAGGTTTCTCTACAAATTTTAGCTTTTCGTTTACCTCTATTTCTTGAAGAGGTACTACCAAAGATTCATCTGATAAACATTTCTTGAGATTGGATACATGAAATACATCATGTACTCCAGCTAATTCTTCTGGTAGTTGTAAACGATAAGCAACTAATCCTATACGTTGGATCACTGAAAATGGTCCTACGTACCTTGGACTTAGCTTTCCTTTCTTTCCAAATCTAACTACTCCTTTCCAAGGAGAAACTTTCAATAGTACTTTATCTCCTACTTGGAATTCTATTGGTTTGCGTCGATTATCTGCATAACTCTTCTGGCGATCTCGAGCTGTCTTCAACCTTTCCTTGATTTGAGTAATCTTGTCGGTTGTCTCTTGCACTATTTCAGGTCCTGACAATTGATTTTCTCCTATTTCTGCCCAACAAACTGGAGTTCTACACTTTCTTCCATAAAGTGCCTCAAATGGAGCAGTTTCAATACTTGAATGATAACTATTGTTATAGGAGAATTCAATTAATGGTAAATGATCATCCCAACATCCACCAAAATCAATTACACATGCTCGGAGCATGTCTTCCAGTGTTTGTATGGTCCTTTCACTTTGTCCGTCTGTTTGAGGATGATATGCAGTGCTTAAATTTAGTCGAGTTCCCATTGCTTGCTGGAAACTTTTCCAGAAATGAGAAGTGAAACGACTATCTCTATCTGAAACAATGAAGAGTGGGACTCCATGTAAAGATACTACTTCGTCTACGTACAACTTTGTCACACCCCGACCGCGTAAAACAACAAATCGCGGCGGAAACATCGGGGCGTGTTGCAACAGAATTAATTGTTTCATAACCATGGCATACAAAGTTGTATTTTATTTATAAACAAAGGTGTTACATTGTTTCAAACAGGAAAATTTAAAGAGTTCAGAACATAATTAAACATAGTCTATCTTCTTTTAAAGTCTAAGGCACAGGTCCGCCCTAGTATCATGATCAACATCCTATGGAAAAGCACCTGAAAACACATGTGAAAATAGGTACGTCAGCATAAAAATGCCTGTGAGATACATAGGTTTGTGAAAATAGGATTCATGACTTATGTTTAAGAAAAATGTTTAGTCATGAACCTTGTAATTTGCTTTGTCTTGTAAATCATTTGAAAACAATAAGATCAGATGATATGTATAAGTAAATGTCAGGTTAAATAAATAACCATGTAAAAATGTATTTGTATAAGATAGGTTGTTTGTAAATCAATGTCTTGTGAAAAGTATGTTATTTGTATAAAATGTTCTATGTCTCAAACTGAAATGATTCAAATAACGTTACGACATATAATACCATACAAACACTTATATATATAGGAAGTACCAGCGGCGTATCCACCATGCTTGTATCATATTACACACGCATCGTTACTTAATCACTTAATCAAACCAACCAATGTAAAAAGTCTATGTTTAAACCAATTGTCAATTGTATTGAATAATATGTCAAATGTAAATCATGTCAAATGTCTATGTCAAATATCCATGTCAAATGTCTATGTCAAATATCCATGTCAAATGTCTATGTCAAATATCCATGTCAAATGTCTATGTCAAATATCCATGTCAAATGTCTATGTCAAAATGTCATGTATGGCAAGTGAAATGTCTCAAACTAAACCATATGTACAAAAACAAAGTATTGAAGTAAAACTTAGTTTAAATCAAAGCTATGTTTTGTGTAAATGCATGCAACTATTTAATATGAACATTTATGCGGTATTGTGAATATGCATACATCCAAGCCTGGCGACTGTGGTGATAAACCCTTTAAACAAATTAAAGGTCTATCTGTCTTAATGTCAACGAATTCGGTCATTCCTTTCTGTCCCCTTACCCTGGGATGTCCGGAACGGGAGTTGTCAATTCCTATGGTACCACTACCTACTAACGAACGGCATGATCGGTGTTAATGAATGTATTGTCCCATGTAAACAAACCAAATGTCATACCAATATGTAAGCATGTGAAAACAATGCACTAAGTATGTAATCAAATGAACATACATAGCGTGAAATGTCATGTAAAACGATGTACTAAGTAATGCACACAATGGGCACACCTAGCATGAAATGTAATGTAAAACAATGTACTAAGTAATGCACACAATGGGCATACCTAGCATAAAATGTAATGTAAAACAATGTACTAAGTAATGCACACAATGGGCACACCTAGCATGAAATGTCATGTAAAACAATGTACTAAGTAATGCACACAATGGGCACACCTAGCATAAAATGTAATGTAAAACAATGTACCAAGTAATGCACACAATGGGCACACCTAGCATAAGATGTAATGAAATCATGTACTATAATGTACTAACGAACATAGCATGTATATGATGTGAAAACAGGAAAGCATGAAAGTAACAAGTAGGCACATGTGTTCCACCCCAAAACAGTTTAGAAAACAGTAAAAGAGGGGTCTATGTACTCACTTGAGATTGCTCAGTTGTATAAAGATAACCACCAAGTAATGCTATAGATCTCGGAATCAAACGGCACCTAATATAGGTAACTATGTTAATAACCGGACCTTAATCGGATGATTGGATAGAATGAGGTTTCGTAAACCAAACGAGTGTAGAGACTCGTGTGATATGGTTTAACAAAGCCTACATACTAAATGAAACTTAACATAATCGTTTACGACCCATTACGACCCGTTTAGGAAGCTTATGCTACTTTAACGTGTCGTGCGCGTGAAACGCGTTCGGACCGCCTAACTAGTCCTATGACAGGTATTATATGCCTAAACATGTTACATAATCAGTTACATGACAAAAGTTTAGGTTACATATGCTAAATTACCAATTATGTATGAAAAGGGTATTCTGGTAATTTACCTAAGGCATATAAACTACCTATCATACAACTACTTAAACGATGTGACCATAGGGTATAACCTCGGAAGGTTATTCCCTACCTACTATGGTCACCTAATGTGTTTGGTCGGATCCTAATGATCGACCAAATGGGTCGGGTTCGAAGGTATAGGCGATTTATTAGATCGCCTACCCTACGACCCTAGACAACGTGGTAATCAGTGGGCATAGTCCCAAAGGACTATGACCAACGTGATTACACTCACGTTGCGAAGTTCAAACGAACTTCGCATTGACCATTACTGGTCAACGCTGAAAGTCAAACAAAGTTTGACTTTCTGACTCGAAAAGCAGTAAAAATAAGGAAAAGAACGAAAGAATACTTACGAAGGGTCCCCGAATGCTAAACTCGATTCGAAAATCTCAGGTATGAAACTAATGTTTCAACTTAGAGTTTCTCAAATCAAATTTCTAGTGATTATGAACAAAGGGGGGTGGGGTATTTATAGTTTTCGGTGAACCGTTGAGATCGTTTCTTGGAAAAGGGGAAAAGATCTAGCCCGTACACTTGTTGAAAGGTTATGGAAGCTAAATTCCATCCTTATCTAGTGACTAAGCAAGTTAGAACATGTGGTGGTGGATCAAACATGTGCAACTTGTGATTAAATACACTTAATCTGGTCAGAAGGTGGGAAGCGGCCCGCTTTAGGATCAGCCAAACACAATGCGGGCCGCCTGAGCATGTCAGATCAGAAACAACTTTCAAAAATGACAGTTTAGGTCCCTGCACGTGTTTAAGGCCATTTCCGACACTTCTAAGGCCCGTAAAGCCAAGTTTAAGGCCCTAAAATGTTTCCTAAACATTGTGGACATGAAACATGTTCAAAAATATGTCGGATGATGGTTCGTTTGGTCGTACGAACGCGATGTTCGCTTAATTACGACGGAATGCGCATAAGCGCGAAAAACGATCCAAATGACGCAACGAATGGATTTTTCTTAAGGCGAACACTAAAATATAATGTAGTCATGCTTTCATAAATTTTTGGATGTCCGGATGTATTCAGAACGTAAGTTATGCGCGAAAATGCAAACTTGTGCACTTTTTGACACTTTTAGTCCCTGAATGACCCAAAAGTTTATTTTAGCACACCGAACCCCTCAAAGCCTATTTCTAAGCTATGTAAAGGATATTTAAGGTGTGTTTAACTTATGGTTATGTTCCAGAATGTTCGTTACAGTTCAAATTGACATACTTTCGCAGTTTGTCATATTTAGTCCCTGTAAGCGAATTAACTTGTTTTTGCCATACCAAAGCCTTCAAAACTTATTTCTAAGTTATGTAAAGGTTATTTAAGGTATGTTGAGTATATGTTGATGTTACGGAGTATTTCTCGCATTAAACTGAGTACGTTTACGCACTAGTTTGCGTATAACTCTCCAGAAAGCGATGTAGAGTTTGAAATTACATAAAAGTCAAAACATGAAAAATGTAAAACATAACAAAACAAACATTGTGATCAAATAACATTGATTTATTGATAATAGAACTGTTCATAGTGATTACAAGCACAGTTGTTACAGTCTCCCCTACTTGTGGAAATTTCGTCCCGAAATTTATTTAGAGGAAACTCGTGGAAAAAGATGTGGATATTTCGCCTTCATTTGATCTTCGCGTTCCCAAGTAAACTCAGGTCCACGTTTAGCTTCCCAGCGAACTTTGACCAAAGGAATGCGCTTGCGTTTAAGCCACTTGACTTCACGTTCCATGATTTCCACTGGTTTCTCAACAAATTTCAGTGTTTTGCCAACACGAATTTCGTCAAGCGGTATGGAGAAGTTCTCATCAGCTGTACACTTCTTGAGATTGGACACGTGAAAAGTTGGATGAACATTTCCCAGTTCAGGAGGTAACTCAAGTCTGTAGGCTACCTTTCCGATTCTTTCGACGATCTTGAATGGTCCAACGTATCTAGGTGCAAGTTTTCCTTTCTTTCCAAATCTGATCACACCTTTCCAAGGTGAGACCTTAAGTAATACTCGATCACCGACTTGAAATTCCAAGGCTTTGCGTTTTGGGTCCGCGTAAATCTTCTGACGGTTTCTAGCTGCCTGAAGGTTATCACGAACTTTCTTGACCTTGTCAGTTGTCTCTAAAATGAGGGCAGGTCCAGTAAGTTGGGCCTCGCCAATCTCATTCCAGCAGACTGGTGAACGACATTTTCGACCATAGAGAGCTTCGAAAGGAGCCATTTTGATGCTAGTGTGATAACTGTTGTTGTAGGAGAATTCAATCAATTTCAGATGTGAATCCCAGCTACCACCAAAATCGATCACACAAGCTCTTAGCATATCCTCCAGTGTCTGGATTGTTCTCTCAGATTGACCATCTGTTTGCGGATGATAAGCTGTGCTCAGATTAAGTTGGGTCCCCATAGCAGATTGCATGGTTCTCCAAAAATGAGAAGTGAAACGAGCATCTCTGTCAGAAATGATGTTCAAAGGAACACCATGTCGAGCTACAATTTCATCTACATAGATTTGAGCAAGTCTGTCAGTAGGAAAATCCTCGCGGATTGGCAAGAAATGTGCTGACTTTGTAAGACGATCAACGACTACCCAGATGGCATCATGACCTTTCTTTGTGCGTGGGAGTTTGGTAACAAGATCCATAGTAATGTTTTCCCATTTCCAAACTGGGATCTCTGGTTGCTCCAATAATCCCGAAGGACGCTGATGTTCAGCCTTAACCTTTAGACAAGTAAGGCATTTGGATACGTATAAGGCAATGTCTTTCTTCATACCAGGCCACCAATAGTGAATACGAAGATCCTTATACATTTTATCTGAGCCCGGATGAATAGAATAACGAGACTTATGGGCTTCATCCATAAGCAAGGTACGAAGATCATCTAGGCTTGGGACCCAGAAACGGTCCATGAAGTAATATGATCCATTGTCCTTCAGTTCTAGAGCAGGTGTTATGTGATAGGGAAATTCCTTATCCATCAAACCTTGTGAAACACAAGATTGTTGAGCTTGAGCAATGCGTGCTTGAATATCGGATCGAGCTTGAATAACAGACTGAACACGTACACAATGAAGCTTAGTACGTTCCTTACGACTCAATGCATCAGCCACGACATTCGCCTTACCAGGATGGTAGCGAATTTCGCAATCATAGTCGTTTAAGAGTTCAACCCAACGTCGCTGTCTCATGTTGAGTTCTTTCTGGTTGAAGATATGCTAAAGACTTTTGTGGTCTGTGAAAACCACACATTTTGTACCATACAAATAGTGTCTCCAGATCTTGAGAGCGAAAACAACTGCACCCAACTCAAGATCATGAGTGGTGTAGTTCTTCTCATGTATCTTCAATTGTCTCGATGCATAGGCTATGACTTTGTTCCTTTGCATAAGAACACAGCCAAGACCCAATTTAGATGCATCACAATACACGACAAAATCATCATCACCCTCAGGTAATGATAGAACAGGCGCATCGCAAAGCTTCTGCTTCAGGTGTTGAAAAGCTTCCTCTTGTTTGTTTCCCCAATAAAATGGCATTTTCTTCTGAGTTAGAGCAGTTAGAGGAACTGCAATTTTAGAGAAATTCTCAATGAAGCGGCGATAATAACCCGCTAGACCAAGAAAAGAACGAACTTCAGTAGGAGTAGTAGGTGTATCCCAATCCTTGATCGCACTGATCTTGGAGGGATCTACATGAATACCTCGTTCATTGATAACATGCCCCAAAAATTGAACTTCTTTAAGCCAAAATCCGCACTTGGAGAATTTTGCGAAAAGTTGTTCTTTCTTTAGGAGTTCTAGGGTAAGACGAAGATGTTGCTCGTGGTCAGCTCGCGTCTTAGAGTAAATCAAGATATCGTCAATAAAAACAATGACGAACTGATCCAAATAAGGTTTGCAGACCCTATTCATTAAGTCCATGAAAACAGCAGGAGCATTAGTCAAACCGAATGGCATGACTGTGAATTCGTAATGTCCATAACGAGTACGGAACGCTGTCTTCGGAATGTCTTCTTCTTGCACCCGAAGTTGATGATATCCGGAACGCAGATCAATCTTCGAAAAATAAGAAGCGCCTTGTAACTGATCAAAGAGATCATCAATGCGAGGTAAAGGATATCGATTCTTGATGGTAAGTTTGTTAAGCTCACGATAATCGATACACATCCTAAAGGATCCATCCTTCTTCTTGACAAAAAGAACGGGAGCACCCCAAGGTGAAAAACTAGGACGTATAAAACCTTTGTCAGAGAGCTCCTGAAGCTGTTTAGACAACTCTTGCATCTCAGACGGTGCAAGACGATATGGAGCTCTGGCAATGGGATTTGCACCAGGTACGAGATCAATGCGGAACTCGACTTGGCGTGCTGGAGGTAGACCAGGTAAATCTTCAGGGAATACTTCAGAATAATTCCGAACGACAGGAATATCTGAAATAGACTTACCCTTGCCTTTATCTTCTGTAACATGTGCTAAGAAAGCCACATAGTTCTTCTGCAGATACTTCCGAGCTTTAAAACAAGACATGAGTCTGAGACCACCGATAGGCTTCTCACCTTGAACCTGCAGGATCTCGCCTGTCGAAAGCGGCACACAAACAATCTTCTCGGAACAAACTATCTCTGCGTGATGCTTGGATAACCAATCCATTCCCACAATAACGTCAAAGCTTCCAAGTTGCATAGGCACGAGGTCAATAGGAAAAAGATGGTCGTTAAGATTCAACTGGCAGTTGTGAAGAACAGAATCAAGAATAATGGGTTCACCACTAGCAACCTCTACTGTCAAAGATTTGCCTAGTTTCGTTCTAGACACGCGAAGCATTTGCTCAAAGGACAAAGACACGAAACTCTTATCGGCACCGGAATCGAAAAGAACAGATGTAGGCTGATTATTAATAAAGAACGTACCGTTCACCACATTATCGTCAGCCTGTGCCTCTTGGGCATTCATGTTAAAAACTCGGCCTCGAGCCAGAGCCGGATTCTGGTTCTGGTTCTGGTTGGCTAGCCTTGGGCACCGGTTTCTATAGTGGGTCAGATCCCCACAATTGTAACAAGCACCTGGTGGGTATTGTGGTCTTGCAGCTTGACCCTGTTGCTGAGCAACTTGTTGAGCCGGGTTCTGAACCGCGGGATTCTGAGCAGATCGACAAACATTGGCGAGATGGCCTGATTTCCCACAGTTAGTACAGAAACGGCATGGAAATTGCGGCTGGTGGTGACTGTTGCATCTATTGCACAAAGGTGCATTCCCTGTATAGGGTTTCTTTGCTGGAAGCTGTGCGGGTTGGTTGAGAGCTGCCTGATTAGCTTGGGCAGTGATAGCAAAATTTTGGGAAGCCTTACGCTTCCTTGACCTCTTCGAAGAACCAGAGTTCTTTCCATTCAAGTTTTGACCTTTCTTGCTATCTTCCTTGTCAGCCGACTGCTTCTTGCCCTTGTCACCCTTCCTGTGTAGCTTGTTCTTCCGGACCTGCGACTCAGTCAGCGTCGCTGATAACTCGATCGCCTGACGAAGTGTGGCAGGTTCACTACCAGTAAGAATGTCTTGTACCGAGTCAGGTAGGCCGTCGATGTATCTCTCGATAGCCTTGTCAAGTGGGGTAACCATAGTCGGGCAAAGCAAACTCAACTCTTCAAACCGATCAGTATAAGCCCTATGCTCACCACTATCTTGCTTCAGCTCATCAAACTCCTTCTCCAACGCTCGTTGCTCATGACGAGGACAGAATTCCCTCATCATAAGGGCTCTAAGTTCAGCCCATGTCTGTGCGAGAGCAACTTCTGCACCTTGGTCCCTCATAACCCCGTTCCACCATGTCAAAGCCCTCTTCTGAAATACACTCGAGGAGAACTCGACCTTGCGATTATCCGGACACTGCACATGGCGAAAAGTATTCTCTATGCTCTCAAACCACTGAAGAAGCCCAGTCGCTCCCTCAGAACCACTAAACTTGAGTGGTTTAGCCTGGTTAAAATCCTTGTATTTGCATGGAATGTTGTTGTTGTTGTTGGCCTGGTTCCATTGAGCAAAGAGATTTGGAAACTGAGCAGCCATCTGCTGCGCAATAATTTCTGCCAGCTCGGCAGTTGCTATCTGATTCTCGCGTCGAGGAGGCATTCTAAAAGAGGAAAACATGAAAAGAAACGAGTGAGATGATTGGATGAAAAGAATGAGATGATAAAAACAAGAATTTGCAAACAACATAGATGGTGGTCATTCGTCCGTATCACAAAGCAAACAAACGACTCACAGTGACTAATCAAAGTAAATGGGTCAAAAATAATGTATAATGAAGACATGCTCGCCTATAAGTGAACACTCACTCCAAGAATTCCCAGGTAAGCACAACTGGTCTCGCGTCTGGTTGAGATGTATACGAAGTGCTTGCCTAGACAGAAAACCCAGAATACAGGCATTCACCCTTCCAGTTTGCACATGTTCACATTATTTAAAACCCAAAACGTTTGACGGGATTTTGAAAATTAGAAGGCACAAGGCCAAAAACCAATACTGAAAAGGGTTCAAAACCATAAAACAGAGGGTTCAAAACCTTACAATTGAGGGTTCAAAACCTTGTAAAAATTTATTCAAAAACAGATGATTGTTTTTCAAAAAAATTGTTTCGGAAAAATTTTGGTTCCTTGTTTTGTTAATCACCTAAAGATAGGTGATGTACATGTTTTAAGATCTAAACACAAGGTAACTTGTGTTAGGTTCCTAGAAAAGTTATAGTCTAGGTCAAAGCATTACTAATAACCTAATTCCCTATAACCATTGGCTCTGATACCAACTCTTCTGTCACACCCCGACCGCGTAAAACAACAAATCGCGGCGGAAACATCGGGGCGTGTTGCAACAGAATTAATTGTTTCATAACCATGGCATACAAAGTTGTATTTTATTTATAAACAAAGGTGTTACATTGTTTCAAACAGGAAAATTTAAAGAGTTCAGAACATAATTAAACATAGTCTATCTTCTTTTAAAGTCTAAGGCACAGGTCCGCCCTAGTATCATGATCAACATCCTATGGAAAAGCACCTGAAAACACATGTGAAAATAGGTACGTCAGCATAAAAATGCCTGTGAGATACATAGGTTTGTGAAAATAGGATTCATGACTTATGTTTAAGAAAAATGTTTAGTCATGAACCTTGTAATTTGCTTTGTCTTGTAAATCATTTGAAAACAATAAGATCAGATGATATGTATAAGTAAATGTCAGGTTAAATAAATAACCATGTAAAAATGTATTTGTATAAGATAGGTTGTTTGTAAATCAATGTCTTGTGAAAAGTATGTTATTTGTATAAAATGTTCTATGTCTCAAACTGAAATGATTCAAATAACGTTACGACATATAATACCATACAAACACTTATATATATAGGAAGTACCAGCGGCGTATCCACCATGCTTGTATCATATTACACACGCATCGTTACTTAATCACTTAATCAAACCAACCAATGTAAAAAGTCTATGTTTAAACCAATTGTCAATTGTATTGAATAATATGTCAAATGTAAATCATGTCAAATGTCTATGTCAAATATCCATGTCAAATGTCTATGTCAAATATCCATGTCAAATGTCTATGTCAAATATCCATGTCAAATGTCTATGTCAAAATGTCATGTATGGCAAGTGAAATGTCTCAAACTAAACCATATGTACAAAAACAAAGTATTGAAGTAAAACTTAGTTTAAATCAAAGCTATGTTTTGTGTAAATGCATGCAACTATTTAATATGAACATTTATGCGGTATTGTGAATATGCATACATCCAAGCCTGGCGACTGTGGTGATAAACCCTTTAAACAAATTAAAGGTCTATCTGTCTTAATGTCAACGAATTCGGTCATTCCTTTCTGTCCCCTTACCCTGGGATGTCCGGAACGGGAGTTGTCAATTCCTATGGTACCACTACCTACTAACGAACGGCATGATCGGTGTTAATGAATGTATTGTCCCATGTAAACAAACCAAATGTCATACCAATATGTAAGCATGTGAAAACAATGCACTAAGTATGTAATCAAATGAACATACATAGCGTGAAATGTCATGTAAAACGATGTACTAAGTAATGCACACAATGGGCACACCTAGCATGAAATGTAATGTAAAACAATGTACTAAGTAATGCACACAATGGGCATACCTAGCATAAAATGTAATGTAAAACAATGTACTAAGTAATGCACACAATGGGCACACCTAGCATGAAATGTCATGTAAAACAATGTACTAAGTAATGCACACAATGGGCACACCTAGCATAAAATGTAATGTAAAACAATGTACCAAGTAATGCACACAATGGGCACACCTAGCATAAGATGTAATGAAATCATGTACTATAATGTACTAACGAACATAGCATGTATATGATGTGAAAACAGGAAAGCATGAAAGTAACAAGTAGGCACATGTGTTCCACCCCAAAACAGTTTAGAAAACAGTAAAAGAGGGGTCTATGTACTCACTTGAGATTGCTCAGTTGTATAAAGATAACCACCAAGTAATGCTATAGATCTCGGAATCAAACGGCACCTAATATAGGTAACTATGTTAATAACCGGACCTTAATCGGATGATTGGATAGAATGAGGTTTCGTAAACCAAACGAGTGTAGAGACTCGTGTGATATGGTTTAACAAAGCCTACATACTAAATGAAACTTAACATAATCGTTTACGACCCATTACGACCCGTTTAGGAAGCTTATGCTACTTTAACGTGTCGTGCGCGTGAAACGCGTTCGGACCGCCTAACTAGTCCTATGACAGGTATTATATGCCTAAACATGTTACATAATCAGTTACATGACAAAAGTTTAGGTTACATATGCTAAATTACCAATTATGTATGAAAAGGGTATTCTGGTAATTTACCTAAGGCATATAAACTACCTATCATACAACTACTTAAACGATGTGACCATAGGGTATAACCTCGGAAGGTTATTCCCTACCTACTATGGTCACCTAATGTGTTTGGTCGGATCCTAATGATCGACCAAATGGGTCGGGTTCGAAGGTATAGGCGATTTATTAGATCGCCTACCCTACGACCCTAGACAACGTGGTAATCAGTGGGCATAGTCCCAAAGGACTATGACCAACGTGATTACACTCACGTTGCGAAGTTCAAACGAACTTCGCATTGACCATTACTGGTCAACGCTGAAAGTCAAACAAAGTTTGACTTTCTGACTCGAAAAGCAGTAAAAATAAGGAAAAGAACGAAAGAATACTTACGAAGGGTCCCCGAATGCTAAACTCGATTCGAAAATCTCAGGTATGAAACTAATGTTTCAACTTAGAGTTTCTCAAATCAAATTTCTAGTGATTATGAACAAAGGGGGGTGGGGTATTTATAGTTTTCGGTGAACCGTTGAGATCGTTTCTTGGAAAAGGGGAAAAGATCTAGCCCGTACACTTGTTGAAAGGTTATGGAAGCTAAATTCCATCCTTATCTAGTGACTAAGCAAGTTAGAACATGTGGTGGTGGATCAAACATGTGCAACTTGTGATTAAATACACTTAATCTGGTCAGAAGGTGGGAAGCGGCCCGCTTTAGGATCAGCCAAACACAATGCGGGCCGCCTGAGCATGTCAGATCAGAAACAACTTTCAAAAATGACAGTTTAGGTCCCTGCACGTGTTTAAGGCCATTTCCGACACTTCTAAGGCCCGTAAAGCCAAGTTTAAGGCCCTAAAATGTTGCCTAAACATTGTGGACATGAAACATGTTCAAAAATATGTCGGATGATGGTTCGTTTGGTCGTACGAACGCGATGTTCGCTTAATTACGACGGAATGCGCATAAGCGCGAAAAACGATCCAAATGACGCAACGAATGGATTTTTCTTAAGGCGAACACTAAAATATAATGTAGTCATGCTTTCATAAATTTTTGGATGTCCGGATGTATTCAGAACGTAAGTTATGCGCGAAAATGCAAACTTGTGCACTTTTTGACACTTTTAGTCCCTGAATGACCCAAAAGTTTATTTTAGCACACCGAACCCCTCAAAGCCTATTTCTAAGCTATGTAAAGGATATTTAAGGTGTGTTTAACTTATGGTTATGTTCCAGAATGTTCGTTACAGTTCAAATTGACATACTTTCGCAGTTTGTCATATTTAGTCCCTGTAAGCGAATTAACTTGTTTTTGCCATACCAAAGCCTTCAAAACTTATTTCTAAGTTATGTAAAGGTTATTTAAGGTATGTTGAGTATATGTTGATGTTCCGGAGTATTTCTCGCATTAAACTGAGTACGTTTACGCACTAGTTTGCGTATAACTCTCCAGAAAGCGATGTAGAGTTTGAAATTACATAAAAGTCAAAACATGAAAAATGTAAAACATAACAAAACAAACATTGTGATCAAATAACATTGATTTATTGATAATAGAACTGTTCATAGTGATTACAAGCACAGTTGTTACAAACTTGGCTAACCTTTCCATACTAAAGGTTTCCTTCATTGGTAGAAAATGAACTGATTTGGTTAATCGATCCACAATTACCCAAATCGCATCATTACCTTTTCTGGTCTTGGGTAACTTAGTAACAAAATCCATTGTTATAAGTTCCCATTTCTATACAGGCATTTCCAATTGTTGTAGTAAACCTGAGGGTTTCTGGTGTTCTGCCTTAACTTGTGAACAAGTAAGACACTTAGATACATATTTTGCTATATCTTTCTTCATTCCTATCCACCAGAAATTCTTTCTTAAATCTTGGTACATCTTATTGTTTCCAGGGTGCATAGTATACCTAGATTTATGAGCTTCTTCTAAAATCTTATTTCTTAACTCTCCTTGTTTAGGTACCCAAATTCTTTTCTTATGGAATCTCCAAATTCCATCATTTCCTTGCTCTAGTTCTTTTATATAACCTTTCATTCTTTCAGCATCGTCCTTGATTGCTGTTTCTTGAATGTTCTTTAATTGTTCTATTAAATCTACTTGTAGATTTAATCTAAGAGCACGGACTCGCTTTTGTTTTTCATGATACTTACGACTTAAGGCATCTGCAACTACGTTTGCCTTCCCTTCGTGATATTGAATATCACAGTCGTAATCACTTAGAATTTCCATCCATCTTCTTTGCCTCATATTTAATTCTTTCTGTCCAAATATATACCTCAAACTTTTATGATCTGTATAGACAGTAAACTTACTTCCGTACAGATAATGTCTCCAAATTTTCAAGGCAAAAATTATGGCTCCTAATTCTAAGTCATGAGTTGTATAATTTTCCTCATGCTTTTTCAACTGCCGGGAAGCATACGCAATTACCTTCTTGCGTTGCATTAATACACATCCGTATCCTAATTTTGAAGCATCACAGTATACTTCAAAATCTTCTGTTCCTTCGGGCAATGCTAAAATTGGAGCATTCGTCAACCGTTGCTTTAAAATCTTAAAAGCTTCTTCTTGCCTATGTCCCCATTCAAACTTAGTGGCTTTACAGGTTAACTTAGTCAAAGGTACAGCTATCTTAGAAAAATCCTTAATAAATCTTCTGTAATATCCAGCTAAGCCTAGAAAACTTCTAATTTCCATAGCTGTTTGTGGGACCTTCCATTTGGTAATTGCTTCTATTTTAGCAGGATCTACATGGATTCCTTCATGATTTACCATATGGCCTAAAAACTGCACTTCCTTTAACCAAACTTCACACTTTGAGAATTTGGCATAAAGCTTTTCCTTTCTTAACAAGGTTAAAAGTGCATGCAAATGTTTGCAATGTTCTTTTTGACTTTTGGAATAAATTAGTCTATCGTCGATGAATACGATTGCAAATTTATCCAAATATGGTTTACAGATCCGATTCATCATGTCCATAAATGCTGCTGGGGCATTTGTTAATCCAAAGGGCATGACTGTAAACTCATAATGGCCATACCTAGTTCTGAAAGCAGTTTTAGGTATGTCTTCTTCTTCTACTTTTAACTGGTGATATCCGGATCTTAAATCTATCTTAGAAAAATACCTAGCACCTTGAAGTTGATTAAAAAGATCATCAATCCTAGGTAATGGATATCGATTCTTAATTGTAACTTTATTTAGTTCCCTATAATCGATACACATTCTCATCGATCCATCTTTCTTTTTCACAAACAACACTGGTGCTCCCCAAGGGGATGAACTAGGTTGTATAAATCCTTTGCTTAGTAATTCATCTAACTGCTTTTTCAATTCTAGCATTTCGGTGGGTGCTAATCTATAAGGTGCCTTAGCTATTGGTGTAGTTCCTGGAATTAGATGAATTCTAAACTCTACTTCCCTATCTGGTGGTAACCCAGGTAATTCTTCTGGAAAGATGTCTGGGTATTCTGAAACTATAGGGATGTCCGAAAGTTCCTTACTTTTAGTGTTAATGATTACTGAAATCATATACACCATTCCTTGCTTTCGTTCATAACTAGCAACTTTCATTACTGATATGAACTTTAGTGGCTTTCGTGGTTTATCTCCGGTAATTACAATTACCTCTCCTGTAGGAGTACGGATTTCTACGGAATTCTTGTCACAAAGGATTCGAGCATGGTTAGCTATTAACCAATCCATTCCTAATACAACATCGAATCCGGCTAAATTCATAGGTAACAGGTTTGCAGAAAACTTATGACCTAACAGTTCTATCTTACCTTCTTGCAAAACCTTATCTATGTTAACAGAATTTCCGTCTGCCGTTTCGACTGTAAAAATTTTCCTAAGGGTGGTTAAAGGTAAACTAAGAGCTTGGCAAAATGAAGTATTGATAAAACTTTGGTTTGCACCAGAGTCAAATAATACTTTTGCATAAACTTCGTGGACCAAGAACGTACCGGCTATGACATCAGGAATGAGTTCAGCTTCTTGAGTAGTTAATTGAAATGCTCGGGCATTCTTCTTTGTTGTTCCATCAGCTGGTTTGCCTTTATTGTCTGCAGGTTTTGTCAATTTAGGACATTCGGTTCGAAAATGACCTATTTCGCCACAGTTGTAGCAGATTAGAGATTTCTTCCTGCAATTCTCTTCTTGATGTCCTGGAATTTTGCAAAAATTGCAATATTCTTTGCATTTTCCAAAATGCTTCTTTTTGCAATTTCTACAATACGGAGGAACTGAGGATTGCCCGGTTCCTCTTTTCTTGAATCGATTATTATTATTACCCACACGAAATCCTTGGGTAATCTTTTGCGCCAATTCCTTCTTTCTGTCTTCTTCTCTTGTTCGCACCAGTTCATCAGTTAGGGTATTAGCTAATTCCACAGCATCGTCAATAGTGCGAGGTCTCGCAGCTTTAACAATATTACGGATTTCACTAATTAATCCCCATATATAACGAGAAATGAGTACCGGTTCTGGCGAAGCCAGTGTAGGTACCACTCGTGCATATTCAAAGAATGTAGAAGTATAACTGCGGCACTCTACTCCTACCATACGATGATTTAGGAACTTATTTGCCATTTGTTCCTTTTCATATTCAGGACAATATTTCCTTTCTACAAGATTCTTGAATTCTTCCCAGTTCATGGCATAAGCCATCCTTCTTCCTTTAGCTTGTAGCACCGTATTCCACCATTCTAATGCTCCTTCTTTGAACAAATTTGATGCATACATCACCTGATCTTCTTCTGAACACTTACTTATTGCAATTACTGCTTCGGTTTTCTCTAACCAACGCAGTACTGCAGTTGCTCCTTCATTACCTGCAAATTCAGCAGGTTTGCAAGCAAGAAATTCTTTGAAAGTGCAACCAGGTGTTGCGGCTTTCATTTTCTTAGGAGGTGGAGCCTGTCGTAGATTATCATTATCATTATGATTGCTGCCTCCATTTACACTATGACTAAAATTATCTTCCTGAGTACGTTTACTAGGAATGATTTGTTGCGGTTCTACTGGATTTTTAACAGCAGCAACGAATGCTGGAATAGCATTGGCTATCCCTTGTGCAACAATATTTTCTATATCCTGTCTAGTCATATACTGGTTGTCCTGATTTTGTTCAGATTGATTCCCTTCATTAACTGGTTCATTATTAGCATTTTCCATCTGATAATTATTAAAATATATTTATTAGTATCGAGTGATGAATAAAACAATTTCATAGAAGCACATAAAATCTGGTAGCACAGATATATATATCAAAATTGTCGATGTTTCGACTTCTATTTTTCTTTATATATATTAGATAGGCATCCCTACACACATGTTTATCTTACACTGTTTTATTTAATTATTATTATTAATATACAGATATTCTTCCTAACCCCACTCTTCTTTGGTCACAGGCAGTTTAGTAACGACGTTCCCTTTCGTCGTACTTCCAGGTAATCCTTTCTCCCATATCCTTAATCCTATTTCCTGTATTTATCAGTTCTTCACCGTACTGACGGAGTTCGGCTAAGTTTTCGTAACTCATTGGAGGATTGGGGATAGGATCTGGTTCCCACTGTGGAAGAAAAGAATAAGGACTGTTGACAATATTCTGGAATGGCCAGTCATTTGTCCACCATTCTTCCATTTGACCTAAAGGTAGAGTGTGGACCAGTGGATCTGGAATAGCTGGTTCCAGATTAACAGGAAGTTGGGTTTCTAGGGTAGGATATAGATTATTATGGATAGGACTAAAAACATCACAATTTGCCAGTAGACGGTCGATTTCGTCTTGGAATGTGATTTCCTCAACTTGTCTAGAACTCTCTCCCGTCTCTATTCCTTTTTGTTTGTAGTCTGTCCTAATCCCTATCTCTGCTGGATTTGAGCCTTCTCCGATTTCAATTCCTTTCCCTTTATCTATAGGGTTTTCTATTTTAGGGAGTTTCCTAGTAGCTGGCTTTCTTCTGCGTACTTTTCTCCATCCTACATATCTTCTTTTCTTTTTAAGTTTTGCTTTTTCCAGCGGTGGAGCTTGGAATTCCACGGGTTCCTCTATGTCAGCAAAATAACCAGTAAAGTCGTGGGAGACTTCAATTGGTACTGGGTAGAGGTTGAGATTTTGAAATGCTTCTGATATCTCAGTCATGCTGGACAGCATATATGCAAAATGCACAAAAATGCTAAGTTAAAACTTTGGAACAAAGTTTAACAAATAAACATTAAGTTTATTGCATATGGATTTGTACAAAAGACTACAGGAAAGTGACCACACTTTAATTTATTTATTTACTAGGTATTATTTTTCTACTAGACCAGAATTTAAAATTTAGAGATTTGCATTTTCTGCTACGGTAGCTAGCATATAAAGGTTTGCCCATTTTTCATCTAAGGTATCTTCCCAAGGTAACTTATTGCCTAATTCCTGGATTTCTGGATTAAACCTCACTTTCTTGGCTTGGGTTTTCTGTATTTTCTCTTGTCCCTTTCTAAGAATCAAATTTCTTTTTTCTTGGGTGAGAGGGTTTTCATAATTTGCTTTACGGACAAAAATCCCTTTATCTAGATCTGCTGGGTTTTTGGATGAAGAGGTTCCTTTACTTGTGGGTGCAGTATCTAATTTGTGATAGATAGCAGAAATCTTATGTTTACCCATACTGTAACTCAACAATTAATCAGTTAATAAAACATATTTTCACAGAATAGCAATTAAATTTCCTAATTATTTTAATAGGCTAAAATCAATAGTAAGCTTAAATCAGTGGCTCTGATACCACCTTTTCCTGTCACGGCCCTTAGCCCCGGTTTGACCCGGTCCAGAGCCGCGAGGCAGGAAATCCCGTGGTATTTAATTTAGCGACAGCGGAAGACTTTTTTAATAGGATCAATTATTAATAAAACTGCTCGTTTATATATAATATAGGGATAATTCCCATAATTTACAAACACTTGATTTCACTAGGAAATCCTTTATTTCTTTAAAACATGTTTCTTTATTTATTTACATTGAGCCACTTTCTAAGCTTGTAGTGCTACTCGGCACTTTTCCTTTGCTCACAACAGATCACCTGAAACATGTTTGAAAAAGGTTTTGTCAGCGGGAAATACTGAGTGAATCATTCGGTTTTAGTAAAACATCCTGTTTATTATAATGTACAGTATTAAGAGCGATTACAATTGCCTCATCTTTTAAATTAACTGATCCAGTTGTCACTTTACCGGACTGTGACTGTGGACATATCACTTGTAGGGTCCGTTCACCCCAAGTGATAAATAATTAGTAGCTATGTGCACATCCCCCCACATACTGGCAGTAATTTCAGATAACAACGACTTAATCCCTGTAACTATAACTTTGATAAAAACATGCTTTTGAAAGTAATTTGATAAAAAGAGAATGACTCACATTGTAGATTTAACGAGCAGAATATAAGCCTACTGATTAGCCTTGATTAACCTAATTTAATTAACAATGCACACACAATCAGTTAGTAACTAATACAACAGTTACGACAATTCACGAGATTAAACCTTCACAACGATTTATTAGTGCAATACTTAACAATTCAGTGGATTCACAACGAATGACAGAGTATAGTCCGAATTCGAGCAGTACTCAAACATTCAAGTCGAAATCACAATGAATTAATAAAGTATAATCTCAATTTGAGCGGCACTTAAACAATCGTTGGATAGTTATAATCGATCGGACGTTGAATCGTAATAGCGATCGAGTTAATACCCTGATTGTGGCGTCGATTAGTGCACTGTGTGTGTTAATTGTAGTATACAGAACGTAAATTCGATTTCTGGACAGAATTCCTTCGTCGATTTTATGCCAAATTTCAAGTCCCAATGTCTGCTATTTATAGCCAAATTTTGAGATGCCCTGCGCATCGTAGGCCAAACATCCCCTACGCATCGTATGGGGTTTTTAACTGGCTGCGCATCGTAGGCAATAAAGCCCTACGATGCGTATGGGTTGAAAAATAGGGTTATAGACTAGCCACGTCTGGGACTAGCTATGCTGAATCAATACATTCGAATTTTATGAATTTTACAACGAATTTTAAAGATAATTATCAACTAGGGTTTACCCCCTTTGAGTTTTAGGGGCCCTAATCCTGATTCTGAAAATTATGAAAATTTCAGGGTTTGTTCAGAATCACTTGGGTTTCTCAATTAGGGTTTCCTATTGACCAAATTAAAATAATAACTAGGACTTTTGATGAGAGTTGTTACAATTAAGTATAGCGGGGTGCTGCAGAACAGGGTATTAACTTAATCGCTATTACGATTCATTGTCCGATCGATCCATATATCCAATGGATGTTTAAGTGCCGCCCACATTAGGGTTATACTTTATCGTTCGTCATTAATTTGACGGATTGTCGTTAATTCGATAGGTAAAGTATTATACTTTGTCGTTCGTCGTTAATTCGACGGATCATCGTTAATTCGATGGATGAAGTATTGCACTTTGTCATTCGTTGTGAGAATATGATCTCGTGAGTTATCGTAAAATGCTATATTAAGTTACTTACCTAGTTCATGTGCATTAGGTTAAAAAGGCTAATCAATAGGCTAAGCTCTGCTCAAATTAAATCTGCAATATATATCAAGGATTATCTGTAGACTAAGCTTTGCCCGTAGAAATCTGCAATGTGAGTTCATTTCTCTTTTCTCACAGTTTGTGAGTCCATTATATTTTCTCACAAGTTTTATCACCTTTTTGTGAAACAATTATATTTACAAAGATTTTCCAGAATCCTAAATAGTTACCAGTTATACTTACAGTGATTAAGTTTTTATATTAACTGCTGGTATGAAAGATTATATATATTATTTGATTCTCATTATTAATTACCAGAAAGTTAATTAATATTATCTTGATTACAATAACAGTGGAAATTATGTATTTTTACTAAGATTATATTTTAGTCTTAGTCACGATGAAATAATAAATAATGATATTACAATTATTTAATTATCATATTTGATAAGTTATATTAATTTGACATAAATTGATATATGTCATTATCTGGATTAAATGGTTTTATGCCAAAAGTAATATATTTGACAAAGAAATGTCACAGGACACAATTATGTCCAAAGACACGGGTTGAGAGAATGATCAACAGTGTTATGAATAGAAATTACTAGTTGAAAGAATGATCAACAGTAATATAATCTGAGTCACTAGTTGAAAGAATGATCAACAGTGTTATAGAATCACTAGTTGAAAGAATGATCAACAGTGATATGACCAGAATCATTAATTGAAAGAATAATCAATATTGATATGATTATAGTCACAGGAATCGCCTAGTGACAGATAAATTGAATAATAGTCAAATACATTTATTTGATGAATTCACTATCGGACTAAAGTGAAGTCAATAATTGATATGATTATTGTCACATTGGAACTGTCATTATTTGACAAATACTGAGTGAATTGGGTAAATAAAAAAAAAACCTTAATACTGTAAGGTATAACAATATATTTACAAAAATGGAATGAACTCACTCAGTGTTATCGCTGACAAAACCTTTTTCAAACATTTTTCAGGTAAGTGGAATAAGAGCTGGATACGACACTGAAAAGGCTTCAAGAAGTGGCTTATTTTATTTAAATTAAATTAAGAAATATTGTAAACAAAATTCACATTATAAAACATGGGTTTATCCCATTTCTTTAAATAAAATCCGGTGTTTTCTAAACTCTGATATTTTTCCTAACTCACGGTCCTGATGAAATTTCCGCTGCAACGTTTTTAAAATAATCACCGGTACCGCCGGGCTGTTCATGATTCCCGATTCCGTCCAGGGTGGGTCGGGGGTCGTGACATGAACCCCCCCCCCCCCCAAAAAAAAGGGCAATACTTCGCTCCAACAACCACATGTTTTACAAAACTTTCAAAAAAACCATGAATCTATGACATGCCCAAGGATCTCTTCCCTCTCTAGACATAACACATGGTCTCTGACAACGTTTTTTTAGAGAGAGAAAGGACACATTTTTTCCAGAAAAGCAAGGGTTTTAGAGAGAGAAAGAGACGAAATCGCCGCCTTAGACGGTCGGAACCGCTGGCAACAGTAACGAAACCCTAAAACCCAATGTTTTCTTCTCTTTGTAAAGATAAACACATGGTCACTGGCGACTTTTTTAGAGAGAGAAAGTGATGATATGTAGAGAATGAGAGAAAGCTTTTGTGAGAAATATGGCATTAAATCGAAAAGAAAACCTTCAAAAACCAAACCACAGTACCAACACATGTCTACCTATGAGGCCATGACCGCCCAAATAAACAAATGAGGTGAAACCATTACCATTTACAATAAAAGCAAAACATTTTACAATACTTGTGTGCTAGAAACATGCCTAAAGCTAAAAGTACAACCACTTGAAGCCCAAGTGTGTTGCTAATTCATAATTGCCCGGATGGTCCTTGTGGTTTCACGTTTTTTCACGTTTAGTCTCCACCTTTTGAAAATAGCAGGTATGCTCCCTATGGTTTGTCATTTTGTTAGTCGGATAGTCCACTGACATTACTCAGGGGACTATCTGAGTAACAGAACGACAAACCATAGGGAGCATACCTGCTATTTCCAAATTAACTGACATCAACTCAGGGGACTATCCGAGTAACGAAATATAAACCATAGGGAGCATACTTGCTATTTTCAAAAGGTGGGGACTAAACGTGAAAAAACGTAAAACCACAGGGACCATCTGGGCAATTAACTCTAATAATAATTACTATTTATAAAATTATGGAAAATAACTAAATTATATATAAAATAATAATTATAATGAATATAAATTAATTTTTAGATAATAAACAAGAGCCCGAGTTTGAAAAACTTCCTACGAGCTCGAGTCCAGTCCAGTCGAGCTCGGGCTCAACTTGGTTTGTTTGTACCCATACTTTTTAGCAACAAAAATAAAATAAAATAAACTGTATTTTTTATTTGGATTTTATGGTTTTAGTCGGTTGATTATCCAACGAAAATTAAAATATATATATATATATATATATATATATATATATATATATACTTTTTTAGATTCCTTGACTCTAACGAATTTTTCGTGAATGATACTAATTTGTTTAATATTGTGTTTGTTTTTTTCTTAATTTAGTAAACAATCAATATCGTGAATGATACTAATTTGTTTAATATTGTGTTTGTTTTTTTCTTTATTTAGTAAACAATCAATATAATAATTATAATTAAATATTCATGTATTTATCCAGTTTTTTTCCTTAAAGAGGTGCGATTCAATGGAGATTAAACACTTGACTACTTGAGTATGCATGTAAGTCATTTGGCCCTCTTAAACCATTTGGAACATTTTTTATATTTGTTTATCTATACTATATAACAAAAGAAATCATATTTGAGATACTCACTAGTACAATATGAAGCATTAGACGGTGTTCATATTTTGTTTAGACGGTGTTATTTTAATAACCCCGTCTTAAAATCAATTCCTCACATGACCGTTGTGCAAATCCAATTAAAATATTCAACAAAATTCCATACAACACCGTCTTATGCTTAAACCCCGTCTTATGTTTACATACGCACCCTTTAGACGGTGTTCCCTTTGAACACCGTCTTATATGCTCATGGTTTAGACGGTGTTATTTTAATAACCCCGTCTTAAAATCAACTCCTCACATGAACACCGTCTTATGCTTAAACCCCGTCATATACACACCCTTTAGACGGTGTTCCCTTGAACACCGTCTTATATACTCATCAAATTCAAGATACGTACTGTTATGATAACAATTTAACTTAGAAAAAAAAAAACAAACATAAACCAATTCCTACCCTAACATACACTCTTAGTCTGCTCGACCAAAACCCTAGCTCCCATTCTCCTTCTACGCAGCCCCTCCAGACGCAGCCCCTCTAGACGCAGCATTCCCCTTCGATTCCCCTCCAGACACAGCATTCCCCTTCTACGCAGCCCCTGCAGACGCAGCATTCCCCTCTAGACGACGGAAGCATTTCCCTTCGATTCCCCCTTTGAAACTGGTTAGTTTTTCGATTTCCCTTTGAGACTGGTTAGTTTTTCGATTCCCTTTGAGACTAGTTTGTATGTATATCGCCCTTTATTAAGACATTTTCTTATTTTCTTTGTGCCGATTGTGTCTCGCTTCTCTTTTCTCTGTTTCCGTTCGTCATTCAGTTTTGTTCGTGTCCCTGATTTGGTGCTGTATGTTTTCATTATTCCATCTTAAGTATTGATTCCCGTATGTTCTTGCTCTGATTGTTTTATGTTTTTTTGATACTCCCTCTTTTTACTGTTTTGGTTCTTTTCTGATTGATGTATGAACAAAACATGCTTTTTTAGGTTTACAATTTGTATTTGGAGTGTTGTTTGTAGAGTTAATAACTCATGATGGTCAATTTGTTTTTGCAAACACTGTGATTTTTGTTTTGTTTAATGTTGTTTTTCTTTTAAAACAACTATTTTTTTGTTCATTCATTATTATCTTGGTTGAAGGAGGCGCCGGTCCTCGACGGGTATGGGGACGTACCCCATACCGCACAGCCTAACAATGAAAGTCAAATTAACCAGAATAGTCAAACAATGAACGCAACCCAATGGTTAAACGTTTAATGAATATATATATATATATATATCCAAATGTGATGAGTTTATGCGCCTTAATGAAATAGATGTTTTGTTGATGTGGCACGACACGAGAGAGGCTACGAATAATGAAATAGATGTTTTGTTGATGACGTTGATGTCGAAGTTTTTTAGCGAGTTAGGTATTTCGCTAGATTAGCGTATGTGGTTTATTTATACACTTTAACGTAGTTTGTTATGTATTCACAAATGATTGTAGTTCTACTGGTTTATTTTCGATTTGAATATGTATTGTTTTGGTTTGATTTGAAAATGTTCCATTGGTGTATGTGTGTATAAGCTTGATGTATTTCCTGGAAAACCTTTTATATGTTTTTTTACTGCAAATATATTTCCAGTTTATAAGACGGTGTTCACCAAGTTAAAGCCGGCAGTTTATAAGACGGTGTTCACGAAGTTTAAGCCGGTGTTCAAACTCTGAACACCGTCTAATAAGACATGAAAACACTGAACACCGTCTAATAAGACATGAATTTTAAGTCGGGGTTCAAACTGAACACCATCTAAAAAGACATGATTTTAAACCAGTGTAGTTTAAGACGGTGTTGAAAACACCGTCTTAAAACTGATTTCACCCCGTCTTAAGCTCTGTTTTGTAGTAGTGACTTGTCATCATATTAGGCCATGTTTTATAGATAACTATTATTTTAGTTTAATCTTTTCTGATTAATTATAGATAATCATCCTACTAAATATTATTTAGTTTAATTTCTTATGGATAATTCTTATTTAGTTTAATCTCCTCCTCATTTATAATATTATTTATTTAACTAATAGAGTAAATTACGATTTTGGTCCCTGTGTTTATATTACTTTTACTCTTTTAGCCCCAAAAGAATTTTTAACATCTGAACCCCCAACCTTTTTTTCTAATCTTTTTGGCCCCTAACGTCTTTTTTCTAACCTTTTTGGCCCCTAACATTTAATGGATGGGGTTAGTGTTAGGGGGCAAAAGGGTTAGAAAAAAAACCGTTGGGGGCTCAGATGTTAAAAAATTCTTTTTTGGGCTAAAAGGGTAAAAGTGATATAACCACAGGGGCCAAAATCGTAATTTACTCTAACTAATATTATTTATCATTATACATTTATGGAGTTTTAAATAATGGGTTAAATTTATTGAGACTTCGTTAACAAATTTTGCTAAAACAAAATAATCTATTTATATCAATCTAAATTTTTATCCATACTATACTATATAATAAAACATTAATGTGTGACACATGTCGTTCATTGTAGGTATTTATTTTATGATTTTCTCGCCTTACTTCCAAACTTATCTTATATTAAGTAAATAAATAAATGAATAATGAGCTAATATTAAATTTTATCCTACTTTAAGTTTCTAATACCATTCTTCTATTTTTTCTAATAAAATATTATCCGAAATTGTAAATTGTTAATTTAAAACATTTTAAATAAAACAAATTATTTATCACGAAAACCAAACTTTGTATTAATATATTAAATATTTTTATTTTCACTATACAAAATTACATTTACTAACTTTTTTTATTATTTGGTATATAAAATTATATTTATTTAACTCGTGTAATAAATGAGGTTTTTTAAAAGATGTATTATCTTATTATTTGTTAAACAATATTACATTTATTCAACCCGTGTAATACATGTGGTTTTAAAGATATACTTTTTTTTATTTGGTATATAAAATTATATTAATTCAACTTGTACAATATGGTTCTTATATATATAACTTTTTATTATTTAATATATAAAATTATATTTATTCAACCCGTGCAATAAAGGAAGTTTTTAAAGATATAATGTTTTATTATTTAGTATATAGATTTATTTACTCAACCCGTGTAATACACGGGGTTATAACCTAGTAGTTTTATACATTAAATCTATATAATTTATCAAGTTATATATATGCGTCATATATTACATGATAACTTGAATATAGTTTCTTGAAGTAATGAAATTTTTGACTTAAAACTACTCACCAATTTATAATATATATATATATATATATATGTGTGTGTGTGTGTGTGTCTATTTTAGGATCGTTTGATATGAAGAAGATTTAACATGAAAGAAATATAAATTAATTTAAAGAGATTGCAACATAATAAGCATGATATGAATTTAAAATATACCTGAGTTTATTGATTGAGAATCTTGATTACAAACAATTTCTTTACAATCGGGAGGAGCAACTATAATTTGAAAATCTAAATATTTTGAACATAGAGAAGTTGATAATACAAGTTTTGGGTTTGAGGGTTTTTTCATACATAAGAGAAGATGTAAGAAAAGGTGTGTGTTCCTTCTTTGATCTTCTTCCCTTTTATAGATGGAGTATAAAAGGGTCTTCATTATTGATTTTTGAAAGAGCTTCCGTATGAAATGACTTTTGTTGGAAAAGTTGTTTGTCCACTTTGAAAATTATTTGCACCATCTTTTAAGAATTGGAAAATTCTTTGTCTCTTTGTTGCACAATCTTCTATAATTGGAAAGTTGATTGTCTCTTTGTTGAATTATTTGCTCCACTTTTGAAAATAAGAAAAGTTGATTGTCCTTTGTTGAATTATTTTGCACCACTTTTTGAAGATAACTATTTTTCCAAACTTCCATCATTATTCTATTCTCTAATTTTCGGTATATTATTATTATCATTATTATATATATATATATATATATATATTACATCAGATCAAATGGGTCTTGAGAATCTTGAAATACTTCAGTCCCCGAAGATGAGTGTTTTGAAGGGGATGGAGACTGTCGAATTTCATTGACTATTTTTTAAATTTCTTCTGGAGAATTGCAACCTGAAAGTCATTGAATATATTCTTGATCATCATTGCTAGCTTTGATATCTCGAATCGGAGACTTTAGACTTCTTTCATATTGAGTGGTTAGTTCCTTATAATACTTGGTAACTGCTTGAGAATTTACTTTTGTGATGATAAACTTATTACACCATTTACATCTGTATTGTCTGAAGAGCAATGGAGGAGAAAGTTCTGTAGGATTTTCTTCTTGAAAATTGTAAGTCCATAAACAGATCCATGGAATTCTGAAAACACTCATAAACTGTAAAGTATACTCGAAAATTGGTGTTCCATCATGTTGAAAATACTCGACGAATCTTGAAAATGCTTCTAAAATTTCTTTGGGAAAAGCTTCTGGAATAATTCCCATATATTTAAACCATTTAACAAACCATCTTGGATAAATATTTGAAAAATCTTCATCAAATTGGAAGAAACCAAGAATGATCAAAGTTTCTTAGAAGAAATGCATATTCCCATGCATCTTGATAATCATAATAGTTATATTGAGGATAAGCACTGAAATTTGAAAGGGTTTTTGAATTATAGGGCTTAGAATTCCAGTCTTCTAAAGATAGAACCTTTAAAATTTTTACTTGACTATAAGTGATCTTGGAAGAATCTCCACTATTAAAATTGTGCCTAATAATAACCGATTCTGAATCTACTAAAATTGCTTGATAATAATCTCTAGTCTTGTATTCGTCCTTGAAAAAATGGCATCCTCTTGGATAAATGAAGTCGATTAAGGATAAAAAAAAAATTTGCTAACCTTTTCGACTTCTAAAGGCTCTAGAATTTTAATAATCTTTTTATTTGGGTTGATAGTATAAGGAATAGTGGCTGGTGAAGAGCTTGAAGGAGAGGCTGGTTTAGAGAGTTTTGTGAAAGAAGGAGATTGAATAATGAGTTTTGATTCTAGATTTTGAATAATGGATGAAAATGGAGGTCTAGGTCTGGGTCCTGGGGTTAGAGGGGCAAATCTGTTTTGAATATTAGGTAATAAGGGAAATTGTTGCAAATGGGTTGGTCTTGATGGAGAACTTGGAGAACTTGATAATTGAGATTTTGAGAATTGTTGTTTTAAGAATACAATCTTTTTTGTAGAATCAGTGTTGCTCATATTCCTTGTAAAAATTCTCTTGATAAAAAATCTGGTAAAGAATTATTTTCTCCTTTTATAAATTCTATTTGAAAATCAAAGTTGCTTAATAATGCTTGCCATCTTGCAAAAACTTGTTTTGAAATCAAAATTTTAATATCCTTTTCTAAAATATATTTTGCAGATAAACAATCGATTCTTAATAAAAATGGTTTCATGTATAAATCATCTTCAAACTTTGTAACAACCCAAAAACGGGTTTGGTAAATTAAAACCCGGTTGATATAAAGAAATGAGTTTTAATCTCTTATTTAACCAAAATGAAACTAGAGGGACCAAAACCGTTAAGTGGGAAACATGATTTTATAAAATAAAATTAAAACACCACACACACACACACAGTGTGTGTGTGTGTGTCGATGATCAGGAAGGAAAAAGAGGGTTCAAACCCTAGTTTCTTCAAAAGCTTCAAATTGACAAGGAGATTAGGCTCAAATCCGATGCACGAACTCATTTTCTTGATGATCTAGCCCTAGCAAACATGTGGTAAGTTGTAATTTATGATTTGATGATCTTGCTATGAAATGGGTTATGATCAATCCATGAATTTGTATGTGATTGAGCATGAATATGTGTTAGAATCATCATAGGGAACATGTGTTGTGCATGATTTTGATTAATTTCATGTTTAGAAGTAAAACCCATTTGGGATGATGATGTGAGTGAATCACCATGTTTAATAATTGTGTAATTTGTGATGTAGTATGTTGTATGTGATGAATTATTTTAGATAAGTTGATTAGGACATGAAATAAATGGATGTTTAGTTGAATTTGATGAATGAAGATAAGAACATGGAGGATCATGCATGAATGGGTTGTACATTGTGCTAAAATAGTGGTACGCACACCAAGTGTTTGATGAAATGCCTAGGTGAGCTTAATAGATGAAATTGCATGTAAGTAAAAGATGAATATATGCGGGGTGTGAAAATGATGTATTTGATAGTAAACTAACATGAGAAGTGTGTTTGGATATAGTTCATGTGGATATTATGTTGAAATGATGTTGGTGTTAATTACGAAGATGTTGCTATGAACGGAATGAAATGTGTATGTGTATATGTAACTATTTGATCATGTGGCCGAATATGTCCTACAATATGAGTATGAAGCATAGATGGCATAATTACTATGTTCTAACATGTTAAAGTGTGAATGAATGTGTGTTTAAGTTGGAATTTAAATGCTTGGTGGTTGACTTTCTGGAAAGTCAACAATGGTAGGAATGTTGTGATTTGGATCTCTTAACATAAATATACGGTTTAGGAAGTCAAGTAATGCACGATAAATTTATAGCGAGATATGTGATGGCATGTTCATATTATACAAGTAAGAAGAATCTCATTGTTAGTCAATACTATGTGTTGCTAGAAATTGACTAATGAAAGTCAAATGTAGAGCATAAATTTATTGTGATTGATGTTATGTGTTGTCTTGTTTACTAATAAGGATATCAATGTATGGTCATGTAAGGATAGATAACATGTCTACGAGCTCAAGCACGGAGGCTAACGGGTCAAAAGTAAGCATGGAACCTATGCTTGAACTTGGACGCTCGAGGTAAGTGATTCCCGTAATCACTTCTTAGTTGTTTAAGTAATGTAGCGTTTTAATTAATTAAAACATGATGTTTAAAGTCAAATGTGGATTAGGTTGTATGAAATCGATGAATTTCGCTAAGTAGACCAATGGGTCAAAAATAAGGTCTTATGATTATATTGAAATGTCGCATAAGAAATGGCCACGGTACTATAACCGGTTAATGGGTAGAATTGCTTATAAGTACGAAATCCGGGAATCGGAGACGCGGTTTAATAGTCAACATAATCAGAGGTGAGTTTGGTTTAATAGAGAAACAATTATGAAAGTGGAAATTTTAGTAAAAAGTTAGGTTCGTAGATTTGAATGAAACGTATGAGTTTAATGAATACCAGGTGTCGGGTGCGTAAACCCCAAGTGCGGAACTCCGGATAAGGTAAAAGTAGTATGGTTATAATGTTCGTGTATGATTCGGGTTAGAACAAACGAGTGGTTGATGAAAACATGAACAGGTCGAATAAATAGAAAAATGACTAATAAGTCGAAAGCGCATAAGTTAAGAATTCCTTTAAAGTGGATGTTGGTTCTTAAGTCCGTATGATAGAGGGTTAAATTACGATCACGTAGGAAAAAGAATCGAGTGAAACGGATGCAAAACGAACAAGTTATGCGAGTTTTAGAAATAAAATGCGAAGTTGGGCTGGGCACCACCGTAGCTTACGGTGCCCACCGTAAGTTACGGTGGGTGCTGGGACTTTTTTCCACCGTAAGGCAGTAGGTCGTCACCGTAAGGAGTTGGTGGCGCACGGTCGTGCGCTTGGGTCGCACGGTCGTGCGTATCCGAATAAACCAGTGCACTGGCTTGTGCACTGCCAATGCCCCGACGCCGTAGGTACCGCACGGTCGTGCGGTTGGGACGCACGGCCGTGCGTCAGCTGCCAGTTCATCCGAATGTGCAGAATTCGTCTGTAATCAGTCCTATGACCTGTAAGGAGCCCCAAAATGTATTCTAAGCACATTTTAAAGTGTTTCTGAGATGCAATGAGCGTGTACGCAGGTATTAAATGGAATGAAGTGAGTAGTAGAGTCATATGTAAGAGTATGTATATATGTATGTAAGTAGATACGTATGTATGCATGGAAAGGTATGTATGCATGTAATGTATAAATGGTTTCAATACGTTTGAGTACTGACGAATACTAATGATGTGTTTTGAGATTGGAATGTAATGCAGGTATGAGAAGATCGGGTTCATGTGGTATCGATGTCGAACTCAGAACAACAAAATACGAGAGGATAGTTGAATGAATCAAAGCCTCTATTGTTAAATGTTATGCGATATTAATCTATATGAGAATCATGTCGTATGATATTGTTAACGACTAATGGTTAAGTTGTATGTGATGTCCACAGGTACTACACGGATTTCTTCTACCTCTAATGAAGGGAAGCGGACATGGATCGAGTCGAGAGCAAGGATTGTACGGAGAGAGCAGTCACATAGCTTTAATTATGTAACGCCTTAAAGCATCAATTAAAAATGAGTGTTGTATATTTCTTTTAGTTAATGTTTGACAAGTTGTATTTGAGCCGTGATGTGAGTAATGTGTCTAATAAAGAAAGAAATTTTAAGGCACTTTTTCCGCTGCGTCGTTTGTAAGATATTACGTATTAGGGTGTTTCAAGTTGGTATCAGAGCCCTGGTTTGAGGGAAATCAAGTATGAGGAGGTAAATACTTGAACTCAAACCTGCGTGCTCTTGTGACAAGGAACCCGTACAATCCGAGACTAGATCAAGATCTAAGGGTAGAAGCAAAGGTAAGTATGTACTTATGTATGTAATTGAATAAACCTAACAGTATGTTATGTGTAAGGTAAGCATAGTTGCTTGGAAAGGATGATCCGTGAATGCCGTCTCGGACCGGCATCGAGGCAAGTAATAGGACGAACTGACCCCAGTACGTAAATTTAACGTGTGGGCGTATGAAGTGGTATAATTAAGCGAGTGAAAGAAAAGTTAAAGAAAATATAATAGTGATATGGCAATGAAGTTTTGAAAATGATACACGTGCCGAAACTTAATTCTTCGGACATAAGGTGGCGATTACACGAAGACACGAAACTAGTATGTGGATTGTGTACCTGGCCAGTACACAAGAAACATATGACGTTCGTGAGACCGTGATAATTGCTACAGGTATGTCCGTTAGAATTAGGAAGTAGGTGGACGTGAGGGTGAAGAGAAACATAAGACTTTCAGGAATGAAACTACGAATGATATGTTATAATCCGCGAGACGGATTCGAAGCATGAAAAGAATGAATGTATGAATGATATGTTAGAGTCCGTGAGACGGATTCGAAGCATGAAAGTAATGAAGTATGAATGACCTGTTTGAATCCACGAGACGGATTCAAGGAATGAAAGGCATGAATGGAATGTTTGAATCCGTAAAACGGATTCAAGGAAATGATATGTCTGAATCCGCGAGACGGATTCGACACATGTAAGGAATGAAAGGTGTGAATGATGTGTTTGAAATCCGTTAGATGGATTCAAATCATAGAAGGAAGAAAAGGTATGAATGGTATGTTTAGAACCGCTAGACGGATTCGAAACATAGAAGTAATAAAAGGTATGGATGTTACGTTTGAATCCGCGGGACGGATTTAAAATATAAAAAGGATGAAATTAGTCCACATCAGAATGTGTCGATAGTTTGACCGTGGTTGTGTCAAACGAGTCATATGGGTCAATGTAAAGTAAATAAACAAAAGAATGATTGTAATGGGCAGGCAAACCTAAGTTGTAAAACGAATGAAAGAAGTTTTGAACCAGTTATGTGTTAAATGTGTTAGTAATCGACTCTTAGGAGTCATAATGAATGACGGGCTACGACCCGGACAATGGTTTAAGTATGAACGAGAAGGGTAAGTTTTAAGGAAAATGCTGAAATGATGTAATGAATGTCTTTACAAATAAGCATGAAGGGAAGGAAGTACGAATGTGTACCTCAATGCATCTACGATAAATAAAAGATGCCATTTTGACGTTGTAAAGTCAAACTACAACAAGTGGCGAAATGACCAGTAGAATGAAAGAAATGCATGTGAGGAATGAAATGTGTGACATGTTGTAGTGTGTACGTAAGAAATTGTAGGAGAATTATAGCTGAATAAACACATAGTAGGATGAATGTTTGAATGAAGTGTACTAACCGCTAAATTGTTAATGATAATGTTAGAACTTTTGACGCAATGAAACCAATTGAATTGGTGGAAGGATGTGTACAAGTGGGGACACCATATGTGGATAAATGAAATCTAGCCTGGTACAGCTAGTGTTCGGGAAGAATGCAGATCGATCTGGATCACGGATCGTGGATTGATGATATGAGATGAGGTTAGTAAGAGTTTAACTTATGTCGGATAAGTATGAATTGGTAAATTGAAAACAACCTACGAAATGAATGACGGGATGGGTATGGTATAGTATGGAATGTTTGATTCCTAATAGTCGACATAAGAAGAAAACTATGCCATTAAAGAAGTGAGTCTCAAGGGTTTGAGTGAAAATTTCGAGTGTTGGATAAATTATCGTATGATGAATTTGCTTAGCATGTATACTTATGCAAATTAAGAAATGTATGAAATGAGAGTAATAGTAATGTAGAATAAATGAGGTGATATGAAGTTAACGTAAGGGTACGTATAGTGCAATTAACTATAGGAAACATAAAATGACGTAACTTCGGAGTTACGCGTGTATATGTGACTATGAAACAGTAGTTTTTTGATGCGATGACAATACAATGACTAAATATTATATGATATATGTATAAAATATAGTCTAAGAGATGGGATGAAGATACTAGATCAGTTATAACGATCATACGAATGTAGGTACGATAATAAGCGTGAAGAGGTATGTATATTGACCCACTACAAACGGGCCAAGGAAATGAGAATGTATGTAAAGGTAAAGTATGAAAGGTATGGACTTGTTAGAAAGAAGTCAATTATATGAATGGTTATGAATCGAGAATGGATAGCTACTTAGCATTATGACGTACCTATCGAAATTAAACATTGATGTGTATGTATAAACTACGAATTTAGATTGTATAGTCGACGAAGATGATATGAAATTTGAAATAAACAAAAAGGAATGTTATTAATAGGGCATTGGAATTGTATCAAGTAAACAAAATGGTATATTGCATAGGATATACAAGTATTAGAATGATGAATGAACCATTAGCTATGAAAGGCGTTAGAAACTAGCGCTATTAGTGACAGCGACACTAATAAGAACTCCGGGACGGGTTCTTGAAAATAGAAGATTGGCACTGAGATGGGCTAGTGGTCGTGTTGATAGGGCAAAGGGAAAGGATAAGTAGTGTTTACCGGAAATGAGAAAGGTTTCGGGGACGAAACCTAATTTACGGGGGGTAGACTTGTAACACCCCAAAAACGGGTTTGGTAAATTAAAACCCGGTTGATATAAAGAAATGAGTTTTAATCTCTTATTTAACCAAAATGAAACTAGAGGGACCAAAACCGTTAAGTGGGAAACATGATTTTATAAAATAAAATTAAAACACCACACACACACACAGTGTGTGTGTGTGTGTGTGTGTCGATGATCAGGAAGGAAAAAGAGGGTTCAAACCCTAGTTTCTTCAAAAGCTTCAAATTGACAAGGAGATTAGGCTCAAATCCGATGCATGAACTCGTTTTCTTGATGATCTAGCCCTAGCAAACATGTGGTAAGTTGTAATTTATGATTTGATGATCTTGCTATGAAATGGGTTATGATCAATCCACGAATTTGTATGTGATTGAGCATGAATATGTGTTAGAATCATCATAGGGAACATGTGTTGTGCATGATTTTGATTAATTTCATGTTTAGAAGTAAAACCCATTTGGGATGATGATGTGAGTGAATCACCATGTTTAATAATTGTGTAATTTGTGATGTAGTATGTTGTATGTGATGAATTATTTTAGATAAGTTGATTAGGACATGAAATAAATGGATGTTTAGTTGAATTTGATGAATGAAGATAAGAACATGGAGGATCATGCATGAATGGGTTGTACATTGTGCTAAAATAGTGGTACGCACACCAAGTGTTTGATGAAATGCCTAGGTGAGCTTAATAGATGAAATTGCATGTAAGTAAAAGATGAATATATGCGGGGTGTGAAAATGATGTATTTGATAGTAAACTAACATGAGAAGTGTGTTTGGATATAGTTCATGTGGATATTATGTTGAAATGATGTTGGTGTTAATTACGAAGATGTTGCTATGAACGGAATGAAATGTGTATGTGTATATGTAACTATTTGATCATGTGGCCGAATATGTCCTACAATATGAGTATGAAGCATAGATGGCATAATTACTATGTTCTAACATGTTAAAGTGTGAATGAATGTGTGTTTAAGTTGGAATTTAAATGCTTGGTGGTTGACTTTCTGGAAAGTCAACAATGGTAGGAATGTTGTGATTTGGATCTCTTAACATAAATATACGGTTTAGGAAGTCAAGTGATGCACGATAAATTTATAGCGAGATATGTGATGGCATGTTCATATTATACAAGTAAGAAGAATCTCATTGTTAGTCAATACTATGTGTTGCTAGAAATTGACTAATGAAAGTCAAATGTAGAGCATAAATTTATTGTGATTGATGTTATGTGTGGTCTTGTTTACTAATAAGGATATCAATGTATGGTCATGTAAGGATAGATAACATGTCTACGAGCTCAAGCACGGAGGCTAACGGGTCAAAAGTAAGCATGGAACCTATGCTTGAACTTGGACGCTCGAGGTAAGTGATTCCCGTAATCATTTATTAGTTGTTTAAGTAATGTAGCGTTTTAATTAATTAAAACATGATGTTTAAAGTCAAATGTGGATTAGGTTGTATGAAATCGATGAATTTCGCTAAGTAGACCAATGGGTCAAAAATAAGGTCTTATGATTATATTGAAATGTCGCATAAGAAATGGCCACGGTACTATAACCGGTTAATGGGTAGAATTGCTTATAAGTACGAAATCCGGGAATCGGAGACGCGGTTTAATAGTCAACATAATCAGAGGTGAGTTTGGTTTAATAGAGAAACAATTATGAAAGTGGAAATTTTAGTAAAAATTTAGGTTCGTAGATTTGAATGAAACGTATGAGTTTAATGAATACCGGGTGTCGGGTGCGTAAACCCCAAGTGCGGAACTCCGGATAAGGTAAAAGTAGTATGGTTATAATGTTCGTGTATGATTCGGGTTAGAACAAACGAGTGGTTGATGAAAACATGAACGGGTCGAATAAATAGAAAAATGACTAATAAGTCGAAAGCGCATAAGTTAAGAATTCCTTTAAAGTGGATGTTGGTTCTTAAGTCCGTACGATAGAGGGTTAAATTACGATCACGTAGGAAAAAGAATCGAGTGAAACGGATGCAAAACGAACAAGTTATGCGAGTTTTAGTAATAAAATGCGAAGTTGGGCTGGGCACCACCGTAGCTTACGGTGCCCACCGTAAGTTACGGTGGGTGCTGGGACTTTTTTCCACCGTAAGGCAGTAGGTCGTCACCAAAAGGAGTTGGTGGCGCACGGTCGTGCGTATCCGAATAAACCAGTGCACTGGCTTGTGCACTGCCAATGCCCCCGACGCCGTAGGTACCGCACGGTCGTGCAGTTGGGACGCACGGCCGTGCGTCAGCTGCCAGTTCATCCGAATGTGCAGAATTCGTCTGTAATCAGTCCTATGACCTGTAAGGAGCCCCAAAATGTATTCTAAGCACATTTTAAAGTGTTTCTGAGATGCAATGAGCGTGTACGCAGGTATTAAATGGAATGAAGTGAGTAGTAGAGTCATATGTAAGAGTAGGTATATATGTATGTAAGTAGATACGTATGTATGCATGGAAAGGTAGGTATGCATGTAATGTATAAATGGTTTCAATACGTTTGAGTACTGACGAATACTAATGATGTGTTTTGAGATTGGAATGTAATGCAGGTATGAGAAGATCGGGTTCATGTGGTATCGATGTCGAACTCAGAACAACAAAATACGAGAGGATAGTTGAATGAATCAAAGCCTCTATTGTTAAATGTTATGCGATATTAATCTATATGAGAATCATGTCGTATGATATTGTTAACGACTAATGGTTAAGTTGTATGTGATGTCCACAGGTACTACACGGATTTCTTCTACCTCTAATGAAGGGAAGCGGACATGGATCGAGTCGAGAGCAAGGATTGTACGGAGAGAGCAGTCACATAGCTTTAATTATGTAACGCCTTAAAGCATCAATTAAAAATGAGTGTTGTATATTTCTTTTAGTTAATGTTTGACAAGTTGTATTTGAGCCGTGATGTGAGTAATGTGTCTAATAAAGAAAGAAATTTTAAGGCACTTTTTCCGCTGCGTCGTTTGTAAGATATTACGTATTAGGGTGTTTCATAATGGGTTTCCATTAGCTCCGGATAATTTATATGTAGTTTTTTCATAGTATTTTGTGGGTATTAAACCTTCTTGAATACAGTTCATATCAGCCCCACTATCAATCATGGCAACTAATGTTAATCTAAATTCATTATTGATTATTATATTTAATTTAGTATACCATTTTTGAGAATTTAATCCTTTTAAACTATTTATTTTTTCTATATTTTCAGTATCGTTATTATTTTTAATATCATTATTATTTTCTTCTTTTTCTTTATTTTTCCCTTTTTCTAATTCTTTAATTTGTGCTTTTATTTCTCGAATTTCTTCTTTTATATTTTTTAATTCTATTTGCAATTCAGTTATTGTAACAGGATTTTCTTTTATTTGTTTTGTTTGAAACCTTTGACATATTTCATTGAAATTATACACCTTTTCTTCCTTTTCTATTGGTAATTTATACTTTTCTTTTAATTGGTTTAGATATACTTGTTTTACTTCTTTATCATCATTTTTTTCTAATAATTCGAATAGGTCTTTATTATTTGCTGTTAGAGAATTTAATGTACCATCGATCTCACAAATACAAGGACCAATACATTCACATGAATTTTCTTCTGAACTACTTTCTGAATTAGAATCTTCAATATTGTTTAAATAATTATCACTATAGTCTGAAATATTGTCTTCACTTGAGTTATTATAAATGAGTATTTTATTTATCTGTTCTTTTAATTCATCGGAAATGTTTAGCTCATTTATCTTTCTCTTAGTATAGAAATCATTTGAATAATGTCCTTGTCTTCCACATTTATAGCAAATGACAATATCTTGTTTACCTTGTTTTTTTCTTTTGAAAATCAGTTTTATCTTTATAATATTTCTGTTTATTTTTAATATATGGTTTTCTTTTATAATTCTTCCTGATAAATTGTTTAGGAATTTTCTTTTTAGATTTAGAAGGAGTTTTATATGGTTCAAGTCCATATTATTGACAAAAACTTCCTAATTCCTTATGACCTTTGATACCATCCTTTTTTTATATTTTTCTTTTAATCTTAAATCATTACATATTTTTAATCCTTCTTGATTTTTGCTCATAGGATAAATCTCTATAGAGAATATTATTGTTAAAATCTTTTTAAATTTTTTCTCTAATTCTTTCTGCAAATAATTTTGGTAGCCCGGCTATAAACCTTTCTTTCCAATAAGTTTCTTTACAATCATCTCTAGTCATAACTTTTGAAAGAAATACATCTTTATACCATCTAAAATCTTGTAATTTTCTACACGTCAGATTTAATAATATTAAAGAATTTCTTTCTTGATAATCTGTTGGATTTCCAATAAAATGTTTAATTATAGCAAACATTAAAGTATTAATTATATCAGGTGTTTCAGTTGGAACTTGAACATTATTTTCTGTTTTAATAATTGATTTTTTAGCATTTTGAATTATATGTTTTTCTTCTTCTGTAAGATACTTATCCCACCAACCTTTAAGAATTCCCGTAAAACCAGAAACTATCATAGTAAGGATTTGAGCTTCATTATTTCCATTTGCTTTATATGCATTAGCTGCCATTATCATTTCTTGTAATAGATTAAGAATTTGATGTTCTATTTGACCTTCTATATTCCATTCGTATAGAGAAGTTCCATCATATTTTGCTTGAACTAAAGTATGTCATTCTTCAAATTGTAAATCAGGTGGGGTAGGTCTAGGGTAATAATTTATTGTTTCAAGCCTAGTAGTATAAGTATTATTTTTTGAAAAATGATAATTTCATATTTTAATTTTGTTTATAGAATCTTCTATCTGAAAATCATTAAATTGTTCTTCGATACTTTGAATTTCTTGATCTGAAATAACATTTATATTTAGTTTTGAAATTTTTGAAGAAATATCTTGTAACATATCTTGTTGTTTGTTTAAACGTATTGGGATATCTATAATATATGGTTTAAATATTGGATTTTCAATATTTTCAGTTATTATTTTAGTATTTGAAGTACTAGGTTGATCTGAATTATTTTTATTATTAGTTTCTATCATCTCTAATTTTTCTCCTATGGTATTTAATTTTTCATTGGTATAATTATTTTGAAAAATAATTGTCTTTACGTTTTTGTCTATATCTTCCTTTATGTTTGCCAAAGGCTTTGCAATATAATCTTTATTTTCGATTTTTATTTTTATATCCGTATGTGGAGGATGTATACTAGTAATATCTTCATTTTTATCTATAATTGTATAGGTTTTGGTTATAGTATTACTAACAGATATATTTTCAAAAAATGGATATTTAATTTTATTTTCTACACAGTAAAGAGGGAACCAGGAGAAAAATGGAATATTTTCATCATTTTCACACATATATAAATGCCAATCAATCTCATGTAAAAATCTTTCATCTTCATTAAATGTATAAAAATACCATATTAAATTTTTATTATTATATTAATTGAACATTTCATCTTTTAAATATTTTAACATTTCTTTCTCCATAATTAACAAGTTGTGCTTGAAATCTTTTCTATAAGTTTTACTCTATAATTATTTTCTTCTCTTAATTTTCTTTCTAAAAATAATATATAACTAGAGGGATGATACGGGTCAGATGTATAGTTAGAGGGATGATACGGGTCGGATGGAGGCATGATGCATGAGTTATTACTATATTCTTCTATTCTTTCCCTTAAATCTTTTATTCTTCTATTGCAATTTTTCAAAAACCAAATATTGTAATTTCTTCGAGCTTGAACTTTTGAATCACTCATTGTATATCTTCATAATTTTTCATATCAGACTTAGTTGGGACATAAGTATTATTATCACTATCATTTTCTTCATATAGTGGTCTTGGGATAGTATTTGAAAAATCAACACCTTTCATTTTCATTGATAAACTTCTTCTAAATAGACTTTCATCTAAAGTATTTCTAGAAGTACTTGCTCCTATAGAATGCCTTGGTAAAACATTACTAAAAGAAATATCTATTGAACCATCAAAATGTTCTACTATGATAGATGTTTGATTTTCTATTTCTATAGGCTTTGGTGGGTTTATATCTTGTAAATTCCATGTTAATGATTGAGTTATTTCATTCCATTTTAATTTTTTAGGTGTTCTTATCTTTGTATGCATAATATTAGCTTCAAAAATAATAGTTTCATCTTTTGGAGATACTAATTTTGTTTTAGGTTCTATAGTGGTAGTCATAGTCTTATAATATATTATATATATAACTACTGCAGCATTAGTTTTTTCTTTGAATTCTAAGTTTTTGGTTTTAATTGTTAATGTTAAAGTGTCTAAAATATTTGGATCAAATAAACCAATTGAAAAGTTTGGGTAGCAATTAAAGTAAATAGGACCATTTGAAATATTAGACTCAGCCATAGCTAGCAAAGAATTATTAAAATTTGTATGTCTTGCATCTCTTAAAATTAGTAAAACAGGAGCATCAATTCCTAATCTAAACATATGTTTAATGGCGACTTGAACTAATCCTATGTGTAGAAATTTATATAATTTTATATGTCTTTTAATAGCTTCTACTGATAATAATTGCATGTTTTGATACTCTTTATTAATAGGTATAGTTTGTTCATGAGTTTTTATAGAATAATCTTGTAAAAAATCAAAAGTACCAATTCTGTAAATAGTTTTAACATCTTGTTTTGGTATATTCCAATTTAAAAGATTGTTTTCAATATGAGAAATATTAATTTCAACAGAATTCATATGTAAAGAATTCATGTTTAAGTATTCTTCATCATTATCATTAGTATTTGAGCTATAATCTCGTTTAGAAAAGAATTTTGATAACTGATTCATTATAATTATTAGTCTTTAAATTTTTAAAGTAGAGCTTATACTGAGGGAACACCCACATATCGTCATGGTCCGGCTGCCCATTTTCAGTATTCTTTTGGGCATAATGCTAATCCAACCGACAATCGACAAGGCTTACCAACACAGTTCTTTTGGGCATAATGCTAATCTAACCGACAATCGACAGGGCTTACCAACACAGTTCTACCCCCTTTAAAAATTCAGGGCTAACAATCATAATAAAAACAATTTCTAAACAGAGACATGGCTCTGATACCGACATAAATTGTTTAGAACAGAATATATATATATAGGGCCGCTAAAATAAAAACCACCACCAGTTGCGAGAACCGCGAGAACGACTCTCCACCAATCAGATAATGACAACCAAAATGGTATTATAGTCATTTAATTAAAACCATCAAATCATTTCTCTCTCTTCTTTAAAGTCACTTTTTAAAGTCATTTCAATTTCTCTCTCTTCAAAACCATCAAATCAGTTCTCTTTCCTCTTTAAAGTCTCTCTTTAATCAAAACAATCAAATCATCTCTCTCCTCTTTAAAGTCACTTTGTAAAAAAAAATTATAAAAATAAATTTTGTAAAAGATTTTTGGTAAAAAAAAATTTGTAAAATTTTTTTTCGTAAAAAGGTTAAAAAAACCGTGTGTGTAAAAAAAGTTTTTGTAAAAAAAAAGTTTAAAAACGTAAAAAAGTTTTCGTATAAATTTTTGTTCTTTGTTAAAAAGTTTTTGTAAAACAATTGTAAAAGAGTTTTTTGTAAAAAAAAAAAGTTTAAAACCGTAAAAAAAGTTTTCGTAAAAAAGTTTAAAACCGTAAAAATTTTCTAAAAACGTGTGTGTAAATAAACGGCGCGTAAATACGGGGCGAAAAAAAACAGGGCGTAAAAAACGGCGCGTAAAAAAAAACAGCTCGTAAAAACTGAGCGTAAAAACGGCTCGTAAAAAAACCGGGTGATAAAACAGCGCGTAAATACGGGACGTAAAAACGGCGCATTAAAACCGAGCGTAAAAAAAACGACGCGCAAAAAACGGAGCGTAAAAAAACGTCGCGTAAATACGAATCTTAAAAAACGGTGCCTAAACAAGGGGCGTGAATACGGGGCATAAAAACGCCGCGTAAAAAACGGGACGTAAAAAACGGGACGTAAAAAACGGTGTGTTAAAACGGGTCGTAAAAAACGGCCCATTAAAAAAACGACGCATGGAAAAGCCGGGCGTAAAAACGGCGCGTGAAAAAGCCGGACAAAACGGTGTGCAAAAACCGGCGCGCAAAAATAATTTATTTTGTTAAAAAATCTAAACTTAAAATGGTTTTTAATAAAAAGTTCTATTTAAAAAAACAAGTAATATAATAATGGCAAAAAAGTAATAAAAAACAATAAAGATAAAAAGACAAAAATGAGTAAATTACTAAACTAACCTTTTGAATTAAAATATTAAAGCATAATAAGAAAAAAAAAATATTTAATATTAGTTTTAATTACTTTTAATCTCATTCATCCATTTTGAAGATCTAATGGTTCTCTAGGTTCTTGCAAATGAGGGTGATTTTCATTTTAGCGGTCCCCTGTATATATAAATATAGCTTGTTACTTTATGTACACAATGTTATTATGTGGTTTTTACACGATTTTGAGCCAGTTTCTTCAAATAGAAAGGATGTGTATTAAAGTAATATAATGAAATAAATGATTAAATATATTAACAAATAAATTACTTTTTGAGGCTAAGGAATGCCAATAGTAACAAAGTTTTAAAAGTGTTCTACTCGTATAGTTTTTGTCCCTATTAGATAACTTAACATTCAAATCGAGCCATGTTATTTTTTTTACATGTGTCAAGAAAAAAATGGACCATGAGATGCTGGGCTCGGATTATTTTAATATATGAAATTATGTTTATTAAAATAAAAACATTTTAATTACATTAAAAAAAAACAAGTTACAATCCACGTCATCACTCGACGTTAGCATCAAATAAAAGGGAAAAAAGAATCAAAAATTCACATCACCACGGTTACCTATGAAATGGATGAAAAAACCCTTAATTTTAGTGAAAAATGAATGTTGAGTGACCTGATTGGAACACTTTTGAAACTTGAGTGACCTAATTGGAACACTTTTAAAACTTGTTTACTATTCTACAAAGTTACCCATTTGTTTTCTCAACTATGTGTGAGACTATCAAGATAAAAAATAAATCATATAGCCCAGTGGAGATAGATATGGTCGAGTGATTCCGCTGATAATACGGTGATAATCCAGTGGTCTATCAGTGATCCTAATTTACCGTTCAAAAAAAAGTACCATGGTGTTTGGTTAATCATATTAATATTAATGAAACTAGAATTTAAAAACATTTTATTTCTTATATACTTTTTTAAAATCATTTTATTTCTTATGTAGTTTTTTATTGTTGACATAAATTTAAAAATAACATGTTTCAAGTAAAAGAACTAAATAAAACATATATACATGTCTAAATGTCTAAGTATTCAAAGATTTGGAAAAGATTAAGTTTCAAATAGTCAAAGATTACAACCAAAAAATTGAAATCTCTCCCTTTCTCACCATCACATTCTGAGGTAGTAATGTAGTTGACACCATCCCACCCTACCACCTTCACCTTCGTCATCACTACCGGCCCCTACTGCTACTTCTACCGATGTTAGGGGTGTGTAGAAAAATCAAAGGGTAAACTACACTTTTCGTCCTTTATGTTTGTACCAGATTGCATTGGATAGCCTTTAACTTTAATAATTACAGTCACAATCCTTTATTTGCAAAACTCATTACACATTTCGTCATTTTGCACTAACCAAGTTAAAATTTTATGTTAACTTTAATCAAGTAAGGGTAACTTGGTCTTTTATCAATTTATTTAACTTTCAGTCATCTTCTCTAAATCTGAAAAGCCACCTGCTTCTCTAGATCTGAAAAAGCCCATCTCCATCTCTCAAGAACCGAAAGAATCGATCTCTCTCTCTTAATTCCTTATGATGGTGAAAAGCAAAGCAAAACAAAAACAAAATCAATGATAAACGATATGAAATCTTGGAAAGCGCGGTCTATTAAGGTTTTTTGTTTCTGAAAGTATGCTTCTGTGATATATTTATGCATCCTAAAATGCAGAGGTAAAAAAAATCTTATAATAACTAAATATGAAGGAAGTAACGAACAATGAGACGGATAACACTTGGAGCAATTTACTTGTTAGAAGAATGTATATGAAAGAAAACAGACTTTATACCAGCTCAGAGAACGATGCAGGGGCGTGTTTGCAATAGGTAATTTCAGCAAGCAATGCCAGCATGATACCTAATCTTAGGTGAAGCAGGACTCGGAAGCCTTGATATTCCATGATAAAACTAGAAAGAAGAAAAAAATAAGATTCTGAAATGAATGTCAAATTAAAGGGATGGTGTTAATGAAGGATGCTCAGTTGGCATGGTGACAAAGTTGATGGTGTGGTTCAAACTTCTAACTGCAGACTTAACAGTTCACTGTCTTATTGGAGGTCATCTATACATAACAGAACCATCTTTATTCTCTAATTCCAAAGAAATCTATATCAAGTCCGTTCTTGGAAAGCCTCATTTGGTCAAAAACTTTAACTGTATCTATAGTTATTCCTTCATATTCTTTCAAGAAAATGTCCTAAGGGGGGGAGGGGTGGTTCACTAGTGATAGTTTCTATCACTTACACTGTCCAATAAAATCGTGCCATGTCATCAACCAAATTTCTATCACTAGTGATAGAAATGTAGGGGGGGTGGTATCACTAGTGATGAAATTCTATCACTCCCAAAATTTTTTAATTTTAACTTTTAGAATTCTGCCACATTTAATGTCCATGTACTGATCAGTACACGTGTTATGCAATGTAGACGGCAACTTGCAGAATTCTGCCACGTGTTAAAAATGTAGACGGCAACATGCAGAACTATCAGCAGGAAGACTGCAACATGCAGAGCAAGCTTTAAAATTTAACGCGTAATGCAATCAACGCGTTTAAAATTTAACGCGTTATTTTTTGGGCGGCGGCGGTGTTTCGTGATGGTTCAACGCGTTTTGGGGTGGTATAACGGACCACCCCGTCCCCCCTAATGTTGCCAGCCTCACTTTCCAATCACAAACAATCCGATTCAGTAGCAAATAATGAGTGTAAGGTACACAAAAAGTAACTAAAGATTGATATTTTCTTAAATATAAACGATCTATATAAGAACAGACATTTTATCAAACACCTTGTGTGCATCCCAAACAAATTAACAATTGATCTGTTAGGTGTAAATAAAAAAGGGGAATTTGATCAAGTTAACCTGCAGATTGGTTACATTGATTTCTGGTAAAGAAAAGAATGTTGTTTAAAACGGATTCTTCTCTATCAAAATTTCATCACAAAATTTCAAATCGTTTATCATTAATTTTGTTTTTGTTTTGATTTTCACCATCATAAGGGGTTAAGCGAGAGAGAGATCGATTCTTTGAGTTTATAGAGAGAGAGGGAAATGAACTTTTTCAGATCTAGAGAGGCAGGTGCTTTTCAGATTTAGAGAGGATGATTGAAAGTTAAATAAATTGATAAAAGACCAAATTACCCTTACTTGATTAAAGTTAAGATAAAATTTTAACCTGGTTAGTGCAAAAGGACGAAATTTGTAATGGGTTTTGCAAATAAAGGATTGTGACTGTAATTATTAAAGTTAAAGGCTATCCATTGCAATCTGGTATAAACATAAAGGACGAAAAGTGTAATTTACCCAAAATCAAATAAACAAATCAGTACTAACAAAAAAAATTATTGAATCGAAATAAATTGGACTGGTTAAGAACCAATGGTTCGGTCATCGATTTTCTGTATCTGAGTTATATAGTTCAGCTATGGTTATGTTAATCAACATTTATACAATTTGTCATTTGTGTATTGTATTTTAGCCGGTTACATATGTAAAAGGACCCCTTAAATGTTGCATATAAATAAAATATATCTGTCAAACTTTAAATAAGAAAATTAATAAAATCCAGATGATCCATTTACAAAAAAACAAATGTTACAAGCACAAGATCCACTATTGACCATATTTCACGGCATTGTTTGAATAAATGAAGCATGTTTAAAAATTTTAACACCAAAAAACCCGGTCCAATTGAAGCTGTAGAATTAAGCTTCGCCTGTAATTGTGGGTCGGCGACCTCCACATTTTGTTTACCGCCGGACAAAACATTCTTAAAAACTGGCATCCAGTTTGTTCCTTAATTTCCAACAATCTCCAAGATTTCCTCCAATGCGCTCACCTTAATATATATTTCATAATATATATATATAACCCAATTTAGCAGCAAGGAGAATTAACTAACTAAACCCCCAACAATGAGAGAAATCATTGCCCTACTCGTCTTGGTCTGCTTATTGTTTACGGCGAAGGTGGTCGAAGGCCACAGACCGCTTTTTGTAGATCAACATCGTACGTCTGAAGTTGGAGATTCGGTTTTCTCATCAGTAATTGGCATTATTCGAAGAAAAGCTTATTCGGGCCCAAGCCATCGTGGTCGTGGTCATTGAAATTAGTTATGGTATATATGTTCATTGCATTTGAAAGAAGTTTAGTACTACACGATATTGTAAAATGGAAAATGTGAGTGTGTAGCTATCATTCTAAGGCTACAAAAGGTCTCACGGAAATAGATTGGTGACTTATGAGAGAAAATTTCTCTATGTTACGTAGAAGCTTGTAAGTTAGGCGGCTTTGGTGGTTTTTAGGCGGAAAACTCCTCGAGTTAATTTTTGCTCAATTAACGGATGTTTTGAGTTGTATAACTCGTATCTATAGGTCTAGGTCACATCGATATGCCTATGTTGTTATCACATTGTATCAAATACCTCATATCTATAGAGTTGATATGTTTTAGTTGTTATAGATTTTTAGCTACGTGTTTTATTAGCATATACATAACGCCTTTTAAGTAATTTTGAGCTTTTATATTGTTTAACATATTTGGGATCACCGTGGTGTGCATCACTCCTCAAGGGCGCATTCTACAACAATGACAAGCACCAAACTATGACAATAGTTTTGAAGTCGTATGTAGAGATTAAAACCAAACTCAATGGGACAAGGTGAAACCTGAAATATTCAGAATTGGTCGTCGAGTATGTGACCAAGCATGAGTGTGAGATTAACTATAATATTGTATTAACTTAAAACCTATCCCATGCCCATTTATCCGCATCAAAACCATATATTAATATTGTATTAACTTAAAAATATAATAAATAACATATCTAAGTTATTAAAAATTTGAAGTATTATGAATATGAAATTGTTAGGTTGGAGGGTGTGGTTGGAGCCCCTTAGGGGCTTTATCAGGCCACTTCAGCGCCACCTAGGATCCAACTCAGCCATGGAGCCCCCTTTAATTTGCATGGTGTGGATGGAGCCCCATGTTAAAAAAATTTAAAAAAAAAAAAGACTTCATTGGTGCAAAACAAGTGGGTCCCACCTATTATAGGTGGGACCCACTTGTTTTGCACCAATGAAATCTTTTTTTTTTTAAATTTTTGATAGTGAATGATACAACCGGTAAAGGTCTTTTTGATTCTATTATTGAAGAACTTAATAGAATAGGACTCAATGTAGATGACATTAGAGGACAAGGTTATGATAACGGATCAAATATGAAAGGAAAACATAAGGGGGTACAAAAACGCTTGTTACAAGTTAATCCTAGAGCCTTTTATGCTCCATGTGGTTGTCATAGTTTAAATTTAGTAATTTCTGATATGGCTATCTCTTGTCAAAAAGCTGAGGATTTTTTTGGAACCATACAACGTATTTATTCTATGTTTGCATCATCCACTAAAAGATGGAAAATTTTACAAGATAATATACCATATTTAACTCTTAAATCATTATCACAAACACGTTGGGAAAGTCGGTTAGAAAGTGTTAACGCAATTAGGTTTCAAGCTCCAGAACTAAGAGATGCATTAATGGATTTGTATCATGATAGTGACGATCTTAAGGTTAAAAGTGAGGCTAAATCTTTAGTTGAAAATGAGCTGGAAAAATTTGAATTTTTATTAGCGATGGTTATTTGGTATGATGTTTTATATGCTGTTAATTTAGTTAGTAAAAATTTACAATCAAAAGACATGTGTATTGACGTTGCTATAAAACAACTAGATGGACTTATCTGTTATTTTAAAAAGTTTAGGGATGAAGGATTTGAAAAAGCTATGATTACGGCTAAGGAACTTGCTTTAAAGATGGGCATTGAACCTAGTTTTCGTGAAAAGCGTATTATTCAAAGAAATAGAAGATTTGATGAAAATGCTGATAATGAAACTTTGAAAACTCCTATAGACTCTTTTAGAACGGATTACTTTTTATACATAGTAGATCAAGCTTGTGTTTCACTCGAAAGTAGATTTGAGCAATTCAAAGAGTTTGATAATATTTTTGGCTTTTTGTTTAGCATAAAAAAGTTAAAATCCTTTAATGAAGAAACTTTAGAAAAAAAGTGCATTGATCTTGAAAAGTTTTGGAAACATGATAATCATGTTGATGTTAATGGTTTAGATTTATTTGAAGAACTAAAAATGCTAAGAGATATAATACATGTAGAGTCTGACACACTTATTAATATATTAACTTATATTAAAAACTTTAATTCTTTTCCAAATGCATATATTGCTTATAGAATTATGTTAACCATTCCTGTAACCGTTGCTTCAGCACAACGTAGTTTTTCCAAATTAAAACTAATAAAAAATTATTTAAGCTCTACAATGTCACAAGAAAGATTAAACGGTTTAGCTATTATATCAATTGAAAGAGATTTTTTAGAAGAACTTGATTACGATTCTTTCATCAAACAATTTGCCTCGGTTAAAGCTAGAAAAATCAATTTTATTTAAACGTATACTTAATTTATACAAAAAAATACACCTTTCAAAATTTTTTTTTTTTTAACTTCGCCAATTATAAACTTTTTAGTTTATAATTGCCGGTCCCAAGCCCGGGTAAAGGAGGAGGGTTTTGTTACTAAATATGTTAAAAGGTTAATTTTGCAAAAAAAAAAAGGCCTCCACTTCGAAGTTCGCTTAGGGTCTCCAAAAACCTAGGAACGGCCCTGCACCTATAGCGCCCCTTCTCATCGTTACCACCATGGAGCCCCCCCCCCCCCCCCTTTAAATCGCACGGTGTGGTCGTATAGCGCCCCGGGGCGCTATAGTTGTTGAGTTGACGAGGGTGACGCCCCCACACCCTCCAGCCTTACAAATGTATTGAGTATTTGATATTTAAAGTTGTATTTCTTAGAGTGGGGTCGAGATTATGTTTCGGATAATGGGACTCCCAACAAATAATTACTATATTACTCAGATAAATTCATCAAAATAGATGTTTGATTGGTTAAACCTACCAAAACAACCATTGAGTTTTTGGATTTCACTTATAAACTTTGACTGAATGGACTATTGAGAAAACGACACTTGGGGTTTCTAAGAACCAAATGCACCTTGTGTTAGCCATGTGGACAACCTAAAAACGTGTCACGTGACATCTTTTGACGAAATTTGCTTACATGAGCTACTTCCCAGGCATGACTAAATGTTGTTGCTACAGTGATAGCAAATGCACCTTGTATCGCACTTTGGAATCGTTTTTTCTCTTTTCGAATGTATGGTGCACTCGGTGTCCAAAGAATCCAGGCATGACTAAATGTTGTTGCTACAGTGATAGCTTGGTTGGTGACTAAGACTACTTTAATTAGGTTTTAAGCTTTTGCACAAATGCACAATGGAAAATTGTTGTTGGACTTTAATTACCGTCATGACTACATGTTAATTTTATTAAACTAGTATTAAGGCCCCCCGCGTTGCGGCGGGGGCGTAAACCATGTCAAGTAGCACCAATGCTATATTCGACCAGCAACACCGAAAAAATGGGTAAAAACAAAAAAACAAAAAAGGAAAAATAACGCCGAACGGAAAACATACGTAAAATCGTTGAGCCATGCATGCCTGTTGTGTCGTTTTAACGCGAAAAAATTAGACTAAAACGTAAAATATAGAAAAGAATAACTAAGTCGATCTAGGACCCCGCTCGTTGCGACGAATCTGTCAAACAGGGAAATAAAGACGCATTGTGACGAGCCTGTCAAATGGAAAAAAAAGACGAAAAACCTTGAAACCATACGCAAATTGCGGCGTTTTCACTCACAAAATTTAGAACGAAATGTAAAACAAAAAGTTTGCAAAAGATGAAAAGTATGGGGATCAAATTTGAAAACAAAAAAAAATATTAGGGGTTAATTTGCAAAAGTTGAAAAGGTTTAGTAAAAGTAAAAAAAACTTAAAGATGTTAAAATGGAAAAAAAAAATGAAAACCTTTAAATTAGAAATGAAAAAGCGAACTTTTTTTTTGAAAACCTCCCTATGCTTAGAATACAACTTCATGAAACACCAACATGTTGAACTATACAGGGACGTTGCGCCATATTACCTCGCAAAATTACGAACGAAACGTAAAAAACGTTGAAGCACAAACACACGTTACTTCGTGGTAACTCGCAAAATTTAGTACGAAACGTCAAGAGAAAATCCGCGAAAGATGTAAAAAGTACAGGGGACCAAAATTAAATATAAAAAAAGTTGAGGTTAAATTGTAAAAAAAAAGTTTTGGCTCTAAAGTGAAAAAAATCAATTTTGTGAAATGAAAATTACAATAAATTCAAAGATTTAGACTAAAGGTAAAATTTCAACTTTTATTTTTTGAAAAACACCCAAAACACATGTTACAACATGCTATGCATGAAAAACTTCCTAATTTATAGTATATAAATTCTCGTTTTTGTTGGTCTGTAGGACTGTGATTAGTTGATTACAAATTTACAATAATAAGTTTGGTCAGTTCTCCATCCCTTTATAACCTAGTAGCATTTTAGAGGTGGATAAGGCTTTGGGATCAAAGGTCTTTGGTTCGATTCTCACAAGGGGGCCTTGTGGTTTTTCCCATATTTATTGGTTTCCTCCTGAATTAATATATAGGCATTATGTCTAGTGGAGCCTAGAGATGGATATGATCAGGGTGGTTCCGCTGGTGACACGATGATACTCCGGTGATCCGTTAGTGATCCAAATTTGCCGTTAAAAAAAAAACTTTGGTCAATTTGAAGCGGTAGCAGACCAATATTTTCTTTATGTATCAAACCTCAAAAACGTTTTGTCATGCGACTCTAGGATATATTGTATAAAAATAAATATTTTAATCTAGTGTTGTTCACAAGTCGAACCGAACCAATCAGACATTTGCTCGTGCTCGGTTCATTTACAAACCGAACCGAGCCAAAGTCGAGCGAACGTCTTTCGATCCGAGCTTTTTTCGAACGGACATCGAGCGAGTGTCGAGCATCGCGTAACAAAAAGGGAAGTGATGATGGGGGTGCTAGTTATTAAAATAAAGTGCAGTTTTCATTCCTAAGGTTCCGTCCAACCAAACTAAGCAGACCTTTGCTCGTATCTATAGGTCTAGGTCACATCGATATGCCTATGTTGTTATCACATTGTATCAAATACCTCATATCTATAGAGTTGATATGTTTTAGTTGTTATAGATTTTTAGCTACGTGTTTTATTAGCATATACATAACGCCTTTTAAGTAATTTTGAGCTTTTATATTGTTTAACATATTTGGGATCACCGTGGTGTGCATCACTCCTCAATGGCGCATTCTACAACAATGACAAGCACCAAACTATGACAATAGTTTTGAAGTCGTATGTAGAGATTAAAACCAAACTCAATGGGACAAGGTGAAACCTGAAATATTCAGAATTGGTCATCGAGTATGTGACCAGGCATGAGTGTGAGATTAACTATAAAAAATCATGAGTTTTGGATACGTATGGCTTTCGGTAACACCCGCTCAAAACCTATCCCATGCCCATTTATCCGCATCAAAACCATATAGTAATATTGTATCAACTTAAAAATATAATAAATAATATATATAAGTTGTTAAAAATTTGAAGTATTATAAATATGAAATTGTTACAAACTAGGAGATGCCCCGCCATTCTCAACCAATTAAAAAAAGACTACTATAATTTTGCTAGGAAAAAAAAAAAAACAAAAACGATGATAAGACCGTAATTTCGGGCTCAGGGTAAAAGTGTAATTTTTCAGAACTAATGAGTCAGTGTTAGGCAGCTCCTTGACATGGAAAAAAATTAAATCGAGTAAACCAATTAAAAAAAACCTTTATAGTTTTGGTAAAAAAAAAACTAAAACGATGGGAAAACGTAATTTTTAACTGAGGGCGAAATCATAATTTTAATTCGAGGATAAATTGTAAACTAAATGGACCAACGGGGAAGTGCCAGGAAGCTGCCGGCATGACAGTAACTTTATACTGGGGGCAAAATTGTAATTTCACCAGGGAAACAAACAAAAACGATAGGCAAAATGTAAATTTAAGTTGGGGGTAAAATCATAACTTGCCTATGAGAAAAAAAAAACTAATGGCAAAAGTATAAATTTATACGGGGCAAAGTCGTAATTTTGAACCGAGGGAAAAATTGGAATTATTAGCTGGGAGCAAAGGCGTAAATTTATCTTTAAGTGGGGGTAAAAACATAACTTTGAACTGATGGCAAAATCGTAATTTTAAGGGAAAAAAACTAATGTCAAAACTGTAAATTGAAACGGGTAAAAATCTTAATTTTTAACCGGGGGCAAAATTGAAATATTTAGCTGGGAGTAAAAGCGTAAATCTATTTTTAAGCGGGGGCGAAAACATAATTTTTAACTGATGGCAAAATCGTAATTTTAAAAGGGGATAAAATCGTAAATTTGTTGGGTCAATAGGGGAGTGTCAGGCGTAAATTTATTTTTAAATGGGGGTAAAAACATAACTTTGAACTGATGGCAAAATCGTAATTTTAAGGGAAAAAAACTAATGGCAAAACTGTAAATTGAAACGGGTAAAAAGTTGTAATTTTTAACCCGGGGCAAAATTGAAATATTTAGCTGGGAGCAAAAGCGTAAATCTATTTTTAAGCGGGGACGAAAACATAATTTTTAACTGATGGCAAAATCGTAATTTTAAAGGCGGATAAAATCGTAAATTTGTTGGGCCAATAGGGGAGTGTCAGGCAGCTCCTGGCACTATTTTCCCTGCCGCCCATTTAGCCCAATGAAAGCACACTACTATTACCGTGTCGGCCGCCGACACTTGGTTTTGTAGTAGTTGAAAATGTATTGAGTACTTGATATTTAAAGTTGTATTTCTTAGAGTGGGGTCGAGATTATGTTTCGGATAATGGGACTCCCAACAAATAATTACTATATTACTCCGAGAAATTCATCAAAATAGATGTTTGATTGGCTAAACCTACCAAAACAACCATTGAGTTTTTGGATTTCACTAAGACTAGTGAGTATGGGGCTCGTCCCCCGGCCCGTCCTCCCGCCGCCGCCCCAACAGATCCACCCCCCGCCACGTCGCCGCCCCAGCCTCGTCAAAATCGTCCGCCCACAGCCGATGTTCACGTGACTCTTTCCTCTCTCCTCACACACACTAAGCTATACATACATACATATATATATAAAGGGGTTCATCTCCCACCCCCTAGGTTCATCCCCTTCAAGCCCTTCTACGTGGCGGGCCATCTCCTTGGAGATGAGGCTCTCCATGCCCACTAGTCTAATAAACTTTGAGTGAATGGACTATTGAGAAAACGACACTTGGAGTTTCTAAGAACCAAATGCACCTTGTGTTAGCCATGTGGACAACCTAAAAACGTGTCATGTGACACCTTTCGACGAAATTTGCTTACATCACTCTTTGGGTGTAATACGCCAGTAAAAAGAGCTACTTCCCAGGTGCATATCGCACTTTGGAAATCGTTTTTTCGCTTTTCGAATGTATGGTGCACTCGGTGTCCAAAGAATCCAGACATGACTAAATGTTGTTGCTACAATGATAGCTTGGTTGGTGTAAGACTATTTTAATTAGGTTTTAAGCTTTTGCACAAATGCACAATGGAAAATTGTTGTTGGACTTTAATTACCGGCATCACTACATGTTAATTTTATTAAATTCTCGTTTTTGTTGGTCTGAAGGACTGTGATTAGTTGATTGCAAATTTACAATAATAAGTTTGGTCAGTTCTCCATCCCTTTATAACCTACTAGCATTTTAGAGGTGGGATAAGGCTTTGGGATCAACAGATCTTTGGTTCGATTCCCATAAGGGGGCCTTGTGGTTTTTCACATATTTATTGGTTTCCTCCTGAATTAATATATAGGCATTATGTCTAGCGCAGACTAGAGATGGATATGATCAGGGTGGTTCCGCTGGTGACACGATGATACTCCGGTGATCCGTTAGTGATCCAAATTTGCCGTTCAAAAAAAAAAGTTTGGTCAGTTTGAAGCGGCAGCAGACCAAGATTTTCTTTATGTATCAAACCTCAAAATCGTTTTGTCATGCGACTCTAGGATATATTGTATAAAAATAAATATTTTAATCTAGTGTTGTTCACAAGTCGAACCGAACCAATCGGACATTTGCTCGTGCTCGGTTCATTTACAAACCGAAACGAGCCAAAGTCGAGCGAATGTCTTTCGATCCGAGCTTTTTTCGAACGGACATCGAGCGAGTGTCAAGCATCGCGTAACAAAAATCAGAAGTGACGATGGGGGTGACTGTTATTAGAATAAAGTGCAGTTTTCATTCCTAAGGTTTCGTCCAACCGAACTAAGCGGACATTTGCTCGTGCTTGGTTCGTTTACAAACCGAACCGATCTTAACCGACCGTTTTTTCAATCAAGCTGAATCAAGTGAGCAAATTCCGAACAATTTTCAAGCGAGCATCAAACGAGTGTCGAGCGCCAAGCAATTCGAACATCACTATTTTAATCTATAACACGTGACACACTGTCGCCGTTATATATTTTTTGGGCCATTGGTTTTTAGTAGTACTAGGTTATTTGACCACGCGTTGCGGCGGTACATTACCGCAAGCATTGGATTGGTATCGATTCGGTATTACAGTACCGTGACGATTGCACTCGATATATAAATCAACATGTGTATTACATTGATGTTGTTTGAACGGTATCCATTGGTTCATATCGTCACATAAATGGTATCGATATTCATTTATTGCTTCACACAGAGTTGTATAAATTAAAATTTATCGAAACCAAAAACCATCAAAATGAATATAGGTACTGGTAGCGATGTTGTTGGGTACGGTACGGTAGCGATACGGTGTCAGATTATCGAAAACAAAAATAATAAATATAATCACCGGTACAGAGTTGTATAAATGAAAAACAAATTCCAAACAGTAAATTACAATTTATCGTCGGTTTCCGTTCGGTTTTGTATGACAACGGTATGGTATCCACTTCCAATAAAACTTGTATCACAAATGTTGAAAAGAAGACATAGATGCGGATTTAAATCTTTTAAAAAGTTAACGGTGTTATTAGGAAAAATAAAATAAATTAGTTATGAATAAAATATTTCAAAAAGTAAAAACAAATGATAATGATAATAGAATCGAAAAGCTTTTAATTTTAAAATATTAGATTACTGTTCATGACAACTTACAATTAATATGTACTAGCAGAATTCCCCCGTACGATGCGGCGGGATTTCAGTCGGCATCGGTTTGGTTTATTGCGGTACTTGGACATAGACACTCTTTGTATCAGCCGTTGTACATCGATCGAAGGCCATAAAAACAAAAAAATGGTAACTATTCCGATGGTACCAATTCCACTACCGATGTTGTTTAGTCAAAGTCAGATCAGTTTGTGACGGTACCGTAGGCTAAACATCCTAAAATATAGATATACACATGTTTTGAATCATGTAATTACCGTTTTTAATAATCTCATAAATAATAAAAAGAGTAAAATGATTATTTTTATTCATTTTCTTTTTGTTAATAATAAACCTGTGTTTTTTTAAATATCACATATTTGTATGTTAAGGTATCAGTTTTATAAAATGTATGCATCACATATTATATACTCACAATTTTAATTTTACAAATATGCAAATAGGTTTTAACTTTATTACAAATGTACATAAAAGATAAGATTTATTTTGTAAAAAGTAATATGTTAATCAAAAGAAAATTGCGATGTTTTTTTTTAATCATGGGTGAATTGAATGTTAAAGAAATGTGAATCAGTTAATATAAAAAAATTATTTTAATATTTTAAAAGAAAACTATTGTTCATCAGTAGTTTCTATTAATATGTATAATGTATAACTAGATTATTTGCATGCGCGTTGCGGCAGTACATTATCATGGGCATTCGATTGGTATTAATATGGTTCGTGACAGTATTGGTACGACACATGCACTCGTTATAGAAATAAACACGTGTTTTATATCGACCGAAAACTATAAAAATGAACACCGGTACTAGCACCAATATTGTTTGAATGGCATCTATTGGTTCAAATCATCACATATTGGTATCATTGTATAAATGAAAATTTATCAAAATCGGAAAGCATAAAAATGAATATAGGTATCGGTGTTCAGTAAGGTATGATAGTGATACGGTGCCAGCTTTATCGAAAGCAAAAACAATAAAAATAAATACCGATGTTGTTTGGTTAGTTTCGATTTGGTTCACTATGGCAAGCGCACAAATCCATTACCAAACAGGACACAATAAAAATGAATACAGGTACAAGTACCAATATCGTTTGGTACACTAAACAATATAAATAAATACCGGTACCCCGTTACATATATTGTTCGGTTAGGTACGATCGCGGCATAATATATGTTTTTCAATAAAATTTATAACACAATGTTGAAAAACACAAACATAGAACGTAAGTTATTAGAAAAATAATCAAATTACTATTAATGATTAATAATATAATATTTAAAAATTAAAAGAATTACTTGAAAAAATTAATTACTGTTCATGCCCACTTTATAGTAATATGTATAACTAGTGTGATTTTCCTCGCGCTATGCCGCGGGAGCTCATTCGGTAGCTACAATACCAACATTCAATATAGATATCGAAAGAGTCCCAAAAATTAAATTTGTGGTATGTTCAAAAGATATTAACACGTGTTTTACATCAATCGATTTACATCGATTGGAAACAAAAAAAATCGAATATGGGTAGGGTTTCTATTAATACTGATACTACGGGTACCTATGTTGTTCAGTTAGAATCGATTCGGTTAATCACAATATTGGTTCGCACAAAATTTATATTAAGTAATAAAAACTAAACACAACTACACACTTCGATTTAAAAAAAAAATTAATGAGCGCAAGTTATTAGATAAATAGCAATCAAACAAAATATTATAAACAATATGATCAAGAAAATATTATTAAAAAAGAAAAACAATATTAAAAGTAAAAAATTTTATTGGAAAAGTACTATTCATGATAAGTTTGTATTAATATATATAAATATAATAACTAGTGATATTTTTCTGCGCTTCGCGGCGGGGATTAAGTCGGTATCAATTTGGTTTATTACAGTACCTGCACTCGATATAGTAATTGAAAAAGAAAGCACCACATCGATAGAAAAAAAAACACATATATGTCGTTCAGTTGATATCTGTTCGGTTCGCTTCCATTTTATGTTTATTTTATTTCAACATTACGATATTTTTTTGATAACGGATATTCTGCCGCTATCGTACCAAGCCCAATCGAAACCAATTGAACAACATTTGTATCGGTACCAATATTTTTTTTTTTAGTTTTTTTTTTTTGCTTTCAGTAAACTGATGCTGTATTGCTACCATATTGTACCGAACATCATCGGTATCGGCATACATTCCTTTTTATTGTTTCCTGTTTGATAACGGGTACTTTGATCGTATCTTAAAAGTTATATGAGAGAACAAAATATACTTAAATCAATTAAAGTAATAAACCAATAAAATAATAAAACCTTAGAAAAAACAATATTGAAAAAAATAAAAAACAATTGTTCCCCTCTTTTTATTTCTACATTATGATGTATATTTTTTTAACGGATATTGTGTCGCTATCATACCAAATTCAATCAAACCCGATTGAATAACATCTGTATCTGTATCCGTATCCGTATCAATATTTATTTTTAGTGTTTTTTGCTTTTGATTAATTAATATCGTATCACTACCATACCGTACTGAACAACATTAGTACCAGTATACATTCATTTTTATGATTTCTTGTTTGATAACTGGTACTTGGATCGTATCTTAAAAGTTATATAAAAATATATGTTTAAATCAATTAAGACCGTGGGGTATGGTGGGGCGTGGGTTTGGGGCATGGGTTGACACGTGGACTTCAATGGGCACCGTTGGTCAGTTGCATGTTGGGTCGGTATGGCGGGGCGTGGCTAGCCCGCGTGGCTAGCCCGCGTGGGTTGGCCACGTGTTATAATTTTTTTTTTCCAATTATTATAAAAATACACACAAAATTAAAAAAAAAAACTAGCCACCTATAGTCTAGCCAACCAAGCCAATGAGAGCCGGCCACGGAAGACCGCTATGCCCGCCCAACGCCCGAGCTGAAACCCCCCGCCCAAGAGGCCACGCCGAAACCCAAGCCCATCCGGGGTGGTGACTTGGGGGTTTGTACCCAACCCACGCTCCATACCCCATAGTCTAAAGTTTAAACTAATAAAACAGTATAATAATAAAAACCTAGAAAAAAACAATATTACAAAAAATTAAAAACACTGTTCATGCCATGTTTCTATTAATATGTACTAGTTATATTCCCCCGCGCTTCGCGACGGAAAATCGATTGGTATTAGTTCGGTTCTTTATAGTAGGGGGGGTTAGTGCACGGTCCTCCCAACCGCCGGAGTGATCTCACTCCGGGAGCCGCTACCCGACCAAGCTAGCTCCGCGGTGACTTCCCCATGCCGAGTTCTTACCCTGGGCGACATATACCACTCCCAAGACTCGAACCCGGTACCTCTGGGAAGAGGTGGGTGTCGGTGGCCAACTGGGCTACCCCAGTTGGTTACGGTTCTTTATAGTACCGATACTTGTTATTGTAATTCAAAGAGAAAATCTTACATCGATCGAACACAATAAAAAAAATATCAATACCGATACTGATGTTGTTCGGTTTATATTGGTTTGATTCGTTTGCGTCCTTGCTTTTTTTTCAACATTGCGATATAGAATTTATTGAAAACGAACACTATGTTGCTATCGTACCAAACTGAACCGAAACCGATTGAACAACATTTGCATCGATACCGGTATTTATTTTTGTTGTTTTTGCTTTGGATAACCTGACACCGTATTACTACCATACCGTACCAAACTGAATTGGACAACATCAATATTGGTATGTATTCATTGTTATGGTTTCCGGTTTGATAACGGATACCGTGTGGCTACCGTAGTGAACCGAACGTACAACAACGGTTTTGGTACCGATATTTATTTTATTATTTTCTTTTTCGATAAGCTGACAGTGTATCGCTACTATACGGAACATAGGTACCGGTACCTAGATTCATTTTTATGGTCTCCGGTTTCAAAAGTTTTCATTTATACAACTATACATCTTCGACGATAAATGAATATCGGGACCAGTAGCGTGACAATCTAAACCAGCATTCAAACAACATTGGTGCTGGTACGATGCTCGTTTTTATAATTTTCGGTCGGTGTAAAACACATGTTAATTTTTATAGCGAACACATATATCGTACCGGTATTGTAAAGAATCGAATCAATATCGATTCAACGTCCGCGGTAACGTACCGCCACAACGCTCGGGCAAATAACTCGGAATGGTATAAACATAGATAAACATAGTTGCGGATTTAGGATTTATTTTAAAATTACTAAAAATTCAAATTAAATAATAATAATAATAAATAATATCCGTGGTAACGTACCGTCAATGCGTAAACAAACAACTTAAAATGATAAAAAATTAAATAAATATAGGTAAGGATTTAAATTTACCAAAAGATCAAATTGTAAATTACCATTAATCATTAAATACTTAAATATTTTTTGTTACTATTCATCATGACTTTGTTTTGATATGTATAATATATATAAATATTAATATGTATAAATAATATAATAATAGTTAGGTAAATTTTTTAATGATTTTCTAAAATATTTTTTTATTCATCATAATATAATAATAGTCAGGGCCGGCCCTGAGGGTGGGCGAGCCGCACCCCCGGCCGAGGCCCGCTTTTCTTAGGGGCCTAAATTTAATTTGTTTCTTTTATATATGATATTTATAGAATTCAAAATGTTTAAAAATATGAGGTGGTTCAGTGGTTAAGGGCCTTGTTTTCTTTCCAGATTCACACGGATTCGAGTCATTTTTTTCCTCCATTTTGACCGTTTCATGTCTTTTCCAATGCAGCTTTAGTTATTATTTTGTTAATTTGTCTTTTATATCGAACATTAACCCATATGGCAAGCCTTAAGCCCATAAATGGTATCATTTAACTTTGGAATTATTTTTTTTCTATTCGTTATGGCCAACAGGCCTTTTTCCGACTCGTACAAAGCACTTGAATCATCAGGACCGGCTCTATTTAAAGGCACGTTTTTTCCGAGCTCGGACAGGGCACCAAAATTCTCAAGGCCGGCCCTGATAATAGTTAGTAAATTTTTTAATGCTTTTCTAAAATATTTTTTTATTCATCAAAACTTCTCCCTTTTCAACCTAATTTTGTTCAATGTTGAACTTGAAAAGTCGTGAAAGCCACCATGTGTGGAAATATCAAGAAAGGAATGTTCAAAGATTGCATGGGTCTGGTACTCATCACCCAACTAGCATACATATATTTTCTTTTATTTTTAAATTATTTCAAAAAATGTAACAGTTGTTAGGATAACATTGATAGTCAAATATACACATATACATCAATAACCACTGCAAGATATTTTTATAATAAATATTGATTTTTTTTCTTAAAATATAAGAAATCAAACAGTTTAGTACTCTTAAACAAACTAATATTTGTTAAACATTTACACACAAAAAAAAAATTAAAATATACATATATATGCATATAATGCAACTTGGACTCGCAACCTCAAATTCCCCCACGTTTCATGAAGTTTGATTTTCTTTACTTCCTAGTCAACAAAATGTATCCCATTTCTTCAATTTTCAAACATGTCTATAAATATCAGACCAAAACTTGCATGTTTTGCACAAACCACAACCAAACACTTCCCTTCACTCCCATCTCCAGATATAAAGTTTTAAAAGATGGCCAGAGTCCTCAAGTACCAAAACCTTGTGACCCTTCTCGTGTTACTCAACTTCGCCTTCTTAACTAGCGCTCGCCCATTAAGCGTTCTACAAACAGTTGGTTGTCCCGATGCCAACAATCGCTTTTTTGATCGCTTTTCTTTGGGTTCCATTAAAGATGGGCCAAGTCCTGGCGTAGGACATCGATTCGAAGACAAGACCACGCTTGGAGGAATAAAGTTTAGAGCTAGTCCTCGAGTCCAACATGGGCATGAGTTCACTAGCATTGAAACTTTGGGAGGAATCAAAGAAGGCCCAAGTCCCGGAATTGGACACAAGATTATAAATGTTGAGCAACTTGGGGGACGTAAGAACGCGGGCCCTAGCCATGAAGATGGACATGAGTTCGCGCTCATTCAAACTTTAGGAGGAATCAAAGAAGGCCCAAGTCCCGGAATTGGACACAAGACTATTAATGTTAAGCCACTTGGGGGACGTAAGAATGCTGGCCCTAGCCATGGAGATGAACATGAGTTCGCGATCATTCAAACTTTGGGTGGAATCAAAGAAGGCCCAAGTCCCGGAATTGGACACAAGACAATTAATGTTGAGCCACTTGGGGGACGTAAGAATGCTGGCCCTAGCCATGAAGACGGACATGACTCCGCGATCATTCAAACTTTGGGTGGAATCAAAGAAGGCCCGAGTCCCGGAATTGGACACAAGATTATAAATGCTGAGTCACTGGGAGGTCAGAAGAGCTCTGGCCCAAGCCCTGGTGCGGGTCACTAGTGGAGAAGATCGTCCAAAAACATGTTCACGGTTTTTTCATGCAAACTGTCTAATGGTTCTTTCTTTTATTATTTAATGTCAACATATACCATTCGTTGTTAGTGAGCCTAGATTCACATCAGATTATAAAAATAAAAAAATGTAGTAGTGTTGTTGTATCAAAATAATGTTTATTGATAATAATTGTAATATATGTCAAATGTTTAAAGACCCTGAATTTTTGTTTGAAATACATTTCAACCAATTTCTCATTTTACAAACTAATCAGCGCATCAAGTGAAAAAGTAAAAACATCAAAGAATTTGGCGTTCCATCTTCAAGATATTATACAGCCTTTGGTGTTCCATATTCTAGCCATTATTAGAAAGCTTTTGGTGTTCCATGCGGTAGTACTAGTAGTCTTGTATATTTTGTTTGTGTAGTTAAGTTTCAAATCTTAAAGAAAGATATATAGTAAAGCTATATCCAGGATACACTTTGATAGAATGATAGAAATGCAAAAAAAAAAAAAAAAAACATTTTTTTTTTATTTTGCATTTCTATCATTGTATCAAAAGTCTATCCTGAATACAATTTTTTTTCAAAAGTTACATGTAAATACCATCTTCCTATGTTTCGTCGTCATCAAGAAGGAGCGGTAAATAGCAGCAGCAGGAAGAAAAAACAATAGAAGAAACAAGATACTAGTTAGTTTAGTTTGAAGAAACTAGAGAAAGAGCAAGACCTTGAAATGGTCTTAAGCAGACACATAGAGCATTTTTTTCAAGCTCTCTACCTATGTTGTCAAAAGCGCAAAAAGCGCGCGCTTAGGCGCTCGGGTGCAGCAAGGCGCAGGTATAGCGCCTGGTGGTAGCCTAGGTGCATGGTGGTAGCGTAGGCGCAAATATGGGCTTTTTTTTTGTAAAAGCGGTGATCAGGCGCGCGCCCGGAACTAGGCGCAACGAGTAAAAAGCTCGGGCTTTTGTTCTATCAGGCGCATTTTTCTTTTTTTTATGTTACTTTTTAAAGTTTTTGCAGCTGTTAACCACTCTTTTTTAACCACTGGATAAAGACTTGTTTCCTTATCCTTTTTAACCCAAATCCCCTAATCAGCCACCACACCCTTGATCTTTTCTGAAAATTAAAAACCCCAAATGCTCTCTTCTTCTCCAAGAAACATAAGAAGCCAAGTCGTCTGCAACATTTAATCCGGTGAGCTGTTTTCGATTTTTGTATCTTGTTAACATTTAATGTTGTTTCTAGTTTCCTTTTCATTGTAGTTGACTGTAAATGTTGTTAAATTCTGACGTTAGTTTTTTGACCGAACTTGACTTGTAATTGTAGCAGCATTTAATTTCCCACTAAAATTGACATAAATTGCTGATAATTTTTATTGTACTGTTTCTTTTTTCTTCTGCGTAATTGTTCCAGCAGCCTAGGGGCTTTTTAGGCTTTCACAATGTCTTATTTAGCCAGCCAAAAAATAAATGTCTTAATAAATGTGAATGTAATTTAGGCCGTTGTTCAATCTTTTGATATTTCGTTGTTTGTTTTCCCTACAGAATATGACTTCTGATGTACCTGAAGCATCATCACAATTAAGAAAAGATCCCGAGTGGAAGTATAACTTTAATAAAGACAAAAATGACCCAAATTGCATCACTTCCGTATTCTGCAACTTCTCTACCAAAGGAGGAATTTATCGAGCTAAACAACATCAAATTGGAGGTTATAGAAATGCAAAAGCATGTACCAGGTGTCCTACAAATGTTAGAGATGAATTGAAAGCGTAAATGGAAAGTCAAAAGGCAAAGAAGAATGTTATTGCTGATGGTTTCTATGACTTAGATTTTGTTGAGGATGAAGAGGATAATGAGGTAATTGAGATATCGAATGTTCAAAAGAAGAGGAGTGGAATTAATATTGGTGGGGGAAACAAAAAGATGAAGTCAAACACAAAAGGCCCGATTGATATACATGTAACAAGAAGTTAAGGAAACTCAACAAGTTTAAGACAAACAAGCATAAATGATGCTTGTGACAAAGAACTCCGAGGAAGAACAATTCAAACAATAGCTACGTTTGTTACCAAGCGGGAATAGCATTCAATGTCGCTAAGTTTAATGCTTTCAAAGAGATGATCGCGACTATCGGAAACTATGGGCCAAATCTCAAGTCGCCTTCTTATCATGAGTTGCGAGTTCCATTTTTAAAGAACGAGGTAGACAATGTGGAAAAGTGGATTGAAGAGCAAAAGGTGGAGTGGTCAAAAACCGGGTGTTCGATTATGTCTGATGGTTAGACAGATCGATTAGAACACAAGAAGTTGCAAGATCTTGTGTTTGTCAAGTACAGCAAGACACTCAAGAACCGTCGTGATAAAGAGGTTGTGTATGATCAGATATCTTTAGATAACATTGACGATTGTAAATAGTGGATGACTGGAAGGATGGAAGAAGAACGGGTTTTTCAGGATGAAGACTTGACATGGGAAGTTGTAGGAGATGCGAGTGGGGCTGGAGAGGTAAGGGCAACAAGATCATCACAACCATCATCTTCAAGAGCTTTAGTGGATGAAGATTTTAAAAAAGATGATCTTGATGAATCCGAAGCTGAATATCCAATTGTTGTTGATGGAAGTTCTGATGACTTTGATGATGGTCTTGATGATTGATGATGAACTATAAGTTTAAGTGTTTTAGTGACAGCACACGTTTTTGTATAAGTCCTAGACTCCTAGTAACTTTTGGTATCACTACGTGTGTATAAGCCCTAAACTTTTGGTACTAACTATTAGCTACATGATCTTAAATGGTATATATAATAGTTTTTTTTTGTATGTGGAATCTTATTTATTTTCAAAGCATACATATTTTTTATATTTTTTATCTATGTGCGTTTTTTTTAAAAGCCCACGCTTTTTTTACGCCTTGCGCCTAGGCTCCGGGCGAGGCCGATGCGCCTCGCCTGCGTCTTGTGTCTTTGACAACATAGCTCTCTAAAACTTTCATTATATGTGGACCACATATAATGTGGTTTTACTCATGTGTCCCTAATATATCCTTGTTTGTTTATATCCGAGTTTCGATTATCTGCTATGTTTTTGTATATGTGGGTGACAGTGGCGGAACTAGCCCATTAAATCAGGGGTATCCCAAAATTTTTTTTTACCGTGCAATCATACAATATAAAAAACGACAATAAATAAATAAATAAATAATTAAATAAATAAATAAATAAAATAAAACAAATACCTAACTAATTGGGCCACAATTTCAATCATATTATTAACAGTGCCAGAATCAGAAATTTTTAACCGAAGGATCAATAAATATAAATATAAATATAAATATAAATATAAATATATATATATATATATATATATATATATATATATATATATAGGGAGCCGCTAGAATGAGAACCACCACGAGTTATGAGAACCACGAGAACCGCGCCCCGCGGGTGGCCGTCGGCGACAAAATTTTTTTTACACCTAGATCCGTATATTTTAGTGGGGGGGTTTAAATTTTCGGTTCAAACGGCGCGCCCGAGGGGATAGTTTTTTACGCCCAAAGTTTGGTAAAAAAAAAAAAAAAAAATTAAAAAAACCCAAACTTTGGGCGTAAAAAACTACCCCCTCGGGCGCGCCGTTTGAACCGAAAATTTAAACCCCCCACTAAAATATACGGATCTAGGTGTAAAAAAAATTTCGTCGCCGACGGCCACCCGCGGGGCGCGGTTCTCGTGGTTCTCATAACTCGTGGTGGTTCTCATTCTAGCGATCCCCTATATATATATATATATATGCGCGTATAGTTAACTATTTATGTAAGTCTACTATATATGTGTGTATAGTTAACTATTTATCTAAGTCTACTAAATAAAATAAAAGAATAAATAAAATAAAAACTAGTTATAGTTTTTAAACTAAATTAA